>CAWUFW010005396.1:0-1344317 GCA_963921515.1 Calotriton arnoldi | reverse complement strand
GCGGTTGGAGCAGCGCACACTTTTCTAAAAAGCCTCAATGCTGTGCTATGTGCATTTTGCACTGCAATGTTTTAGAACAAGTGTTTAAGTGTCTGTAATCCCAAGAACTAGGCGATGGGTGTTGTCTGGTTTGGAGACAGGAGAGCAAGGATTGTTCATAGAGGAGGTGCATGTTTCAAATCACCCCTTGGTATTCAAGGGGTCTCCTCTGGTTTACAGAGGGCTAGGGAAGGTATATTTATACTGAGAGGTACCTCAGAATGTTAGCATTGACGTGAATCGGACAGCGGAAGAGCGTCATGAATGAACCCCTAAGGTATAACCCGGTTCATGCATAATAGATGAGTCCTTGAAGAAATCAATAGTCCTGTGCTAGGAAAACTCCCGAAGCCTAAGGAGTCTGTTCTTCAAGAACTTCGTTGTGCAGCGTTAGGGTGGACCAGGATGTCGGAGACCATGCCTGTATTTGGAGTGCATGGTTTAATGCCTAAATAAGGACTGGGATTTTATGCCTATATGAGGGCAGGGCGGGTGTGTGCCTATATAGGACATGATACAGGAAAAACCTATATGCGGACATCCTAAAGAGGAATCTACTAACACAACTGAGACACATACCTCGAGATCACAACTTACCATGCACACCTTAAAACTTCCAGAGACTGCACTTCCCATATCAAGCAGACACCGAAAATTATACGGTGTATTTCAAGTCGTACCTTTCTACACACTCATACAAAGCAGCCTAATTACTTTTGAATACAAAGCTGTCAGCCGTTCACATGTCTCTGTTTGTAAGTTACTCACCATATTCCTCAAAGCTTGCACTGATGTTTCTGAACCTTTTGCATAGTGACACCATATGCAAAGAAGCATACAAACTTAGGCATAAAATCTGTGTTTTTATAGGTCTAGCATCTTAAAATGCATATCACACATATAAGAATACATTTGCAAGTAGACACATAGCTCAGTCACAAGACCATGCACACCTGTAAATCTTCAAGAGACTGCTTACCATTTCAGCCAGATACATAAAGTTATGTGGATTGTATTTCAAGTGAACCTTTCTGCAGACTCATACAAAAGTAGCCTAATCCCTAACTCCTCTACCAGCACGTCTTAAACCTCATCTTTGTGCTGTAGCTTCACCGTTCTAATAATACTACTCAGGGTGTTGAACCTACCCAAATATAAAAAGCCAATCTTAAACATATGTCTCTTATAAGTCTCATAATATTCCTGAAAGCATGCATGCATGTGTCTGCTTACATTTGCTAGTCACACCATATGAAAAAGAAACATACAAATAGATGTATACCTCTGTTTTTATAAATCTAGCATCTTCAGATGCAAAGCACATATAACAATATATGTGCAAAGTGAGCCCTATACCTCAGTCACAACACCATGCACACCTTAAAACTTCAGAGGCTGCACTTACCATATCAAGCAGACATCAAGAAAATTATCGCCACGAGTGTATTTCAAGTGTTACCTTTCCGCACTCTCATACATAGTAGTCTAATCACTAATCCTTCTGTCAAAATGTCTTAAGCCTCACTTTTGTGCTGCAGCTTCACCATTCTACTACTACTCAGACTTGTTGGGCCTAGCCAAAGACAAAGCAGCAACCGTTCACATGTCTCTGTTGTAGAGTCTCACCATATTACTGAAAGCATGCATGCATGTGTCTGTACCTTTGCTAGTGACCCTGCACATGTAAAAGAAGCATACAAAATTGATGTATACCTATGTTTTATACATCTAGCATCTTCAGATGCATAGCACGTCCTAAGAATATATGTGCAAGTAGAGACATACCTCAGTCAGAAGACCATGCACACCTTAAAACTGCAGAGAATACTTCCCATTTCAAACAGACACCAAAAATGATGCGGCGTATTTCAAGTGTGCCTTTCCACACACTCATACAAAAGTAGCCCCTAATCACTAATCCCTCTGCCAAAATGTATTAAACCTTACTCACTTTTGTGCTGCAGCTTCACCTTCTACTGCTGCTCTGACTGTTGGGCCTAGCGAAATGCAAAGCAGCAACTGTTCACACCTCTCTGTTCTAAGTCTCTGCCACATATTCCTGCAAACATGCATGCCATGTGTCTGTACCTTTCCTAGTGGCATCATATGTAAAGATGCTGGCAGACAAATAGATGTATACCTATGTTTTATACATCTAGCATCTTCTGATGCATAACACGTATAAGAATAAATGTGCAAGTAGGCGCATACCTCAATCAGGAGACCATGCACACCTTAAAACTCCAGAGAATGCACTTCCCATTTCAAGCAGACACCCGAAAATTATGCTGTGTATTTCAAGTGTACCTTTCCACACTCTCATGCAAAGTAATATAATCACTAATCCCTCTGTCAAAATGTATTAAACCTCACTTTTGTGCTGCAGCTTCACCATTCTACTACTACTCAGACTGTTGGGCCTGGCCAAAGACAAAGCAGCAACCGTTCACATGTGTCTGTTGTAAGTCTCACCATATTTCTGAAAGCATGCATGCAGAGTGTCTGTAACTTTTCCTAGTGGCATCCTTATGTGAAAAGAAACATACAAACAGGCGTATACCTGTGTTTTATACACCTAGCATCTTCTGATGCTTAACTACGTATAAGAAAAAAATGTGTGAGTAGACACATGCCTCCCAGTCCAGAAGACCATGCACACCTTAAAACTTCGGAGAGAATGCACTTCCCATTTCAAACAGACACCAAAATTTATGAGAGTGCATTTCAAGTGTACCTTTCCACACACTCATACAAAGTAGCCTAATCACTAGCTCCTCCTGGCAGCATGTCGTAAACCTCACTTTTGTGCTGCAGCTTCACCATTCTACTGCTGCTCAGACTGTTGGGCCTAAGCTGAAACCTAAAGCAGCAACCGTTCACACCTCTCTGTTCTAAGTCTCACAATATTCCTGCAAACATTCATGCATGTGTCTGTAACTTTTCCTAGTGGCATCATATGTAAAAGAAACAGAAAAATAGAGCGTATACCTGTGTTTTTATACATCTAGCATCTTCAGATGCATATGCTGCGATATGGAGAATGCATGTACAAGTAGACACATACCTCAGTCACAAGACCATGCAAACCTTAAAACTTCAGAGAATGCAGCTTCTCATTTCAACACACACACATAAAAAATGATGTGATGTATTTCAAAGTGTACCTTTCACATACTCATACACAGTAGCCTAATCACTAACTCCTCTGCCCAACATGTCTTAAACCTCACTTTGTGCTGCAACTGCACCTTCTGCTGCTGCTCAGACTGTGCTCGATGCCTGAGTGAAATACAAAGCAGCAACCGTTCACACCTCTCTGATCTAAGTCTCACCATATTCCTGCAAACTTGTGCACATGCATGTGTCTGTACCTTTCTAGTGGCATCATATGTAAAGAGAATACAGACAAATAGATGTATACCTATGTTTTTATACATCTAGCATCTTCCTGATGCACATAACACGTATAAGAATAAATGTGCAAGTAGACACATGCACCCAAGTCAGGAGACCATGCACACCCTTAAAACTTACCAGAGAGTGCACTTCCCATTTTCAAACAGACACCGAAAAGAAATTATGCTGTGTATTTCAAGTGTGCCTTTTCACACTCTCATACAAGAAGTAGTATAATCATTAATCCACTCTGCCAGGAAATGTAAGCCCAAACCTCACTTTTTTTTGTGCTGCAGCTTCACCATTCTACTACTACTCAGACTGTTAGGCCCCTAGCCAAATACAAAGCAGCAACCGTTCTCATGTCTCTGTTGTAAGTCTCACTATATTCCTGCAAACATTCATGCATGTGTCTGTAACTTTTCCTAGTGGCATCATATGACAAAGAAACAGACAAATGAAGAGCGTATACCTGTGTTTTTATACATCTAGCATCTTCAGATGCATAGCTGCGATAAGAATACATGTACAAGGAGACACAAGATCATGCAAACCTTAAAACTTCAGAGAATGCACTTCTCATTTCAGCACATACATAAAATGATGTGATGTATTTCAAGTGTGCACTTTCCACACACTCATACAAAGTATTAGCCTAATCACTAACTCTTCTACCAACATGTCTTAAACCTCACTTTTGTACTGCAGCTTCACCATTCCAATACTACTCAGATTGTTGGGCCTACCCAAATATAAGAAAGCAGCAGCCCGTTCACATGTCTCTGGTGTAAGTCTCACCCATATTCCTGAAAGCATGCACATGCATGTGCCATGCCTAACGCTAAGTGACACCATATGTAAAAATAAACATACAAATAGATTTATATCTGTGTTTTAAATGACATCTAGCATCTTCATATGCACATAACACGCATAAGAATACATGTGCAGAAATGAGACACATACATCTTAGTCACTGGCACCATGCACACCTTAAAACCAGATACTACACTTCCCATATCAAGCCAGACACGAAAATTATCCAGTATTTCAAGTGAGACCTTTCCACACTATCCGCCACAAGTAGTCTAATCTCTAATCCCTCTGTCAAAATGTCTTTGTAATCCTCACTTTTGTGCTTGCAGCTTCACACCATTCTAATGCTACTCAGGGTGTTGGGCCTGCCCAAGTATAAAGCAGCCAACCTGGTCACATGTCTCTGGTGTAAGAATCTCGCCATATTCCTGAAAGCATGCATGCATGTGCCTGTGCCTTTGCTAGTGACACCATATGTAAAAGAAACCAAGCAAATAGACATATACACCTGTGTTTTATACATCTAGCATCTTGAGGTGCATAACACGTATGAGATACATGTGCAAGTAGACACATGCCTCAGTCAGAAGACCGTGCAGCTCCCTTTGCCCAAGAATCAAATCTGCTTTGCTTCATGGAAGCGATAGCGGTGTTTTCTACTCTCGCTTCCACGAAGCGAAAGCTATGAGTTTGCTATGAAAGGGCTGGAGGCGGTGCTCCCCTGCCCTGTCATAGCAAACTGCAATATCCCAGGAGTTAGGCACCCGGGACGCGTGCCGCTGGAGCCGGCCGTGGGGGTGGCGGTCCCCAGGGCCATGGAAGGCTCCACAAGGGGGTGCTGCGTGGCCCCCTCCAACATATCTTGCATGCCCCAGGGAGGTGGGGGTCTACGAGGGCTGGGGGTTCGCATCCAGACCCCGTGTTTCAATAGTCAATGCCCGGGGAGGTGGCGGTCCTGGGGCAGTGTGGAGAGGGCTGGAGCCACCTCTTTAATTAAAGCCCCAGGGAGGGTGGCGGTCCCTGGGGCAGCATGGGGAGTGGGAGCCCCCACGCAATTTCACATTAAAAACAAAGCCCGGGGAAGTGGGGGTCCTGCCCCATTTTATACCCATTGCCCCCGGGTCTTGGCCCCACCGTGAGACCGCGCTTCATTTTTTTTAAAATGGCAGGATTCACACACCGTGCACTGAATCCCTGCAATTTCTTTTTTAAATGCTTCTTTTAGCCCTTGGGGTCCCTGTGGGATCACTGTGAACAGGCCTAGGGGCTCAGGGTGTTCCTACACCTTGCCCCTTTTCTTCTTTTTCACCTTTTTTCTTGCAACTCGGTTCAACTGAGTCTGCCAAGATGGCTGCCAACACTTCTTGGTTTGAAGTATTGGCAGTCCAATCTCAGAAGTCAAGCTCGTTCTCGGGAAGGGTTCGCGCGGATCCACCGCGGTCGCCCAGATATCAATATTTTTTAAATACGATTTCCATGCTGGAACTACGGAGCGGATTTACCACCATTTAAAAAAAAAGGTCGCTTTCTGGGCCAACACCTACCTTTCTGCCAATTTTGGTGTAATTCCGTTCAGCAGTTCGGGCTGTAGCTTTGTCTAACGTTTTTCTATGGAAGTTAACATGAGTGAAAACTTCGTTTTGGGACCCTCCTTTTTTCTCGGCCCCCGCTTTATGAATCACCCCAAGATTTTGAAGGCAGGAGCTGACTAGAGAAGGGCATTAGTTTTGAAAATTTCGTAAAGGTCGTCAAAGCCGCGCGCCAAAGATGTTGGCATAAACCAAGCACGCTTTTCCTTTTAAATTATTATCTTACAGTGAAGCTAGCTTTTAGATGTTTTAAGTGTAGTTTTTTCACGTTTTTAAATGATCTACTGACTTTTTGAGATAGCTTTTATATATCGGAACCTTAGTATGAGGAGTGGGGTGTTAGATTCCCGGTTTGAGGCTCATGTAGCGAGGCAGCTTATTTCTTACACTGTCCTCACAATAACATTGCAGTTATGAACCTTTGCACACATTTGCATGCCGCGACAATGTTGGATTTGTTTTCTGAAATTAAACTTGTATACATCTAGCTTTGCACATTGCCCTTGACATCATGTACAAGGTCGTTTTTCACACTATGTAGAAATGTCATCTCTATTTTTTCATCCAAGGGGCGACAGGGCTATCCACATATCCATAACATCACTAATCTATGTATGCACTTCGCAAGACTGCTTTCTATTATAAAAGATGAGCATCCCAATAGATTAGTAGGCGAGGCCCCCTCAGCTGACACCGATGATCCAGCATGCTGAGACTTCATCACACAACGAGACTGACATCTCATGAAGGCGTTCAGTTTGTGACCAAAAGCGGGGTCCTTCATTCTGTCCCCGTCAGGTAATGGGGTTTGGATGCGTCCCTCGCGAGGGGATTCTTGGCACCACACCTACACACACTCTAGGATACTTGCTTAGAGGTGGGTTTGCATAGTAGGAGATCGCTGGCAGTTGCTGCCTTGTTTTATGTGCCTGCATACGCACATTGTTTTTAGCACCATGGTAGAAGTATATCTACAATTTACGCTTTTGTTGCTTGGAATCCACTTTTATCTACTTCTGTCTATTATTCATTGCCGCACATGTATTTTTACACGAAGACCAACATTTGTTCAATAAATATATTGAAAACGTCCCACTGTGTAATCTCTGTATAACTCTCTGAGAATAAGTGAGTATGCGTGACTGAGCGGAAAGTTCTGTACTGTTTCCAAAATTCCTGAAGGAGTCAGGGCTGTCTGGTTCAGTGGTTGCCGAAACCATTTCCCACCCTGGTAAGGTTATGGTGGGTCTTCACGGTGGCACTGTGAGCTTGCTGGTCCCTAGACAAACATATCCTGCTGGGGTATCAGGAAACCAGTCTGGACACCAAGCCCCTAGTTTTATGTTTGTCCAACAAATGCTGCAGATTCAATGGATTAGTGGGTTCTACACAACATGGCCCCACCAATGTTGGTTTGGTTCTTATTTAATGGTTAATCTGCAGGTAGTTCAGTCGTGCTTTCTCAGAGACCCCACATTTTTTTAGGGATATGTCTGAAGTGGGAAGAGAAATAAATCCGCCTCAACTGAGTAAGTATACCCAATGTAATGGTTGTAGATTATACAGAAAGCCGAGGGATGGAAGTTTTCCACATTGTGCATACCACATCTCAAATAAATTCATTTTTATAAAAAGACCTTTTCTTTAACAATGTCCGAACAAGCTGAGGACATTGAGGAGCGCAGGTAGTTGTTCTAAACATTACAAAGAATTTCGGAAAGGCAGTTACTAGCGAAATTACTAAAACATGGCCTCCTGCAGCGGGTGGAGATGTTGCCTTCAGTGGATTGAGGCACACGAAGCCTTCAGAACATAGGTATTCTACTCTTGGGTTAAGTTCTCGCCTGCAGATGCACACAAACAGTTGTTTCACACTTACATTGAAGATGAACCATTTGAAGAATATTTTCCATACGTGGACGTAGAAGTCCTGTTAACTTACCAAGAGCATATTAATTGGTTTAAAGGTGCCCATACCACAGAACACATGAGACTCGGTCTGCTCAGTAAAGAAGGAGCGACCTGGCCAGTCTTAGCTTCTTATACACTGCATCCAGACATTGCTACTCTACCAGCAGCAGGAATGCATACACTGTAAAGAGACTTAGTAAAAATGTGCAGGTATCTTACACAATACATAATGAGAACTCTGACAGTTCAACCTGCTCAGGCTGCTCAGGGTGCACAACCTCAATTGGCTCCTACAGGTAATCCCACCAGGCGGGAGCAAATTCCATTCTGGATAGTGCAGAAAACAGCTCAACTTGAAGCAGTTTGTCCCCATACAGGCCAACAGGAAAAACATAGAATATTAACAATTTGCTTGCTGATGGGGATGGCTCCCCTGATAGAAGACTGTGCCACTTGTGATACAATCTTCGCTGCCGTTTATACCAGAACTTATAGTACCCCTTCACTAGCAGTTATATCAAATGTAGTGAAACAAGTACAGAATGAGTATGGGGCAGAGCCTGCCCTGGACCTGGGGATGAAACTGATGGGCAATTTAGCCCAAGTAGCTGCAATTATGTTAAGTAACATAAAAGGGGAGGCAGCAGCACTGGTTATAGTCCAACGCCTGAGGGAGTTCACTCCTGCACAGCAGGAGCAAGAATTACTTAAAATTATCGAGGACACATATGCTTCACTAGGTACAGATAATCTGGGAGCCAGACCTGGAAAACCAATAGTTAAGAGCAATGCTGAAAAGGATAATTATAATCAGGCACCCAATTCTTCCAAGAAGAAATGGGATAACAAACAAAAAACGAAACACAACAAAACACAGTCACATCTGGGTCTCCTCAACAGGAACACACCCAGCAAAAATATAGTTTAAGAAACCGGGACAATATTAGAAAGCCAGACAGGTATCAGGATACTGATACATGTTCCTCTCGTTCCTTTCAGGGGTCATCTGAAAAATGTTAGGAGAGAGACGGACAGTCAGAGCACAGATCAGAAGAGCGAGTCAAGCTGAAAAGGGAGACACATCACACTTCAGACTACATCATTAAGCAGGAAGACAAACAAAAAACTCCTAAACTAATTTAAAAAGAAGAAGGTAGCTGGGATCAAAATTAGAAATGCCCAGGCTACTGAGGACTCTGCTTCTGAACGGGGAATGGGCAGTGACGATGCTGGACAGCACAGCAAAAGTCATGACAGCTCGCCAGAACCTGATGGATTATCGGGTGGCAGTAGCGCTGAGTGAGCATATCACGGTGAAAACACCTGATACAAGGGTAAGTGTCTCACATCGTTTATACAAAGTAACACTGCAATTGGAGGGGGAAATATCGAGACAAGTGAAGGGTCTCTTTTGAGGGAACCTGACATATGGTTATGACATTCTTTTGGCTGGCAACGATTGACCACCTGAGTTCATAATGGATTGCCCAATGGGGGAGGGTGTAATTTTACCTGCCTTCTCCAACCTTATACCAAAAGCAGTTAAAAAATCATACGCATGGGAGTGGGCATTAGCGCTAGCTCCTGCACTTTACTGAAACCATGTTGGGTGGGATGATGAGACACCTCATCACAAAATCTCATTTAAATCCATTCCTCAACCACAGAGACAATACCCAATAAAACAAAAAGCAAAGAAACAAGTTAGGGAGATCTTAGATCAAGTTGAGTACCAGGGGGTGACAGAGAACTGCACCTCAAACATGAATAATCCCTTGTTTGCAGTAATGAAACCCGATAATTCATACCGGCTAGTCTTGGACTATAGACATTTGAATACTTTCATGCGCATATTTGCAGTACAAAACGTACATAGTGCCACACTTATGAATAACATCATGCGGAAAAAATACAAAAAAACATTAGATATCTCAAATGGATTTTTCTGCCAAAATATAGCACCTGGGAGCCAGTATTTGACAGTATTCTCAGTGCTAGGTTCTCATCGGCAATTTTGTCGAGTACCTCAGGGGTATAAGAAAGGCCCGGGCTGTTTTCAGCCAGAGTGACAGAGTTACTTCAAAATTTTGATGAAGAGGCATTGTTCTATGTAGACGATATGTATCTGATGGACGATGAATTAATGGAACAGTTGGCCAGAGTGAACCACATAATTCTTGGGTTTTCTCACTTGGGCTAAAAATGTAATTAAAAAAAACTAAAATTGCCCACCTCAATGTCCTGTTCCTGGGATATGAGTTGTCGAGTGAAGGGAAAAGCCTGGCAGCCAATTTTTTTAGAAAAATGTGCGATGCTCCAACCTCCAACTACTCCGAAAAGACTACAATCCATTTTAGGATTTTTTAATTTTGGCAGAAGTTACATTTTGTATTATGCAGAAGAGGTAAAACCTTTCTGTGACTTAATTCGACCTGTTTTATATTACTTTCTTCTTTAAGCTCCTACTTCTTCCCCTAACTTTATTTTTTCCTTCTAACTTTTCTTTTCCGCCTCATCCCACACACCCCAGAATCATGGCAAAGGGCAGCAGCACTGCTGGCTCCAAGGGCAAGGCGCGTGCGCCCAAGAGCCGCCTGCCTTGCGGCAGACTGCGCCCTGCAGGGGTGCAAGCCTGGCAGCTTTTTAGCGAGGCGGAGGTAGCCGCCCTTGTTTTTTTTGTGCAGCGCCACCTCCCCTTGACCTTGGCAGCAGGCCAGGCTCCGTGTACCCTATCCAGGAGCGTCACCGCCGGTGGGCGTAGGTGCGCCGGGCAGTGTTTCGCTGCTCAGGGGTCTGGCGCACCCATAACCAGCTGGCCCACCGGTGGTCAGACATCCTGGACCGGGAGCAGGACCTGTTGGACCTGCTAGGTGTTGAGGTTGTGGGGCTTGGTGAGTAGCTAATATATATAGTAGTATAAGTATTGTGTATAATATTTTTACGAATAACAAGAATACTGCTGCTTACATTGCAGGTAAATTACGTTTCAAAATCTTCTGTGATTGTAGGACACAGGTGCTCGACGCTACTCTTACTTGTTTGCAACTTTGCGCTCGCTTGGGCTGATTATTATGTAAGAGTTTACTTTAGAGAACTTAAGTTAGGTAATGCTATTGCTAGAGAGACTCTAGTCCTTCCTTTGTCCTCCTGTCAAATAGTGGTGGATGGATTGATACTAGGTTTAGTTAGTATTAGTTGATAATTTTTTAGCGGTCTGCAAGACGCATCCTCTGTCACTGAGTGCTGCTTACCCCAGTCCTTAGTAGAACCTTTTGTAGTTTGTTTAGTGAGTGGTAGGCTTAGCAGTGTCAGTCAGTAGCAGAACATCAGACGCAACCAACCAACAATTTGGTGTATGCACAAATCTATGCATGTGTCCTCCATCTCATCTATGCATTTTTGAGGGCTAAAAAAAATGGAAATGCAGACTTAGTGAACAATTGGCCCGTCTGGAATAGGTGGGCTAGGTCAGGTGGTACTTAGGCTTAGTTAGTGTTCTGGATTCGAATCAATCAGAATGGAACACTGGATTAGTGTTCATAAATAAGTAGACGGTCCGTGAAGCCCGCAAGCCAGTAGTCGATCGGATTAGATAGGTCAATTTTATTGCAATTATTGTTTCCTAAAACGTTTTTTGAGCGTTTTTTTAGATAATTTATTTGTTTCACAGCAATCATTAATGTTTGTCTCTTTCTTTATTATATCTTACATGATCACTGATCTGCAGCACCCAGGGGCAAGAAGACGGGGTCCGAGTCGGCGGGACAACCAGAGGACCGCTCCTCTACCAAGGGCCCTGCTGCTGGCCCCAGTAAGTCCTCAAGTGGTTAATATTAACAATTATATTTCCCTAACTTTTATTGCACCTTATTTTTTCCGAACTATTAATTCTGGTTCCACTTCCTAATTCTATTTTTTACAAAAGCTTCTTTGATCTTGACTTGACTATCTGTTTCTAAATTCTGGTTATCCCTGCCTCTAAGTTCTAACTGCCTCTGCTATGACTCTCTGTACTACTACTATTAGTCTGTCTGTAGCTAAGCTTGCCCAGTTTGCCACTCTTTATTTTACGGTTTTGAATAAAACTCAGATTGACCAATAGCTCTAGCCACTGAGTCCAGTCCTTTGGGTTGTCCTCTTCTAGTCTTCTTAATCTTGAGGCTTTGACAATTACCACCAACAAAATGCCCAACCAGATATTTGACTATTTTTGATAGGATATAGTACATACTACTACTGTTGTGGGGATTCTGCACAGCCACATACAGAACTATGCACAAGAAAATATGATGTTGGTGATGGGAGGTTGGACCTTCCTCACACCTCAGTCAGAAGTGAACCCACAATCCCCTGACCGACTAGCTATAGTGTCTCATTAGGTCCCCGAACCCCCACCCGAAGATACCCAATGATTTCACAACCCAGAACATAACACCCTTTCGCTCACTCTCTCGTGTAAGTCCACCACCACCACCACACCAAATACCACAGAGTCTATGTGTAAGTTCAAAAGGTTTATTTTCAACTAACAAGCTCTGTATGTTGTTCTATAAAATTCAGTGTACTACAGCCAGCTCCAACAGCAAAATGCATAAGATTAAAACAATAAACATTGTTACAAGTGCATGATAGAAGACAAAAGATCTGTGCGAATTCTGGGAGACCCCTCACCGTAGAACGTAGACGTACTGGTTACATGCATCATTCATAAGCTCTGCAAATCTCTGGTTCGTAGAAGGGAATCTTCGGCCTGTTATGAGAAAAATGGTGCGCGTTAGATTGTATAATGCAAGCATTTCTCAGTCATGCCAAAAAGTGTAACATGTTACTTATGGCTAAGCAATACGGACTAACTGAACTCCATAACAAAGTGGCTTGTTTTTCGACCTCTTGTACGCAACGCTCAGACAGTAGCTGTATGAGCTCATGTGGGCTCAAAAGGCGTCTTACTGCACAACAAGCTGCGAGGTAACATGCGCAAAAGACATGAAGCGCAAAATGGTTGCATGGCTCAGGCTAACTTTGCAAAGAGTAGAGTAGACTATATAATAATGACCCTAGGGACCATAACACTACTAGTGTCTACTGACTCTACTCTAGTACCCGATTTGGACTAGTGATGTATGTTGTATATGTATGTATTAACTTTTTTTTCAATCTTGCTAGTGAAAACGAATAAATAGGGGAGGTGTACAGGCATCTAAAAATGTGTCATGTTTTTTTCTAGGCATACTACCGACCACCAGTGCCGGCGGGGCCAGCGGCGATGACGATGCGGCCATTCCGGAGGGGGCAGGAGATGCGGCACCTGCAGGAGCTACAGGAGTTGAGCCAGCAGCAGTGGCGGGCGGTGGTAAGTTATATTCATTACTTATTGACATTGCACTAGCTGGAAGGGTGTTCACTTCACTCACTGTACTGTTGAGACTTATTAAGTATGAAGTTGTAGTGAACATTATACAACGGTTGAAGAAGACACCCTTTACTTAGCATTAGCAATGCATTAGCAATAGCATTAGCAGCATGAGTTGAGTAACCAATGGCCTCTTCTATCTGACTCCAACTCAGCTGTGAAAGTTTTATGGAGAAGACTAAAAGTCAGATCAGATGACCTTGATGGATGTGTTGAACAAAAAGGGAAAGAAGGGTGGAAGGAGGAAGGACGGGCGAGATGTAATATGACTGGCAGAGAAGGATACGTTGGAAGCATGCATAGGTGGCTGATAGGAATCAGATGCATGTGTTGTTGAAGGTGAAAGAAGAATGGATGCCTGCCTGGGTGGGCGACACAGTATGGGTGGATACTGGGGATAGCAAGAATCATCAGCGGTGTTTGGGTGAAACTCAAAGCCAAGGCAAGCAAGGAAGGAGTGGACGCATGGGTTGTTGTTGGTGAAACAAAGTAAGGTTTGTGGAGAGATTAAGAAGAATGATAGACATTTACTTAGAATGGATGGATGCCTGTATGTATTCATCATAGACAGCATAGGTGGAGACTGTCACGGGATGCAGAGTCTTAGTTTGAAGGGAATGTAAAAGAAACCGCGCCAGAGTAGCAAAGCCGAGGGGAATACAAGTTGTATTTTCAGAATACAGTTGACTCACAGTAGTTTGCAAGCACATCATATATATTGTGTATAGTTAGTTATCAAGCGCCTTCCTTCGACTCCGAGGACCACTCCCTACCTATGTTAATTTATTTTCGAATGTGTCAGCCAGCCTGCAAAGGGTGGCCTAACTGTTGGTTACACAGTCAATCAAAACAAAGTACCTTATGCAGTAGCGGTCGGTGGTGGGAGTGCTGCCGGGCGGTGATGTGGGGAGGGGCTGGGTGGGGGGTAGTAAACAATGGATTACGGCCAAATACAGGTAACTAAACATAAAAATAAATAAAGCGAATTGCATTGTGCGCACTGCACCGCCAAATGCGATGCAGTGCGCACAACGAAATTAGTTTTATTTATTTATATGTTTACTTACCTGTAATTGGCCGTAATCCATAGTTTACTACCCCCACCCTGCCCCTCCCCACGTCACCACCCGGCAGCACTCCCACCACTGACCGTACTGACCTTATGTCGTCGTCCCAAATATAAGCAATGATCATTGGATCAGATATATAATCTGCCTTTTTGTAGTAGCCAGGGCACTGTGAAAGTGAAATTGAGCAATTGCCCTTCATGTAACAGAGAGAGTATGGCCAGTGCCACCCGTAATAGAAAAATACGAGCTTCCCCACCTGCAGACAGTAGTAAATAAAACTAACGTGAGTCTGCGTCATGACTCGTATGTTTGTCTTGGGTGCAAGCATAGCTGACTGAGCTGGCATGCCGGCTACAACCCGGTTATGTAATTTCGCTAAACTAGAGATAAGAAGAAGACTGGTGTACTGTGTACTGGAGTCCATAGTGCTAGTATAATGCCTGAAACTCCCACAAATGTTAGAGGCTGAGGAAGTGGGAGGATAGATTATTACCACAAATGTTATATACTATGCTTCTTGCTAGTGCTACTGTGCCACTATGTGTTGAATTAATTTTGTGTTACTGTTTTGCTAAGAGTATTGGTTACAACAATATTCTTTTTATTTCTTGATATAGATCCTCCTTCCCAAGAAAAACCATCCCGGAAGGAGTTGGCAGCCAGGACCCGGCGCCGGAAACTGGAGGCCATCTGCGAAGAGTACCGGTGGCTGGTGGCTCAGGCGGAGGAGGAGGAGGAGGCGGCAGCAGCTGCAGCCTCCTCCGATGCCCCGGGCCCCAGCCAGGCCCCACCTCCAGTGGTACGGCGCCGCGGTCAGGCAGCCGCCCGCCGCCGCAATTCATTAACAGCCAGCACTGCTGCCCCCCACCCTGGATGCCACTGCAGGGCATTTCGCCGCCAGATGCTCCTCCGGATTTCACGCCTAGAGGAGCAACTAGAGGAGCGGGTCAAGATCCTGGTGGACAAACACCTGAAAGCCCGCCGAATATAAGAACTATAGGACCCCGCTGGATTGCCCCTTTTTTATTCCTTTTGTTGGTGGGTGGGAATTGGGCGTTGGGGTTTATGGACATTGTTTGGACTTTTTCGTTTTGAACATTGGTTGGGGTTAGGGAGAGGGATGGGTCAGGTGTGGGCTAGTTTATTTTTGTTAGGGTAATAAATTATATTTATACTTAAACATACGATGTTAATGTTTTGTGGGGGGTTACTGTTTTACGAATTTACGTCACATGGTTTCCTTGCTGCTGCAGAGCCGCAGCCAGTGTTTGATTTAAATAATCTGCTGATTATGTAACACAAACAGATAGATGCGGTACCCCTCACTGAGTTATTTGTCCTACTAGTACTGTCAGTCTCTCCTCCTAGTCCATTATACCTCCCACCAAACTTATCTTACCTGTGATTGATGATGATTAAGTTCGGCACAGCGATCGCTGCATGGTTTCCCAAGAGAATGGAGAAGATGCCATGGTTGTGGTGGTAGTAGTAGACACTGGCAGTAGCATTTGCAAAAAAAATAAAAAAGAGACAGTCACTTGCCTGAGAGCGACTGTGGGAGGAGTAGTAGAATGAAGTAAAGTACAGTACAGAAGAAGACTGCCAAACAAACAATATTGCAACTGCTAAAGTAAAATAAAACATAATGGTGGCGAGGACAGCCTAGTACAAGAAGTTACAAACTGTAGTTGTGTCGAGTGAGTCACTTAACTTAACACAATCGTAATTCGTAACCTTTACTGCTGTGTGGTAGGATGTTGATGATGAATCCAATCAATGCCGGCAATTAATTATGATGTATTAGGTCCCTTTGGAAAAAAAATTGGCTTGCACATAGACTGAGCATGGGTGGGCAAGCAGAAGAAGATCCTCGCCCTGCCTTGAAATTGAATTAGTGTTGCTTTGACCACATCTGCCCCAGCAAGCGTGTGATCAATTGGTGTACATTTAATGTAGTCACATCACACCTCAATATAAATCACAGCCCGGGGAAGAGGGTTAGGGTTTGATGAATGGATGGGAAGGGAAGGGGAGTTTGGGGAAAGGTTTGACAAAGAAAAACAGTACGCATGGACACAACAAAAGCAAAGCACAATCTTGGCAGACGACCATGATCTTATCCAATAAATCTGTAAAGGGAGAAAAAGGAAATGCATGCATGATGATGAAGATAACTTGATGGTTAATGAGTAGTACTTACTAACTACTACTAGACAATTAGACAGTACAGGGCAGCAGTATATTCTATGCAATTTACCTTGCCTGTATGCCCTCAGAGAGACCGAAATTACATGTTGTACCGGGCTTACTTTTAAAGATAGCAAAGAAAATTAAAAAATAGTTGTAGGGATCAATTAGCAAACAAACAACAACACAACACACAGTCGTAATGATTGAAGAGAAAAAAGGAATCAAATTAATTAAAAGACGAATGATGAATGATACTAAAGTTACTGTATTATCCTGGTCAAATTGTGGAGTTGAATCTCGTCATTCCTCTTGGTCCTATCTTCCATGGACGCTCTGCACATCAATCTTGGGTGCCACTGCCTGCCTGATGCGGATTGGCAAGGTAAATGTGAGTTGTTTCTCCCAGTATAGCACAGGGTAAAGGCCGGCCTGTAAGTGTAGATGGGAAAACAAAAGGGGTATTGAAAAATCAGTGAATAAAAAAAAAGCATCAATTACGTTGGAGTCCAAGAAGAGAAGAGAGAACACTTTCAGACTGAGGCGGCTTGGATACACCGTGTCTATTCTGTTTACAGCATTAAGCTACAACAACAACAGGACAGAACAGGCCCACAGCACCAGCCCGTGACCCAACCTCCATTTACCTTAAATTTTGACAGAGCCAGACAAAAGGCATATACAGCAACCTAGCATTTTCAAAATTAAGTGACTAAATCAATGCGCCGCTGTCAGTCATATGACTACACTCGACTCCACCACTACATGGACATGTAGGTCTGCTGTGTTTACTTTCTTGTTGAATTGTTTTGTTTACCTTTTATGCCACTTCATGAAACGCAGTTATTCCATCAATCATCTCCGATCCAACTGACTGACTGAGTACAAAGGTAGTATGGTCATCATCATGGTGTGGTACGTGTTGTCCAACTCCAACTCAGTCTGTAGTGACTAGTCTCTGATTAAGTCCATATTCCATGTTAAAAAATTGCAATGGATATTGGCCTGCACCTGCAGTAGTAGGAGTACAATTTGGTTATTAAACAACAAGAAGGGAAACATTGACTGTCACTTGAGTCACTTTCACTTTGTAGATTAACTAGTAGAGTTCGACTTCATGCACAACATCAACACAACAAACAACAGCAATCACTCAGAGTCAGCAAGCATCCAATGCATGCCATCATTACCTGTCTTGCTCTTCTCTTTGGCTGTCAGATCATCAGATGCCTAGTTCTAACAGGTGTGTGTTTTTTTTTAACGAGGCAGTGGCCTCATTATTACTCCACATTCATTTTGAGTGTTGGTAGTTGCTGTTTCGGTTTGCGTCTTATTCATCTGTGGCACTTAGTTGCAGTTTAAGTTGGTTCACATGGTCAGCGCTGTGATGGGCCGCGGCCTGGGTAGCGGTCATTGCTGGTCAATTGAGTTTGCAGAAATGTCAGCAAGTTTCTTCGAAGAGTCTTGTCTTTCTCTGCCAAGTACCTTCTGTCCTGACAGTGATGAGCTTTGGATGCCTGCCGAGGAGGTAGCCTTCTGACAGTGATGGGTTTACTTTTGGATGCCTGCCCAAGTTCTGACAGTGAAGAGTTGTGGATGCCTGCAGAGGCGATAGCCTTCGGCCAGTGATGAGTTTCGGCTCGGAAACAAAACGGAGGATAGCTATAGTCACGTTTCACTTCTTATGGAGGGACTGTTAGAGGCAACATTTCTTGTACTCCAATGTCTGGCTTGATGGAAATGTAATTAGGGCGAGTCAGGAAGATGGAGCAGGACTCTGAGGAGTGGACAGTTAAACGCACAGACGTGCAACTCCAATAGGGAAATAAAAAGAGAAGACGGTGGTGATGGATTTGTTGTGATTTAATTTGAACCAGCAAGACAGATACACAGACAAATAAAGGAAGGAAGAAAGTAACAATTTGAAAGCCTAGTTGTCAGGGAAGAGGAGCTCGTCCTCAAACTCTGGTGGTTCAGACAGAAGTAGGTCCTGTAACCCACTACTTACGTCATCGAAGTCGCTCTCCTCTTCCTGCTGTGATTCACGTATTTTGTAATCCGGTGGTATAAAGTGCTGATTCATTTTGATCATGGTTAACCTCTCCACGCTTTTGGGCGAGAGACTGGTCCTTTTCAAAGTTACAATGGCACCAGCAGCACTGAAAACACGCTCAGAAGAGACACTTGCGACAGGGGAAGCCAGATACTTTATCGCCAGCCTGCTGAGCACTGTCCATTGGCTTCTTTTCCCATACCAATACACCAATGGGTTTCGATCCATGAAGACCTCTGTTGGGTCATCCAGATAGGCCTGGACCGTCCGCTCAATGCTCAGGGGTGCTCCGATGTGCTCGGCCTGTTTTGCCTTTGCATCAGCACTGGACTTACCATACCCCTGCCGTAGAAACCAATCAGTTGCCGATTGTACTGTGGATGATCCTGTTCTTGCTGTTGTTGATGTTATTGTTATTGGTAGTGTTGGTGTCGGTGACTGCTGGGAGGCAAACGCACTGCCCTCAGGCTCCGATGTAGAACTTGACTCTGGATGCCCTGTAGTACTTGTTATGGCCTGGGGCGGGGGGGGCCTGTAATTACCAGCCACTCATTTTCTAACTTAGTGGCTTCCTCAGCTATCAAAGTTTTGTAGTTGGCAACATCCACTTCCGAAAAAGGAATTACTGCCTTACTGTTCAGAAATACTTTGTGCCGTGGATCCAAAATTGTGGCAGTAATGTAATGTTGTTGTGACACAATGTTATTTTGAATCTTGGTATTTTCAGATAAGCGAGCGGCTAAGGACTCCGCCAAATGATATGCATTTTGTTTGTCATCCACACCTGCGTACGTTTCAGACACCTCCTTCAGCTGTTGCTCTAGCATGTGCAACAATGGGATAGCTTGGCCCATAGTACAGTCCTCCCTGCTGACTTCACATGTAAAGATCTCAAAAGGAAGTAGCATCTCTGTCGGGCATTTAATGAGGTCCCATTGACCCATCTCAACGGTCATGCCTCTCACAGTAGGTTCCCCTAATCTTTGCATGACATAAGCATTGAGTGGTATGTACAGGTCAAACAGACGATCAAGCATGTAATAAGTTGAGTTCCAACGTGTTGGCACCTCCTGGATGAGTGCTTTGACTGGCATTTTATGCTCACGTTGAATGACCCTCAGCTGCTTCCGGGCTTTAAAAGAATGGCTGAAATGTGTGCATATTCTTCTGCAGGTGGCCAGTAAGTTGCTGACTTTGTATTCAGTTTTCAGAAAGTCTTGAACAACAATGTTAATGCAGTGTGCCAAACACGGGACCCTGAAATACCCACCATCGCCCATGGCCTTAACTACATTACTGCCATTGTCCGTGGCAACAAAACCAATCTTAAGCCCTCTTGGGCGCAGCCACTCAAAGACCTTGCTGTTAAACTCTTCCAAAATGTTTGCAGCAGTATGAGATTTCTCCATGGCAAACATGGCTACAGTTGCATGTTTGCCAGTGGCATGAAAAATCTCAGCAGCGTCAACACCAGCAGATATCTGTTCTCTAACCCCCGCAAAGAGATCCAGTGTGCAGTGATGCACATGTAATCAGTGGCTTGGCAACTGGTCCACATGTCTGTTGTCAGGTGGATACTCTGAACAGCACTCTGCTTCAAGGCTTTTCCAAGCAATTCTAGCACGTCGTGATGTAGTGCTGGAACAGCAACTCTGGCAAAATAGTAGCGGCTGGGAACATGCCATTTTGGGCAGATGGCTGTCACAAATTCCAGAAAACCCACCCCTTCAACAAAAGAAAAAGGGAGAAGGTCCAGTGCTAACATTTTAGCCAGCTTCGCATTGTACAAACGTGCTATTGGGTGGTTGCGTTCGTACTGCCCCTCCCCCCCAAACATGCTGATAATGGTAGGCTGCATGGTTTTCCTTTCTCTTAGGCTCAACAACGCACTTTTTTTCATTGCGGTACTCCTTGCTGTCTCAGGCTGACTCTTACTATTGTGCCACTGAGATGTTGCTGAAGATGTGGGCGATGTTAACACTGCACTGCTGGGGACAGGGCGACTTTGTGTACCACTACCAGAGAGAATGTCTCCCTATCCTTCCTCTTCCACCGTGATCGGATCTTCTACTCCTTTATCCCCACCAACACCAATGGTTGCAGTTTTTATGCCGCAAACGTGGTCCTCCCAGCTGATCAAGTGGTGTTTTTTCAGATGGGTTATTCGGCCTCCAGTACCATAGTTTGTACCAAGCTTACCACGACTAACAGAGGTATTACAAATGGAGCATATAGCAATGTTCTCCTCCTTTTCACTCACCGTAAAGAAGTCCCAAACTGGGGAGCTTAACTTTTGCCTCCTGCTGGAGGTGCCACTTCCAATGCCGGATGAACTGGAGGGTGTGTGTTGAATTTGACTCTGTGCTGTACCACTACCTACTTCTACTGAGGTGGTGGTTGTGCTGGATGTAGGTCGCTGCCGGGCCTTTGCTAATGCAAATATGGAAGCTGTAGGTCGTGTTGGTGTTACCTGTGGAGGTATGCGTGCTACATCCCTCGCAGCGATTTTGGATAGGATAATAATGTTGGTCTCCATCTCCTCAGGGCCGGGAGTGATGTTCGTGATGACTGGCTCATCATCATCATCCTGCTGTTCTACATCGACCTCCATAAGTGTAAGGCTTTCTTGAACCTTCCTTTTCCCTAGCTTGGTCTTGGGACGTGTCTCCCTCTCAGACTCAGTTTGTGGCTTCCAAGTGGCATCTAGATCATCAGAAGGGGGGCTTGGCGAAGAACTTGATGGACTAACCCTCCTTTTCCTTGCTGGAGATTTGGAAGACAATGGATCTTCTGAATGAGTGGCTTCTTCTTCTACCTCTGCATGAGGCTCAATTTCCTGAACTGCCCCTACTTTGGGCGGAACAACAACTACTATTGCAGGCGGTGGTTGCGGCTGTTGTTGTTGTTGACCACTTATCTGCTGTGTTTCCTCCTGCGTTGATTGGGTACTACTTTGAGATAGCGATAAGTTTATCTCAGGCTCAGCATCACTGCTTTCCACCATTAGGCTGGCTACCTCTTCCACACTCATGTGCTTGGGCCTGGGTTGGTGGGTTGGGCCCACTGATGCGGAGGTGCTGCCCCCAGCTTGCCCCCCCGGACACCGCTGCTGCAGGCAAAATCTTTTTTTCCTAAAAAAGGTATTGGGTGGCACACCAGACTTAAGTGTCACTTCCTTCTTCTGTTCCTTCTTCTCAATAGCAACTTTCTTGGTACTGGAGGACCTGGTACCTGCTTTCTTTGGGCCCATCTTCTTCAGATGTCAGCAGCACTCAGTTGCACAAGTTGCAGAGATGTCTGGTCAGGTCACACGTCACGTCCTGTACAGCAGCAGGATGTCTGTCTGGCAGTACAATGGGCAATGATGACACACCTCCTCCTCAGTCTTTTGTGCACCTAAAAGCAAAAAAGCCAGAAGAACATCAGTCAAACGATAGCACAAATCAAACTAATATAATATATAACTTAGTGTGTGGTTGTCTCAATTATTAAATTTTAGAAACTCAGTGAACAACAACAGTGTAGCCATTTATGAGACTTTGACAACAAGGCCAGGGCTTTCCTGGTGTACTGTGTAGTGTGTACACTCAGGAAGAATAAGAATAGCAAAGAACAAAAACAAAAATGCAGTGGAGCCTGTTTGGCCTAAATTTGTGCATCACGTGGGATGGATGCAGCATCAGGGAGCTGCAGCTGGCAATGGGGATGGATTTGGAAGCAGTAAGACAAGAGGAACAATGGAAAGACACACAGGCCTATGTGGCAAAAACAGCACACTACTAACTACCACCACAAAATGGCCCCCAGCCACATGGTCACTCACAGGCACAAGGCACGGCAAACAATGAACTCAAGCAGGCCTATAAGGCCAGACAAAGGATGCCTGATAAAACACATACAGCTTTAATGCAAAAACTAAAATCCACATGGCTAAAAACAGGTTGGAAAGTTACACAACAACCACAACAACAACACATACATACGCAAAAAGGCATTTATTTAACACACCCAAAAAGTGAAATAGACCCCCCAAAAAAAACCACATTTTGCAATTCAATCCAATGCCATCCATGCCCTAAATGATGTTAAAATTCAACAGACAACACAGAAACAGTTTTTATGCACCCATGATGACTACCTCTGGGCCTACTGGCAGACTAGGCCGCAAGCTTGGAGGCCTATGGCAAAAGCACAGTGACAACCTGAGGAGTTTTTTGAGCAAAATGAACAAAATCATCATTTTCGAGAAGGTTTTATGCTGCTCGAGAGATATTCTTCGCCAGATTGTAAATTCTGCGTGTTCGGCATCGCAATCGTCACAAAAAGTCGTTATCGCACGCGCGTAAACGCATATTGAGCGCGCGAAGAAGAAAAAAAGTGTAAGTCCGCGTTGTCGCGCAGTGCGGAGTTGCCAAAAGTCCGCGAGCTGAACGCCCAGGGTTACCTACTGGCTGAAAAGGCCTATTTATTTAACACACACCAAAAAACTAAAATACCACCCCAAAAACCACATTTTGCAATTCAATCCAATGCCATCCATGCCCTAAATGATGTTAAAATTCAACAGACAACACAGAAACAGTTTTTATGCACCCATGATGACTACCTCTGGGCCTACTGGCAGACTAGGCCGCAAGCTTGGAGGCCTACGGCAAAAGCACAGTGGCTGGTCCCACAAAATGGCCGCCACCACATGGCCAGGCCACCCACAACAACAAGAAAAGGAAGACAAGACAGACAATGCAGGCCTATGGCAAAAGCACAATGCCTGGCTTCACAAAATGGCCGCCACCCACATGGCCAGGCCACCCACAATAACAAGAAAGTGAAGACAAACGATAGGACCAGGAAGTTGGAGACTCTGGGGAACTTCCTTCCTCTTTAAAAAAAATTGTAAAAAAGATAAATGACTCCTTGCTCACCAAACTACATTTAAATGACAACCTGAGGAGTTTTTTGAGCAAAATGAACAAAATCATCATTTTCGAGAAGGTTTTATGCTGCTCGAGAGATATTCTTCGCCAGATTGTAAATTCTGCGTGTTCGGCATCGCGATCGTCACAAAAAGTCATCATCGCGCGCGCGAAAACGTATATTGAGCGCGCAAAGAAGAAAAAAAGTGTAAGTCGGCGTTGTCGCGCAGTGCGGAGTTGCCAAAAGTCCGTGAGCTGAATGCCCAGGGTTACCTACTGGCTGAAAAGGCCTATTTATTTAACACACACCAAAAAACTGAAATACCACCCCAATAACCACATTTTGCAATTCAATCCAATGCCATCCATGCCCTAAATGATGTTAAAATTCAACAGACAACACAGAAACAGTTTTTATGCACCCATGATGACTACCTCTGGGCCTACTGGCAGACTAGGCCACAAGCTTAAGCCTATGGCAAAAGCAAGCTCACTGCCTTGCTCCACAAAATGGCCGCCACCCACATGGCCAGGCCACCCACAAATAATAACAAGAAAGTGAAGACAGACAATCAATGCAGGCCTATGGCAAAAGCACACTGCCTGGATGGCTCCACAAAGTGGCCGCTAGCCACCCACAAAAAAAAGAAATGGAAGACAGGCAATGCAAGCCTATGGCAAAAGCACACTGCCTGCCTTCACAAAATGGCCACCACCCACATGGCCAGGCCACAACAACAACAAGCATAAGCCAAGGGGAACAAAGAAAAGTCATGCAGGCCTATATGGAAAAAGCAGCACACTACTAAACTACCACCACAAAATGTCCCCAAGCCACATGGTCACTCACAGTCACAACAGGCCATGGAAAACAATGAACTCAAGCAGGCCTATAATATGACCAGACAAAGGAGGCCTGCTAAACAACACAGCTTTAATACAAAAATGCAAAAACGAAAATCCACAGGGCTACAAACGGTTGGAAAGTTACACAACAAGCACACACACACATCCAACAAAGGTATTTATTTATTAACACACACCCAAAAAGTGAAATACACCCCAAAAACCACATTTAGCAATTCAATACAATGCCATCCATGCCCTACATGATGTTTAAATTCAACAGACACCACAGAAACATGTACCCATGGGTACCTCTGGGCCTACTGGCTGAAATTCCAATCAAAGAAAAACAACTAGGCCCCTACTGAAACTACAGGCCACAACAATACATTTTAAAAACGATGAAAATCCCCAAAAAATGTAGGTACAAACAAGCCCCAATCAAACAAACAAGTACACCAATTCTCCAACTTACTTGTAAAATCTCAAATCCAAAAGTCCTCAAATCCAATCCAATGATATGATGCAGCAGACAGACACAAAAAGTGATCCTTCCAGCTCCAAATCCAAATGAAAGTGAACAGCACATGGACAAAGCACTGGGAGGAGCCTGCTGGACAGGAACAGGAAGTTTGAGACTCAGGGGCACATCCTTCCTCTTGAAAAAAATAGTAAAAAAAGAAAAAGGACTCCTTGCACAAAAAACTACAGCCAAATCACAATCTGAGGAGTTTTTTGGAGCAAAATAATCATTTTCGAGAAGGTTTTATGATGCTCGAGAGATATTCTTCGCCAGATTGTAGTTTCTTCGTGTTCGGGATCGCGATCTTACCAACACTGCCACCGGAAGTCAGATCGCGCGTCCGAATGACGTGTTCGCACACTCTCGCGGGATCGTGCGGCCGGATTCCAAATCTCGTGGCGCCCGCGAACGGATAGGAAATCGCATCGGCGAACGCAGAATCATGGTAGGTCGTTACCACGTGCGCGAGAACGCATATTGAGCGCGTGAAGAAGAAAAACAGCTACGCTACGCCGCAAATTGCGTAGTGCTCGGTAACTTCGCGCTCTACGCGAATCGCGAAGTTACCGAAACTCCGCAAACTCCGCGAGCGTAGCGTAGTTCACCGCCCAGGGTTAAAGGTTTGTCTCCATTGATCTGATCAAACCACACTATGTGGCTGATTCTTAACAGGGTTCACTGACAGAATTTCGACACCTAAAATATGCCCATACCACAATATCGAGTTATAAATATCGATGTAAAAAATATCAACATCCTATAATTTTAAAGGTAGGTACAAAAATATCGGAAACAAAATATCGATGTCATAAATATAGTTGTACAAAATATCATTTTTTATATATATTTAAAATAAAACAATATTCGTACAGAACAGTGCCGGCTATGTTGGAAAGTCTCAAGCGATACATTCATCTGAGGAATTCATGTCGGGCGATCATAACTGGTATGTGACAATCATGAATACATATATGCAAATTTTAGTACAGTTATTCACATTCATTAAATAATGTACAAAAAGAGGAATTACCTGTATCTGAAAAATGTGTACAATACCAATGGATTGTAGCTGTAGTTGTGTTGTGTTTTCAAAGGTGGCATAAACTAAAACAGATGACATCAGTTATTCAAAGAATTGTTCAGTCAATACATACATAGTCATCCTAGCATAGTAACACGCCTAACCAGGGTTCCTATTAGCTGTACCGAGAAACCTCCATATAAGCGAATCAAGGGTCTAGTGCCCCTATAATGGTGATAGGTCAAAACAACTGTAAGACAAAAGAATCAATGTAAAGAAATATATAATAGTGTAAATTGTTAGTCCACTCGTAGTAGCATCAAGAAAAGTAACAAACTTACTCATTCTACTAGAGAAAGAATACCTCATGCAGTCAACTACAGGAACAGGTGCCTAATTGTTTGTGGACTATCGGCACGGCTGTGAAAGGAACAGATATATTCCGGTAAAATACCATTCCATATGTAGTTGTAGCAACCACAGTAGGAACAAAGGAACATGTGTAGAGTGAGATATCACATGGAATCACAGTACGGTATTAATGATTAGATAAAAATACGAAAACTAGAAATAAAAATCAAGAAAGTGCGCTAAAGTCTTATCTGTCAGTGCTCCACCCATTCGTGCCATCAAAGAAAAAGGTAGGGAACCATGTGCGTGTCCCGATGATATCAAGTGGGCCTCTTCCTTTTCTCCTGAAATCAAAAAGAATAAGAGAAACAACATTAAAATCACATATACAAGGAATCTGTAACATACACTTATGTACAATATACAAGTACCTCAGCAGCAGGCACTATGGAAGAGGGTGAGCATAGTGGGATACACGGTTCCTCCTGCCAAAGGTAGGTACAGATATTAGGACCCACCAAGCACTGGAGAAGGAAACAATGGACACATAGCTACCAAGGGGAAAATCTAATTAGAATCAGATATCATCCCTCAGGTGAACTCTTAATTCCTCATCCAGGTTAAGCCCTTCCTGGCTCTTAGTCTGTAAATCTACAATGTATCTGGATTCCTTTTTTCTGAGTATTCTGTCCCCCCCCCCCCCCCGGGTGCTCCTATGTACCTGTTCAATAGCATAGTGGGTCAACAGAGAGCTGTCGGAGAAATGTTTTTGACAGAAATGTCTTGCTACAGGATAGTGTGGGTCGTTGTTAGTGATAGCCCTCATGTGTTCCAGCACTCTTTTTTTGGCCATCTGTGTTGTGCTACCCACATATCTTAATATGCATGGACACTCCAAAATGTATATCACAAAGGTGGAACTGCATGTAAGGAACTGCAAGATGGTTTTTGTTACATTGCGGTTGGCAGTCACAAACACCTTGCACATCAGGCTGTTCCTACATGCCTTACAGTGTCCACACGGAATAAAACCCTGGAGGTTATGTTCTTGCATCTGCCTGGATATTGTGATGTCACCATGCTCCAGCATGTCTCCCAGACTACACCCTCTTAAATAGGTGATTTTGGGTCTCTCCTATACCATGTGTCCTATAATCGGATCACTGCTCAGGACGTCCCAGCTTTTGGTCAGGCTATTCTGAATATCCTTAGAGTTATTATTAAGAGTAAGGATGATCCTAGTTGTCTCGTCATTGTCATCATTTCTATCCTGTGTAGAGTTGTACAAAGTCTGGGCTCTAGTAACTTTACTGACTTTGTTCATGGCTTGTTTGAGAACCCTTCGAGGATAACCTCTCTCTGTAAAACTATTACACATGGTAGATTTTCTTTAGCAAAAGCCTCCTCTGTGTTGCATTTGTATTTGGGCCTTAGCGATTCGCCAAATGGAATACTCCACATAAGGGTATCCGGTTGGCTACTGAGTGCATGCAATAAACTGTTCCCAGTGGTTTATTTGCGGAAAAGTTTGGTATGTATTGTGTTCTGTACAATCTCTATTCTAACATCCAAATAGTCAACCGTAGTCCTACTCATATGATGTGTCAGAGTGAGGTTAATGGTGTTCTTGTTGAGCTTCTCAATAAATCTGTAAGCCTCTCCTTCTGTCCCTTTCCAGATGAGGAACAGGTCATTGATGTATCTCAGCCAAAAGATGACCTCTTGCAACTTTGGGAAGCTGTCAGTATCTTTGAAAATCTCTTCCTCCCATAGGCCCAAAAATAAGTTTGCGAAACGCGGCGCAAAACAAGTTTCCATTGCGATCCCCAACACTTGCTTGCACAGGGACCCATGAAGAGAAAGATATTGTTAGTGAGACAATGTTCAATCATAGCGAGAATCATGTCAGCATGGTTTTTGAATTTTACATGTCTGGTTTGAAGAATGTGTTTACATGCTTTAATGCCTTGCTAATGGTCAATGATAGTGTACAGGGAATTGACGTCTAGAGTGATCAGGATAAAATCCTCTTCCCAATGAATACCATCAAGTTTCCCCAAGAAGTCCTTGGTGTCCCTTACATACAATGGAAGGTTAGATACAGGCTCTATTAAAAAATGGTCCACATATTTTGACACATTCTCGGGGACACTCCATCTAGAAGAGACAGTTGGCGTCCCTGGCGGAATACTGGGATCTTTGTGGACTTTTGGGAGTAAGTACAACACAGGTAATTTTGCAAAATCTTTCTTCAAAAAACAGTATTCCTCCCATTCCAGCACACACCTGTCCCTCCAATCTACCAGTTTGCCCCAAATATCAACCACACTGTTGTTATAGATCTCTTTGTTGACCCTGATATAAAATGTTTTATCGCTTAGTTGACAAATGTACATCTCCCTAGTAAGCAAAACAATGGTACCACCCTTATCAGCAGGGCATATGATGATATTGGGGGTCATCTGCAAGGGACTTCAGAGCTTGTTTCTGGGTAAAAGTTAGATTGTGTTTGGGATTAGTTTTGAACCATTTCTTATGGTGAAAGTTGATAAGATTTTTTGTAACTGTCTCATGAAAAGTATCTATGTTGTTGTGTGGAAGTATGGGGTAAAAGATCGAGCGAGGTTTAAATCCTGTGCTGGCTGCCGTATCAAGGGTGATGCCCATAGCTTTAAGTAACATATTGGTATCACTACTACCATTTTGAAGATTTTCTTCAGTCTGTAGCTCATGTAAAGTCAAGAGAGTATCAAGGTCCCCAATATTGATATTCAATTCGGGGTCATATGTTGTGTGTTCACCTACGTTCTCCCATCTGTCCTTCTTGAGGCTATGCCATTTTTTTAGCTAAATTTTTCTAATATACTTGAACAAGTCTATACGAGTCTCAGTATAGTTAAATGGGACTGTGAGGCAGAATGATAGACGCAAGCAGAGAGTGGTTTTTTCCATAGTATTTAACTGTCTGGAGGAAAGGTTAATAACAGTTTTATTCGCCATATCGCTGTTCATCATGCTGATGTCTTGGAGCCTGTGGTGCCGGTTCCCATGCGGCCCTTTCCCCTTCCTCTACCTCTTTTCCCATCTTTTTCGGATTCATTTTCATCTTTTCTGGCTCCTCCCTGGCCTCTTCCTCTTCCCCTTCCTCTCTGACCTGCTCCCTGGCCTCTGGTTTTCATTGTTGGGGTTCCTCTTGACATCTGCCGGCCCATGCAGAGGAGCCGGTATTCGTCTAAAAAGTGGCAGGCTTACCACTATGAACACTTCCAGAGAAGATACTACCAGATGTGCCTGATCTATCCGAATTGTTGTCGCTCGTGGTTGCTTGTTCTGACAGAGATGTCTCGGCTGATCTAGCGGGTGTTGTATGGCCAGAGGTTTGTGATTTGAATACATAATCGAATTTCCTACTGAAAGTTAGGATTTACCCACTCTCATAGTCCTCACAGTCTCTGTGTAGTTTACATTGATTTCTTACATTGATATCATCCTCATGATTTTTCAATCTAGTCTTCATTGTCTCCATGAGCTTCTCAATCTTCTCTTTTTCACTGCTGTTACACAGGTCATCATTTATGTTCTTGATTTCCTTGAGCAATGATTCTCTGTCTATCCAGTATCTCCAACATGCATCTCAAACTTGTTGCAGAATTCTCTGCCCATTCCTCTAACATTTTGGGGTTTGGGGAATCATATGATGGCATGGTATAAATTCTCAACCCTCTGGGGAACATACCGATATAGCCGATATAGTCCTGTAGGGAGATAGCCTCCTACCATTTTGATATTTCCGATTTTTTAAGTTTCTCCAGTTTTTTCATTTTATCCTCTATCTGCTGTCCTCTGTTGGTATCTGTTGGTAGTGACTCATTAACTCCTGGTGCCCTTTGTGGACGGTGTTTGTGCTGCCGCCCTCCTATCATTCTCCTCTTCCTGTTATATTCCATAGAGGTACCCCAATATAGGCCCAGGTAACATCACAACCTTTCACCTATATTCTTCCCTACATTACATACATAACGGGCTGCTAGGACTGACCCTTTACCTAATTACAGTACTGCTTACAGAACGTGGGGTTTTCCCTGAACAATAGCCTCATACATTATGCATGAGGCTCCTTGGATTCTTGGAAACTCAGCAGGACTACCATCTCCTGCATAATAACTATGTACAAGGTTCATTCCCGATGTCATCCTAAGCCCGACAATGGCACAGCAAGGTAGAACCCCTGGGGATACCTTTGGGTATATAAACATCACATCGCCTCCCACTACCCCTCCCCTGAAACGCTCAATACACACCTACCTTCCAAAACTAATCAGAGGTACGTCTCAGACGAGACCATACAAACCCCTGACCTACCCCCTCCCTCCCCAAATTACTATTCCCTACAAACAACTAGCGAACTGAATCCTCAGTCAATGACTCCTAACTCTCTCACTCTACCTACGCGCCAGAGGCAGCCGACTGAATCACGACTTGACTCTCCACACCCCTTGCCCATGGCTACCCACAGGGATAACTTAGACAGCACCATCACCAAAAGCCAATCTCTCAATCTCAAGCTCGCCCCTTCCCTTGACAACCTCCCCCAGGACAGTCAGAACCCTGATGCCCTCACCTCCTCCTCCTCCTGGGAAACGACTCAGAGACTTGCTCTACTGGAAAGCCAGCTAGAAACTATAAGAGTGGGCCTCAACAAAATCCTACTGAACCTCACCTCACACCGGAAATCTCGCCAACGCTCACACCCTACACCCACAATCAACAACACCAAACACTCAAGACCTCTCAAGGCTCAATGGCACAGCTGGAACACAACTCCCCTCTCGAATCAAACACAGAGACCCAAAAGAACAAAAGCCGCAATGTCCATGAGAGAAGCGATGGAACTTGCCACCTCATATGACATATCCCCTACTATCACCCCAAACTCTAAGATCCAGGTTATCACCGGATTCTCTAGAGACCGCTCCCCACCCAGAATGCCAAGACCCCCAGCCTTCCTCTCTACTATTCCCAGGGACCCCCTAACGAGGGGACCAACACCAAATGCATGCTCCTTAACTGCAGATCGGCCACAAAACATGCTACCAAACTGGCAGAAACCATCCTTATCCACGACATAGACATCACGTTCATCACTGAAACATGGTTGAATGAGTTCTCTTCCCCATCAATTGACATGCTTCTGCCCCCGGGCTTCTTAATCATCAATAAAGACAGAAAGAACCAACGAGGAGGGGGTATTGCAATCATACAGAAGAACAACATCTCCGTAACGGAAACTGACTCCTGCAAATATAACTCATTTGAATGTCTAACTGCCACCATTAAGACGAGCGTCAACAAAACACTACTATGCCATCTCCTCTACCATCCGCCTGGCAACACCAACTCATTCAGAGAACACCTTTCCGACCTGATGACTCACTGCGCACTCCGGGACTCCAACATCATAATTCTAGGTGACCTCAACCTACACTGGAACGAGGAAAACAACTCGATGATCCAAACGTTGAACGACCTTCTACACAACAATAACCTTACCCAACACTGCACAGAACAAACCCATAACAGAGGATCAATCCTGGATGCCATTATTGCACAAGTAGACACAGTCACCATCGACCACATCCTGCCGGTGGACTGGTCAGACCATCATACCATTTTATTCCACATCAACCAAACTACTCAATGCCTGCCACACACGCAAGAACCACCCCCATTGGGCGAGAAATCTAAGTCAAATTCCCCTTAGTGACTTGAAGGAAAGGGTAAGCTCACTCCTTCCCATCACCACAGACAAACTCTCCACAACAGAACTCACCTCCCACTACAATACAAATATGACTTCCATCATGGACCAATTAGCCCCCTTGAAAAAAAAAAGAGTCAGGAACACCCCATCTAGATCCTGGTTCAACACGGACATTAACTCCGAAAGAAGACAGCTAAGAGCTGAAGAAAGACTCTGGCGGAACAATCCGTCCACAATCCTCCTTAATTGACTCAAATCAATACGCAGAAAATACAAAAAATACATCAAGAATGAAAAAAAGTCCTTCTTTTGTAGTGCTCTTGACAACGCAAAAAACAGACCGAAAGAACTCTTCAATCTCATCAGACAACAAACTTCCAAACCCCCCTCATCCTCAGATTAGGCCTCTAAAGACCTATGTGATAACTTTGCCAATTTCTTTAATGACAAAATCACAAAGATTGAGCTCTCCCTGGACGTTCACCGCTGCCCCCCCCTACAGTAGCTCGCTCACTAAGACAGAAGTTATCACACCCAAGCACCACCCAAACAAATGGAAATCCTTCAACCCCACCTCCGAAGCTGAGATCGCAAAAATGATTTCCAGCTCCACTCCCTCATCTCATGTCTCGGACCCCTTTCCTGCCCAACTGGCCAAAAAGCTCAAACTCACCCTAGCCCCGATCTGGACCAAGATTATAAATTGCTCCCTGAGAACTGGAGTCATGCCTGACTGTCTCAAAATCGGCCAAGTCACACCACTATTAAAGAAACCGGGCTCTGACACAAATGATCTTAACAACTTCAGACCCGTCTCCAATCTCCCTCTCCTAGCTAAAATCCTGGAAAGATGTGTTCTCCTCCAACTTACCCAACACATGGACTGCAACAACCTCCTAGACCCTCACCAATCGGGTTTCATAAAAGGTTGCAGCACAGAGACAGCGATCCTGAATGTCATAGATGATATCCACATTTCTCTAGATAATGACCAATGCTGTCTACTCATACTCTTGAACCTATCGGCAGCCTTCGACACAGTTGACCACAAATTACTCATTAAGGTACTGCAAGAACGGGTGGGAGTGGATGAGGTGGTCTTACAGTGGTTCACCTCCTTTCTACAGAACTGCACCCAAAGAATAAAAATCAACAACTTCTTGTCTGACCTACGCCCCGTCAGCAGGGGTGTACCCCAAGGATCAGTTCTCTCCCCGCAACTTTTCAACATCTACATGGAACCCCTCACCTCCATACTCAAAAAATCCAACATCCCCTTCCACCTTTATGCGGACGAGACCCAGATCTATCTCGAAACCTCCTCCATGGACGACATTCAAAGACTAAATGACACTCTAAGAGAAGTCCAACACTGGCTATCACTCAACCAAGACAAGACGGAAATCCTTCTAATTTCCAATAAGGAGCAGAACCCCCAAGTCACAGAATGGCTAAAAGCCCTTGATGCTCTTAACTGCAATCACACCCTGGCCGACTACGTAAAATCACTGGGAATCACTCTGGACCCAAAATTAGACATGGCCAAACACATCAAAAACTCCGCTAAGAGCGCCTTCCTCAACCTTAAACTGCTCAACAAAATAAAACCCTTCATCCCTCCCAACGACCTTAAATATGCTACTCAATCCCTAGTGCTGTCCAGACTGGACTATGGGAATGCAACCCTCACAGGAACAGCAAAATCCCACTTAGCTCCCCTCAGATCAACTCTTAATGCAGCAGCCAGAATGGTCACCGGAGTAAAGAAATTTGAACACATCTCGCCTGCACTCAGAGAACTAAAATGGCTCCCAATCGAAATGCGTGCTAACTTCAGAACTGCCTGTCTCACGCACAAAGCTCTGCACACTGGGAAACCTACCTGGCCGCCAAACTCAAAAAAGCCGGTCAGACAAGGAGCCTCAGGAGTACCAACACTCCACTCCTCATCCCTCCGAGAACTCGCAAACAAAAAACCTCATCTCGATCCTTCTCTGGAAACGCGCCCAAAATCTGGAACTCCATCCCAGTCCATATCAGGACCACCCCCTCCTTTGTAAAATTCAAAAGGCAACTCAAAGACCTCTTCCTCAACCGATCCCTTCCGAATGGATAGCTGCTGCCCAAACACAGACTCTTGCCCATTGCAGCACTCAGCCACCTTAACATTAAGACTTCTACCACACCCACCTCCCGACTTGTTCCTGTGCCCCCCCTCCCGGAAAGGGTCTCCCCACGAGTCAATGTGTATATTACTCCTATACTCTGCGATTTCCTGCTATCAATGTTCTATTGTGCTCTGAGACTTTCGATTCACCATGAGTCAATATATATACTACTGTTATTTTTTGTGATTTCCCCGCTACTTATGTTGTAAAGCGCTCCGATACCTTCGGGTCTGGCTAGCGCTATATAAAACTCCTAAAATAAAAAATAAAAATAAAAACTTACAGACATGCGTAAATGTCCACAGTCTAGTAATCCATATAGTTGCGGGTCAATCTGGGTACACCTACTTAACATGCAATGAAGGTGAAACAGTACCCATAGCATACAAATCACACTTGTACACAAACGCTGAGATGCGTTTTGCATCTACAGAAAAAATTCTGACAGCCGTACAGACTGCTGTAGTAAGAGAAAGAGCCCTGGCTCAGGGGAAACAAATAATTGTCGTGACTCCAGTACCGGCCTTAGAGGCTTCGACAAAGGCAAGCGTTCCAAATGCTAAAGCCTTACATCCAAGATGGATACAATGGGCTAATTCTCTCACTGCATCAGATGTAGAATACAGATACGACCCAAGTCTAAAAACACAAGCATTCCTGCAATACGAACAAGAATATCCTCTCCCAAATGAAATAATGCCTCTAGATCAGTATGAATGCATAATTTACACTGACGGATCTGCACAGCCAGCCACTGGAAGTAAACAACAATTCAGCGCCGCATGTGCGATTGTGAAAGGTCGTACAAAAACACAGTCTCTAGGAGACTGCAAGGCTCAGCTAGTAGAACTAAAAGCTCTTTTACTGGCACTGATTAATACGGATCGAGAATTCCCCCACACTAATTGTGTGCGATTCTTTTTACTGTGTCCAGTCTTATAATGAATATCTACACTATTGGGGACAAAATGGGTTCAAAGACTCAAAAGGTGCCACAATTAAGCATAAAATGCTATGGGAACAGGTAGCTGAGTTGAAAAACGAACTATCAAGAGCTCACATGATACACACGCTGAGTCATCAATGTGATGGCATTCACTTTGAAGGGAATTCATTGGCTGATGAAGCTGCAAAGGAAGCAGTACGAATTTCTTCCGTAGCTGCAATCACTCATTCAAAAACGAGAATAGATGGACAGATAATGGTAGCTGTCATTGCATCATGCAAAGACAATAAGGCATTGTCGAAAGGTTTTCCACTTAAGTACTCCTACAAGTTAGATGCAAACAATGTTCCATTTGCTCAGATTCCAGGAGTGGGGGATAGAGTAATACCAAATGTGGATCGCAGATCAGGCTTAATTTTAGCTGCACACGAGGGTCTTGGTTCTGTACATGCAGGAGTTACAGCGACAGTTTCTTTACTGAAACAACGCTTTTGGTGGCCAGGGTTAACAAAGCAGACCAAAGACTGTGTCTTAAAGTGTGACATCTGTCAACTGATGAAGGGCTCCACCATAACACGTCCAGCGCAGACACCATTATTATTAACCCTTTCGGTGCTCATGACGAAATGGTTCCGTCATGAGCACCAGTGCTCCTGTGCTCATGACGGAACCATTCCGTCATGAGAAAAAGGGCACTAAATCCCTCTGCTACAGACAGCAGAGGGATTTCCATTTTTTTTATTGGCCTCGGTAGGTTGGGGAAGAGTTTCCCCAACGTCCTGAGGCCAATTTGCATTTTCATTGCAATGCCGATCGCGCACATGGCGTGCTTACGTCATTGCAATAAAAATGAAACAAACTTAGTTTCAGTTTCGGTGCTCGTGGGGCTATTTCAGCCCCCGAGCCCAGAAACACTTGGGAGTGGTATCATTGGAAAGGGGAGAATCCCTAGTGGCCAGGAGGGCGATCCCCAAGCAGAGATCCACCCACTAGCCACCAGGGAGAGGGGAGCGGCCCCTTGGGCAAGGGCCTTTGCTCCCCCCAGATAATGTGGGTACAAACAGTCTTTCTGCCCCCCCGGGGGGGGCAGAGAGCACCCTAGATGCCAGGGATTTTTTTATAGGCAAGGGGTGGGGGCTGCCCAGAATGGGCATGCAAATGCCCCCACCCTACCCCCACACAGAAAACAAAAGACTTTCTGCCTCCCAGGAGGCAGATGGGGGAATAGCCCCTGGTCTGCCCACCCACACAAGTGAGGTACCATTTTTCTCGGAAGACTTTGGGAAATGCGGGTTGAGTGGAATTTTGTGGATTCACACAGATTCCAGTATTTTCCATCACAGAAATGTGAGGAAAATGTGTTTTTTTTTTACAAAGTTTGAGGTTTGCAAGGAATTCTGGGTAACAGAACCTGGTGAGAGCCAGACAGGTCACCTCATCCTCGATTCCCCTTGGTGTCTAGTTTTCAAAAATGTATAGGTTTGCTAGGTTTCCCTAGGTGCCGGCAGAGCTAGGGTTCAAAATCTACAGCTAGGCACTTTGCAAAAAAAGGGTCAGTTTTCACTGTGAAAATGTGGTGTGTCCACGTTGCCTTTTGGGCCGTTTCCTGTTGCAGGCACTAGGCCTACCCACACAAGTGAGGTACCATTTTTCTCGGAAGACTTTGGGGAATGCGGGGTCAGTGGAATTTTGTGGATCCACGCAGATTCCAGAACTTTCCACCATTTAAATATGAGGAAAATGTGGTTTTTTTTACAAAGTTTGAGGTTTGCAAGGGATTCTGGGTAACAGAACTTGGTGAGAGCCAGACAAGTCACCCCATCCTGTATTTCCCTGGGTGCCTAGCTTTAAAAAATGTATAGGTTTGCTAGGTTGTCCTAGGTCCCGGCAGAGCTAGGGTTCAAAATCTACAGCTAGGCACTTTACAAAAAAAGGGTCAGTTTTCACTGCGAAAATGTGGTGTGTCCACGTAGCGTTTTGGGCCGTTTCCTGTCGCGGGCACCAGGCCTACCCACACAAGTGAGGTACCATTTTTCTCGGAAGACTTTGGGGAATGCGGGGTGGGTGAAATTTTGTGGATCCACAGAGATTTCCGATCTTTCCACCACAGAAATGTGAGGAAAATATGTTTTTTTTACAAAGTTTGAGGTTTGCAAGGGATTCTGGGTAACAGACCCTGGTGAGAGCCAGACAAGTCACCCCATCCTGTATTCCCCTGGGTGTCTAGTTTTCAAAAATGTATAGGTTTGCTAGGTTTTCCTAGGTGCCGGCAGAGCTAGGGTGCAAAATCTACGGCTAGGCACTTTGCAAAAAAAGGGTAAGTTTTCACTGTGAAAATGTGGTGTGTCCATGTTGCGTTTTGGGCCGTTTCCTGTCTCGGGCACTAGTCCTAACCACACAAGTGAGGTACCATTTTTCCCGCAAGCCTTTGGGGAATGCGGGGTTGGTGGAATTTTGTGGATCCACACAGATTCCAGAACTTTCCACCACAGAAATGTGAGGAAAATGTGTTTTGTTTTACAAAGTTTGAGGTTTGCAAGGGATTCTGGGTAACAGAACCTGGTGAGAGCCAGACAAGTCACCCCATCCTGTATTCCCCTGGGTGTCTAGTTTTCAAAAATGTATAGGTTTGCTAGGTTTCCTTAGGTGCCGGCAGAGCTAGTGTTCAAAATCTACAGCAAGGCACTTTGCAAAAAAAGGGTCAGTTTTCACTGTGAAAATGTGGTGTGTCCATGTTGCGTTTTGGGCCGTTTCCTGTCTCGAGCACAAGTCCTAACCACACAAGTGAGGTACCATTTTTCCCGCAAGCCTTTGGGGAATGCGGGGTGGGTGGAATTTTGTGGATCCACACAGATTCCAGAACTTTCCACCACAGAAATGTGAGGAAAATGTGTTTTGTTTTACAAAGTTTGAGGTTTGCAAGGGATTCTGGGTAACAGAACCTGGTGAGAGCCAGACAAGTCACCCCATCCTGTATTCCCCTGGGTGTCTAGTTTTCAAAAATGTATAGGTTTGCTAGGTTTCCCTAGGTGCCGGCAGAGCTAGTGTTCAAAATCTACAGCAAGGCACTTTGCAAAAAAAGGGTCAGTTTTCACTGTGAAAATGTGGTGTGTCCATGTTGCGTTTTGGGACGTTTCCTGTCTTGAGCACAAGTCCTAACCACACAAGTGAGGTACCATTTTTCCCGCAAGCCTTTGGGGAATGCGGGGTGGGTGGAATTTTGTGGATCCACACAGATTCCAGAACTTTCCACCACAGAAATGTGAGGAAAATATGTTTTTGTTTTACAAAGTTTGAGGTTTGCAAGGGATTCTGGGTAACAGACCCTGGTGAGAGCCAGACAAGTCACCCCATCCTGTATTCCCCTGGGTGTCTAGTTTTCAAAAATGTATAGGTTTGCTAGGTTTTCCTAGATGCCGGCAGAGCTAGTGTTCAAAATCTACAGCAAGGCACTTTGCAAAAAAAGGGTCAGTTTTCACTGTGAAAATGTGGTGTGTCCATGTTGCGTTTTGGGCCGTTTCCTGTCTCGAGCATAAGTCCTAACCACACAAGTGAGGTACCATTTTTCCCGCAAGCCTTTGGGGAATGCGGGGTGGGTGGAATTTTGTGGATCCACACAGATTCCAGAACTTTCCACCACAGAAATGTGAGGAAAATGTGTTTTGTTTTACAAAGTTTGAGGTTTGCAAGGGATTCTGGGTAACAGAACCTGGTGAGAGCCAGACAAGTCACCCCATCCTGGATTTCCCTGGGTGTCTAGTTTTCAAAAATGTATATGTTTGCTAGGTTTCCCTAGGTGCCGGCAGAGCTAGGGTTCAAAATCTACAGCTAGGCACTTTGCAAGAATAGGGTCAGTTTTCACTGTGAAAATGTGGTGTGTCCACCTTGCGATTTGGGCCGTTTCCTGTTGCGTGGTACTACACCTACCCACACAAGTGAGGTACCATTTTTATTGGGAGAATTTGGGGAACACAGAATTGTAGAGCAACTGGTATTACCTATTGACTTTCAATGCATTTCTGCCTTCCAAATGTAAAACAATGTGTAAAAAGAAGTCACTTTGAAAAATGTCCCATAATTCACATGCTGGTACGGGTACCCACAATTTCGGAGATGTGCAAATAGCTACTGTTTCTAAACTGTATATTTTGTTCCCATTTCAGAAATACATAGGTGTCTTTCATACCGATTTTTCTCTGTTTATATTTTCCCAAATGAATTACTATTTGCCCTGTACACAATAAAAAACCATTGCAAGACACTGCTCAGTTATTGGCTCTGGGTTCCTCGGGTTCTTGGTGAACCTACAAGTCCTATATATCCCCACAACCAGAAGGGTCCAGCAGGTGCAACGGTATATTGCTTTAAAAAATCTGTCATACTTTAAAGAAGTTACAGGTGAAAACGTTGGCACAAATGGCTGTTTTTTAAACTCATTTTCAATTTTTCCTATTTTCAACTGTTAGTTTCTATAAGAAAACCTTGAAGGACCTACACAAATGACCCCTTGCTGAATTTGGAATTTTGTCTACTTTTCAGAAATGATAGCTTTCCAGGATCCATCAGTGATTTTATACCCATTTTTACCAGTAACTGGAAGGAGGTTGAAAGTACAAAAAATAGCAAAAATAGGCTATGTCCCAGTAAAATGCCAAAACTGTGTAAAAAAATGTGGTTTTCTGACAAAAGTCTGTCAGTCCCTGAAAGCGGGGAAGATGGTGATTTCAGCACCACAAACCCTTTGTTGATACTATTTGCAGGGAAAAAAACAGACGATTTCATCTGCAGCCCTTTTTTCCTATTTTCCCCCAAAAAACAAAATTTAGCTGTATTTTTGCTAATTTCTGGGTGCCCTCCAGGGGAATCAACAAACCCTGGGTGCCTCTAAAATCCCCATGGTGTTGGAAGAAAAGGACACAAATTTGGCATAGATACCTTATGTTACAAGGGCCTAAGCGTGAACTATCCCAAATAGCCCAAACTATGCTTAGCACAGGGGGGAAAGGCCTAGCAGCGAAGGGGTTAATATCAGACAGACCTCTCACATGTGTCTATTTAGACCACTGCGGCCCCTTGCAATATGATGGGGCTTACAAGTACATAATGGTTGCAGTGGATTCCTGCTCAAGATTCCTATGGGTTTGGCCTCAGCGCTCGGCTGACGCTCGAACTGTTATAAAAGATTTGCGAGTCTTTATAGGGACATAAGCAGTTGGCACATTACATTCTGACCGTGGCCCCGCGTTTAGATCTAGGACTTACAAGGAAGCCATGGGAAGTTTGGGTGTTGCCCTGCGGTACTCCTCTCCGTACCATCCCGAGGGAAATTCGGTTGTGGAGACGAAAAACCGGGACGAGAATTTGGGTACCTGGTCTAGATTGTGAAGGCACAGTGGCGGATGAAAAACCTTTTGACATCAATAAATGTTTGGCTGTTTTACAGGATCTGAATGAATCCAGAGCACTACAGAGCAATGTTCAAGTAAAACGGACCACCACTGGGGAAGTCAAGTGAGTCACAGCAAGACCTTTCTGGGTCCCTAAAGTCGGGGATCTGGTCGGAGAAAAGATAATGGACAAAAAAGAATTTGGACTATCATACAGAAAGCCTGTACCTGTCCTGGCCGTTAAAGGAACTAGAAGTGTGCTTCTGCTGCCTTTTGCCGGAAAAAAGGAGAAAAGATTCGTCTCCATTGATCTGATAAAACCACACTATGTGGCAGAGACTGAATAGTAGGCATCGTGGGCTCTTGGGTAGCCGACGCCCTCCTCTCGCTACCATACAGGAAGTTCAGACGGAAAGGCTCATCACGTTTGAAGAGTCTCCTATACGGAATGATGGACTATGCAACAATGCCATGGAACTCGTTCCTCTTAAAACAGAAATTCAAAATCAAAATGAAAGACAAATTTCAATTTGACCTAACATTGGTGTCTACATAAACATGCCTCAACAAGAGCCATCTACAAGTTCAACAAAACCTTCTGAGCTACCAAAAATAGATCGAACCGCATCTGGCTATTTCATCGACTTTGATACCTTTTCATTGGATCCAAGTGAACCTGAAACGACACCAGCGCCAAAAACTCGTCAACAACAAGTCAAAGACTTCTTCATTTTTCTTAAAAAGACTTACCAGGTGTCACCTTGGATAGAACTTTGGATAATCACCGGGATACTTTTTTTCTTTTCTGGATAGGCTTAGTAACTGTCTTCTGCTTACTTGTTAATGGAACTTATCTTCGCCAAAGCTCTGCAGCATTAAAAGTGAACTTGATCCTGAAACCTCATGTCTCATCACATCGTGAACAAAGAGACTTGTCATCAGTGAACATTACAGCAGTTCCTATACCTGATGGCATAGTATGGCACAAGGTTGATTATGATATATTTGGCTCGACCGAACTTTTAAAAATACTACATTTATTTAAAATTTCCTTAAATTATATCATTACCTCAGTACATTTTCCGATGATTGGGATTTTGAAACTGTAAACAATATGTTGTCTGATTTAGAACAATCTGCCGCATATTCTAGCAATGAAATGTTGGAAGACACATCAGATTTTAACACCATGTATTGTTATCAACATTATGGTCATCATTTTCTGCACAAATCCAGTAACCCTAGGAATGTTTTCACATATCACCAATGGGAACATTGCCCTACACCCTCGAAAAATAGTTCGAAATCTTTTGCACAGAAATGTTCATATTTTTCAGGGTTTAATGTTTTAGACCCGACCTCATATTACTATAAGGTTGCACCGACATCCGCACAGAGAAATATGCTGACTAACACCAAACAGATTTTCCCTGCTTCTTTTATTACCCAACTGTCTGAACAGGGTTTTGACTTATGGAAAGACACTATAGACTTAAAATCAGTCTGGGCGTCTAGAGACTGGCAAGTCCAGGGAACAGAAGCGCTATTTAGAGCATGCCTCATTCCTCAGCAGATGATATTTCTAAATGAAACTGTGCAACAGACTTCCTGTCTTGGGATAGCAAAGAACAATGATTTGAATACACCTCGGATTCCAACACCATCACATACTGAGAAACGTTTTACTTCACAAGAAGGGGCTACAATAGATGACATTTTACAATACAATAGATCAGACCCCAATTGCAAGGGATGATTGGTTTGGCCCACAGACACTAACAGATGCCAGGAAATTCTCAGGTGTACTACAGAAGGGTTCAGTATCCATAGGCCAGACCCACGCTATGTACAAAGAGAACATCCGGGGGTGGTGACATCATACAGTGTTGGGAAGTTTTGCCTCGATTGGCTAAAGACCTCAACTCTACCACAGGTGAAACAACACTTATCATTACTTAAAGAGGATGTGGACCTACGGGATTTTTTAATAGGTCCCAGAAAGCCATGTCAAAAATGTTTCTTATATGCTGTCTATAATGAAATTTGGAAAATCTCCCAACAAGAAGCAGCGGAGAGACTGCGAGAAATAGATAGGATTAACTTAGAAAAGGCGCTAGCCATAGTTGACAATGGTATGACTACGTTAACATCCAGGATTTATTCACTGGGCAACATTGTATCTTCTGCTATTGATGTACTAGATCAAGATTTGTCCATACTACAGCACGGGCAATCGCAATTACGTTCTATTGTGTTATCAAGCTGGACGCTGCAATCATTGCGTGCAGGTTATGTGCCTTGGCGTTTTATCAACAGTACGTCCTTGTTTTCTGCATACAATATAACAGAAAAACAGATGAAAAAGGCACAGCGGAGCGCAAAATATACAATGCTGCGCATTGAAAAACTGGACAGATTACCTTTTACTGTGGCAGAATCACCATCCACAGAGTGGTTAATCCATGGCCATATAACTTTATCGGTCACAACTTTCCAGTTTCAGTATTGCCTAGAACAACAACAGGCAGACAGATATGAAGAAATGGGTAGGGAATTCATCAAGGAATCTTGGGAATTACAGTATAAATTTTGATGCAGGAGTGGGGATCTAGAAGTGTTTCTAATCAGTACAAACTGTGAGAACGCTTTAAGTCACTTGAGGGGCACCCCGGCAGCCGTGATTACCCCAGTTTTCAGGCTACTTTCAAATGGGAGTTACTTGATGCTGAACGATCAAGGTTGTTGTGGGATGCTTCTGGGCATCGCATATCTAGTCACCATGAGCTCCAGGGTTACTTGTTGTATGCAAGTATTGTTTCCGCCGAGACACCCAGTTAGGGAGGTGCTGCTATGACCTTCGTTGAATGTTTCCTTTATACAGTTTGATACTCTGAGCAGAATGAAAGCCATGCTTCTACAGAAAACCGTGCCCTTAACCTCCGCCCGGGAGACTTTTGATCTCCAAAAAGCAAAGTCCTTGGCAGAGATACAAGCACTCATACGTACGAACTGCCCCTTCCATTTCACAGAAATGGTAAATCGTATCTTTAACATGTCTGATACAATGGGTATAGTACACCTATTTAAGACAATAGGTTCGGGACTATTAGGCACCTTTCAGACGGTCCTCGGAGTTATACCAAACTAATACACTCCGTATTCGGAAGCATTTTTGGAGGACCTCCGCTGATCCTGTTTCTAATAGCAGGTATCCTGATTGTAATTTTTCTGCTACGCAATGGACGTCCCTGTCACCAAGGAGAAGGAAAAAGCACTCCTGGAGCGCAAATACCGTGATCGCATGGTACAACATCTGGGCACACCTTGTCTACGGGAACTAAGTGCATCTTGGTTCCTGTCATTTAGACCAGTCTGGATGGACTGCATCTTACCTGTTCTCCGATGTCTGTTCTGCGGCGAAGAATGCGTGTTGGATCTCTGTCTGACACTTCCATCAGTTGCGCAACCGGACGTTGATGCATTACTGGACCCGATAACGGCCCATGTTCTGCAGTGTCCCCAGCGTATTCTTATGTTGATGGTGGCATTCTTAGAGCCACCACAGGAAGTCTCTGCTCCTGTTGGAATGGATACCGGCTCCTCCACTAACACTGAGGCCTTGGATGCTGCACAGGCTGCCCCAGCATCGGCTGCAGGCAGTACCGAAGATCATATGTGCTCAATTGACGTAATCTGCGAGGTGTTACAGGGATCATCGTCTGTGAGGCAGGCAACAGCAATGTTGCGTCCACCAGCCAGGACACATAAACATTTGGCTCGTTGTGTGCTGGGAAAAATTCGGCCTTTTTTACACAAACTCAAAATTGGAACTCCAAAACAATTGACACTTTTTATGACCTGCATGGCTTTCCGAGGCTTGTAGTTGTTCGAACTATATATACGGGCACAGTAGAGCTATTGTTTGAGTGACAATTCTTCTGTTTTAGCACTTTTTAGAGTTTTTAACATTTTTTAGCAGAACTATGGTTATGTTTGCATACCGGTACCTAGACGGGTAGCACGTTAGTATTAGATCATGTTGTCCAGTCGGATGAGGAGTGGGTGTTATATTCCATATAGGTACCCCAATATAGGCCCGGGTAACATCACAACCTTTCACCTATATTTGTCCCTACATTGCATACATAACGGGCTGCTAGGACTGACCCTTTACCTAGTTACAGTACTGCTTACAGAACGTGGGGTTTTCCCTGAACAATAGCCTCATACATTATGCATGAGAATCCTTGGATTCTTGCAAACTCAGCAGGACTACCATCTCCTGCATAATAACTATGTACAAGGTTCATTCTCGACGTCATCCTAAGTCCGACAATGGCACAGCAAGGTAGAACCCCTGTGTATACCTTTGGTTATAAAAACATCACATTTTGCTGAGATAGTCAGAGGAGATCACGACTTCAAGGCCGACACACTGACGCGAGACGCTGAGGTTGCTGCATGCAGATACTCCAGCTCGCAGTGGTCTAACATCCCTTGCGGGGTGTCCAGCTCGAGACCAGGACGGGGTCCCACAGTCTCTCACTTCAGGTAATGAGGTTGACTTTATCCTAGAGGGATTCTTAGCTTAACACCTACACACATGCTAGGTACACTTAGGTACATCTAGTTAGGGTAGCATCGTAGGAGTACGCATTTTATTATCATGTATTTTATAAACTTGCCTGTATTTGTGGTTACAGCAAGATGGTAGAAATCTACCATCTTTTTATTTTCTTAGTGCTTCTAATCATTTGTATCTGTTTCTGTCTAGTGGTTGTTTCAGCACACCTATTTTACACTAGAATGACGAGTGTTCAATAAATGCTTATTGAAAAACGTCCATATCATTTATTCTGTGTATCTCTCTGAGACAAAGTGAGCACGAGTGCCTGAGCAAAAAGTACTGCACTGTTTCCACGGTTCTGAGGGATCAGGGTTGTCATGTTTGAGAGTTACCAAGAACTATTCTCTCCTTGGTAAGAGGAGCTTCTAGTGGCACTGTGAGCTAGCTGGTATACAGGCCAACATACCCAGTGGGGGTGTCTGGAATCAGTCTGGACACCAAGCCCGCAGTGTATGTTGTCCAACCCCTTCGGCGCTGCGCGAATTCTCCTGCTGTGCGGGAGAATTAATAAGTGGGCGGGATTCGGACGGCCCCCGGCTGTCCTTAGCACACGCCCACCGTGACGTCGGACGGCCGGGGGCCGTCCTGAGCACCGAAGAGGCTAAACGCGCAGATCCTGTATAGGTTTTATAGGAACATTCCATTGGGTGTGATCGTATCAATGCCAATAACTAGCTAGGAATGTTTCAATTGTTTGCGTTTCCTTGTTCCCTGACTCAGTGTCAGGTTCCTCCTGTCGTGCTCTATAAAGGCAGATGTCCACGACGATCCCACAGTGGCTCCAATATCGCTATGTATGTAAATTAAAGTTCTCAAAAGCTATAACACATAGCTCGGAACGAACGCCAGACAGAGACATAAGCACTCACACTCGTCCCCGATACAGCCAGGGTCAGAAACACAAAACAACATCCGCTGTTATGAAAACCTCCCCCCGGTAGTGAGAGACTGTCGGAGGCTTACCTCTGTGACGCGCCTCAATCGGAACGGTCAGCAACTCCTCTGATGTTCGTTGTGGATTTCTGTATCGGTGGCTGGTCAAAAACAGGGCCCTCCTCATAAATCCCAACAGAAGGTGCTCCTTCCAGGACCTTCAGACCCGAGGGAGGTGGTGCGTATCCCGGTGGAGCAAGCCGGTAATAAATCACAACAGTTGTATGCAAGCACTATTGCACAAAAAATGCACTCTCAGGATATCGGAAATTGCAAGATTTAATTTTCTTTTCTCATCATTACGCGTTTCGCCTGCAACGCAGCCTTGATCACATCAAAAATTACACCAAAGGAGTGCTCCAAATACACAGTAAACAGGACAGCAAAAACGAACTTCCATGTTCCCTGCTTGGTGGGTCCTAATATCTGTACCTACGTTTGGCCAGAGGAACCGTGTCTTCCACTACGCTCACCCGCTTCCATAGTGCCTGCTGCTGAGGTACTTGTATATTGTACATAGGTGTATGTTACAGATTCCTTGTATATGTGATTTTAATGTTGTTTCTCTTATTCTTTTTGATTTCAGGAGGAAAGGAAGGGGCCCACTTGATATCATCGAGACATGCACACGGGTTCCCTACCCTTTTCTTCGATGGCACGATTGGGTGGAGCACTGACAGATAAGACTTTAGCGCTCTTTCTTGATTTTTATTTCTAATTTTTGTCCAATCATTATTACCGGACTGCGATTTCCGTGTGATATCTCATTCTACACATGTTCCTGTGTTCCTACTGTGGTTCCTACATCTACTTATGGAATGGTATTTTACCAGAATATATCTGTTCCTTTCACAGTCGTGCCGACAGTCCACAAACAATTGGGCACCTGTCCCTGTATTTGACTGCATGGAGGTCTGGCTCTAGTAGCATGGACTCTGAACAAGTTTGTTACTTTTCTTGATGCTACTACGAATGGACTAGCAATTTACATTATTATATATTTATTTACATTGATTCTTTCCTCTTACAGTTGTTTTGACCTCTCATCATTATACCGGCACTAGAACCTTGATTCGTTTACATCGAGGTTTCTTGGGCAAGGCGGAGCGCGAAACTCGCGCGGGCCGCCATTTTGGCGGTCGCGCCGGTCCCCGGGGCTCGGAGGAGGTGAGGGGGTCGCCCGTGCACGGATGACGCGGCACCCCACCTCCCCGGAGCAACCAATGGCTGTGCCCGGTGGAGGCGTGAACCGGAAGCACTTTAGTGCTTCCGGTTCAGCACGATCCCATGACGTTGGGGCAGGCTGGTTCTGACCGGTCTGCCCTGCGCCCCCCCTTAAAAGGGGGCGAGGGGAGCAGGAACAGTCTCTTGTTCTCTCGCTCCCCCAGATGGCGCCCGGGCCATCAGTGGCCCGTAATTTTGCTTTTCTTTTGTCATTTCAGGTTGGAGGCAAAGAGAGAGAATCGCGGTAGTCAGCAGTGGAGTTTTGCCGGTCGAGTGGAGTTCGCCGGTCGGATCGGGAAGCAGCATCAGGGGATCAGCGGTGGAAGGAGTAGAGCTGCAGGCGTCAGCTGTAGAGCGGAGCGGTCGGACGAACAGCTGCAGCGGAGGAGCTACGGGCGTTTCGTGCGGAGCGATCAGCGGTTTGGGAGGACCGTGTCTGGGGAAGGATCGCATCGCGGGAAATCAGCCGCATTCAGGATCAGCTGTTTTTTAAAGAAGCGGCGAGCGGAGAACGGGCTGCATTGAGCTGCGGAGCGATCAGCTGTTCTTGGGAAGAAAGGTGAGCCCGTGGGTGGCGCGAGGGGAAGAAAGCTCGTGGTGGGAGCATTGCCGATTTAAGAGGCCCATACGGTCGGTGGGAACTGGTTTTGGGGCAATTTAGCGCCAGTGAGACGGTTGTGGGCAATTTAAAGTGTCTGTGTCCAGGGAAGTGCATCAGCGCAGGTAACAAGATAAGCTGTTTTGGGATTAGCTGTTACTCAGCATGTATATCATTTTGCACTGGTTTCACTTTCACCACGGTTTGATGGTTAGTCGCTTAGTGTGTTTTATGCGCAGGCAACAGCAGCTCTTTGCTCTTGAGGTGTTTGTGTGGGGAGCATAAGGGGGGACAGCGGGGAGAGCGTCTCAGGAGTTTGTTGATCGCATTCCAGGGCTAATTTGAGGGCAAACCTTCCAGAGGGACCGTGGGTTTTTTGAACTTTAAGGGACCAGCAGTGGGAGCATCCTAGGACAGCGCGCCTGGTGTGGGGGCGCGCGCTGCGCAACAAGATGTATCCTTTTTTGTCCCCTAGCTGCAGTGACGTCCTTTTGAGAAGCACACGACAACAGTTGCGGCATTTCCTCGACATACCAAGAACATCAGCATATTGCGGAGGATTGTCGGAGGAGACCGTTGGATGATCGGTGAGGGCAGCACCGGCAGGCCAGCATTTCCATTGTTTCCGGGAGCCACGCGGGTTTGAGCGGGGGCTCACCTGAACCCACTGGACTAGCTGGTGGGCCATGGCTCTGGTTGCGTGGGTGCAGGGGCTGGCTGGTGGCTGCTACTACTCTCAGGTAGGGGTCTGGGCAGTGTCCGGGCCGGTGCTGCAAGGTTGCGGTGAGTGTGGGTGATTTGGGACAGTGTCTCAGACCAGGGGACAAGGGTGATCTGTAATATCCCCAGTAGCGCTAGTCTAGACGCAATGGCCACTAAGGTGAAGCGTAATGTGAAACGTTCCCGCACTGATGTGATGCTGGAGGCCCTTATGCAACAAGTACAGGTTATGGGGCAGGCATTGACAAGTTTGCAGGAGAAGGTGGATGGTCCTGATGGGGGGGACGGGAGGCCCAGGCGACCTATAGTACCTCCTAGGACTTTCTCTCCACTGTTACCCAAAAGAAGCAGGCCCAAGGCTGGCGGGAAAGGGCCAAACGGTGCCACAGGTCCTGCCTCTAGGGAGGAGACACCCCAGCCTACGGGCCCTGCGCCAAGCCCGCAGGGCAATGAGGAGCCCACTAGGCCGACACCTACGTTGCCGGCAGGAGACCAGCCTCTGGCTCCATCGGTCCCTCTAGGGGGGGCACGCCTGTCCAGCCAGACATATTGGCCAATCTGGCGGCAGTACTACCGTGGCTGGAGACAGTAGGGAATTGGTACCCAGCAGCGGGGGCATCGGGCAGCAGGGGTGATGCCATGGAGAAGGCCAAACAAATAATGGTGCAGCTGGGGAACCCTAAACCAACTGTGGTGCAGGCAGTACCGGCGGGGGGTGCAACGCCTGTGATGGGGGAGGTCCAGTAACAGGAGGCGCACCAGTAGACCCGGAAGCTACGAAGGTGGCTGACACAGCAGCACCAGCAGGTATAAATAAACCATTGCCACCATTAGGTTTGGGGGAATTGCGCTCATGCAGAGAACAGTTGGGGCGGCATTTGTCTCAGGAAACAAAGGAAAAGATCTGGAAGGGGGCATATGTTAAAAAAAATTCTCTGTTAATAGATGAGGCAGAGAGGGAGGAGGCAAAGAAAAACAAAGAGTGGACGCTCCCTAGAGAGTGGTCGAACATAATCTTAAAATACAAGGTAGAAGAAAATTTGGCTAATTGGGTGCAGGGCTTTACTATTTACATGGCAATCATGCTAGAGCGCTTTCCAGCGGTGGGGTCAGAGATGGCGTGTTATCAGAACAGGATCACTGCTGCACAAGGGGGCAACGGGTGGAAGGAATATGATAAGGAATTTAGAAGGGCAAAAGCACAGGATACAGCATTGGGATGGAGTCAGACGGACATGTTTATTCATCTGAAACACTTGGGTCACGGGCCATCTGACAACCTCCGGAGGCAGGTGCAGGACAATGTTAGGTTCCAGCCCTTTCGTGCAGGCCCCTCGGGGATTGCGGGGGGCACCCCAGGAAAGACGGGGGGCCCAGGGAAAAAGGGGGTGTGTTTTGATTTCAATAGACAAACCTGTATAGAGCCCCAGGCACATGTAGGTTCAAACACAACTGTGGTTTCTGCGGTAACACATAACACCCCGAATCTAAGTGCTTCAAAAAGTCCAAGGAAAAAGGAGTCAAAAAGCAGGAATAAAAGAGCGCCCCTTCTGAAGGCTAGATCCCCCATAAATATCAATGCCATGATCCCTTGGTTGAACTTGTACAATTGCCCGGACGCCGCAAGGACGATCAGGGACGGGTTTGTAGAAGGCTTTAGGATCCCAGCGCCGGGTTACACGGGGGTGACACACTTCAGGAACCAAAGCTCAGTTAGGTGCAACGAGGGTGTAGCGGCAGAAATAATTGAAAAGGAAGTGAGGCTGGGCAGAGTGGCAGGCCCATTCGACGATGTCCCAATGAAAGATTTTGTCTGCTCACCGCTGGGGGTGGTTCCTAAAAAGGTGCAGGGCGATTTCCGCTGAATCCATAATCTTTCGGCACCCAGGGGGAGTTCTTTGAATGAGGCGATCTCAGACACTCTGTGTAGTGTAAAATATGCATCATTTGATCAGGCAGTAGACATGCTTAAAAGTTTGGGTCAAGGGGCGTTGATGGCGAAGTCCGACATTGAGTCAGCTTTCCGGTTACTGCCAGTGCACCCGCTGGATTTTCACCTGTTGGGTTTCGAATTTCAGGGGAAGTATTACGTGGACAAGTGTATGCCAATGGGTTGTTCAGTCTCCTGTGCTTACTTTGAGAAGTTTAGCTCTTTCTTGGAGTGGGCTTTCAGGCGGGACACAGGCCACCAATGGGTATTACATTACCTCGATGATTTCCTCTTCTTGGGGGCACCAGGATCAGGTGATTGCAGGGCAGCATTAGGGAGGTTCTGCGCTCTCATGCATGAATTTGGTGTGCCATTGGCACCTGGTAAGACAGTGGGCCCTAGCACAAAGATCGAATTCCTAGGAATTGAGTTGGATTCAGTGCAGGGGGTGTCTAGGCTACCGGTGAAGAAGGTGACTGATTTCGGGATAGCATTACAGCACTGCCTTAATAAGGAAAAGGTCACTCTGCATCAGTTGCAGCAAGTGGTGGGACAATTGAATTTTGCATTGCGCATAATTCCAATGGCACGCCCTTTCTCCCGCACCATCGCGCAGGCTATGTCAGGACTCAAGGAGAAGCACCATCACACCAGACTGTCCAGCGAGGTCAAGCAGGACATGCTCATTTGGAAGGCATTTCTGCGCGATTTCAGTGGAAGGGTGGTGTGGCCTAGCCCGCCCAGGTCCAGTCCCGAGTTGGGGTTGATGACGAATGCGGCCAGTAGCGAGGGGTTCGGTGCCATCCTGGGGTCTGACTGGATAGCGCGGCGCTGGCCGGGCTGGAGGATAGACTCAGGGCTCACAAGTAACATAAGCTTCCTTGAGCTCTTCCCCATCCTGGTGGTGCTGTCCGTTTGGCTGGAACAGTTGAGAGATCAGTCTGTGATATTCTGGTCTGATAACATGGCGGTGGTGGAATGCATCAACAATCAAGCGGCAAAGTGCAAAATGATCCTGCGGTTATTAAAAGAGATTGTATTGCAGTGTATGAAATTGAATGTACTCTTTAGAGCCAAACACGTGCCGGGTATATTAAATCATGCAGCTGATTCATTATCTCGTTTTAAGATGCAGGCATTCAGGTCCCACCTCCCAGAAGCAGCAGAGAGTCTAACACCGTTCCCAGATCAGCGTTGGCAGCTTGGTGCCCCCAGTTATCGGACCTCGTGGCAGCTAGCCTAGCACCCAGGACCAGGAGAGCTTACGAAGGGGCGTTCTGGTCATTTTGTCAGTTCTTGGGGGATAGTTGGGAACAAAGGTGACACGACTCAGGGTCGGTGATCGCTTATCTGCGATTCATGAGGGATGAGGGGCGCTCAGTAGCAGGGGCTAGGAGTCACATTACAGCCATCTCCTTTTTTCCTAAGACGAAGGGAAAAGAGGATCCAACAAGGAATTTTGTAGTGCGCCAGGCTTTGAAGGGGTGGCAACGCTTGCAAGGGGTGCAGCCTGATGAATGGAGACCCATAGGGTTGCAAACACTAGTTAAACTAATGGAAGCTCTGCAGCGGGTTTGTAACTCGGCAAAGGAAGTTACATTGTTTCAAGCAGCATTCTGCCTGGCGTTCTATGGCGCTTTCAGGGTAGGGGAGATGGTGTCAAGAAACAAAAATGATTGGCAGGGGGCACTGCAGGTGGGACATGTAAAAATAAACGGGGACTCCGTACTGATCTCCTTACCTAGGTCCAAGACTGATCAGGGTGGAAGGGGTGAGGGCATAGTACTTCACAGGGCCGTAGGTTGTACATGCTGCCCCGTTGCCAGACTGGAGGCCTTCATGGCACAGCAGACGTGGGCCGCAGCAGGCCCACTTCTAGTACATATGGATGGTTCACCACTCACTGTCTTTCAGTTTAAGAGGGTCATGGGTTTGGCCATGCGAAACGCTGGCCTGGATTCAGCTAACTTTGGGACCCACTCTTTCAGGATTGGGGCGGCCACGGAAGCAGTGGCCAGGGGTTTTATAGAGGAGCAGGTTAAGAGGATCGGTAGGTGGTCCTCTAACTGTTACAAGCGCTATGTGCGACTGCATATGCTGTAGCCAGTATGTTTTAGCCTGTAGTAGGGCGATGCACTGACGGTTGGTTTCTGTTTCCTGTTTACTTGCAGTTTCTTCAGCCTGTGACTCAGGGAAGAAGCTTGCATCGGTCCACCATCGCGACCAACGGATGTCACCTTGTCACTCAGGGGGACGGCGGTCAACGGTTCACGAACGTACAGCACGGGTAATGGCACAAGTTCACTCGTGGGCCCCAGAACGACAGGAAATCTGGTTAATTGGTCATTCCTATGTTCGTCGTTTAAAATCTTTCTTTTCAGGGGCCCATGCGGCCAGGGCGAGTCAGTTGGGGGCAAAAATAGTTTTTCATGCACAGGGAGGACTGCGCGTGGGGCAATTCAGGGGGTTGGTGAACCGCGCTTTAAAAGAAAGTATGGGGCCACCTGCAATCTGGATCTTGCATTTGGGGGGTAATGACTTGGTGTACCTGGGGCGGAGGGTGCTCGTGGAGGAACTGCTCACTGAGGTGGGATGGTTGGCAAAGAGGTGCCCCGATGCTATGATAGTCTGGTCTCACATGATCCCAAGGTTCCAGTGGAGAGGGGGTGAGTCAGTGCGAGCATTGAATCACGCGGTAAAGCGGATCAACACGAAGTTTGAGAAGTTGATCAGGACCCCTAAACTGCAGTCAATAGCACATGGGTACATCCGGGGCGATCAGTTCTTTCTGCGGGATGGGGTCCACCTCTCGTCTAAAGGGAATCAGGCATTCATGGAAGACATCCTAGCGTGGTGGGAGGGCGCAAGGCGCAGGCCATGACCTCCTGGGGAGCTGAGGGGGAGGCCAGATAGTCGGGCAACTATGCTGGCCTGTGGCGGGAAGGTCATGATTGGCAAGCATAATCTTCGGTCCTTAGCGGCCAGCACCATATAACTCCAGGGGCAGTGACAGCCGGTCAGTAGGCTGAAGGGGTGCGGGGGCCAGGGGAGTCACTCTTTCCAGTAGGCTGGTCGGCCACATTCGCACGCGCATGCGCATCAGGGCGCAAGTATGCTGAATTGCATCCACCCGTTATGGAGTTAAGGCTCAGGGCGTAGGGGGGGCCCGGGGGAAAATATCCGTCCGATAAGCTGTACCCCCTACGCAAACTTACTCCGGTGGAGTCGTTGTAGTTTACCGGGATCTGGGGCTGCCAGTCATTGACCTTGCCGTAGGCTCTAGCGGGGACACGCAGAAAGTAAAAGTATATACATGCTTAGATTACAGTAGGAATGGCTATGTCTAGAAACATGTTAAGGTTAGCCAAGTGACATTGTGTATCTATATCTGTATCTGGACTTTCTGCGTAATTGTACATAATGTAAATAATAATTAATGTTTTTTTTTTATTATGCAATAAATACGGCCGGGGGGGTTACTCCCCCTAATCCAAAAAGAGTGTGGTTTGAGATGCTTGCCTTGGAGGAGGGAGGGAGTCCACATCCAAGGGCGGTCTTGGGTCTTAAAGTAAAAGGGGGACTTAGGCGGTACCAGGCCATATGGGCAAGGCGGAGGGCGAACCTCACGCGGGCCGCCATTTTGGCGGTCACGCCGGTCCCCGGGGCTCGGAGGAGGTGGGGGGGTCGCCGCGCGCATGGATGACGTGGCTCCCCACCTCCCTGGAGCAACCAATGGCTGTGCCCGGTGGAGGCGTGAACCGGAAGCACTTTAGTGCTTCCGGTTCAGCACGATCCCATGATGTTGGGGCAGGCCGGTTATGACCGGTCTGCCCTGCGCCCCCCCCTTAAAAGGGGGTGAGGGGAGCGGGAACAGTCTCTTGTTCTCTCGCTCCCCCAGACGGCGCCCGGGCCATCAGTGGCCCGTAGTTTTGCTTTTCCCCACCCTCCATCCCCTAAGGCAGGCAGTTCAAATGAGTGTTGCTGTAAAGTGTTTTGCTTTGTGTTCTTGAATATGTTTAATGTGGAATTTGTGATAATTTTTGAAATTTTGTAATAAAAGTGTCAAGATATGTTGTTTTCAGTTACAGGTAATTTTAATGCAAAATTGTGTGGTTAACGTTTTGGTAAACTAGTAATAAAATGGTAGTATATGTGGTTTTCAGTTATTTTAATGCAAAAATTGTGTTGTTGACATTTTGCAATATATAATCAAAGTATCAGTATATGGTAATTATGTCGCAGGTAATATTGTCGTATTTTAGTTTGTGTGTCCTTGGTCAGGCGGGAAGGTCAATATTTGGTAAGCATAGTCTTCGGTCCTTAGCGGCCAGCACCATGTAACTCCAGGGGCAGTGACAGCCGGTCAGTAGGCTGAAGGGGTGCGGGGGCCAGGGGAGTCACTCTTTCCAGTAGGTTGGTCGGCCACCCTCGCACACCCATGCGCATCAGGGCGCAAGTATGCTGAATTGCAGCCCCCGTTATGGAGTTAAGGCTCAGGGCGTAGGGAGGCCTGGGGGAAAATATCCATCCGATAAGCTGTACCCCCTACGCAAGCTTACTCCGGTGGAGTCGTTGTAGTTTACCGCGATCTGGGGCTGCCAGTCATTGACCTTGCCGTAGGCTCTAGCAGGGACACGCAGAAAGTAAAAGTATATACATGCTTAGATTACGGCAGGAATGGCTATGTCTAGAAACATGTTAAGGTTAGCCAAGTGACATCGTGTATCTATATCTGTATCTGGACTTTCTGCGTAATTGTACATAATGTAAATAATAATTAATGTTTTTTTATTTATTATGCAATAAATACGGCCGGGGGGGTTACTCCCCCTAATCCAAAAAGAGTGTGGTTTGAGATGCTTGCCTTGGAGGAGGGAGGGAGTCCACATCCAAGGGCGGTCTTGGGTCTTAAAGTAAAAGGGGACTTAGGCAGTACCAGGCCATACTGTACAGTTATTAGGAACCCTGGTTAGGCATGTTACTATACTAGGATGACTATGTATGAATTGACTGAACAATTCTTTGAATAACTGATGTCATCTGTGTTTTAGTTTAAGCCACCTTCGATAACAACTACAGCCATAATCCATTGGTGTTGTACACATTTTGCAGATACAGGCAATTCCACTAGTGGTACATTATTTGATGGTCGTGAGCCACAGGACTGAAATTTGCATGTACTTATTCATGATTGTCACATACCAGTTATGATCGCCCAACATGAATTCCTGAGATGAAGGTATCACTTGAGACTTTCCAACATGGCTGACACTGTTCTGTACGAATCATTCAGACTTGTTAACATGGAAGTCTGTTTTTGCTGTCTGGTTTACTGTGTATACGTAGGACTCCATTGGTGTAATTTTCTCATGTGATCAAGACTGCGTTGCAGCCAAAACGTGTAATGATGAGAAAAAAAAATTAAATATTCTTGCAATTTGCGATATCCTGAGAGTGCGTTTTTCGTGCAATAGTGCTTGCATACAACTGTTGTGATTTATTACCGGCTTGCTCCGCCGGGATATTCACCACCGCCCTCGGGTCTGAAGGTCCCGAAAGGAGAGTCTTCTGCTGGGATTAATATATATATATATTTACTTTAAAAAAATTATTAAACTAATAATTTTAATGTATTTTATAATTTTAAGATTATATAAAAATATAACAAATAAATATACATATATATTCATATACCAATAACATAAAATCTATAAATAAATATTCTAATTAAATTAAAATATTAAACTATTTAAACATCTTTAAACTTAGTAAAAATTATTTAGCAATCAACAAATATTAATAATTAAAAATAATAAATAAAACATAATAATATAAATTATAACAATACAAAATTAATTATAACATTTAATACACATACTATTACCACTACAATTTAAACAAAACTATGCAAACTATTAAAGTAAATACATAAACAATTTACCTCTCCCATTTAGCATAACACATAAATATTAATACTGGATAAAAATAAAATTTACAAATCTCCCTCCAATAAATGCAACAGTAGTAAAAGAGATAAATTACACAGAGAACATATTTACTGCACCCATTACAGCTAATACAACATCAAGGAAACTGTTAAAAAGCTGAGGGGTAAAATGTAATATTCCCACTTCAGTCAGTGCAACAGTAGGGAAAGTGTTGGATTGCGGAGGGGTAAAAATGACTATTCTCGCTCCAATGAGCGCAATAAATGTTGGATTGCTGAGGGGTAAAAACTACTATTCCCACTCCAATGAGCACAACAGTAGAGAAAGTGTTAGATAGCGGAGGGGTAAAATTTGCTATTCCCACTCCAGTGATTGCAACAGTAGGGAAAGTGTTGGATAGTGGAGATGTAAAAATTACTATTCCCACTCCAGTGAGAGCAACAGTAGGAAAAGTGTTGGAAAGCGGAGGGATACAATTTACTATTCCCACTCCAGTCAGTGCAACAGTATGGAAAGTGTTGGATAGCGGAGGGGTAAAAATTACTATTCCCACTCCAGTGAGTGCAAAAGTAGGGAAAGTGTTGGATAGCAGAGGGATAAAGTTTACTATTCCCACTCCAGTCAGTGCATCAATAGGGAAAGTGTTGGATTGCGGAGGGGTAAAATGTACTATTCCCACTCCAGTCAGCTCAAAATTAAAAAATAAAAATATATTTTTTTAAAGTAAAAAAATATATAAATATGTTAAAAATAAAAAGAAAAATATATTTAGTAATTAAAAATAAAAAATAAATAAAAGCATATTATAATGTTAAATACATATCACAAATACCTACAAATATTATATTAAATACAATAAAAAAATTATTTTCAAACAAATCTTTTTATATAGAAATTATTGATTTACAAAAACATTAATTAATTATTACATAAATGTAGTTTATTTTCTTCCTACCCTATAACACCACAGAACTCACAACCTACATCTAAAATAAAAAAATACATTTGCATAATTAACATAATTAATTAACTTAACTTCCAACCATTTACTCGTATAATCCCCCCAACCCACACACAGAAAAAATAATTAAACAATTACCCTAATTAATGATCAATTATTTAATGAATATTAATTATCAACTAATTATTAATTAATTAAAAATAAATTACTTCCCACCCTTTACACATAAAAACACCATAACCCACAACTACAATTAATTACAAAATTTCCATATTTAATTGTCAATTAATTAATTAATAATACTTAAGATCTAATTATTAATTAATTTAAAATAAATAACTTCCCACCTTTTACCCCTATAAACACAAAACCCACACCCCCAAAAATAAAATTAAACAATTAACAAAATTAATTATCAATTATTTATTATTAATTATCCACTAATTATTACTTAATTAAAAATAAATTACTTCCCACGCTTTGCCCCTAAAAACCCCACAACTCGCACCTAAAATTAATTACACAATTACTATAATTAATTGTCGATTAATTAATTAATTATAATTAACTACTATTAATAATTAATTAAAAATAAATTACTTCCCACCTTATACCCCTATAAACCCCGCAACCTACACATAAAATGTTCCCCAAAAAATTAAAAACAGAATTAACATTATAAAATCTCAAAAAAATAATATTCATTAATTTATTATAATTGAATTACTTCCCACCCTAGTCCTCCATTAACCCACAACCCACTACAGAACTAAAAAACACCAAATTTAATTAAAATAAAATTTATAATTACTAAAAATTTAGCACATATTATAAAACATAAACAATACTTATAAAAAAGTACATCACATACATTTAAAACATATACTAAAATACATAACCTTATTAAAAAATCGATATTTTAAAGAACTATATTTTTGCAAACGATATTAATGACTTCTATATTTTTTAAATCACCATTTCTTACCTCAAATTTGATATTCTTGACCACTATATTCTTGCTGTCGATATTTCTGAGTCACGATATTTAAAACTCGATATTTGTGTAAGTCGACATATTCAACTCGATATTTTGAATGAATACCTCTCAGCAGTTGGCCACATGGGCTCCTAGGCAGCTGCGGCACTCCTCTTGCTATGGCATAGGAAGTTAAGATGGAAGCTTTAATAATGACTGAAGATTCCACTATCCAAAGAGAAGCTGTAAACAACAATGGAATGATACTTCTCGCTGTTGAAACAACAATGACTATACAATCGACAAGTACAGAAATCTCAGTTCGAAAAATTGACGACATCTATGTGAATATGCCACAAATCGAGTCATCTCTCAGTTCCACAAAACCTGCTGAGCTGCCAAAAATAGCCTGGACAGCATCTGGCTACTTCGTGCATTATGACAACTTCTCATCGGATTCAAGTGAACCAGAGCTGCCACCACCGCCCCTCCCTTTCAAGCTACGTGTATATGCTTTCTACTTTTGGCTGAAAAAGAATTACTTCATCCCTCCTTGGTTACATCTCTGGATTGCAATAGGGTTACTTTTCCTAGTACTTTGGATTGGGTTGGTGACTGTCTGTTTCCTACTTCTGAATGGACACTATCTCCCAGAACACTCCACAGAACAACCCGTGAACTTGGTTCTTAAACGCTCCACAGTACAACTTGTGAACTTGGGGGGTCATTACGATGGCGGACGGACTTCCGTCCATCATCGTGCCGGGGCTTGGGACAGTCTGCCTGTAATGCAGCGGTCCGGCACATGAGATTATGATGTGACTGCCACCGTGGCGGTCGCATCGTGTATCTCTGACATTGTGGAGGGTGCTGCTGGCTGCAGTACCCACCGCAATGTCTGAAAGGCACTGTTTGCATTTCCCTGCACTACGTGGCAGGCACCGCACGGTGCCTGCCACCTGGTGCAGGGAAATGTAGGGGGATACAATAGGTACCCCCCAGTGCACACCCACCTCCCCCAACACAAGGGGGGACCGCTACGGGCCCCCAAATGCAATCCCCGCCAGCCTGTGAATACACCGGCAGGTGGGGAGGCAGCATCATAATATGGCGGACGGTGCCTGCTAGGCACCCCCGCATATTGAAGATGCAGGGTGGGTCCGCCAGGCAATCGTAATGATTCAAACACAAGGAGATGATGGACAGAGCGCTGAAACTTTCCAGACACTCACCACCAGTCACAGATCTGGGTTGAATCCATCATTGTTCTTTAGCTCACTTTGCCACGCAGTTCAGACACAGCATTATGCAAATCAGTCTTGACCCTGTACCTCATGGGAACAGTCCAGCCCGAACTTCCAAGCCATGTCTTCCCTGGACCGGAAACAAGCATCCTGGGACCAGTTTCGGGCTAGCAGCCTTCATCAGCCAGGCTAGCTTGAATCCAGTGGCAAAGTGAGGAAGGGACCCACGTCTGGGCATACCCTGCCAACTTAGGGCGAACAAAGCAAACACAAGGAGATGATGGATGGAACGCTGAAACTTTTCAGACACTCACCCCCAGTCACAGGTCTGGGTTGAATCCATCATCGTTCTTTAGCTCACGTCGCCATCCCAGTTCAGACACAGCTTTATGCAAATCAGTCTTGACCCTGTGTCTCATGGGAACAGTCCAGCACGAACTGCAAAGCCATGTCTTCCCTGGACCGGAAACAAGTTTCCTGGGACCGGTTACGGGCTAACAGCCCTCATCAGCCAGGCTAGCTTGAATCCAGTGGCAAAGTGAGCAAGGGACCCACGTCTGGGCATACCCTGCCAACTTAGGGCGAACAAAGCAAACACGAGGAGATGATGGACGGAGCTCTGAAACTTTTAAGACACTCACCCCCAGTCACAGATCTGGGTTGAATCCATCATCGTTCTTTAGCTCACTTCGCCACCCCAGTTTAGACACAGCTTTATGCAAATCAGTCTTGACCCTGTGGCTCATGGGAACAGTCCAGCCTGAACTGCCAAGCCATGTCTTTCCTGGACCGGAGACAAGCATCCTGGGACTGGTTTCGGTCTAACAGCCCTCATCAGCCAGGCTAGCTAGAATCCAGTGGCAATGTGAGCAAGGGACCCACGTCTGGCATACCCTGCCAACTTAGGGCGAACAAAGCAAACACAAAGAGATGATGGACGGAGCGCTGAAACCTTTCAGACACTCACCCCCAGTCACAGATCTGGGTTGAATCCATCATCGTTCTTTAGCTCACTTCGCCACCCCAGTTCAGACACAGCTTTATGCAAATCAGTCTTGACCCTGTGCCTCATGGGAACAGCCCAGCCTGAACTGCCAAGCCATGTCTTTCCTGGACCAGAAATAAGCATCCAGGGACCGGTTTCGGGCTAACAGCCCTCATCAGCCAGGCTAGCTTGAATACAGTGGCAAATTGAGCAAGGGACCCACGTCTGGGCATACCCTGCCAACTTAGGGGTGAACAAAGCAAACACAAGGAGATGATGGACGGAGCGCTGAAACTTTTCATACACTCACCCCCAGTCACAGATCTGGGTTGAATCCATCATTGTTCTTTAGCTCCCTTCGTCACCCCAGTTCAGACACAGCTTTATGCAAATCAGTCTTGACCCTATGTCTCATGGGAACAGTCCAGCCCGAACTGCCAAGCCATGTCTTCCCTGGACCGGAAACAAGCATCCTGGGACCGGTTTCGGGCCAACAGCCCTCATCAGCCAGGCTAGCTTGAATCCAGTGGCAAAGTGAGCAAGGGACCCACGTTTGGGCATACCCTGCCAACTTAGGGCGAACACAGCAAACACAAGGAGATGATGGACAGAGCTCTGAAACTTTTAAGACACTCACCCCCAGTCACAGATCTGGGTTGAATCCATCATCGTTCTTTAGCTCACTTTGCCACCCCAGTTTAGACACAGCTTTATGCAAATCAGTCTTGACCCTGTGCCTCATGGGAACAGTCCAGCCTGAACTGCCAAGCCATGTCTTTCCTGGACCAGAAACAAGCATCCTGGGACAGGTTTCGGTCTAACAGCCCTCATCAGCCAGGCTAGCTAGAATCCAGTGGCAAAGTGAGCAAGGGACCCACGTCTGGGCATACCCTTCCAACTTAGGGCGAACAAAGCAAACACGAGGAGATGATGGACGGAGCTCTGAAACTTTTAAGACACTCACCCCCAGTCACAGATCTGGGTTGAATCCATCATCGTTCTTTAGCTCACTTCGCCACCCCAGTTTAGACACAGCTTTATGCAAATCAGTCTTGACCCTGTGCCTCATGGGAACAGTCCAGCCTGAACTGCCAAGCCATGTCTTTCCTGGACCGGAGACAAGCATCCTGGGACTGGTTTCGGTCTAACAGCCCTCATCAGCCAGGCTAGCTAGAATCCAGTGGCAATGTGAGCAAGGGACCCACGTCTGGGCATACCCTGCCAACTTAGGGCGAACAAAGCAAACACAAAGAGATGATGGACGGAGCGCTGAAACTTTTCAGACACTCACCCCCAGTCACAGATCTGGGTTGAATCCATCATCGTTCTTTAGCTCACTTCGCCACCCCAGTTCAGACATAGCTTTATGCAAATCAGTCTTGACCCTGGCACTCATGGGAACAGCCCAGCCCGAACTGCCAAGCCATGTCTTTCCTGGACCAGAAACAAGCATCCTGGGACCGGTTTCAGGCTAACAGCCCTCATCAGCCAGGCTAGCTTGAATACAGTGGCAAATTGAGCAAGGGACCCACGTCTGGGCATACCCTTCCAACTTAGGGCGAACAAAGCAAACACAAAGAAATGATGGACGGAGCGCTGAAACTTTTCAGACACTTACCCCCAGTCACAGATCTGGGTTGAATCCATCATCGTTCTTTAGCTCACTTCGCCACCCCAGTTCAGACACAGCTTTATGCAAATCAGTCTTGACCCTGTGCCTCATGGGAACAGTCCAGCCCGAACTGCCAAGCCATGTCTTTCCTGGACCAGAAACAAGCATCCTGGGACCGGTTTCGGGCTAACAGCCCTCATCAGCCAGGCTAGCTTGAATACAGTGGCAAAGTGAGCAAGGGACCCACGTCTGGGCATACCCTGCCAACTTAGGGTGAACAAAGCAAACACAAGGAGATGATGGACGGAGTGCTGAAACTTTTCATACACTCACCCCCAGTCACAGATCTGGGTTGAATCCATCATTGTTCTTTAGCTCCCTTCGTCACACCAGTTCAGACACAGCTTTATGCAAATCAGTCTTGACCCTATGCCTCATGGGAACAGTCCAGCCCGAACTGCCAAGCCATGTCTTCCCTGGACCGGAAACAAGCATCCTGGGACCGGTTTCGGGCCAACAGCCCTCATCAGCCAGGCTAGCTTGAATCCAGTGGCAAAGTGAGCAAGGGACCAATGTCTTGGCATACCCTGCCAACTTAGGGCGAACAAAGCAAATACAAGGAGATGATGGACGGAGCGCTGAAACTTTTCGTAATGATTGCCTGTGGCGGACCCGTGGCGGACGGACTTTGCGTCCGCCAGCACACCGCCCGCCATTGTATTTTGGCGGGCAGAGAAGTGCTTTACGATGGCGGTGAAACCGCCACCGGCAGGCTGCCGGAGGCAGCTTCACCGCCATCGTAATGACCGCTTGGTTCTTAAACCACATGCATCATCAAACCTTGAACTAAGGGACCTGTCCCTGGTGAACATTACAGCAGTTCTAGTTTCTGAAGGTTATTGTTTGGTTTGTGTATGGTCCTACCGAACCTTTGCAAATTCCTTATTCGTTTAAGATTTCTTTAAATGACATTATTACCTCTAGTACTTTCTCTGCTGATTGGGACATTGAAACTGTGCACAATTTGCTTGCAGATCTAGAGCAATCAGCTGCATTTTCTAATGATGATTTGTATGATAGTACATCTAACTATGGAGACATGTTCTGTTACTAACATTACGGTCACTATATTTTACACAAAGCTAGTATCCCACACGCTGTTTATAATTAAGGCTCCCTGTTTTGCGTTTTTGCGGATTTTTTCAAATAAATACAGACAGAGAACAATGTATTTTCTGTCTGCATTTATTTTTAAAAGTGGATAAATATAGAAAATTGTGCTGCTTTTAAATGACTCTCTGTTCTGTCTTTCATGAATTATAGCCCAACAGCTGAACAGATGGACAGCATAGGAAATTAAAAAACTGGATGAAATTTCTTTAAATAATGACATGTGTCATTATACGTTTGTGGTATAATGCTAGTATTTATCAGTGGATGTATTGTTATGTACTATTTGGCAGCTTGAATAGCCAAAACGCGACAGACAGCAAATTATGAGTGCACACCTATCAGTTAAATAAATATGGAAATGTACAGTTTTACAACTTCATTTATATGCAAAACACAAAATAAATATGGATAAATACAGATACAATGGCCAAAAAATAAATATGGATAAATACAGATGAAAATGTTTAAAAAATAAATACCATAATACCGGGAGCCCTATTTATAATTACACACAATGGGAACACTGCCCAACACTGTCAAAAGGTAGTTCAAAGACATTTGTCCAAAAGTTTGCCTATTTTTCTGGGTTTGATACATCTGACCCAGCCTTGTATTATTATAGGCTTGCACCTACACCTGCAAAGAAAAATATGCTTATAAACACCAAGCTGATATACTCTGCTTCCTTTATTTCCCAACTGTCTATATAGGGTTTAGACTTTTTGAAGGACACCATAGACACAAAATCTGTCTGGGGGACAAAAGATTTTCAGTTTCAGGGAACAGAGTTCTTATTTAGAGCATGCCTTATACCACATCAAATGATTTTCCTGAACAAAACAGTGAAACAAACTTCATGTCTTGGTATAGCAAAAATGAAGGATTTGATCACACAGCATATTCCTGCATTCTCACTATAAGAGCTACAAAGACTGTGCAGCTAAAAGTGATCCCGGAGGGGGCGGACTCCTGTAGTCACACATTCGTCAAGGATGTCCACCCGCCTTCGATACCTACTGCGGTCCTTCTCGGGATCCTGATGTTGCACAGTCTTTGCAGCTCTTATAGTTTTCCTGACGGTGGGAACCGTAAGTACGGTAACTTCACTGCACTACAGCACACCTTAGCATGTGTGCTGATTTATACACTATTCACTTGTTCTGGTCCTGAAGAAAGCCTCAGCACCCTTGTCGAGGCTGAAACATGTCGACCACTTAAAGTGGCATAAGGAAGTCCAATTTTATCTTCACAGTATCCCCGCTCTGTTTTTAACCTGGCCCTAGAACCTCAAGAATAAAGGTAGTTATTGTGTATTCTAGAGGTACTTTTAAACCACACTTCCAGCACCCCTTTTTTACTCAAAATCCCCAAAACAAACCTGCGCTGCTGTAGTTCAGGCGTCGCAGCACAGCTGGGTTGCACTCGGCAGCCCAGCTGGGAACCCAATGATGAAGTATGCCACCAACTAGGTTGGTGGGTGAGGGTTCTTCTAAAAAACAAAAACACTGTTTTTTTAGCACATTCCTGTGTATGACAGTGTGTCATCCTTGTATTTGGATCCCCTATCGGGTCTGTCCACGTTGTTGTTTATTGACGAAATTTAGGGAAAAGGACGTTCCCCTCATCTTTCCTTGCTCTCTCTTTGTTTTTACTTATTTTACAACATAGACAGTCACAACTGCGGTCCATCGTAATTCTGAGCTGGACGCCACAAACATTATGTTCTGGCCAGGTGCCATGATGTTGCATCAACTGTACTAGTCTGTTTTCTGAATATGATCTAACTGACAGACAGATGGTAATGACACGCAGAGATACAAGGTATACTATGTCGAACTTTGAAAAATTAGACCAATTACCTTTCACCATGGCTGAGACACACTCCACAGACTGGATAATCCATGGTTACATCACCCTACTGGTCTCGACTTTCTAATTTCAGTACTGTCTCCAATACTAACAGGTAGGCAGATATGAAGTACTAGGGGAAAGTTATGTGCATAAGTATTGGGAAATTTTTTTCAGGTTTAGATGTAGGAATAGGGACACTGAGGTTTTCCTTAGTGGTTCCGATTATGAGGATGCTTTAAGTGGATCTTTAGTCTGCAGGGACATTTCTCTCCACAGGACATGCAATGCTTCGGTAACGAACTTGTCTTGTTATCTGAAGGGTTCTCCAGCTGCTGTGATTCATCCAGTGTTCAAACTTCTTGCAAATGGGAGCTATTTGATGCTGAATGATCAAGGTTGCTGCGGAATGGAACCGGCCATTGCTTACCTAGTGACGGTTAATTCCATAGTGACTTATTGCACACAAGAACTGTTTCCACCGGCCCGCACAGTTAGGGAGGCAGCGCTATGGCCTTCGATAAATGTTTCCAACATACAGTTTGATTCTTTGAGCAAACTGAAAGCATGCTTTTTCAAAAGGATGTGGCTTTAACTTCAGGCAGAGAGACTTTTGATCTCCAGGTTGCAAGGTCTTCGTCTGAGATACAGACAGTGCTCCATACTAACTTCCTGCTGCATTTTGGGGAGCTGGTCTACCTTATCTTTAAAATGTCTGATACAAAGGGAATAGTGCACTTTTTAAAATATATCGGCTCTGGTTTGATTAGCACCTTTCAGAGGATTTTCGGAGTTGTATCATCTTTCATTCACTCCGTGTTGGGAACCGTTTTTAGAGGGCTCCTGCTTGTCCTGCTACTTGTGGCAGGAATCCTGATTTAAAATTTTCTGCTCTGCAATGGACATCCTAGTTCAACCTGGAATGAAGACAGCACTAATGTTGCTGCATTGCCATGAGCACATGGTACACTGCTTCAGCACACCTCGGCTTCAAGAACTGAACAAGCACTGGTTCTTATCCTTCAGGCCTGTCTAGCTTGACTGTATACAACCTGCCTTCCGCTGTCTGCTTAGCAGCCACAAATGTGCGCTGGCTATATGGTTCGGATCACAATTGGTTGCGCCACCGGACATTGAAGCACTGAAGGCCCATGTGTATAGTTGTCCCCAGCATATTCTATTGATGATGAACGCATTTTTAGGGCCACCCTGGGATGCTTAAGCTCGTAGTGATGTGAACAGCAGCTGTGCAGACCACTTATGGATAACAACACCTCCCTCAGTGGCTGCTGTGGTAATTGGATGGAATCACACTTGCTCCATAAACCAGCTTCGAGGTGCGCCTCTGGGATCGTCATCTACGGTTGTGGGCAACATCAATGTTGTGTCTACTACTCAGAACACATAAAACAAAATTGGGTTTTCCGTGTGGGAACAATTTGGGCTGTTTTTAAACAAAATAAAGCAAAACAGTGTCAGTATGGGTGTATGAGTACATATATCAGAGGCTGTATTGATGAGTGACTGAGTGTATGAGAGACTGTATCGGTGAGTGAGTGGATGTGTTTAGACCTATGAATCAGTGAGTGGGTATGTACTAACTGGTATTGGTGTGTCTATGGTTTCGAGAATGGTAGTCTGTATTTTAGAGTGGGTGTATGAAAGGTTATATTAGGGTGTAAGGAGGTGCATCAGATATTAAGCGGATGATGTCATCAGTGATGTCATTTGAGATGTCATCAGTGATGTCACTGACCATGTCATGAGTGATGTAATATGTGACGTCATCAGCAGTGCATTGCGAGGGCGTGAGTTATAGTTAGCTCAACTAACTATAACGGCCAAATTTCTCTGGTTTTGTATGAGTGAAATGTCCAACTAACTATAACGTCCCGGAACATGTGGTTTATTCAGTGAATTTCTAAGTTTTTTTAAATGCTGAGTTTTAGCTATAACGTCCCTCAAACCTATGGTTTTTTCAGTGAATTTCAAAGGTTTTTAAATGCTAATTACCAACTATAACGTCCCTGAAACCTATGGTTTTTCAGTGAATTTCAAAAAAGTTTTTAAATGCTAATTTATAACTATAACGTCCCTGAAACCTATGATTTTTTCAATGAATTTCTAAGGTTTTGTAAATGCTAATTTATAACTATAACGTAGTAGTCGCGTTTGCAGAGTGGTGCAGAAAGGAGGCGGGGACTCCGACCAGCGCTCAGGAATTCTGCTGCGTAGGACTTACAGGAGGTACCAGGAGGGCTTCTTGGCCCCCAAAGTCCCTCAGGAGTAAAGTGGACTTCATCCCCCAACCCGTAGTGTGCCAGGAAGTGCGTTTGCAGAGTGGCGGAGAAAGAGGGCGTGGCCTCCGAAGACCTCTTAGCAATACCACTGTGTGGGACTTACTGGAGGTAACAGGAGGGGTAGTTGGCCCCCAAGGATGTCCTTGGGGGCCAACTATATCAATCAGTGTCAAGCATGTCAATGCAAATTTCGAGAAGTTTCCCACTTTCCACCAGCACCACCCCCAGTTCTTTGCTCTTTGAGTATAACATTTTATGTGTTATCCAGCCTTTGCAATGCCACCTGCACAATGCCACTTCACCAATGTCCTTGTAAAATACCACTGCAAATTTTCTCCCATACAACACACCCAAAAAATATCTGCACAATGCCCATCGCAAACCTGCGCATCGCCCCATTCACTATGTACACAGAAAAATACACCTGCACTCTGCTTAATGCACAACTGCCCTCATCAGCCCACCTGTACAGTGCCCCTGCACAATACTGTCCATTGTTACCCACATTCAATGCCCCATCCCAAGGTAGGAACATATTGCCCCTCCATCATGTTGCACATTGAATATCCATGAAAATGTTCCTTCATGATGCTTCTGCATCATTCTCTATCGCAAGAAACTAGCACATTGTTGCTGCACTCTGTTCTCTACTCGGCTCCCCTTCACTATATATATTTCTGTAGTCATTTGTTGACATGGATCCTGCTCTAGTCTCATACTGTTACTATGAAAGGAACTATTCAGTGTTCATGTATTAGGGACCATTCACTATTTGTCCAAAAGGAATGCTCCAGCATAGAGACCATTATTTTCGTTTACTTGGGACAGTTGACTAATATATAATAGGGTCAACACAGAATTAATATAGTAGGGATCCTGCACCACAGTCAAGCCAAGACAGTGTCATTTGCATTTAGTATGGGCCGTGCACTGTCCGTGAAGCTGAAACTAGACAGTGCTCATCTAATAAGGCCCGTTCACGATTCCTGTAATTGGGACCATGCAGCCATTCTTTTCTAGGGTGCTTGAACTGTTCCTTTGGTTGGTAGCATGTCTGCTAACTGGGAAACATACAGTATTCGTTAAAAGGGACTATTTATTGTTCGTTGGACAGGAGCCATATGCTCTGGTGGGCAGCATGGACAACCATGATTCACCTCTTTAGTGTAATCAGGGCAGTGTAGTAAGTAGTAGCCCATGAGACCTTCCCAGTCTATGATTTCTGGACTGTACAACTTCTCCTGCACTACAGAGACAGCATACACTTCTCTTGCCATGGAAACCATCCCTGGTGGATGTAAAGCACCAGGATGTCTTGAGGCTCTGACTAACTGCACATTCGAGGAGCGAGGGTGATGCACTGCCACATAGCTACCACCATTCATGTAAGCCACAGGCTCCATATTTTGTGCACATTTGTGCTCGAGGTACAGTTGTGAGGTGTGCGGAGCCATGTGATCCTGTTCTAGTGGTAGATGGTGCCCAGGGTCTGAGCTCTACAAACTCAGCCTTGGCCTGAATGGGAAGCAGATGGGCCGTGACACTCAAGGTCAGCATAGTCTTGACTGAGACAAGGCGGAGACATCTCTCTTTCTGCTGGTCCCTGAGTGGAAATGAAGTGCTGATTTGAACGCCTCAGAAAGGCGCATTGTGGTATAGCAGAGTAGACACAGAAGATGCGCTTCATGCTGCCTGCACAAAGCTCATGGACCTTGATGGACCTGACTCACCCAGGGGCTGAAATACAAACAAGCGCAGGAGACTGTGCTTGTTTTCTTTTCTTCAGTTTTTCTGTAAATTGTCGATCTAACTGTGATTTGGCAGCACTATTGGAAAAAAAATGTTTTAATCCCCAGCCGGGTCCCTAGGGAACCACGCCACCAGACCTAGGTGGTCAGGGTATTCTTAACCTGTCCCCTTTTCTTTATTTTTAATGGGCCCGATTCACAGAACTAACTTAAGACAAAATCCTAAACTTACTACCATTTTGGTATTCACAGAAGGCACTTACTCATTTTGGTATTCACAGAAGTCACTTACTCATCAATGAGTAAGTGCCTTCTGTGAATACCAAAATGAGTAAGTGACTTCTGTGAATATCAAAATGAGTAAGTGCCTTCTGTGAATACCAAAATGGTAGTAAGTTTAGGATTTTGTCTTAAGTTAGTTCTGTGAATCGTGCCCAATGTTTTCTTTTGGGACTCTGCGAGTCCGAGTCATAAGATGGCTGCCTTCACTTCCTGGTTGAAGTGTAGCCAGCCAATCAGATCTGAGCGCGAGGATTGTCGGATCCGCAGAAAATCAGCGTCCCTAGATATACAAATTTGGTTTTCAGTTAATACATTTAAAACTATTGAACGGATTTGCATCAAATTACAAAAAACATACTTTCTGGACCAAGAGCTAGCTTTCTGCCACATTTAGTGTAATACCATCCAGCGGTTCGGGCTGCAGTCATGTTCCAAATCCCTATGTAAAATTGCATGGGGGAAAACACATTTTGGGACCCCATTTTTCCTGGCCCCTGCTTGACAGATCACCCTGAAACTTACAACACAGCAGCTGAACTGAGCGTTGTAATAATTTTGAAAAATTTGAGATGATTCGCGAAATGGCACCAAAGTTATTGGCGAAACAAAAAACACTTTTCCTGTGGAAACTAGGTTCTAACTAAAACTACCTACTGGCAACCGTCAATGCGTGGTATTGACTGCGTGGTAATGGCTGTTTCTCAAAACCATCAAATCTGCTCTTCAGGTGGATAGAAAGTTTGTATCGCACCTTTTGAGATGGAGCCATGACATGATGCTAGAGTGGGCCATATCCGCCCTTTTATTTTTATTGCCCACTCAATCCCTTGTGACTAGTGGGTTGGGGGTAAACACCCCTTATCTGCTACCCCGAGGACAAAAATACAGTATTCTCCATTTTGGGAAGAGGACTAAGCCTGATGATAGGGTAGGCAGCCCCACCCCTTCGTTTTATTTTTTTTCCCTGGTGTCTAGTGGTTACTATGCTTATCCGGGCTCACATTTGGGTAAAACATTCCAATATGCCCCAGGGGACAGAAAGATTGTATTTCCCCATTTGAGGTGGGGCATGACCTGAAGCCAAGGTGGGCCACCACGATCCCTTAATTTTATTGCCCATTTAGTTCTTGGTTTCTAATGGGTTTTCTGCTACTCCCCCCATAGGCAGATTGGGCAAATACCCCTATCTACCTTACTGCAAGGCCACTTTTGGAGTGGCGGCATGGCCTGCTGACAGGGAGGGCTGCCCCATCCCTTCTTTTTTTCAGTACTTTTGCCTGGTGTTTAGTAAGATTTCAGTTCCAACTGGGGGGGCATATTATGGGTAAAAGCCCCAAATCTACCCCCAAGGGGTAGGAGAAAGAAGGTTTGCCCCTGTTGTGGTGGGCCGTGGATGATGATGGGGTTGGACATAAACGTATACAAAATTGTGATGGATAAAATGCTTGAATTAATCTCAGCCACTGGTAATTACTCAGGGCCACATCACAGTTAATTGTTATTTTGCACACCATGGCACCTTAAATTGGACCCAGCCGTATGTAAATCATTCTTGGCCATGCTCCAATGGGAAAAGTCCAGCAAAAACTGCCAGGCCAGGTCTTCCCTGAACCTGAACACAAGCAACCCAGAACTGTTTTCACCCTTATTAGGGCTCACAAGCTAGGTATTACTTTGCTCTAGTGGCACAGTGTGCACAGTGCCCATGTCTGGGCATACCTGGTCCACTTAGGATGACACACAAAAGTATACAAAAAGGGATGTATGAAATGCTTGAATTAACCTCAGCTGCTGTAAATTACTCGGGGCTGCATCCTAGTCCATTTTTATGTTGCACACCATGTCACCTCAGTTTGGAACCGGCCATATGCAAATCAGTCTTGACCCTCCTCCAATGGGAACAGTCCAGCTCAAACTAGCAGGCCAGGTTCTCCCAGATTGGAAATAAAAGCAACCCAGGACCATTTTCGCCTTTATTAGAGCTCATTAGCCAGGTTTTGATTGGTTCCAGTGGCACAGTGTGCACTGGACCCATGCCTGGGCGTACACATCCCACTAACGGTGACACAGTAAAGTGTACAAAAAAGTGATGGATGGAATGCTTGCTCTAATCCCAGCCACTGTTAATTACTCAGGGTCACATTCCAGTCTATCAATATTTTGCACAGCATGTCACCTCAGTTTGGACCCAGTGTAGGAAATTGGGTTTTTGATTGAGGGGTGAAGACCCTTCTCAAGGAACTACCACAACCCCTGTCAGGGTGAACCACAAAAGTCACTAAATTAACCTGTTTCAACCCTCCGGTAGTTTGGCACAAAAACAGTCAGGCTTAACTAAGAGGCAATTTATGAAGTACTTATGCAGCACACAATGAGTAATAAAGTGAAAACAACACACTAGAAAAACATGAAAACAATTTAGAGAAATAGTGTAAAATTGAAAAAATAAAATGAGACCAAAGTGACAAAAATCCAATCAGTAGAACCTGAGATATGCAATTTTAAAGTTTTAGGTAGGTATAGTGCCATTAAGCACAAAGAGCCACTCACTGTAATCTGGATGTACTAGACCAGAGGACGGTCACAAGGTCAGACCTAACGCACTGGAGAATGGGTCAGACAAATGGACCTGGTTAGTCTAGCTGAAAAAGTGACCTACTCAAAGTCTGACCGAAGAGTCCAGAACTTCAGGATTTCTCCTTTTCTAATAGAGGATTGCCCTTCAATGCCAGCCAAGGGTCCAGGACCTGGGGTGCAACTCTTGGGGATCCGGGGCTTACTCTAGCAGAGGAAAGCAGGGCTCAGGCAGGTCCGCTTGCAGGTCCAAGAAGGTCCAGTCGTAGCAGGTGATCTGGATGGTTGCAGAGAGGCCTCTGGAGCTTGTTGTGCCCCTGTAGCTCAGACCAGGAGGTTAGCAAACTGACCCTCGGAGTCACTCAGGTATCCTGGGATAAAGGTAGCAGGTCCAGTCTTCTTTTAGCAGAGAGCAGGGCCAGCATCAAGCAGGAGTGTAGTCCTCTTGGTAACAAGGCAGGTGTCATGCAGGAGGATGGTCCTCTGGGGAACAAGGCAAACCTCATGCAGCAGGGCACTCCCCTAGTAGCAGCATGGCAGTCCTCTGAGGAACAAGGCAGTTCGTAGGCAGCAGGGCAGACCTCTGGGTAACAAGGCAGGCCTCAAGCAGCAGGGCAGTTCTCTGGGAAACCAGGTAGTCTTTACTTTGTAATGTCAGTAGGTTCAGGAGGGCACCAAAGAGTTGGTCTGAGGGTTGAATATTTATACTTGGTGCCATCCTTTGAAGTTGGAGAAACGTCATGGCTATCCACCCATCTGGTTCTGGAATTTCCTTCCTTCCCCTGGCCAGGCTGAAAGTGGTCTAGGGTGACAAAAGGCTGGTGTCAAGACCCTTTGTCAGTGTGCCCGTGGCACCCCTTTGAAATGTAAGTGGGGCATGAAACAGCTCGTTTCCACCCATCCAGGTAGGATGGCCTATCCTGCCAACATCTAGCCCCCTTTTGTCTCACTATGTGGAAGGACTACACAAATGCATATTTCCAACTATTCACAGTCATGTGAACCATGACACAGGCTGTAGGCACCAAATTCTCATATGCCACCTACCTGGATCCCAGATGATTCCTATGGGGTGGTGATGGTAGTTCCAGAATCCTCCCGAGACTTGCCCTCAGTTTGCAGGAGGAGAAACTGCTCCTGTGGCAAATCCCAGGGGAGGGGGTTGGAATAGAGACAGCATGTAGAGTCAAAGATGATGTGGCTCGTCTACTCAACAGCAATACTGCTGCAGGCATTCACACCAGTCTGATGAAAGGTGCCGGCATATATGGGACCTAAAAACAAACAAATAATAAGGCTTTAGTATAGTATTAACTCTATCTCTTAAGGTACCACCTCATGAAAGCTTTTTAAATCTCAACCAACCTTTAGTTTTGTTGTTGTTTTGTGTTCATTTAGATTGTCCTTAGAGGTTCCTTTATCAAAATTTTCAAAAATCAAAACTGTAGAGAGTATGATTTCAGCATCAAATCCACAAGCAAATTTGGACGGGGTTAGCTTTATCCAAGCCCTCTCCGGCAGAGCCCTGCCAACAGTATGTACAAGTTGAACAAAAACACTGGTTACCCTTGTTTGCAGCATGATGTTGTGACTGAGCTCTGTGCGTAGTAAAATCAAGTATGTTAATGCGTCTCTCCTTTTCTTCGTGTTCTTTTTTCCATCCACGTGCAAGACTAATGTAGGACGTTCTTTGCTGTGAGGTCGAAGCGGGAGGATCAAGGGAGCTGGCATGACAGAGCCTGAAAGCCGTGAAACAGGTAAGTGGCAGGTGAAGAGGCTAAGCGAAGAGGAGGAGTGTGGATGGTCTTTAAAAAGGACTGCTTTGGAATGTTCATAAAGGCCACATTCGAATTGTTTGCAACAAGGAACAGGTGCCGATGATTAACTTGCTGAAGCTGCCTTCTAGAAGGTGCTTAAGTATGTTCACAAAGGTTCCGTTCTAATTGCTTATTGCAAGTAACAGGTGCAGATGATTAATTTGCTGAGGCTGTCTTCTAGAAGGCGTTTTAGAATGTTTACAAAGGTTGCGTTCTAATTTCTTATAGCAAGTAACAGGTGCAGATGATTAATTTGCTGAGGCTGTCTTCTAGAAGGCGTTTTAGAATGTTTACAAAGGTCACATTCTAATTGCTTATAGCAACGGACAGGTGCAGGGGATTCAGTTGATGAGGGCTGATTTATGGAAGGTTCACGTTGAGGTCATCTATGTCGGTTGCTTGATGCTTAATCTGGTGGTGTCCTGTAGTTCCTACTAATCCGTAGGATCTGTGCATTGTTTGGACAACATAAACTAGGGGCTTGGTGTCAAGACTGAATCTGGACCCCCCTGCAGGATACGTTGGCCTATTAGACCAGATAGAATGGTTTCTGGCACCCATTGAACATGACACTTTAACCCCTGGAAACAGTTCAGAACCTTTTGCTCAGTCACTCGTGCTTACTTATTCTCAGAGAACTATACAGAAAATACACAGTGGGACTTTTTCAATATATTTATTTAGCCAACGTTATTCTTGTATAGAATACATGTGCTGCAATGATTAATAGACAGAAGCAGATAAAAGTGATCACAAGCACCAAAAGCGTGAATAGTAGATATATTTCTGCCATGGTGCTAAAACAATGTATATATGCTGGCATAAAAACAAGGCAGTAATCGAAAGGTACTGCTACTATGCGAACCCTACTCTAAGTGTACCTAGAGCTTGTGTAGGTGTAGAGCCAAGAATCCCCCCAATCCAAACCCATTACCTGGTGGGAGAGAATGAAGGACCCTGTCTTGGTCATGAACTGGACACCCCTCACGAGATGTCAGACCACTGCGTGGTGAATTCTCAGCAGGCACGGACCTCGGGGGTCAGCTGGAGTGCCTCCTCTGCTAATCTATTGGGATGCTTATCTTTTATAATAGAATGCAGCCTTGCGATGTGCGTATAGATTAGGCATGTTATGGATATGTAGATACCCCTGTCGCCCTGTGGATGAAGATAGAGATAACATTTGTACTTAGTGCAAAAAGAGACCTTGTACATGATGTGCAGGGCATTGTGATAACTTTGTGTGAAGCTAGATGTGTAAACAAGCATAGTTTCAGTGAAACTAATTCAACATTGTTGCACAAGCAAATATGCTCAAATGGTCACTGCTGAAAAATAGGACAATGTAAGAAATAAGCTGCTTCACTACATGAGCCTAACTCGGGAATATAACTGTGGATTTTCTGGATGTTTCCATGGCGCCTGAAACCTGACGTCGCATATCAATGGTAAAACATTTGTAAAAGCTATTAAGCCTTTTCAAACAAACCGGGGAACACCAGATGCAACTAGCTATTACCAACAGCATGTAATATGGTCAAAAGTCAGGGTACAAGATGTTTGTTCATTCATAAGTGTTGGGAGGCATGATATGAGTCATGCTGGTATATTGTGGTAGTCAAGAGAGGTGAGCTGTGGCAGGAATCCTGACAGTTGCCTCTCCCAAAGGCGGTCTTACAGGTCATGGTTTGGTGGGATGGAGGGCATGAAATCGCGTCACCAGGTGGGGGGCATGAACCGAGGAGGCCGGATCCCAGGACCACTCTGAATGGTCATAAGCCTTCCAATCTATAAGGCAATATAATTGTTTCTGAGATTGTTTAAGGTCCAGGATACAGTGAACTTCATACTTTTTTTGGCCATTAATCAGAGCGGGTGGGGGTGGGGTATCTTTTCATGTGGTGGGGTGGTATGGCTTGATAGGTGAAAAATGAAACACTGGGTGGATAGTGTATTCAGAGGGAAGCCATAGCTTCATGGTGACTAGATTAATTATCTTGATAATGTCATAAAGACCTATAAACTGTGGTTGTAGTTTTCTTGGGTCTTCCATGTGTCGTTTTGCTAACCATACCTTGTCTCCTTCGTTGTATACAGGTGCTGGGGTTCTATGCTTGTAAGCTTGTGCCTTCATGACCAATTTGGCTTTTGCTAAACTTGTCCTAGCATGTTTTTGAATCTCATGCAGTTGTTCTAATCTTTCTGTGACTGAAGGTAGCATGGTAGAAACTCCTGATATGTCAATGGGAAGGACCAGAGGATGTTGTTCTGACATGAAGAAGAAGGGTATGGAGTTTGTGGCTGAGTGGGTGCTGTTATTATAAGTGAATTCAGCTAGGGGTGAGGCCTGATCCCATTGTCCTGTGTACGTGGATAGTAAGCACCTTAGTGTAGTTTCTAGGGATTGGTTGATCCATTCAGTTTGCCCATCGGTGCGTGGATGGAAGGCAGATGACAAGGCTACCTCTATTCCTAACTTATCATAGAGTGTTCTCCAAAATTTAGATGTGAACTGAACCCGCAATCTGAGATGATTTTAGTTGGTAGGCCATGCAGTCTTACGATATGATCAATGAATATTTGACTAAATTCTGTGGCGGTGGGTATCTTTTTGAGGGGGTAAAATCAGTCATTTTCGATAACATGTCAACAACTACTAAATTGGTAGTGAAGGTATTGCTTGCTGGAAGGTTGCTAATAAAATCCAGGCTAATAGTGTGACAAGAAACTGGGGGTATAGGCAGAGACTGAGATAAGCCTGCAGGTGTAGTGTGAGTGTTTCTGTTTCGTGCACAAGTTGGGCAACCAGATACGTATCCTTGTATGTCCTTCTGCATGTTGTTCTACCAGAAGGTTTTTCGACAATTCCCTAGGGTTTTCATTATACCTGGGCGCCCTGCTAATGCTGTGCCATAATTCCATTGAATTACTTGATGTCTTAATTCTATTGTAGGGATGTACAGTTTCTGAGCCTGAAGGAACAGCTTGTCTGTGATAGTATGGTTAGGTCTTTTGATACATTCTTCGGCCTTTAGTTTTTTATATTCTTCATTTAAGGCGGCCATAAAGGTGTCACCTTGGCTGACTGCGACTATCTTTTCCGGTGGAATGATAGTAGGGGAGTCTGATGTGGAATGAGAAGAGTGAGCATACCCCAGCCTACAAAGAACATCAGAGTGTTACTGCTTGGTCCCTGGGTGATAGGCAATGATGAAATCGAACCCACTAAAGAAATACAGCCATCGCATTTGATGGGGGGTGAGAGCCTTAACGGAGCTAAAGAATCGTACATTTTTATGATCTGAGAATATTGTGACTGTATGTTTAGCCCCCTGTAGGTAATGCCTCCATTCATCGAACACCAGTTTGAAGGCCAGAAGTTCTCTTTCAGCCACTGTATAGTTTTGCTCCACTGGTAGAAGTTTTTCCGGTGGAATGATAGTAGGGGAGTCTGATGTGGAATGAGAAGAGTGAGCATACCCCAGCCTACAAAGAACATCAAAGTGTAACTGCTTGGTCCCTGGGTGATGGGCGTGGATGAAATTGAACCCACTAAATAAATACCGCCATCGCATTTGATGGGGGTGAGAGCCTTAATGGAGCTAAAGAATCATACATTTTTATGATCTGAGAATATTGGGACTGTATGTTTAGCCCCCTGTAGATAATGCCTCCATTCACTGAACAACAGTTTGAAGGGCCAGAAGTTCTCTTTCAGCCACCTTATAGTTTTGCTCCACTGGTAGAAGTTTTTTGGAATAAAAGGCTATGGCATTCATGTGGCCAGTTCTTGGGTTCTTTTGAGATAAAATTCCTCGTACGGCTACCCGCGAAGCATCGGCTTCGACGTAATAGGGCTGGGCTGGATTGGGATGCTGAAGAATGGGTGCAGTGTTGAATTTAATTTTTAACAGTTGCAATGCCTGATTGGCTTCTGGAGATCACGCAAATTATTGCCCCTTTTTTAGCAGCTGTGTTATGGGCGCCACTATCTCTGAAAAGTGTGGGATGAAACGACAACAAAAATTGGTGAAGCCAAGTATCTGCTGAATTTCCTTGACATTTGTTGGAGTTGGCCAATTGGTAATGGCTTCTACCTTTTTGGGGTCCATGGTGATGCCTGTCAGAGATAAGTGTTTCCGGTCCAGGGAAGACATGGCTTGTCAGTTCGGGCTGGACTGTTCCCATGAGGCACAGGGTCAAGACTGATTTGCATATAGCTGTGTCTGATCTGGGGTGGAGAAGTGAGCTAAAGAACGATGATGGATTCAACCCAGATCTGTGACTGGGGTGAGTGTCTGAAAAGTTTCAGAGCTCCGTCCATCATCTCCTTGTGTTTGTTTAGAGATAAGTGATACCCCAGAAACTCTACTGACTGTACATGGAAGCTACATTTGTCTAATAGATCAAAGAGAGCATTTTCCTTAAGGCACTGCAAGATGGCACATACAGCTGTACATGTGCTTGTTCTGAGTTTGAGTAAATCAGAATGTCATCTATGTAGACAATTGCACAAACATCCAAAAACTCCCTCAAGACCTTTTTAATTAAATATTGAAATGCTGCTGGAGCATTAAATAGCCTGAAGGGCATAACAGTATACTCAAACAGCCCAAATTTAATCCTAAAGGCGGTTTTCCATTCGTACTCGGATTAAGTGGTAAGCTCCCCGTAAATCTAGTTTCATGTAAATGGTGGAATTTTTGATCTGATCAAGTAGTACCAGAATTAACGGGAGAGGATAGCAGTTCTTAATAATCACCCTATTGACTGCCCTATAATCCACACAAGCCCTCAACTCCCCATTCTTCATGGGTAGAAAGAAGAGTGGGGAAGACACCGTGGCGTACAAAACCTATCTCTTGTAGTTCATCCAGATATTTGAGTAGATATTGAGTTTCAGGTACTGTCATAGCGTAAACTCTACTGCAGGGCAGCATTGCTCCTGGGAGGAAATCTATGCAGCAATCAAAGGCTTTGTGGGGACAGTTAGGTGGCTTTCACAGGGTCAAAAACATCTTGAAAATCCTGGTATTCTTTGGGCAGTTAAAGGTTTCCTGTTCCTTGGACCAAGGCGCAATACGGAGGCATTCCCACCTCTGGAGCCTCTGGGTAGCAGGTACTGGTGCAAAATGGTGATTCCAAGTTTGCGGTGCAGTGTACCCTATCAATTTTTGTTTTATGGTGTTCTAGCCAAGGTACTCCCAAAACGACCCCACAGGTGGGAGTGTCTATTAGATCACAGACAAGTCGTTCAGTATGTCCATTATTGCACACTAAGGTTAGAGCCTATGCCTAAAAACAAATCAGTCCAGAAGCCAACTCTGAACCATCTACTGCTCGCACAGGTTCAGGTTTTTCTTTGGGAACTTTTGTGAGCCCAAGCTTGGCAGCTATTGTCAGATCAAAGAAATTGCCTGTGGCCCTTGAGTCAATAAGCATAGATAGTGTGTACCTCTGCTGTGGGGATAGGATCAGGCCTGGACATAGTTTGCGGAGTTTCGCTATGCGGAACTCCGCAAAGTGACAAAAAAACTCTGCGAAGTTCCACAAGTGGCAGAGTGCAGTGCAAACCGCCGTTTGCGCTGGTCTTCCTGCCGCTCGGATAGAAATTCTACCCGAGCGGAAGCTCACGTTCGCGAACTTACCGTTCGCCAGAGCGAGCAGGGAAAAAACTCTGCTGCACTACGCGGAGTGGAGTTTTCTGCACTCTGCGAGCTCCGCGAAGTGCTGAAAACTCTGCAAACTCTGCGAACAGAGCAAAGTTCACCACCCAGGCTTGGATAGGATTACTGTGACTCGGATAATCGAATGCCGTGGAATTCATGTTCCTAAATTGGTCAGATATTCTGATATCTATGCGGCTTCTCTTGACGAGACAATCTCTCTTCTGGTCGGGAGCCTTAGTTTTCCCTGTTCTTGATTGACCTCTACACTAGCCGCAGCCTTAGTCTTTTTTGGTTTTGCAGAATATTCCCTAGCAACATGACAAGCTTTGCCACGGTAAAGACATAGCTTATTTTGCGGCAGCGTTTCTTTTCCTCATTAGATAGTGGACCCATAATACCACCTATCTGCATATGTTAAGTATCAAGAGGTTTACTGTCTGACTCCTTCGTCTCGGTCTTGAGAACAATTACTCTAATGTCACTGCCAGATCGGTCTCGGTCTTAAGAACAATTACTCTGATGTCACTGCCAGATCAGTCACCCTTTCACTCACCCAATCAGTAATCTAGCTTAAGCACAAGATCAATAAATTCTGCACAATCATTGGGCAAATCAACGATGTATGAGAGGGAATCTTTAAGGTCATCTCTTAACCCTCGATAGAATAAGGATGGATTTTTTTTTCCGGACAGAGCGTTTCTGCCACCAGTCAACTGGAAGTAGTGATATAAGTCAGCAGGTTCTTAAAACCTTGTCGAAAGTTTAATAACTCATTGTCACTTGTTTAGATAAAAACATGTTTTGCAAATAACTTAATCATGGCAGTCTTAAAAGTTGTACAAAAGAGGATCGTTTGTTTCTCTTTTTTTTTATTTAAATTTTTAGCAGCACCATAATTACAATTACACCTTAGTACATGAGGAATTATCAATCTTTCTTCATACAAAAAAGGGAAAAATAGAAACCCAGAGGAAAAAGAAAAAACAAAGGAAAGAGACAAGGGGAGAGAAGATATAACAGATTTTGGATTAATTCTCAACCCATTTTTCCTTCCATCTGTAAATTGGTGACCAAATACGGCCCCCAAGCTTTCTTCCATTTCTACCCTTTCTCTCATATATTCCTTTTTCTTAATTAAAAATGGAAAGTAGCCTAGCAAGCCATTGCTGAAACGATGGGGCCGTCTTATCAAGCCAGGCAGAGGCGATACAAATTCTCATCACTGACATAGCCACAAAAATAAAGTAATAAGAGTGATCTTGCATGAGCCCCAAAAGAATTATTTCGGGTGTTAATACTACTTTTAAATTCAAACTTTGATCCAAAAATTTCCCAATTGTATTTACTAATGTTTTGAGCTGAGGACAGGTTGAAAACATATGTATTATATCCGCGTCAGTGCTGTTGCAGCAAGGGCATCTAGTCCCTTCCTGTCCCCCCCCCACTGTGCAATCTTCGCCGGCGTATAGTACAATGAATATATTGTTTTGAAATGCTGGGCTTGCAGCCCTGCTGAGCACAAAATAGTCTGTCCTAAAGCTAACGATTCAGAAAATATCTCTTGGTTTATATTAAGCTTTTCCGCCCATTTCTCCCCATGTTTCTCTATGTCGTCCTGCTTTTGAACAGATAATTCTGAATAAATTCCCCTAATACTACATCTCTCGGTGTCTCTCACCACCTCAATTGTTTTAACTTCATTAAAGCCGGTCGAGCCCCCTTTTTTCTTTCCAAAAAACTCCGTACCTGAAGATACTTAAAAAAAACCTAGTCTCCAGTTCAAATTTGGCCTGGATATCCCCAAGTGTTTGAGCTCCCTCAGGCCCTATAAAGTCACCCACTTTCTGTACCCCGTGCCTCTCCCACTCTAACATTCACCATCCGAGAAAATTCCAGGAAACATGGGGTTTCTGTACAATGGGGTATAAAAATTAACTCTACCTAATCCAGTTTTTCTTTTAAATTCGGCCCAGATCTTGAATACGGCCATCAATGTTTTAAATCTCATCTTTTTATAGTAGCTGGGTTTGCTATACTTCAATAAACAATTCTGCACTTCTTCCCCTAAAAGTAACTATTAAACATCTGGGGATCCTTCTTTTATCCATGGATCTTCAACAGTCCCTCCTAATAGACCCCGCATATATTGAAGGGCGGCAGCCCAATAATACATTCTGAAATCCGGGACCGCCCAGCCTCCCCTTTCCCTTGATAGCGTCATGTACCTTAAGGCTCTCCTTGTTTTCCCATGCGCCCAGATAAATCTATTCAGAATATTCTCCAAAGTTAAAAACCACCGTTTCTCAAATTCCAGCGGAATAGCCCTGAATAGGTACAGCACTTTGGGTAAGAAAACCATCTTTATTACATTACAACGCCCCACAATGGACAAATGGAGGTTATGTATCCTGTCAAAGTCTTTTTTAGCCTTCTGAATTACTGGGGTCATATTTTTGTCTACCAGCTGTTCCAAATTAGGTGTAATGGAGATGCCTAAGTATGTCGCAGCGTCGGTGACCCGAGAGTCATCTAATTCCACCTTCCCGTTCTTTACTACCTGAGTCTTCTGCCTATTCAGTGCATATCCTGAAATTATTCCAAAAACCTGAGCTTCCTTTTCTATTGCCGTTAATGCTGTACAGGGATCAGGGGTAGCCACAGCAATATCATCCGCATAGGACAAGATTTTAGTCTCTAGCCCATGGAATGTCCTTGGCTTAATTGTGCTATTTGCCTCCATTTTCCGAACCAAGGGATCGATGTACAACGCAAAAAGCAGAGGTGAGCAAGGACAGCCCTGCCTAGTGCCCCGTGTGATTAATATTGGTGCGGTCAGACCCCTGTTCAGCCTCAGTTGTGCCATAGGTGCTTTATATAAAGCCTGTATCGCCCCAAGAAAAGAATTACTGATACCGTACCATTTCAGAACCATCCACAGAAAGTCCCAGGAGACCCTATCAAATGCTTTTTCAGCATCAAGTAATATTAAAGCCATAGGGTCCCCTGAGACTTCAGCAGCATCAAACAATGTTATAGCCCTATGTATGTGATCAGTTGTTCCCCTCCCAGAAATAAACCCATGCTGACGTGGGTGAATCACTTTCCCGATGACGACATTCAAACGAGTCGCCAGAGCTTTAGATAAAATTTTAGTATCACTATTCATTAGCGTGATTGGTCTGTACGAGCCTGGTTCTCTAGGTGCTTTACCCTTTTTTAAAAAGATAGTAATGACTGCCCCGGCCCAAGAATCAGGAACTGAGTTCCCCTGCTGAGCTTGATGAACTATATCTACTAGATCTGGCCCTATTACATTAAGAAAAGTTTTATAAAATTCCATTGGGATCTGGTCTGGGCCGACTGCTTTCCCAGAGGGGAGGCCGCTAATTGCGTTGTAAACCTCATCGGTAGTCAGTACAGTTTCCAAAGCTTCCCTATCTTCAGAGGTTATGCACTGTATGGGTATATCCCTCAGGTATTCTGAGATCTGAGTCTCCTCCCCTGACTGCTCCTTACAATATAAGTTTTCATAATACTGCCGAAAAACTTCCCCGAATTTCAGGTGAATCCTTAACTAAATTTCCTCTTGTATCGAAAACTTCAAGAATCTCTCCTGCTGCACTTTTTTGTCTTAGTCGTGCTGCCAGGACAAGGCCCACTCGTTCGCTATACTCATAGCATAGATCCTTTTTACCAAGAAATCTTTCAGCAGCCCTGGCTGCTGTTACATCTCCAACCTCCGCCTTAGCATTTGCTAATTTTAACAGTATATTATCCATAGCAACACCTAGCGTCAGGGCAGCTACAAGTTCCTCTTCCACTTCCATTAGTTTCTGATACAGCATTTGCTCCCGCTGTGCCTCTTTCTTTTGCCGATGTAAACTAAAACTTAGTGTCTCCCCCCTTACCCCAGCCTTAAATGCATCCCATACAATCCCCAGGCTTGTGCTCCCTCTATTAATATCCCAGAACCCTCTTATCCAGTTGTTCATATGAGCCACATATTCTTGATCCTTTAGAAGTTTTCTCTCAAATGTCCAAGTCCGGTCTAATCTCTCTATCCTTGCGAAAGTTACTGCAAGTATTAGGGGATTATGATCTGAAATAATCCTTGGATGTTTCTCTATTTTGCAGCTTGCAAGTAACTGATAAACAAAGAAGTAGTCTAATCGAACAACTAACTTATGAGGGGCTGAAAAAAACGTACTACCCGGGTCCGCAGGCCTCAAGTGTGTCCACACATCCATAAGTCCGTTATTCTGCACTAAATTAGTGAGAGCATTAAAGACCTTTCTCTTTCGACCTGAATAATTGTGACCTACTTCCCCCCAGAGTCCTCCCAAACCGTTAATATTAAAATCACCACACAATATAATGGGAGTTGGCCATGATGTAAGCTCAGTATCCAAAAATTGAAAAAGCTCTGGATCATCCGCAGTTGAACCATAGACTGAGCAAATGATAAACGTAACCCCTTGAAATATACATTCAACTATCGCCCAGCGACCCCATTTGTCAGACTGGCTTTTCTTAAAAAGTATGTCCCCCCGCCGTGAAAGAATAGCCACCCCTCTTGTTCTACTCCCCTGCTTAGTGCAAACAATAAGCTTAAACCCCAGTTGTTCAATAATACTCCCTCTGGTGCCCTCAATATGAGTCTCCTGGAGGCATATGATGTCAGCCTTAAGATTTTTTACAACTATTGCCACTTTTTGTCTCTTACTTTGGTCATTCAGACCACATATATTCATTGAGATTATTCGTATACTCATTAACGTAAGTTGCTTTTGCCTTTATTTTGAGAGCCAATATCAATTCTTTTATAAATCAGCCTAACACTTTCATTTTCATTTCCCCCTTTATCCACATATTCCTCAATTGCCGTGCTGCCCCTCCCTGTGCCCACCACCCCAGTCCCCCCTATGGACCCTCCCAGCCTCCCCCCTTCCCTACACCCCTTACGAGCAAATAGGTCAGCAATGACCCAGATGTGGTGGCCGTTTCTCACTGCTCGAGCTGCCGAGAGGCCCCCCCAATACATTGATCACACTACACTACTTCTGTGCTGAGACATAATATAGACTTCTATAAAGTTGTGCCAATCTTAAAACTGAGAAATCACCCCAAAAAGAGGAAGAGAAAAAAAGAAGTTTAGTGAGTCTCATCCTAGGGTGCCCCCCCCCTGAAGAGATCGTGTAGTCCCAAGTCCAGACCGTCCTTTAGCTTCTCTCAGCTCCTGTAGGTACTCCTGTGCCTTAATCTCTGACATAAACACTCGCACCGTCCCACTCGAGATGACTTCAAGGCGAGCTGGGCACATTAGGAATGCTTCACATCTGATCCCTTGGAAGGGAGATATCATTTGCCGGAGTCTCCATCTTCTCTCAACCGTAATATGGCAGAAGTCTGGACGAGCGAAGAAAGTGTGCCCATCATATGTCCGCTTTGCGTTCGGCTTTGCTCTGTCCATTATCGCCTGTCACAGAAGAAAGTTACCTATGAACACTAGGACTGCCCTGGGCCGTTGATCCGTAGCGTTATTTTTTTTCTGTATCATTGGAAAGCGATGAGCCCGCTGGACCTCGTTATCCCAATTCCATTGGGAGAGTTCAGGAAATGCTCCCTTCAAGAGATTCACAGTGAATGATCTAATGTCGTTTCCTTCAATATTTTCCGCAAGGCCCAGCAGTCTGACGTTGTTTCTCCGCTGCCGGTTTTTGAAATCTTCCAGCTTCCAGTGCACGTCCTCTACTTGCTTGTCCTGCGTCTCCATATGTAGTTGTAATTTCCCAACATCTTCTTCCAAAGTTACGGTTCTAGTTTCCACCTGAGTTACCCTTTCCGCGATGTCGGTACATACTTTGTTCACTTTCCGGAGTGCCCCCTGCAATTTTTTGGTTGCTTGTTGTGCCCTGCGGCTCTCCTGCCTAGCCTCCCCCTGCATTTGTTTCAGGGTGGAGTACACCAAATCAACTGAAGGTGAGTCGGTGATTTCAGTGGTGGACTAACTCTTGCCTTACTTCTGCGTTTCTGGGTGAGAATCTTATTTCTTTGCCCCTGTAGAGCATGAGAAGAATCCCCTGAATCAGTCTCATCAGCCGTATTACCCTCGCTGAAATTAGAATTGTCAGTATCATCCGTTAGGGAGAAAAACTTATCTCCCTCTGGTGATCCCAGCACAGGTTTAGTCCACATTGAGACCGATTTTAAGCCAATACCCCCACCCAGTGGCCAAGTTAGCTCAGAAGCATCAGGAATTATAGGCAACTGTTTATCTTTACCTTGTTCCTTTGATTCCTTTGATTCAGTCCCGGTCCCGGTCGGTTCCAATATGTCCCTCACAGTAGCAGCCTCAGCCCTTAACGATATCTCTTGTGCCGGTCGGTCGTTAGCCTCTTCTACCGCTGCTCCCAGTTCCAGTCCGGGCTGTCTGTGTAGTTGAGGCAGCATTGTATGACCGGAGGGCGAAGGAGGGGCAGGCTCCGGGTCGCCAGTAGCCTTCATTACCCCGGGACCTGTCACGTCTTCCGTGCCACCAACTGAAGCGGGCAAGAAGACCTCCGCAACAGAGGGCTGACGTAGAGTGCCCTCAGAGGTAATCACTCGCGGTTTATTCCGCCCGTCCTTGGCTCCATCCCGCGCCTTCAATGCCGCTTCCTCAGTTCTCTTTCCACCGTGTCGGAGCTGTGCCGAGCCGCGTCCCGCTCCCGCACCTGCAATCGCTCCTTCCTTTGGTCTAGTTGTTTTGGGAGCCATCGCCCGTCCCTGGTCAATGTTTCTCCAGCACACACCGCCACAAGACTCAGTTCCCAGCAGTGTTTTAACGGCAAAAAACAGCCCTCTGAGTCTCTGCCTGAAGCTACTGCCGTTCCACCACAATAGCACTCGTCTGGCCAGGTAAGTGTGTATTAGCATGCCGGTCAATCAATACGTCTTGGAGAGAGGGTCCTGTCAGCAACTCTCACTGCAATCAGCCAGCGGCCATCTTGCTCCCAGGATCGTTTGTTTCTATTAAATGAATTGCCCAGTTAGCCTATACACCTCCCAAATAAGAGATTACAAACGCTACTTTAGCAGCGTCATTGAGGAGCACCTGAGGTTTGCATAGAAAATGTAATTGGCATTGGCTCATAAAGGCTGAAAATTTAGTACTGTTGCTATGAAAGCGTTCTGGTGCTGCTAAGGGCACAGGACTGGGTGTAAAGACAGGTACATGCAGATTCTGGTCATTAGTTGCAAACACCACTCTCTGAAATGGTTCTCCAAACAAAGGCTGGGTCAAAACTGGTCAACTATCCTTGGGTTTAGTATCCCTACATTGTGTGAAATGTGTCCTCTCTTATTGCAACTCTTCCTTAAGTGTTGCATTATCTGCTTTTAACCTATTCAGATCTAGTTGCAACTGCTGCATTAACTCAGACAGATTGTTAGCGTCATTGAGGTCCCCTGATAAGGTATGTGCCAGATCGTACATAAATATTTGGTCTTCATTGGTCATGGCGCCACCCGAAAGGAATGTTAGGTGTGTGGCTTAAGCTTCTGTCATAAGCCACCTACCTGGATCCCAGGTGATTCCAATGGGGCGGCTACCCTAGTTTTTGAATCCCCTCGAGACTTGCCCTCAGTGTACAGAAGGAGACACTGCTCCGGTGGCAAATTCCAGGGGGAAGGGCGTTGTGATGGAGAGAGCGTGTGGAGTCAAAAGATGCTGTGGCTCGTCTACTCAACTGCAACACTGCAGCAGGCATTCACACCAGTCTGATGAATGGTACCAGCTGAAATTTTATCCATAAACAAACAAATAATAAGGCTTTAGTCTAGTACAAGCTGGATCTTTTAAGGTATCACCTCACTAAAACTTTTTATATCTCAATCAACCTTTAGTTTCAATTTCAGTTGTTTTTAGACAGTCCATAGAGGTTCCTTCATCAAAGTTTCGAAACTGTAGCGAGTATGATTCCAACATCAAACCTACAAGCTAATTTGGACGGGGTTAGCTTCTTCCAAGTCCGTTCTGGAAGAGCCCTGCCAACAAAATGTACAAGTTGAACAAAAACACTGGTTGCCTTGTCTGCAAGCACTATGTTGAGACTGAGCTCAGCGCATAGTTAAATCAATTCTGTTAATGCGTCTCTCCTTTTCTTCTTGTTTTTTCCATCCAGGTGTGAAACTGATGTGGGACGTCCTTTGCAGTGAGGTAGAAGTGGAAGGAGCAAGGGAGCTGGCAAGACAGAGTCCTGAAAGCTGAGAAACAGTTAAGTGGCAGGCGAAGAGGCCAAGCGAAGGGGAGGAGTGTGGACGGTCCTTAAATAAGCTTGATTTAGAACATTCATAAAGGTCACATTCTAATTGTGTGTAACAAGGAACAGGTGCAGATAATTAACTTGCTGAGGCTGCCTTCTTAAACACACTTTAGAATGTTCACAAAGGTCGCATACTAATTACTTATAGCAAGGAACAGGTGCAGGGGATGAATTTAATGAGGGCTGTCTTCCGGACGGTTCACATTGAGGTCATCTATGCTGGTTGCTTGATGCTTATTCCTGTGAATTTTCTGGATGTTCCTGTGGCGCCTGAAACCTGACCTTGCATATGCATGGTAAAACATTTGCAAAAGTTATTAAGCCTTTTCAAACAAACCAGGGAACACCAGCTGCAGCTAACTATTACCAATAGTATGTAATATGGTCAAAAGTCAGGGTAGAAGACGTTTGTTAATCCATAAGTGTTGGGAGGAATGTTATGAGTCATGCCGGTATATTGTGATACTCAAGAGATGTGAGCTGTGGCAGTAATCCTGACACCCCCACCCCGTCTTCTTTTGTTAATCTGGTATTACCTAATTTCTTCTGAAAATCCAGCCTGGGCCTTGATGTAGAGGGGCCCTCATCCCCTAAACTCACTTCCGAGCTCTCTGCACTTTAGTGGGTTCTTCCACTTTCCAATGTTTTATCTATAGTTTTCTGTTATAGAGAGAGTCAAAACTTCTTGCAAAAGTGTAGACTCTTCCAGTAGTGTAGTCAATCTTATCTCTGTTGATTTTTCTAGCTTTCTTGGTTTGAATTTCATTTTCATGTTTTTACATTTTTTCTCCATGTTTCCCAATGCATTTGCCACTTCTTGGCCACCACGGTGCAAGGGTGCCTGTGCTGGTGCTAAGCAGCTGTTTTAGCGTTGGCGCAAGGGGTGCACTGTTTACTTGTAAATAAGGAGCATCCTGGCATTTTTATAATGATGCAGCGCGGAGCAGCTAAATTGCTTGCAGCACCACGCTGCGCCATTTCGTTGTAAATATGCCCCCAGGTTTGAGTGTCAGTGTCGGTTGAACATCCTGTGACTTTGGGCAAATCACTTCATCTCCCCGTGCCTACAAAAAATGAATGTGTCCTTGAATAATGTAAATGGTGCTCATGTAAAGAGCTCCAATACCATCACGCTACATAAAACTGCAAAAAATAGATTTGAGTTTCCTTTAAATTTCAGCTGATTCGATTATATTTGCTCCTGCTTAATCTGAACCTCATGTCTCTAGCAAAATAGTTTAAGGAGTCGTCTGTCACAGACCTTCTCCACTAGTAATCATTCACTTAGTAGTTATTTATTGTGTGGGTGATATCAACCTAATATTGGAAAGATAAATGAGTGGAAAAAGTGTTTCATGGCTGTTTACTTCAATCATTTTATTTGTTTTATGTTTTTATATCTTAAATGATGCAGCAATATCACATAAGAATACCAAGTTGCATATGGAAATAACATGGCCAGCACAAAAGGAGTATGAACACTGACAGGAACATTAAACGATAATCTCCCCTCCCACCCTCCCAAGCCCAGACCACTGTCAGCCAATATTCTGCCACAGTACAAAGAAACCGCACACACTATTACAACACCCATGTTCAATCCCTGTCACATCCACTCACTATAGTGTTGTTCAGGGGTTGTTCCCCATCATCGACCAGTAGATCCAGGGTGCAGTATGATACTAAACCACCCCACACCTGTTGAAACTCACGGGGGCAGCCCCTACTGCCATATGTAACCTTTTCCATCACTATGCACATATCCCTGCCCCTTTTCCTCTCCTCTAATATTGGTCATTCCCCAACTCCCCAATGTCAAACCATGTCTCTTATCACTACTACAAGGCCCAGACTACAAAACAAAAGCCTAGACCTTGGAAAGTCAACATCGATCCCTAGGAGGATAAACTTGGGTTTTAGCGGGATGTGTTTATCCAGGACCTTGCAAGTTCCCCGGTGATTGTCTTTTAATACCTGCGAATGTGCAGGAAATTGTGTGCAGGAAGGTACCCTCGCTCCCTCTTCAGCGCAGACAGCGTGGGTGTTGCACCCTCTCCATATCATGCAATCTTCTTCTATAATGGTGCACCATGTGGAGGATTTTAAATTGAATTAAACATCGCCTCGTCCTAATCACCACCTCCCTTTGATGCATCAGGGCCGCCTCCCAGTCTTCCAGGTCTCCCAGGTCTTTCACCCTTTGCCTTTGCAACCTATGTAAGTTGTCTGGCATGTTATTATTCAGAGTTTTATAGGTCGGGGAAACTGCACCTCTTCCAAGCTCCTCAGTGAGGAGCCAATGCTCCAGTGAGGCAAACTCTGGGATTTCATCCCAGGGAGTCCCTCAGCCTCCCAAGCATGTCGGAGCTGCACATATTTCAAAAGTTGGTTGGGATTCATCTTGTATTCCTGTCGCAGCATGGAGAAGGACTTTATGTCCCCACCTGCCAACAGTTCCCCGATCTTGAGAGATTCCAATTAGGTCCCAGGCCTCAAAACCCTTCAGTTTCTGGACCTCTGGGAGTTGGTGTCCCTCCCACAGGGGTGTTTCCTGTGTGAGTCTATGGTGCCAACTCATGCGTTTTGTAACTTTTCCCCAGGCCACCAGGGCAACCTGGGTGGCAGGGAGGAGTCTATGCGCACCTTTGTCCCCCTAGAGATAGTGGAACCATGGCTTTTTTCCCCACTGCGCTCGTTCCAATTTGAATGTGGAATGGTACCGCAGGGCAAATAACCAGTCATTGATATTGATAAGATGGGTAGCCCAGTAATAGGCCTCTAGATCAGGTAGGGCCAACTTCCCATTGTATGGGTTTCGCTGCAGAGTTTACAGGGCATTTCTGGGATGTTTACCACCCCACAGTAGGGTGCGCATGTCACCCTCTAGTCTGGTAAAAACCTCTGGAGGGACACTGTAAAATGTATTTTGTAGCACATACAGTAGTTTTAGGAGTGATAGCGTTTTGAAGATGGCTGCAAGACCATTTAATGTAAGGGGCAGACTTCTCCATCTCTTTAACTCTTCCAGACAGGCTTTCACCACCCTCCCCAGGTTCCTCTCAAAGCAAAGTTCCTTTTCTAATGTCAAAGATTAAGCAACGGTGGGCCAGGGTTCTGTCAATCTCGCTGCTTGGAAGACAGAGCACCGACTTGCTCCAGTTGATTCTATAGCTGGAGTTTTTACCATAGTCCTCGAACAGTTGCAAGAGTGGTGGGAGGGTCTGAGACTGCTTTGTGATCTAAGGGAGGATGTAATCTGGTAGAGCGAAATTATCTCCTCAACCTCCTCCATGTCTAGAAAGGGTAAAGCCTTGAATCTCCGGATGGGCTTGCACCATGCTTCATCAATACAATAAAGGCCTGGCTATTAAAGAGAGTCAATCATTTTTCAATCTTAGGACAGGCTTCTGACGTGGGGATATCTACCTCCAGCCAATCTCTGGCAACATGTCCAGTTTACTCCAGTCCCAGAACTTCCAATAAAAAATGAACTGCAGTCAGTCAATCCGCAAATATATATCCTACCCCACAACATGGGAGTGAAGAACACTTACAAAAATTAAGTGAAAGAGTAAGTGGGCACCTCACGTACGCAACACCAGGGAGGCTACCGGCAGGTTCTCACCAGTATGCCCACGTATATCATCATCGGTTGCCCACTCACTGAAAAAACAAAATAGTGTCCAGTAAAGAGACAAACGAGCGGAAAGGATTAACTGCCCCAAAACAAAGAACCCCGTGATTTACAAAGAACCATGTGTTCAATACAGATTAAAATTGAGATAAGACTCACAGTTGGGTTGCCCTCTTTATTCGCAGTCGTGAGCTTACTCAGATGAAAAGCACTGCATGTTGCTAACCTTTTCAAAGAAGGCCAACATGTTTCATTGCCATTGCTTGTGTCGTGGCAAATTCGTCAGGGCGTAGGGTTCATTTACTCGCCTCATTGGACAGTAAATTTTGCAATGCGGATAGGCAGGTGTAGGCTGAGGGCATTCATACCAGCCTCCACCATACCACTCGGGGTTGTGTTCGTCACAGTTACCCCTATTAGAAAAGCACTTCTGTTACTTATCGTTACACTGCAATCGCGTCGGTTAGGAGCAGCGTCTCAGATGATCAGATCAGATAGTTCAATGCTAGAAAAACACGTGTCTCTGACTGGGCACATGTTTTGTTGAGCCAATTGTGTGCTTGTTGTAGATTGTGCCTGGCATAAAGCCAGATTGGTCCCTATGGATCAAGGGGGTAATCACTTGCAGGAGCCTGGTGGCCAGTATAGTAGTTTATATCTTCACCTCAATATTTAAGAGATAAATAGGACGGTAATCGTCACATTTGTCCCTGGGCTTGCCTTCTTTGTGAATCACCACTATTATCATTCGTCGAAAGTCTCATGGAAAAGTACCCTGCCCACCCGCCTCCTGGAACATGTTCAGTAGATGGATCCCCAGCAGGTGCCTATAGCACTTGAAAAATGCCACGGGTATCCCATTTTGGTCTAGGGTCTTATTGGATTTGAGTTAAGCCATGGCGGCCTGTACAGCCTCAAACGTGATGTCAGCTTCCAACGCATCGCGTACCTCTCCATCCAGTATGGGAATGGCAACAGATGCCAAGAGGTGCGCGATACAAGTAGTGTCATGTAGTTGCCTGGCTCTATATAGATCCTCATAGTAGTGAGCAAAGGCCTCAGTAATGGCTCTCTCTGTCTTGTAGCAGTCCCCTTCTGGTCCCACTCTCTGGTGCACCCACCTGGCATTCATCTCCTTCCAACCCAGCCACACTAAGAGTTTCCCGGCTTCCTTTCCGGTCTCAAATAGTCCATGAAGTGTATCAAGCATCTGCTTCTTGGCCCCTTCTTGCGTAAGAGTGCGGTATTCCGCTATCAGGAGATCCAACTGCCAGAGATCAGGGGGGCACAAATTCAGACCCAAGGTCTCCTCAAGGTCCAGAAGCCTACTCTCTAACTGCTCTAGGAACCCATACATCCTTTGTTTCTTTTTGGCAATTGGGTTTTGTGTGAAGCCTCAAAGGGCCATCTTATATGCTTCCCAGAGTGTCAACTTCGAGGGTACTGAGCCTTCGTTCTCCTTAAAATAGAGTTCTGTGTCCACTTGGAGCCCAACTGCTACCTCACGGTCCCGCAGGTCCTGTGTGTTAAGTCTCCAATGAGCTCCCCTGCAGTGTCTCCCACCAGGTTTTATCAGTAGTGGGGAGTGGTTAGAGAACCCTCTAGTGAGATATTCCGCTTGCTGTATGTTGCCCACTTTCCCACCTGGGGCAAATATGTAATCTAATCAAGAAACTACTCTATGGGTCCTAGAGAAGTAAGAATATCTCCTCTCACTAGGGTTTGCACACTGCCAGAGGTCTGAGAGGCCAAAAGCTAATGTAAACCGCAAAAGCAGGGTGGCTGGTGACGCTGTACCAAGTGACCCAGTCCGGTCCAGCTCAACTGCCATGATTTGAAATCCCCCGTAGTATGTGTGATGAGATGTATGCCTCCAGCAAAATTTCAGAGAGTTTCTTCAGTGTGGGGGAGGCTGAAGCATGGGGGCACATATACGCATAGGAGAGCAACGTCTGTTCTGTTCCAAAGCCCCCTAACTCCCACGTATCTCCCAGACAAATCCGACCAGCGCTTCACCACCTGGAAGGTAGGGTTCCTTTTTTACCTATATGGACACCTCTCTAGATCCCGATATGTATCCCGTAAGTGCTAATGTGGTGTAGGGCCCCCTCTCCATGAATCTACAGTGTGTCCCCTGGATATGGGATCTTGCAAAAGAATGACATCAGGCTGTACCTCTTTGATGCACTGGGTCACTAAGCCTCTTTTGACTTTGTCCCCTAGGCCATTTACATTCCAGGATAATATCAACAGGTTGTTGGTATGTAAAAATTGGTTACATACCATAACTCTACTAGTGGATGTGCAGTCCGTGCATGTCCTCTACAATGCTGTACCTTGGCTAAAATGTGTGTGCCCCCACCCTTGGACCAATGAACTTCTTACTAACCCTTGAACTCAAAATCCCCTCCATCCCCCACCACACATGAGCCCCTGCGAGTGAAGACCCCATTGCAAAGCTAGAACTACTCATCGGGGAAACAGAGAGGTCTGCAGCCCACCCCTCCCACCTGATTAACTCAGTAATAAACCAAATGAATACCTAAGTTAAGAAAAAAAAGGAAAAAAGAGAGTGAAGAGCACACTCCCAATTACTATTGAGAGTCTCCTGGGGGGGGGGGTGATGAAAATCAGGTTATTTCCCACAGCTCTGCCCTGGCTCATCCTTTCAGTTCAACTGCCCTGGCCATCTTGTACCATGTTCACTTCTGGTTCCAGGGATTCTGTGCCCAAAGAGTCTCATTCCAGATTAGCAATTTGAACCATCAGTGGATGGCCTTCTTCAGAGTCTGATCATTGATTTCTTTCTGACAGGTCTGATGTGACGACCCTCTCTACCTTGTCATGGTTAGCCTTTTTTGTTACCATATTAATTTCACCTTCAGTGTCTGATGATAGTCTGGATCTTTGTTCTTGTCTCTGAGCTGGCAATGGTGTCCCACTGTATCTTTTGCCCATGGCACCGCTTCTTCATCTCCTCCCCAATCTTTGGATCTTGGGCCCCCCTCCTCTAAGATGGTTCGCTGGCTCCCGTGTCCCCATCTCTGCACACTCAGGGCAGACACACTTTCAGCCAGGCCCAAGCCTCCGCGGGTGACTGAAAGACGAATGCCTTGTCGTCGTAGAGGACTTTCAGTTTCACCTTGAATAACATTTATAGTAGTTGGAGGGCACTTAGCTTAGTTTTGACTGAGCCAAAGATACGCTTCTGTCTCTAAACCTCACGGGTGTAGTCTAGGAACATCATGATTTTAGAATTTTCATGGTGGATTTCTCCCATACAGCGCACTTCCCTCAGCATCATGTATCTGTCTTGAAAGTTCAAACAATGGGTGATCACCTGACGTGGAGGTGTTCCTTGAGGATGGTATGCACTTAGCGCTCTGTGGGCTCGCTCTATGACAAAGCAGGAATAGAATTGTTCAGGGGGGAGGGAGGCTCTTAGCCATCTATCTAGAAAATCCCCCAATTTGGGTCCTTCGATTATCCCCGGAAAGCTCACAAATGGCAAATTGTTTCTCCTCACACTGTTTTCGGCATCATCCACCTTCCAGACCATTTCCTTCATTGTAGCGCTGAGCTTCATCACTTCTTTGCAGAGACTTTGAGTCGTGTCCTCCATCTCTGAGATTCTATTTTCAACACTTGTCACCCTCTCCGAGACGTTACGAAGGTTCTGCTGAAGTGGGATGACTTCAGAGCGCACTTCCCCTATTCTCCCCTCCAAGTCCTCCCTTGAGGATTTGATTGCCTGTTGGAGCACTGAGTTCTCGGCATAGCGGTTGCACCCTCCTCGGACCACAACTGGGAGGCCTTCACCCTCGTGTAGCGGTCCATTTTCTCCTGTTAGGATAGTTTGGGACCTTTTTCTTTGGCCATGCTTTAGGCAGCATGGATGTCCAGTGAGAGCAGGGAGAAGAATTGGGGGGAGGCAAGGGCATGTTTGCAGCACAACTGAGATCTCCTGACATGTGCCCCTGCCTCAGGAACTGTGCACTGTGAGGTTTGCTGCCTTGGAGCACTGGAGATCTCGCCACTGTGTTGGTTGAGCTACTGTCTGCAGAGCCACCTGCTCCCCTACAGCAGTTTGCCAGCCCTTGGTTATTAGTGGTCTTAGGGGGATATTCTCAAGAACGTGCGATAAACATCGCCAAAATAGGTTAACGGAAGTTTTCATATCGTCGCCTAACGCGGGAAAATAACTCTGTGTTAACGTCGTATTCTCAACACGGCGGTAACATGCGATAGTCTCCTGATAACGCGTCAAATGTCCGCGATAACATTACCGGGACGGCGATAAAAATCCAAACCCGAACGCGAAAAAAGATGCGATAGGCCCAACCGCGATAAGACAATCAGCGAAAAGCAGCGCCAGGCCTGCAAATCACACACGTCTAGGTGGGAAAAATCACTACAAAAGCAGAAAAAAAAACCACAAACAAAAACCAAACTACAGCGAAGCACAATGGAGGCAGCCGGAGCAGGTACAGAGGACGGTCAGAACCCCACAAGCCCCCCGGAGGAGCAGCCTGGGACCTCGGGGACAGGGAAGGGCAAGGATAATAAGAAGAGGAAGACACGGTTCAGTGCGCAGGAAAACAGGATCCTGATCACGGAGGTGATAGAACACCATCAACAACTGTTCGTCACCTCCACTGTGTCATTGGCAACAAAAAATGCAACATGGCAGTCCATCCTGGACAAGGTGAATGCAGTCGGAGTGCTGAGGAGGACAATGAAAGAGCTCAAGAGGCGCTGGAATGATGTGAAGCGCAAGACCAAGCAGAAACTCACCAACAACCAGAAGGCAGCAATGCAGACTGGAGGTGGGAGTCCAGCGCCACAGGAGGAGCTGGATGAGATGGAGGAAATGGTGTCCACAGTCATCAGTGGGGAGACGGTGGCAGGAGTTGGGGGACCGGACACTACTCAATATGACCTGACACAACAGCAACAGGGTGAGTAACGACCAGGGACTGGGGGGACGGGGGGATATGGGCACAATGGCACACATGCACAATTAAGTACAGCACAGTGCACACCCACAATGACTCTGGATCATGTCCCTGATCCCCTTGGCACACTGCAGCACACCTAGAAACAGCAAGTAGGCTCCCGTCGACTATGTGCCCAGAGGGGGCCCTTCCCACACATCACCAATCTCACAACCAACCCATGCACATGTGCCAAACCCAGAAAAGCGGCGTGTCTGTGAGCCACACTGACAATGCAAGTGACACTGCATGACGATTAGCATGGCTGCAGTCCGATCATCATGACATGGTGCACGCCACCCCACTGAGGTGGCTGAGTGTGGACCACATCTGTAAAGGAGCATGTCACACTCTGACACATCCACCTGCACAAACAACCCCTGACGTCAACAACACATCTGCGGACAAACCATGCCTTAGAGTCCCAACTCCCACCAAGACCCAAATTCACCCAAGTCTGCAACATCTCAGTACTGTATGGGCACAGAAGTCAAAGGCACACCGCCTGAAAGGCAGGGCCGGACTGGGAACTGAAAGCAGCCCTGGCAAATTTTGCCAGACCAGCCCCCGTCTGGCGCATTGCGAGCGAGCGCAGCGAGCGAGCCCGACCACTACTAGGGACGTTTGGGGGGGTTCTCCCCCCCAGAAAATTTTTGAAAAAGACAGACCAAAATGGTGCATTTTACAGCACATTTTTCATTACATATTTAATTGTATCAACTTTCAAAGCACAGTAAATAGTAGATGATGACCTTAAAGAGCACCAGGTTACCCACCCAGTCAAATGTGTACCCATAGACATTCTTACAGAAAGCACCAAAAATACACACGAGTAGTGAATCAGAGAGAACAAAGTAAAAGTGAGACCAGCCCCCATATGGTGTGTAGCGAGCAAGCGCAGTGAGCAACCACTACTAGGGGGAGTTTGGGGGGTTCTCCCCCCAAGAAAATTTTGGAGACAGAAAGGCCAAAACATTGCATTTTAACACATTTTTCATTACATATTAGATTGTATTAACTTTTAAAGCATAGTAAATGATTACCTTATGGAGCACCAGGATACCCAGTCATAAATCACAGACATTCCTACAGAGAACACTAAAAAATAAAATGTCGAGCACGAAACATGAATTTAAATATCACCAATTTATTCTTAATATAAAATAGTATAAAGACATTTAAAAACGCACTTAACTTCAAACAAATGTGCAAAGGTTCAGAGGAAAAAATGTTCAAGACAATGTGCAAACATTACATGATTTTTATATCCTGAGGGCAGAAACTATGGAAATGTCACACATAAGCATCTGATAACTAGCACCTAGGGCACAGAGGCCAGAAACTATGGAAACGTCACACCCAGGCCTGGTCACACCAGGCCAGAAAGCATGGAAACGTTACACATAAGCACCCAGGCCAGTAAGCATGGAAATGTCACGCATGAGCCTCCAGGTCACTGAGGAAACTATGGAAATAGCACACATAAGCACCCAGGCCAGAAAGCATGGAAATATCAGACATAAGCACCCAGGCCAGAAAGCATGGAAACGTCACACATAAGCAGCCAGAAAGCATGGAAATGTCTCACACGGCACCCTGGCCAGAAAGAATGAAAAATTCACACAAAGGCACCCAGTTCAGTGGCACTGGAACACTTTTCAGAGTGTGGGTGCTGCCATCAATGTTGCCTGTACATCACTGAAGTCATGGGATTGTGAAATATTCAAAAATCACACAAAGAACAAGGGTAGCAATTGAGTCTCGCCTATTCTGGGACATATAAAACTTAAAAGTATATGCCAAACCATTTAAATACACTGCACTCTGCATACTGCACCCTGCCTTATGGACAGGGCTTGCGCTAGTGGTGACATGTATATAAGCACCTGAGTGGGTCAAGGGTTTGAATTCCAGGGGCCCAGTCTTTAATCCCTTTGAAAAGGAGTACAAAGAGTAAACTCTGACATGAAGAAGGCAGAGCCGGCTTTAGCGCTGGTGGCGCCAGGGGCAACAGTCTTTTTTGGCACACCCCATCAACTCCTTCTCCGTGGAATCCCTCGCCAACACCCTCCAACAGTGCCCTTCTTCTCTGCATAGCCACTCTCATATGCATTTCATTTGTTTTTCATAGCGCTACTCATACCAGGCAGTGTAGGTTGTGTGAACACTTTACAACACACACACATTATATATGGAGACAATGAATTATACGTGAGTAAAATCAGTCTATAGGAAATAATACATAAGACAATGTGAATTGCAGGGTGTAGGAATCACATATCATCCATACTGGTAGGCAGTACATTTTAAGAATGTGTGTTCTGGAGAAGCACAAACTCAGGATTTAAAATGTACCTCAGTGGTTGGGGTTGCTTTACTATTAGGAATATATTTCTAGCCAAACAAACCTGTTTTAGCAGCATTTGGATAATGAAAAACTGGGGGAAAAATAATGTTCTAACCTATAGCATGCAGTTTGCCTGCAGCTCTTTGATGACAGTTTATTGGTCATTGAGCTATATTAGGATTGTAATTTAGGAACTGCTGGTTACAAAAACATCTCTGTGGCAAAAGCAGTAACCCACTGAGCTATGCACATAAAATACAGTTATGTGATTTGCATGGTACATGTTCTTTGCAGCAGACATATTAACCCTTTGTGCTACTTTATGATGAGTCAAAACTGTCACTAGCCCAAACTCTGATCTCTCTCCAGCAGGAACATTAACCACCAGAGTTAACTTGGCATTTTTATTGTTGCCTGAAAACTGCTGGACACACTACACATAAGTTATTTCTTTACACAGCGCCCCCCAGGTCAGCAGCAGGTGCGGCTGCACCAGTCACAGTCAGTCATCCCCAAAGAGGTTGGTACCTGAGGCACAGGGGCAAGGGAAGGAAGTTGGAGGGTATGATGAGGTGGGCATAGTAACATTCACACTGCATTGGTGACAGTGGCCCTGATCCAGCAATGTTTTAGGGGACCCTTATTCAAACAAGGATACCTGGATATGGGCCCCTCTTACTATTGCTTAATCGTCTTTGAAAGTGAAACAATTGCATCCTCCTCATCATTACCTTGGCTCTAGTCTGCACCGCTGTTGTGTGAGTCAAAGGCTGTAATCCTCAAAAACCCTCACAAGAGATGAGGCTGTGAATAGGCTGTACCTCTGTTAACGGCATGGTTGGTGCAATATTAGGTTAATGACTGGACTTTACCTTGCAACAAACCTTAACTTTTGCCCGTTTAAGCCTTACTTACAATAATGCTGATTGTCTGGTAATTGCACTTACCAGCAGAAAGCAAATGAATCCCCAGATGATGAGCATAGCCGGCAGGTCGCACTCATATATTTAATGCGGCATAACGATGCAATTGATGTGAACCACAGGTTCCTGCGGTGCACATCAATTGCATCGTTATGCTGCATTAAATATGCGAGTGCGAGGACATTAATCTGATGCCTGGATGTGAGGGATGATCATCACAGACACAGGGTCTCTCTGGTGACTTCATGTGACTCATCGATTGGGGCCTGGACGGGTCAGTTTGTCACCAGTTGTTATTGTGGCCAGGTGCCAAAAGTGAAAGTGCCTGCCTGCCCAGTAATTTAATAGTGTGTGTGCGCAGGCAGCAGAGACTCCAGGAGGGTGGCTGACTGTGGCCGCGCCCTAGGGAGGGGATGATCGGGGGGTGAGTGACCGTGTGCCCCAGTGGACAAGACAGTGTAACGAAACTTCAGGGGGCCCCCCTGCAAAGCAAATGGAGCCCCCCCATCAGGCCACCTCACTCCTCAGGCTCTCACGCACTAGTTATCACCCAAACTGGCCTGGCATTGGCAATCGGTCGTCTCCACTGCTGCGCAGCGCAGAACCGGGGCCGGGGCCTGTATTAATTTACAAATTACCTTCTAGGCTCTAGAAGGTAATTTGTAAATTAATACAGGCCCGGCCCGGCCCCGGTTCTGCGCTGCGCAGCAGTGGAGACGACCGTCTAGGCTTCTACTACCCTGATCACGCCATGGCCCGGCCCTGGACGCGGCGCCAGCCAGCCCCATCATGCTGTTGCTGCGCACCGTCGCGTGGCTGGCTGCAATAAATCAACATTTTTAATCATGATGATTGTCACGGTGACAATCATCACGATTAAAACTTTTGATTTATCATCCGCGGTGCGCAAGCCACCTCGCTCCGCTGAGGACTCTCACAAGTGGAAGAGCAGCAGCAATCCCAGGCTGAACCGGGCCGGGGCCTATACTATACACATTTGCTTTTAATCCCGGCCCGGCCCATCCCGTCCTCGTGGTAGATTGTGAGCTGCGCACGGCTAACTAACAGTCGTGATAAAGTCACTTAATTCCGTATAGGCAGTGCTTGAAATGGAAAAAAAGTAGTGCAGGTACTCTGTACCGGAGTACCTGCTTGTTTCTGAGAAGTGCCGGTACTCTCCAATTAAAAGTATAGCATTTCTCTTGAGAAGTGCCGGTACTCTCCCTCTCAAAATAAAAAAAGTGCCGGTACTCCGTACCGGACAGTACCGGCCCATTTAAAGCACTGCGTATAGGTGGGTGGTTGGAAGGGCAGTGGCGCTACCTTCCTTCTGAGACGAGTGCAGGGTCTCAGAGGGCCTTGAAGTGAGGCCCTCGGCTCAGTCCTCCGGCCTCGTCTGCTTTGCACCAGGGCCAATATTTGCCTCTTCAGTTTGCTCTGGGCACATGGAGACACAGAGGCGGACAGCGGACGTTGTGTTAGGCAAGCATTGATACCTCCCAGGATGTGGGCGCACAGGGACCATGAGAGAAGGGAAGAGTTACTTGAGAATTCTAGCCAAGGCTGGGAAGGAGGGCAGCCGCCACACCCAAGAAACAACAGTGGTTTTTGTAGTGCTTAACAGTCCCTCCAACATCCAACCTTATGTCAAATCAAATATTGTGCAACTCAGTTCAGCTGTTTTATTAAAATGCCAGTGGTGACGAGCACACCTCTCCTGCACACACATAGGCCTCTCTCTCACACACGCACATCTCTCTCACATACACGCCTCAATCATACACACCCATACACTTCTCATACACACACCTGTCTCGCGCACACACACACTCCGCTCTCGCACATACACAACACTCTCGCACACACACTTACCACTCTCTCGCAAACACACTTACCACTCTCTCGCACACACATACCGCTCTCTCGCACACATACCACTCGCGCACACACACATACAACTCTCGCACACACACATACAACTCCCTCGCATACAAACCTTTCTTGCACAAACATGCTTTCTCTTGCACACGACCCTCTGTCTCTCTTTCTCTCTCACACACTCTCTCTCTCCCCTTTTCTGAAGCGCAGTCGCTGTGCTAAACCCAGTAAGTTATGTGTATAAGAGCGTATAATGTTCACTGCTGTTTTAATAATAATTGTCTCTGTGAGACTGCAGTCGCATCTCTATGGGGGTGACAATGGGGATATTCAGTTTCTGGAACCCCTTTTTCCAAGGGCTCAGCGTGTAATAATGCCTCCGTGGGATAAGGGTCAGTGCTCCGCAGGTCACAGTGAGGCCACGGGTTCGAATCCAACATCCCCCAATCATGTTATTTTAAATGTAACAAATCTTTATGTTGTGCAAATAATTCGTGCCTTAAGAACCATTCCGCGTTTAGAACATTTCCAAACTTACTGAAAGCCCTAAGGCTTTAAGTGGGCCGGGTCTCACCGGTGCTGAGCACCAGCAGTTTTTTAAAGGGGGCCTCGAAACGGGTCTCTATCGGGCTCTGTTTTGTGCCCTGGCACAGCCGGTCTGTTTTTTTCCGGACTGCAGTGACAGCAGGCATATCGATGTGCGTATGCTCACACTGCTCACTTCTCACTAGTGGAGAAGTTACGGCATGACGTCATGCCAGGTGAGCTTTGTAGGGGAAGGGAAATCCTTTAAAGAGAGTCATTTTCTCTCTGGATTTCCCTTCTCTTTTTGAAACTCAGGAGCAGCAACATTGTTGTGGTGTCACCAGGGCTTTAAGTGGAAGCGTTTTCAACATTATAAACAAACCATAGTTGCTGCTTATTTATCTTATGTAACTAACAACCATTGACAAAGCCAATAGTCCTGACTTGTTGTAGGTATGATGTTACTTGTTGTATCATATATCTGGGTGCAATGGCAGAAACAGCAAAATACAAGTCGGGCGGCACACTATGCTAAGCACAGATTTTTAGCTTATGTATTTTTAAGCCATGCCCTTAATTACATTAGGCACGCCCCCTTGAGAGACCCACCAGTTTTTTCATCCCACTTAAAGCCCTGCTCAGACCCAGCAATCGAGTAGATTTCCTAGTCCGAGGGTGATGGGTGGGTGCTGGGTGAACATCATCAATGGCCAGGTCTGCCTCAGTGAGAGACCCTCTTAAAATATTCATTTTGAAGGTGGCCCTTTACGTCTTGGTTTCCGTGCTGAATTACTGGTGGGCGTTTGTCTTAATGTGAGTTTGGTTTTTTATCCCAACTGTAAGAACTCCGTCTCACAAACGAGTCAGAGGCTACTCCATTGATCGCTGTCTGCAGACACGTGTGATCTTGGATACATTTCTTCTGTGCTCCGGGTACCTCCATATAACTCAGGTGCAGTTTCTTCAGCTCCCTATCCCGTGGTGGTGACCCCCACTAAACAGACTACATTTAGACACGTGTTTTACCTTTATGTTGTTTATGGGTGCAATAGTTGTGTGCGAACTGGGGAGGCGCTGGATAGAGATAATTTGAAATGATCAAACAGCGCTTAGAGCATTTAGCACATCTTAAGCTTTGAAGACAAAGGAATGGAGCACGGGAACAGGGAGGGAGAAGGGGAGAGAGAATTAGAAAGAGGGAGAGACTTGCTCATCCACACAGTGTTTCCTTTCTCCTCCATGGATACACAAGGCAGCCAATTTCCAGATGTGCAGAACTGTTCGCTTGGCTTGAGTACGAACATTCACACAGGTAAAAGACACGGTTGGAGCCAGCCTGAGACTCCAAACTCACTTCATATTATATGGAACAACAGCCTACTCAGCCAGAGATGAAAGGAAGGTATTGTGCCATTTCACGGCAGGCTCCATTTTTTAGCAGGATTGCCTCTCTCACTATATCCGATTCCCTTTCCACTATTCGCTATTCCCTTATAACCTAGTCATGTCTAGAAAAGAGCGCCCTGAAGCGGCTTCGCTAGCAACACGTATAGCGCCTTGTAAATAATCAAAATACATAATGACAATTCCTGGCCAGCTTCAAAGAGGCTTTAGCATCCGACTTCAGGATCCCCAAAGGTTCAATGAAGCTCTTTATAATTTACTCACTCGCACGTGCATGGCGGTGTTGGTTCACTTAGAGGCGCAAATTAAACCCTTAACCACTAAGCCCCCACAGTCAAAAGATCTTTTGTGCTTTTAAAAAGCATGATTCTGGCTACATGCCTTGCCTCGGTGATGACACTGCTGTGTGGGCACTCGGCCGCCTGCGCCCACCTGACTCTGTGATTCCATTGCCAATTTGCCACCCACCCCGAGTGGACCGTGACGGACGACGACAGACACCAGGCCTGACTCTGAGTGACAGTCCAACTCCAGACACTCATCTGCGGGCGGCAGACAGTCTTCAGGCAGAGGAAAGCGAGCAGCAGAACTACAGCCTGGGCAAGCCAAACGCACTTTTAATTGCGCGAGCTCAGCCTCGCCTTCCCTGAATGCGCATGACACAATTGGTCACCAGGCAGCCCCAGCCCCACCCTAAGGAAGACCGCGCGCGCAGACGCGGAGACATCTGCGCGCTGCTAATATCACCTGACCTGCCTGCCTCGGCCTGCACCCAATGGCACAACCGTGCTGCCATAAATCAATGCCATGATCAGGCCCGGCCAAAGAAATGCCACAACATGGATGAGTTTTTCCCGCGGCCGCAGTAAGGTCAAGAGGTCAGACAGACTACTACAGTCTGACTCTCAGTCACGGCCCGAAAATCGGCTCGGCCCCAGCAAAACCGGCCCCCTCTGATAAAACCGGCCCCCACACCATCCGGCCTACCGGGGGATTGCCCGGTGCCTGGAATCACCAGTCTCGCCCTGCTGAAAGGGACAAGGGGCAGCAAAATCAGAGCTGCAGGGGCGACTCTCCCAAAATGCAGCGCACACACATGGCATTCAGAGCACATCAGCATCGACAACAATGTGGTACAAACTGCAACACGTTTACAACAGGACAGATGACACAACAGGTGCCGCTTGTGCGTAGAAACTGGCCAAGCACATTTGGCATAGCAGGGAAATGTGAGATGTCAATGTACAAGTACAAAGACATATCCGTGATGTTGACGAAATGTCAACTGTCCCGCATCAAATAGGCAGCTCCTCCTAAACAGTCACAATGTACATTGTCATGCAGTCTGCATGTGAACTTGTACAATGCGTCAACATACATGTGAACACAATGTAACACTGCATCTCCCCTTCACATTGCATAGGGAGCATCAACACCTCCTGCAGAGCAGCCCCAACAACTCTCCACTGATGACGATGAGGACATCCCCAACATCGACACCGAAGGCCTCCAAATCCTCATTGACAGCTTCGGCACCCCACCTCCAGGAGCAGGGATGCACAGCTGCATCGAGGAGACCCCACGCCCTGCACAGACCACACAGCAGGAAGCACCTACCACCCCGGCTGTCTCCCAGGACTCCCACGAACAACACATGGCCTTCCAACGCCGTGTGTTAGAGGTCCAGGAGAAGATGGCTGATCAGGTGCGGGTGGGGTTCGACCTCATGGCAGCCAAACTTGATGCCATACGTGGGTGTCTGATTCCCATCAGGGACCACTTATAGTCCCTAACGGACACCCACAGTCCGCTCCATGCTCTCCAACGATCCATGGCTGACATCACTGGAGTCATGATACTGAGACAAGAACAACTGTCCAGTCAGAGTGGCTCCAGCGATGTCAGCCGGGAGTTGGGACACATGCGGGGGCTCATGGAGAACATGGAGCGGATGACGGCGGAAAGAATGGCTGCCACGGCTGCACACCAGTGAGATGTGGCTAGGACCTTCCATGCCCTGCAGCACATCGTCATGGCATTGCTGCCTCAAGGCCTTGCGCAGATGAATGCTGCTGCTGCTTCTACATCCACATCTCCACCCCCTGATGTGTCAGGGCCTCACATTGCGGCAGGCAATCCACCTCCGGCCCCTGATGTTTCAGTGGCACACAGTGCGGCAGGCAATCCACCACCACCCAAGTGTGAGGCACATATGACATCAGAGGATGAAGATGCGGGTGAATCAACCTTACTGGTAAGGAGGAGGCAGTAGCATTCACCTCCGCCATATGGCCTGTTTCTGCTTGGTTCTGCCCTTTGTATCATCACCTTCCACTGTCCCCCGATACACTCTACGACACTCACCTTGGACCTCGACATGGACTGCCATTTTCTGTTTGGTTACCAATGACACAGCGATCAGACTGCGGACTGAACTCTTCCTCTTCCAATGTACTTGTCATTCCCTGAAGGACTCTGGCTGGCCCTCCATGGGCCAATAATGTGAAGTGGGGTTTGCATGGCCCTGTACTGCTCCAGCTGCAACACTCCACTGGATGTGAATTTAACATTCAGAATCGCACAGATGTTTCATGTCTTTGATCATTCAAGTATGAGAGTATGGATGAATGTAGGGTCAGTGATTCCCCCTTACGTCCATGTTGCTCATGTCGTGGGACTTGAGTTACAGGGTGCAACATTGCCGATTGCAGTCCGTGTGGCGTAGATACTACAACAGAGACACAAGCATCAGTTACTTCCTTGTCCAGCCCAGAACTGAAGCACGCCCAGTGCCCCGTGCCCATTGTTCCCACCCCTACGCTGGCCTGCCATACGCCAGGCCAGTCCACTCCGCTTACGCTCAGAGGGGGGACAAGCTACATGTCCCAGGTCTTCCCTGTAGTTTTCTGCTGATCACTGGTCTAGTTGTCAGCATGCCACAGCCACTCCCTGAGGGCTGGTTAACACCCACACCACACCCATCCAGCACAGGCGTCACAGGACATGTGACCCTGCCAATAAAAGGGGCCTAGCATATCACATTCCCCACTGCCGGAGATGACATGATGGCATCCGCACCACAAGACCCAATCATAAAGGGTCCATGACTTGTGGCGCACTGGGTTAGTGGCACCCAATGCACTGCAGCCGGCACGGGCCTACCGCCATGGGACGATGACTTTCGGTGCACTGAGTTGGTGGCACCCGATGCACTGCGGCCGGCACGGGCCTACCGCCACGAGACGATGACTTGCGGTGCACAGGGTTAGTGGCACCCGCTGCACTGCAGCTGGCAGGGGCCTACCGCCACGTGACGATGACTGACGTTGCACAGGGTTAGTGGCACCTGAAGAGCTGAGCGGGTGTGCAGTCTGCGATGATGTGTTGGCCTCGATGCGGCGTCCAGCGAATCAAGACTCAAATTAAACAGTGTGCCCTGCTGGACCGCAGTGTACGCACAGGCAGCAGTCAGCACACACATGACTCCACGGTGCGGTGCTGCAGGGTGCGCTGGGGGCCTGTGGCGCAGAAACCAGCGACCGGGTGAGGAGGTTGCACTGGCACGTGGAGGGCCCTCTTGGAGACACGCCGGTGGCGGCAGGTGAGCATTGAGGCCTGGGCGCGCAGCGGCGGCCAGTCATCGCTGGGCAGCGGACCGGTCTGGGGACCAGGGCTGGGGTGCAGCACGCGCACAGGATCGCGCAGGCACCACCGGTCACGGCAGCGGACTCGTGGCTGGGTGGGGGGGCGCCGCCCTTGCTGACACGACCCTGCATGCGATGATCGTGATGTGCGCGGGTTGGTTTGGGACGTAGCCACCTCGTCTCCAGTGTGAATGTGCCCGTTGAAGGTGGTCGGCCACGTGTGTATAGGCCTATGGACAGGTTGTGGCGGAGACTGAGACACACGCAGTAGTCACTTTGGTGGTGGATTTGTGACGTGTGCATTCCCACAGTTGTGAGTTGGGGGATTGTGGAGTTGAGGTGTGTGGTGTGTTCAGTTGGTACTTGCCGATGGGCAGTGCATTTCCATGAGGCCATCCTCAAAGCGCTGGTTGGTGGCGGATTTGCGGATATGTGGGAATCATGCACACTGCCTGGGGAGTTTGCGACGACATTGGTGGACAGGCCATGGTGGTCCACTTTTGTATGCACAGTGATGGCATACATGTGGTTGCTGTTGCGGTGATTGTGTGCAGTGTCGGCAGGGGGCACAAGTCATGCACGTGTGCTGTGAATTGTCCCAACACGTGTGTGACGCCAGCTATGGCCTAGTTCCCTTGCGTGGTCTCAAGATGTTCCTGCGCAGTGTGGGGGGAGTGAGAGGCAAGGGTATCAAGCTGACACACACCGTGATGCTTTCAGGTATGATGAGTCCTGCATGATGTGACCGTAACAGCAGTTTGTGTGGTCGTTACCTTCCTCTTCATTCCTACGACGGTTACGGCCACACAAACTTCTGTTACGGTCTTCTCATGCATGGTTTGTTATGCCTGTGAGCATTCCGGTTTGTCCAAGTGCAGTACACTGTACCAGATTAGGCATGTGACTATACGGAAGTTTGACCATTGTCACCATTTCTCCCACAGGTTTCTGAAGACACGTTGCCCTGGTGAAGTTCCCCGTTGGGAATAGAACGCGTTTGCTGAGCTTTTCGTTTTGTTTGTTTGTGTATTTGTAATAAAGTTCTGTTTTTACACTACTGTTGACTACTGGACTTCATGACCTGGCGCACCCACATTTCGGTTACTACGATCTTGGGTCTGGGGCACGGCTGGCGTTGGGGTTGGTTGCGCAGGTACACTGCGAATTAGAACTATTGTGTGGTGCGGATACAGGGGTCCGCCGTTGCTTTTGTGGACATGCATCCATGACATATGTGAGGGAGTTTGATGGGGCTGGCTGTGAGACTCCTCCGACTCCAGCAGTTGTTGGTTGGAAGGTACCAGGGGCCAACAGGTGTAGCACAGCCAGCAGCTTTGTCTGCGGTGGGATGTAGGTTGTCCACTGTGTTGGTACCGTCAGCCTGTGGGCAATTTGGGTCAGGATGCGGTGGATGGTTGCCCTTTTGAGCCTGTGTAGGCCAATGGCTTCCTCTGGCATTAAGTCTCTGGGGCTGATGCATTTTAGGGTCGTCCGCTGTCCTGCACTGCCTAGGTGGTAATCCAGGGGGGGTGGCCCGGGGGGGGGCCTGGGAGTGGTGGCGGTGGGTGTTGTGGCCCTCTTGGTTCTCCGAGCTGCATGATCATTGGCTCCATGGCATCTGTTGGTCTTCAGATGTGGCTCTGGGCTGAGCTCCCTTTCATACTGCAGGTAGTCGTCCTGCTTAACACCAGCAAAAGGCAGGTGTTAAATCCCTGCTGCGAACGCGCCTTATCGCCTGTTCTTGGTTCGCATCGCAGATCTGGCTGGTCGTTGAGAATATCGCGAAGTGGTGTTTTCGTGTGTTTTTGCACTGGAACGCCTACTCTGCATATCATTAGCGTTAGTTGTCGCACTCATCCGTGGCGGTATTTTTTGCGGCAGCTATCGCTGGTAAACTGGCGATATCGGCAGTTTGCACCAGCTTGAGAATAGGGCAATAATTCTATCGCCACTTTTGCGGCGCTAAAGTGCCGATAAATCGGCGATAAGTCCTTGAGAATATGCCCCTTAGTGTGCCAACCTTGATCGTGCCCCAACAGGGAGAGCGTCTGGAGTCCGCTTGCTACCGGTGTATCTGGATTGCACTCCTAGGGCCCCTCGATTTCCCTCTCACCTCCAGTATCTCTGGACAACACCACCCCACAGCCTCACAGCTCAAAGTTCAGTTGGGGCCCTCGCACCATTCCGGGCCAATGGGTATGTCTTTGTGGGGGTCTAAACACGTGGAGCTCTGCACTCATTTGGCTTGTGCAGCAAGTGGCTTGTAGAGGGGCAGTTTATTTGCCCACAGTAGTTCAAGGTGTCAGATGGTAAAGGATGCCCTCACCTTCATGTGGCCAAGGTGAGGTGCCTCCATTGCAGTGCCATGAGGCCTGGGTAGTTTATGTTCTATAACGCAGGTATTCCAAATATACGGGGGTCCCCTCTCCTGCTTTGCCCTCTAGCCACTGTTTAGATTTCTAGCTACAACCTCTTCGATAGGGTAGGTGCTAGCCAGCTTCAGGAAACTGCTGTGTGCACCGAAGGGGAAGAGTTGGGGGAGGCAGAGAACTAATCTCTCCCCTATTGGTAAGTCCGACCTGCCCTGTGGCTGTTTGATCCGTGGCGCCTCTCACCTGTGCATAGGACCCGGTTGTCACTCACCTCCCAGTTGTCGTTCTTGAATAACTGGGTTCCCTGTGGTGAGGGCCTCACTTGGGGAAATCAATCAGAGCCGGGTGTGGCAGGGCCCCCAGAGCCCCAAAGGCTCCACTGACATCTCCAGCAGATCTTCCCATGAGCAAAGGCACCACCGTGCCCCTATGAATCGATGGCGCCGTGTATGGGGAGCTGAGGGTCGCTGGGTATGGTGCCACTGTCTCGGCCTGTTGGGGGGATGGCACCTCAGTGCACCACACTTTGCAGGCCCTACCAGGCCCTTCACTCTCCTACTGGCCCACTGTTGTGGGAGCAAACAGGAGACAGCCCCTGCCGGTTGCACAGCGTGCCATGGCTCACCTCCGCACTGAGCAACCACTCCAGGCTCCACTCACTCAAGCGGACCACACACCAGCCGCAGCTCCCCTGAGCCAGCACCACTACCCGGTCCGCTTCAGCCCCATCGTGATTTCAGTGGGCCACCAAGGTCATGCACATCTGGAGGGTGGGAACCTCCCGGTAACAGCCCGTGTCACCACCAAAACAGGCGGCAGCGGCTACCCCACTCTGTCCCAGGCGCAGACAGAGCCAGTTATCAGTCCCCCATCACTGCCATCTTGGGGACTGGTCAGCGCAGCATCTGTTGTCCTCTTCAAGCTGATTGCACCTCTGGAGTGCCACTTTTGTGGCTTAAGACAACTGCCCAGTATCTGTCCGAACGTGCTAACGGAGAGCACATGGGCTCTTTGACTGGGGTGCAGTAATTGGCTGCATTTGGGATTTATTCGTGGTTAGGGTAATTGTTTTTACCCTTGTGCAAGTATCTGTAGGTTTTGTTCCCTGCTTACACTGTGTTCTGATGATGGTCTTGCGGACCTTTTTGGCCACCTGAGACCGAAGCATCAATGGTTTATCCTCTTTAACATCATTCATTGGTGAATCAGTCCATCACAATACTTGAAACAAAAGGATCAGCTACATGGGACTGTGGATGTATAAACCTTCATAGTTAAGCGGACGTTGTGCTTCCCCAGATTCTAGGATTGAATGTATATTGCGAATTGCGAAGGTTGTAGGGATCATGTGGGAGGCACCAGTGTTGTTGAATTGTCCCTTGTACTTGCTTATCTTGTACTGCATTTTTTGAAAATGTATGTATTCTAACTTGATTAATTTCATATAAAAAATATCTGGATTTACAACTTTACGCCATTTTTGGAATATTTGAGTGTTTTTCACAGCTAGATCATTGTATTGGCCAATATCTGGCAGTGCCTGCCGGTGTCCCCCAAACACACTCCTGGGGGTGGCGGGCCAGGGTGTCTCGGCTCCCGCTGCCAAGTATGCTGAAAGGTGGGCCTCCCCGTTCAAGGAGCTCCCCCTACCCGCCACGCCAAGCCTCCGCTCCCAGACAGCAGGCTGCGTCCCCGTATGAAGCCATCTGCTCCGGGGGAGGCTTTGACTATAATCAGGGAGATCTTGTTCCGTGGATCCATAATCGGTGGGTCCGCCGCGGCCCCCTGCACCCTGAGTCAATAGCCTGCCTGATTGGAAGAGGCATTACGAATGGGCAATGGATGGATGGGGGCTATGTGCTGCAAGGGGCAGGGCCTGAGGGGCCTCCTGAGAGGGTAGTTAATGGTGAACAGGCTGTGCGGACAGAGAGGAGAGAGGCGAGGCTGCGTGCAGCACGGAAAGGGGGGGCACTGAAAACTGGTCGGTGAGAGAGCAGAGGAGACAAACAAGCATTTGTTTATGAGGCCGGGGACACTGAGAAGATGAAGTAGTCCCAAAACGAAAGAGATACCGACCTACAGCGTAAGTAAACTGTAGTTGGTCGGTGCTGCTTCCCACAAAAAGGAAGTGACATATCGCATGGCCAGCCAATAATGAGCCAGCTAAGCAGAGCAACGCAAGAGTGAACCAATGTCAAGCGGCAGGTGTGATTACCCTCCATATTCTGTTTACTTCAGGTCTTGCGACAGCGCATGCGCTGTCTAGGCTCAACCTAAAAATGACATTTCTAATTTTGATTAAAAAAACATTGATGTAAAGCATTGCATTTTTTAATGAAGCTTTACAATATAAATCCCCTTCCAGCCTCGATTTAAAAGTTATATTCGTATTTCATGGGCACCTGGCCTTGCCTCCCTCACTCAAAATGCACAGTTTCTGTGTATACTGTGTAGAATGGTAAAATGGGCCCCGAAAGCGGCGGTGCCTCTGCAATGGTGGAGGAGCGTTGCCCCACTGGCTCAGCCAAAAGCCAAAAAATAAAACAATGTTGTTTTATTTTTCAGCTGCTGACTGAGCCAGCGTGTGTGGGGATGGTCGGGGCCGGGCATTGGGAGGGGGCGGGAGGGATTTGCACTACTAACAGTGCATGTCTGTTTGGCCCACTGTCTTAGGTCGGTCAACCAGACATGCCCAGTTAGGTTTCTCCAACATGACTGTATTGTACAGCCAGATTGGAAAAAACAGCACACACTCCCTGACCTGAGCAGAGAGTCTAAGCAGCCCACTCATGCCAATCCCTCATACAGCATGAGAGCAGCGCGGGGATCGGATGGGAAGTCTGTTGCTGTCCCAGTGTCTGCTGGGACCAGGAAGCAAGGATCTCGGAGGCACGAGGCGGCAGAAGCAGCATGAGGTAAGGTGCATTAATTTTTTTCTCACCCCTCTGTGCTCAGCCCCCTCCCCACGCCCCTCCTGCACGCTCAACCGCTGCTCCCTCCACCCACCCCACCTGTGTCAATAGATATCGGCCTCCACTGGTTCCAATCCTGTTGTGTCTTGTGAGTTAGAGATGGCAGGACTCTTTTGGTTCCTGATGGACATTGTAGAACAGCGTGGTGGTGAGCGGGTGATGGAATTCATGATGTAGAATGTTCAGTTATTGGTTAAATACTGAGGAACAAAGAGGTGTAATACTAAGCTCCGTGTGTGATGTGATTGTTTGCATGTACCCAGGCTGGAGAGGACGCTAAAACTGCCAATGAGGTAGGGAATTATGTAAACCCCCAGACTCAAAAAAGCGAGTGCTCTCCCGCAGAGTTTGCAGTGGTCCAGCAAACTGCTTGTGCGTACCACATGTGCCTCAGCCAAAGTGAAAATCGTCAGTTGGCATATGTGGAGTCAACGCGCCACTCCAGCCAGTGCACGGCCTGTGAAGAGAGTGCAGGCCTTACAGAAAGTTTGTTTGTCGTCTGCTAGAAATTTGCTTGTAAAGTCGAGACAAGAGGTACTGCATCACAACGCATCACAGAGCCGTCATTCATACAGTACGACAACACTAAAGGCAGCTGCAACCAGGTACAGAGAAGGGCTAGAGGCAGTGATAGCTGAGTGCAAAAAGCGCTAAAAGTGGAAAAATGTCTGACGCACAGAAACGCTAAAGGCAGTAGAAAGCAGGTACAATGCAAAGAGATGAGAAGAACCCATACAAGAAAACATAGCCGCTACTCACAACCAAAGAAGAAAACAGCGCCTCACAGCCAGAGAGCAGATGCAATGACCTAAATGTCTGTACATGGCTAGTGCTTGACGAAGGTGCCGGTACAAGTGGGCAGCAGTGGCTGCCGGAGCGAGCTCTGCTCCCAACAGCAGAAAGTACCACAGGTTGTGATGCTGCCGCATTCCAAAAACCACTGCCTTCTTTTTATACAACCAAAAAGCAAAATATTGATGACAGAGTACTGCCTGGATTTAAACATTCGATGATTTCATTGGTGCGCTGGAAGAAGCAAATGACAAAAAGATCATTAAATATCCAAAGAATTTGGCGGGTGAAGGAGAAAAAGAAGTGATAAAGAAAATACCAAAAGGTGATGAAGTAGGCTACCATCTTATCAAAAAGGTGTTAAACACTAACTTCAATCCAATGCCTATTGTCAACTATAAAAGGTACATTTTCAGTCAGGAAAAGGCAGAGAGCTGGTGAAATAATTGAAGAGTTTGTAGAAAGCCTTGATTCACTCATCATGCATGGCAAGTTCAACGAGATCAATGACGAAGAGACCATGTGTCTCAGACTAATAGATGATTGTCTCTCCGATTCTTCAGATGACAAATGCTGAAAGAGAAACTCAGCTTGGAGTGAGTACTCATAGCTGCCAGAGCGGAAGAAAGAGCTGACAGACAAGCAGCTAGCATTGAGGCCGGAATGGCCCAAACTTACTCAGTGCTGAGTGTGAAAAGTAAGTCGAAATACTAGGTCAAAGGCCATATAGTAATGTCTCCAAGGAAAAAGAAGTTGTGCTTTTACTGTGGATTTTTCTTTCCACAAGAAGGTAAATGTCCCACCAACAGACAGATGTGCAAAGGCTGCAGGAAAGATAACCATTTTGCAACGGTTTGCAGAGCGAGGGAAAGATCAAGTGTGTCATGTCGAGAAGACAAAATGGAGGAAAGATCAAGTGTGTCACATCGAGAAAGAAAAATAGATGCCAGAGTGTTCAAAATGCAACGTTCTACGCATGCCTATAAGGCCAAGTGACCACATCATTTGGGGCAAGTAGAACTGAACGACGTAAATTGTTTTCAAGCACTCATCTAAAAGTCTGTCACCATCATTATCAAGTGAAAGTGAGGAAGATGGGAGTGCAATGTCAATGTTGACTGCTGTACAACATGCACATGTAGGGTTAGTCTCTTATAAAGAAGAATGCCAGAAGAAGCTAGGTCAACAAGGAAAAGTGTGAATTGTATTTGGACACTATCCCAAGATCACACTGAAAGTGAATGGGTGCTCCATATCTTTTATCATAGACAGTGGCACGTCGATAAACATTATGCCAGAGGAAAAGTACAATGAACTGTCTCCAGTGCCCTGTTTAACCCTGTCGAAAACTAAAGTGTATAAGTGGGCTGCTTCGATGCCACTGCAAAGTAAAGGTTCATTCATAGTGACTTATGTCTTACCAGGCACTTCATCTAGTGCATGTTTACTCAGTTTCAGTACTGCTGCTGATGTAGGGCTGATTTCTGTAAACTACAATGTCAATGACTATCATGAAATAATGAATCAGTTTCCATCCTTGTTTCATGGATTGGGAAGACTTAAGACCATGAAAGTGCAACTTCACATAAATGAGGACATTCGTCCTGTTGCTCAATGATATAGTCGAATTGCATTTGATTTATAAGAGGCTGTTGAGAAAGAACTTGAGACACGCTTAAAGCACGACATCATTGAGTGATACACTGGTCCGAAACCATGGGTAGTGCTGAAATAGGATAGTAGAGGAGCCATGCGCTTCTGCGTTGATAAACGCAAGCCAACAAGGCGGTTGAAAGAGAACAACATCCAGGTCCTCACATTGCTGACATGATTACGCAACTGAATAGAGCTAAAGTCATTTCCCTCCTTGGTTTGGACAAAGGGTATCACCCGCTTGAGCTGGAAGAGATTACAGGAGCATTACTACCTTTTCGACTCATGTTGGTTTATTTAGATATAAAAGGCTAAGTTTCAGAGTGTCTTCAGCTGGAGAACTGTTTCAGGACATCATTCATCACATAATTCAGCCAGTCACAAATGTTTTTAATTACCGTGATGATATATTCGTTTTTGGGTCCACACGAAAGGAACATGATAAAGCTGTTACAAAACTGTATCATATATTTTCCGATGCAGGACTCACTTTAATTGCAGCTAAGTGTGAGTTTCATCAAACCAAACTCAAGTTCTTTGGTCATATGTTTTCCCATTGGAGAATGACTCTGGATTCAAAAAAAGAACATGCCTTGTTATTCACTTCTCCCTCACAAGATGTAACTATGCTGCGATCCTTCCTTTGTATGGCCAGTTACTGTTCAAGGTATGTACCTGACTTTACCACTGTAAGTGCCCTGTTGAGAGACTTAATGAAATGAAATGTTCAATTTCTATGGTTAAGTGAATGTGAGCAAATCTTCAAGAAAATCAAACATGCAATTGAGTACACCACTGAAATGGCATACTTTGATCTGAAATTACCGACAGAGGTTGATGTTGATGCATGCCCAGTGGGTTTGGGTGCCATCCTTGCCCAGCACACTGAACATCCCAATGCCCCAAGGCACATTGTGGCCTATGCCAGCTGAATTTTGTCATCAACGGAATGCACCTATTCAAATCCTGAAAAAGAAAGCCTTGCTGGTGTGTGAGCTTGTGAACATATTCATGTGTTCCTATATGGAAATCATTTCACAGATGTCACTGACCACCAAGCATTGTTCACCATTTTCGGCAATGCTAAAGCCAAGATGTCCCCAGGCATTTAGAGGTGGGTATTACGACTGCAGGAGTAAGGTTATACAATTGTGCATCATCCAGGAACAGATCAACACCCAGATGACTACTTCTCGCATGTGCCAATACAGTGTCATGGCACTACTTCTAAAGCGGCAGATGCTTGTTTTTGCTTCATTGTGAATTTAGTACTTCTGCTGCCATATCGGTTGAACAAATCATTGCTGCCACAAGCACTGAATGGGATTTGCTGATACTCAAAAACATTATAACACATCAATCATGGCGGAAACATACTCAACCTCTTAATGATGACCATGAATACCAGAAATTCAAAAATGTGCAGGAAGAACTTCAGTTACCCCAGAAGGCATCATCTTATGAGGGTCGAGAATTGCCATACCAGAGAGTCTGAAACAACAAGTTATTGAACTAGCTCATGAGGGAAATCTTGGAGTTGTTCTACTAAACGAGCTCTACGGGAGCATGTGTGGTTCCCTCGTCTTGTTGAAAGAGATGAAAAAAGCTAAAGTCATGTCATTTGTGCAACTGCCTGTCATCCAAAACAACCCCGCTTCCATTGAACATGTCTGATCTTCCAAAGCATGCATGGGAGAAGATTACAATTGATTTCTTTGGACCACTTGACAATGGACATCATGTACTAGTAATTATTGATGAATATTCCCATTTTCTCCTTATGGAAGATCTGCCGTCAACTACTCATGATAGAGTCGTTGAGAGATTAGAAAGTTTTTTTCCAGCATGAGGTGTTCCTTTGATTTTAAATCTGACAATGACCCACCTTTCAATAGTCGAGAATTTAAAGATTTTCTCACTCATCTAATATGTCAAGCATCAGAAAAGCACACCTCTTTGGCCACAGGTGAATGGTAAGGTTGAGAGATTTATGATGTTGTTGTTGTTGTATAAGCTTTATTCCGACAGCTTGTGTCATAAAAGCTATAAAAACACCATTTTGAATAAAAAGAGGTATAAAAATGATTAATTCGTACAGCAGCGTGTTACAGATAAATATATACAAACAATCCATCCTAGTACCCAACTGTAACCAGAGTACATCATGCTGGTCAGCAGATCAACGATAAGGCTATCGATACAGCGATAATACAACATAGTGCAATAAATACATGCATTAAACACATTCTAAAATAAGGAGGAAGATGCACTACGATGCTTCCTGTTGTGATGCATCTTCTGTTGGACCCAATTTACAGTCCCCCCTCAAGGCGGCATTATGGAGAGGCTAGAAACAATGAAGTGCACGTGCATAGTGTATAAATAAAACATAAATTGCCAGCTTATGATCCCTATGGCAGCTGCATGTAGTCAAAACCAAAGGGGATGATGGACGGAGTGTTGAACATTGCAAGCACTCACCCCCAGTCAACTGATCTGGGTTTAATCCATCATCATTCTTTAGCTCACTCCGCCACCCCAGTTGAGACATGGCCATATGCAAATCAGTCTGACCCTGTGCCTCATGGGAACAGTCCAGCCCGAACTGTGATGTCTCTGAGAAGGCTAGGATGCAAGAAATGGTCAAGGCTGGTGTGACCTAATTGAACTGATAGTGTGCCGTGATGATCAGGAGAGAGTCCGTGGGAAAGGAGCCCAAGAGAAAGGACAATGACTGCGGAGTTCTTGAATGTGTCAAAAGAAGATACAAATGGACTGATCGAATCGGATGGAAATGTTTAAGCGTATGGGAAAGGAAATGATCCAAGGACCCTTGAATCCAAGAGAACTTGATTAAAGAATGAATAAGCTGACATGCATGGACCAATGAAAGAAAAGCGTGATATTAATGTTGCAACAGTTAGTTAGCAAAGTTAGAATTAGGGTATAAGAGGGCCTACTCTTAGTGGGAGGGGGTCAGTTCCAGGCAGTTCGAGAGACGTGGTTGCAGTCACAGTCAAGAGAGGAGTTGAAGAGTCGTGTTGGTGGCTTCCAGTGCTGGGTGGTCCTGATCGATCCCTTACTGAGCGGGAGATGCTGAAAGGCTGTTAGGGGAGACGGGTTGCAGGTAGCTGATGCTGACGAGCTGAAGTTGCTGTTGCTGTCTTAACTTTACAGTTGAGTATGAGAATCAGGCTATTTCTAATCCCAAAGTTAGGTTAGAAATCATTAGACTAAATTAGGAAGTTAGGCAGGTAACTAGGGTTTTGGCTTCATGACAAAATTTCCTTTCTGCAATAAATTGATTATGCTTAATAAAATTGTGAATTTAAAAATGAATAATTGAATAAAGTATTAAATTCTTTCCATGCTTTTAAAAATTATATAAAATTTAAGATTCTTTAAACCCAAAATGACTCAGTGGTTATTTTCCTAAATGATTGTGACATAAGTAATTGTTTATTGTGATTCAGCTGGTCTTAATCACTATGAACTAATTTCTTAAATGAATGATTCATCGACCAAACAATGAGCAGGAATATCTTAAGAAATAACTAAAAGAAAGTGACAAATTAAGGAAAATAGATATCCTTGCTCTTCCAGCGGTACACAAAATGGTGTTCTCCATTTAGTTCTCATGTTTCTCCTAGGAGTACAGAATTTCACAAAGGTGTAAAGGAAATCCAGGAGTGTGCGTGTGTGTTAGACGATGTTTATGGGCCCCATCGTCATGTGGATATGAGAAATATAGTTTGCCCCTGGATGACCTATAAATAACCTAGGAGGAGAATAGTTTTTATTGTACGCGCTGCATCAGATTTCTTGGTAGCAGAGTTATGGTTTTCTATAGATTAGTTTAGTGATTATTGTTTATTGATTATTTGATGACTAACACTATATGTTGAGTCGCGTTATGTTATATGTGAGTTTTCACGCTTCTGGGATGTAGGAAGTGGAACACGTGTGGCAAGAGAAGTCACATGGAATTTGGTACATGGTCTGAATTCATTTTGGTTATAACGCAGGTTGTGTTATGTTAGGGATTTCGGTGTGAAAAGTGTGTAAATGAAATAGCAAATCACGTTTACTTGTGAAACTTTGGCCTTAATTCTCAGGAGCCTAGTCTCCACATGTGTCTTATCCCCAGAGAAACGAGTAAATTGTTTGTTTGAAAGAAGGGTAAGGTAGAGGAAGTGCTACTTTATCGGCGAAAGTAAATAATTCTGTGGTAGGGTAGAGGTAAGCGCTGCCTACTGGAAAAACAGGATTCTTGTGTAAAAGGACAAAGCTGTCACTTTGTTTAGCTTAATCAGACTATGGAATTGTTTATTTGTTGTAACTAACGAAGAAAACAGTAAAAAGAAAAAATTGCCGATAAATTTTGTAAAGGAGGGGTAAAGAGTAGAAGTGACGTGGAAAAGTGCCGCGCTAGGATTGGTTAGTGCACTAGTCACGTGAATACAGAGCAGGAGTGACGTAGAAAAGTGCCGCGCTAGGATTGGTTGGTTCGCGGACGGTGGAAATTGTTCTGATTGGTACGTTAGTGTGAATCGCGCTGTAATTGGACGAAGTTCCGTACACAGAAACAGCGTTAGAGTAAAGAGAAAACAAATAGAAAACATGCCAGTATTACGAGTATGAAAGGGAGAGAACGTCATGGACGACGAAATTAAAGAATTTCTTTAAGAAAGACAAAAAGGTTGTGACTAGAGAGGGACAAGTAATTCCTCCGCCGAAATCAGCAGCTTCACATATGATGCTGAAATATGGATATCATACGTGCATATGGTTGGATAATTGGGTAAAATATACCAAGAATGATGGAGCATTGGCTTTCCCTGAAAATGGTTCTTTTAATGTAGCGATTTTACGGAATTTAAAAGAAAAGATGCTTAAATTGGAACCTAGACCGACACAGTTTGAGGCTTTAACAGAATGGGAAGATGAGATGTACGAAAAAGAAAGATTCAGAGGTATGAAAGGTTATGAGTTCGTGCCCGGAAGATTGTGGGGAATGAATCATGAGGACAGAATAAAACGATGGAGATGTGCTAACATGACAGGAGGTTTGTTTCCAGCTTTTACAGTTGAGGAAGGGACTAAGAAAAACGGACTGAGAAAAAGAAACATTTAGAGAGAGAAAGGTGTATGCATGAGAGCGAAACGGATGACGAGTTGCTGGAAGATATATTAAATAAAAATCCACCTCCGTATCAGCAGAATTCTACAGTGGTGACACCAAATGCGCCACCAATAGAAACTATGCGAAATAAAAGTCCAGAAAAAAGACAAGAAATAAATAGGTCACAAGAACAAATAAGAACTTCCCAAAATGAGGGAATAGAAAATGATAGTGCAAGAGAATTGGCAAGGACAACAAAAGAATTAACTGAGAAAATTAGAGAATTAACCAAGAATATGGAAGCAGTTACCGTACCCGTAACAATAGGTCCAGTAATACCAGTTTTCGAGAATCAGAAAATTGATGAACGATCTTTGGTGATTCCCTTGAGTTCGCAATTCCAAAGAGAAAAGGAAAGAATGGAAACAAGTCCAGGTACGAGCAATTTGACTAGTGCTTACAGACCAAGTCCACCTGAAAATTTGACAGTGAATGAGTGTAGCGGTAGGAAAATGCCTATGGTAACTGAATCTGCAACAGTGACACCTGAAAAGAGTGGAAATTGGACAGAAATAAATAGTACTCCTATAGGTCCGACTCCTGATGAGTTAAATGAGTGGATAAAAGCTTTTAAAATAAAAGAAACGGAAGAAAAACCATTAGATGTGATCAGATTAAAAATTGACATGGAAGAATTAATATTAGGAACGATTGGTACTGAAAAGATAAAAAATTATCAGGATGATGAAATAATGTTTCTGTGCAAAAGTATAACATGGAGGGCAAAGAATTTACATGACAAACTAGAAGAAGTGGTCGGTGAGATTGGAATAGATTTTGCAAAAGTAAAAACGTTGCAGAAACCATACAGAGTAGACTTTTGTGAAAAAGATATTGAAAATTTGAATACAGCAGGAAGGCTGACACAGATAAAAGAGTTGATTGTTTTGTTGAGAAAATGGGGTGATGTGGACAGATGGAAGGTTAGATGGACAAAGAAGAATGAGAAAAGTATAGACAAAGGTTCATTGGCTTTTATGATAACAGAAAAAGAACCTGTTGTTAAAGAATACCCTATGAGAGAAACTCCAGGTGGTAGTTATGTGCATGTTCCCTGGACTAGGCAGGACATCTTGTCATTTACAAATGACTTTCCAAAACTAAGAGAGAAGCCAGTTGAATGGTACCGACAGGTAGAAAGGTTTGTAAAGGTCTCGAAAGTGTTGTGGATAGATTTGGATGGATTGTTTGACATAGTGGTACCAACGGATCTGTGGTCAGAATGTAAGATTACAGTTGACTGGCCAACTGCAGAATATCCAAGAGATCCTAAGACAGGAGCTCCAGGACCAGATGTGATGAAGAAATACGACAAGGTGATTACCTTTTTGAAAAATAAGATTCCTCCAAAAGAGACAGATTGGGTTAAGATTGATAGAACTACACAGGAAAGTAAGGAGAGTGTACATGCATATTATGAGCGATTGTTGTTGGTTTTCAAACAGTATAGTGGTTATGAGGAATTAAGTGAGAAGGATATGAGTCATTTTGTATACCGATTTGTATTTGGCTTGAAACAAGAAATAAGCGATATGATTAAGCAACATATGATAAACTGGCAGAATGCAAGTGTAGATGAGGTGCTGAGGTATGCTAAGTATTGTAGTGATGAAATAGAGAGTAAACAGCGTAAGTTGAAAGAAAAAGCAATGTGGGCACAAGTGAAAGTGGCAGAAAAACAAGAAGCCCAATTGGATAATAATAATAGAAATGAATCAGGACAGAATAAGATGCGACCAAATATAGGTAAAGGAAAAGGACAAGTGAGTCTAGAAGAGGCAAAGAAGAAATGGCCATGTCATAATTGCGGAAAATTAGGGCATTGGAGGAATGAGTGTAAGTTCCCACCTAAACCTAATACAGAACATCAATCATTAACTCCACAGGTGCAGAATGAGGTAGTTGTTCAACAAAGTCAGGTGCCACAACCACCACTTCCCAACATTGTTAACCAGCAAAGATACAGTACAGAAACAGGATTCTACGGAGGAGAGCAGGTAACACAGTTGCCGAGAGCAGCTAACATTTCACAGTATTGGTTGCATCAGAGTGAGGATGACCCGGATGAAAGTTTCTGACGGTGCGCAAGAGAGGGGAAAGAGTGCGTGCTTGGCGCAACTCTAGAGGTAGATCAGTCTGGTCCCTTTGTGGATGGAGAAGTGAATGGAGCAAACGTAACATTCCTTGTCGATACTGGAGCTACCCGTCTCTACTGTTAGGTCAGTGGAAATTCCGAACCTTCCTCTCTCAGGTGAATACATCCAAGTGGTAGGAGTAGCAAATCAGCAGATTAAAACCCCACTTACTGAATTGGTAGAAGTAAAAATTGGTTCTTTTAGTAAAATGCATAAATTTGTAGTGTGCGATTGTAGTCCTGTAAATCTTCTAGGTCGTGACCTTTGTGTAAAAATGAATTGCACAATTTATTGTACGCCAGATGGAATAGGTTTTCAGACTTCAGATGAAGATGTTTTGTACAAGGTAACTTTGATGAATCAAGAACCTGAAACAAATGGTTTGTTTCCTGCATTTGATGCAGAAAAACTTCCAGAAGAACTAAAAAGTGCTGTAAGAGAAAGTGTGTGGGATTTTACAGGAGAGGACATTGGATTAATGAGAGAAGTTGATCCCGTAAAAGTGACAGTGAAAGAAGGGATAAGTTATCCAAACACGCCACAGTACAAATTAACTCCAGAAATAATTGAAGGAATAACTCCTGTGATAAATAAAATGATTGAACAGGGAATTTTGAAAGAAATCATGAGCAGTCCATGTAATTCACCTATTATGGGACTGAAAAAGCCAAATGGAACATATAGAATAGTACAGGATTTGAGAAAGATCAACAAAATAGTGGTACCATGCTGTCCAATAGTGCCAAACCCTGCAGTGATTCTATATCAAATTCCGCATGAAGCTGAGTGGTACACTGTGATAGATTTGTGTCATGCATTTTTCTCTATTCCTTTGCATCCAGATAGCCAACCATTATTTGCATTCCGTTTCGGAGAGCGTATTTTGGCATGGTACCGAATTCCACAGGGGTATACAGAAAGCCCCTCAATTTTTAATCAGATTCTAAAGAAATCTCTGGAAGATTTAAAAATGCCAGAAAAATCAGTGATGGTGCAGTATATCGATGACCTATTGGTGGCATCGAAAACCAAAGAAGCATGTGTAAGTGACACAATTGCTTTGCTGAACCACTTAGAGAAAAGAGGACATAAAGTGTCTCCTTCAAAATTACAGTTTTGTCAGAAAGAAGTCCAGTATTTAGGACATAAAATTGAGAAAGGAGTGCGGAAAATAGCGACAGAAAGAGTAAGAATGATTCAAGGAATGAGAGCACCAATGACTCAGAGAGAGGTAAGAATGTTCTTGGGAATGGTTGGATATTGTCGACAGTGGATAAGTGGATTTTCTTTGATTGCAAAACCCTTACAAAAATTGACAAAGAAAGATGTAAAAGACCCTTTTGAGTTAAACAAAGAAGAAATGAAATCTTTCAAAGAATTGAAAAAGAAACTGTGTGAGGCCCCTGCATTAGGCATGCCTGATTATGAGAAGGATTTTGAGTTATACTGCAGTGAAAGAGATGGATGTGCATTTTCAGTACTGGTACAAAAACACGGCACCATGAAGAGGCCTATAGCTTACTTCTCAGCTGTTTTAGATCCTATAGCAAAAGCATTGCCTGGGTGTCTGAAAGCAGTTGCTGCTACTTGTGTAAGTCTGGAACAAAGTGAAGGTATAGTGATGGGGTATCCCTTGAGAGTGTATGTTCCCCATTCAGTAGAAATTCTTTTGACAAGAACAAAAACACAGTACATGACACATAGTCGGCTGACTAAGTACGAAAAAGTCATCTTGAGTGCTGAAAATGTGACCATAGATAGATGCATAAATGTAAATCCTTCTACATCATTGCCAGATGAAGAGAGTATAATTGAACAAGATGAAGTAGATCATGATTGTCTGAATGTGCTGGAATATTGCACAAAACCAAGAGCTGACATAAAAGATGAACCGTTAAAGGAATCGGATTATGTCATGTTTGTAGATGGTTCATGTTTACGCACAAAAGAAGGAGTGTTAAGCGCAGCTTACGCAGTATGCACAGTGGCAACTGTGATGGAAGCGTCTTGTCTGAAAGGAGTTAGGTCTGCCTAAGTTGCGGAACTAATTGCTTTGATTCAAGCATGTAAATTGGGGAAAATGTACGAATCACGATTGTGACCGATAGCCAATATGGTTTCGGCATCGTACATGATTTTGGTCAAATTTGGTCACAAAGAGGATTTTTGACATCTGCAGGAACACCTATCAGAAATGGAGAGTATGTTAAAAAACTGCTTGAGGCGATACAATTGCCTAAACAAATAGCTGTAGTGAAATGCAAGGCGCATAAGAAAAATGAAGATTACATAGCGGTCGGCAATAATTATGCTGATGAGATCACTAGATATTGTGCGGAAAACATGGCGTCCCTGAACAAAAATAGAGAAAGGGAGCATGTCTCTTGTCCTTTGCTTTTCACTAATACTGTTGAAACATGGGATGAAGTAAGGCAGTTACAAGAAACAGCAAGAGATGAGGAAAAGGATTACTGGATTAAAGCAGGATGTAGAAGACAGGAAGATAATGGAGTGTGGGTATACAGAGATGAAAGACCAGTTATGCCTGATAGCATGATTGCAGACATGGCACGGATGTACCATGGACAAGCTCATATTGGGAGAGATGCAATGATTAGACTTTTAGACAAACTTGGTATAACCCAAAATTCAGAGCCATTGCTGAAAGTCTTTGTCAAAGATGTCTTATTTGTCAACAATTTAACCCAGGAAGAAAAACAGTAGTGAGTCTAGGAACAATAGGACGAGAAGGAGGTCCATTCACAAGGATACAGATGGATTTCATTGAGATGCCCCTAGTAACAGATTAAGATATGTTCTGGTGGTCGTCTGTTTGTTCTCTCATTGGGTGGAGGCATACCCCACAAGAAGGAATGATGGAACAACAGTGGCAAAACTTATGCTACGAGAGTTCATTCCGAGGTATGGTTTTCCAGTCACAGTTGAGACAGATAGAGGAACACATTTTCAAAATTAGTTGATCCAATTGATTTGTGAAGCACTGAGTATTAAACAAAAATTACATTGTGCTTACAGACCAGAGGCTTCTGGGGTAGTAGAGCAGATAAATGGAACAATTAAAAACAGATTAGGAAAAATGTGTCAAGCTACAGGACTCAAATGGCCAGATGCACTGCCTCTTGTTCTGATGACCATCAGGAGCATCCCTGAAAAGAAAACGGGACTCAGTCCTCATGAAATGATCATGGGACGAGCAATGAGACAAGCCCACGTACCAGTCAACAAGTTATTAACAATAACTGATGATCTAATACTGGATTATTGCAAAGGACTGGCTGATGTGGTGCGTTCTGTGTTTCATCAGGTTGGACCGGATGCGACCACTCTTGAAAGAAAACCAGCCCACGACTTGAATCCAGGAGACTGGGTCCGTATTAAAGTCCACAGGAGAAGAAACTGTCTAGTTCCACGTTGGGATGAGCCAAGACAGGTAATCCTAGTAACAACGACTGCTGTCAAGTGTGCAGGAGTGAAGAACTGGGTTCATGCCAGCCACACAATCAGAATTCCAGAACCTACAGATCGACATGTGAGTCGGCGTCTGGAAGTGTGGGATAAAAGTTTAACGGCTGGAACAACCAAGATAAAAGAAAGGGTGCCAGAACTTGAAGATCGACCTGAAAGTCGACATCTGGAGACCCCAACGGAAAACACCTCTAGAGAAGAAGAGGAACAAGAAGAAGAAGAAGAAAGAAATTCAGAAGTTCCAGAACTTGAAGATCGACCTGTAAGTCGACATCTGGAAATATCTGACACAACTTCAGGATCTGATGATTCAGCTGCAAACTGGGAAGAATTCGAAAGAGAACTTGGGGTTATAAACCAATTAGAGAAGAAACTGAGCAAGAAATTGAGTTAGATGAACAACCAAGTACAAGTTATGGTGGAAATCCTTCAGAAACAATATTAATAGATGAAGTAGGGAAAGAAGTACACAAAAAGTTAGAAAATCGAGAAGAACCCCGAGGAGCAATAGGGATAGATAGAGAAACAGGAGAACAGGGAAATTTAGAACCAGAAAAGGAGAAAAACACCAAATCGGAAGAACCCCGAGGAGGGACAGTAATAGGGGAAAACAAAAAGGAGAAGACAGATCCACCAGTAGGAGATGACGAGATTATAAGTTTCAAAATAAGAGACAATAGTGAGACAGTTAAAACAGAAACAGAAGAAAGTGGAGGAGAGGAAAAAGCAAAGACTGAATCAAGAAAAAGAAATTGGAAATCAGAAAGAGAAGAAAGAGAAGGTGAAGCCAAAAGGCCAAGAAAAGGAGATAATTGGCCCAACAGCTATGTAAGAAAATTGAGATATAGAATAATAAGAGCAGAAGATGAAGATGCAGAACAAGTAAATGAGGTAACAAGTCAAAAGGGACAAGAAAAACCCAGTGGAAAAAGATTACAGAAGTCCAAAAGGACAAAGAAAGTGAATTCAAAATTTAAGTCACCTGAGTGGCTGTATATTGCATTAACTGATTACAAAGAAGAAGAAGAAAACACTCACGGAAACCAGAGACTGAGAAGTCGGATGGGAAAAGGTGAGATGCAACGAAATTGAAGTGAAGACTTATAGTGCTTCTGACGGACGTGACAAATTTACTGGACGTGACAAATCACCGGATGTGACAACGAAAGAATTCTGGAGAGAATTAAAGAAAGTACCAAGCAAAGACTTTTTGAAAGCAGAGTGGCGTCTAAGTCATTTTGAGGTGTAGTGACACAATTTTCTGAAAACTTAACAAATAGAAAAAGAAAAATGGAAAATAATAGGGATAGAAGAGATAAATGTGAATTTATAAAGAGATGGTGCAAAATGTGCTGCTTTTGTACAGGGTTATTAATGACCATATGGATAGTTTTAGCAATCACAATTCCTATTAGTGTAGCTGTGATAGAAGCAAAGAATGATACTAAACCAGAAAAAGAAACTAATATTAAAGAACAAGTTATTTTAAGAAGTAGTGCAGAGTTGCATAAGGATAGGTCAGTAACAGATTTCTCAAAGAATGTTTTTACAAAGTTGTTGTATGAGTACGTAAAAACAATGGAAGTAAGAGATTGTTATATTTGTATGCAGTTGCCTGCATCAGTATCCGAAGGTGTGACTTATCATCATCTACCTTTGACTTATGGAATAACATGTAGTGTAATAGCAAGCTTATTTTATAAAACAGGTAGATTAGAAACTTATTATACTGATATAGATAAGATTTTTGCAAACATTCCAGTAGTACCAGAACTTAACAAAGTAAAACCAGCAAAAGTTTTAGGAGAATTCTTTTAGAACATAGAAAATTAATGTTAGAAGAAATAATTAGTAACTAACCTTACCTGTGAGTTAAAGAAAGAAGAAAAGGTATTTTTAGATATGGTTGAAGAAAGAAGAATGAAATTTCAGAAAGAAGCAATGAAAGAGGAAGGAAAACACTTATGGACGTTTGAGGAAGGAAATCATGAAGGGAAAAAGATAAATGCAGCAATGACATTAGACTGGCCGCAAACAGGAAAATTGTGCATTAGGAGAAATAAGACAGTCTATGACAATTACTTTGTAGGTTCCAGTATCTGCCATGACAATTATCAAATTCTGGGAGGTTGGGGATTCAAAGGTGGAAAAGACCCAATATTTCCAGGTATCTATTATATTTGTGGGAATAGAGCTTATTACAGGTTACCGGACCATTGGTATGGAACTTGCTATGTAGGCCTGGTTTTTCCAAATTTTTTTCACATGGACAGAGAAGAAAAGGGAACATACAAGATGATTAATAGATTTACACGTAGAAAAAGGGAAAGTTTTTCAGAAATTGTAGGTGATATTTTTGGAGCATTAATACCAGCAGTGGGAATATCTTTGAATGCATTTAAAATTCGGAAGTTATCCACAGTAGTAGATCGTTTGTCTACAGATACTGCGGGAGGGTTCTTAATGGTAAATACCGAAATGGTTGCCATGAGAGCTATGGTGATGCAAAATCGGCCTGCCCTTGATATTCTTTTGGCAAAAGAGGGTGGAGTCTGTGGAATGTTGAAAGTCCAACATTGTTGTACTTACATTCCGGATAACAGTGAAAATATACAGAAGTATATTACAAATATTACAAGTCTGCACAAAGAATTAGTTCCACTGGAGGTTGAAAGTGTTTTGGGAAAACTTGGTAGAGGGTTTTCCTCAGTAGCAAATTGGTTAACTAGGATGAGTAAACTAATAATAGGGAAAGTTATAATAGTAGCAACTATAGTGATATTATTAGCAATGATGTTGAAAATAGTAATAACATGTATAAAGAGAAAAGTAAGACAGAATAAGATAAGAAGAAATAACAGAATAATGAGAGAAAGAGAGAGAGAAATGGGTGAAATTGAGTTGAGAAAATGAAAGAAAGCATGTATAAAGAGACTAAAAGGCAAGATGAAGAAGAGACAGAGATATGAATAACAGAAAGTAAAGGATGAAAGACATGCTGCCTGAAAAGAAGTATGACTTGGTTTTATGTGGTGATTTAAAAATCACCAAAGGGGGAGTTGATGGAGCAGGGAAAATAAAAAAATGTAACCCCTAACAAATTATATAATTAATTAATTAAAAATGTTCGTTTAAATGTATTAATCAACATTGTATATGTGGGAATGGTAATATGCCAATGTATGTGCTAAATAATCTATTAATGAATGTCCGTGTGTCTAATCATAACGTAAGAATAAAAAGCGTACTAAATAAAATAAATGCATGTTTGTGCTTCATAGAAATAAAATGTGTCGTTGCAAAAACAATAGTGATGGTAAGTAAGGAGCAGCTTAAATGTCGCTTTGCTAGGTAACAACTAATTGGGGTACGTAGACGGGAGGGAAACGAAAGGGATATTTTTCTCTATTTTAATTATGTTTTGTTTGCTTCAAATTAGTGCTTCTAAAAGTATAACCGAGTGGCGATGTAAAATGGCCGCCAGTGGGAAGATGTGCGCAGGCGTGAGGGAACATGTGATATGAGATGAAATTGTAGAAATCCAGAACCTCGTGATGTCTCTGAGAAGGCTAGGATGCAAGAAATGGTCAAGGCTGGTGTGACCTAATTGAACTGATAGTGTGCCGTGATGATCAGGAGAGAGTCCGTGGGAAAGGAGCCCAAGAGAAAGGACAATGACTGCGGAGTTCTTGAATGTGTCAAAAGAAGATACAAATGGACTGATCGAATCGGATGGAAATGTTTAAGCGTATGGGAAAGGAAATGATCCAAGGACCCTTGAATCCAAGAGAACTTGATTAAAGAATGAATAAGCTGACATGCATGGACCAATGAAAGAAAAGCGTGATATTAATGTTGCAACAGTTAGTTAGCAAAGTTAGAATTAGGGTATAAGAGGGCCTACTCTTAGTGGGAGGGGGTCGGTTCCAGGCAGTTCGAGAGACGTGGTTGCAGTCACAGTCAAGAGAGGAGTTGAAGAGTCGTGTTGGTGGCTTCCAGTGCTGGGTGGTCCTGATCGATCCCTTACTGAGCGGGAGATGCTGAAAGGCTGTTAGGGGAGACGGGTTGCAGGTAGCTGATGCTGACGAGCTGAAGTTGCTGTTGCTGTCTTAACTTTACAGTTGAGTATGAGAATCAGGCTATTTCTAATCCCAAAGTTAGGTTAGAAATCATTAGACTAAATTAGGAAGTTAGGCAGGTAACTAGGGTTTTGGCTTCATGACAAAATTTCCTTTCTGCAATAAATTGATTATGCTTAATAAAATTGTGAATTTAAAAATGAATAATTGAATAAAGTATTAAATTCTTTCCATGCTTTTAAAAATTATATAAAATTTAAGATTCTTTAAACCCAAAATGACTCAGTGGTTATTTTCCTAAATGATTGTGACATAAGTAATTGTTTATTGTGATTCAGCTGGTCTTAATCACTATGAACCAATTTCTTAAATGAATGATTCATCGACCAAACAATGAGCAGGAATATCTTAAGAAATAACTAAAAGAAAGTGACAAATTAAGGAAAATAGATATCCTTGCTCTTCCAGCGGTACACAAAATGGTGTTCTCCATTTAGTTCTCATGTTTCTCCTAGGAGTACAGAATTTCACAAAGGTGTAAAGGAAATCCAGGAGTGTGCGTGTGTGTTAGACGATGTTTATGGGCCCCATCGTCATGTGGATATGAGAAATATAGTTTGCCCCTGGATGACCTATAAGTAACCTAGGAGGAGTATAGTTTTTATTGTACGCGCTGCATCAGATGCTTTGGGCACTTTGCCACTTCTGATCAGTGTCAAAGTGCAAGTGCTACCTGGGTAAATTGTTGTTACAATTGGTTCTCCCTGATTGGCATATTTGATTTACTTGTAAGTCCGAAGTAAAGTGTACGGAAGTGTGCCAGTGCCTGTAAATCAAATGCTACTAGTGGGCCTGCAGCACTGATTGTGCCACCCACATGAGTAGCCCCGAAAAGTTGACTCAGACCTGCCACTGCAGTGTCTGTGCGCAGTTTGTTAGCTGCCATGCCGACTTGGCAAGTGCACCCACTTGCCAGGCCCTAACCTTCCCTTTTCTTACATGTAAGGTACCACTATGGTAGGCCCAAGGTACACCCCTGGGCAGGGTGTAGTCTTTGTGAAAGGTAGGACATGTACTGGTGTGTGTGACTTGTCCTGATAGTGAAATACTGACAATTTCGTTTTTCACTATTAAAAGGCTATCCTGCCCCATAGGATAGAATGGAAAATGCTTTGTAACATCCCATTGGGACAAGATAGAGAAATAAAGTTTAAGCTCTCTGAACTCAGAATTTAATAACAGATCTTTTAGTAAAGATGTTTTTTAAATTGTGTGTTTGAAAATGCCACTTTTAGAGAGTATGCAAAAGAAACAATTGATGGACGAAACGCTGGACAATGCAAGCATTCACCCCCAGTCACAAGGATCTGGGTTAAATCCATCATTCTTTTGCTCACCACACCACCCCAGTTTAGACCCAGCCATATGCAAATCATCTTGACCCTGTTCCTTGTGGGAACAGTCCAGCCCGAACTGCCAAGCCAGGTCCTCACTGGACCGGAAACAAGCATCCTGGGACCGGTTTCAGGGCATCACCCTTCATCAGCCAGGCTAGCTTGAATCCAGTGGTGTAGTGAGCACGGGACTCAGGTCTGGGCATACCCTTCCCACTTAGGGCGACACATGCAAAAGAAACAATTGATGGACGGAATGCTGGACAATGCAAGCATTCACCCCCAGTCACAAGGATCTGGGTTAAATCCATCATTCTTTTGCTCACCACACCACCCCAGTTTAGACTCAGCCATATGCAAATCAGTCTTGACCCTGTTCCTTGTGGGAACAGTCCAGCCCAAACTGCCAAGCCAGGCCCTCCTGGCTGATGAGGGGTGAAACCCCGAAACCGGTCCTAGGATGCTTGTTTCCAGTCCAGGGAGGACCTGGCCTGGCAGTTCGGGCTGGACTGTTCCCATTGGGCGCAGGGTCAAGACTGATTTGCATATGCCTGGGTTCAAACTGGAATGGCATGGGGAGCAAAAAAACGATGGATTTAGGCCCAGATCTCGGTACTGGGGTGAATGTATGACATTGTTCTGCATTCTGTCCATCAATTGTTGTTTTTGCATTTGTCACCGCGAGTGGGACGAGTATGCCCAGACGTGGGTCCCGTGCTCTCCATGCCACTGGAGTCATGCTATCCTGGCTGATGAGGGGTGAAACCCTGAAACCGGTCCTAGAATGCTTGTTTCCAGTCCAGGGAGGACCTGGCCTGGCAGTTCGGGCTGGACTGTTCCCATTGGGTGCACAGGGTGAAGACTGATTTGCATATGGCTGGGTTCAAACTAGAATGGCATGGGGAGCAAAACAATGATAGATTTAGGCCCAGATCTCTGTACTGGGGTGAATGTATGACATTGTTCTGCATTCTGTCCATCAATTGTTGTTTTTGCATTTGTCACCCCGAGTGGGACGGGTATGCCCAGACGTGGGTCCTGTGCTCTCCATGCCACTGGAGTCATGCTATCCTGGCTGCTGAGGGGTGAAACCCCGAAACCGGTCCTAGGATGCTTGTTTCCAGTCCAGGGAGGACCTGGCCTGGCAGTTCGGACTGGACTGTTTCCATTGGGTGCAGGGTCAAGACTGATTTGCATATGGCTGGGTTCAAACTGGAATGGCATAGGGAGCAAAAAAACGATGGATTTAGGCCCAGATCTCTGTACTGAGGTGAATGTATGACATTATTCTGCATTCTGTCCATCAATTGTTGTTTTTACTTTTAGAAAGTAGGCATTTTCTTGTATAACCATTCTGTATACCTCTGCCTCTTTGTGTATTGACTGTCTGGTTTTAGAGTAACAGGGGCTGGGAATGTGCATTCACTGTAGACAGCCACTGGGGGGTTGAGGTGTGCCTGACCCTTCCTGGATGACTCAGAGCTGAGCTGAATAGACCACGGCTGAATTTAGAGTAGTGGGAGGAGATTTCTTTGCACCTGAATTGGGCCTGTCTCCCTTGCACAATGCTGTCTCCACCCTCTGGGGTCATACTGCACCAGTGAGGACAGAAATGGTTTGGACTAGGCTAAGAGACCATTGCACAAAGAGAACAAAGACATTTTGGGGTATAAGTATTAGACCTAAAAGCCCAGAACTTTAGATCACTTCTGGACTCAAGAGGAACCTTTGCCAAGGAGAAGAGCTCAAGAGCTGTAAGGAGGAGTATTGCCCCTTTGCTGTGTGGGATTAGCCTGCAGTTGCTGTTTCTGCCAAAGAGAGGACAAAGACTGGCACTTTGCTTTGAACCTGCTTGAAGAAGATCTCCAAGGGCCTGTGGGTGCTGGCCTCCTGTTCTGAAGTCTCAGGGACACAAAGACTTCACCCCAGCTCCCCTGAACTCTGCTGCTGAGAGTTCTGATCTGCCAGGAGGTGCCTGTTCCAGTTCTGGGGCCTCTGGATGTTGTGCTTGCTGCTGGGAGCTGGAAGAAACCTGAAGAACTAAGAAAATCAATGCATCGCTCTTCTTGGGGCTGTTTTTCCAACACGGCACCGCTGTGCGAGAAGAATCTCCACGCATCGCTGCGCCGCTGCCGAAACCAACTTAGCGCCTGTCGCTGCTTCAAGAACCGACGCATTGAGGGGTCGTGGCCGAAGAAGCCGATCCAGCACCGCTCAGAGCCGCTGCATCGATCGCCGCCGCATCCCGGATTTCCACGCATCGTGCCTGTGCGGCAAGTTTTCCCGACGCATCACCTGTGGACCAGTACTGTCTCGGAATAAACGCATCACTTTCCCCTACAGACCGGATTTGACGCATCACTTCTCCTGCGTGCAGCAGAATTGTCGCATCGCCTCTCCATGGTCTCAGGAACTGACTCATCTCTTTGTTTTTTGACGCTTCCCATCTCTGTGGCTGTTTGGCCTTGTGAATTTTGACGTATCTACAGGTACTTTGTGAGAAATAACGCAACCATAGTTTTCTATGGACCAAGTTGTTTGAAACCTTTCTAAAGTCATATTCTTATTGCATGTATGTTGGATTTTTGTCGTTTTGGTCCTGTCGAGTTTAGATAAAGATACTTTATTTTTCTAAACTAGAGTGGTGTCCATTTGTGGTGTTATCACTGTATTACTTTGAGTTTACACATTGCCTTTGAGATAAGGCTGTCTGCTCGTGCCAAGCTACCCAAGGGGTGAGCAGGGGTTATCTAAATTGTGTATCCCCCTTACCCTGACTAGAAGCAAGGGTCCCTATTTGGACAAAGGCACCTACCTCTGCCAACTAGAGACCCCCATTTCTAACAGAGCCTCATTGCTGCTGCACTTGATCCAATAATTTTAGGTAGGCCCCTTTTTACACCAGCTACTGTTCTGCTCCATAAACTCTGACACAAGCTATTACCTGACTTTTAAAAGAGGCTTTAATACCTGGCTGTATCATTTAAATTGATATAGGTCTGTTAAAACTATACACTTTTCACAATTAGCTCCGTTGAACTTCTTTTATTGGCAACAAAATGCAAGAAGGCAGTTAAATGGCATCTTTGCGTTTAATAAATAAACATAAAATAGTATTGTAAGGTACATAAAAACCTGTCTCTCAAATGCATTGCACTTCGATGCCACACCGAAACTTTAAACTTACTTCTACTAGAGGTAGACTGGGGTGTGGGCGCTGCAGTGCATAGACGTTATGCTACAAAAATCGTGTAGGGGCTACCACATATTTTAGGGTTCCCACACATTTAATACTTTCATTGTGTTTTAAAATCATGTGGTATGATTTCATTACAAACTCCGGAATACTGTGTTTTTATTACAGTAATACCACATGGCAGCAAGAGAAAGCAGTACCCATTACCATCAGCATCAGCAAAAGGCTGGTGCTAACCCAAGGCATACAAATGTGGAAAAATCACAAAAACACAATTTTTGCAACTTATTCCCGATTTCAAGATAAATTTGTGGCAACACTGATTGTATCTGGGTGGGGTGACATAATTACTGATTCATAGCATTGCCAGAAATTCACTGAGAATCTATAAATGAGGCATGGAGGAGATCATGGCCACAATCTGGCTCCTCTGTAGCACCACTGGTTTAATGAGCATGGATGTCAATTAGGGGTCCCCACGGATGACATCTGATACCCTTTGCTTGTACTTACGTATTCCTGGCACTGCCTTTGCTTCAACTGATCTCAGGGGTCATAGTTGCAGAAGAAGTAACAGAGGGTAAACTGGGCTCCTAGAGCAATGTTTACATTCTGTAGTGTCTCTCTTTACCCCCCCACTCCATCCTCAGCATCAAGTAGAAGGCTGTTAAAAGTCTGAGGGGTCACCTTTATAATAACAATGAGCTTCCTGTTGAAGAGCAGTGAAATATATCACCTTTAAATATTCAGAGTATTAAATATTAAAATTCTTGAATTGTTTCAACTAGACTCGTTTTGTTTTAATATTTTAGAAATTAAACACAAGCGTGTAAAGTTTTGCGATCCGATGCTTTTTAAGTGTAAGTCCAACTTTAATTTTGCAAATTTGGTGGAAAAGCCTCTTTTTTAACTACAGTATTGTTATACTTTTGTTTTTGGGGTTTTGCTGAAAAATACTTCGTTAGGAAGGTGTTTTTTTGTTTTGGAATATTTTTTCTATCTTAGTGATGATCTTCTTTCTGATTCACCTTTCTCAGATTCATTTGTGATTTTAGTGTGTAGAGCATTGGTTTCATATATTTGCTTTCTAAAAACATTTTTAAAATTTTTGTATTAGAAAAATGGAGGGTTTCCAGAGAATTATCCTCTCTCTCATGACCAGAGACTTGTTTCAGTACTGAAATGCGTTTAGGGAATCAAGATGAACATTTCTTGAAATAAGACAAAATACCACATATGTTTAATTTAGTGTAGTTTAGATGACCTAGTGGATCTGAACTTTTGGAAAAACATTGAAATCTTTCTTTATTTTTGGAAAGCAGCTGAGGGTTTGGTAGGCTGGTGCTGCTCCAATAGAAACAGTGATTCCTCCTGACATGAACAACACAACCTAATGGAAGAGCAGACTATGCGTGTGGCCTGTGTTATCGCTTTTGCAGGTGAAAAGGGACAGCATAATGTAATTATTTTCAGCCCGACCAAATAACCCACAAGGACAAACACTGTCTTTTCGCAAATAAATGGCTAGATTCCTATTTATTTTGTGAGGAAATAAGAGGAACCCCTTAAATCCAAAGGAATAGGGTACTTTGCAATTATGTCACAAAAAAAGGGTATCCTTTGGACGCTAGTCTAACAGGTCAAAAACATACAATCAATTATCTACATTCAATCCCAATCACACTCATTCTATTGGGCACCATACATATACAGAAAGTATTATCATATATCCCAGATAGATAATCTAGACAACTCAATTTATGAAAAAAAAACAAATCAATTTATTAATTAAAAACCAATAGGGTACACAGTTAAAAAACAGGGTAGATATAGTCCACAACACTATCAGTCACTTCAAAGCTAGCATCAATTAAATGTCACAAATGTTAATAACAAAATTATAAACCACAATTGCATAAAAAGGAGAGTACAGATAATAGACAAGAGCAATCTGTCATTTAGGTGGTACACATCCGTGTTAAGCAGTTTCTCAAGCTAAAACCCAGTATTTTACTATTTGTTAGGTACTCATAGGCTTTAGCCCCTTCACGGATTGTGTTGTTTTCACAAGGGCGTCAACGCGTTTCGATGGATAGCTCATATCTCCATCTTTATCAAGACAGCAATTGTAACTCTCACTGTAAATAGATTTGTATTGGATCTGTTAAAAACACCTCATATTAGGTGAGGAGGGCCACTTTGTTTTTAAAAAATTATAATTTGTGAGTATACGGGGCAGTTGCCTCTTTCTTCCCACTGGATTTCTAGGCGGGTGGTCTCTAATATATCTTCATGCCACCTTGAATAAATGTGTAAATTTAGGTGGTACTTGATTTGGACCGGGGGCACGTTATTCTCTGGCCTGGTTAATGTTTGCAGTTCTGAAAAACATGTAATGTAAGGCTTCTCACTAGGAGCCACGGTTGCTAATTTGACTTCTGCTTCCTTGAGTGCACCGTGCGTGAAGGCCACGACATTAGCAGGAGGCGGCGTGAAACTATTGAAACCCTAATTATCAAAGGGAATCTTGAACTCAAGGAAGCAGAAGTCAAATTAGCAACCGTGGCTCCTAGTGAGAAGCCTTACATTACATGTTGTGTGGTGCAAAAGTGATGCAACCCTCGATAAATATGGCCCTAAGAATCACTAATGCCAGGAGCCTGGTGAACATCACAGATACAATACTATCACCTTTTATTTGAAATAGAAAGAATTCAAACTTCTTCAAATTCTTTTGTACTTAGCATTTTCAAATTCAGATTGCGCATTTCACAATGCCGTTAAGTATAAAGTGTAATTACCAACTTGTGGGCTCTCATTTTATCAATCACAGGAGGAAGAAAGTTTAACTTAAATTAGCTAGCAATCAGTGGTGGACTGGGGCCAAAAATTTGACTTTGAAAATATGTTTATACTAAGGGTGTGTGAAATTGGTGTTTTTTCTGAAATTGGACTATTAACCAGAAACGTTACGGAAAAAGATATGTAAAGTAAGCAAATTGCCCTTTGGTGTATCTCAAGTGAAAATTGAATGTGGTGCCATACCTGACTCTCAAAAGTCACTCATGATACCAGCAAGGGGATCGGTCACCACATTTTCTGTTTAAACCTGTCTCTCAAGTTATTTTCTGCTCAACCCGGTCCTTGCAGAAAAATATTTCGTAAGATGTCATGCCGCCATTATTTCTGACATTTTCATTATTTTTGTAATGTAAAATTGTACAAATTACATTAATAATGTGAGTGTAATGGAAATTTTCACATGGGCCCAGTTTATGCCACCTTTCTCTGTACTGATTGAGTGAAAGGATGGAGTAAGACCATTTCCAGGATGATTTAGAGGGCAAATTCCACACGTCGTCATGAACATTTTGTGTGGTTCCAACCCCTCCCCCCCCCAGCTGTGAGAGCATCTCACAGGCCCTCCCGCCGTTCCTCCTTTCCCCACAAATGTAATTATGTACACCAAGACATTTGTGGCATTAGAACGGCCGCAGTTTATTCACACATAAGTTGGTACACACTTGTAATATTGGCACTGGACAGCAATATGCTTATTTCTGGCTTATATTGGATTTCCCCATAAAGCATTTCATAGCAGGTTATACAATGTACATCTTATATTCTATTGCATACTAGCAACCCTAACTTGTCTAACCCTTCAATTCACCAACCTTACAGTCATGCTGTCTTTTTAAGGTTGTCATAAATCGCTTCCAATTGCTGTGACATCTCTACTTCTGTCACTTGGTACAGCGGGTCGCGGCTTCGAGGCTTCAACTTGCTACCGAATGTGTGGCGTTCGTGGCCCTGTGTCCATACCTGGGCTGCAAGTGCTGTGTCCGCCCAGCGCTGACCATTTCTTCCCTTCTTGCCTGGCCTCAAGCATCCCTGCCGTGAGGCATCCCAAGGACCTTGTCCGAGCACTTGTCTCAAGAGTCCCTGCCGTAAGGCATCCTAAGGACCTTCTTCAGGCAATTGCACTTGTCTCAAGAGCCCCTGCCGTTAAGGCATCCCAAGGACCTTGTTCGAGCAATTCCCCTTTTACGTCCTTCTGTGAAGATCTTTATTGGTAAACCTCTTGACTGCTTGTCCCTGCTTCCTTTATGGCCGTGCTTACCACCATGCCCCTCCTTCTTGATTGGGTCTTTTGAACACAAACTCCCCTGGTCATTTGCTGACCCTTTCTTTTGGTGAGCTCTCGCGCCCTGCTGCTGCTGTGCCAGTGTCTGCCGCCCATGGGGGGTGTTAGCCACCTTCCCTCTAGGGCCGGTGGTAATTACAGCAGTTTGCCAGGAGGCAGGATAGCTGATTATCCATCTGTCCAACCACCCCTAGAAGCAGGGCCCTTATCCTCAGCCTGGTGGGGTTTTTTCACCTCTCACATATGGCCAGTCCAGTCCTACATGCCATAAGACCAGTCAGATTCAGCAGTGAGGTTTGAGCTCACCAAGCTCTTTTATCAGTTTGATGCTGCCAGCCTCAGATGTTTCACATTTGGAACACAATTCTTCTCCATAAACATCCCCTAAGTTCAATAAACCCCTGCCTCTGGTGTAAAAGTGATTGTGTGACAGCAGGGTGTTGCATAAACATATGTAAAGCATGCATTTCAAAAGCACTAGGGGGCATATTTACGTTCCCTGGCGCATCCCTGCATATCAGCAGGGATGCGCCAGGGAAAATGCGTCACGCAAGTTTACCCTTGCGCCACGTCCGATGCGCCGCATTTACAATGCGGCGCATCGTGGCGCAAGGATAAGCAGATGCGTGACGCTTCTGCCGGCGGAAAGTTGGCGCAGTGCTGAAGTTGTGTCGCAAGCGCGACGCTACTCCAGCACTGTTCCAACCTTCCCTATCCCTAACACGGTGCGTCAATCCTTACGCCTGCTTGAAGCAGGCGTAAAGATTTGACGCATCAGCTGCTCGAGAGTGACTGCGTGAAATCTTGTAGATTTCACTAAGTCACTTTTCCGAGGCGTTCCTGCGCCCGAACGCCCCCCTGCGCGGTAGCGCCCACATGAAACCTGGACGCAGGTTTCATGTGGCGCAGGAGCTTACTACGTGACGCATCTCCCTAGATGCGTCACGTTGTAAATATAGCGCAACGCGGCGCATGGTTTGCGTCGCCGCTGCGTCACATGCGTGACGCAACAGCGGCGCAAAAGTGGCGCAAGGGGCTTGTAAATATGCCCCTAGGTTTGCATTCCTTGTTACACGCTCAGATTAGGTCACTTACTACAGTCTCCCTTGTTGCTTAATTTTCTAAAGTTATAGCACGGGCAGGTCTATGCTAATATTATTGACGATTATTACTGAAGTTTTGTAGAGCGCATAGCTACCGGAACAGGGTTTCCCAGCGCTTCGCATGAGTAATAAGTTGAGACGCCCAGACGGATCAGTAGCACCCCCCCTCTCCCCCCCTTCCCCCGCCCCCCAGCGCCTTGAGACCCTCACTGGTGAGTAGCTGCGCTATACAAACTCCTGATTGATTGATTGATTGAGAAAACGTTTGCCTAAGAGAAAATTTAGACGGGCCATGTTGTGAGATTTTCGGAAAACACTATTGAAAGGAGCATTCAAACGTTTGTGTCACAAATAAGAGGAAGAACGACGACCTGACGTGGACCTATTTATTGCGGGGCCTGCACACAGATTGCGATTGCAGGAGGGAGGGAGCGACTGGGGCCATAATGAGTCACAAATGCTCTCAGGTAGCGAGGACCTACATTTGACCCGGCTTGTAGCAGAGGGTTTTAAACTGAATACATGTTTCCACAGGCAGCCACGCGCTTTCTCTTCCATTTACATATGGGTTACTCTTCCGTAGTCACCCTTAAAAGGGCAATCTTCATTTAAATATTTGTGAATGGTTTCCTCTTTTTTGTTCTTACATCAAAATGAGCATGCGTAACCTAAAGCTGATGCATGCTTTCATTTGGAAGAATGACAATTTTCAGAGGTCAAATACGGACCCAAATGTTTGTTGCAGTGTTGCGTGGCTAATTTGCATAGCCTTCAGCAGCTGAGCTACAGTACAATTTAAATTTTACAGCATAATGGCATATTGCGTGAAAATATGCCACGAGCTTTCTGTTCCAACATGTGTTACAAACATATGCAACTTACCACTGTCCACAAGTCTTAAGTCAATTTTATTGTATGGTTAATAAAAACCTTTGCAAACAGTAAAAAGCATGAGCACGTGCAAGGTTCGGATAAAACCAATCATTTGATAAAAACATTGCTGGGTACCGAAGGAGGAAATATAGATAAGTTTTGCTTTTCTAGTGAAGGGAAACACATAGAACACCTAGCAAGATGGGTCTTTGTGGATAGATTTAAGCAATAGGCCTAGGGCACAACACAGAACCCAGACCCAATGCTGAAGAGGTGAACAGAAGCGAGAACTGGTTTTGTAAAAGTGATTAAAACCAGCAAACAATGTATAAACTAAGACCAACTTTACGCAAAGTGTTTCAAACAATGTGCACATTTCACAAAGCACAGGCCTAGATGTATAACAGTCAGCTAAACAGGAAGAGGTAACAAGAGTTCTCTTGCTCGAAAGCTGGCTTGGTGCAGTCCATACAGTGCATTTTGGAGCGGATCAGTGCACAATAAAGGAGATATAGTCTCCATGCAGTACCCAGAAATTATCAGACAAATCACAGACGTCAGGGAATTGTGAACATATAGTCTAGAAATTAATCACTTCCTAACGTTACAGAAGATACAATCCTATATCTCACAGACACATTACAATGAACGAGGAGAGGGGCACATTATGCTTTAAATTTCTAGTTTGCTTTTCAGAAATGTGTTTTTTTGTTGGCTATGTGGATTTTTTGGGTTTATTTACGCATTCAATTATTTGTTTATTTATTGATTTCAATTATTTTATATAGTTTGTCAAGGTTCTAGAAAATCATATTTAAGAATAATTATTTTAATGGATACTGTTAATGGCATTCACATAGCGCATTGATGCCACGAAGCGCTATTGTCTCATCCTCTGGGCTTGCAAGTGCATGCCTGCAAAGATTAAAGCATTGATGGTTGGATCGGCCTGTACATAGACTTCATCATGTTGTGCGGGTGACTAGATGAGTGATGCTTCAGGTATATTGCATAGCAAATGTGGTAGTACAGTGAAGATGAAAAATGTACAGAGATGCTGTACAGGCAGTCTTAGCATACAAATAAGGGAGTAGTGTGGAGACTGGTAACACGGCAGGATGAGTTTGAGAGGTGGACTATTTGCATGTGTATATGACATACATGGATACCAGAGATGTATGTTAATCATGGCATAGCAAGTGACATGAGGGGCTGATGTTCTGGATTTGACGAGCTGTGCGAAGGCTGGATGCACGTGTGTACCAGTGCCATAGCTATCAATGGAGCAGCAGGTGACACACAAGCCCAGGGGTTCAGGAGCCCACTTCACTCCAAATAGGCCTGCTTTTTTAAAATACCAAATGGGGGGAAATACATGGACGTTGATTCACCAAAATATCAGAGGTAGGAGAAGTGACATCACACCTCATAATATGATCGGAACTGACATCACATGACCGCTGACCCTGATGGCATCACAAGAAGCCATGTGACCTTTGACTTTATATCATCACAGGAAGTGACATCACTTAAGTAAAATTAACTTGTGTCTTAGTTATAAACGAGAAAATCACATCTAAAGCAAATATATGTCTATTTTGTTACTACATACTTGTTAACTATTTTAAGATATGCCATGCTCTTTCACTTCTAGTTTCATAGCAGTCTTTCTCAAACGTCAAAGCTTCTCATGTCGGAGGGGGGAGGGGGGATGATCATCCCGCATTTTGACGGTTTGTCCTAAAATCACAGCTTCTGTCCCATTGCCCACATTGACGCACTGTAGGACACCAATTTTCCTGCATTTTGGTTCCTTGACACTTGTAACCCTCTCACAGGGCAAACAACTTTCACTCTATCAGCTCAGGTGTTAAAGGTGGTCATGTTGGTGGCTTGGGGGGTAGATGCAGCACCGGAAGGGTCCTGCGCAGTTCATCCTTTGAAACACCTTCAGTTACAGAGATGCAAATAAAGTCACTTGCTGATACTGAATGTGTGAACAGAAACAGGCTAGTTATCTGTCCTGGGAGTATGCCATTGGTGTTTATTTCTTGCATGAAGTCTGTTTCAAAATACTGACATATTGTCAGATCAGTTTACAGAAACGTAGGGAGAGCATGATCTGACTAGGATCATAAGGCTTGTTAAAGTATGATACCCAAGACTATAACACACTGCTTCTTGCTGCAAAGACTTTAACTGTACCATCATATTGCATTTTGGTGAGTACACCATGAAACTGGGCACTTCCCCCCTCCCTCACCTACTATTCAGTCCAATTTTTAACTACACACTTTACACACATACTAGCAGTTTTTATGTTGATTCTAAATGTTCACAATTTTGCCAAAGGGAGAAGAGTAAGCCTGGGATGCAAAAAAAACTCTGCCGTGCTACGCGGAACTCCGCAAGCGGCGGAGTGCTTTATAAAAATGGCATTCGCGGTAAATTTCAGCGCCGGGTGTTTGTCCGTGATGTGAAATTATTGTGAATGGCATCATGCACAGCGCAAGCAGGCACTGCTTCCTTTCTGTCGCTCAAGTAGATTTTCTACTTGAGCGGCAGTTTTCTCAATGCAAACGGACGGTTTCCCAACGCGAACGGACGGTTTCTCAATGTGAGCGGTCGCGAGCCTACGTGGCCACTCGCATTGAGATATCCGACTGCCTACGTTGAGAAATCTCGCCTGGAGGTTATTTCCCTCAATCACGCTCATTAACTTGATGGTAACGAGCGCGAGCGAGGAAAAAAACTCAGGTACGCTGAGTTTTTCGTAACTCAGCGAGCTCTGCGTAAGCAGAGTGCGGAAAACTCTGCAAACTCCGCGAGCAGAGCAGAGTTCACTGCCCAGGCTTAGAGAACAGGAATATGCTAAAAAAACAATTGCCCAAGAGCAAACAGTTTGCCCAAATAGGAAGCCAGGATTAAAAACCATGTTTCCTGGTTCCACAGTTCCCAACTTGTGCACTAACCATAGCTGGTTTGAAGGTGACTCTGATGGTAAGGCCAAGGGATTGACCTTCTCAGGGAAATTACACTGTGTTGTGATACCTGCTGCGCTTTAGAATATAATGCTTGTTTCCAGCATATTTAAGTGAGGTGTGAAGCTGGCTAGCAGGCACCCAGTGCACCACATCTATTTCTGCTTTCTGCCCACACCAGTGACTTAATGAATGTGTTAGGGGTCCAGTCAAGAATAATTTATAGCACTTATTACCATTTCTTTGGGTCCTCCAGCAATAAGTGGTTACTAGGCAGTATGCATGTCGGATACTGATACTGATATTTACCATTTGTGTTTCAAATCTTAAGACTGTTTCATTCAATTTGGATGCCAGAATTGTTAATGTTCAAAACTTGCCTCTCAAAGTTGCTATAGTAAGCAGTCGAGGCTTCCTTTAGGAGGTGGTAATGGGATTAGAACTCATTGCAGTGTAAATAGTAATCACACTCAATAACCTCAATCCCTGACCAAGTAATATCTTTTATAATGGCCTGATTTAGAGGAGGGGGTTAAAAATGAATCCCCAAAATGTGGTATGCGATTCACAGCCCCCCTACTGCTCAACAAATGTCTTCTGAAGCATGCACAGAGTGTCTCTGCACATGCAGTGGTCTCTGCACACGCAAAGTGTCCTGCGAGGTGAAAATGGAATGTTGGACACCCTGTGTGCATATACCAGGAGGGTACAAACTTCCTCTAAACTCATAACTGAATAGATTTCATTACCTTGTTGGTGTCTACAACTCCTATGATCTACATTCATGCCACCACTAAAGTTTTTAATAAAAGCGCACACTTTTTAGGAGTGTTTAAGAAGAATGTGCAACAGCCCAACGTCTGGGTAAGAGCCTACAATGTGTCACTTTCTTTAGTAAAATCAGTGTGAAAAGACATGTGACATCAAATCAATCTACCCATTTAACTTTGAGAAGTAATGTAACAGTTTGTAGCATTACTGGTAATTATGTTGACTGCTGCTCTTAGGTATTGCCTTGTGGTGCGTTCACTAACAACAGCTACTTTGATAACAGCTGGCAATTGTCCATCCCACATTATGGGAATAAGGCGGGGAAGTCTAACCAGAGCAGTAATTGAATGATATTAACACCAGTAGTACATGTGGAATAAAGCTAAAGTGCCCACTCTTACACACCACAGGCAACCATTTCCACTGTCTGTCTGACTCACATTTTCACCCAATTAAGAATGAAGGCAACCAATTGAAGTAGATGCCAGCACTGCAAGTTCTGAATTGAACAAGGCAATTTCAGAACTAACCATATTTTGGTAATAACGATTACCATATTCTCTGCATGAAATTTATGACTGGGAAACATAGAAGACAGTATTAGTCACTGGACAGGGGCAGAAGGCATACGTTGCATGCATGCTTGTGCATGCACACTCACGTGCAGTGAGCTCCTCTAGAGCACGGTGTGCAGAGGTAGGGCATTACATTTTACTTCTGTTCACCACGACTGCTCTTCGTTTATCACTAATTCTAACAATCAGGTGTTTGTGAGGTCTCAGGTGCTCATAAAACCATCTCATACAGTTGTATACGAACAGGGTTTTAGCTTGCGGTGCTTTCAAATGATGGAAGGATACACCCTACTCCCCTAATTACAATCCTGGGATTGAACACCAATGGTTAACCTCATGAAGCACACACAATTCTTATCAACAAATTCATTCAAAACTAATGTATAATGAGCACAGAGAGACGAGGGGAAATATGTTAATTTCTCCTCATTATTTCCTCTTTCTATGTGTGCTGCATTCTGCATTATGGATTGTTTTTGTGTAGGAAAGTGTCCCTTCCTGCAGCAAGCCAATCCTCCTGTAATGCAGGCACCTTGCACCATGGTGCAAGTGTGCCTGCATGGACACTAGAATGCATTCAGTGTGCCGCACAGGGAGGAAGCATCATATATTAGTAGGTATGGCACATTTCTGCTCTCTTCCTGTCATGCAGCACAGCAAGTTGTTTTGCTGCATTGGGTTGTGTGACATCTTTGTAAATCTGGCCTTGTGTTTGTAACTGATAATATTGGCAATTTGAACATATTTATTACATGTATTGTGTTACCACTCACCCTGTACATCTTGTTGGTCCTCAATGTCAGCACTGTCCATGCCCTCGACTCCAGTAACCAACTTAGCTGGAATGACTGATAACACCTGCTCTTCCAGATGAATCAACTCTTCCTGGACATCGGGTCCTCCTCCAGTCCTCGTTGCAGCCTTCAGGTTCCTGGCTAGTTTCTCATTTTTCCTTCATTTGTGATCATGCTGCTTTTTCTTGCATTCATCCTTTCTTGTTGATGCTACACAATTGATCTTTTCCACTACTGCTTGCCATAAGGCATCCTTCTTGGCTAATGGTAATTCAGAGGTGACAAACAAAAGGTGCTCATTTATTGTCATCTCAGTGATAAAAACGTGGCTTTCCTCTTCTGTGAAATTGACCTTCCACTTCCTTTTGGCCTGGATGTCAGCCAGTCTTCAGGGTCGGTGCCCTCCTGCTTACCTGACGCTCCTTCCTTGCCTCCAAAATGGTGGTGTGTTGGAATTAACAATTGTTTGGTGCTGCATGGCTTTTTGAACTATCATGTCACACAACTGCCTCCTGCATGATGCAAATCTGATTTGCGGCATGTAAAGGTGTCGTGCAGCACACAAGTCAGCTGTTCTTCATGCTGGTAGCTGTTGCATTACGGCACAGTGCACTGGAACTACAGATTTGCGGCACGCTGCATGATGCATCTCTCAGCCCTGCGTCATGGTGCACCGTACAGTAAATACTGCGCCTCCATGATGCTCAAAAGTGGCTTGCGCAGCACAATGCATTCTCACGCTCTGCAATGCAGCACTGCATGAGTCTTAGTAAATCTGGGCCTCTATGTCATATATTAGTCAGCCCATGTCCCCATTTGCGCTCAATGAGTATATTTCTGTTCTATTTGCATAGTGTAGGATCTTGTTCTATTGTGATTTGTAACTTGGCCTTCTGTCCTCCTCTTTGCCTCGCAGTGTGGTTGTGCCTTCTTTGCTTTGAATTAATAGTGAATCAATATATATATATATATATAAACTTTCTTTTCCAAATCCTCTTTCTTGTTACTAAAGGGATCCTCCATGTGAAGGATGGCCTTCCAGGTAGAATGCAGTCTAATGATATGTTTGCATTGTTCCCATTCCCGACCACAGTGACCTCATTTGTTCCTTAGCTAGTAATCGCTAGACTATGTGGTGCGTCAGTTGGGAAGGTGTTTAGACTTACGTGGGTGGTGAACGATGCTGCCTCGCTTTGACCCTACATAGTATTCGGACTTGGTACCCCATGTATCCCTCCTCTCCCAACAGCAATGCCTGACTCGGCTCATCTTGAACTGATGACATGACCACTTGTATGATATCCATAATTTTACCCTGTTGCTCCTGCAGGACACGTTTCAACGACCCACTGGCTCAATGCCACACAGCTTCAGCGTGAAGGGCCAATGCAAGGGGTACATTGGTAAGTAGTTGGCTACTCACACTGGGAAATGTTGAAGTAAGGGAAGAGCCCTTCTTTTCCTATTCCAGAGCCTCAAAACTCCAAATTACCTCTTAAATCGGAGGTCTTGGTAAAAGTCTTCATTGGTTAAAGCATCATCTTATGAATTGTTCACACTACATGAATTACAAGTTAGTGGCAGGGTGCAGACAATACGAGGAGTAACGATTTTTATGGAGAAGTACATCAATTGACATGCAATGGATTTGATTATGCATCAGGCATAGCGGTACACCTGGGTGGGATACCACTCTGCCTGATCACAACTGGGCAGGTGTTCCCACACCCAGATTTTCCAGTTGCATGAACACCAAACCCGATTTTAGTGGAGTAATCGTCTATCAAAATCCATAAAATTGGAAGATGAATGGTCAGAGGCCGCGAGACAAGTACAACCAACCTATCCCAACACCACCCTCCTCCATAATGGGGGGCACGGATGTTTATCCCCTGTTGAGATTCAGCCTCTCCTGCCTACTGATACCCTCCTTGCTCCCTTCCCCACTCTGCACTACCCTCCACTCCCATTCACCACTTGTTGAGAGCAGATAGGAACAGGAAGTACATCCAGATGGAAATGGAAATTCCATGCATAATTTATTTAGAAAAAAACAGGCCTGGGTGGTTATTCCCCATTCCATGAGGATTAAGTTGAAAGTGCACAGTACTGGCAGGATGTTTGCACACAGCATTGGTTCTTATGGGTGACGGGATTGCACCGCCCCAGTGTGAACTAGTAATCAGCACCAATAGCAGAAACACTCTTTGAGATACATAGTACCAATTGATCCATTGTCTTGTATGTGACAAAATACACAGGTCTTATCCACCTGGGAGATTTCACCTTCTTCTATTCTTCTAGTATTTTGCAATTCATTACTGGGCTCAATGTTGATTTGCTCCCTGCTCCTGTCAGCGATGACTCAGATACCCTGAGACAGGCATTTAGGCATGGTTCTATTTTCCTCAAGACTGCACATCTTTGTATCCTGCCGACAAAAGAGGAATGCACCGAAACAGGATATGATTCGCGTCATGCCTTATGGCCAAATTAGTGAAATGTCAATTAAGCTTTGATGTCTAATTGAGATTGACAGCCTACACTTCAGCAGGAATTGATGCCTATTTTAAGTGAGAAGTGTCCAAGCTTCAGGCATATTTATAATTAATTTTAGTTTAATGACGTCCTGCTTTGTACTGATGATGTTTTCTCGTTCCTTTTCCAATTCTGCACACCACATATCAATACAGTTTGATCTAAACACCACATTTAAGTAGATACAGAAGGGAGAGAAATTACATTCTGTGACTGGCAGGGAAATTCTCCACTTAGTGTGCTGTACAGTGCTTTCCAGGATCCACTATGTGTGTGTTTCTGTGATTGTTTAGACTACCTTTGCTGAATCACTTGACTTTTTCAGCTTAGCAATTTATGTGGAATTCCCAACAGGAATTGTAGTTAATTGAAAACCTACATTGACGTTTATTGTAAAACAATTTCATTTTGCTAATTTAAAGTTAACTTACTGGTATCCTATGAGTGATGTACCTTTCATAATTAATAGGCATATAAGCGCAGAAAGAATTTATTTGGCGTAAACCCAATGATGCCTTTTATTGCTTCCAAAAAAAGTGTAATATGAAAATGACGCAAATAAATTGCTGATTAGACGCAAGGGAATGGACTGATTAACATTTTTTATGAACGTTGGGGCATATTTACAAGGGCTTTATCTCCGCTTTTTTGGCTTACAAAGCCAAAAAAGCGGAGATAAAACCAGCGCCCTATTTACAAGAGGGTGCTAACATGCATAATTGCATGTTAGCACCCTTTTTCATTAACGCCTCACTTTGCATCTCCAATGAGATGCAAAGTGGGCGTTACTGAGCGTACCTAAGATGGGCTACCTTGCAAATATCGCTGATGTTTACATCGCGATATCTACAAGGCAGCCCACATGATTTTAGCACACATTAGATTTTGGCGAAAACGGCCGTTTTCGCCAAAACCTAACGTCTGCTAAAATCCTGACTTAGCCATCCCTAACATAGGGGTGGATTATGCTGATACGACCCTGTGGGTCGTATCAGCAATGTTATCGCCCTTTGCAGGGAACATCGCTGGAAAACCAGCGATGTTCCCTGCAAAAGGGCTATGACTCTCGCTATCTCTGGAATTTTTATCACCCTGGAGTAACGCGTTGTTAATAACGCGCTACCAGGGCGATAAATACCAGAGATAGCCTGCGATAATATAATTATCGCTAAGCACGGCCAGCGATAATTATCGCTGGCCGTTGTTAATATGCCCCGTTGTTATTGGACCTTCAAACACTGCTGGCTCCAGAGAGACACCTTTTATTTATTTATTTTTAAACGAAAGTGGTCGTTATACTATGCATTATTTAGTATTATCTAGACAAGGAAATCCCAAAGCTCATAAACCCCAATCTTCAGAAAGCAGATACTTCCTCGTTACATGCAAAGCTCAAACGCTGGTATCTCTCACCAGCTGATAACAAAGAAGGTCTTAATGTACCACATCATCGGCCTTCCAGGTACCGTGTAAGGTGATTCCAGAAGTTCAAGATGCAAAACGTAATAGACCTTCCACATCCTGAAACAGAGTAGCTGATCTCTAAAAATGTCATGAAACACAAGATGCCCTTGCATAAGCATTCCGAAAAGTGCAAAATATTCTTATGCTGGTCTCCAGAGTTCTTTACACCTGTTAACTTCTAGAACGTTCTCCTTCCCCCTATCTCGTTGTGATCCCTGTTACTTTTGAACATTTCAATCTTAAGCGTCCTAAAGCCAGTGAAGGCGAGATGCACTGTAGAAATGACAAAAATAAATAAATAAAAAAGAACACCTTATGTGATGTAGTAGTAAGAGCGCAGGGAAAAATTAGCCGAAGGCATCTCATGAATAATCTATAGTTACCAGCTCACTTCAGATTCAGACAGGAGAATCAGATGCTACAGTGATCAAATATTAATCCATCAACCAAACCACATCTAAAATATTCACAGAACCCTATAAGACAGATATAGACATTCGTGTATTTGCCGAATCATCCCCATAACTAATTTTGAGTAAATATTCCTTAGGCTTATTGTTGGGCCCAAACCTGCCACATCAGCCAGTTCAATTGCATCGAGAATCTGAAATAATATTCCATTTCAAATCAGTACTGCTCCTACTCACCTCGAGTTTAATAAAGGCCCAAGGACTCGCCTCATCAGAGAACATAGATATCCATGTTAGGAGCCGCCATTCACAGACTAAACATTGTAAATGTCCACTATTGATATCTCAAGTTATGGCGCACTAGGGAGAGTTTGACTAAGATTTTACGCGGTGTTTGCAGCACAAAAGTGACGCCTATGGTTGCAAAATCTTTTTTTTTCCGATTTTCTTTCTAGCACTAAACTTGTTGAGCGCTGGAAATAACGTGAAGGTAACGCGAAACGGCGCATAGAGCTGCCATGCATTACTTGGCACCAAGGGGGCGCACCAAGGGTGGTGCATGGGCGTTCCCATGCAACCACCCAAGATTTCTGATGCTAAACAATATTTACTAAATAACGTAGACAAGCTTTGGATCAGAAAACTGCACCTTTTTGAAGTATGCGCAAGGAAGGAGAAACACTTTCATTTATCCTTCCGTTTCCGACTTTGTATGTGTGCTGCACTGTACAGCAAACATACAAAGAGGGAAAAGTGTTAAAGTTAGTCTAATCATGGTATTTCGTACTGGAAGGCTATCCTTCCAGTACTAAACCTATGCTAGACTCACAGAGACACCCTTGCACTATGGCGCAAATGTGTATCAGTGGCCAGGGCAGCACATCTCTGCACCGGCATTAGGGAGAGGGGAGGAGAGTACCATATTTCTGTAAATATGGTGCTGTCCTCCTCTCTCCTTTTCACGCAGCGCAGCGCAGCATTTGCGGCTGCTGCACTGCGCTACGTGAGTAAGTGATAAATCTGACCCAGATATCAGTTACCACTCTCCATAGAGAAGGCTTTCACCTCCCTTACATCCATCTGTAGCTCCCAGTGTGTTTCCACTGCCTGTTATGGTGCAGGAGTTTGGGGTTGCGCTAATACCAACCCCTTTTAGCTAGAAGAGAGCCATATTTGCAGGCTCTTCCTGACCTAACCCCCCCCTCCAGCTCGCATTTTATTTGCTATGGCGAGCTGGGCTTGCCCTACTCAGAGGAACGCATTAAATGAGCCTCAATTGCACTGTGGATTTCAGTATGGGTTAACCCTGAGGTGAGCTTAAATAGGGATATTATCTAGACTGCCGCCAGTTAGACAAAGGTTTAGCTATCCCTTGGTTAGAATATGTTGATTCACTTTTAAAAGACCTTGGTCGCCAGGAGCTGTTTTATGCGTCACCATCCATCCATAAGGAGGATAAAGCGGTTGTGAAATCACATTAACTCAAGAAGTCAGCATCCAGGGAGAGCACTGAATGTCACTCAACCACTGTATATTATTGTGTAATTTTAAAATGATTTTTTGCATAGAGGTTTTAGAAAATGGGCAGGTGGGAACGGTCTCTTCTGTTTCGTTGTGGGGCTGGCACAGTCAATCACTTGCTTTGTTTTCACCTGGGATCTGCCAAAGATGGCCTTTGGGGCCCCATGTCCTTGTGATCATACCTCGGAGCAAACCCTGCTTCATGTAATTTTCTTTTGTACAATTTATTTGCTTTACAATAAGCATGTCTTTCTGCCGTTTTTCAAGTTTGCTTCCAGATGGGCACCTTCCTGAAACTAGCTGTTCACTCTAGGAAAAGTATGATTAGCTGGTTCTCCTTTGCAATTAATTCTTTTTTTGTACAGGTTTTATGTACAGTTAAGCTGTTCTTTTTATGGATCATGAGCAATATTGCATTTATTATATTATTGTAATGTTGTTTTTGTCCTGCTTCATTGCATACCACTAGTATGCGAATAAAGTTTTTGAATTGATTGATTGAATTGTAGAACAATGCACTGTACACATCAACACCCAACTGAAGCCATCCCCTATGATATTTTGTTACAGTGTTGGGTGAGGTCATCAAGCCTCCACCCGCCACTCTTATGTAGGCAATAGCAACAAAATAAATACCCATTCCACCCACATTACCCAATATCACATCCCATTAACCACGCGCATAGATAAATTGGTGCAACTGTCCCTAAAGAGAAAAAAAAATTACCTGTGTGTATATGTTCCTGTGTGAGTTTTGGAGTCCATCATTAAGATCATAGAGCAACATATGCCAAAGAAAGATACCCAGGCAGAGACCTGAAAATAGGTCAGCTTGCCATGCTCCTGAAGAATGCACAGCAGATCTGAAAAAAATCTGACAGACCTATATTTCCTGTAGAGGAAGAAACGATCAAAGGCTTGATGTTCTCTCAACACAATCAACTTCCAGCTATAATAGCAGTCAACTTTTCAACAAGTGTTTATCTCAAAAACAACCACTCTGCCTTCCACATCTTAGCCTGTGGTGAAGCCTACTTTGTACTTTTGGCAGTGTTCAACTCTGTAGTTGGCCCTACATTCATCTATATCTTCTAAGATCAAATTGATAATGGTGGCATAATGTTCGAATGCTTTTCTACTTCCAACCCAACCAAGCTGAACGTGTCAAAATAATAGATTATGTATGTGTCACATTTGGCCTCCACAACTCCATAGTATAAACTGTGCTCTTCAATGCCCTGTGAAAGTTTGAATAGAAACTTTGGAACCTCAACAGCCATACTAAAAACACAATAAATGGTGCACAATACTAACCATGCAAGCTGAAAAACATCATCTACTATATCTCTGGAAATAACCTACAGAGAGCGGTGTAGGCTTCCATCACGTCAAGGTAAAACTATGGAATAACCTTTTTTTCTGGTCTTCCAAAATGTTAGCTCACTCCCTTGAAAGTCATAGGGAATGCCACTGCTAAACTATCTATAGCACTCCGCAGTTTGATGATATCAGCCCAGACCTTAGCTCATTCCACTGTCTCATCAATGTCCAGTGTGCATAGCCATCAATCTAAATATCCGATATTTTCTAATAATACAGACTCTCCAACAGCTCTTAACAAAAAGTCACATCAATGAGGATACAAACCTGAAGTTCACTCACTCAATGAAGACACAAAGGGCTGTTGGAATGGGCAAAAATGGTGTCAATGACTACAGTGATATTTGCAGGCCTGACAATGACAATACTGATAAATGCAATAACAACGTATACCATAACCTGTGCCCATATGACAATGTCAATTCTCATAAATACAATGCCAATGTATGTCATAATCTGTGCCTGCACAACAGCGATGATACCAGCAATGTAATGGATGCCAAAATCCATGTACAAATGACAATGTTGTTACCAGTAAAAGCAATGTCAAAGTATGTCATGATCTAGGAATTCAAAAACATGCCAATATGGGTAAAGACAATACCAATGTATGCTATGACAACTGCACAAAAGCTATTGAGAATGTCACCAGTGACTGCCATATTCATTTTAGGAGTTCCAGTGAACTTGTATCATTTCTGTCAGATTTACCCAAGGTGACCTTCCCATCAATCCCGAGTCAGAGATACATGGTCAGACAGGCTCTGCAACTCACACCTACGCCTATCAAATAACAGGTCAGAGGTGGGGTCTCTCTTAACCCAAATATAAATGCACCTCCAGGGAATACCTTGATGGATCCCAGAGATAGATTGTTGCACCACAAACAGGTCCATGGCAATTGGCCCCAATAAAAGACGTTTGGTCAAAGGCTCCCATTCCCCGAAAATACCACAAAGCTAGATGCCACATGTAGCTAGAAACACTCAACCAACCAGGACACGACATGCACACCACACTTAGTAATCACACGTTCCTTATGCCAGACATCTGGACACATACACACTGGCCCACACTAGCTATCCCCGAGTTCGAGAGACGTCTGTGTCCTTATCAAGATGTCCAACCTTTTTTATTTATGACTGTAATGCCTTTTAAGAATGCAGCAATCGGTTTATGGTACTTGAAAGAAATGTATTAAACCAGCCAAAACTTTGTACACCGAGAGACTTGCCTCAGGCACATTCTGGCGAGACTCTCCCGGGCGCTGCGTTGAATTAAACCAATTTGTTCCTGTTTTGCCAAACGCCTCTTGTATTTTCCCTTTCTTTAAGGTAAAATCATATCAGAGCAACATTTTGGCTAGGCCTAGGCGGAGTTTGCGGAGTCGCAAAAAAAACTCTGCCACGCTACACGGAGTCCTGCTAGTGGGCCGAGTTTGCCCGTGCACCCGTTTGTGTTGCGATGGGAACGCAGAGTGAGTCCTTGCACTCCAAGTCGTGCATGAATGGCACCATAAAGTTCTCAAGAGCGTTCTTGCGCTCTAAATCTCGCACAAACTGCACCACACAGTCCGCATGGGTGCGGCCACCTTAGTTTTCTGCTCTCTGCTATGGTGCTGGGCCTGAATCTTATTCTCTCACTAATCTCTGTAATGCTCCTCCTTTAAAACTTATCTACCCCTCATTTTTATTTTTTTATCTTAGTGTATGTCTTTGTGTTTGTGTATTTTATGTTTTTGGGATTTTTTGTGTGTTTTTCGTGACTGTTTGTATTTTGTTTATTATTTCCCCTTACTTCCGTATTTCTTCTATCCTTTCCCTTCCTTTTCCTTCTTTTCTTCTATCCCACCCAGCACCACGGCAAAGGGATGGCTACCTTGCAGGTGGCGCCGCCTCCCAGGTGTGCAGCCCCGAGCAATCTCTGGAGAGGAGGAGGTGGCAGCACTAGTTGTTTTTGTGCAGCGCCATCTCCTCTCCATGCTGGCAGCAGGCCCGGTAGCGAATACCCATGCCGGGAGCATCAGCAGCGCTGGGGGATGATGCGCCGGTGCGTGTGATGCACCAGCCACGTTTGACGCACCACCCAGCAGTTGACGCACTGCTGGACAGACATTCTGGACCAGGAACAGGACCTGTTCGACCTGCTAGGCGTCAAGATTCCGTGGCTTGGTGAGAATTGATTATTTGTTGTGTTTGTGTTCTACAACGCTAAAAAAAAAAATCCGAATAGCATGCTGCTCACACTCAGAGGTAAGTTGCGTTTAGTTTACGCTGGTATATTATTGTATGACCCAGTTTCCAGTTTCTGCTAGGCAGGTGCTCAGCGCTACCAAATCGTACTCATCATCGGCGCTTGCTTTGGCTGATTAATTAGGAAGCCATTGCAGACTGTTCTCCTGTCACTATACTGAATCAGTGAGTAGCGCATTCTCTCTGTGACTTTGTTTATGTAGCTCAGTACAGTTCCAAGTTATTTATTTCACAGCTTTGTGTAGTATGCATCTATTCATTGCAAAAAAAGGAGACTGGGTTGGTGCATCAAGGGGGTTGAGAAATGGGAATAGAATCAAAGATCATTCACTGCAATGCATTAGTTCCAAATGTAGTTTTTGTAAAGGAAAGTTGGAATAGAGATTTCAGGATTAGTATGGGCAACTCAACAACAGTCAATAGACTCGAGTCGAGACGCGAAACTAGTAGTACTATAGCCCGTCTCTCTTAGAGAAGTATAATGTGACTGCGTCTGCTTTTCATAACAAAATTTGTGGAGATTATTGACTGACTGACTGAGATATTTATAAAGCGCTCTAATGCCGAGGCGTCTTGGCGCTGAGGTAATAGCCATCCACCAGATTTGACAGGCCTAGAGCTTAGAGAAGAGCCATGTTTTGATCAGCTTTCTAAAGAGATCCCTGCTTGACTGCAGTCTCATGTGGATTGGGAGGGAGTTCCACAGCTTAGCAGCTTGGTAGGAGAACCCCCTTCCGCCCCATCTAGCTCTGCTTATAGTAGAGAGCAGGACCAATCCGGTGTTTGCCGACCTGAGGCAGCGTATTAACTGAATCACTAATCTATTTTTTTAATCTTCTTAATTTCTTACATCAGCACCCAAGGGCAAGAAGAGGGATGTTCTCAAGGATCTAGGAGAAGCTGGTCAGCCGGTACCGACTACCAGCACCGGCGCTGAGTGCTCTGCTGACCCCAGTAAGTCCTATTATTTATTATTATTATTTCACTAATGTAGGGTTTTATGATTGTTGTGGACTTCTTAGAGTAGAATCTTGTGGTGCTGTCTATCGTGAAGATTCAGATTGCTGGCCCAAGTAAGCTAGTATTATAAATAAAATTCACCATGTGTGTTTGTTGGAAAGGCTTTCTTTTTCCTGCTCATTCTCTAACACAGTTGAGTTCATAAGAGAGTGGCCATGGTAATCATGGACCCCCTCCCAAAGTAGTATGCTGCTGTCTTGTTCATTTATAGTTACAGTATACCAGCAGTTTCCCATGACAGTGCAGCATGGCTGAAAAAAACTATGAGGTCCCACTCCCATTGCATTTGCTATCAAACACCATACGTCTTTCATAGACCATTACCTCCATATCCCTCGTCCTTGACCCAGTCATTACTAATGAGGTACATTCCCCTGACAGGAAACAAAACAGGAAACGCTTGGAGGCTCCACCCACCACCTTGCCAGGGGCTATAATACCATATGTAAGAAACAAAAAGAGAGCGAGGATTAGGAACGGGGTACGTCCGTTTCCCCTAATTAATACTCAAAAACAACGTGGATGGACCCACTGGTGAATTATAGGACAAGGACTTCTTCCACTGAAGATCTAGGGGTGCCAGGAACCACTAGGGTTTTGAAGAAGAACCCTCACCCACCAACCTAGTTGGTGGCATTCTTCATCATCGGGTTCCCAGCTGGGCAGCCGAATGCAGCCCAGCTGTGCTTCGACGACTGAATTACAGCGGAGCTGGTTTTGTTTTTGAGTGGCTGGTGCACAAAAAGTGGTGAGGTTAAAAATGCCTCTGGGGCTCCTTGCTGATCATTTTTTTATTCCCAGCGGCCCAGGACATGTTTAAAAGAAAACAGTGGGATAAAGTGAAGACTAGCAATTGGTCTTCGTTATCCATCAAGTGCTGGTCGACATGTTTCATCCTCAGAAAATAGTTTGGAGGCTTTCTTCAGGACCAAAAACTGTGAAAAACGTGCTGTGGCAAAACTGAGCCACGTGTGTGTATTTATCAGCACACGCACTAAGGTGTGCTGTGCATGCAGTGGTGTGACCATACTTACGGACCCACCATCTGGTTTAAAACCTGTAAGACAAGAAACACAACATAAATGACGCACACAACATATAAAGAGAAGGATAAAAATGTTGCATTTTTGTTCATTATCCTGTTTACTTGTGGCGCATTTGTCTTATCATAGGCACTCCTACTGTCATACGTTCATATGTGCTATCAATCATACAGAAGACATGCAAATATGCACCTGGTGTATGCAAACTCATGCACGGTGATTTGGTGCAAGCATGCATGTCTTGTATTGTTTGGGGCTAGAATAGCTTGAATAGTCATATATCTATGTGGCGTAATTAATACTGCGTGATTTGAGTGGCTCTAGTCATGGCGGACTATTCTTATGTCCTTTAATTTACTAGCGGTATTTTTGGGAGAGTATTTCCCCATTCACGCCGAATTAAAAGCTTACAAAACTACCATAATGTCACAAAGAGAAGAGAAGACATATTTACACAAGCATGCATGTCTCGTATTGTTTGGGGCTAGAATAGCTTGAATAGTCATATATCTATGTGGCGTAATTAATACTGCGTGATTTGAGTGGCCTAGTCATGGCGGACTATTCTTATGTCCTTTAATTTACTAGCGGTATTTTTGGGAGAGTATTTCCCCATTCACGCCGAATTAAAAGCTTACAAAACTACCATAATGTCACAAAGAGAAGAGAAGACATATTTACACAAGCAACGTGTTTGTTGTAGCTTTCATAGATCCCAGAAGGAGTGGTGCCTGTAGTCAAACACTATAGGAAAAACAAATAGTAGCTTTAGAGAAAGATTATGAGGCACTCGGGAATGAGTACAGATGTTACTGGGTTGGAATTTGTGTTTTTGGGGTTAGGGCAAACAAGGTAAAGACTATAGTCAAAACTGTAGGGAAACCAAAGAGTAGCGTTAAAGAGAAAATTAAAGAGAAATGAAGGCACTCAGTGTTGATCTTGCTCGGTGGTATTTTGAGTGCATGGCCCCTAGAATCAGGGCCGGTTTTTTAGAGAAGGAGAGAACTTACTTCGTCAAGGCTTGCCACCCGCCCTTCAAACCTGCTGCGGATTTCTCGGGATCTTGGTGATGCCTGTGCCCGGAGACAACTCACTTTTAAAGCTGAGTTCCCAGTCAGAGTGCTATGGGCGTGGTCGCGTTGTTAGGCGTGGCCCGTCATTGCGTTGGCGTATGACGTGGGACGCCGCGTTTCGTTTCCTCAGGCACCAGAGCGTTGAGGTGTAGAGTCAACCGGAAGTGGGGATTCCGATGCCTGCATAATGGATGAACCATCTTTTCATTGTGTTCTAGAATTCCCCGTATTGCAAGACAGGCTGTACACGCAATGTGACCACCATAGTAATTGCTCTTTGGGGAGTGAGATGTCTTACATAGTTAACACATGGAACAAGTTATGGCAAATATATTTTTTAATCCATTACGTTTAAATCCATTATAGTTAAAAATTACTTGCTGGGTACAGTGCATGGTGTGTTTGCCAGGTGTAACCTTCCCCATATGGTTAAAGTTTCAAAATAGAATGTAAAGCAATATTATTTCTATAAGAGCAATTTAGGGAATTATTAAGTAGAGGTATGTAAATAAGGTGGTCTCCCAACAATGATGTCGCAAGAGGGATGATTATGGCCATTTTTCCAATTATGATTAAAATTATAATTTAAAAAAGGGGTTGGGTGTGGGGTTGGTAACCAGATCTTACAAGGCAGCTGGTGTCACCGGGGTGTGTGATATTCTATTGACGCTAAGTCTCTAATGTTAGGCTGCGTGCAGAAAATGAGTAGTTGGGCTCCTTTAAGGATGTCTGTTCAGGGCGTTCCATGGGATGTTATCATTCAAACCATTTACATTTGTTGACAGACGATAGACCCACCGTTGTTCCTTCTCTAGAAGGCGGTTCTGGAGATTGGCCGTATTTGGCTCCAGCTGTTCTATCATCACCCAGCTCATGTCGTTGGTGGTGTGCCCTACTTCGAGGAAGTGGTCGGTCAGGCGTGTGGAATTGCGTTTACAATGGATATTGCTCCGGTGTTCGCAAATCCGGACTTTGACTTTACGGCTGGTCATGCCAATGTATTGCAAGCCACATGGGCAGGTGATTCGGTAAATTACATTCACAGAGTTGCAGTTTGTATGTTTTCTAATGTGCCAAATTTTCCCAGGTTCCAGATTAAGGGTCTTTGTGGGTTTGGTGAGATGGCATACACTGCAATTTCCACATGGGAAGTGGCCTGACACACTTGAAAGACCCCAGGCATTAAGTATTGTGTTGGTGGGTTTGATCTGATGCTGTGGACGCGTTGTCACCAGATTGTCTTTTAAACTTCTTGCTCTTTTGTAGGAAAACAGAGGTTTTTCCCAATTGAGTTTGCCTGTGTTCAGTATCCTCCAGTTTTTTTGCATGATGCGAGACACTTGGTTAGAGATCGAGTTGTAGGTCGTCACGAATGTTAATGGTGTTGTAGATGCTGTGCGTTGTGTCTGTTCCAATAGGCCATCCCGATTCTGGTTGCGTGCTCATTTGTTTGCTGTGTTGATGACTTTATCAGGATAACCCAGTACTTTGAGTTTAGTTGTCAGGGATTGTGCTTGGTCTTTGAAATCTTGGATGTCACTGCAGTTTCTCCGCAGTCTTAGGTATTGTCCAAATGGTAGGTTTCCCCGTAAGGGTCTGGGATGAAAGCTGTGAAAATTAAGCAGCGAGTTCCTTGCTGTAGGCTTATTGTGTGTTTTTGTCTCAAGCTGTCCCCTTTCTGCTCTGATATCCAAATCAAGGAAGGTGATGTTTTCATTATTCACACATGGGGTGAATTTTAAATTAGGGTCACATCCTTTGATCCACTCGAGAAATGCATGTAGAATGTCTTCTGGACCTTCCCATATGAGGAAGACATCATCGATGTACCTTTTGTAGAATTTGATGTTAGTTGAGAAGGGCATGTTGGAGTTGAGGAGATGAATTTTCTCGAAGTTGGAGACATAGAGCCCTTCCACACTAGGGGCAAAGGTGCTTCCCATTGATGTGCCGTAGATTTGCAAAAAGAGATCGCCTTCAAACTCAAAAAAGTTTTCTTTAAGTGCTAGTTCTGCACATTGTAGCACAAAGGATTTGGGGGTGTTATAATCCCATGTTGTTGAATCCAATGATAGTTTTAGTACTTCAAGGGTGTCATCTTGGGGAGGCTGGTATACAGACTTTCTATGTCCAGACTGACCAAGAATGAAGTTTCCGGGTTGAAAGTGAGTGTCTTAATCAGTCCTAGTAGGTCCGTTGTATCTTTGAGATAAGTAGAGGTGGTCTGCACAATCGGTTTTAGAAAGAAATCACAGAATCGTGAAAGGGGTTCAAGTAATGACCCAATTCCTGAAACAATTGGGCGGCCTGGTGGCGGACTTTTATTCTTATGTATTTTGGGTAATGTGTAAAAATACGGATTCTTGCCTGTGCTCGCAGTCAAAAATTGGGCTCCATGTTTACTAATTTTGCCTGTGGATTCTGCCTCTTCCACTAGGTCCTTGATTCTGGCTTTCAGGTTTTCGCTGGGATCTTGCTCTAGTCGTTTGTTATTCTTGGTGTCGCTTAGTAGCCTTCTGCATTCCGTTTGGTAGTCCTCTTTATTTTGCAGTACTATTCCTCCACCTTTGTCAGCTGGTTTAATGATAATTTTCTCATTGGGTTTTAGGGTCTGGAGTACTTCAAATTCTCTGCCACTGGTGTTCCTCAACTGTAGTTCTTCATTAGTTGCTTCAATCTCATAAAATACAGCTTGTTCGAATGCGGTGATTTCTACTGGTATGGTGTTAGGAGGAGGAATGAATGTGGATTTGAGCTTGAGTCCAGTGTCTCCCTGGCTCTCACATGTATCTCCTATTGGCTGATTTTTTTAAGCTTTAATTTTCGGAAAAATTCAGCCAATTCGCAGTCAAGTTTTGCAGTGGGGACAAATCCTAGGCCTTTATTGAGGCGATTTTCCTCTGTTTGTGTCAATACGTGAGAGGAGAAGTTAGGGGCATATCTACAAGGCCCCGCAATAAAATTATCGCCGCTTTAGCGTCCATTTTCGGGCGAAAAGCGGCGATAATTTTATCGCATTATCACCAAGGACACGCTAGAGCGTGATTCCTTGAGTTAGGGCCCGTTTTTCACACGCCTCGCCTCGATAATGAGATGCAAAGGAGGCGTGGCTGTGAAAACAACATGGGATAATATTGCGAAGGCAGCTTTGCGATATTATCAAGGAGGGGTAGCGATATTTGAAATCGCGTTAAGTATGCCTTAACGCAGGAATTTAACGTCTGTTAAATTCCTGACTAAGGCATACCTAACATGGGGGGTGGATTGTGTGGCTAAGACCCCAGGCCCTATCATCAAGGATATCGCCGTTTTCCATGGAACATCGCTGGAAAACCAGCGATGTTCCATGGAAAACACAGCTATCGCTGGAATAATTATCGCCATTGCGCTATGCGTTGTTAATACAGCGCTAGCATGGCGATAATTTCCAGCGATAGCCGGCGATAATAACCCTCACGCTAAGAGCGGCCAGTGATAATTATCGCTGCCTCTTGATAATATGCCCCGTAGTTCCTAGGTTCTGTATGAGCTAGGACCAGCTTGTTGCTCCTTTGTTTTGCTTTGTGTGTTCGCTCCTGGGGTCTGGTCTTCCTCCCAGTGTACCTGGTTCTGCCTCCTTCTCCTGTCGCACCCTCTTCTGCCGCCCCCTAAAAAAGGAAACCTTAAGTTGACGTTCATATAGGGGGGTTGAGGTTGGATGAATGGCGGGTTCCAGCCATACATCATGTTTGGGTTCATTTGTGGGTATGGGTTAGGCTAGTGCATCTGACCTCCTAGTGGAGTTTGGGGCCACAATTGTTGCCAGTTGACTGTTCTTCCTCTGCCTCCTTGTTTATTGCGATAGCTTCCACCACTTGAACCGCTGTTCAATGATGAATCGTCATCAGAAGAGTCTCCTGACAGGTCAGTGCATCTTGTAGGTTTGTAGTCCACATCGGCATGCGGTTAGGTTTTGACGTAGGAGAATTTCTTTAAGTCTTTTTGAAACTTGTGAATTTTTGACTGCGTTAGGTCTTCTTTGTACTCCGCCATCTCTTTATTCACTTCGTCTAGCCTCTTTTTAAATGACGTTAGTGTAGTCTTGAAGTGGTTCTCCGTAGCCTGTATATCTATTAGGATAGCATCCGATAGTCTTTTGGCTGTTAGTGTTATAAGGATGATCCAGTCTCGGGTACAGTGCCACGCTATTTGGGCCCAGTCTTTCCTGAAGGCGACGTCATCAAGGAAAATGCGAGGAGCATTCGTGACAATCAGACCCTTCGGGGCGATGTTGTTCCTTAGGTATTCAGTCAGGATCACACAGTGCAGGATAGTCCTGATCCGGTTTCTTTTCTTTTCAGTTAGGTTCTCCCAATCTGCACTCTGGGCTATGGTTTGTGCCATTAACGGGGGTGCCGAGAGAATAATGTTAACATCCTCCTCCGTGAAAGTGAGTCCTGGGTTCTCAGCCATGTTTAGTATTATGTGACAATAATGGAAAAGTTTAGGTAAGCAACAAAATCTATACTGTCTAGATATAGCTCTCACAGCTGTGCGCTGTCTAATACGTAAGAAACAAAAAGAGAGCGAGGATTAGGAACGGGGTACATCTGTTTCCCCTAATTAATACCCAAGAACAACGTGGACGGACCCACTGGTGAATTATAGGACAAGGACTTCTTCTACTGAAGATCTAGGGGTCCATAAGTACGGTCACACACCTGCATGCACAGCACACCTTAGCGCGTGTGCTGATAAATACACACACGTGGCTCAGTTTTGCCACAGCACTTTTTTTCACAGTTTTGGGTCCTGAAGAAAGCCTCCAAACTATTTTCTGAGGCTAGTCCGCCATGACTAGGCCACTTAAATCACGCAGTATTAATTACGCCACATAGATATATGACTATTCAAGCTATTCTAGCCCCAAACAATACGAGACATGCATGCTTGCACCAAATCACCATGCATGAGTTTGCATACACCAGGTGCATATTTGCATGTCTTCTGTATGATTGATAGCACATATGAACGTATGACAGTAGGAGTGCCTATGATAAGACAAATGCGCCACAAGTAAACAGGATAATGAACAAAAATGCAACATTTTTGTCCTTCTCTTTATATGTTGTGTGAGTCCTTTATGTTGTGTTTCTTGTCTTACAGGTTTTAAACCAGACGGTGGGTCCGTAAGTACGGTCACACCACTGCATGCACAGCACACCTTAGTGCGTGTGCTGATAAATACACACACATGGCTCAGTTTTGCCACAGCACTTTTTTTCACAATTTTTGGTCCTGAAGAAAGCCTCCAAACTATTTTCTGAGGCTGAAACATGTCGACCAGCACTTGATGGATAACGAAGACCAATTGCTAGTCTTCACTTTATCCCACTGTTTTCTTTTAAACATGTCCTGGGCCGCTGGGAATAAAAAATGTATCAGCAAGGAGCCCCAGAGGCATTTTTAACCTCACCACTTTTTGAGCACCAGCCACACAAAAACAAAACCCGCTCCGCTGTAATTCAGGCGTCGAAGCACAGCTGGTCTGCACTCAGCTGCCCAGCTGGGAACGCAATGATGAAGCATGCCACCAACTAGGTTGGTGGGTGAGGGTTCTTCTTCAAAACCCTAGTGGTTCCTGGCACCCCTAGATCTTCAGTAGAAGAAGTCCTTGTCCTATAATTCACCAGTGGGTCTGTCCACGTTGTTTTTGAGCTATAATACCATAGCCAGCACAAACCTCTTACCTCCATTGGGTTTGTTTCCTGGCTTCTCCTTCTGCTGGGCTTTGGGAGTGCCTTGGGACCGTCGTGGAAGCGGCTGGAGTCGGGACGTGGTTGGAGGCCTCCTGGACTCTGTAAGTTGCTGCCGGGTGCCTTGCTTTCTTGGCTTGGTGGGGCCCCTGTTGCCTTCTCTTTTTTCTCATACTGCTCTCTGAGTGCATTGCCGTCTCCGACCTTCTCGCCGTTATTCCAGGCGGTTGGGATGGTCTGTTACAGTGTTTTTCCACCGGCCGCCTCCTACGGTTGTATTTCCTGGTGGGCCACGGGGGTGCCAGCATGTTCCTGTATTGCTCACGGGCCAGTCGGTTTCGGCTTTGATGTGGGCACCAACTCTCCTAACCAAGTTCAACTACTCTCTGCAACTTACTAGACCAGCACTTTACAGATTACACAACTGGAGCATCAGCAAAGGCAGCAATTGTGCTGATCCTTTAAAATGCCCTGGGCTCCATTGTCTTCTGGCACAGCCTCCCGATGGGTGTGGAGGCTGCTATGCCGGTTGCGGTCTGGGCCCGCCTCTGTATTCAGAGTGGTTGGTGCCTCTCCCCGTATGGTGTTCCTATGGCGGCCTGCTTTGTCAGCTCTTCCTTTACTGGCTGGGGCTGCTACGTGGTGTTCTGTGGCCATGCCCCCGCATTCCTTTCATGCCGCGCAGCATCGGGCAGCGAGTTTTTGTATCTCCCTGTCACTGTACATGCTGGGGCTGGTTAGATGCAGTATTTTCAGCTTTCTGAGGGATAAAATATTTAAGGGTTTTGCTTTTTCTGTTGTTCTGTCATTTGCCTGTGGTTCAGTATGGGGAAGCATAGTCAGAAGCGCAGGCATTGCTCTCCTGTTTCTTCACCCACTTGCTCAGGTGGCAGTGTGGATTCAGCCCCTCCTTTGAAGCAGTGTAAAAGGGGTGATGATGCAAGGCTAAAGAAGCTGATTTTGGAGACTTTGTCCACTATGAAGTCCTCTAAAAAAGCTGCTGGTGTTCGCTCTGGAGGGGCACATGACCTCTACTTGGATATTTCCAGCTCTGAGTCTTCTGATGATTGATCCTTGGGTGTGGTGGGCCTTAAGGGAAAATATATATCAAAGGATATGTTGCCGGACCTTCTTTCCCTTGTCAGAATTAACATGGGTTTCCCTGATGAGGAGGTTGCCAGCACGTTAAGGGACATGGTTTTGCCCCAGTTTTGGAAGCAGTCTACTAAGTCTTTGCCCATTCCTCCTTTCGTGATGGACATTCATTTAAAAGAGTGGAGGGATCCCGACCGTATTATGATGCCTCGCTTCATGTGTAGGCTGTACCCCTTGTGGGGCATGGAGGATACTATTCCGAAGTCTGTTCATCTTGACTATATTGTGGCCAGCCTGGTGGGGTGTCCGACTATGGCTGTAAATAATGTTCTAAAGGATGGTGTGAATAAGAAGATTGACTCTTCTTTGAAGAAGGCTTAAGCAGGGTCACATCTCGTTCTGGGTTATTTGGTACATATGTGGCGCAGTCTTTGTTATCCGACTTCAAGTCCTTGCTCTCCACTATGCAGGACTGTGGTCATTGCCCTGAGTTGTTGGAATCCATGGAATGTCAGGCTTAGTTCCTCTCTGACATTGCTTTTGACTCTGTTCGTGCTTCGACTCTGTCCTGTGGTGCGTGCATTGCTGCCAGATGTAATTTAATGCTGAAGGGTTGGAACACTGATGCTGTTCAACGTTCCATGGCTTTGCGGTTACCGTTTACTGGTCCTCATCTTTGTGGTAAAGACCTTGAGGAGAAGTTGCACAGGGTATTCAACGAACAGAAGCATTCCTTTTCTTTTCGGCGTCAGCAGCGGCATAAGGAGACATTCTTTTCCTATGCTAAGTCTTTTTGGAAGCCTTCTCATCTGCAGAGGAATTCCTTCAGGAACCAGAAGGGCCCTTCAAAGGGTTTCCAGGGGATGTTTCAGAGGAAGCCTCCTTACGATGCAGGTCCTGGGAATCAGCATTCCTGGCTATGCTGCATCCCAAGGCTGTCCTGCTGGGGTGCTGCCAGAGGTTGGTGGGAGACTGAACAATTTCTTGGTGGTGTGGCGTCTCACGAAGACGGACTTGTGGGTACCGGATATCCTGGACCAGGGTTACCAGATCGAGTCCTTCAACCCCCTGCATCAGGCAGGGTGCGGACTCCAATTATAAAGGAGGTGTTGCAGCATTGAGCCCTTTTGGAGGGGGTTAAGCTGTTGTTTCAGAAGTCAGGGAAATTATGCGGTTATCTTTCTGGTGCCGAAGGTCACGGGTGGCTTCTGGATCATGATCAACCTTCGGCCCCAGAACAGGTTTGTCCGGAAGATTCCCTTCAGGATGGAGACCCTGCATCGTGTGATCCCGTTGATTCAGGCTGGCTGGGAGATGTCTACCTTGGATCTCCAGGATGCATATCTGCATGTTCCTGTGGCTTTGGGGTTCCAGACGTTTGCTTAGGTTTTGCCTGAGAGGTCGTCATTGGCACTCCTCCCTTTCAGCCTGCGTTCCTCGCCCAGGGTCTTTACCAAAGTGGTGGCTCTCCTTATGGCTCACCTTCACCTCCTGGGGGTGTCTGTGTTTCCCTACCTGGACGACTGGCTTCTGCAGGCCTCCTCTGCCCTGGTGATGTCTCAGCATCTGGATTTGATGATTCGTATGCTACAGGGCCAAGGCTTTCTCCTGAATTTTCTGAAATGAAATCTTCATCCTGCCACCCGGAGGTCTTTTATAGGGGCTGCCTTCGACTCTGTTCTGGGCAAAGTGTTTCTGCCTCCTTCCAGGATCCTGCATCTGCAGTTGTAGTTGGGGGCGCTGTTGTCTTGGACTTCAGCTTCCCTGCTTCAGTGGATGGAGGTACAGGGGCACATGGCAGCCTCGGTGTTTACTGTTCCGTGGGCCAGGTTGCATCTTCGCCCCTTGCTGTGGCATCTTCACCGCTTTGTTCCTTTCCCTGTTCAGGATTTCTCCTTGGAAGTTCATGTGTGTTTGGAGGTGGTGAGCGACCTGCAGTGGTGGGTGGACTCTTCTAATGTCTCCTGCGGCATGTAGTTGCATCCTTCTCTGCCGGTAGTTCTCATGACGGTTGCCAGTGCCTCTGGGTGTGACTCTGGGTCAGTGGACCATGCAGGCTCATTGGCAGGGTTCGGAGTCATGCAGGTAATCCAACTGGAAGGAACTGTCTGCTGTGGAACAGGCCTTTCGGTTCTTCCAGGGTCCTCTGTTAGGTTGAAATGTTCTGGTGAGATCCGACAACACTGTGACTGTGGCTTATGTGAATCATCAGGGCAATGCTCACAGTCAGTCTTTGAAATTTGCGGCCTGTCCTATTGCAGGTTGGGCAGAGCTTAATCACCAGGCCATTTTGGCTAAGCTCATCTGGGGCTTGGAGAATGTGGTGGCGGATGCCCTCAGTCGCACATTTCCATCCTCTCTGACTTTGTGCCTGTCTCCCAGAGTGTTCCGTTTGATTTGCTGGAGGTTCGGGACTCCCAAGATGGACTTGTTTGCTTCCGGGATCAATGCTCTCCTGCCCCTCTTTTGTTCTTGTATTCCGTAATGGGGGGGCTTGGGGTGTGGAGGCTTTGTTTCTCACATGGCTCCCTCGGTTGCTGTATGCCTTCCCTCCCTTTCCCCTCATCCCTGCATTTCTGTTGAAGGTCCAGAGGGTGGGGGCTCAGGTGGTGGCTGTGTTGTCTCACTGGCCCCGGAGGTCTTGGTTCCCATTGTTGTTGAGTTTGGTGGTGGTTCCTCCTTGGATCTTGCCGAGATGCCCATCTCCTCTGCGGTCTTCCACTCCTCTCCTGCTGGTCCCTCTCGCCTTAGGGGTCTGGAGGTTGAATGACAGTCTCTAGGTGGCTGGAGTTTGCCTGACCACATTATTTCTGTGATGCAGGCCTCATGTAGGAGGCCCACTTTGTCTTCTTATTCTAAGCATTAGTCTTCCTTCGATACCTGGTGTTCTGGTCATGGTCTGTCCTCTACTTCTTGTTCTGTCTCTGAGATTCTGCAGTTCTTTTTGGACGGGTTCCATAAGGGTTATGCTTTGTCTACCCTGAAGGGCCAGTGGGAGTCTCTCCGGGCTTTCCATGATCCGTATTCCTTGTCCTCTTCAGATGGGCTGTTGGTGTCCTGGGTGTTCCGATGCTTTTCTCTCTCCTCTCCTGTTGTACGTTCTTCGGTGCCTGCCTGGGATCTTTCTCTGGTCCTGTGTGCTCTGCAGTCTTCTCCTTTTAAGCCTTTGTTGTCTGTTGATGTCAAGTTCTTTTCTTTTAAGGTGACTTTCCTGGTGGCCATTACCTCGGCTCGGAGGTTGGAGGAAACTTTCTGCTTGGCGTTGTTCTCCCCCTTTTTTGAGGTTTGTGGAGGATGCTGTGATTTTGCGTTTGGATCCTGGTTTTCTTACAAAAGAGCGTTCTATGTTTCATTCTTCTCAGGAGTTGTCTTGCCTTCTTTCTACCCTTCCCCTTCTACTCCTGAAGATCGATTGTTGCACACTCTTGATGTTAAGCATGCTTTGACCGTGTATGTGGACCTCTCAGCCGCTTTTCGCTCATCTAACAGTCTGTTTGTGACTTTTGGGCTGGCTGGCCGTGGGAAGGCTGCCTCTCGGCTTACCCTGGGTTGTTGGATCAAGTCTGTTATTTCCTTGGCTTATCAGGGCTTTGGTTTGCCTTGTCATTCGGGTGTGCAGGCCCGATCCACGAGGGTGTCTCGGCTTCCTGGGCTGCCTTTCATGGGGTGTCTTTGGATGAGATCTGTCATGCAGGGATTTGGGCTTCTGAGTCTACCTTTATTAAGCACTACAGGTTGAATTGAGCTCTAAATGACCGTTTCACTTTTGGGTGTGGTGTTTTGCTTTCTGTGGAGCCTGATGCTCTTCGTTGATTCTTTCATGCCATTAAAGTTTCACTGTGGTGCGCTTCTCTCCTGTGTGCTGTCTGGTTTGTTTTCTGCTAGTGTTCCAAAGGCCTTCGCTTTGTGGTGATTGCTTTGGTATGCCTCATTAGTAATAACTGGGTCGAGGAGGAGGGATGTGGAGGTGATGTCCTGATTATTTACCGGTAATCCCCATTACTCTTAGTCCTACTCATCCTCGACCTAGTCATATTTCTCACCCACCCTCCCTGTGCCAGTCCTTTGTTGTGCTTGGTATGTCAGGAAGTGCTTTGTGCTGGCTGTGGTGTTATAGCCCCTGGCAGGAGGGTGGGTGGAGCCATCAAGCGTTTCCTATTTTGTTTCCTATCAGTGGAATATACCTCAGTAATGACTGGGTCAAGGACGAGTAGGACTAGGAGTAATGAGGATTACCGGTAAGTAATCAGGACATTATTCCACCACTGGCTTGTCTAACTTTGTGAACCAATCAAATGCCCAGAGTGATATTAAGAAGATACTGCAGTACTAATTGAACTGTAGTGCTGTATTGCAGTTGCATTTGGGGAGGGGTATCTGGCATCTAAAATATGTATAATTTTTTATTCTAGCCACACAGAACATTGGTGATGCCAGCTCCAGTGCCGGTGCAGGAGGGGACAGGTCACTTGGAGGGGGAGAAACAGCAGCAGGGATGGGCACTGGCAAGTCACATAATGTTTTACAATTTCTATTCTCACTAGTTAGTACCAGGGTGTCGTCCTCAACCTATGACCATGAAGTGAACCCCCTCCCCAGCTTTACGAGCCACAGCGGTGGTTGAGTTATTATGGTCTCTTCTATCTGCAACTCAGCAAAAGCTCACATGATGAGCGTTGATGGCTTGAGGGAGACATGAAAGACTGGAAGGTTAAAGGAAAGGAAAGGGTATATGAGTGAAAGGGTGGGTGGGTGAAAGGGTGCATGGATGGGTAAAGGGATGGATGGGAAAAAGAATGGTTTGAAGAAAGGGTGGCTATTGAATGGATTGATAATGGATTGGAAATTCTGGTAAAAGACTGGATGAGAGAAAGTAAAGTTTAATCATGGTGGCTATTGGTGAATTAGAATGAAAGGATGAATGACTATTTGGATTGTTTGAATGAATAAGCAAGGCATCCCTTCCATCAGGAGCATGCTGCTTACTTGGTTTTGTAGGGTTATCATTCAAAGCTATGGTTCTAAGTGGGGTGTATTTTTTATTCTTTGTTTTACTTTCTTGACTCGCTGTATGTGTTAAGTGAGCCAGATGTATCCCACCCATCATTCATCATCCCCCCTCCCCACCCATGTCATTTTTGCCACCTATGACCAAAGTGCAGTATGGGTCAATTTGTGACTGCAGTGTTGGCTGTGCAATGTGCGTATGCTTCAGTTAATGTGACATTTACAATGTTTTTAATGCATTACAAATCAAACACACAAGGTGTGTTCTTTCCCTTCGCCCACTCATTCACCTCTTAGTACTTCACTCCTTAATTTTTTCTTAAGTCCTTCCATCCCTCCCTACAAAATTGGAAAATCCATTCTTGGCATGTACCACATTCCATTTTATAACCATGTGAAGTGAAGTGATTCCAGAATATATTTCAATGACAGATTTACTTTACACTTGTTCAGATTTTTCCCTTTCGAATTGTACAGTGACTAAATGAGTAAGCCACAAATGACGAGGCGATAACCAGTGTAGTGGCCCCTCTATTCTATATCAAAAAAGCTCTATCCTACCTGTCTAATCCTTCTACCCTACCCCCTGCAGTAGAGTAAATCAAGTTTCCTTTCCTTGCTTACTGCCCAGCAAATAAATTTGTTGGAAATATGTGGTGGTGGGTGAGGCCACAGAGTAAGGTGGGAGAAAGTGCATGAGTTGCTGTCAAGTTTGACGTATGGGATACACAGTGACGAATGTGCCAAATACAATCTATATAGCCCGTTCCTTTACCTGTAGCACAGTCCATCATACTAATTTTCCCCTACATCTACTTACGGCAGACAGAATAATATTAATGTCCGCATTTCATACGTGAGGTGTTTGACGTAGTATCTTATTTATTATTCATCTGCCTCTTTGGAGTCAGGGTACAATGAGAAATGCATTTGGAGAAGAGCAGGGATATTGGAATTAAAAATAGATAATTGTCAACTACAGTTGCCCCAGCTGCAGACAGTAGCAAATTACCCGACACGCTGGCTAGCAATGAACATGGCTTCATTATTTAAGCACAACACATAACTTGTACTCCATATAGTGCATAATGCCGTACTCATTAATAAGAGTTAATTTATTTTTCTACTCAAAGTGTCTGTTTATAGTTACTTGAAAATTCTTTAGAAGAAAAAAATATTCAAATCACAGTTTTTTAAATCCGGTGCTGGTATTCTGTTTTTTAATACTTTTCTGCCATACAGTCAGTACTTTTTTATATAATGCATGTGTGGGTAAAACATGAAATTGGCCTTGTGACTCTTGTAATCATCATCACATCAAATTCCAATAGCCCTAGGGGATCAGCAATGTACTACTACTACTGGTTCCTGCTGGTCCAGCCGGACCCCCCACCAGGCAGGAGACAGCAGCCCATTTACAGTGGCAGAGGCTGGGGTATATCTTGCAAGAGTACTCATGGCTGGAGGTTGTGGACGAGAAGGAGGAGGAAATAAATGCACCTCAGCTGGCCCCAGTGGAGCCGGTCCCCCTCAGCCTCCAGCCTCCCAGCCATCCCATTGCCCGTACCAGCCAACTGCTGCCGACCCCTACCACACTGACAACAGGCCATTGGTACGCTGCATCCTATAGCGGCTGGACACCATCGGGGCCGGCTCACCACGATGGAGCAGAGGCTGGACCAGCTGTGGACCAACATCCATAATGCCCTCTTCTAGCTCTTTTTAAAATTCTTTGTATTGGTGGGAAATACTTGTTTGTTGGGGCTGGGTGAAGAGGGTGGGAAGGGAGTTCGGATTGGAGTGAATTTTTCCTTGGAATTTTAAGTTTTGGGACTTGGGTCAGTTTTGTTTAGGCAGAGGGGTGGCCATGTTATTTGGGTGGAGAGGGTGGGTTTCTTTGTATAAAAAATAAAGTTAAAAGGATTTTATTTAATCTAAATTTATATCAACAGCAGTGGTTCAGCACTCAATTTCAAGATCGATTATATGCACATCATAAGTCTTCAGTCCATAGTACACAATTCAGGATGATAAATCGTTGTCATCTCAATAAACAAATGTGAAAATTGTTTCTTCTTCCCAAAAATCTTTATTCATCATCTTTTTCTAAAAAACACAGCAAACGTGCAGTAGCCAACGCGTTTCGTCCACCAGGGACTTCTTCAGGGCTACAAAATATATACAAAAAAGACACTTATTTACAAATATTAAAAACTTTATCTATTTACAATATACAATAGAACAGACGCTACATAATATATTGGTCAAAACCCTAAACGTTACTTGTTCTCTAAGTTACACATTTGTTTATTGGAGAGTCTATCTAAGAGTATGTATAAATAACATATACAAACTGTACACTTATTTAGACAGGGAGAGAGATAATCACACACATGATACATCAAACAGATTAATGGAGAGACTCTAGGCCCTTAACAATATCTACAATTGCATGGTAGCTGGCTGTCTCATTCTCAAAGAGTACATACACTAACATACCTCAATATACAAGTTGTTGTCTCGCACATTCCTCATTATATGAATCATGAAAATGGATGTTGTTTTTAGAAATTTTCTGTAAAAAACACAAATGGTAACTTCATCACGATGATGCCAAACATCAAACACATTAAATAACAATATGACAGAGCGTGATCTCAAGAGGAAAAAAGAGTAAGTAAGTGCATCGCAACTTGCGCAAGATACATAGCGCACCATTATGGTATAATACCATGTTCATTTTGGGAAGTAATTCCCCTTTAGACGTGTAGTAGTGTCGCACCTCTGGTTCGTTGCACCACTGTGAACTTTATTTCACTTTCTTTATTCTGTGTTGACGGGTGCAGGACTTGTGTGCCTTGATCCTTCTCCTTTGCTAGATAATCTAAATTTATGCCTGAAGTAGTTGGTTTTACATTGACTTTGCAATGTAGCCTTCAGCTAGTTTTACCCAGCCTGTTTATGTGCTTGTAGAAGAGAGTGTAGCACTTAGTTATAGAGTTATACTTCTCTAACTATCTTGACCATTAGGGGGAATGTTGCCATGATGACCTATATTGTCTACAACAACCTAGATAAACAATAGTAGCAGTCAGTTGCTTACTTATTAAATTAACTAGTTCAGTTTCATCCATACTATTTGGCTTAACTGAATATAGATGAAGCAATAAGAGGGAAGGCATCACAACTTCATAAGCGAGGTCCCACTTCCAGTTCCACCCAGGTGAGCTCCAACTGTAGGATTATTCTGAACGATTAATTATCCATCGTAGGCAACTAAATGGAAATATAAAGACTGAGTTAGTGGGTTATATTTTATCAAATCTTTACAAAGAATTGGCACCTGAGTACTACATGATGACACAACGAGTATGACTGATAGTGCTAAAATACAAAAAAAGCAATGCTAGTAAGTTTGGGCTAATTGGGAGCTAGTAGTATTATTTGTGAAATCCCTGAGTTGTAAAAATAGACTCAAAGTCTGGAGTGGACAACCTTAGGTTAGGCATTTATGGTTATGCAACACAAGGCCTGAATGATGATGTTGACAATTGATGTTCTTCATTCTATATCAAAAATATGGACCACTTTTCATGCGCGGGTGGGTAAATGGTGCCAGTGTGGGCTACTTAGAAGATCCTGCAGTAAGTTGGTGTTGCTTTCACAATATCCTCCCCACCAAGTTTGTGATCCATTGATGGTGAAAATTAAGCCACACCTCAATAAATCATACAGCCCGGGGGAAGAGGGTTAGGGGTTTGATGAATGGATGGGAAGGGGGATTTGGGGAAAGGTTTTACAAACACAAACACTACACAAGGACAATATTCATCTGGGCAATGAGCATCAGCACATCATTAGCCATCAATCTGTTGTGAAAGGAAACAAAGGAATGAGTATGACAGAGTACAGATAAATGCATTGCAAACAGTCCTTCTGCCCCAGAGACCCAAGTTATCAGATATCTAAATGTTCTGTATTCTAGGTTGAAGAGTGAACCTTCCCACCCAGTTCTCCAAATATGATTGTTAAAAGAAAAATGATACTGTATTGCAAAATTAGGTGGTACATCTGCATTCTCCTCATGAATGTCCACTCTTTGGTGCCTGTCTGGACTAGTCCGGGAGGTTAGCAGGAGTGTTGTTGAGCTCAGCTTTCGCCTTTTGTTCATGCAGGAGAGTAGAAGAAGGCCTGAGGATTGTAAAAGACAAGCTGTATTTTAGAGTCAAGGAGAAGGACAGAAGGAAAGTAAGCTTCATGGGGAGTGTATCAAGAAGACTCAGAGGCAGAGCAAAAAACAAGAGGGGGACTCCGAGTTTCACTTTTTCCACAAGTCAAACACACACACACACACACACACACACAAACAGTAGCATTTCACAAATGCACCTCTCTCTTTTCCACATAGCTGAGTACTTGGCCTCAGACTGTTGTTTCACCTTTGAAATGAAGTCGATAACATCTTGATTTTAACAGCCCCCTTCCCTGAGTTCTTCCATCCTCCTCCTGACTCCAGGACTCTGAGTAACTCTGTCCCAGACCATTCATCCTCATGATCCGAGCAAGATAAACTTGTAGTACACTGCTGTTGAAGAACAAGTAGAGAAACAGAATTTAAGTATTTTGGATAGCTTTTCGTTTAACTAAAGTGACTGTTCTGGTCTCCGAAATATCAGAAAAAGGAGAGGACCCTGCAATTAAATCTGGCTAGGTGTGAAAGGACCAATCACCTCCAGGGAAAAAAGTTGATTGCCCATCACTCAGGACTCAAACATTGCAAATCAATAATCATCTCAAGAAATTCCCAGTATTACAGTTCAACACAACCTCCCTCACTGTCAGCCTCTACATCAATCATCACTCACAGTCACTCGATAATCTGATCATTTACTGGTGCAATGGTTACCTCTTCCAATCCAAGCACGGTGGTAGGTACACTATCTCCCCTTCAATGCAAGCAACAGATTGGAATTTGGCATGTCTTGTAAATTAAACGATTGTCTGGGACAGCCATCCTAGATGAAGAAAAAACAGAAGGATCATAGGAGTGGACCGTTCAGGTTAATTCATTTTTGCTAAGTACGTTTGTGAAGGCTAATCACCTCCAGGGAAAAAATGATCGCCCATCACTTAGGCCCTAAACATTGCTAATCAATAATCTCAGGCAACTTCCCACGTTACAGTTCAATACCCTCCCTTCACTGTCTGCCACCACATGACTCATCAATCATCATCATCACTCACACAATCTGTCACTCACTGTTGCAATAGCTGTAGTTACCTCTTCCAATCCAAGCATGAGTAGTTTAGGTATTAGTTATTCATCTTTGATGCAGGCAACATATTGGAATTTGTTATTGGCAGGCAGTCTAGTAGACAATAAACAATCTTCTGGGGCAGACATTCTAGTGCTAAGTGATGCAAAAAGGTATAGGCCGTAGGCATGCAAGGAAGGCAGGCATTGTCCCCAATATCATGAAGGAATTATGGAGGCTTCTTCAATGCACACTGGTCCAACTGCAATCCGGCAATATATGTGACTAAAAAAAAGGTGGGGCAGCGTAAATCTGACACAAAAATAATAATGTTCCACTAGCAATTTATTTTCTTCACGAAGATAGAACTAATTTCAGCAAGAAATCATTACAAAAGTTCTATAGGGGCACTGGCATACTTAGTCCAGGAAGTAGAGTTTGTCTTCAAACTCAGGTGGTTCACCCAGAAGTTGGTCAGATAACACATTTTGGACCAATCTCCCTCCTTCTCCTCTTGTACTACTGTGTTAGGAACAGTGTAATTGTGTGGTATAAAATGTTGGTTCCTTTTGATCATTGTCAATCTCTCCATGTTTTGAGACGAGAGACTGGTCCTTTTCACTGTAACAATGGCACCAGCTGCACTGAATACATGTTCAGCAGATAAACTGGCGACAGGACTAGCCAGATTTGTTTTGCTAGCCTGCTGAGCTCTGGCTGGCCATTGGCACATCTTCCCACACCAATACATCAATGGATTTTGATCCACATAGACCTCTTTTGGATTATCTAGATACTGCTGGAACATCCTGTGGTTGGTCATTGGTGCTGCCACTTGCCCACTCTGTTTTGCCATCGCCTCTGCACTGAAATTTTCCCTGCCAATTGAAACCAATTCAATGCAGATAAGATCCAGTGCTTCTGTTGCTGTTGTTCTGGTTGATGGTGTTATTGGCTGCTGTGAGACTAGATTGCTCTCTCTGGAAGTTGAAGGCGGCACCCCAGAACTGCAGGATGGGACTCAAAGTTCCAGCCATTCTTCTTCCAAGTCTCTGGCTTGCTCTACTATCCACCTCTTGTATTTTAAAACATCCCCTTCAGAAAAAGGAATGAAAGTGGGCAGAATGTACTTTTTGGATGCAATGATATCATGTGGCAGGCTTGTATTACAAGCCAAGCAAAGGATTAAGGTCTCAACCAAGGCATGCTCTTCTGTGTTTTCATTCACACCTGCGGGGCGAACCTTTGAGACACCTTCTTTACCTGGTCCTGTAGGAAAGGCAACAACAGGATAGCTTGGCCCATCGTACTGTCCTCCTTGCTAAAATCCAGTGTGAAAACCTCAAAAAGGAGTAGCATCTGTGTCAGACATTTGACTAGACGCCATTTGTCCACATCCATGGTCATAGCTTTCCCAACTTCATCCCCTCCTCTTTGAATGACATAGTCATTGATCTGTTTGTACTGCTCATACAGATGTTGCAACATGTAAAAAGTCGAGTTCCAACGTGTTGGCACCTCCTGTATCAGGGCTTTAACTGGTGCTCTATTATTATGCTGAATAATCTGCAACTGCTTCCGGGCTTTAAAAGAATGGCTGAAATGACTGCAGATTATTCTGCAGGTGGTCAGTATGTTGCTGACTATCTCTTCTTTTTTGAGGAAGTCTTTCACCACCAGGTGGATGCAATAAGCAAAACACAGGACCCTGAAATATCCTCCATCTGACATGGCCTTGACTATGTTACTGCCATTGTCCGTGGCAACAACTCCAATTCTGAGACCTCTGGGTCTCAGCCATTCACACACCTTGCTGTTAAATTCCTCTAAGATGTTGACAGCTGTATGTGATTTCTCCATGGCGAACATGGCCACTGTTGCATGCCGCTGAACGATCTTAAAACTTCCTTCAGGGCCTAGACCTGAAGATATCTTTTGCTTTACCCCCGCAAGAGAGATCCAGTGTGCAGTGATGCACATGTAATCAGTCACCTGACAACTGGTCCACATGTCTGTCATCAGGTGGATGGTGTGAACAACACTTTTCTGCAAAGCTTGTCCAACCAACTGTAGCACATCATGGTGCAGTGCTGGAACAGCATCTCTGGCAAAATAGGTCCTACTTGGTACCTTCCATTTCCGGCAGATGGCAGCCACATATTCTAAGAATTCCATTCCTTCCACAAAAGAAAAAGGGAGGAGGTCAAGCGCTAACATTTTTGCAAGCTTCTCATTGTACAAACGTGCAGTTGGGTGGTTCCACTCGTCGGGCCCCTCCTGCCTAAACATGCCTGTAATAGTAGCCTGGAGTTTCTTCTTTTCTGGGGCCACTGACACAAGTGTCTTTCAAGAAGTAGATGGTGGCGGTAGACTCAATATGAGTCATATTGGGGTTGTCACTGTATACCATGGTGTCTCCATCTCACTCCGAATCTTGTGCCATTGTGAAGTCGTAGAGGTGGGTGAATCTGCTGGTGCACTGCTGGGGACAGGGCTGCTGTGCTTGAAGATGTCACCCTCTTCTTCCTCATCACCGTCCACCATGATTGAACTTAGATGATGTTCCCCAGCTCTTGTCACCACCACAACCATGTTCGCAATTTTTTTAAGGTGCTCCTCCCACTTGATTGTGTGGTGTTTTTTCATATGGGTTGTTTGGCCTCCAGTACCATAATTTGTACCAGGCTTACCTCGACGAACAATCATGCTGCAAATGCTGCATAGTGCAATATGTTCTCCCTCTTTGCTAACTGTAAAAAAGTCTGAAACTGGGGAGGAGTACTTTTTTACTGTTCCACTGCCAATGCCTGAAGAAGAACTGAAGGCAAGTTGGCATGTCGTTGATTGCCTTTCTGCTTCTTTTAAGGTAGAGGTTGGTGCAGGTCTCAGCTGGTGCTTTGCAAAAATTCGAGCCGGTGGCGGTGCTACCTGTGCCACATCCCTTGGAGCAGGTTGAATGGCAATGTCAGACTCAAATTCAAATTTCAAATTCATAATTAGTCAGTCAGGAGGATGAATTAAAGTATATAGAAATGGTTTTAATCATGTATATTTTATAACATGTTTTTGTGAACTGAGTAATTATTGTAATCAATGTATCTTTTATGGTTATATTTTTATATGCCGAACAAAGATAATAAATTTGAAATTTGAAGTTGGGGTGGTGGTGCTGTTGATGCAGGAGTGCTGCTCTCAGCTTGCTTGCTGAAGGCCGGTGCGGCAGACATAAGTTTGCCCAAAAATATTGTGGTCGGCATGCCAGTGGTGGAAATCTGCTTCTTCTCCTTCCCACTGGCCACTTTTTTGGCAGCACCTTTCTTATGGCCATCTTGAAACTGTCAGTTGGCAGTGGCACTTAGCTTTACAAGCTAAAGAGATGCTCGAGTTGCGTAGTGAGTCACGTCTCACATCATGCACAGGCCTTCTGCCTGGCAGTTCTGTGGGTGATGTCTCTTCTCTTGTCCACCTAAAAGCCAACAAGCAAGAAGAACATCAGTGAAATGTGGCATTGTTGCAGTTCAATTAGTAGTACAAACAAACAATATCATTTAGTGTGGTCACTTAAGTTATTTTAAATACTTAGCAATACAGTCTAACTATCCATCCACTATCTGTAAAACCACAACAATATAAGCTTTCATGGTGTACACTCAGGATGGATAACAAAGAGCAACAACAGCAAACAGATGTAACTTTTTTTATGTGCATCACGTTAGGATGTGGCACTCAGGGAGGTGCAGGTGACAATGGAATAATCCATAGACAATTAATGCTGTTGTGCACCTATAGCAGACATGGGGTTGATGCCAGATGTTAGGAAAATGGGGGGGTACATTTAAAAAAATCAAATTTTCAAAAATTAAAATAAAAAACATAGAAAATTTAGGTAAACATTAAAACTAAAAACTTTAAAAAATGAAGTAAAAAATGAAATAAAAACAAAAATGAAAAGAAATTGAAATAAAAAAATGATAAATAAGTGAAATTATCATCAACCATATAATTTATAAAAATGCTATCTCAACCATCCATTCAAGCCTATGGCAAAGGACCACACTGGCTGGATGCACAAAATGGCTGCCAGCCAGTGCCACATGGTCATCACCAACAACACTGAGCAAGGCGGCATGGCCACAACAAAGAAGACATGCAGGCCTATGGCACAAGCACACTGGCTGTCTACACAAAATGGTCACCGACCACATGGTGAAACAGCAAGCAAGGAGGCATGGCCACAACAAAGAACACATGCAGGCCTATGGCAAAAGCACTCTGGCTGCCTACAAAAATGGCCGCCGGCAACATTTTCACAACAACAAAGAAGGACGGGGGAACAAAGAGAAGACATGCAGGCCTATGGCAAAAGCACACTGGCTACATAAACAAAATGGCCACCAGCCAGGTGGTCACAACAATAATCAGGAGACCTAGAAAACAAAGAACACATACAGGCCTATGGACACTGACTATACAAAATGGCCCCTGGCCACATGGCGTGGGGAACAAAGACAAATGCTGGCCTATGGCAAACACACTCACACACTGACCAGACAAAGGAGGCATGGTAACACAGTGAACACAGCTTTAATTCAGCAATGCCAAAAACGAAAATTAACAGGACTAAAACTGTTTACAACAACACACATCTTCCAAAGGCATTACCCCACCTATACACTGTTTGCAGGGGGAAAAACATGTAAAACCACCAAAAAAACATTTTGTATTTTAATCAAATGCCATTCATGGCCTAAAAAATGTTTCAATTCAACAGACACCACAGAAACAGTTGTTTCATGCACCCATAACTAGTACTGGGCCTACTGACTGTAAGGCACATTGGCAGACTAGGCCACATAGTGAAATAAAAGAATATTGCACATGTATTGAAAAAAAATGAAGAAAATGTACTAGACTGTGTACTATTTTTCCTGTACAAAATAAGAAAAATTGCATGCAATAAAACAATAGCAACAACCAGCAAGGAGGCATGGCCACAAACAAAGAACACATGCAAGCCTATGGCAAAAGCACACTGGCTGCCTACGCAAAATGGCCACCAGCCACATGGTCACAACAACAAGCAGGAGGCCTGGGAAACAAAAAACCCATGGCGGCCTATGGCAAAAGCACACTGGCTGCCTACACAAAATGGCCACCGACCACATGGTCAAACAGCAAGCAAGGAGGCATGGCCACTACAAAGAACACATGCAGGCCTATGACAAAAGCACACTGGCTGCCTACACAAAATGGCCACTGACCACATGGTCAAACAGCAAGCAAGGAGGCATGGCCACTAAAAAGAACACATGCAGGCCTATGGCAAAAGCAAACTGGCTGCCTAAACAAAATGGCCAGCAGCCACATGGTCACAACAACAAGTAAGAAGGCATGGGGAACAAAGAGAAGATATGCAGGCCTATGGCAAAAGCACACTAGCTGCCCACCAAAATGGCCACCAGCCACATGGTCACAACGAATATGCCTCCTTACAACGTATGTTTTTTTCCCGCAGGCAATTACAACGCGGTTGTTACAACGACCGCGTTGTAACAACGCATACCATTACCCCGCAAGTCGTAACAATGACTTGCTCTAGGGGGGGCGCTGGATGTTGGAATAGTATAATTTACTATTCCAACTCCAGTATGTGCAACAGTAGGGAAGGTGTTGGATTTTAGATCCAACACCTTCTGACCCCTCCGCAAGTCGTTGTTCCAACTTGCGGAGTAATGGTATGCGTTGTTACAATGCGGTCGTTGCAACGACCCCGTTCTAATTGCCTGCGGGGAAAAGTATTTGTGGTAAACTATGTTCTTGGGTCACAACAACAAGCAAGACGGCATGGGGAGCAAAGAGAAGACATGCAGGCCTATGGCAAAAGCACACTGGCTGCCTACACAAATTAGCCTCCAGCCACATGGTCACAACAACAAGCAGGAGGCATGGAAAAAAAGAACACTATACAAAATGGCCCCTGGCCACATGGCATGGCAAACAAAGACATATGGTAGCCTATGGCAAACACACTCACACATTGGCCAGACAAAGGAGGCATAGACTGGTAACACAGAAATAAGAACCTTAATTCAGCAATGCCAAAAACAACACACATCCTCCAATGGCATCAAATAAAATTACCCCACATATAACCTGTTTGCAGAAAAAATCTTGAAATACCCCAAAAACATATTTGCGATTTAATCCAATGCCTAAATGATGTTTCAATTTGATAGACACCACAGAAACAGTTGTTTCATGAACCCATGACTAGTAGTGGGTCTTCTGGCTGGAAGGCCCTTTGGCAAACTAGGCCACATAGTGAATTAAATCATTATTGCAAATTTATTAACAAACACTGAGACAATGAAGTGAACTGTGCAACATTTTTCCTTTATAAAAGAAGAAAAATTACATGCAAAAAAATAACTAGGCCCCTACTGAAATTGCAGCCCATCCACCACAATAAATTTTAGAAATCATATTAAAGTACAAAAAACTCCAGGTGCATACCCCCAATCAAACAAACAACACCCGTATATACCAGTTTTTCAACTTACTTGTGAAATCTCAAATACAGAAAACTTAAATCCAATGGTATATATGCAGCAGACAAGGAGAGTGATCCTTCCAGCTCCAAATCCCAATGAAAAGTGACCAGGAAAGGGACAAAGTACTGGGAGGAGCCTGCTGGACAGGAACGGGAAGTTGGAGTCTCTGGGGCACTTCCTTCCTGTTTGGAAAAAAAAGGTTTTAAAAAAGGCTTCTCGCACAAAAAACCCCCTCCAAAAGCCAGTTTGAGAAGAAAATCTACTTCAAAAACCTCTCATTTGCATCTCCAGCAGAAAAGCTGCTCGACTGCTCTGTTTGTGATCGGCACTAGAGTCTCGTGAGAGCATGCTAGCTGTGCGAGACGTCTCTTGTGCGCTTGCAAGTGGCCCGAGACTCTTGGCGCTCGCGGTCAAGTGCCAAAACAAAACTCAAGCGCGCAAATGGAAAAAAGCTTTGCTTCACACCTGAATGGCGGAATTCAGGAACTCTGTGTTCCTCAGTGACGCACGGAGAGCCCATATTCTGCAAACCCTGCGAGCGGAGCAGACTTTACCACCCGGGCCTAATTTTGGCAAGTCAGATACGAGAGATTTGTTTATTGAGCCCCGCGGCTGCCAAAGGACAAAGGACCATTGCCAGAACTGATTCATCTGCACAAACAAAGACCGGTGAGCAGAAGCCATAATTGATTAGAAGTTATGCTGAATCCGAGGGGCGGAGGTCCATCCAGAGGCAGCTGTCAGAGGGTAAGAGACTACATCTAATCCTTAGTCCCATTGAGTGGCGTATGGCAAACTAGGACAAGTGTAGATACATTTATGTTTTTTCCCTAGTCAGCACGCTAAAGGAGGCAAAGGTGACTACTACTGTTTGGGACCACTGTGGGGGACACAGGGTATGACTAATCCCTGGGTGATGGTAAGGGATCGCTTGGACCTTTGGGTGTGGATCATAGGTATGCCTTGTCCCTGGGTGTTAGTAAGGGATCTCTTGGACCTTTAGGCATGGATCAGAGGTACGCTTTGTCCCTAGGTATGAGAAGTGGATTGCATGGACCTTTAGGCGTGGATCAGAGGTTCGCTTCATCCCTGGGTTTGAGAAGGGGATCACCTGGATCTTTGGGCGTGGTACAAAGGTACACATGGGCCCTGAGTGTTATATAAGGCTACCACCTTGATCTTATTTTTTTTAAAACTTGTTTTTCTTTGGGACTGCTTGTTTCACACTGACAGTGTCTAAAAGAAGTGAAAGGTGGGTTTTTTCTTTTTTTGCTTGAACTGCTGGGTGTTAGACAGTCAGCATGCACTGCCCATGGTTGTGATATGGGGTGTAATTTGGACGTTAGGGAAAAATTCAGACCTTGGCAAATAAAGAATAGCTTGTGTCTGGCCACAGAGGGTCAATAATTGCCAGGTTAATCCCTTTTCTCTGCACAAACCATTGCTAATTTTTGTCCTCCGAACCAATAGCGACAGACTATCAGGCTTACTTAGCTCTGCGTGTTACGTGGAGCATCCTCTCTCCTTAGGTTGTAGGCACTAGGAGAAGGCTACAAAAGGACAAACATAATCATTTTTCTGTCAACCTTACTCTCTTAGGGGGATATTCACAAGAACGTGTGCTAAACATCACCAAAAAATGCTAACGCAACTTTACACATCACAGCCTATCGCGGGAAAATAACCCTGTGTTAACGTGGAATTCACAACAAGGCGGTACCATGCGATAGTCTGCCGAAACCGCGGACAATGTCCGCGATACAACAACCTCGACGGTGATAAAAACACAAACCTCAATGCGAAAAAATATGCGATGGCCCAAAGCGCGATGAGGAAATCAGCGATAAGCAGCGCCAGGCCTGCAATACACACATGGCAGGTGGGAAAAATCACTACAAAAGTAGAAAAAACACACAAACACAAAATGACCAACACCAAAGTACCATGGAGGCAGCCGGAGCAGGCGCAGAGGACGAGCGCAACCCCACAAGCACCCCGGACGACCAGCCTGGGACCTCGGGGACAGGGAAGGGCAAGGACAAGAAGAAGAGGAAAACGAAGTTCAGTCCCAGGAAAACAGGATCCTGGTCACGGAGGTGATGGAACACCATCAACAACTGTTCGTCACCTCCAACGTGTCATTGGGCACCAAAAATGGAATATAGCGGGACATCGTGGACAAGGTGAATGCCGTCGGAGAGCACAAGAGGTCAATGGACGAGGTCAAGAGGCGATGGATTGACCTCAAGCGCAAGACCAAGGAGAAACTCGCAGCCAACCAGAAGGCAGCAATGCAGACTGGAGGTGGGAGCCCAGCGCCACAGCTGGAGCTGGATGACATGGAGAAACTGGTGTCGACAGTCATCAGTGTGGAGACTGTGGCCGGAGTTGGGGGACCGGACACTGCTCGACAGGACACAACACAACCGCAACAGGGTGAGTGACCACCAGGTACTGGAGGGACGGGTGGAGATGGCCACAATGGCACACAGGCACAATCAAGCAGAGCACAGTGCACACCCACAATGACTCTGGATCATGGCCCTGATCCACAGACTGTCACAATGTACAATGCTATGCTGTCTGAATGTGAACCTGTACCATGCGGCTACATACATGCGGACACATTGTAATACACCATCTCCCCTTCACATTGCAGGGGCACCGTCAACACCTCCTGCAGAGCAGTCCCAGCCACTCTTCACTGATGACGAGGAGGACACCCCCAGCATCGACACCCAAGCCCTCCAGGACATCATTGACATCATCCACAAGTCACCTCCAGGATCAGGGCAGCCCAGCTGCATCGAGGAGACCCCACCCACTACCCAAACCACCCAGCAGGAGGCACCCACAGCCCCCGCAGTCTCCCAAGACCCCCAGGAACAACACATGGCCTTCCAACTCCGTGTGCTGGAGGGCCAGAGGGAGACAGCTGAGCAGGAGCGGGTGGGGTTCGACCTCATGGCTACCAAACTGGACGCCATCCATGGGTGTCTAGGTCTCATCAGGGACCAGCTCCAGTCCCTAACGGACACCCAGGGCCCGCTCCATGGTCTCCAATGAGCCCTGACTGACATCGCTGGAGTCATGACTCGGAGACAAGAACACCTGTCCGCTCAGAGTGGCTCCAGCGATCCCAGCTGTGAGCTGGCACACATGCGGAGGCTCATGGAGGACATGGTGCGGATGGAGGTGGAAAGGATGGCAGCCACCGTTGCACATCAGCAAAATGTAGCTGGGATCTACCATGCCCTGCAGATCCTCATCATGGCATTGCTGCCACAACGCGTGGTGATGATGAATGCTGCTGCCCCCACACCATCCACATCTCCGCCCCCTAGTGTGTCAGTGCCTCCCAGTGTGGCAGGCATCTCCACTCCGGCACCTGATGTGTCACTGCCACACAGTGCGGCCCACAATCCTCCTCCGGCCCCTGATGTGTCAGTGGCACACAGTGCTGCAGCCGGTACTGCAACACCCACAGGTGGGGCAGAGCACACATCCGAGGACGAGGACGTGGATGGGATTGAGTTCAGTAGGAGGCACTAGCATTCATTTCCGCCACCTGGCCTGTTTCTGCTTGGTGCCGCACATGGCCCCATGACCTTCCACTGACCCCCGATACACTCCACTGCACTCACCTTGGACCGCGACATGGACTGCCATATCCTGTTTGATGACCAATGACACGGCGACCAGACTGCGCACTGTACCCTTCCTCTTCCGCAGTACTTGTCATCCCCGGATGGACTCTGGCTGGCCCTCCATGGGCCCATATTGTGTAGTATGCTTGGCATGGCCCTGTACCGCTCCAGCTGCAAAACTCCACTGGATGTGCAATAAACATCCAGTAACGCACTGCTGTGTCATGTCTTTCATCATTCATGTATGAATGTGTGGATGAATGTAGGGACAGTGATTTCCCTTACGTCAATGATTCTCATCTAGTGGGATGCCAGTCACAGTGTGCTACATTGCCTATTGTGTTCCGGGTGCCGTGGACACTACAACAGGGACACACACATTAGTCACTTCCTTGTCCGGACATGGACTGAACCACGCCTAGAGCCCCGAGTCATTGTTGCAAGCCCTGCGCTGGTCCGGCGTACGCCAGGCCAGACCACTCCGCTTACGCTCCGAGGGGGGGCAAACATAGCTACATGTCACAGGCGTACACGCTGGTGGTGTGCAGGTTACTGGTCTAGTTGTCAGCATGTCACGGCCACTCCCTGAGGGCAGGTTTGCACACACACCACACCCATCTGGCACAGGCGTCACAGGCCATATGACCCTGCCAATATAAGGGGCCGACAACATCATATTCCCCTCTGCCGGTGGTGACTGGATGACAGAAGCTCCACGGTTCTCAATCACAAAGGGCCCATGAGTTGTTGCGCACAGGGTCAGTGGCACCCAAAGCCTTGCAGCCGTCACGGGCCTACCACCACGTGGCGCTGACTGGGGTTGCACAGGGTTAGTGGCTCCCGAAGCCTTGCGCCCGTCACGGGCCTACCACCACGTGGCGCTGACTGGGGTTGCACAGGGTTACTGGCCCCCGAAGCCTTGCGCCCGTCACGGGCCTACCACCACCTGGCGCTGACTAGGGTTGCACAGGGTTAGTAGCACTGAAATAGCTGAGCAGGTGTGCAGCCTGCGATGATGACGTGTGCACTGATGTGGTCTCCGCCATTGATGACTCAGGACTCAGCATCATGTGTGGGACCTGCTGGGCCGTGGGGCGGGTCCGCATGATGTGGACCATGCCATGGTGGTGGCACTGGGGCCTGGAGCTTGCACGGGCACGTGGTGTGCCCACTGGTGGACACACCGTTGGCGGCAGGTGAGCAGTGGGCCCGGGGTGCGCAAGTGTGGACAGCCAGCGCTGGCCGGCAGGTGGGGGTGGGGTGCGGCTGCATGCGTGCGCAGGGACGGACAGGCGTTGTTGCCATGTGCTGTGTGATGGACTCTGCCATGATTGACTCTGGCCTCGATTACAGATTGCAGACCTGGTGGCTTGCAGTGTATCCCGGCACGTGGTTGGAGACACACCGGTGGCAGCAGGTGAACAGTGGGGCCTGGGTGCGCAGGGGCGGCAGTGTCTCTCTCACTCTCCCTTCCTTCCCTTCCCTTCTCTCTCTCTCTCTCACTCTCTCTCTCCCTTCCCTTCCTTTCTTTCTCTCTCTCTCTCACTCTCTCTCCTTTCCGTCCCTCTCTCTCTCACTCTCTCTCTCCCTTCCTTTCCTTCTCTCTCACTCACTCTCTCTCTCCCTTCTTTCCTTCTCTCTCTCTCTCTCTCTCCTTTCCTTCCCTCTCTCTCTCACTCTCTCTCTTCCTTCCTTTCCTTCTCTCTCTCTCACTCTCTCCCTTCCTTTCCTTCTCTCTCTCTCACTCTCTCTCCTTTCCTTCCCTCTCTCTCTCACTCTCTCTCTCCCTTCCTTTCCTTCTCTCTCTTTCTCTCTCTGGCTTTCTTTCATTCTCTGTTTCACTGTGTCTCGCTCCTTTGATGTGCGCATGACACACGTTCTGATTTTGTTCTTTATTTTCCAGGCTGTGACATCGAGATTGTCCCGGACGGACACGACAGGAGTCTTCCGCATTGGTGTTTTGTGTTGTATTTCAATAAAACTTTTGGCTGTTACTTCAGTGCTGTGGGACTGTTTCTCGTTCTTCTGGCCACACATGTGTGTTATTTTTTGACAATATGCGTCATCATGCGCTTTTTGTGGCTCTTGTGTCGTGCACGGTATGTGTATGTCCGGGGGGGGGCTGGGGGTGGTGGCGGTGGGTGTTGTTGCCCTCATGGGTCTCAGAGCTGCATGATCATTGTCTCCATGGCATCTGTGGGTCTTCAGATGTGGCTATTGGCTGTGCTCCCTTTCATGCTGCAGGTAGTCATCCTGCTTAACACCAGCAAAAGGCAGGTGTTAAATCCCTGCTGCTACCGCGGCTTATCGGGTGGTTTTGACTCGCATCGCAGATCTGGCAGTTCGTTGTGAAAGTGGTGTTGTGGTTTTTTCGTGTGTTGTTGCACGGGAACACCTACTCTGCATCTCATTAGGGTTAGTTGGTGGTGTCCACCGTGGAGATACATTTTGGGGCAGTTATCGCGGGAATACTGGCGATGTCTGCAGTTTGCACCCGCTTGTGAATGGGGTGTTAAATCTATCTCCACTTTTGATGGGTTAAGGTGGGGTTAAATCGGCGGTAGGTCCTTGTGAATATGCCCCTTAGTCTCTTTTAGCTTTTCTCTTTTTGTGTTTATTGATATTGTGGTGCTGTTACATTTTGTAATATGATGCATGTCTAAATGTTATGTCGTGTTAAGTAAGTCTCTGCTTTATGAATTAGTAACCATTTTTCCAGACTAGAATTTAATGTTTGCTAGTTTACTGTTATAGATCAACTCTTACTGCTCTGAACTAACAATTGCATTTTTTTACAGGTTGTTACTATTTCATTTGCATTTGACTATTGTTTTATGTTAAACATCCATCTCAATGCATTCATTGTTTTTAGAGCTCATAACCAGTAGATTGTTTTTCGGTACAACCACAGGTACACTCTTCCCCAAAATTAGCGTCGGATTTGTGATTATTTAAAGAGTCTCGAGACAGTCCAAATTTGTAGGATCCTCAAAACTAATTCCCCAATCCATCATGGAGACCCCATTAAGTCATATGCAAGCTAGGGTCTCCACCCAAGCTAAGAAACTAGAGAAACACTGCCACGAGTGGCACGTCCACACCAAAGCCCATGCATTTACCTAGCCTGTGGGGGGAACATTCGGTACTAACATCATCGAAAGCACCAAAACATACACATGAACCAGGTTCAGGGGATGGGGCCGACTTGTCATCAGGGCAATCTTTTTGGACCCCAGATACGCAAAAAATGCCAGCTAACTCCCAGGGAAATTATAGCAAGGGAGGAGGGGTAAAGGTTTGCCCGTCCTTTTTGCAAACTACTTGCGGAATTGATAAAGGAGGGGAGCCGGTTAAACCGGTCCAGTCCAAAAGTGGGGTCATTCGAATTTGAGGAAATGTTGATGGTGGAGTATTGCATCAGATAGGGGAATGGAAATCCCAACTGGGATTTCCTCTATATGCAGCAATGCCTCTCAAAATGGGAAAGAAAGCAGGCGGAGAGGGAAAAGGAGGTGAAAATAACAAGAAGAGAAACCGGAGGGGACCTGGTTGCTACTAAGTCCCTCATAGGGAAAGGGCAGCACGGGTCAGAACCACTGTAGCTGCAATGGCAATGAAGGTGATAGTGCCAATGGGGGCACCGCCACAGATGTTCAAGAAGGAGATAGCACGTAGTCATAAGGCTCAAGGAAGTAGTACAGAGAAACCCCCAAGCCAGGACCAGACTGCTCTCTCCTCCACCCTCACAATCCCAAGTGAACTGCTGTCCCCACATCCATTGGATGGAAGGAACACCCCAGCTCTCACGTGTCTTGTGCTATCTGTAACATGGTGACCCGAAGCAGAGGCCACCATGACTATCCTGGGAAATGACATGCCCCACAGTTTCCTGATTGACACAGGGACAACGAAGTCCTGCCTAAAAGAAGGGACCACCAAGAGACGATAGCCCTCCTAACAGCACTTGCCACAAGGGAGTATAAGGTAAAGAAAGGGAAAGTGCAATGTGTGCAACCAAATGTTAGTAATCTAGGTCAACCCATCTCAACAACCGGCCGGCGGATCACGCCGGGACAGATAGATTCCATGCGGGCCCTGCCACCCCCCAAAACGAAAAAAGGCATGCAAAAGTTTTTGGGCCTGTGCAACTATGTTCGACAATAAGTCTTCGATTATAGTACACTCATTGCCCTCTTGCTTGGAGCAATGAAAAAGACCAAAACAGGCAGTGAGGAACTGGTCTGGATATCCAAGATGCAGAAAACCTTTAACAAGCTAAAAGTGGAAATATTTCACTCACCAATGTTAGAGCTGCCCGATTATAGGAAAGAGTTCTTCCTATTCAGTCACAGTGATGGGCGAGCCATTGCAGCCGTTCTAACCCAAAAGTACCCTCTGGGACACAAACTACTTGCGTATTACATCGGGCTCTTGAATTCAGTCATGCATGGCCATTTTCCATGCAAACAAGTCTCGACCGCTGCAGCCTTTGCGGTTGACAAAAGCATCTCCTTAGTGATGGAGGCACCCCTAACACAGCATGCAGAGCATTTAGTGTTTGCTGTCATACAAAAAGGGAAGAGCATGCTGACCACACAACAGGTGTTGGGGTATGAACTTATGCTCCCTAGACCATCTCTAAAAATAGTCCGGTGCCATCTGGTAAATCCTGCCACCTTCCTAGCTCATGAGGTCCAGGGGAGGGAAGAGACCCATGCCTGTTCAACTCACACCCTGACAGAATCCGCCAAGCTGAGGAAGATCCTATTCCCAAAAGCAACGCACTGTTCATTGACGGTTCCTGCACAATAGACCAAGAGAGGGGTTGAGGCATATAGAGGCAGCTGTGGTGATGGCCCCCAGACACAAAAAGGGAGAACGCGATAACCCCGCATGTTATCGTCTGATTTCCCTCTTGGACTCCCTGGTTAAGGTAGTAGGTAGAATAGTCCTGAATAGACTACAAACTTGGGCCGAGGATAACAATATTTTATGTAAAGTGCAGTATGGTTTTAGACAAGGGCTAGGGACTATTGAGCAGGTGTTGAATTTTACAATGATATCAGGGAAATATACCCAAGCTAAAGAAGGGAAAATGTACGTAGCTTTTGTGGACCTTACGTCCGCTTTTGACTGCGTAAATCACAACAGACTTTGGGACATATTGCGGGATTTAAAAGTAGACCCAATTTTAATCCGGTTTTTAAGGCAATTGTATACGGGGGCCTCAGCAAAAGTGAGACATGGAATCGGGGGCGAATGCACTGCGTCGTTTGCGGTGGAAAAGGGTGTGAGGCAGGGGTGTGTCCTGGCTCCGTTCCTCTTCTCTTTATATACCAACGCATTAGAAGAGGAGTTAGTGGCCAGTACAAAAGACCCCCCTCACTATAACAACAAGCCCATAGTATCACTCCTTTACGCGGATGACGCAGTGCTTATGGCCAGAACTCAGCTGGGTCTCCAGAGCGCTCTTAAAACTTATATTGATTTTATGGATAACCGGGGCCTAAAACTTAATATTAAGAAGACATACGTGATGACATGTGGGAAGGGGAGAAATAGCTGTAAAAGCCTGCCCTTGGTTAAGGCTAGGATCGAGGCGACCAATACATTTTCCTATTTGGGTGTCTTACTCGATCACGCTGGGTCATGGATTCCAGCGGTTAAAAGTAGAACTCTTCTTTTTAAAAGGTCAATTGGGGCATTGATGAATTTTTCGAATAAAATGGGCAAAAGACCCCCGGGGATTCTCCTTAAAATGTATAAAGCGAAATGTTTGAGTGTAGCGATGTACGGGGCTGGTGTCTGGGGTTACCAGGATGCAGCCATACTACAAAAAAGAGGAAAATACGTTTTTACGGTTTATACTAGCAATACCACAGAGTACGTCCGTTTATAACTGCCACAACGAGCTGGGGATTTTATATATTTCTGATTTGATTAAGATGCAGCCCTTGTTGTTGTGGCATAGAGTCTGGACGTCACATAATACAGAGTTAAACAGAGAGATTATAAGAGATGCCCTGAGTTTAACCCATGCAAACAAGATTATGTGGTTAAGGTATATAAGAAACGTTTTAACAGATGTGGGTAAACCTGACTTTTATAGTAACCCCAGTACACTGACTACAATTTCTAGGAAGGATTTTAGAGCTTTTTGTCAGGGTCATCTAGAGTCATTAAGGGCAGCCTCAGAAATGCACAAAAGCACAGTTATTAAACATCAGTTAACCCTTGTATACCCCACTATTCAACCTTATTTGGAATGGTGTACAGGAAGATACGATAGGTTTGTCCTTACAAGATTAAGATTTGACAGCTTTCATCGATTAGTCAGCTTCCCTACACAAAATGATTGGAATAGTGAGCTTTGTATGTGCCCCTGTGATGAAATGTCCCCTCAGACGACAATACATGTGATTTTATTCTGCAAATTTTACAGAGTAGAAAGATCTAGATGGATTTTGCCAATGCTGAAGGGTGGGGGCTGGAGGCAATGTCGCCCTGCCTACCTTTATCTACAAAGATTGGATAATGTTTATTGTGTGGGATCTATGACTGGACTCTTGAAGTCCATATTGAAAAAAAGGAAAAGTATAATATGGGAAACACATCATGAGGCCGACTAATGTATAGAACAATTGTTGTATTAATTAACTGATGATAAGTTTTTTTTTTTTTATAAGATTTTAGTGATATATAAAGATGTAATCATGTAAGGTATTAGTCTTTTTTAAATATTAGATTGTATATTTCTAAAATGTGTGACTTTTATGATATTTTAACTTAAAAATCAAATACAGTTTATTTGATTTGATTCAGTCACAGTGATGGGCGAGCCATTGCAGCCGTTCTAACCCAAAAGTACCCTCTGGGACACAAACTACCTGCGTATTACATCGGGCTCTTGAATTCAGTCATGCATGGCCATTTTCCATGCAAACAAGTCTCGACCGCTGCAGCCTTTGCGGTTGACAAAAGCATCTCCTTAGTGATAGAGGCACCCCTAACACAGCATGCAGAGCATTTAGTGTTTGCTGTCATACAAAAAGGGAAGAGCATGCTGACCACACAACAGGTGTTGGGGTATGAACTTATGCTCCCTAGACCATCTCTAAAAATAGTCCGGTGCCATCTGGTAAATCCTGCCACCTTCCTAGCTCATGAGGTCCAGGGGAGGGAAGAGACCCATGCCTGTGCAACTCACACCCTGACAGAATCCGCCAAGCTGAGGAAGATCCTATTCCCAAAAGCAACGCACTGTTCATTGACGGTTCCTGCACAATAGACCAAGAGAGGGGTTGAGGCATATAGAGGCAGCTGTGGTGATGGCCCCCAGACACAAAGCTCCAGACAGCCTTCGAGTCACCGCCCAGCTGACTCTCCTCCCCCACCTTTCAGCACAGGTGGCAGACCTAACAGCGTTGATTGAAGCGTTCACCCAGAGCTCAGGGAAAGCAGTGGCCATCTCCTCTGACTCCGCTTATGTCATCACCATGGTGCACTCAAGCAAGGAAGATCGAGAAGACAAAGGTTCCTATAAATGGATGGCTCCCCCGTTGTGCACCGGGACCTCCTGGAGCTGCTAATAGACATGCTGACTTTACCTAAGCGTGTAGCCATGGTGAAGTGTGCTGCCCATACCAGGGGCACAGACTTCGTGTCCCAGGGAAATGCGTTAGCAGATCAGATGGCGAAGAGAGCAGCATATGGGAGGGTTCGCGAGACTCACATGGTGCCCGTGCAACAGAATGAGGAGATCAGACCATCACATCACAAACCGTACATGGAGATGGCAACTTTGTATCTAAGTCAACTGCAGGAACTGGCCCCTACGGAAGAGAGGGAATGGTGGCTGGCCAGGGGCTGCACACAGACAACACACAACCTCATATATCGGCACACACCCTCCGGAAAACCCCTGATGCCCTGCAGCCTAGTCAGCATAACCTTACCTCAACTGCACCTACCTATGCAAATGACCCAAGATAACATGGTAACTGAACTTTAGAGAAACTGGTTTGTTCCCAACCTTGTCAAGATAATACCCATATACCTCAACGAATGCACTGTATTCTCTCAAACCCACACTGAAGGTAATCTCATCTGCCATTCTGCGACCCTCAGGACCATTCAAAGTCTCACATATCGATTTCATCTACATGATAGACCGATGTGCGAACTATCGAATACCTAATAGTTGTGGTCTGCCCTTACTCTAGGTGGATCGAAGCCAGGTCTTGCGTACACTGTGGCACCAAGGCAGCGGCCACATTCCTTGTCAGGGAAGTGATACCAAGGTTGGGAGTGCCTGACGTCATCTGATCGGATAACAGCAGGCACTTTGTCAACTTAATGTTTGAACACATCTGCACCCTCCTAGGCATCACTCATAAATTGGTCTCAGTATATCACCCTCAAAGCAATGGCATTGTTGAGAGACTCAACCGCCTTCTCAAGACCAAAATTAGTAAGATCGGTGCCAGTCTCAATAAAAAATGGCTCCACTGCCTCACCCTAGCCCTCTTCAGGTTAAGGAACACACCCAGCAGCGATCATCACCTCATACCCCACCAAATTGTGACAGGCAGACTAATTGGGACACCCATCCTAATGACCCGGACAAAACCAAGCACCAAAGCGAGCTTCCAGGTACTGGGGGGATGAGTTACGTGTTTACCTCTCTGAGTTAACTAAGGGCCTTATGACTACGGTGGTTTGGACCGCCAAAACCATGGTGGCGGTGCGGGCACTGCCGCACCATTACAACTTGGGTGGTCAGACTGCATTGGCACCACAGCAACTCTGATCCCTGGTGGTGTTGCGGTGGTCTTGAGGCCGCTAAATGCTTGGCTGGGCCACAGCATATTACGAGTTTCCTCTCCGCCATGGTTTTCATGGCGGTGAGTCCGCCATGAAAAGTGTGGCATAGAATAAAGGTCACACACAGGCCCTCGGGTCTAACAGGGAAGGAAAAGTAGGCTGGCGAAGAAGAAAGGAGGGCGTCCCTTTAAAGGAGGGTTTCCCTCACCCACCAGAGGTGGCATGCTTCATCATTGGGGAACCTCCTCGCACCATGAAGCCTAGTCATGGTGCGGGCTACAACCACCTCGCTGTGAGAGAGGAGCTTAGGGATGTTTTGTGTGTAAGAGGGGTTATTACTAAAACCCAATGTGAGCTAACAAGATGTGGGGAGGGACACAGTGCTAGTGATGTGGTGAGTTAAAACTAGCTACAGGGTTAACCACATGTTTTTATTCAGGCTACCATGTGCTAGGATTAAAAGAACAGAAGATACAATGGAAACCATTAGATCCAATCGTAGAAGAAAGGTGTCTTTGCGCCAGGGGATGCATGCTGGGGGGCACATAGTCTGACCCCTGTCTACATGCACCCCCAGTTCCTGCAGAGCATGGACTTGAACCTGCAGGAACCTGCAATGTTCCCATTGCAGTGCATGTTACGACTCTCCTATGAGCCTTTAAACAGGCACCGCTGTGGGCCATCCCAGAAGGACCGCCCGATCTAGATTCCAGTAAGACTCCGACAGGCGGACTAATTCTGGCTTTGGCAGTGCAGGAGCGGGGTGCTGGCATGGCGATCCACTCCCGCACCACCAAATTCATAATAAGGCCTCAAGACTGCCAAGTTCTTGATCAAACAGGTCCACCTCCAAGGCACCCAGGGGGCAGACACCATCCTACCCTACCAGACCCTTCAGCCAGGACAGAAAGACTACTTCCGCAACTTCGTAGGAAAATGGAGGCAGGCCAAGTTGAAAGGACCCTACTGAGTAATATTCTCAACACCAACTCCCGCTAAGGTGGAAGGAAGGGGAGCTTGGGTTCACCTCTACGACGTAAGACCCAAGCGATGATCTAGAGCACACCTCCCACTTCCCTTCACAATCAATTGCACTCAGCACATGTAGGTAAAAAGGATCGCCCGCCCCTATCAAAGCATCACACCTTTAATTGAAAACAGCCCAGAGGAAAAAAGTACGGTCCCCACTGTAAGTAGAAGACGGGTGTAAAACCAAAGTACGAGAGCAATAAAACAGTTTAACACCCACTACTCCCTTAAAATTCTAGCACCTCTTAAAATAGCTTAAAACTCACCCTCTTCCTAAAAAACTTAGCACTTCCTTTTCAATACCCCATGAGGATACTTTTGCTCACAGCTAAACCATCGAGTGTATTGGTAAAACATAAAGGCAGATATTTTTCAGTCAACTGCCTAACAATGTGCTTTTTCCAAATTGCCCCACAAAACCACAGCTCTTATACTACAGGTCAACGATCGAGCTGAAAGTGCACCAACACTGCTTTTGCCTGCCATTCCTTCAACCAAAGCATTTAAAGACTTTCTTTCACAAGGACAATCCCTCAAGTAATACTGGACATTGATTCTTTGCAACAACTCCCTTGAAAGTCATTGTTTACAATGCATCAAGACAAAGACACCTCTGGGGGACCAGGCGACAGTCACCTTACCCTAAGACAATTCTATGGCCAACAAATGCCTTCTAAGTTATGTCTTCATATTTTTGTACACACCCTACTTAGCAGGGGTGCTCTCGAGCCCCTCAGGATCTAGACGTATTCCTAATCTCGTAAATTTTGCTTCTACATTCTTGCAACGCATGCGCAGAGACCTCTCTCACCTTACATACACGCACTACACAGCACACTTCTACACAATACCTGATATCAACACATAACCGTGGTAGGCACACAAACTACGAGCAAGGCATGTTATATATGTTCACTGATACCTCACGCCGTAGGCACAGACAAGCTTTACCTATGACAGTAGATAGCCCCTGAAAGAGCAAAATTTCTAGCCCAACTATACCTATGTAAGATCAGGGCAAAAATCCAACCCCATAGAGTAGAACCCCGAAGAGCACTAATAAACATAACCTGGTATCAGACCAACCCCACTGCCATGTAAGTCTTCACCAAGCCTAGTGACATCCAATCTGAGGTGGGCAGGATGCAAAGAAGGGGCACCATAGGGGAGGACACTGTTTGGACACAGGACTTCATAGAGAAGAGGTTCCTTGAGGTAGCAAGACCACCGCACCAGTGTATAAATCCATCTGCTCCTGACTCCATCTGCTGTCCCAGGGTACCCCTTAACATCCTTGGGGCCACATTCTTTAACGGCGAATGGACCCCGGACATGGAATTATAGTGCAGGGCAGCTCATCTCAATCACATGGGGGGAAATGATTCCCACGGGAGGGAACCCAATGCTAACTTAGACACCCCAAGCCAGGAAATCTGGGATACTGAGATTAATAGGTACACATGGTTGGAGGGAAAGGGGCAGCCCCTAATTGTACGGAAACTTACAAGGTATTCTTTTTGTTTCAGAGGCAAAGGAACCATACCGCTGGGTAACAGTGAGGGCTGCGACATGATATTATATGTTCCAGGCCTGCAATGGAGCACCTCCATGCTGATGGATATCTACTGGTAATGTGGTGACCTTGCCTACACTCAGCTCCTCCCCAGATTGCAGAGCCTCTGCACCCTCGTGACGATACACATCCCTACGCTGGTCATCTCTGGAGAAGATCTGCCTGAGTTGTCTCAACATCCGTTACAGAAGAAAACAACTCTGTTACATCAGGCTCGAAGGAGAAGAACTGCTGATTATTTTAGCTGGGCTCAGTGCAAGGACATTCCAAAAGAATTTTGACTGTTTACAGAGACTCAATACCCTTCTTCGCCATGCAAACAAAAGCTAATGCCCACTGGTAACAAATAACCAGGTGGGAGCTGATGTGTACGATAAATAATAATGAGCTCAGCCTAAACGCTATCAAGGAAGAACTGAGAGCCATCCATCTTATTGTGATGCAACATCAGTGTGTGTTGGACTTGATGACCACGATGGAGGGGGGGGGGGGTGCCAAGATTTGTGCTTCCTGTTATACTTTTATTCCCAGAAAAGGCATGGATACAGAGACATTAGCTCGTGCCATCCATAACTACATTGCCTGCAAGCTCATATGAAGAAGGAGGGAGGTGCACCAGAGCAAGACTGGTGGCATAATATCTGTTCATGGATCCCCTTATGGGTGTCCAAACTATTCACATCAATGATGCCAGCTCTCATTGCTATACTTCTGTTATGTAGTTTCCTACAAGTAGAATGTCTTGCTGTAAAAATGCAGTCCTCAAATTAGGAGTGTGCACTTAGCCAGGGAAAAAGTAATAGACACTAAACACACACACACACTTTCTAATAACATAACTGTGATGTCATATGAGGAGGATAAAGTAGTTGAAGAATCAATTAAACGGGGAGGGTTTATAATGGGTAAATATGATGACAATGAGTACTGTGATATGTGCAGGCCCGATAACAACAATACCAATGAATGCAATACCAACGTATGCCATAATCTGTGCCCATATGACAATGTCAATGCTCATAAATACAATGTCAATGTATGTCATTATCTATGCCTACACAACAGTCATGATACCGGCATTGGCAATATCAATGTATGCCATAATCCATGTACAAACGACAATGTTGTTACCAGTAAAAGCAATGTCAATGTATGTCACGATCTACAAATGCAAAAACATGCCAATATAAGTAAGGATAATACCAATGTATGCTACCAATGTATACTATGACGACTGCACACAGGTCACAGTTGGGGTCTCTCTTAACTCAAAAATAAATGCACTCCAATGGAATACATTGATCGATCCCACAGATAGATAGTTGTACCACAAACAGGTCAACAACAATTGGCCCCAATGGAACACGTTTGGCCAAAGGCTTGCGTGTCACAAAAGTACCACAAAGCTAGATGCCACATGTAGATAGAAACACTCAGCCAATCAGGACAGGACAATATACACCACATCTAGTGATCACGCGTTCCTCATGCAGGACATCTGGACACATACACACTGGCCCACATTAGCTCTCCCCGAGGTTGAGAGCCATCTGTGTCCTTATCAAGATGCACAACCTTGTTTTATTTATGACTGTAATGCCTTTTAAGAATGCAGCAAACAGTTTATGATACTTGCAAGAAATGTATAAAACCAGCCAAAACTTTGAACACACAGAGACTTTCCTCAGATGCATTGCGTCGAGACTCTCCCAGTTGCTGCGTTTAAATAAACCAACTTGTTCCTGTTTTGCCAAACGCCTCTTGTCTTTTCATTTCTTTAAGGTAAATTAGTATCCAAGCACCAGGACCATATTTATGAAATGGTTGCGTGACTTTTGCACCATGCAACGGGTTGCATGCATGACGTTTCACTTAAATGCAATTTATCTAACAACGCAAGGCCACCTTCAGTGGGCCTGAGAGGCTTGATAATTCCAGATTAAAGCAAATTCAGCTGTGTTGAGTTACTTCATCCCAGGGAGGCATTCCATGTGTGGTGTGTGGGTTTTCCCATGGAAAACCCATGGATTTAGTGGATTCCCAGATTTACGATAAGTGGTAGGCCTTGGAATGCACCAAAACTGCTATGCCTCCCCAAGTGAGGTGTAACTAGGAGAAATATGTGTACTACTCCTACTTTTTTCCTCTTTCTATGTGTGCATTCTGCAGCACACATAAAGACAGGAACATGCCTCAGGTGATTGTTTATGTGCAGGAAGGTGCCCCTCTCTGCAAAAAAAGAATCCTGCTTAGAATGCAGGCACCCTTGTACCAAGGTGCAAGAGTACCTGCATTGGCACTAGGCAGCACATTATTGCCCAGTGGTGGAAAAAGATAGGAATGCACTTTATTATGTTAAATACAGTGCTTTTCTGCCCTTTTCCTGTCACACAGAGCAGAGCAGCAAGGTGACTTGCTGCACTCTGCTGCGTGACATAATGGTAAATATGCCTCAAGGTTTGAACCAATCATTATTTAGGTGTACCCTAAGAGTCTGCAATGCTCTCCTTCCTGAAATAGGGCTTGCACATTTCCTGCCTATGTATAATAACGCTAAAACCTTGTGCAATCTCTTAATGGTAATACATTTTCGGATATTTGTTCTGCAGATGATGCCAGAAAATGTCTCATGAGGACAACCATTTAACTTCCCTGTAAAGTCTCTGCAAACTCTTGTTAAACATATATAGCTATACCTACAAGGCTCGATTCTAATTATGGGATGACCATTTGTATATTTTGAAGAGTTCGTATGCCACCTGCCAACATAATACTAGTGGGACCCTTTGTAATCTTATTACCCAGTACATAGCTCTCATGAGCCACTTAGCTATGTGGGTGTCTGTTACTCAACTGGACAGGAGAAGACCTCAATTCAGGGTACTGGGTGAATTTGATAATTTGCTGATGCGCCCAAACCAAATCTACCATTAGTTCACTCTTAGTGCCTCCACATGGGTCCCAGAAACACTGCAAAAATAAAAGAATCACATGCTACTGAGTAGCATAATGAAATATGGAATTTTTATACAATATTTTGGGCAATGTTACATTGAGGACCCATTTTAACATGTCTCTCAGGCTCACAGAGAATTATGGCTGCCATATTTACAGAGAACATCTATGACCATCCGGTGAGCCAAGTCACAGAAAATAAGCCAAAGCAATGGACAACATTCATTTTCACGGTCATCTCTTGCTATCATTAGTACCTAGTGGGTTAGATCTGGAACATGATTTATACACTGGAAAAAGCACTTATGTAGGTGCACTTGTGTATTTTTTATCTAGATATAAAGAAAAAGAGTTATTTACATGGTTGGGGAAGGTTCACCAAGAGCAGGTGTAAGGAAATAGAGCCCTCATCTATACCTCACTGCACTTGCTTGGATTAGTAGACCCACCGTTATTGGCTCACCATGCATTGTACTTTCCAACAATGAACAAGTGTGAGTAAGTAATCCATGGACGGCCTTCCAGAATAGCATTCCACAGTCTTGCACAGACTAGAAATCTGCACCCTAATTAACCTAAGAGTGGTGAAGAAGCATTAGCCAGTGGACATCCAATGCTCTATCCCTTGAGTCATTGCATCATCATATCTATATATATTCACTGAAAAAACAAACATTACAGGGCTGTTATAGTATGGATATATATGTATTTCAAGGGACCTTCCTGCATATAAGCAATCTTCCTTAAAACCCAGGCACCTTTGCAGTATGGTGCAAGGGTGTCTGCATTGGCGCTAGGCAGCTAAAATTAGTGCCAGTGCAGGGGGAAATGCAGGGCTGCACTGTATCCTTATAAATACGATGCTGCCCTGCATTTTGGAAGTGGCGGAGCGCAGCGTTAAGCCAAGGTGGCTAACTCCGCGCTCCACCACTTCCTCGTAAATATGCTCCATCATTCTTTGATTCTCTAATTGGCTACACAATAGCAATAAAATATACCTCCATCACACAATATATTATTAGCTGAGCTAACTACAAGTCCCGTCCCCGCAATGGACTACTTATAACCTCACATATTACATCACTCATAACATGGTCACTGATGACATCTCAAATGACATCACTGATGACATGACTGATGACATCAGCCAGTGACTGTGAGTATTATTAAAATTTTTATGACTGTTAAATATATATACCAAGGTGTATTGATGTCATCAGTGACCTTTGTTTTTTCAGTGAATCTTTAACTTTTCTTAAATTCTATTTCCTCACTATAACATCCCTGTAACCTTTGTTTTTTTCAGTGAATTTCTAATGTTTTTTTAAATGCTAATTTCTAACTATAACGTCCTTGTAACCTATGTTTTTTTTAAGTGAATTTCTAAGTTTAAAAAAAATTCTATTTCTTAATTGTGATGTCCATTACTATCTAAACGAATGTAAAATAGCATGTACAACTCCCTTAATATCTCTATAACACAGTGCATAACTTTTTCAGTGTTATCTATGACTGCATGCATCACTGTATCACTAAGTCTCTCATTCACTGCATAAGTGTTTGAGAGGATCTGCGAGACAGTGCATTAGTCTATCAATACTTCTGTAATTAAATGAGTGATTGCCTCAGTACATCTATGAGTGGCTGCATCAACGTCACAATGGGTCTGTGATTGGTTGTGTAAGTCTCTCACTCAATCTGTGAGTAGGTGCATGAGTGCCTTTGTGCATTTGTAAGTTAGTATATGACTATCTGACTGGATCTGTGAGTGGATATGTGAATGTCTAAGTGGGTATCTGAGTGGGTGAGTGAGTGTGTGCATGAGTGTCTGAGTGGATCTGTGAGTGAGTGCATGAGTCTCTCAGTGTGTCTATGACTGGCAGCGTGAGTGTCTGAATGGTTCTGTCAGTGGGTGCATGGGTCTCTGAGTGCGACTGTGAGTGGGTACATGAGTCTCCGAGTATATAATGGACTGGGTGCATAAGTCTCTGAGTGGGTCTATGAGTGGCTGTGTGAGTGACTGTATGGGTGTGTGAATGTCTGAGTGGGTCCGTGAGTGGATGTATGAGTGTCTGAGTGGATCTATGAGTAGGTGTATGAGTGTCTTGTTGGGTCTGTGAGTAAGAGCATAAGTCTCTCAGTAGGTGAGTGCATGGGTGCATGCAGGAGTGTCTGAGTGGGTCTGTGACTGGGAGAGCGAGTGTCTGGGTGGGTCTATGAGTAGATGCATGAACCATGACTGAGTGAGAGAGTGTGGATATGTATGTCTGACTGAGTTTGTGAGTGGGTGTGGGAGTTTATGAGTGTATGAGTGACTGGCTGAGTCCATACGTCTCTGAGAGGATCTGTGACTAAGTGTGGGAGTGACTGTATGGGTGTGTGAGTTGGTGTATGAATGTCTGTGGGTCTGTGAGAACATATGTGAGTGTGTGAGTGGTCTGTAAGTGGGTGCGTGAGTCTCTGAGTGGGTCTGTACATGGGTGCATCCCTCTGCGAGTGAGTCTGTAAGTGGGTGCATAAGTACCTGAATGGTGTGTGAGTGAGTGCAAGAGTATCTGAGTGGGTATGTGACTGGAATGTATGAGTGTGTGAGTAGGTTTGCTAATGGGTTTATAAGTGTCTGAGTGAGTTTGTGAGTGCGTAGATAAGTGTGTGACAGTGACCGGCAAGTGTGTACAAACTACAAATATATATCTATAAATATTTTAATATATTTTCACTAATGTTCGCAATGACTTCATGGTAGTCGCAACGTCCCTGTGACAGTACATGAGGGGCCATGTTGGCGATCGGGATGGCATTAATTTTAGACACATAACTTGTGTCACTAATATATATATTTATACACACAAATAGACAGGAAGGTGTGTGGCATTTGTGATTGTTTATTGTTTATGGTATCTAGGCACAATGTTTTAACTGCTCTAACACTGCTGGTTCTTTTTCTTACTTACAGGTAGTGTTATTTTATCCTTTACTGTTTCAATTGGAGTTGGACTGCTGATTGGAGCAGTTATCTTTGCTTTGCTCACTTGCTTGTCTCGTCATAGAGCCAGCGCCCCCCATCTCCCCCAGAGTCTTAGGTCATCACTAAAAATCTTCACCCAACTACCACTACCTTAACAGAGGGGGGTTCTGCCGCAACAGCAGCTCGGAGCACCACAGTAACCTCAGTCTGGCTAGCCTCACTTTTCACCTTCAACTGAAAATCAAGCTTCCATGCATCGACTTTCTACCCATTTTTGCAATGCCCTCCCTTAGCAGTGGAGGCCAAAAACAGACTTGTAGCCCTTCCGCTCAGCAACAATTTGTCTCCCACTGCTAATAACACTAGCCTAAACCAACCTGAATTCCACTGGTTTAATAACAGTGAGTTGTATGTAATAGAAGAGAAGTTAAAGGCTTGGCAAGCATTTTTTAAAGTCAATATGGCCTACTATTTAACTGCACACACTGGTTCTGCAGAAGCAGGTTTGAGAAATGCTTGAAGCAGCAGTGTTCTATTTTGTTCAATTGTTAGTATTAGTGATTCAGTAGATATCTGAATGAGTGTCTCAATACCTATTCGAGTGTGTCTTTGGATATTTAAGGAAGTATGTTGCTATACAACTGCCACTCTTAGTGCCTCTATGACTCTCTAAACAGGTATCTAAGGGGCAGCATGAAGTGCTTACTGGCTGTGTTAGTGAGTATTGGTGCACACAACTGTGTGTACAGAACTGCCTCCAGTAGGCCTACATACATATGATGTATCTATATAGCTGAGGGAATACTTAGGAGCGATTGTAAGTAAGTGGCCGGGTGTATTAGTGGCTCTATCGTTTTTGTACATAAGTATCTGAGTTGGAATGTGACTGTCAGACTGAATGTATAACTCTGTATAGTGGTATGAAAGTGCAGTGTCGGTGACTGATTTGTAAGTATATGTCTTAGGTTTTGAGCAGATAGCTCTCTAACTAACCTAACCTACTGCCTACCTCAGGGTTGAATTATAGGTAATAGAAGAGGAGTTTAAGACTTGGCAAGTACTTTTAAAAGTCAATTTGACCTACTATTAACACTGCACACACAGGTTCTGCAGAAGCAGGCCTGAGACATGTTGAGACGGTGTGCGTGTGGTGCTGCATTAGGGACAGCATAGAATGCTTCCTGGGTGTGTTAGTTACTACTTGGTTATTTAACTGTGTGTGCAATCTCCACCATTATTGCTGGAGACATAAGAGTTGTGTTTTTGTTTGTGAGTGAATGTTTATATGCTTCTAACACTGTCTTAGGGGATGTACTAGTGGCTATGAGCTTTTGTATGTAGTTATGTGAGATTTGAATCACAGTGGCAGACTGGACGTATAAGTGAGACTATGGACCTGCTACTGACCATCTAGCTCACTGAAACGCCTAACAACATGTGTTACCTTTAAGCACATAGAAGCATGTCCTATGGCCTAGCTGCAACCTACCTTAGGGATGAGTTATATGTAGTAGATGAACAGATTAAGCCTTGGCAACGTGTTTAAAATGTCAAGGCAGCCTAGCAGTAAAACTACATGTACAAGCTCAAGTCTACCAGGCCTGAGAGATGTTTAAAGAAGTGCTTCTCTGGATGGGTGACAGTAGTGTTATTTGCTTAGTAGATATCTGAATGAGTGACTCAGTCCCTATATAGGGGTCTTTTTCCATATCTAACTAAGTTTGTTGGTATATCAGTGCCTTTGTTCATGACTCTACTGGTCTGTAAATATGTATGTAAAGGATGGCATGGACTGCTTTCTGAGTGTGTTAGTTACTACTGATTTATTTAAAGAAATCAACCTGTCTATGAATAATATAACATGTGCCCGTTAGGGTCACTCAATAATCAAACAAAACTGGGCTAACATACAAAGTCTTTTTTACAAAAAATATATAGATTTTTATTTTCATTGTAAACATTCATATAGTTAATCAAAATTAGCAAAATAAGAATAGAGACATATATGTAATAATACACACTCAACATATAAATATAAATATAAATACGGTCCCACATTTACGCATTCATAACCAACACTCATTCAAGATTTCATACACACTCAGACATTCAAGACAGTCATCAACGTTTTGGCAACAAATAGATCCATACGGTTACAAGGTGGTAGAGGATCCTACACAGAGAGTAGGTATTAACAAAAAAGGGGGGCTCTCGTGCATTCTCTTGGTTGAAAATTGTAGCTAGATCCGGAAGCACGAGGTTGTTCAGCGCCAACGCGCGTTTCGGTGTCTAACCCAATATGGGTCACACCTTCATCAGGGCAACCAGATGTATATGTGGGACACAAGAGAGAAACCACCTTAGTGCGGGTAATCCAAACAAATAGGCAGAGCAATCGGAAATATTGAGTGGGTGCATGAGTGTCTGAGTGGGTCTGTGTAGGAAGGTGGCTCTCTATATAGTGTATTGAAATGAAGTATACTGTGCAGAGAGTCCAGTGAGTCCCCAATGGATTTACAGAGGCAAGAGTATATACTACTAATGCTCTATTTGTGGTATGTGGGCCAGCAGTTAGGCTTATCAGGGGGTAATGCTAACAATTTGTTGTACTGCAAGAAGCACACACTCAAGAACAAATATAAGACCAATTTGCAAAAATAATATCGATTTTTATATAATTTTCAGACCAAGAACTTAATTCTACAGTAAGTCTTCTTAAAATTATGAGTTTTTAGAGTTTGCAAAATCAATTAACATTTGTGCGCATCTATGCACCGTTGAAGTAAATGGGGAAAAAGACAAAAATGCGTATAAAATGGTACAGTCGACTTTCAAGGTTCACCTCCTGGATTTCAGTAGTTAGCACGGCCAGGTCCAGTGTTCCACCAGCAGATTCTTGGGAGCAATCCAGATTCTACCGGGCGCAGGGTGCTGAGTTCGTTGGTAGCTGATGCACTACAGGAGAGGGGGCCACTTGAAAACACACTGCGCAAATGGACTTACAGGTAAGTCGGAGGAGGGGGCCCATCCGAGAGATAAGATTGCAAGGGCCTCAGGACCATGGGACCACAGCTGGATCATCATTACAGGGGCTGGTTGGGCATGTACTGAGCAGATAGTTCAGCCAGGCCGCGTGTTTCAAGAGGCCCTTTCAGTCAGGAGCAGGCAACTTGGTGAGTCAATTTTGGGACAGCGGGCCACTCACAACATGGGTCTCAGGGGCGCAAAATCCCTTGATGGGTGCTTGCTTCCTAGGCAGTTGGAGTCCATATGGGGATGCTTCTTCGCAGTGCAGGTTGCAGGAGGTACCCCGGGTATTGGTGCGGCACTACTCTGGTAGGACCTGGTGTCCTCCAACTTGGTGGGGAGACATATCTGATCCTTTGGAGCTGGTGTACCACTTTTGATCCGGGTGCTGCATTGGAGTCGCTGGGGAGCAGCCAGTCAGTAAGTCAAGAGTCTGCAGTAAGGTGCCTGCTGTCACGGGGAGCAAAGCCTCTGCCCCAAGGGAGGTTCTTTGGCAATTTTTCAAAGACTGGGGGTGCTCCGGGGTTCTTGGAGTCCTCACAGTGGCAAGGTGAGGCAGCACACTATGATTGCCAAATCCTTCAGGCAGCAGGCAAGGTTTGGCGCCAATTTCTCTGCAGCAGGGCTTCACTTCTCGGGCAGCAGCTCTTCTTGGTCGGTTTCTTCTTCGTGTCCATTGAATATAAAATTCAAGGTCCAGGGATGCCACCTTAATATTAAATTTAGGCATGCTAATGGGAGAGACAGGCAGTAGCCAATGGGCTACCACCCTTTCGGGTGTCTACACCCTCTAAGTGACCACTTCCTGTTGGAAGGGGCACTACCCACTCCCTGATAAGTTATTTTTCCACCATCTTAAGATGGTGGATTTTCAAAAGTAGTGTCTACATTGCCTGCTACACCTTAGTGGTGGGGCTGGCTGAATGTGGACCTTTCTCCTCATCTAACTAATTTTCCTGCCTGTCCTCCCGCTAAATGTGGAGCAAGACAGGGAGTGGGCATCCCCCACTATCTGGGGAAGCCTGGGTTGCTCTTCGAAGATGATACCGCCTTTGAAGCTTCCCGCACTGGAAGACCATTACGACATGGAGAAGCTGTGAAGCACTTCCACCCAAATCAGGCTTTGTTTCGGACCTCTAAGAGCACAGGCTCTCACCCCATGACATCAGAAACATGTCTGGTGGTGGCATGTCTGGTGGTGGCATCTGTTGCATTTATTAATAAATCCAACACTGGCATCATTGAGGATTTATTATGACAAGATATTTTGTACCAAACATCTTAGGGCACAGTGAAGCCTTGGTGGAGCTAGGAAACGCGTAATGACAAATATCCAGCCCATGTACTCTTTATGGCTTCCCTGTGCACTTAGAACATCGAAAAATGACTCAGATATTGCAGGTTCATATCATGCAGATATGTCCACACATGAGATATAGTGCACCCTGCCTTAAGGCTGTCAGGCCTGCTGTAGGGGTGATTTACCTATACCTCATGCAGTTTATTAGGACATAGCACACAGGGTTGTGTGCCATGTTGAATCTTCAGTTTTCTCTGCACCAAGACTAGCAGCATGCAAGGGCAGTTTGGATAGTCTTTTTTTTTAAATTAACAGTCTTTAATGACACTTTTATAAATACGTCCCCAGCCCCCCGGATCTTGCCCCCACCCCTATTCCAAGCAGATTAAATCATCAACATATGGTGTGGTTATAGATACAGTTTGGATAGTCTTGATGGGTGGTCTCTGGGGTGGCACAATTGGTGCTGCAGCACAGATGACCCTCCTCAGTCCCAACGCCCTAGGTACCAGGGGTACCATTTACTAGAGACTTACAGGGGTTGCTGAAGTTGTGCCAATCATGGTACAGTTTTGGAAAAGAGATCTGGAAATGGGGACATGGTTAGCTGGGGCCTACTGCACAAAGGGGCATATGTATCAAATACCGTTATTGCGATTCTCAAATAGCGATTTTTAGAGAATCGCTATTTGAAAATCGCAAAACGGGATGTAATAAAAAATTTGCAAATATTTTGCGATTCCTTGGCATTCCTTAATTGCGACTCGCAAATTGCGAATCGCAATTATGGAATACCTTCCCATTCATTCCTATGGGCCTAGAGGCCCATAGAAATGAATGGGAAGTTATTCGCAATTTGCGAGTACCCATTAGGTACTCGCAAATTGTGAATGCAATTTCAAGGGTGCAAGGGTGTCATAAGGACACCCTGTTGCACCCCTGAAATGAGCATGTGTGCACATGTGGCGCACATACATGCCCTAAGGGCATCTATGCGTGCCACATGGCACTTTGAAAAATGCCAAAAAGTGCATTTTTCAAAGAAATCGCAAATTACCACCAAGAGAAATCGCACAACTTGGGTGCTTTCTACATCGCATTTAAGGAATCGCAATTTGCGATTCCTTAAATGCATTCGCAAAATAGGGAATCGCAAATTTTGCGATTCCCTATTTTGCAAGGGCCTTTTGGGATGTTACATCCCAAAAGGCTTTCTCCCATTCGCAAACGGGCCGATTCTGAGAATCGGCCCGTTTGCGAATGGGAAATGGGCTTCATACATATGCCCCTTAGAGTTTGAAATCACATCATGCATCAGGAAAAAGGTGGGGGCTAACCATGTCAAAAGAGGCACTTTCCTACATGACCCCCCCCAAATGAAAGAAGATGAGACTAACCTTTCCTTAGAGAGTCTTCATCATCTAATTGGAAGAACCTGGAAAGGCCAACTGCATTGGCATGGTCAGTTCCAGGTCTGTAGTCCACTGTAATGTCCATTGCCTGTAGGGATATGTCCCACCTTAAAAGTTTGGGGGTTTCTCATTTCATCTGCAAGAGTGAGTCATCCGAGAGGTCTGTGGTCAGTTTGGACAAGGAAGTGAGAACCAAACAGGTATGGTCTCAGTTTCTTCGGGGTCCAATCCACAACAAAGGCTTCTCTTTCAATGGCACTCCAATGCTGTTGTCTGGGGAGAAGCTTCCTGCTAATAAAAAGCAAAAGGTTGGTCATGGCCATCATCATTGGTTTGGGATAGGACCACTACTCCCACATGTTCAGAGGCATCTGTCTGCATTATGAACTGGTTGGTATAATCTGGAGCTTTTAGAATGGGTGCTGAGCACATTACTTCCTTCAGGGTGTCAAAAGCCTTTTGACAGCTCACTGTCCAGTTAACCTTTTTGGTAATTTTCTATGAGGTCAGTTCTGTGAGGGGGGGTCACAATAGACCCATATCCCTGCACAAACCTCCGGTAGTACCAATTCAAGCCAAGCATGCCCTGACTCGAGTCTGGGTGGTTGGAGCTTTCTAATCCAGAATGGTCTGAATAGGGGCTGAACCTGGCTTCCACCCACTAGGTAGCCTAATTTGCCCTGCCCCATCTGGCACTTTCTTGCCTTTATAGTGAGGCCTACACTCTGCAGAACCTTCAGGACCTTCCCAAGGTGGATCAGGTGATCCTGTCAGGTGGAGCTAAAGAGAGCAATATCATCCCGTTATGCTGCACTAAAGGATTCCAATCCAGCCAGGGCTTTATTTTCCACCAAACTCTGGAAGGTGGTAGAGGTATTCTTCAAACCAAATGGCATCACAGTAAACTGGAAGTACCCATCTGGGGTTGAGAATGCTGACTTCTCTTTTGCTCCAGGGTTCAGACCTATCTGCCAGTACCCTGAAATGAGATCAAAAGTGCTTAGATATTTGGCTGCCCCCGATCTGTCAATTAATTCATCAGCCCTAGGAATTGGATGTGCATCCATTTTTGTGACTGCATTGAGGCCCCAATAGTTCAAACAAAACCTTGTTTCTTTCTTTCCACCCTGGGAATAAGGCTTGGGGACTAAAACTACTGGGCTGGCTCATAGGCTCTCTGAGGTTTCAGTGAGGGTTTGGGGAGAGGATGTGGCCTAACGGGCTAGGGCGGTCGATATCAAATCTGGGGAACTGGGTTGGAGTCTCTGCAATGACGCTCAACATCCTGTGATTCTGGGCAAATCACCTAATCTCCTTAATCTCCCCATGCCTAACAAAAAATGAATGTGTCCTTCTGTAACATAACTGCTGCTCATGTAAAGCGCTCTGATACCTTCGGGTCAAGTTCGCTCTGTATAAAACTGTGGTGGGGAAAAAAATGACACCCAATTTCAGCATCTTGCTAATTTCAGCCTTGATGCTCTCCTTGAAATGGACAGACTGCCGGTTGATTTTATTTTTGACAGTTAGGCTGTCACCAGTGTCCACATCATATGTACACCAGTTAGTCAGACCAGGGATCAGGGAGAAGAGCTCAGCAAACCGATTCAGAACTTGCCTGCAATCCGTCTGCTGTTGGTCAGTGAGGGTGTCTGACAAGACCGCTCCTTCACCAGATCTTTAGGGTTGTGAGGGAGGAGGTCAAGGAGAGGTTCACTCACTGCTTCCTGATCCTCATTTGTGACCATGAGCATAGTCATGTCAGCCCTATCATTATAGGGTTTAAGGTGGTTTACCCTCTTGGGGTTCCTACATGTGCCAAGGTCAACCAAATAGGTTTTCTTTCAAGAATAGAGTAGGGCCCAGTCCATTTTTCCTGGAGAGTCATAGGTGCCACAGGCTCCAAAACCCACAACTTCTGCCCTGGTTGGAACTCCACCATGGCAGCATTTTGGTCATACCAGAGGTTCTGTAGCTCTTGGCTGGCCTCAAGGACCTTGTAAGCTTTTTTCATGCACTCAGCAATCCTGGGATGAAGGCCAAGTACATAATCCACAATATCCTGCTTAGGTTCTTTGAGAGGTCTCTCCCATCTTTCCTTTACAAAACAGAGTGGTCCCCTTACAGAGTGTCAAAACAGTAGTTCACAGGGGGAAACCCCTACTTCCTTCTGTGGCACCTATCTGTAAGCAAAAAGCAGGCATGGTAGTTAAACATCTCATCTCCTTCTGAGTTTTTCAGGGAGTCCACTAATCATACCTTTTAGGGTCTTGTTAAACCTTTCAACAAGCCCGTTTGTCTGGGGTGGTATGGGGTAGTGAACCTATAGGTCACTCCACATGTGATTTAATTATGCAGACACAAAGTTTCTACCTCTGTCTGATACTACCTCCTGGGTAAGCCCTACCCTGGTAAAGATACCAAGGTGGGCCTTCACCACTGCAGGGGTGGTGGTGGTCCTTAGGGGAATCGTCTCAGGATTGCTGGTGGCATGATCCACTACCACCAGAATAAATCAGTTTCCTGATGCTGTTTGAGTGCCGAGGGGACCAGCAATGTAAATCCCAACCATCTCAAAGGGTACCCCAACCACTGGAAGTGGAATTAAGGGGACCTTTAGCGTGCTACCTGTCTTGCCACTGACTTTACAGGTGGCACAGGAGTAAAACAAACTCAGCCTTCTGAGACATTCCTGGCCAGTAAAAGTGATTAACCAACCTACTCCACATTTTGGTCTGTCCAAGATGCCCAGCTAGGAGAGTGTCATGGCCAATATTAGGAGAAACTCTCTAAACTGCTGAGGCACTATCAGTGTCCTAGTGGCACCAGGTGTGAGGTCTCTGGCTTCAGTGTAAAGGAGATCCTACTCCCAATAGGTCCTGTGGGACCCACTGGCACTTCCCTTTTCCTGATCAGTGCAAAAGCTCTGGGGTGCAAGGTTCAAGCTCCTGGGGCTCAGTTCCCTCTGGTGCTAACAAGTCTTCTCCCTGAGGAGAGAGGACTCGATCAGGTGTCTGAATAGAAGCTGGCTTCTCTGACTTCTTGCCCTTTCTCTTGGAAGGTTGGTTCATACTTTCAGGCTCCAATACTTCTTTTTCATCCTGGGTTCTACACTGTGCTCTGGTTTTCACATACCCCCATTCAGGTATTCCCAGCATTGCTGCATGGGTTTTATTTTCTACCGCAGTCCATGCTAAGTACTTCAACTCATTGCCAAGCAGACACTGTACAGGGATCCACCCCTCCCTCTGAGACTACAGTTGCCTCAGTGAGCACCTTGACATGGTCAGGGCTCACCTGTGATCCCATCTGGAGACTCACTATTGCATTTACTGCGTGTGCGCTAGATGCATTCTTTTTGGTTTTACAGCTAGGGTCTCCAGTTCGGTGTCCAAGGGCCTTAAAATCATGACACCAAGCCTTTTTGGAATTCCAGTTTTTACCCTGGTACCCTCCCTTGGTCTGTGAAGAGTTTTGGGCACCACCCTCCTATCAGGTTTTTGGGGGCCTGAAGAAGATTCATTTTTGTGTGGTCACCATCTTTCCCTTGGGGGGTCTTTTTGGCTTCTTTCTTATGGCCATTCCCACCAGTGGTAGTTTTAGATACCCTTGTTGTAACACATTGGTCGGATTTCTTCCCCATCTCTAGAGGAGAAAGTGGGCCTAAGTCTACCAGATGTTGATGTAACTTCTCAATATAACAATTGCTTAGCAGATATTCTTTCATGATCTAATTGTGAAGCCCTTCATAGTCAGGCACATTGTTACCAGATAACCAACCACCTAGTGTTTTCACTGAAAAGTCAACAAATTCCACCCAGGACTGATTCTGGGTTTTTCTAGTATCCCTGAATTTTATCCTGTATTCCTCAGTGGTGAGTCTAAAGCCCTCAATCAGGGTACCCTTCATGAAGTCAGAGGACTCAGCATCTTTCTCATTCAATGTCAGGAGTCTCTGCATTTTTCTGAGAATCGTTTCCCACAAGAGAGAGCTCCAGTTCTTTCTGGCTACTCTTCTGGATATGCTTGAAAGCAGTGAACCAGTTAGTGATGCCATCACCATCTGAATATTGAGGGAAAATCCCTTTGGGGAGTTTTCAGTCAAAGGAATCTTCTCTCTCCCTAGTTACAAAATTGCTGTCACCAGAGATAGGTCCCACGGCCATCTCTTTCCTTTGTCTTTCTATGTCCAGGAGTTGAGCTTCTAAGTTCAATTTCCTGGCCAACTTTTCCAGCATGTGTTCCTCATGTGAGGGCTTCTCATTTGTTTCTGAGTGGAGGGACTTAGCCACCTCCTCAAAAGGAATTTGATTAGTCGTCTTATCGTCTTCAGATTGAGCTACTAGTTTGGATGGTCTCTCTCAAATTCTGTTAACGGCCTTCTAAGCTTTTCTTTGATAGCATGACAGCCAGTCTTGATACCAGAAGCTTTTTAGAGGGCCCTGTACCTGGCATAGGACAGGTCCATGTAAGGGGTCAGGTCAAGCTATTGAGCCTGGTTATCAGTGTCACCCATTATTGTTACTAAAGTTGGGACTTTTTTATAAACTTTAACAAAAACGTAAAATTGTTCTTTGTCCTAACTACAGTAACATGCTTTAAATCTTCTAACAACTTAGTTTCAAGGACTTAGCCAAGGACCTAGCAGTTAATTTTAAAATTTACAAAAATAGACCAATCAAAAAATACAACTGGCTAAAGGCAATTGTGTGGATTTATTCGTGTGGTCATTTATTGGCAGAGTGGTATCAGCAAATGCAAAGTCGTAGATCCCACCACTGCCACCAATGTAGGAAGGTAGCCCTCTATATAATGTACTGAAATGAAGTACACTGTGAAGAGAGTCCAGTGAGTCCCCTATTGGTTTATAGAGGCAAAAATAGATAATACTAACTCTATTTGTGATAGTCAGGCTGAGCAGTTAGGCTTATCAGAGGGTAGTGCTAAGCATTTGTTGTACTCACAGAGGCACTAAATGAGACACACACTCAAGTATCAATCTGAGACCAATTTGCAAAAATATTATAGAGTTTTATATATGTATTCAGACCAAAAACTTCGTTCTAAAGTAAGTGCTTTTAAAGTTATAAATTTTAGAGTTCGCAAAATCAAAACATTTGTGCGCAATTATGCACCATTAAAGTCAAAGGGGAGAAAGGGGAAAAATCTTATAGTCATCTTTCAAGGTTCCCCTCTTGGATTTCGATAGTTAGCATGGCCAGGTCCAATGTTCTACCAGCAGATTCTCCTGAGCATCCTGGATTCTGTCGGATTCTGCTGGGAGCAGGGTGCTGAGGTCGTTGGTAGCTGGTGTGCTACAGGAGGTGAGGCCACTTGAAAAGACACTGCACAAAGGGCCTACAGGTAAGTCTGAGGGGTCCACTCAAAGGAGCAGGTCACAAGGGCCTCAGGACTACGGGAGCACAGCTGTATCGTCATTACCGGGGCCGGTCGTGCTGGTGCAGAGCATATAGGTCAGCCGGGCAGTGTGCATCAAGATGACCCAGCAGTCAGGGACACTCATTATGTGGGTTTCAGGGGTCTCGATGTCCATCGATGGGTGCTTGCTTCCTGGGCATTTGGAGTCCAGAGGGGACACTTTGTCCCGGTGCAGATTTCAGGAGGTCCGATACCCCAGGTACTGGTGCAGCATGTCTTTGGTAGGTCCTGGTGTCCTTCAACTTAGTGGGGGTACTGACCTGACCCTTCGGAGCTGGTGTACTACTTTTGGTCTGGATGCTGCATCTGAGCAGCAAGTCGGTAAGTCGGGAGTCTGCGGTTCGGTGAGCAGAGCCTCTGCCTCAAGGGAGATTCTTTGGCAATTTGTCAAAGAAAGGAGGTGCTCAGGGTTCTTGGAGTCCTCACAGTTGTAAGGTGAGGCAGCACACAAAATTGTCGAGTCCTTCAGGCAGCAGGCAGGGTTTGGTGTTAATTTCTCTGAAGCAGGGCTTCAGTTCTCGAGCAGCAGTTCTACTTGGTTCATTTCCTTTTTTGTGTCCATGGAATAAAAAATTCAAGGTCTAGGGATGCCACCTAAATACTAAATTTAGGGGCGTTAAAGGAGAGACATATAATAGGCAATGGGCTACCTACATTTAGGGTGTCTACACCCTCTAAGTGACCACTTCCTATGGGAAGGGGTTATTTTCCTACCTCAAGATGGTGGATTTTCAAAAGTAGTGTCTACATCACCTGCCACACCTTAGCGGTGGTGCTGACTGAATGTGGACACTCCTTCTCATCTAACTAATTTTCACGCCTGTCCTTCCACCAAATGTGGAGCAGGACAGGGGGGTGGGCATCCCCCACTACCTGGGGAAATCTGGGTTGCACTTCAAAGGCGGCACTGCCTTTAAAGCTTTCCACTCTGGAAGACAGTTCAGGCCTGGGAGAGGTGTGAAGCACCTCTGCCCACATTTTATGGGGATCCTCTAAAGGGTCTCCTCTGTGCATTTATTAATAACTCCAACAGTGGCATCAGCGAGGATTTATTAAGACAAGATGTTTAGTACCGAACATCTTAGGATACAGAGAAGCCATCATGGAGCTAGGAAACTCATAATGATAAGTATCTAGCCCATGTACTCTTTATGGCTTCCCTGTGCACTTACAAAATCCAAGAATGGCTCAGATATTGCAGGATCATATCTGCTCATGCAGATATGTCCCCCAATGGGATATAGTGCACCCTGCCCTAGCGCTGTAAGGTCTGCAGTAGGGGTGACTTACCTATACCTCATGCAGTCTAGGTGGGCATTGCACACAGGGCTGCATGCCATGTCAACTTTTCAGTTTTCTCTGCACCAAGACACGCAGCCTGCAATGTCTGTTTGCATGGTCTTTGTGAGGGGTCTCTAGGGTAGCACAATCTGTGCTGCAGTCCTAGAGGACCCTCTTCTGTACCCAAGCCCTAGGTACCAGGGGTACCATTTACTAGGTGCTTACATTGGACACTGAAGTAGTGTCAATCATGGTCCAGTTTTATGAAAAAGTTCTCCCACTGGGAAGTTGGTTAGCAGGGACCCAGTGCATTTACATTCATAATCACATCATGCATCAGGCAAAAAGTGGGGGCTAAACATGCCAAAAGAGGCAATTTATTATAGTGGGTGTGTCGGTGGCTGTATGGGTGAGGGAGTGCCTATGTGAGCAGCTGTATGGGTGGTTGAGTGGGTGTGTATGAGACTGTATGGGTGAGTGAGTGGGTATCTGAATGACTCTATGAGTGAGTGACTGGCTGTATGGGTGAGTGATTGTCTGTTTGAGTGCGTGTTTAGTTAAGTGAGTTGCTGTATTGTAAAGTAAGTGTCTGTATGAATGGATGTATGGTGAGTGAGCAGATGTGTGAGTGCTTTTATGGATGTGTGAATGGGTATGTAAATGTTTGTGTGGGTGAGTGAGTGTATGGGTGAGTGAGTGGCTGTGTTAAGAGGCTATATCGGTGAATGAGTGGGTGTGTGAGTGGCTGTATAGGTGAATAAATGGGTGTGTGAGTGGCTGTATGAGTGAGTGTGTGGCCTTGTGAGTGGTTGTATGAGTAAGTGACTGGCTGTATGAGTAGCTCTATGAGTGAGTGAGTGGAAGTATGAGTAGCTGTGTGCATGAGTGTGTGGGTGTGCGAGTGGCTCTTTGAATGAGTGAGTGATCGTTTGAGTACTTGTCTGGGTCTATGAAAGGTTATATCAGTGGTTGTGTGGGTGTGTGAATGGGCGTATGAGAGGTTGTACAGGGATATGAGCAGGTGTATGAGTGCCTCTGTGGATGATGTCATCAGTGATATCATCACTGATATCATTGAGATGTCATCAGTGATGTCACTGACCATGTCATCAGTGATGTAATATGTGAGGTCATAAGCAGTGCATTGAGGGGGTGTAAGTTATAGTTAGCTCAGTTAACTATAACTGCTGAATTTCACTGGTTATGTACAAGTGAAATCTAATACTAACTATATTGTACCTGTAACCTTTGGTTTTTTCAGTGAATTTATATTTCCTAACTATAACGTCCCTTTAACTTGTGTTTTTTTCTATGAATTTCTAAGTTTTTTTTAAATTTGGGTCCTAACTATAACGTCCCTGTGACATCTGATTTTTTAAGAGGATTTCTAAGGATTTTTGAATTTTATTTCCTAACTGTACCCACTAACCTTTGACAGTGAGTGAGTGAGTGCATCAGTGTCTCAGTAGGCCTATGAGTGGGTGTGATAGTGTCTGAGTGTGTCTGTCAGTGGGTGTGTGAGTGTCTGAGTAGGTCTTTGAGTGGGTGTGTGAGTATCTGATTGGGTCTGCAAGTTGTGTGTGAGTGTCTAACTGGGTCTGTGAGTTGGTGCATAAGTGTCTAAGTGAATGTAGAAGTCTCTGTGTGGGTCTGTGAGTGAGTGACGAGTCTCTGAGTGGGTCTGTTATTCAGTGCATGAGTCTTTGAGTGGGTCTGTGAATGAGTACATGAGTCTCTGACTGGGAATGTGAGTGGTGCATGAGTTTCTGAGTGGGTCTGTCAGTGGGTGCATGAGTCTGAGTGTCTCTGTGAGTGGGTGCATGAGTGTCTAAGTGGGCCTGTGAGTGTCTGAGAGGATCTGTGAGTGGGTGCATAAGTCTCTCAGTACGTTTATATGTGGGTGTATGAGTATCTCATTGGGCCTGTGAGTGGGTGCATGAGTCTCTGAGTGGGTCAGTGAGTATGTGTGTGAGTATCTGAGTGCTCTCCGTTTTGCCCTCTGTAATCCCACTCATTTTTCTGCCTCTGTTTTGCCTTCCCTCCTCATTTTTCTGCCCACTGTTTTGCCCTTTTCTGCTCTGTTTGGCAATCCTACTTGTTTTTCTGCCCTCTGTTTTTTCTTTCATTGCTTGTTTTTCTACCCTCTGTTTTGCCTTTCGTGTTCTTGTTTTCTGCCCTCCCTTTACCCTCTTCTACTCATTTTTCCACTCTGTCCTCTGCACAGATCTCATAAGGTTCAGCTGTGAGGTGTTCATGAAGGAGGAAGATGTGTGGAGTCCTTACATAGCTCAGTTGTGTGGTGTTTGTAAAGGAGGGAGGGATGTCTTGGGTTCTATATTACATGCCTCAGTTGTGTGGCCTTTGTGAATTAAGGAGATGTGTTGGGTACTTATATGTCTCAGTAGTGTGGTCATTGTAAAAAAGGGGCACATGTGTGGTCCTTACATGTATAAAAAATGCAATCCCCCAAGGGGTAGCATCCCTTTAGTGCACTGCTTGCTTCCAAATGGGCCACGTTTTTCTTTTCTTTCTCGTGGTTAGTGATGCTTATCAATGTTCAATTTTTGGTGGTTCATTTCATATTCAATTCCTTCATTTAAATGTGAATTTCATTCATTTCAAATATTGAATTTTCCAAAAACAAATCTTTCTTCCATGTTTACATTCATGACATGTAACAATAAATGTCATTATTACCAATGCATTTCGGGCTGCCTTAGCCCTTTGTTAGGGGATAGCTTTCTGAAAGAAGAAATCAGGGCGAAGATAAGAAATAAACTCCTGAGGCACTGTGGGGTCCGTCATCATGTGAAACCTGTTCAATTGCATGCATGAGTGTTGGTGTGTTGATATGGACAATTGTCAATCATTGTAAGTAAAGTGTAACTTTGTACCCGATGCTATCAGTGATGGCAGAAAGCATTCCATTTATGCGTGCAGCAAATATAAACCATATCTGATGCTCATAAAAAGGTGCTCTATTTTTAAACGCAGTGGCATACTCTGTTCTTAAACGTAGTGGTGTGCTTAAGTAATTATTGTTCTCTTATTCAACATACTCCCGAGTAGTACAGCACGTATTCACACCAACGTGTACCTTTAATTCCCGTCACGTACATCTATGTCTAAAATCATGTTCGATTCTTAAATGACATAGCATGCACTGTTGTTAACCGTAGTGGCGTGCTTAAGTGGTTATCGGTCTCTTGTTCAACATGCTCCCGAGTGATACAGCATTTATTCACACTGACGTGTGCCTTTAATTACCGTCACATAAATCTATGTCTATAATCATGTGAGGTTATCAATATACGTGTCCTACCTTCGACTAGGGCTTGATTCAACTCACAAACTGACTTGTGTTCACCAAACTACATCCTGCTTCTCTACGGGGTTAGTGAGCATGTTCATTTTGAAAGCATGCATAAACAGCAAAGAAAGACATGTGTGTACTTGTGATATGGACCCGCCATGTTGGAAATGTGAAGCTCAAACAATTAACCATACATCAAAGTAATGATAAGGTATCATTGCACAAAACTGCGAATTCTCATTATTGCAAAAGCGTGTACACATCATAAACACCAAGCATCAAAAGTTTCTATATTTAAAGGAAACAACTGTATTTGATGCAATCATTCAATCCATGTGGCAACAAGTTACACAGTTTTTTGATCCAATAGGTCTCACATTGTAAAAGGAATTTCCGGTTGGTCAACTCTGAGATCCACAGTCTCTAGTATCATGTAGCGTAGTTGACTATGATTCTGTTCCATAAAGTGTGTGGCTAACACTGATTTAGCGTTCTTAGTTCTTATATTACTCTTGTGTTCATTCAGTCTATCTTTCATCTTGAGTTCTGTTTTGCCCACGTACACCAAACCTCATGGGCACTTTAGCAGATATACTACATTTTTCATATTGCAGCTAGCTGTTGTCTATATTCTGATCTTTGTACCTTTCAATGGGTGAGTGATGTAATTCCCTTTTGCAGTTGTTGCATTTCAAACAGGGAACAGTACATTTGTAGGTCACCTTGTCCTTAGACTTTTGTGTATCTTCTTTCAAGAGCTCCATGATGTTCTTACTGCGGTCGTATGCAAACATTGGAAGTTCATTAAATATTCCTTTGAAATCGGGCTCCGTTTGTAACATTTGCCAATATTTATGAACAATTTTCTTGAGTCCTGCACTTTTGGTAGAAAACTTCAATACCAGAACTGTTCCATTGGATTTAGCTGTCGCTTTCTGTAAAACTTAACAGTTGGTAATGAGTCAGGTTAGATTATCTGGTTACCGCTCTATTTAATACTTCAGAAGGATAACCTCTGTTCTTGAATCTTTCTATCATGTCGAGCACCTTAGCTTCCAATTTGACTGAGTTAGAAATGATCCTTTAGACTCTTAACAGTTGTGAGTATTGAAGATGTGCTTTGAGTGAATTTTGATGGAAGCTTTGAAATGTAATAAGTTGGTTCGATCAGTTTCCTTCCTGTGTATGTTGACCTCCAATCTCTGATTTTCAATAGAAACAGATACGTCCAAGAAGCTGATGTGTTTACTGTTAATCTCGTAAGTACACCCGATGCGATTGATCCAGCGCGATATTAGCAAACAGCATTCATACACCAGATACTCACTTGGGCCCATACATTCATACTAGGCTAATACTTACGCTGGGTTTTATCAGTTGTTACTCTCTATCAAAATCCCTGCTACCAATTACCTTCTGATTGAAGAGTAATGACTTACCAATGAATCCTTTGCTAATTGGGAAGTTTAAAATGAGTGACATTCATTATAATACATAATCATGAAATAACCACTGAGTCAGAAAGTTTTAAAATATTTATCTAAAGATTTAGCAGAGTAAAATACAGAGCCACAAGGTACTTAATCGCAATACCCAAGATTAAGCATAGAAATGATTATTGCTAATCAATGACGGTGTTTAAAGAAAAGGAGAAGATAGAGACAGCAGCGCAACTAAAGGTTGCATTATATTTACCTAAGTGCGAGAACCAAAACCCCTTAGCCAAGGAGTTGAAAGAATAAGACCCAGGAAGGATGAAGAGCAAAGACCTCCTCCAGGATCAGGACAGGACCGGTGACCTCTCTACAACGACGCCTGCGTCGTTCCCCTCTCTGATACTCGGCTTCTCCTCGATTCTCCCGTGCCTTCCTTCTAATGGACTCCGCCGCCCCTCCTCAGGACCTCTTCTGGACAGGGATTCAGTCTGCAATCGATCAGCTTAGCGGTCTGGAGCTCTTCCTGTCAGCATCTCCGCTCTCCTGTGCTAACTAATTAGCTAATTCTATATCTATTATACCCTTCTACGCCCATGTACCTCCCCTTAATGTTACTAAAATATGGGGCCACTACTTCTGATTGGACAGGGACAGGGGGTGGATTCTCGCACCATATCAATTTGGCTTAAATTGTAAAGCCTATTGTCTTTACGTTCCCACCCCTTCAAATTAATACATTCGCTTTATTTCCCACCCGTCTCATGACAAATGTAAACCAATTTTCATAGACAATGTGTCAATATGCAACAGGAAAGCCAAAATACAGCATCTTCGGCCATCGGGTCACGGCCTTGGACGACGTCCAGATTGACTTCATTTGGCAGGCACACAGGACACATGCGCAGAACCAGTTGCCTCTCGAGTCTCAGAACACCAACCCAGGCCCAAGTTTACGAACTATTAAAAGTGCAAGAAGAAAATATTAGAATCACAAATAAAATGTTTCACTATATACCCACTTTTTCTATTCTATTTCCATTTAATTATATATTCTAACCCACGTTAATAGTGTTAGGAAACGACAATTTAGTAATGACATGAAAGCAAGCTGAAGCATGTGAAAACATCAAGCAGCCATTTTAATGCACACTGCGCAGAAGCAGAAGTTTCCCACCAAGCAAAGAAAAACGTCACACCATGTGATATGGTTGCGACATGCGCATTGAGCTTTCCCGCGCATAGCGGCCATTTTGAATTACAAACAAGCGTTATTCATTAGTAAAACACATAGGCAAGCATCCCTTTCTTTTGTGTCGTGAATGCAAAGGTTAGTATTAACAATACAAGTTTAATAAATTAATACTGTGAGGAGGATTGAATACAAGCAAGTTTCATTTATGAAACCTTGCTCTATCAATCCCCTCTCTGATGGCGTTTCTGAGCCATCAAAAAATATTACCCTCAATCAGATGCCAACTTCTAGCAAATTACTTCATTCTCGTCTTTATTCTTTCTATTTTTACAATCTCCTTTTAATTTCTTGTATAATTCACTTCTCCACTCTTCAAGTTCGATTTCATCTACCTTTCGTTTTTTCCTCTTCCTGTCACCTTATATGTTCCATTCTTTTTACAGCATTTGCACCATATTGTTATTGCCAAAATTATTATTGCTATTCCTGCTAAGGGTACTAATATTTGACCTATAAGTCCTTTCCCTATATTAGCAAACCAGGTTCCAATTGACGATATACTATTTGTCAATCTTTCCCATACACTATCAACTTCCAGTGGTTTAAGTTCTTTCTCAAGTTTAGTTATATTCTGTATATACGTTCCAATTTCTGCACTCTTATCAGGAATATAAGTGCAACAATGTTTCGTCTTCAATAATTTACAGACTCCGCCCTCTTTTGCCAATATAATATCAAGAGCAAGTCGATTTTGCATCACCATAGATCTAATCGCAACCATTTCTGCATTAATCATTAGAAAACCTCCAGCAGTATCCATTGATAAACGATCAACTACTGTAGACAATTTACATATTTTCCTTGAGTTCAGAATTATTCCCACTGAAGGTATCAATGCACCAAATATATCACCTACAATTTCTGAAAAACTAGCTCTTTTACTACGTATTAATTCGCTATTGTTTTCATTGCTCTCAGTGTTTCTTTTTACGCGGTATATCTTTGGAAATACTATTCCAAAATAACAACTTCCATACCACCGTGCAGGAAGCCTAAAGTAAGCCTTATTCCCACTCACATAATAGATTCCAGGAAAAACTGAATCTGTTCCTCCTTTGAGTCCCCAACCTCCAAGAATTAAAAAATTGTGTTCATATTCACTGGTACCGATGAAAACATTGTTATAATCAGTCTTTAACCTATGAAGACACATTTTTCCTGTCTTTATGAAATCCAGAGCCATAGCAGCTTGAGCCTTGCCAGGTGTGTAACTACCTTCTTTCTCAGCCCAAGGTGGTAAATGAGCCTTATGCTCAGAAGCTTTCTTTTGAAAATCTTGTCTTCTATCTTCTACTAAATTCAAAAATATCTTTTCTTCTTCAAGTAAAGAACATGTTAGATTGTGTCTATGTGCATGTGTTATGTCTATTGATTTCATTGTTAAGAAAAATTCTCCCATAAACTGTGCGTCTTGACTACTAAGCACTGGGTTCATACTCTTGCGAATCGGAACCTCAGAAAATATCACATCTAAGTTTGAATAATAATACTGAAGTTTCCCTGTTCTATAAAATAAACTAGACAAAACACTACATGATATGCCATATGTCAGTGGTAAATGGTGATATGTTAATCCTTCTGCTACTGATTCAGGTAACTTCATACAGACATAACAATTACTAACTTCCATGGTGTCTACATATTGAAATAATAACTTTGTGAAAACATTCAAACTAGTGTCATTGCCAGCTACTTCATGATGAATTTCTGCCTCATCTTCTGCCATTAGTTCTACTCTATTGCCCTTTATGTTTGCTGTCCTCCCTTTAGTTTCATTATTAATCTTTTTATCTATTATCATAAGGTAAGGAACTGCTACAATCAGGACTAACCATACTATAAGCACCATTACTAGACTACATATGCATATTGCACAGTATCTTCTACAACATTTCTGTTTTGGTCTCCCAGTAACTCTATCGTCAGGCATTTTTCGACAAGGAAGATTGTTCTTCTTATCTTTTCTTCTTTTCTTTAGCTTATTCTTTTGCTTAGTCAGGGTGGTCTTGTTTCTTCTTCGTACGTCAATTCTGCACTTGTTCCTTCGCCACCACTGTCACTTGACTCTGAGCTTTCAAAATCTTCAAGAATGATATAAGTCCAGTCAGGACCCTTGAATTTGTTATTCACAAGTTTCAGTCTTTTGCTTCTTCTTTTTGCAGTTTTATTTTCTTGTTCGGTTTGACTTGTTACTTCAGGTACTTGATCTGGATCTTCACTTCTGGTTGTTATGTGGTACTTTACTCTTTTAATGACACTTGGCCAATGATATCCTTTTCTTGTTTTCTTTGTTGGCACTGTTTCTTTGTTTTCGTCTTTAAAGATCTCGTTAATTTCACTGCTTAGCACTGTTTCGTGTTCTTCAATTACTGTGTTTCTTGTTTGCTCCTTTTCAGGTCTAATTGGTTTCTCTGTAACAGCTCCGCTGTGAGTTTCCAATAACTGACCTTGTTCTTTATTTATTTCTTCAAGTTCATGTTTTTCAAGGTTTTCTTCTTCTGTGTACTCTTCTTGATCTAACTTGTTCTGATCAGGGCTTATTGCACTGTGAACTTCTGCAGCCTGACCGGATGCTTCTAGACCTGTCTGTCCCTGATCAAAGTCTATTAGGTCTTCACTGTTTTGAGTCCAGTTTTCTTTCCCTATCTGACCTTGTTCAGGATTTCTTAATGTCTTTTCTTCTTGTTCCTGAACTGCTTCTTCTTCACCTATCTGATCTTCTTCAATTTCTTTCAATTTCACTTGACTTCTTGTTCTGTGCTATACTTCAGGAACTTCTACCACTGGTATCCAATCCTGACTTGTGCTCGGTTGTTCTTCTTCAGCTTCTCCGGAATCTCGAACCTGAGATCCTTCAGCTGGGCAACCTTCAGCTTCTTCAGTGATTGGCGTTGTCTGAGGATTCTCTTCCTCGGGATCTGGTACTCTCTTGGTGTGACTTACATGAATCCAATTAGGAAATCCGGCACACTTCACTGCTGTATTCGTTGTCAGTATGACTTGACACGGTCTGCCCCATCTAGGTGATAGACACGTTTCTCTGGTGTGATTCTTCACTACCACCCAGTCACCAGGATTCAGATCATGTTCTTGTTCGGGCTGCCTGGAAACTGCATCTTCTCCAACCTGATGAGAGACAGAACGCACTAGGTCAGCCAATCCCTTGCAATAGTCCAGAACCATATCATCAGATATATTCACCAGTTTGTTTGTGGGAACATGTGTTTGTCTCATTGCTCTTCCCATCATTATTTCATGTGGGCTCAATCCTGTGGTTCTGTCAGGTATACTTCTGAGTCCCATTAAAACGAGTGGCAATGCATCTGGCCATTCTAATGATGTTGATGCACACATTTTTCCCAGTCTTGACTTTATAGTGCCATTCAATTGTTCAACCACTCCAGAAGCTTCTGGACGATATGCACAGTGCAGTTTCTGTTTTATTTGAAATGCTTCACAGATTATTTGAATCACTTCGCTGTTAAAATGTTTTCCTCTATCTGATTCCAAAGTTACTGGAAAACCAAACCTAGGAATGAGCTCTCGTAGCAACAGTTTTGCAACTGTAATGCTGTCATTTCTCCTAGTAGGGTAAGCCTCCACCCACTTTGAAAACAGACACACTATGACTAGTACATATTTCAGCCCTCTACATGGTGGTAACTGAATGAAATCAAACTGAAGTCTCATAAATGGACCCTCTGCCTTTCCAATTTTCCCAAATCCAATTACTGTCTTCCTCCCCGGATTATGCATCTGGCAAGTTAGACATCTCTGGCAAAGACTCCCTGCAACAGCCCTGAATTTGGGATTGTACCAATCTTGTCTGAACAGCCTAATCATTGCATCTCTTCCTATGTGTGTGTCTCCATGATGCATTCTAGCCATTTGTGAGAGTAAACAGTCTGGCATGACTGGTCTGCCATCAGCACTGATCCACACTTCATCATCTCCTCTTTGGGAACAACCCACTTTGATCCACAAATTCTTCTCACTTTCATCAACCTCATCTTGCAATTTCTTGACGTCATTCCAAGTTTCAGGTGGCAAATACAGCATAAGTTGGCAGCTGATTCCCATTCTTTCCACCCTCTTATTGACTGACATTCTGGTTTTGGCACAATGTTGAGCCACCAGATCTGCATATCTGTTGCCGACTACCACCCAGTCATCTCCTGACTGGTGTGCGGCACATTTCACCACAGCCAATTCTTTTGGTGATTGTATTGCTTCTAGCAATTCCCTTACAATTTGTCCATTTTTAATGGGGGATCCTGAAGAAGTCATGAAATCCCTCTGCATCCATAGTTGGCCAAAATCGTGCACAACCCCGTAACCATATTGGCTATCTGTAAATATGGTTACTCTCTGATTCCTCCCAATTTTGCATGCTTTTATCAACGCAATCAATTCAGCTACTTGTGCAGATTTGACTCCTGGTAAATAAGATGCTTCAACTATTCCGGTTAATTCACATACCGCATAGGCAGCAGTTAGTTTACCATCTTCATGTCTTCGACATGAACCATCTACAAATAGCTCCCTGTCTGGCTTTTTGAGAGGCTGTTCCTCTATATCTGGGCGTGGTTTTGTGCATAATTCTGTGATTTGTATACAATCATGCTCATCGTCTTCATCATCTTTGATTCTCTCATGATATGGGTCTGGTAGTAAGGTTGCTGGATGTATTATAGTACACCTTACCATGTTCACATTTTCAGCACCCATTATGATTCTTTCGTATTTAGTCAGCCGACTAGGAGTAAGATGCTGAGTTCGGGTTCTTGTCAACAGAATGACAACTGCATGTGGAACATACACTTTTACAGGGTGTCCCATCACAATTGACTCACTTTGTTCAATGCTCAAACAAGTAGCCGCCACTGCTTTTAAGCATCCTGGCAACGCAGCTGCTACTGGGTCCAATGTAGCAGAAAAATATGCTATAGGACGTCTTTCTAGTCCATGTCTTTGAGTTAGGACAGAAAGTGCACAATTTTCTCTCTCATGACAGAACAATGCAAATTCTCTTTTATAATCAGGCATGCCTAAGGCAGGTGCTGAACATAGGGCATTTCTCAATTTTACAAAGGCTTCTACACTTTCATCCTCCCACTCCACAGGGTCCTTTGCTTTCTTTTTTGTCATGTTAATTAAGGGCTTAGCTAACATGGAAAATCTTGCTATCCATTGTCAACAGTAACCTACTATTCCTAGGAACATTCTCACTTGTCTTTGTGTTACAGGCATTTGCATTTTCTTTATTAAAGCTACTCTTTCAGCTGTTACTCTTCTTTTTCCTCTCTCAATTTGGTGTCCCAGATACTTAACAGCTGTTGTACAGAATTGCAATTTTTCAGGTGAGACTTTATGTCCTTCTTCTGCCAAAAGATTTAATAATGCTATGGAATCAACAACACAGTCCTCTCTGGTGTTCGATGCCACCAATAAGTCGTTGATATATTGGACTAAAACTGAGCTTCCTGGCAACACTAGTTTTTCAAGGCACTTTTTCAGTATCTGGTTGAAAATAGAAGGACTTTCTGTGTACCCCTGAGGAACACGATTCCACACATAAACTTTGTTCTCAAATTTAAATGAAAAAAGATACTGGCTGTCTGGATGTAATGGTATTGAAAAGAACGCTTGACACAAATCAATTACTGTGAACCATCCTGCACTCCACGGAATCTGGTATAGAATTACTGCAGGATTTGGTACTATGGGACAACATGGTTCTACAATCTTATTTATTTTCCTCAGGTCCTGAACAATCCTATATTTTCCACTAGGTTTCTTTAATCCCATTATTGGTGAATTACATGGGCTACTCATTACTTCTTTTAGTATGTTTTGTTCTACCATTCGATTTATTTCTTCAATGACTCCTGCTTTTACTTCTGCACTCATTTTGTACTGTCTGGTATTCGGGTAAATTGCACCTTCCTTTACAGTAATTTTAACTGGATCTATTTTAGCCATAAGTCCTACTTCCTTTCCGGTGAAATCCCATACTATGGGGTTTACTGTACCTTTTAATTCTTCTGGCAACTCATCTTTTGTTATTAACGAAAACATTTCATCCACTTCTGTACCTTGTTTTGCAATCATAATTTTATATACATGGTCTTCATCTGGTGTCTGAACGGCCACACCATCCGGTGTGCAGAAAATGGTACAATTCATCTTGCACAACAAATCCCTACCTAATAAGTTTACTGGACTGGAATCACATACTACAAATTGATGCATTTCTCTGAAGTTTCCAATTTTAACTTCCATGGGTTTGGTAAGAGGTGTTCTAATCCGCTGATTAGCTACCCCCACTACTTGGATATTTTCACCAGAGAGAGGAAGGTCTGGAATGTCTGCTGTTCTCACAGTAGACCGGGTAGCACCAGTGTCCAAAAGGAAAGTAATATTATTGCCTTTCACATTCCCTTCAACATATGGACCTGACTGATCTACCTGTAAGGATGCGCCAATTATGCACTCCTTCTTCCCCTCTCCTAGGCACCGTCATGGACTGTATTGACAGAAATCGTCCTGCAAAAGAATTTGTGATGTCATATAATCATTCTTACCACTTCCTCCTTGATATCCGATGTCTGTACCATGCTTTGCTCTGCTTACATTACCCTGAATAGGTGCAGGTGGCAACTGACTCTGAGGATTTGCACCCTGCTGTGAGTCATTCTGCGTCTGTGGATTTAAATTTTGATTTGGGCCATTATTATTCCGAATCTTTTTACATTCATCCTTCCAATGCCCCAATTTTCCGCATCCATTACAAGGAAATTTCTTTTTAGCTTCTTCTCTACTCATTCGTCCTCTAAACTTTCCACCATTCCCAGTATCACCATTCGTTCCAGAATCTTTTCCTTGATTTTCACTCGGATTTTCCAAATTGATTCCCTGGTTCTCAGCCATTTTCACCTGAGCCCACTTCACTTTTTCCTGCAATTTCTTGTGTCTATCCTCAATATCGTCTCCACAATATTTTGCATACTTCAAAATTTCATCAATCGGCTTCCCTTGCCAACACAGCATATGCTGTTTAATCATCTGACAAATCTCTGGCTTTAAACCGTAAACAAATCGATACACAAACTGACTCATGTTCTTGTCTCCAATGTCCTCAAATCCACTATACTGTTTAAATACCTGCAATAGACGCTCATAGTAAGAATGTACTGATTCATTAGCTTCTTGGGTAGTTCGATCTATTTTTACCCAATCTGTTTCTTTCGGTGGTATTTTCCCTTTCAGGTAAGTTATCACTTGCTGATATTTTTTCATTACATCATTTGACGGGGCACCTGTCTTCGGATCTCTAGGATATTCATCACTAGGCCAATCGACTGTAATTTTACAATCTGTCCACAAATCGGCAGGTACCACTATGTCAAACAAACCATCTAAATCTTTCAACAATACCTTTGACACCTTCACAAACCTATCAACCTGCTTGTACCATTCAATTGGTTTTTCTCTCAATTTTGGAAAATCATTCGTAAATGACAAAATATCCTGCCTGCTCCATGGGACATGTACATATCCTCCTCCCGCAACTTCTCGCATTGGATACATCTGGTCTGCTTTCCCTGTTTCTTTCATCACATATTCTGATGCTGTTTTACTTGTTCATGCTTCTTCCTTTTTCTTGGCCCACCTAGTTTTCCATTTATCTAGGTCTCCCCATTTTTGCAAAACTAACATTAATTCTCTTATTTGTAATCTTCTTCCAGAGGCATTCATATTTTCTAAATCTTTGTCTGAAAATTCTGCTCTATAGGGTTTCTGTAGTACCTTTGATCTCCCTATTTCTATTCCCATCTGTAGTGCTAAATTGGATAATTTTTCATGGAATATCCTTACATTTCTGGTGATACTCCTACACAAGAACAATAATTCTTCTTCATCATAGGTATTTAAGCGTTCTAGTCCTACATTTCCTGCTATTATTTCTTCTAATTCGACTTTCAATTTATGAATGTCCATTATTTTCGGAGGTGTGCACTGTTTAACTGACCCTTGCACCCATTTTTCTAGATCTTCAGGTGCTACTATGGTGGCACTTTTTGCTCCCGATGAAGTTATTAAACTTACATCTTTTGAACATCCAGGTACATCTTTTCTGGGAGTGCTATTTACAGAACCTCGAATAGGCAAGTCCATGAGTGATATTGTGGATTCACAGTCACTAAATTGATCCTCAATTATAACTGGAGCTTCAGGTTTTGGATTATTCACAGCAGTAGGTGTAAGTATCGGTGGAGGACAGCTTCCCTGAGTACCATATAATGGAACTACTGGACCAATTGCTACTGGTATGGTCAACGAATCAGGATGTACTTTTATCTGGGTTATTTTCTGTATTAATTCTGCTCTGGTCTTTTCTAGAGCTTCCTTTTCTTTGTCATGAAGTATTCTACTCGGGGTGAATTCATGCATTACTTGTGGCACTAATGGAGTTTTTGGTGGTGCACTTGGGGTGCATCCACTTGTCCCTTCCTGATATGGTGGGGGATTTCTTAACATTTCCTCCATAAATTCGTCTTCAGACTCCTCATTTCTCATTAAATGTTTTGTCTTTTCTGTGCACTTACTTCCTAATTTCTCCTCTGCTGAGAACAATAGATATAATCCTTCTGTAATCATTGCCCTTCTCCATTGTTTCATCTGACCATCCCTAGACTCACGTAGATATCTGGGAAAAAATCCTGGATAACTCCTATTACTTCTAGATCGGTCCCGCTCAAATGCCTCGGTTTCCCATTCTTCTAGAGCTTCGTACTGAGTTAATCTCGGTCTGGGTTCTAAGTCATTCATCCTCAATCTCAAATTCTGAAGAATTCGCCCATTGAACGTGCCATTCTCGGGAAATGCTAATATTCCATCATTTTTGGTATATTCTATCCAATTCTCCATCCATACACAAGTATGATAACCTCTCTCCATCATCATAAATGAAGCGGGCGTTTTAGCTGGTGGAATAATAATTCCTTCTCTAGTTTTGAGTGGTTTATCCTTTTTAAAATAGTGCTTAATCTTTTGCAGAAAGGACATTTTTCTCTTCTCTCCGTACATTCTATCTAATCTTCGGTGTACAAAATTATATTCTGCAAAACCTAGGAATCTCCTATCCGGACGAGTTCCTGTTAAAGTCTGATCGCGTTTTAACATGCAATCTTTATCCACTAAGATTTTAGCTTCTAAAATATCAACCGATCAAGTCTCTGCTAACTTTTATTTCTGAACCAATGCTTGCGCGGCCTTTTGTGACGTTTATCTGTCAACCCCTCCTTTACAATCTGCTCTTTTCTGTCCTTGCTGGTTTAACCAATCCCAGCGCGGCGTTTTGTGACGTCAGTTCTACTCCTGACTACTGACCCCTCCTTTACAAGAGTCGTTCCACACCCGCTGTTTCAACCAATCCCAGCGCGGCGTTTTGTGACGTCAGCTCCCTCTCTGGCAGCTGACCATCCCTTTACAAAAATCTTACGCAAACTTTATTTTCTCTATAAATCTTAATTAAATTTCAGTAACAACATAAAACATTCGCTATCGTGCCAGTTTCTCTAAAATAGAAAGATAGTTTTTCTCTCACACTTAGTAAAACCTTTCCGTTTACTAAACATACACTACGAGTAAAACCCTTCCGTTTACTCTTCACACAAGCTCCAGAAGTACCTGTTACTTCTTCAATGTTACCCTTTCTAGGTGATATAACATCAAATTTTCACCAGCGTACTCTTTTGCTATTACTCACACGCATAGAATCCCTAACGAGAACTGAAAGTCCTGCTTAACTTTTCAGTACTATTTCTGCCTGGCAGATAACCTCACTGCAGTATGGCTTCCACTTACCATCCGCTATTCCTTTTACCCCGGGGTATTCTGGACAACATAAAACAAAACTTTGAATACACGGATGTTAGTTCATAAAAATAAAAATAAAAATTCTCATTACCCAATTAACAAAGAGTAACCATCCTCTGATAACCAGAAAACTGATCCAGCGCGATATTAGCAAACAGCATTCATACACCAGATACTCACTTGGGCCCATACATTCATACTACGCTAATACTTATGCTGGGTTTTATCAGTTGTTACTCTCTATCAAAATCCCTGCTATCAATTACCTTCTGATTGAATCATGAAATAACCACTGAATCAGAAAGTTTTAAAATATTTATCTAAAGATTTAGCAGAGTAAAATACAGAGCCACATGGTACTTAATCGCAATACCCAAGATTAAGCATAGAAATGATTGTTGCTAATCAATGACGGTGTTTAAAGAAAAGGAGAAGATAGAGACAGCAGCGCAACTAAAGGTTGCATTATATTTACCTAAGTGCGAGAACCAAAACCCCTTAGCCAAGGAGTTGAAAGAATAAGACCCAGGAAGGATGAAGAGCAAAGACCTCCTCCAGGATCAGGACAGGACCGGTGACCTCTCTACAACGACGCCTGCGTCGTTCCCTCTCTGATACTCGGCTTCTCCTCGATTCTCCCGTGCCTTCCTTCTAATGGACTCCGCCGCCCCCTCCTCAGGACCTCTTCTGGACAGGGATTCAGTCTGCAATCGATCAGCTTAGCGGTCTGGAGCTCTTCCTGTCAGCATCTCCGCTCTCCTGTGCTAACTAATTAGCTAATTCTATATCTATTATACCCTTCTACGCCCATGTACCTCCCCTTAATGTTACTAAAATATGGGGCCACTACTTCTGATTGGACAGGGACAGGGGGTGGATTCTCGCACCATATCAATTTGGCTTAAATTGTAAAGCCTATTGTCTTTACGTTCCCACCCCTTCAAATTAATACATTCGCTTTATTTCCCACCCGTCTCATGACAAATGTAAACCAATTTTCATAAACAATGTGTCAATATGCAACAGGAAAGCCAAAATACAGCATCTTCGGCCATCGGGTCACGGCCTTGGACGACGTCCAGATTGACTTCATTTGGCAGGCACACAGGACACATGCGCAGAACCAGTTGCCTCTCGAGTTTCAGAACACCAACCCAGGCCCAAGTTTCCGAACTAATAAAAGTGCAAGAAGAAAATATTAGAATCACAAATAAAATGTTTCACTGTATACCCACTTTTTCTATTCTATTGCCATTTAATTATATATTCTAACCCGCGTTAATAGCGTTAGGAAACGACAATTTAGTAATGACATGAAAGCAAGCTGAAGCATGTGAAAACATCAAGCAGCCATTTTAATGCACACTGCGCAGAAGCAGAAGTTTCCCGCCAAGCAAAGAAAAACGTCACACCATGTGATATGGTTGCGACATGCCCATTGAGCTTTCCCGCGCATAGCGGCCATTTTGAATTACAAACAAGCGTTATTCATTAGTAAAACACATAGGCAAGCATCCCTTTCTTTTGTGTCGTGAATGCAAAGGTTAGTATTAACAATACAAGTTTAATAAATTAATACTGTGAGGAGGATTGAATACAAGCAAGTTTCATTTATGAAACCTTGCTCCATCACGATCATTGATGTTATTCAATGCTTCAATTGATTAGTTTGTTTCTGGTACCATTCCACAAAATGAAGATATCGTTGATGTATCTTAAAAAGATGATGAGTTTGCTTTTGCATAGGTCATTAGACAGAATGTGATCCAATTTGAATGTATGCATGAAGAGATTCACATAGCTCTGAGCTGCACAATTGTCCATGGATGTTCCCCTGAGTTGTACAAAGAACTCCTGGTTCCAACAGAAGTCACTATGGTACAGTGTAAAGTGTAAGAGTTCCAACAAGAACACCTTTAGATCTTCCTTCATGCTAGATTTGATTAAAAAATGTTCAACTGCTTCCATACCTAATTCATGGAGAATTGATGTGTACAAAGCAATGACATCAATGGAACACATGTGGATGTTCTGATCCCAATTTATTTCCAATTCAGAGATTTTTTGTAGGAACTCTGTGGGGTCTCTGCTGTAGGTTGTCATTTGACACACCAGTGGTTGTAGATGGCGATCTAAATATTTGCCTATAGGTTCATGCATCGAAACTCTAGTAGATACAATTGGTCTGAAGGGGGGTTTCATTGGATCCTTATGAATTTTGGGTTACATGTAAATGTTCAGACTTTTGGGGTATTCTTGTATCAAGTAATGCTTGTCCGTTTCTGTAATGGTTCCCTTGGTAACAGCCATGTCTATGATAATTTTCAAGACTTTCATGAACTCTCCTGTGGGGTTAGTGTCCAATTTCAGGTAAAAAGATGCATCAAGATCACGTTCTTTCACCTTCTGGTTGTAGAAAGAGGAATCCATTATAACCAATGCCCCTCCTTTGTCCGCCTTCTGACAGGTGATGTCTGGATTTATGGCTAATCAATGTATTATAGCCCCATCCTTTGTTGTCAAATTTTGTCAATGTTTGATGAGTTTTCTTTGTTTTAAACAAGTCCTATATTTCTTTTTTGACGATGGTCTCGAAGGAATTAAGTATTTTGTGGCTAGCCAGGGCCATGTAAGAACTTTTAGGTTTTAGACCCATTAGGGTTACTTCCTCTTTTGACTGTTGGTCACCCACCATGTTTGCAAAGAAATTCCTCAACTGAAGTGTTCTCATGAATTTGAAAAAAACTCCCTTTTGCTTCTAGAACGTTTGAATGGTATGTGGGGACAAAAGATGTCCCCTTTTGGAGGTTGTTGATTTCTATTTGACTCAAAGAATAAGAGGATATGTTGAGTACAAAGTTGTTATCATTTATGATCTGTGACTCCTGGTTATTCTCTTGGATGTTAATGGATCTGAGTTTGTTGCTGACCTTTAGCTTTCTGGTTTGTCGTTTGCTAGGTGGCCTGTCCCTAAAAAAGGAAATCCAGATGTTGTTTGTGTTGGTTGCATTGGCGCCCAATCTGCCTGTTGACTATTAGATTGACCCGTGAAGCAGTGTCTAGTTTCACCATATTGTGCCCCAGGCCCATTCTGTCCACATCTGAAGCATAAGAGTCTCAATTGTCCCTGCCAGCCCACAGACAGGGTTGTGTTAAAATTGTCCACACTGCCTTGAGCATCTACAGAGGCAGTAGGCCCCATGCCCTCCTGTATACTCAGATGTATCTCTCCTATGACCTCTTCGTGTACATCTTTCTGAACATCAAGATGTAGCAATAACAGGACGCGTCTGTTATTTAGAAGAACAAAATTGGCTAAGAGTAGGAGTGGGGGCCAACTGGGACTTTCCACAGCTTTAGAAAGTACAAGTGACCTCTAACCTTTTGTAATCTTCTGCTTTCTTATAAAATTTCCGAGAAGTGACGCAAATTGTTTTCGATAAATGTACAAAATTTGGTATGATTGACGATCAAACATCTGTCATAACCGGGACTTGTGGTCAAGCAGTTCCTCATTGAAATAATATAAAAGAGCTGCCCTCATTCAATTAGACGGACCACCTCGCACAAGTGAACCCATGGGTCATGACGCATGTGTGTTCCCCCTTAGCCATCTTATCTAGCATCTTTGGCTGAGGTTATAATGCTTATTGTATTTTGAAATTAATTTTCTTTCTCTCTCTCTTTCTCTCTCTCACTTTCCTTTGCATTGCCATGATTTTAGAACTTACTAGATTGCATGTTTTTGCTCTTCGTCTAAAATGAGTCTTTGACACTTGTTACTTACTAGATTGCTTAGAGTTATTTTTGACTAGAGATGTGTCTCTTTTTATTGTTTTTGAATAAACTGTGCCACTCTGACTCGGTTCCTGCATCTCACACCTGTGTTTCCTTATTTTAGATAGCGCACCCCTGCTCAAATTAAGGTGGTATAACACCACCCTAAAATCACCCTCCAACAGCTGGCACCCCAGATGGAACGTGCATAGACTTTCCAGCCTGCAAGGAGACTGAACTTTCCTTGTGGCAGCAGCTGGAGATTGCCCCTCGGTGCCTCTTCCTGACTGAACAGCCACGCACACACGGGTAAGTCAAAGAGCCTTTGTTTTTTTCTCTTTGCCTTGTCCCGTTGTGATGTTTGGCTGTTGTTGGTTGAGCACTTGTAGGTGTGACGCTGCCCAAACCACAGTTCCTTGCTAACTGGTGTCTTGCCACGACAAACAACCCTTCTAATACAACACGTGTGAGCAGGCACTGAGCCAGGATTTATTGTTAGATTTTGACATTTAAGGTTGAGGTTTCTGGGTTTCCTGTGCACTATTTTTTATATTGTGTATTTTCCTATTGCGACAGATAGAGGAGAGTGCGTCTGGTACCTCCAGAGGTTTTAGAACAGTTCAGGGTGAGAGCCCCTGGAGTTTTTAGCACAGTTCAGGGTGAGAGCCCCTGGAGTTTTCAACTGTCTTTATATTGTGACAGGTAGAGGAGAGCGCAGCGCGTTTTGCATCTCCCAGCTCTTGCGGGTTCTGAAAGGGTCAGAACTCCTAACAGTATTCGCCAGTCCACATCTGGTGGCTGGCATGGGAATTCTTAGTGCTAGAACAGTATTAGGAATATCCAGCTTCTGAAGAGTTAACACAGTTAACAGCCGATAGACAAAAATGAATAAGCTTTGTAAAATATCCTCGCATTAGCAAAAATGTTTCTAACTTCATCGCTAAAGAAAGGAGAAGTACTTCACTTTCAAAAGTAGCTTCCTTTTGTGGCTTCCTGTTCTCCCCGGGCGAAATAAAAATAAACGTTCTTATTTATTTAAACATTTCTTACATTGAACGAATACATTCTCTCTGTCTCCTTTCAGGCAAAAGTGCGCATTATTGCCTTTTTAATTAATTGTAAAGAAATAGTCGACTTGTTTGAAAATTGTTGCATACTTACATTGCTAGCTCGTGGTTTTTCTGTCTCCATATCTTCCACTGACTCTATTGTGGTTTTTTTCTTGACCTGCTCCATTCTGTTAACTATATGTGTCCCTAGTTAAATTCCCTGTTAAGCTTGAGCACACAATGCCACCCCCTGTCCCCTGCCCATGTCTTGTTGTAAGAATATAAACGTTTAAAAAGTACATTATTACATTTAGCTTAAAAACACTGGCTTAATGTTCCTGTTAATAAAGGCCTTGAAATTGAATAAAATAGGCTTACGCATGGGAGGAGGTATTTAGCAGAGAACTCTAAGACAGAAGCAGTGGGTTAGCTCTCAAATTACGTTTCTGGTGAGCACTAGGAAGGCTCACACGCGTAGTGAATAATAACAACAACGATATAACAAGTGATCCTCCACTCACGCCAAAGTAGACCAGTTGCCATATTTAACAGCAGAACAGACACAATAACTCCAATTACTATACATCAAAGTGACATTCTGTCAACGGCCCTAATACGCTCTATTAGGAAAAAAAAATAAGTATAACATAATGCTCGGTAAGCATACTGGCTTACACTGCAACGGCTTAACGCCCAATGAAATAGTTACACTCTGGGAGGATTCTAACTTCTATCCCTTCACTGATAATTTGGCAGGTTGGACAGAAAGTCTTGCACCACAAATGATTCCGTGGCCACGAGTTGGGTCCTTCGATCCACAAAATATGGGAACAGCAGAAGACTGCATCCTACATGGGGAGGGAGATGAAGACTGGGACTACGGTTACATGAGGGCAAGTTTAAAAATGTGGCAGAAATATGCACGTGAATTTGACCTCACACGACCCACAACAGCAAATACCACAGTGACTCATCAAATGCCCCTACTGTTCAAAAGCCCAGATGCTGTCCCTCAATGTGTCCCATGGCCCCAAATGGACAAAGAAAATTTGAAAGAACAACTACCACCGCTAACAAAAGGTGCTAGTAAATGGATAGCAGTCTTAGAACAACGTATAGCTGGTATCACATTAGCGGTAGGTGACATTAAAAGCTTGCTCACCTCCCTGATTGGAGAGGAAGCAGAAGAAATACTAAAAGCAGGAATAAAAGGAACAACGCTACCTGAAGCACAATATGACTGTACTCCATTAAACAAACTGTGCAACAACATATGGACACAGTTGCACTGCAAGTACCCTGATATGCATTAGCAGGCAACATGAAAGGTGTTGCACCCCACATGCAGCCGCAGCACCTAGCGATTCAGCCCCAAATAATTTACTCCTACTTGCCTCCAATTCAACAACAGCCCAGGCAGTAAAGAGTGCCACCCGTCCAGGAAGTAGCAGTAGCCCGAATGCAAGCACTGATCCAGAAAATACAGCCACAGAGCACACACAGTTAGCTAATACAAAAGAGATTTTGAAAACATGGCTCATGAACAAGGAAGTTAGTGACACTGGACTAAGAGCAATGTAAATATCGGAGCAGATGGTGAACATTAGACAGAAGGAAGGAGTTAGTGAAATAAGTCTGTCCTTCTCTCCCGATTTTGAGTGCTCAGAACGCGGGAGACAAGAGGGGAGACAAATTGATGGAATGCACACTAACTACACCCAATTTTCGTCTTGGATAACACATAACATTTCATGGCCCCAGAGATTCAATGACACCTATCCCCTATCAACGACAATACGCTTCAAATTATAGGTCCAATACATTATTTTAGCCCCTTAGGAGCAAATGACTAGAAAATACAGCGCATTACACAACATGCATGACACATAATGCACCTCAGTTGGGTCTGTGGAGGCCTGTGTTTGACTTCATGGTCACAGGTTCAAATGCTACCAGAGCTACTCAGCATTTCATCCTTCTGAGGTGGATAAAATGAGTACCATTGAGTTGGGGAACAATAAACATCTGCTATTCAGCGCCAAAATACCCTTCTGAGTGAATGTGCGCTTTACAAATACACTGTGTTATGTTAAAATAGGCTCTATTTAGCATAACGAACAATTGAACACAACACATGTTTTTTTTTTAGATTACGAGGTGTTGAAGGGTTAAAAGATTTTTTCTTGGTCTGCCTTTATAAGTGACGCTCCTGGCTGGCCTCAGAGCCTGGGCATTGAGCCCAGGCCAGAAAGAAATAATGCAATAGATTTCCTGTGGTTACAAACGGAACAGGAAATTAAAAAAATAATAATATATATATATATATTATCTACTGGCGGTCGCCAGTAGATAGTTATAGTTAGGACCTATTATCCATAGGAAATCCGCGACATTCTATTTGAAATAACTCTTGCGCCGGTTGACGAATCTTCGCGAAAGCTTCCAACTTGTTGGGGCGCTCCGCTCCTACCCTGAAAGTCTCGGGTTGATTCGTCAGCGGGGGCCGAGAAAAAGGGGGGTCCCAAAACGCGTTTTCCCATTCATTTTTCCATAGGAACCTTTAGTCGCAGCTACAGCCCGAACTGCTGAACGGAATTACACCAAATTTGGCAAAGAGGTAGCCCTTGGTTCAGTGTCGTGCCTTTTGCTTAAATGGTGTAAATCCGTTCAGTAGTTCCTGAGAAAATCAAAAGTAAAGTCACAAATATATCTTTGGGCGAGTAGGGTCCGCGTATCCTGAGCGCACCCTGCGCGCACCGTCCCGATCACGAGCTGCATGCTAATTGGCTGTCAAGTGGCTGTCAACACTCCAAATCAGGAAGTGTTGGCAGCCATTTTGTCCCTCGGTAGAACTGAGGGACAGAAACAAGTGCGCAAAGCGCAAAAAGGGGGCAGGGTAGAAACACCCTGACCCCCTAGGTCTGCTCAGGGGGTCCCACAAGGACCCCCTGGGCAGAAAAAATCATTTTTTTTTTTTTAAACGGCAGGATGCGCTTAGGGTGCGCGGATCCCGCCAATTAAAAAAAAAAGAGCACAAGAAACAAGTGCGCAAACGCACAAAGGGGGCAGGGTAGAAACACCCTGACCCCCTAGGTCTGCTCAGGGGTCCCACAAGGACCCCCTGGGCAGAAAAAAGCATTTTTTCTTTTTCAAAATCAGCGGGAAGCGCTTAGGGTGCGTGGATCCCACTGATTAAAAAAAAAAACCACAAGAAACAAGTGCGCAAAACGCACAAAGGGGGCAGGGTAGAAACACCCTGACCCCCTAGGTCTGCTCAGGGGTCCCACAAGGACCCCCTGGGCAGAAAAAGCACAAAAAAAAAGACCAGCATTGTGCCGAGGCCCCGCCCCTCCCTGCAGCAGTCTGCAAACGCGCCCCTGGCGCGTTTTAAGAAGGGAAGTAATTCCCCTTGAATACTGGGGGTCCCTGGGGGCCAACTAGCCCACCAGGAACCTCCGGTATGCGCCAGGGGCTGCGTTGCAGAGAGGTGTACAGAGGCCACGCCCCTTTTACACCTCTCTGCAACGCAGCTCTGTGGCGCTTTTGGAGGTACATGGTGGGCTAGTTGGACTCCAGGGACCCTCAGTATTCAAGGGACTTAATCCCCCAACTTAAAACGCGCCACGGGGCACGTTTGCACAGTGGTGAAGGGAGGGGGGCTTCAGGTGACATGTGTGCAAACAGGCCCCGTGGCGCATTTTAAGATGGGGAATGAAATCCCCTTCAATCCTGAGGGTCCCTGGGGGCGAACTAGCCCACCAGGTACGTCCAGAAAGTGCCACAGAGCTGCGTTGCAGAGAGGTGCAAAAAGGGGCGTGGCCTCTGAACACCTCTCTGCAACGCAGCTCCCTGGCGCATACTGGAGGTACAGGGTGGGCTAGTTGGACCCCAGGGACCCTCATGATTCAAGGGGACTTAATCCCCCAACTTAAAACGCGCCACGGGGCGCGTTTGCACAGATGTCACCTCAGGCCCCGCCCCTCCCTTCACCATTGTGCAAATATTCCTCTAAAATCAGCCGAACTACGAATTCCGATTTACTCACCTGTTATCAGGAGAGACCTCAGTCCTGCATCTTTCAGCCCAGTACTGATCCTGAAAAGTAATTTTAACCGTACTTACCAGTAACTTGAATTTCCTTCCATAGGATATCATTGACTGGTTTCACTTGGAAATTCTTCTAAGTGTGGAGTTTTGGAACTTTATAATATTCGTCTAAAATCAGCCGAAATACGAATTCCGATTTACTCACCTGTTATCAGGAGAGACCTCAGTGCTGCATCTTTCAGCCCAGTACTGATCCTGAAAAGTAATTTTAACCGTACTTACCAGTAACTTGAATTTCCTTCCATAGGATATCATTGTCTGCTTTTTGCTGAAAAAGTTTCTGTGTCGATTTTTGAAACATACAAATATTCCTCTAAAATCAGCCGAACTACGAATTCCGATTTACTCACCTGTTATCAGGAGAGACCTCAGTGCTGCATCTTTCAGCCCAGTACTGATCCTGAAAAGTAATTTTAACCGTACTTACCAGTAACTTGAATTTCCTTCCATAGGATATCATTGCCTGCTTTTTGCTGAAAAAGTCTCTAAGTGTCGATTTTTGAAACATACAAATATTCCTCTAAAATCAGCCAAACTACGAATTCCGATTTACTCACCGGTTATCAGGAGAGACCTCAGTGCTGCATCTTTGAGCCCAGTACTGATCCTGAAAAGTAATTTTAACCATACTTACCAGTAACTTGAATTTCCTTCCATAGGCTAACATTGACTGGTTTCACTTGGAAATTCTTGTGTGTGGAGTTTTGGAACTTTATAATATTCCTCTAAAATCAGCCGAACTACGAATTCCGATTTACTCACCTGTTATCAGGAGAGAACCCAGTGCTGCATCTTTTAGCCCAGCACTGACCCTGAAAAGTAATTCTAACCGTACTTACCAGTAACTTGTATTTCCTTCCATTGGAATCCATTGTCTGGTTTTCAGCAGAAAAGTTTCAAAGTGTCGATTTTCACAAACTACAAATATTCCTTAAAAATCGCCTGTATGACTTAAACGCATTCTTTCAACTGTTTACAGGAGATGCACCAGTGCTGGATCCAGGATCCACCACTGAGTAAGAAAAAGTAACGATAACACTACTTACCTGCTAAGTGAATTTCCTCCCATAGGATAACATTGGTGATTCTATGTGAAAAAGTTTCTAAGTGTCAACTTTTAAAATACAATAATATTCCTTAAAAATCACTACTGTAACCAAAACGCTTTTACTCAACTGTTTACAGGAGATGTCCCAGGACTGAATCTAGGATCCAGTCCTGTGGTTAGAAAAGTAATCCATAAAGTAACTAATTGCATTTAGCTAGAAATTCACATTGAGCTCAATGTTGCATTGTGTTTGAAATTGTGTTGCCCATTGCAACAACTGTAACTACTGTACTTAAAAGTCTATTGCCTATTTGCAAAGTATTTAAACTAAAGTAATTCATTCTGAGAAAGTATATTTTGTAATGTAATGTATAATGTAATTACAATGTAATTTAAAAAATAAAATATCTAAAAATAAATAGTTTAAAAAATGTAGTAAATTATTATCAAAATAAATAAATATAACAATTAATACATTTAAAAATTGTCATTTACAAAACCTTTGAAATTCACTGAAAAAAACCATAGGTTTCAGACATGTTATAGTTAGGAATTAGCATTTAAAAAACCTTTGAAATTCACTGAAAAAACCATAGGTTTCAGGCTTGTTATAGTTAGGAATTAGCATTTTAAAAACCTTTGAAATTCACTGAAAAAACCATCAGCTAACTATAACTCGCGCCCCGCAATGCACTGCTGATGACGTCACATATTACATCACTCATGACATGGTCAGTGACATCACTGATGACATCACTGACATCATCCAGTGACTGTGTGTTTCTGTAAAGTTTAAATATGTTTAATATATATAGGGAAAGGCGTATTGAAGAATGAGTGGGTGTATAAGCGTCTGAATGGATGATTTAGTAGGTGCGTGACTGAGTCTATAAGTGAGTGATTAAATGTATCTTACTGGATGCATGGGTGAGTGACTAAACTGTGTGAATGTCTGTATCCGTCTGTCTGTTGTTGTGTAAGCAGCTGCATGGGTTTCTGACTAGCTAAATGAGTGTCTATATGGGTTATGGATTGGTTTTCTGAGTATCTATATGGGTGCCTCAGTGTTTGTGTGGGTGGGGTGTGTGTGACTCTGTGCATAGATGTGTGAGTGGGTGATTCACTGGGTGCATGGTTTCAACAGTGCGTCTGTGGTGGACTGTATGGGTGGGTGAGTGTGTGTATGGGTGTGTTAGTGATTGAATGTATATCTCAGTGGTACATGTGTGAGTAACTACATATGTGAAAGGCAGTATATATGTGTGTTGGAGTATATAAATGGCTATAAGTGAGAGTGTGTGATTGTGAGAGTGGCTATATGAATGAGTGTGTGCTTGCATCAGTGATTGCATAGGAGCGTAAGAATGTGCTAGTATTTTTATGAATAAGTGAGCTGGTGTGTATAACTGTATAGGTGAGTAAATTGGAGTGTGATTAATTATTTGCATGACTGACTAGGTGTGTGAGTACCTCTATGGATGAGTTGCGTTGTGTGAGTGTTTATATAGGTGTATGAGTGCATATGATAGTCCTGTACTGAGTGACTGTAAGTATGAGTGACTGTACGGGTGAGTGAGTAGATGTGTGTGTGTAGACCTAAGAATCAGTGAGTGGGTATGTACTTATTGGTATTGGAGTGTGTATGGTTTTGAGAATGGCAGTCTGTAATTTAGAGTGGGTGTATCAAAAGTTATATTAGGGTGTGAGAAGATGCATTAAATTCTCACATGGATGATGTAATCAGTGATGTCATTTGAGATGTCATCAGTGATGTCATCAGTGATGTCACTGACCATGTCATGAGTGATGTAATATGTGACGTCATCAGCAGTGCATTGCGGGGGCGCGAGTTATAGTTAGCTGGATAGGGGGAATTTCACGGGTTTTGTACGAGTGCAATGTCCAACTAACTATAACTTTCCCTAAAACCTATGGTTTTTTCAGTGAATTTCAAAGGTTTTTTAAATGCTAAACCCTAACTATAACAGGCCTGAAACCTATGGTTTTTTCAGTGAATATATATATGTATACAGATAGCAGAACACGAAGAGCTCTGTAAGTGTGTAAATGAATTAACAGTATTGAAAAATTATAGTTTTAGTGTATAAATGTCCTGTCCCGTACAACAGATTATGTCAAGTGCATTGAGAAAAAATTATTGTTTCAAGGAATAGTTTTAAAGAATGAATTGGGAGAGCCTGATTTTCTTCCCCACCGTGGCAGACATGCCTATATTGAACTTAGAGTTAAGCTAGAAAAGCAGGAACAAGAGAAATAAACTGCCTAGGATCACAAAATTTGGTAAAATGGGGAAGCTGAGATTAAATACATGGTTTCAGGTTTCAGGTTATGCAGTTTAGTCACTGGGTATGTATATATCTATATATATATATATATATATATATGCTTCGCTCCCCTATGACCACTGTACTAAAGACACACTACTGACCAACTACCTCTTTGCCTGGCATCAATTAAAGGCATTGTGCTGGGTTCGGTGTGGGCTTGTTTCGTGAATAAGACCATTCAGCGTAATTACTCACAGACTTCCCTCATTTTAAGTGTATGAATTAGACCTCTCTACAATTCAGTTATAGAGTCCACTTTGCGATCTTTGACAAAAGTGCCAGAATAAGTGACAGGTTGCAGTACGTAAGAATTGTGGTAGTGAAGGAACCTCTGTGTTTTTTGGCAGCAGCAGGAAAGTGAAAAAAAATGCTAGGAAATGCGAGGAATAAATAAAACGTGCTAATATAAAGTGTATTTCAATGTAGAAGTTAATATGCATGGAGTAGCGATGCTCAGTATTGCAATATTTTCAGAATACAATGTGTTTAGATTTAAAAATGCCTTTTAGACTGCAGGTGCAGATTTTAGTGGTGGTTGCAAATATTTTGCAGTTCGACCACTATGAGTTCTTGTTTCCCAGTGGTGTTACTGGGTCACAGATTCTTAAGATGTTCCTATCTCTTGGGAACAATTATAGTACAATGTTTTGGTTCTTCTTTCGCTTTCGAAATTAATTGATGTTTCGAGGTTTTGCACACTGCAGACATCATTATTTTTGGGTTCTTCCCTACGTCCCTAAGCAGTATACTAGGTTTCCTGTTTTCGGGATGATTGCATTCATATGCTCAATGTTCATGTTTCCACCACCTCATGTCTCGTTAGGAGTTCCGCCAGTGCATTTGTATTTTTTTTTCTGAATATTGTGCCTGCACAATTGCACAACTACTGTTTCACACCTAGCCACGGGTTGTAGACAGAGAATGTTTGGTGAGGAGTAGACAACACATGTGGTACGATGGGTGGGTCAGGTGTGAACATATATATAAAAAAATAAATAAGAGGGGAGTACAACTAGATCCCTTAGATTTTATCTATAGGCAGACTGCAACAGGAAAACATGTCATGCCACAGGCCCCACTACATTTTCCCACACGTTTGGATCAAAGCTGGACCACGTGTCCACGGTGATATTAAAGCAGCAATAAATTTCAGCAATGCCTGAACGGGCTGCTTAAAAATAAAATAAGCAAGATAAGTGCCACAATTGAGGGAAAGAAAGGAAAATAAATAAATAAATAAATATATCATTATTTAAGAAAATACAAAAATAGTTTATTGCCTATGGATCGCCCTGTTTTCACTCAGAAATATTCCAAGTTCTGATCACCACCTAACGCCCCATATGCTTGTCACTGAACAATTAATAAATGTATCAGTACCAGCAACTAGACTTAAAATTCATACTGGAAGCTCTTCTGAAATTGTGAAAGCTGAAATGTTTGAGTATCTGTGTGAATTAACAAGCGCTGCAAAGTTCCTTTCTACCAAGATATCCAAGCGGAAGGAGAAGAACCCCATCGATCCTGAGCTCCCACATATCCGTCCTGGAACACAGATTTGTGTCCGGAAAAATATCAGACGGTGATCCAAAATTTGAAAAACATTTTAATGTCATAGACTTTCCACCAACTGCTGTCCGCATTGCCAAGAGGAAAGCATGGATTAACGGAACAGACATCAGGGTCGATCCTGCACCCCCTCAACACTGAACGATGAACTAGAGGAGGGTAACTTGTTCCCATTGACTGTCCCAGAAGAAGAAGACGGTGATCGTTTGGTGGTCTACGGACTCTGCCGCCGCCGCCACACAGAAGTGTCCTATGCGAAGCTATGTATTTGTATTCTAATATTTTACATTATTGTCGGAGTGGCACTAGGAATGTTTAATTGGTTCACTGTTATTTCTCATTGTGTTGATAAAAAGGCTTGTATTGCTCAAACAATTGAAGCTGCAAACACCACTATGTATCCCATATCACCCCCATCTACATGCTAGCACATGTACTTTTAAAATAGCACCCGTAGTAATGCAAAAGGTTCAACACCCTCTGCCAGTACCGTCAGCACCCCAAATACCTATGCGCACCCTGTGTCCTCATCCCCTTCCCCTGTTGAGAATAATACTGAATGGGACAGTACCATTGATATCACACTACAACGCCCACCATTGTCTCGTCATCGTAGGGATGCCCCAGCCGATAGACAGCATGCCGCTCATGACTCCCTTCACGACAACATGTGGTAAAGCCAGATGACAATAGTAGGTAGACAGAAGACTAATGAATACTGTTATGTGGCTCATACATTCCCCATGCAGTAGGCGCAGATAGACTGATTTTCCTGGGGAAATACAACCACACACTGAAGAATATCTCCTACACCTGTTCCTCTACAGAATACAGGGGCAAGTTCAGATTATTGAGGCCAACATCTCTGAAGTGTTTGTAAATACCACAGTATGGGACCACACCCCAATGAAACACGAGGTTATCACTGACAATTCCAGAATAGAGGGGGAGGTAACAAAGATGTTTAAGATAGGAGTTCCTGATATGGACATTAGTGTAGCTTTTGGTAGGAACAATGGGTTTATGATAACAAGATCACCATCAGACTGTAATGGCTCTTTGCCCCACACCCTACCTTGCCCGTGCCAAAATAGAACTGCTTTACGCTTATTTGCACAAATTTACGTCCATGACAAATGGAGTGCCCCAGGTTGCTTGAGGTATAGAGCAGCGTCCTTAGGGCCACATAGGGTAGACTCAGATTATGAAGATGGGATAGACTGGAAGTCTACTTGGGGTGAGGAGAAAATGTCCCAACTTATAAAAAGATTGCAAATTACAGTCACCTCTTCTCTGTTTTCTAGGAAATGGCACGGTACCTGTTGGGCGCAACTCTGGATGCAACAGCACCATCTATAATTTGGACATGCGATATGGCACCTCCAGCCTAATGGATTTCTACTGGGCCTGCGGAGAACGTCTCTATCTCCAACAGCCTCCTCGATGGAGCAGCCTGTGCTCACTAGAGCAATGCACGAAGTCTCCCTGATCGTTCCAGCAGCCAATATCTCCCACATCCATGTCCATCTCTGGTCTGTTACTTTGCTCCACCGACATTGGCGGTATGCTGAGTACTATGTTAATGTTAATGTTATTGACATTTCTAAAGCGCAAACTGCTACCCGAAGGTGTCCTGGCGCTACATGAAGTCCTACAGGGGTCCGGAGCAGAAGGGGTGAAAACCAAAACCTAAGACTAGACGGTAAAGAGCCAAGTCTTCAAAGCCTTTCTAAAGGCGAGCAGGCTTGGTAAGGCTCTAAGATGCAGCGGGAGGCCATTCCATGCCTTGGCTGCGCCAACCACAAAACTTCTTACACTCCAATTGGCTTTTTTAGCAAAAGGCACAGACACCAGTTTAGCTTCTGAAGAGCGTAAACATCTAGTTGGTATATACCATTGGAATTGCATTTTGAGATGGTTGGGCCCGGTTCTATAAAGGGCTTTGTGTACTGTGCACAGAGCCTTAAACTGCACCCGTTTTCACACCGGCAACCAGTGAAGCCTTCTGATCTCAGCTGAGATGGAGGCATGTTTTGGGGTGCCAGTCAGCAATTTGGCCGCTGCGTTCTGCAAAAGTTGAAATCTATTCATCAGTCCTTCCTGGATATTGACATATAAACTGTTACAATAATCCAGTCTGGACATTACTAAAGCAGTGATAACTAACTGATGGCTATCGTTAGGCAAAACATGCATGATTTTCTTACAAGCTTTTAGAATGTAGGAGGTGGATGAGACCACTGCATTCACCTGGTCCTTGAGGCTAAGTTTATTGTCTATCCAGACTCCCACATTTTTTACCTTTTTAACAGGCGTGGCAAGAGGACCTAGTGTGTCAGGCCACCATGACGGGTTCCAAAAATTGGCGTCATTACTGAACAAGACTACCTCCGTCTGACTGGAGTTCAGTTTGAGACAGTTTTGGGCCATCCAGTTGCCCACCGCTATCATGCAGTCATGAAATCTGGATGCCGTTCCCTGCAACTCTCCTGGCCTTAATGACACCACAATTTGGGTGTCATCTGCATATGAGGTCAAATTAAAACCAAATGATTCAATCAGGGGGGCCAAAAGCGACACGTAGATGTTAAAAAGTGTTGGGCTTAAGGACGACCCCTGGGGGACCCCACAAGGCAGAGAGTACGGTTTGGTTGAGAATTCGCCTAGGGTGACTGTCTGTCATCTGCCTGACAGAAATGATTTAAGTAATTTCCATGCCGAGCCCTGTACTCCAATCTCTCGCAGCCGATCCATCAGCAAAGCATGATGGACCATATCAAAGGCTGCAGAGAGGTCCAGCATAATCATGGCTGCTTTTCCTCCCTGATCAAGAATAGCCCTGATCTCCTCGGTAGATTTAAGTAACGCAGTTTCCGTACTATGGCCACTGCGAAAGCCATATTGAGTAGGGTCTAGTACCTGAGCTTCTTCCATGAAGGAACTAAGTTGTTCATTCATGATTTTCTCTGCAATTTTTGCAGGAAGTGGGACTCTGGATATAGGTCTAAAATTATTCACATCCTTAGGATCTAGACTCGGCTTTTTGAGCAAGGGTAGTATTGATGCCTCTTTCCACAGTTTGGGAAAATATCCTTCTGTAAACATGGCATTTATAATGGAGGTCAGGGTAGAAACAACAGGCTCAGCTGCTAATTTTAAAAATGAGACTGGGCATGGATCAGAGGGCGAGCCCGTTTTCACTTTCAAAAGTACATTAGAAATGTCTAGGGTGGTACTTGCAGCGAACTTGACTAACCGTGACCCGGAGCTTATTTCTGTCTCAGAGTCCAGTAGATATTTGGCGGAGATCGTGCTCCCAGAGCCAGTGAAGGAAGAAAAGATGGCATCTACTCTGTCAAAGAAAAAATTCGCAATTTTATCGCACAATTCCTGATTGGCCTGAATAGGCGGAGGGGCTGGATACGCTAAAGAAGTTACTGTTTTAAAAAGTTCTTTGGTATAGTTTTTGGCTGAGTTGATTTTCTTCACAAAGAACTCTTGCTTCATTTCTTGCAGCATCTTTTTATACCGGGCTAATCCTATTTTATATTCATTTTTTTCTTTATCCTTATATTCCCTCCTCCAAGATCTCTCAAGGTGCTTACAGACCAATTTCTGGTCTCTGAGTTCTTGGGTATACTACGGAGCGGAGGGTCGTACTCTGCTAGATCGAAGGAGTTTTTTGGGGCAAGTTTATTTCCGGCTGCTTCCAACCAGTTAGTATATTGAAGCGCAGCCTCATCCAGGTCTGTAGGAGGACTGAAAGATGTGGAAGTTAGCACCTCCTGTAATTCGTCTGCATTTACCTTGTTCCATGCTCTACTGGCTAGCTGTTTAATTACTGGTTTTATCGCATGTCGATCAGGCATGGCCATTTTAAACAGCACTACCTTGTGGTCTGACCAGACCACTGGAAGAAGACCTAAGACAGATAGCTGCATGTTATTGGAAAATATGCCATCCAAAGTGTGTCCTGCTTTATGGGTAGCACCATTGACCAGTTGCTTTAAATCAAGGCTACTCATCAGATCTATCAGATTTGAGGTATCTGAATCAGCTTGTGCTTCTAAATAGAAGTTAAAATCTCCTAAAATTGTATAAGAACTGGCACTTAACCCATTTTCAAACATAGAAGCAGCTTTTGTAATAAACAGGCTTCTGGGGCCAGGTGGTCTGTAAATGAGGGTGCCTTTAAATGTGTAGTGACATGACATATAAAAGCTAAAATCCAAAGCTTCACATTCATCATTCGATGAGGGCTTGAATGATGCTGGAATTGATTTATGATAGATTACTGCCAAACCACCCCCCTTCTTATGAGGTCTATTTAAAGTAAAGGAAAGATAGTCTGGTGGTGTGGCTTTCACCAAATCCGGACCTGAAGCATCGTCCGTCCAAGATTCGGTTATAAATGCGATACTTATATCTTCTTCCTCAATGAGGGAGGCACATTCCAAACTATGTTTAACTAAGGATCTTGCATTTAACAGGGCGTACTTCCCGATATTGTCTTCCTCATGTCGTTTGTTATTTTTACCTATATTTTGTCTCCCTTTAGTTTTCTGGAATACAAAATCCGGCAGTTTAGTTAAACAACCAGGGCATGTCAGTTGACTATGTGTACACCTATTGTCCACTGAGATACATAAACAGTCGGCTTTTAAAATGGTAGTGTTAAAATTATGTAAAGTCCTGCTTGAGTAGCTAATAGGCAAGGATTTACCTGCATCGTAACCGGCAGGGTGGCTGGCGCTGGACGCGATCGGTGCGCGGACGGGCGCAGACGGGCTTGCCTTAGGCGCGCCATCGGCGCGCCCGCTGCGCGCTCGCGGCAGCCTCACTTTAAATATCCCCAGGGCTGTGAAGACTAGCCCGCTACACAAACTCCTCCCAAAATGGCGGTCCCGCGTTAGCAAAGCGGACCCCGGGAGTGTAAAGCCCTCAGAAAAGTACAAAGATGCAAATACAGTTTTAAAATATTGAGAAACAATTAAAAATGTACAAAAGCAGTTTTAAAATTGAGACAGCAAAAGCGCCGTACCGAAGGTCTCTCCCGGCTCAAGCCTCAGGAGGACTTCAGAGAGCGCGCTCACGCCAGCCTCACTTTAAATATCCCCAGGGCTGTGAAGACTAGCCCGCTACACAAACTCCTCCCAAAATGGCGGTCCTGCGTTAGCAAAGCAGACCCCGGGAGTGTAAAGCCCTCAAAAAAGTGCTAAGATGCAAATACAGTTTTAAAATATTGAGAAACAATTAAAAATGTACAAAAGCAGTTTTAAAATCGAGACAGCAAAAGCGCCGTACCGAAGGTCTCTCCCGGCTCAAGCCTCAGGAGGACTTCAGAGAGCGCGCTCGCGCCAGCCTCACTTTAAATATCCCCAGGGCTGTGAAGACTAGCCCGCTACACAAACTCCTCCCAAAATGGCGGTCCCGCGTTAGCAAAGCGGACCCCGGGAGTGTAAACCCTCAGAAAAGTGAAAAGATGCAAATACAGTTTTAAAATATTGAGAAACAATTAAAAATGTACAAAAGCAGTTTTAAAATCGAGACAGCAAAAGCGCCGTACCAAAGGTCTCTCCCAGCTCAAGCCTCAGGAGGACTTGGGTGGACAGCCTTCAAAGACGTACCGCAGGAGTTCCGCCTATTGAAAGGGTCCAGCTCTTTTTTTTCCAACACCATCATTGTGATGTTCCAGATCAAGGCGAAAGCACGCTGGCTTCGAAAGACCAAGAGGAGGGTATGCCTTCGGATAGGAAGTTCGTGCTGCGCATTGCCAACGATGAAGAAAATGGCTCCATCACCAAGGCCATCGAGGACTTGAACAACATAGAAAAGAAAATGATTGCTGGAGGAGGAGCGATAGCAGACACAGCCACTGATTGGTTGAACTTTGACTGGATACCTTCGTGGCTGTCTGCCATTCTAAAAGTTTTTGTTACCGGTTTTTGGTGTGCTGTTGCTCCTCTGTTGTGCAGTGCAGTTGTTCTGTCATTTTGCTAAAAAATGGTGGTAGTAAATTAGTAGGTATGAATTATGTAGGAATAGGGAACATTCAGAAAGCCTATATATAGAAAGAAGGATAGAACAGGGAATGAGGATAACTTAGCAGTTATAGAAGTAGTAGAAGTTACAACGACAGGACTACATTCAATGCAGCCTGCTACCATTACCCAGTGCCAGGTCAATAGCACCCAACTGACCACTTGTCGATACCAACTGAGATAGGATTTAAATATAGATCGACCATCACCTACAGCGACACCAATGTTCCAAATGCGCCAATGTTCCAATGTGAATGACACCCCTGGGATACACCAACTAGAAGGAGGGCCTACAAGGTATGCTGTAAGAATTTTGTTCAAGAATGAACAAGAGGAGGGAATGAGCAGGGTCTAGTTTCATCATATAATGCCCCCGGCCTATTCTGTCCACATCTGAAGCATAAGAGTCTCAATTGTCCCTGCCAGCCCAAGACAGGGTTTTGTTAAAATTGTCCACACTGCCTTGAGCGTCTACAGAGGCAGTAGGCCCCATGCCCTCCTGTATACTCAGATGTATCTCTCCTATGACCGCTTCGTGTACATCTTTCTGAACATCAAGATGTAGCAATAACAGGACGCGTCTGTCATTTAGAAGAACAAAATTGGCTAAGAGTAGGAGTGGGGGCAAACTGGGACTTTCCACAGCTTTAGAAATTATAAGTGACCTCTAACCTTTTGTAATCTTCTGCTTTCTTATAAAATTTCCGAGAAGTGACGCAAATTGTTTTCGATAAATGTACAAATTTTGGTATGATTGACGATCAAACATCTGTCATAACCGGGACTTGTGGTCAAGCAGTTCCTCATTAAAATAATATAAAAGAGCTGCCCTCAGTCCATTCGATGGACCACCTTACACAAGTGAACCCATGGGTCATGCTGCATGTGTGTTCCCCCTTAGCCATCTTATCTAGCATCTTTGGCTGAGGTTATAATGCTTATTGTATTTTAAAATACATTCTCTCTCTCTCTTTCCTTTGCATTGCCATGATTTTAGAACTTACTAGATTGCATGTTTTTGCTCTTCATCTAAAATGAGTCTTTGACACTTGTTACTTACTAGATTGCTTAGATTTATTTTTGACTAGAGATGTGTCTCTTTTTATTGTTTAGATTGTTTTTGAATAAACGGTGCCACTCTGACTCGGTTCCTGCATCTCACACGTGTGTTTCCTTATTTTAGATGGTGCACCCCTGCTCAAATTAAGGTGGTATAACACCACCCTAAAATCACCCTCCAACACCCGGTTGAGTGGGTTGATAGCGTTCTCTGGCTTTCTTATTCCCAGTGTCCGAATCGCTGCCAGCAGATGATGTTTCTGTTTCCGAAGATTTGTTGAGTGGTCTGTTTTGTCTTCTTTTAGTGTACACTTCAGCCCAATTATGCACTTCACCCAACTTACAGTCAATAATATCTCGTGAGAAGTTCCAAACTTTATGCTTGTTTATTCCCTGAGTGTGTCTGGTCATTTGGTTGTTGATATCAACCAAAGTCTTAGACCAATCATCAGCGTTCATTTTTGATGAAAGTTCACTTTTAAGTGGATTGATTTCGCTGGTAAGTTCTTCCAATAGTCTTGAGAGTTCTTCTACAATTAGAAGGATTAAATCCAGTGAACATTTGTTTAGAATTTCATACCACCTAGCTATACATTTAGAGTTGTTTTTGCATAACAATGGTTTTAACAAGATTCTGAGTCCCCTCTGTATACATTGCACTCAATGATCTTATGAGGATGCTAGCATGTAACCGTTGACTTATCTCCCTCTTTGCTAAATACAATATTTGTTTAATGGTACTCTAAATCGAGCGCTCGTCGGAGGTTGTCGTTTCCACTTCGCCAATTAGAGAGTCAATTCTTTGTGCTTCATTATCAGAGTATGCAAATGTATTCACTCTTTTATCTGTTAGGTTAGAGATGTCGTCGTAAGACATGGTTTCTGCTGGATGCTATTTGCCTAGATCAGATAAAGAAAATGGATAGTAGAGGTTGGCTCACCCACTCTGTGTCTGTATATAATCTGTATTCAAAATACCTAACTGTAGTAATATGATTGTCAACTGTTTGGTGTGCATCAAGGTTGCACTTTCTGATCAGAAGCGTGTAACAATATATAAGAAATGCGCTCCCCCCCCAAGGGGTAACGTCCATTTAGTGCACTGCTTGCTTTCAAAAGGAGGACTTTTTTCTTTTCTTTCTCGTGATTAGTGATGCTTATCAATGTTCAATTTTTAGTGGTTCGTTTCATATTAAATTCCTTCATTCAAATGTGAACTTTATTCGTTTCAAATATTGAATTTTCCAAAAACAAATCTTGTATCAAATTTTATAATGTTATCTCCGGCTAGGAAAAAGTAATTCTGGACATTTTTAAATATTTATTACAAGCCCAATTCACTGGTGAAATCAGATTTGTAATAAATATTTTGGAAACAAAAGTTACTCTTTCCCTCCCTTAACTCGCCAGATGCTCATTTACACGAGCCCAGATGTCACCTGGCAGCTAAATAGCTCCCTTGATAAAGGGTGAACTTGCTCCCAGTGCTGCAACTAAGACTATGGGTGAGGGAATGTCTTCTGTTCCTCTGGCAGGATGACATTCTGGGCTGTGCCCAAGAACTTATTTATCCTCAAACAGTCCTGCCCTGTCTCAGGCAAATGTTAGCTAACACCTGGACAGGCACTTCATTTATCCCTTCAGCCAGGAAGGCTTCAGTCCCAGTGGGAGGGAAGCTGTCCAGAGAACTGGTTTAGAGTAACTACGGATTTTGTGTTGCTCATTTTGCTGGCCACACATCTGAGGTGGGTACACAGGCTCTGCACAAGAGGAGACAGGTTTCATTATCTTGGACTTAGACAGAGGGGGCTTTATGGGATTGTTTGCAGTAGGGCACACAGAACACACTGCAAAAGTGGGTAAGGTTGTCCCTGGGAACATTTACCCTGTTGGTTAGGAATGGGTCAGGAGCCACCCCTTCACACAGGCTGGTGCCAGGCATAAATGTGGCACCCACTGCATCCTCCTAAGAGCACTTTCTGGACCTGTGGAAGAACAGAATAGGACTGGATCTGCCGTCTGTGGCTCAGGCAGAGCCTGGAAGACTGGACCGGTGCTCCTTTTGAATGCAGGACAAAGAAGAGGACTGCAAGGGTAACAAGGCTGAGCTCCTGTGCAAGCTACAGGGACACAACAAGCTACAAGAGGCCTTACCTGCAGCTGCGCAGACTTGTCCTGCCCTGGATCCTACTGCTGGCCTCTGCTGGAGTGAATCTTGACCCTCAAGTGCTGTCCTCAGGGTCCTGGACCCTCGGCTTGTTTCAAAGTGTACCCTCTGAACCCTTCCTGAAACCTGGCACTTAGAAACATTTTGGCTTCAAAGACCTCCAGAGGACTGGGTCCAACTTCCCAGTTGATCTGATAAAGGTGCATTTCCAATCGGCCAGTGGTTCAAGTTGCTCCAATCTGAGCTTTTCCACAACAGCAAATCCAATTCAATGGAATCCAGTGGAGAAGATATTTGGCCTCGAGGAGCCCACTTCACCACAGCGTGCAGCCTTGTCCCAATGGAAGAATTTGAGCTCCCAAAAAGTGACCAAGTCTGAAGGTAGAAATCATCACCAGGCGAAGGTACAAAAAGTAGCTGGCTAGTGAGGGAACTTCTCTGGGTGGGAAAGTTAAAATTCTACAGCTGAGAGCTTTCCTGCTAAAAGTCTATGACTTTCAAAAGACTTCATCCAGAATCTATCCGACAACCTGGAACACTCTTCAGCTACTACCTCCTACCTTGCCCTGCTGGGGATTTATGACTTCCATTTCAGAGACTAAGGGACTGATTTAGATCTCAGTGAACGGGTTGCTCCATCACAACAGTGACAGATGTCCCGTCCACTGAAATGTAAATTCCATACAATATAATGAGATTTATATTTCGGCAGATGGAATATCTGTCACCGTTGTGACAGAGCAACCTGTCCACTGAGATCTAAATCAGGCTCTCAGTCTGAAGGTATAACATCCTGCCGAGTCAAACCTTGTTTCTGTATCTGACATGCAATCCATCATAGTTGGCCTTAACTTGAGCCTAGATACCGGTGATATGCAACCAATTGACCGAGGTTGGCACTTTACACATTTGGTGCTATTTTGATAATTTAACTTAAAAATTCCTAAATTTGGTGTCATTTTATTTATTAAAATGTTCTCTATTTTTCTAAATTGGTTTGGGATTTTTCCTGTGTTGTGTTTTTTTTAACCTTATTACTGTTTTGGTACTGAATTAATTCTTTACACATTGCTTCTGAGTTAAACCTGTGTGCTCTGTGTTATAACTACCAGGGGGTGAGGTCAGGTTAATTTCATGACCTTAAAGGTAAAACCTGATGAGGGTTGTGGTTATCACTTGAAGTGGGTTCCCACCCCATCAACTAATATCCACCTTTCTTACAGTGTCTTTAATTGGTTGACAGAGTAAAAGCATGTCCAACTGAACAGCAAATTTTTACAGACCAGAAATCACTGAGATGGCACATTTGTGCATGCTTGCAGTTTGTTGTTTTAATTATTTAGGCTCTCCATGGAAGTAGTCATAGTCATACTAGATCTGTAAAAGAATCTGAAACTGACTTTGAATTGCAAAATAGGAATTGGGGAATTTTTGGGATGTTTTTAAAGATCTGAAGTGGCTTTTCTAGTTAACACAAACACTATCAGTTAACCCTGGGCGGAGCTCGCGGAGATGCACTACGCGAAGTGCAAAAAAAACTCGGTCGCACTACGCAGAGCTCCGTAAGTGGCGGAGTTCGGTAGAAAAATGCCGTTCGTGGTGATTGCACAGTGCCGGATGCTTGTCCGCACTGTGCAATCACTGCGAACAGCACCATGCACAGCGCAAGCTTACCTTTTCTGCCGCTCGAGCAGATTTTTACTCGAGTGGCAGCTTTCTCATCACGAACGGGCAGTTTCTCAACGCGAGCGGTCGCGAGCATACGCGACCACTCGCAATGAGAAACCTGACCCCCGCGTTGAGAAATCTCGATGAAAGGTTTATTTTCCTCGCTCGCGCTCGGCAACTTGAAGTTGGTGAACGTGAGCGAGGAAAAAAACTCTGCTCCGCTGCGCGAAGTGGAGTTTTTCGGAACTCCGCGAGCTCCGCGTAATGCGGGAAACTCCGCAAACTCCACGAGCGGAGCGGAGTTCACCGCCCAGGCTTACTATCAGCCACATGATAACCCCATACTACACATCTTTCCTGAATTCATGATAAAATACCTAGCCAGTGAGCTAAGTGAACAGAGGGACCTGTGGACCTAGAAATATAGCGCAGACCACAACAAGACACCTTTTTATACCCTGGTGCCCTGGTTTTGGAAGGTGGGAGAAGCGTCTAGACAATGACTTTGAATTGCATGGAATTTCCTGCCGCCCATGTCCTGGTTACAAGTTGGCTGCATTGACAATGTGGGTGCTATGCCCTTTGTGTGAAAGTAGAACACTGACCATTCAGTTGCAAGTGGGGCTGTGCTCAGCTCTGACCCCCATTGTTGCCAGAAGAGGGCCTTGATCTTCAGATGGAAGTAGGAGCTGAGCTTGTCACAGAGTTCCTGGGAAGGTGTGAAACTTGCATTTCGAATGTTCTACTGTCAACCCTTTTGCTTCCAGGATTCCAAAAACATCCTCTAAAATCTTATCATGTTCTTGCCTATCCTTGCCAAAAATTAGGATATCATCCTGGAAACACCTTACTTTATCACATTTACCAAACAACTGGTACATGAGTCTGAAAAACTGCAGCAGCAGAAGATAACCCAAATGGTAACCTCTTATATTGGAAACATCCAAATGGTGTAATGAACGCTGTGTATGCTTTACTTTCCTCACATAAGGAAATCTGGTGGTACGCAGCAGACAGGTCAATGGACGAGAACCATTTAGCATCTTTGACAAGGGACAACATTTCTGATATTTTGGGAAGGGGAAACTTATCCACCAAAATGTTATTTAGATGTCTCAATTCTATGCACAATCTGAGTTTGCCATTACTACGTCTGGCTACAACGATCGGAGAAATCCATTCAGCGGACTCTATTGGCTCAATGATGTTAGCTTCAACCAATCTCTCTAACTCTTTTTCTACATCCTTCCTTAATAAAACCGGAATATGTCTTACTTTATGTATTCTGGGACATGCATCAGGTTTTAATTCGATACGATGTTCAAAGTCAATAAGATTTCCAATATTTCCACTAAAGACTTTTGGAAACTTCTTCAAACTTTCACTGCAAAGCAACTCACTGTCATTTAAAACCATAACAGGGTCCGGGCTGTTAGGATTTAAAATAATGTCTAAATTTCCCTGATCATTCCAGCCTAAAACCGCAGGCCCTCTTTTCGCAACATACATCTTACCAACAGACTCTCTGTCTTTACATTTGAAAACTAACGATCTACAACCAACCATGTCAATTTTCTCACCAGAAAATCCTTCTGGGTGGATATCAGCTTCCAATAATTTGTCCCCTAACCGTTTGACAAATAAGGTCTTCCAGGTCTCTTCATCAACAATAGTATAAGGAGATCAGGAGTCTGCATACATTTGTAGAACAACTCCACCAATCGACATAGAACATAAACGTTTCTTCCTGTGTGTATCTCCATTGTCACTGATGTTCCAAATGAACATTTCTTTACAAACAACATTCTCTTTCCCATTACCACAGTCTCTTAAAGAAAGTTTTTTAATACTGGACTCCTCATCACTTGAACTCTCTTCAGCATCATCCACACACACTTCACTCTCCTGCCCCCTTCCTCCTACATACTTTAGTGAAGTGACCAACTATCCCACAATTAGAACACTTTGGCTTAATAGCAGGACAAGATTTGCTAGATGCTTAATGTGATGCCCTATCGCAACGGAAACACTTTAAATTCACCTTTTTTATGAACTCTTGGTTCTTAATTAATTCTTTCCTGGATTTCACCATGCTCTTAGCTTTGATTTTACTGACAATTACCTCTGACGCTTCACTAGCCTCTTGTTTAAGCAATTTAGAGCTGCAGCTGGACATCTCAGCCTTCCTAATAATGGCTAAAATGTCTTTCAAACCAACATCACCATTAATCCATAATCTCTCCTGAATGGCAGGACCTTTGGCATGCATCACTACTTGGGCTCTGATAAATTGATCTTGTAGATTATCAAACTTGCAATCAGCAGCCAACTTCCTAAGAGCAGACACGTACTCATCTACAGTCTTATTCACCTCTTGTTTTCTATGAAACAATTTGTACCTTACTATATCTATGCACACTTTGGGTGCGAAGTAATTATCAAAATCATTCACTATAGCATCAAAAACATTGACATCCCCACCCCCAAGGGCTTTTGTAATTTCCTCATATGCTTTAGGTCCACCTGGACCAAAAGAATGTAATAAAATCCTCTTTTTCCTTTCCGGTGTCATTACCCCTTCTTCATCAACTGTGATTATAAAATTCAAGAAATAAGCCTTCCATTCTGTCGACTTCATGCAAGGATTTCCTCCTGCAGGCCAAAAGGTTTGTGGTGGTTGTAGGGAAAATTTTTGATTAGACATATCTAAATAGTGATAGTGAATCATGAACCAGGAAACTATGTATATACCATACAGTGTCCTTTGTTCACCCAACAGAGGGACTAGTTCACTGTTAAGTTCACTGTACTCATTAAAATTAGTATTGATCCTGTTAATGAGCAGTAAAATTCTATAGAATTCCTTCACTGGTCACAAGGTCAATGGTGAGAATTTGGAGTCTCACCAATTTGAAGTCAAGGTGTGCGCGTCACCGAGCTATGCGATGGATTTATATGAAATGGACATTCAATGCTGAGGTGTGCGCATCACCGTGCGCTGTCCAAATCATCAGGATCAGCTGAGTAATAAAGTAAGGGTGTTCCTAAACATGGAAACACTGGTGTGCGAACACAATATAGTTAAATAGGCATAACCAGCAAAGAACGTGAAGTTTGCAAGTTTTCACTTTTCCAAAATGGCGCTACGCAAGGTCACGTAGCGTGACCTGCGTCAGAATAAATGCGCCCCACAATGCACTGCAATATGAACCCAAAGGCAGCCACGGAGTTTTGAAGCAAAGCAGAATGTCGGCAAAGGCTTAGAACTCTACCAAAAAATCGAGGCGGTTACTGCGTTCGAGCAAATGCGACTTCTGCACAAGTCAACGGTCAAATTTACAGTAAGGCATCTTAAATATATTTTAAGCCTCCAAAATCGCAAGCGATACAACCTGAGCTTGAATCTGTTCTCCGTACGCTGATGTTGTTAATTCCTTCCTTTTAATTAGTAAACACGATCCAAAGCTGCATGAAGAGTAATGATCGAAAATTTGATAAACGTGGGTTCACCAGTGTTCAGCTCCCGCTCGTCGCCACTTGTAAAGTCGAGCCGGACACATATTTGAAAGTAACTCCTTTATTCATGAAACACTGGTAAGCAGTATCCAGTAGAGAGGAAGGGAAACCCTTCTGCACACGTCCGGCTCCAACGTCCACTGTCGGAATTCCCGAATCGACTCACCGACGTGGAGCAGAAGCTGGCTCGCATGCATGGAACGTGGAACCATAGCATAATAAAATAAGCACAACAGAGAGGCTACCTTGTCCAATTTTTGTGTTAGCTCGGAGCATGACGCTTGTATGCCAACCTGATTGGTCTCCGAAACTTCAAAACGGCTCTTGATTTCGTTCTTTAACCCCAATAGTATACTTGTCAATTAATCTTCTGCATTTCCCGGAAATCCCTCTCCATTTTCACCATTTTTATCCCTCCTTATATGAGGATCTTCAATATGAGGATCTTCAACCTCCTCAAGTGTTTCAGTCACTGCCAGAACTTCACACCTGTTGCTGATGGGGAATGTATCTATATTCATTTGGACTCTTCCAGAGTTATTTCTGACCTCATTCGTCACTATTTGAGAGGGGCTCTGCTCGAGCCTCTCTCTATAACATTCAAAGCCACTTTAGGTGCCTCCATTCCCGCACTTTTAATAGAGATCACTTCTTCAGGACTTCCCCTTCTCTGCAACTTGGGCAAGACACGAAAAAATTACTTAAGCGAGGGAGTTATTTTAATTGGTTGATTTATTGGCTTTTTATTGCTTTCCCCAGTATTTTTTGATGGGGATTTACCTGTTTTCTTACTTTGAAAAACCCTGGTCGCCCCCCTACACCTCCACCTTGGCGGCCTAGCCTTCCCTTGGTTGCGTCCTTCGCTTCCTGCACTGTACCCAGAGGGGTCGCTGATGAAAAAACAGGTAGCTGTCCTGCCTTGCCCCCCTCGATATTCCTGGTTCGCAAAGTGTACCTTGAAGGCTTATCACCAACCTCACCTTCGACTGAGGAGCCTTCCCCCATAGGCAGGGACTGCAAACTTCTTACCCGCTCATTCTTAATATCGTGTTTCCTCTCACCCTGCTCGCCCCTCCTTAGGTCCCCTAGAGAAGGAGACCGGTTGCAGCACACTGCCTCCAAGGACTGCAGGGAGCTTTGTCCTGCAACTCGACTTGTGCTGCCTCTGCCACCGGACCTTACACTCGCCGACCTGCAGCATTGGAGCTCCCAAGCCGCCTCTCTCCACCGCGGCCCCAGAGCCGCACCACTCACCGTCCAGAAGCCGACCGACTCCGCACCACGAAGCCCAGCCGGGCACAAAGGAGGCACCATCACGGCCAACATCCCGCAACCCGGTAAGCTTAATTGGCAATACGATCAGGAGCTTACACTGCCCTTGGCTCCAATCCCCCCTAGCGCCCGTGGCCGCCATGTTCCCCCGGGAAGTAATTTATTTTTAATTTATTAATAATTAGTTGTTAATAATATTAATTAATTAATTGATAATTATGGTAATTGTGTAATTAATTTTAGGTCGGGTTGTGGGGTTTATAGGGGTAAAGGGTGGGAAGTAATTTGTTTTGTATTATCAATAATTAGTTGTTAATTAATATAAATTAATCAATTGACAATTAATTATGGTAATTGTTTAATTAATTTTAGGTGCGGGTTGTGGGGTTTTTAGGGGTAAAGGGTGGGATGTAATTTATTTTTAATTATAGATTCGTTGATAATTAATATTAATTGGGAGGCAAGATGGCATCTGAGTGAGGCCACCACCTACCTCTCTCCTACCCCGGTGGAAAGTTTTCCGTGTTGTGGAGCAGACCATGCGCTGGTGCTGCGGTGTGGCTGGAGATCTTTACAGGCTTGCTGCCGCAGAGCAACGAGTCAGGCGCTAGACGCGCTCTCGCTGCAGAGGGACGGGCTCCTGCTATGGTCACTGGGAGGCTGATGGCAGCAGGAGGGGCAGTGTACAGCTACAGTTTCCGGTCGCTTCGGTTGCTTGGACACAGCAACGCTCCACAGGTCGGAACGCAGACTACTGAATTAGCTGTGACGGCTACCCGTGGAAAGGGTAGATCACGGACGGCGATTCCTGCTACTTCCTCCACACAATCACGACATGAAGGAACAGACATCAAATCAGGGGGCAAGAAAGGAGAATCTCGCACCGTGAAGGGTGACAAGTCGGAAAATTAAAAAGCTGAGCCACCCGCCAAGATAATTTCCCGGTGTTTGCAGGCACCCGGACAATTAGGGGAATCGCAACCCTCCATCTCGATCATGTTTTCACCCTTAGACATGGGAAAAAAAGAAAAGGCTGGGCTGGAGAGGCTAAAAAATCGAGGCAATGCTGATGGTAAAGGAAAAGTGAGCAACCTAGTGAGCAACCCAGCCCATATTGCAACACCTGGACCACAAGGAGAAGAACTTGAGAAATCCCTAGTTAAAAGTGTGAACCCCTGGCTGGCAAACTGCGATAATACCATCTTGGAAGTCCCCCTACATATCAGCCTGGTGGTCGAAACTTCAATTAATGATGATTGCTTCCCCAATGTGCCTATCGATAACCCAAATGATGAGAGGGGTGCTAAGACATCGGATATGGCAAGAGAGAATAGGCACTGTGCCTCTAGAGGAAGTGAATCCCAAAGGAAAACCATGGAGACAGGTTATTTGTCCCCGGATTCTTTGGAAAAAGTATTTTCCCTAACTGAAGAGTCAGAGGTATCTGACACCAGCTTATCTGTTAATAGTGATGGCAGGGGCTCCCTTTCAAGTACTAGTAGTCTACAAGAGAAGGGTGCCATCTCTAAGAAACCTAAATGGGCATCTGGGAAAAAGGCTTGCAAGAAAAACCCAGGTGATGGTAGGGAGACCTGTGATAATGAGGCTTTGGAGGAATTGGGCTGGGATTACTCAGCTACACAACTGCTACCACCCGAAGATGCAAATGGGAATGAGAAGTTATCAATTGAGAATCTGGGGAGGCGGAGCAATCAAATGATGGAAAGTTGGCTGAACCTTCTCTATCTTTAATCCTATAATCCCTGCGATCATTCCAAGATGATGTCAAGTCCAACAATCGACAAGCATGATTGGCTTAAAAAAACTCCAAGGATCTGTACGGAAGATTGGGACTATTTGCACTGATATCTCGGAGAGACTAAGGGCCATATTATCAAGAACGGCGCAAACATTATCGCCGCTTTAGCGGCAGGAAACTGCCGCTAAAGCGGCGATAAGGGGCTTGATAATAGGCCCTATAGAATTCCAATAGAAGCCCAGGTTCTGGTGTCAAGGACATCAAACCTGGGCTTCTATTGGAATTCTATAGGGCATATTATCAAGCCCATTATCGCCGCTTTAGCAGCAGTTTCCTGCCGCTAAAGCGGCGATAATGTTTGCGCCGTTCTTGATAATATAACAATAGAACAACGTCTCAACTGGTAGATCATACAGAGGGACTGTTCGAAAACGTGTATCAATCACATAGCACAGGAAAGGGACGAGGGAGACCAAGTCAAGGTGAAAAGGTTGTTATTTACATATAAGAGCACAAAACACAACTAAATTGCAGTAACCATAACAACCAAATGTGCACTGGAAGTGTTATAGTGAATAAACGGCGCAGTGACACATGTGATAAAGAGACAACGTGAGGAGGCGAAAGACAGTGGGGGTCAAACGAAAATATTTACAAAACCAAACATGATTTAATTATTTGTAAATTACCCTTTGGTTGCCTCAAATGGCGTTGTAGAGTCGACGGCGTTTTGACCTCTTTAAATTGAGGTCATCATCAGGACGATGGTTACATGATTCAAAAAGTGCTCTGGAGGCACTTAGAAGGAAGAGAGAAGGGGAAGGAGGATCCAGAGGGTAATTCCGCTGGTCTGGAACCGCAATGAAGCGTCACTTAGGGGGAGGCAGCGTTAATTAGCTCAGATGCGGTCGGTGGAAAAGTCCATCGTCAAGTGAAGGAACATGTGGAAATCGAGCTGCACTGAGAAGTGAATTCTAAGTGGACGGAACGATGAATCCGGCGTTAATTGCCCCCCCCGTTCTCTTCGGACTAATCCCGGCTTTGTGAACCACTACTTAGTTGGTTACGAATTAACGCCGGATTAATCGTTCCGTCCACTTAGCATTCACTTCTCAGTGCAGCCCTGATTTCCACATGTTCCTTCACTTGACGATGGACTTTTCCAACGACCGCATCTGAGCTAATTAACGCTGCCTCCCCCTAAGTGACGCTTCATTGCGGTTCCAGACCAGCGGAATTACCCTCTGGATCCTCCTTCCCCTTCTCTCTTCCTTCTAAGTGCCTCCAGAGCACTTTTTGAATCGTGTAACCATCGTCCTGATGATGACCTCAATTTAAAGAGGTCAAAACGCCGTCGACTCTACAACGCCATTTGCGGCAACCAAAGGGTCATTTACAAATAATTAAATTATGTTTGGTTTTGTAAATATTTTCGTTTGACCCCCACTGTCTTTTGCCGCCTCACGTTGTCTCTTTATCACATGTGTCACTGCGCCGTTTATTCACTATAACACTTCCAGTGCACATTTGGTTGTTATGGTTACTGCAATTTAGTTGTGTTTTGTGCTCTTATATGTAAATAACAACCTTTTCACCTTGACTTGGTCTCCCTCGTCCCTTTCCTGTGCTATGTGATTGATACACGTTTTCGAACAGTCCCTCTGTATGATCTACCAGTTGAGACGTTGTTCTATTGTTATAATACTTACCCGGTCTCAGCTGGGTTAATGGGTTTACTCCTGTTCATGTTCACTGTTCTTGATAATATGGCCCCAAATATGGTAGAGACACGTAATGAAGCACTGGAAACTACAGTTGAAACGCTGAAGGTGCAGGTTTCATCACAGGAGGATACCCTAAAAGATGTCATGTGGAAACTTGAGGATTATGAGAACCAGCAGCGTCATAATAATCTAAGGCTGTTAGGGGTCCCGGAGAGTTGTGAGGGCAACGATATAAGGAAATTTATAATCAATATGCTGAAGGGTTCCCTACCCGAACTTTCCTCCTGGGACTGGGACAAGGAAGTTCAACATGTTCATCGATTTCCTTTATCACTGTCAAGACACTCAGCTGGTGAGCGGGCATTACCCCGTGCCATATTGGTTTACTTTGGTAATTTTTTGCTACGCCAGGCTGTGTATGACTTAGCCAGACCTAATGCTAAAAGAAGCTTTGAGGGATTCTCCTTGTTTTTGCCAAACCAGATTTTACACATGCTACTGTTGAGAGGATATGGCGGCTTAGACAGCTTATAACACTTTTCCAGTCAGCAGGAGCCGTGGTATTTTTGCAAAATCCGGCTAGGCTGAAAGTAGTCTATCATGGCAAGAATTTTAGCTGCACTTCTGAAATTCAAGCCCAGAAGCTCCTGGATGATATTTTAGCAGGGGCCCTTGGTGGTCAAAAAATATATGCAATAAGTGCGGAAATGTGTGGGATAAAGACTGGAGATTTCCCTTCAAGAGAGAGCAGTGTTTGCAAGTTGTATAGTTGCATAAACAGAGGGGGGGGACAGAAGTGGAGGGAGAGGAGGAGTGGTTCAGACGTCCTCATGCAGGCTCATGGCTGAGCCTGGTTGCCCAGGTTGTGGTGGTGGGCAGGGGGGAATGGTTTCTCAGACGGGTGATAAAGGGGAAGGGTTTAATAGTGTTTTCTTTTACATTTATCACATTTATCACATTAGTTAAAAACAATGGGGGTTTGGCTTGGCGGAATTGCTGTGTAGTTATGTGGCGCCAGAGCCAGGTTGATGCTATAAGTATGCACGGGCAGACTTAGAGTGGCAACTATTAATATCTGTGTTCTTAACAACATCAAGAAAAGGCAGAGAGTCGCAGCGGGGTTACAAATGTTTGGTGCAAATATTATTTGCCTCCAGGAGATACATATTGAAGGGTCACAATTGCATGTTTTAAAATCACTGGGGTATAGGTTGATTAGTGCAACAACACAGGGGGCCAGAGTTCGGGGGTAGCGATATTGGCCAAAGGAGGCGGGATTCAATTCACACGGCTATGCTCCGACAAGTTTGGCCGTTGGGCTATTACGGAGTGTCAATTTAGCCTAGGTAAGAAATTGACACTATGCACATTATATGGGTGTAATAGTGATGACCTGGGTGTGCTTGATACTATCTCCAGTGAACTTGCTCATTGGTCACTCCCACTTATTTTATGCGGAGATCGTAATATCAACTTACCCTGTGACTGGTCAATGGAGGCAGGATGGAGATATACGGGTAGAAAACCAAAAGTGTTTCAGGTGCTAAGGAATTTATGTCAGGCCCATGGTTTGATTGATTGTTGGCATTTGTTACAACCTAATGATCCAGGGTTCACATATTTCTCTAATCCGCATATGACCCATGCTAGATTGGACTTCATGTTTGGCTCTAATACATTAGGCTTGAAATGCTATATAGAGAAGCTGCCACAGATGTTATCAGATCATATCCCGTTGGTCCTTGATGTAGAAGTGGAGTCATCCAATCCAAACTTAAGATCGTGGACATTTGAGAGATTGCTGCTTGTAAATGTAGAATATTGCACGCATATGAGACAATGTTCCTGGGGGATAATGAAGGGAGTACATCAATCGAGGTGGTGTGGGATGCCCTGAAAGTGGGTATTCGGGGGGAAACACTGCGGTACTCTTTAAAGGCCCTTCAGGATAATTTGGGGGCGGCTGAGGAGGGTTTGGTAAGGGCTGTGCATGAGGGACAGGATTTGGAGGCAGAACAATGACAGGTGGCGATTGCTAAAGCCGCCATCGTTTACATACTGGCGGATAAGGCAATGAGTAAATTAATAACTCAAAAAGAAACAGTGTATGAAGTTAGTGAACAGATTGGTCACCATTTGGCAGTTCGTACTAGGCAACAAATAACATCTAATATAATCAGAGAAATTAATGATCCTGAGCTAGGGCAGATTACCAACCCAGATTTAATCAGGGCGGCATTCAGAAGGTATTATCAAACTTTACAAACGGCTGATACCGGGATTGAACAGAGTGATATCAAGGAATATCTTGACACAGTCCCACATTCAATTTTTAGAAGAAGATCAGGAAAGCTTAGATAGCCCGCCTCAGTGGGCTGGAATCTTACTGTCCTTGAATAGCTTAGCAAGAGGGAAAGCAGCCAGTACGGATGGCATCCCGACTGAATTTTACCTCACTTTTTCCTGCCAGCTAAAAGGAATTATAAATTAATTATTTTCACATATTTTTAATGGTGGATGACCCCCTGCCTCATGGTCTAGCTAAAATTGTGTTTTTAAAAAAAAAAACGAATAAATATTCCTTAGAATTGGGTTCTTATCGTCCAATCACCATGATAAATGGTGACTCAAAAATCTATTCAAAGCTGCTGGCCAGTCGACTTGCACCAATAATACATAAGGTTATTTTGGTGCGCCAGCACGGATCTGTTCCTGGGAGGTCCACAATAGACCATATCCACAAAGTTATTGCACTATTTGATGTCACCAATGTTGCAGGAGACTCTATGGCTCTTTTCCTATTGGATGCAGAGAAAGCTTTTGATAGGGTCTCCTGGCAATATCTATGGACCGCTATGTCTAGAATCGGTATTAGGGATGGTTTTATTCAAGCGGTTAAAACATTATATGTCGAACCATCAGCAGCAGTAATGGTGAACGGTACCCTCTCAGAAAACTTTTTAATTTCCCATGGAAGTAGGCAGGGCTGCCCTTGCTCCCCTCTCTTATTTGCGGTCTTTATTGATCCTTTTATCCGTAGGTTAGAAAATAACATGCAAATACAGGCAATATGGTCGCAGAATTGGGCAACTGAGACCTTGGCCTATGCAGACGATATTGCCCTTGTTGCATCAGATCCTAACTCTGCGATAATGGTAATTGAGGATGAGGCTGAGCGCTTCGGGCATATTTATGGATATGCTCTGAATAGAGATAAGACGCAGGTGGTCCTTAATGACAAAGTTGAGATGACATATAGCCGGGTAGTTGAAAAAGCCACATATCTTGGTATTAGCATATCGGCCAGATTAGACAACTTGGTCAAATACAATACGGAGCCGCTTATGGAAAACACTAAAAAAGATCTTGCTAGACTGAATAATTTACACTTATCCATAGGTGGTAGGTGTAACATAATAACAATGCTCTTTTTCCTGAAAATCTTATATCTTTTTAGGGCCATTTGCTTAGAATTTGCTCCTCAATGGTTTAAAGTTATAGAAAATATATTTTCCCGGTTTTTATGGGCATATTCTCGACCGCGTCGAGCCCTTAGGTTTCTTACCCTACCAAGGGAAAGGGGGGGTTTGGCTCTCCCGAACCTGAAACTATACTATTGGGCCTCCACATTGATTTACTGTTGTGAGCTGTTCAGGACGAACATAGATAATATACAAACCAATAAGGTTCCCTCTCCATTTGAACTCTTGTTGGGGAGTGAGACTGGAGGATGTTTCTGGCGACAACTGCATGACAGTTACTATGAAAAAGTGCATTATGAAACTCCATTTAGTGCCTATAAAGTGTGGAGTGCTGTATGTAGAACCTTGGGAATTGGTAGATTATATTTTTATACACTCATATTTATTAATCACAATCTTCTGGAGCTTTTAGGGGATTTCCATATGGGAAAGTGGATTAGGACAGGCATTGATCAGATTGGCTGTTTTTTCTCTCCCTCAGGACTTCGGTCCTTTGACGAGATGAAAAAGGAATATACTCTCGATTGGAGGGATTTTTTTAAGTTTCTCCAGATCAGAGATTTTCTCTTATGTAAAGGAGGTGGACGGGCCAAGTTTGAGAGAGTTGAAACCATTGAAAGAATAGCAAAAGATAAAGTAATTTCTATCGGGGAGATCTATGGCCTTATAAATGCTGCTATGCCGGATGATTTGGATAAATGTTTTCAAAGATGGCAGCTAAAAGTGGGGGTTTCAGCTGAGACTTTTAAGTATGTGTATGAAATGTCACAATCTATTTTAATGGGGAAACAGAGTTTACAACGCTGTCATTACATCACAGTGCTATTACAACGCGGTCGTTACAACAACTGCGTTGTTAATACGCGATACCTTTACATCACAAGTCATTAGAACGACTTGCTGTAGGGGGCGCTAAGGTATTGGAAATTAATTCCAACACCTTCCCTACTGTTGCGCAAACTGGAGTAGGAATAGTAAATAATACTATTCCTAAATCCAGCGCGCCCCCTACAGTAAGTCGTTCTAATGACTTGCGATGTAAAGGTATTGTGTACTAACAACGCAGTCGTTGTAACGAGCTCGTTGTAAAAACACGCGATGTAATAGCATGCATTGTGACATGCTTTATTCATTTTAATGTCCGCTAGGTTACAAGCACAGTTTTATAAGACCTGTTCTTTCCTGTATTATATGCCCGACAAGATAGCAAAATGGGGGGCTGGAAAGGGAACACTTTGCCCACGTTGTGCTCTCTATAATGCAGATATCATTCACATCTTTGCGTCACGTAATGTTTTGCAAAATTTAATTAAGGATAGATCAAATTTTTTATCAGAGGTTTTAAAAACTGAAATAATATTATCAAATGATGTAATTTTGTTAGGGATTTCTGAAATAAATCGGTTGGGGAAGGGACATGAATTGATTTTTATTTCTATGGTGGTTTTAAGGTTGTGTATTGCCTTCGCCCTGGCTGGACTCTAGATCACCCGTATTTCAGCAATGGTTAGCCAGGTTATTATCATTGTATAGTCTGGAATCAGCAATATCTAAGAGGAAAGGGAATCGCTTACGCCGAAAAGGCATGACAATTTGGGATCCCTTTTGTATATGGAAAGGTCAAAGTAGGGTATGATAGAAAATATGTTTTTACTCTACCTTGTGGTTTTTCGGGTGAAAAATGACTGTTATTTTGTTAGAGGGAGTTTGCACACGTCACTTTAGGATGTTAGCGACGTCACATTGGCTGTGCTTTAACGGGGTTGTATTGTATTGATATTCTCTCTGGAGGATATTTTTCATACTAATGTAATGTACACTTGATCAATTATGTTTGATGTATTGAAGTTTTTACCTGTCTGAGGCAGGGGTGGTGGGGTGGGGGGCTGGGGTGGACTAATTTGGATTTAAAAATAAAAAAAATAAAAAAAAAAAAAAGGTCATTAATAACAATTAATTAATTGATATTTAATTAGTGTAATTGTTTAATTATTTTTTTTGTGTGGGTTTTGGGTTTATAGGGGTGAAGGGTGGGGAGTAAACTAATTGTACTTACTTTCTAATTAGCTGTTAAATACTATTAGTTATTTAATTGTAAAAGTTTTTTAATTGTGTAATTAATTTTTTTACAGTTTCATTTTAGGTTTGAGTTGTGGGGATTATAGGTGTAAAGGGTGGGAAGTTAATTAAATTTTATGTGTTTTAATGTGTTATTTAATTAATAATATTTGTTTAATTGATAATTAATTATGTTAATTATGCAAATACATTTTTGTTTTCTTTTGATATGGGTAGTGAGTTGTGTGGTGTTATAGGGTAGGAAGTAAATAGACTAAATGTATGTATTAATTTATGTTTTTGTTAATAAATAATTTCTAAATAAAAATATTTATTTGTTTAAAACTTATTTTATTATTTTATTTAATATAATATGTGTAGGTATTTGTGATATGTGTTTAACATTATAATATGTTTTTTATATTAAATATATTTTATTTTTATTTTTAACATATTTATATATTTTTTTATTTACTTTAAAAAAATATATTTTTATTTTGTTGATGATATTTTGTTTGTTATTAATTTTGAACTGACTGGACTTAAAATAGTAAATTTTGTCCCTCCGCTCTCCAACATTTTCCCTATTGATACACTGACTGGAGTGGGAATAGTACATTGTATCCCTCTGCTATCCAACACTTTTCCTACTGTTGCACTCACTGGAGTGGGAAAAGTAATTTTTACCCTTCCGCAATCCAACACTTTCACTACTGTTGCACTCATTGGAGTGGGAATGGTAAATTGTATCCCACCGCTATCCAACACTTTCCCTACTGTTGCACTCATTGGAGTGGGAATACTAACTTGTACTCCTCTGCTATCCAACACTTTCCGTATTGTTGCACCCACTGGAGTGTGAAATTTAAGTTTAAAGATTTTTAAACAGTTTAATATTTCAATTTATGATGAAATGTTTTTTTAAATAGATTTTATGTTATTGGTATATGTGTCTATATATATATATATATATGTCATTGCTCCTCTGCACCGTAAAGCGGATCACTCTTGAGACAGGTGCTCCATACGCGGCGGTGCCCCAGCGTTATATCCTTGCTCGTAAACTCCTCTCCCCTCTGGAAAAAGAGAATAGCACTCACGGGGTTGGATTTGTTAATCTCTTTATTCTCAGCGCAACAAACGCGTTTCGGATAGCTCCTTCTTCAGTGTTTTGCATATCACACTGAGAGGCGCCATCTTAAATGTTGTCATACCGGGGCATAAGAACAAAGGAGTGACCCATTCCTCATCATTTCTCTGAGCGCCATATTGGCATGATATAATATACATGGATTTAAACATAAAATTAAACCTTTTAACATTTATATGTACGTCCAGTTACCCAAATCATACGCAAAACCATGTCATTACAAGTTATCTCGCCGTGTATCGGCAAATGCATTAATAAGCAAATATATAATATATGATGCTCAAAAACATTTTCAATTCATTTTTAGCTCGTCTATCGAGCATGTATTATCTTACAAACATGGCTATTTCATACCAAATTTAATCTCATGTTATCAATCTCGCCGTGTATCGGCTAATGATTATTCTCAAAGACGCAACTTTCCTCCTAAATTTTAATTAATCTTAAATTGAGCCGTATAACGGCTATATCTTAATGCCCATCTACGCATAATTTGTTAAAAAAGAAGAGATAACTTTCAAGTTAAAATCAAATTCTTCTGTTCCTCTCTATTCTCAAAGACACCAATTCACACAGTCTCAAGTACCCAAATGTACTGCCAACTCTTCTCCGCTGTTTAGCCCCTTTGGGGTCTTAGTTTGCAAATCGATAATGTATCGAGACTCCAATCTCCTCAACCTCAATACTCTGTCTCCCCCTGCACTGCCCTAAACCCTGAAACACCACCCCCTGCACGACCCCCTACACTGCCCGTACACCACTGCACTGCCCTAAACCCTGAAACTCCACCCCCAGCACGACCCCCTACACTGCCCGAACACCACTGCACTGCCCTAAACCCTGAAACACCAGCCCCAGCACAACCCCGTACACTGCCCGAACACCACTGCACTGCCCTAAACCCTGAAACACCAGCCCCAGCACGACCCCCTACACTGCCCAAACACCACTGCACTACCCTAAACCCTCAAACACCAGCCCCAGCACGACCCCCTACACTGCCCGAACACCACTGCACTGCCCTAAACCCTGAAACACCAGTCCCAGCAAGACCCCTACACTGCCCGAACACCACTGCACTGCCCTAAACCCTGAAACACCACCCCCAGCAAGACCCCCTACACTGCCCGAACACCACTGCACTAAAGCCTGAAACACCACCCCCAGCAAGACCACCTACACTGGCCGAACACCACTGCACTGCCCTAAACCCTGAAACACCACCCCTGCACGACCCCCTACACTGCCCAAACACCACTGCACTGCCCTAAACCCTGAAACACCACCCCCTGCACGACCCCCTACACTGCCTGAACACCACTGCACTGCCCTAAACCCTGAAACACCACCCCTCAGCACGACACCCTACACTGCCCGAACACGACTGCACTGCCCTAAACCCTGAAACACCACCCCCAGCACGACCCCCTACACTGCCCGAACACCACTGCACTGCCCTAAACCCTGAAACATCAACCCCAGCAAGACCCCCTACACTGTCTGAACACCACTGCCCTAAACCCTGAAACACCACCCCCTACACTGCACTGCCCTAAACCCTGAAACACCACCTCCAGCAAAACCCCCTACACTGCCTGAACACCATTGCTCTGCCCTAAATCCTGAAACACTAGCCCCAGCACGACCCCTACACTGCCCAAACACCACTGCACTGCCCTAAACCCTGAAACACCAACCCCAGCACGACCCCCTACACTGCCCGAACACCACTGCACTGCCCTAAACCCTGAAACACCAGCCCCAGCAAGACCCCCTACACTGCCCGAACACCACTGCACTGCCCTAGACTCTGAAACACCAGCCCCAGCAAGACCCCCTACACTGCCCGAACACCACTGCACTGCCCTAAACCCTGAAACACCAGCCCCAGCACGACCCCCTACACTGCCCGAACACCACTGCACTGCCCTAAACCCTGAAACACCAGCACCAGCACGACCACCTACACTGCCCGAACACCACTACACTGCCCTAAACCCTGAAACACCAGCCCCAGCACGACCCCCTACACTGCCCGAACACCACTGCACTGCCCTAAACCCTGAAACACCAGCCCCAGCACGACCCCCTACACTGCCCGAACACCACTGTACTGCCCTAAACCCTGAAACACCAGCCCCAGCATGACCCCTACACTGCCCGAACACCACTGCACTGCCCTAAACCCTGAAACACCGCCCCTGCATGACCCCCTACACTGCCCGAACACCACTGCACTGCCCTAAACCCTGAAACACCACCCCCTGCAGCACCCCCTACACTGCCCGAACACCACTGCACTGCCCTAAACCCTGAAACACCACCCCCTGCACCGCCCCCTACACTGCCCGAACACCACTGCACTGCCCTAAACCCTGAAACACCAGCCCCAGCACGACCCCCTACACTGCCCGAACACCACTGCACTGCCCTAAACCCTGAAACACCAGCACCAGCACGACCACCTACACTGCCCGAACACCACTGCACTGCCCTAAACCCTGAAACACCAGCCCCAGCACGACCCCCTACACTGCCCGAACACCACTGCACTGCCCTAAACCCTGAAACACCAGCCCCAGCACGACCCCCTACACTGCCCGAACACCACTGAACTGCCCTAAACCCTGAAACACCAGCCCCAGCACGACCCCTACACTGCCCGAACACCACTGCACTGCCCTAAACCCTGAAACACCGCCCCCTGCATGACCCCCTACACTGCCCGAACACCACTGCACTGCCCTAAACCCTGAAACACCACCCCCTGCAGCACCCCCTACACTGCCCGAACACCACTGCACTGCCCTAAACCCTGAAACACCACCCCCTGCACCGCGCCCTACACTGCCCGAACACCACTGCACTGCCCTAAACCCTGAAACACCACCCCCAGCACGACCCCCTTTACTGCTCGAACACCACTGCACTGCCCCAAACCCTGAAATACCACCCCCAGCACGACCCCCTACACTGCCCGAACACCACTGCCCTAAACCCTGAAACACCACCCCCTGCACGACCCCCTACACTGCCCGAACACCACTGCACTGCCCTAAACCCTGAAACACCACCCCTACACTGCCCGAACACCACTGCACTGCCCTAAACCCTGAAACACCACCCCCAGCACGACCCCCTATACTGCCCGAACACCACTGCACTGCCCTAAACCCTAAAATACTACCCCCAGCACAACCCCTACACTACCCGAACACGACTGCACTGCCCTAAACCCTCAAACACTCCCCCAGCACGACCCCCTACACTACCCGAACACCACTGCACTGCCCTAAACCCTAAAACACTCCCCCAGCACGACCCCCTACACTACCCGAACACCACTGCACTGCCCTAAACCCTAAAACACTCCCCCAGCACGACCCCCTACACTACCCGAACACCACTGCACTGCCCTAAACCCTAAAACACTACCCCCGCATGACCCCCTACACTACCCTAAACCCTAAAACACTACCCCGCACGACTCCCTACACTACCCAAAGACCACTGCACTACCCTAAACCCTAAAACACTACCCCCTACACTACACAAACACCACTGCACTACCCTAAACCCTAAAACACTACCCCCAGCAGTACCCCTACACTACCCAAACACCACTGCACTAACCTAAACCCTAAAACACTACCCCCAGCAGTACCCCCTACACTACCCAAACACCACTGCACTACCCTAAATCACTACCCCCAGCACGACCCCCTACACTACCCAAACACCACTGCACTACCCTAAACCCTAAAACACTACCCCCAGCCCGACCCCCTACACTACCCAAACACCACTGCACTACCCTACACCCTAAAACACTACCCCCAGCACGACCCCCTACACTACCCAAACACCACTGCACTACCCTAAACCCTAAATCTACCCCCAGCATGACCCCCTACACTACACAAACACCACTGCACTACCCTAAACCCTAAAACACTACCCCCAGCACGACCCTCTTCACTACGTAAACACAACTGCACAATTTGTTACAGGCGTTGCAACGCAGGCCTGTGGTGCTTACTGGAAGTACCTAGTGGGCTAGTTGGGCCCCAGGGACCCTCAGGATTCAAGGTGACCTAATCCCCCAACTTAAAACGCACCACGGGGCGCGTTTGCACAGTGGTGAAAGGAGGAGGCGGGGCCTCAGGTGACATGTGCGCAAACACGCCCTGTGGTGCGTTTTAAGTTGGGGAATTAATTCCCTTTGAATCCTGAGGGACCCTGGGGCCAACTAGCCCACCAGGTACCTTCAGTAAGCACAACAGAGTTGCGTTGCAGAGAGGTGAAAAAAGGTGCGTGGCCTCGGAACGCCTCTGCAACTCAGCTCTGTGGTCCTAACTGTAGGTACCTGGGGGCTAGTTGGGCCCCAGGGACCCTCAGAATTCAAGGGGACTTAATCCCGCAACTTAAATCGCGCCACGGGGTGCGTTTGCACACATGTCACCTCAGGCCCCCTCCCTTCACCACTGTGCAAACGCGCCCTGTAGCGCGTTTTAAGAGGTAGTTTTAATCCCCCTGCCCTATTATGTACTAGGGACTTGCAGAGGAGGTCCTGCTAATCACAGGGGTACCCCAACGCATAGTGTTCCCTAGTGTATGTAGGTGTTTTCACTGTATTCTAAGTGTCTTTTAGCATAGCACTGGCTCTGGTTAGTCAGAGTCAGTTACCACCAGTACCCGTCTGAAAAAGTTGTGGGCACAGGATGATTTTGCAACAAGGCCTCTTTCTACTCCTCTGTTGGTTCTTTCTGCACATCTTTTGCTTCTTTCTGTGCGTTTTTTCTTCTTTCTTCACATGTCCTACCTCTGTAGGCATAGTTAGAAACTAGCATTTAAAAAAACCTTTGAAATTCACTTAAAAATCATAGGTTTCAGGCACGTTATAGTTAGAAATTAGCATTTAAAAAACCTTTGAAATTCACTGAAAAAACCATAGGTTTCAGACACGTTATAGTTAGAAATTAGCATTTAAAAAACCTTTGAAATTCACTGAAAAAACCATAGGTTTTAGGGACAGTTATAGTTAGTTGGACATTTCACTCGTACAAAACCATAGAAATTCCCCCGTTATAGTTAGTTCAGCTAACTATAACTCGCGCCCGCAATGCACTGCTGATGACGTCACATATTACATCACTCATGACATGGTCAGTGACATCACTGATGACATCACTGATGACATCATCCATGTGATAATTTCATGCATCTTCTCACACCCTAATATAACGTTTGATACACCCACTCTAAATTACAGACTGCCATTCTCAAAACCATAGACACTCCAACACCAAAAACTACATACCCACTCACTGATTCTTAGGTCTACACACACATCCACTCACTCACCCGTACAGTCACTCATACTTAGTCACTCAGTACAGGACTATCATATGCACTCATACACCTATATAAACACTCACACACCGACACTCATCCATAGAGGTACTCACACACCTAGTCAGTCATGCAAAAAACTTAATCACACACCCATTTACTCACCTATACAGTTATACACACACCAGCTCACTTACTCATACAAATACTAGCACATTCTTACGCTCTTATACAATCACTGATACAAGTACACACTCATCCATACAGCCACTCTCACAATCACACACTCTCCCTTATAGCCATTTATATACTCCAACACACATATATACTGCCTTTCACATATGTAGTTACTCACACATGTACCACTGAGATATACATTCAATCACTAACACACCCATACACACACTCACCCACCCATACAGTCCATCACAGATGCACTCTTGAAACCATGCACCCAGTGAATCACCAACTCACACATCTATGCACAGAGTCACCCACACCCCACCCACACAAACACTCAGGCACCCATACAGATACTCAGACAATCAATCAATAACCCATGTAGACACTCATGTAGCTATTCAGAAAGCCATGCAGCCGCTTACAAACCAACAGACAGACGGATACAGACATTCACACAGTTTAGTCACTAACCCATGCCTTCAGTAAGATACATTTAATCACTCACTTGTAGAGTCAGTCACTCACATACTAAATCATCCATTCAGACACTTATACACCCACTCATTCTTCAATACGCCTTTCCCTATATATATTAAACATATTTAAACTTTACAGAAACACACAGTCACTGGATGATGTCATCAGTGATGTCATCAGTGATGTCACTGACCATGTCATGAGTGATGTAATATGTGACGTCATCAGCAGTGCATTGCGGGGGCGTGAGTTATAGTTAGCTGAACTAACTATAACGGGGGAATTTCTATGGTTTTGTACGAGTGAAATGTCCAACTAACTATAACTGTCCCTAAAACCTATGGTTTTTTCAGTGAATATATATATATATTCATACACATATATATATATATCTATCCACATCAAAGTTACTCCTTCCGGAGATTATGGCCCGTCGAGGGGTGGCGCGATGCCGGCGGAGAAAACCGGTAATCAATATACTATTCAAACGGAGTCCCAATCGCGCTCTCAGGTCCTTGCACAAAACCACCAGTAATCCAAAGGTTAACAAAGGGGGTTTATTCAACTCATAAACCCGCTGTGACGCGTTTCACCCTCAAGGGGCTTGTTCACACAACAGTGTCACAATTGGCAGAAACAAATATACACGTCATGAGCATAGATGATGGACTTGTCGTAAAAAGCAATACATTGTATCAAATACATAGTCGCCATCTTTAAGTTGACAAAATTACATCAAAACATAATAGAATCTGTGCAATTGCATACTTTTTGAACATTGGTGAGAGCATGTGTGTTTACTGAAACTTGCGACCATCAAGTAATGTTTTAAAAACCGGGCATGGTGTTTCATGGATAGCATATAATAATTGTCCTCGGTGATGCGTGTCGGAATTCGTGCTCATGTTACATTGGTGACGTGTAGAGACAGACCCTGGTGCTTGCTGGAACTTGTAGTCAAGTTACCTGTGTTGCAAACCTGGTGTGTGCGTTATAATGGGCGATTGCACTTATGTAAGTGCCACATGCGCGCACCTGGTCGAGACAAGTCAAATGTGTATGTTAAGTCTACTGGGACGCCTAGTTCGAAGTCCGGCTTGAATGTCCCTGGTTAGTGGGAATAGTCGGAAACATGTGTGCTGTCTCAAGGGCCCATCATGCGTTATAGTGGTAAAACTCTATGATGGCATTGGTCTCTCTCGTCAATATAAATAATCAACATGCTGGCTGAGTCGCCCAATTTTAGTCCAGGAACCATAGTAATCTGCCCTTGTCGTTCACCCCCTACCTCCCAAAACAGTGCATGTGATAATGTTTGAAAAGAAATATAAAGAGAAAGTTCTTATATGTGAACTGGAATATGGCTGAATGATGGTACGAAGAAAAGGGTAGGGATCCCGTTGTCACAAGCCTGAGACATAGTCCCTTCCTTTCCTCCTGCGGAAGAAAAAAGAGCAAATGATCAGGCACACGATATCGATAAACCATGCATATACGAACATACAGATATTGGAAATATCAGATGCATGACATTAAGTTGTGGTGGTAAGAAAACTATCTAGGTGAAGTGGATGTCCTAAACCTCCTGTAGGTGTACGGCCATCTCATCATCCAGATTGTGCCCATTCAGATAACGGGTACCCATCCCTATGATATGCCTGGATTCCCGGTGTCTAAGTCTCAAAGTGCGGTTGCCGCCTCTTCTGCTGTTTGTTACTTGTTCTATCACATAATAAGAAAGCTTAGTACAGTCTGAAAAATGTTTTGTTTCAAAATGTCGTGCAATATGGTATTGTTGATCCCTATTTGTAATGGCCCTCATGTGTTCAAGGACACGTTTTTTAGCCATGTGTGTAGTGCTACCTACGTATCTTAATTTACATGGGCATTCCAAAACATAGATTACGAAGGTACTATTGCATGTGAGAAACTGTTTTATACTGATCATGGTGTCAGTACTAGTATTCCAAAACTCCTTTCTCATACGGCTGTTCCCACAGGGCTTGCAATGGCCACATGGGAAAAAGCCTTGTAGGTCTATTCTTCTGTTGGTCGTGGAGTCAGATAGGTCACTGTGTACTAAAAGGTCTTTCAGATTCCGTCCTCTTCTGTGCGTTATAGTTGGTCTTGCTGGTAAAGTGTTGCCTATGACCGGGTCCCCCTTAAGTATGTTCCAATTACGTGTGATGGTCTTACGTATCTGGTCTGAGTTCCCGTTGAATGTGAGGATCATGCGTGTTTCCATGTTGTCAGTGCAATCAGAGGTGTTGGTCAAGGTGTTCCCAAGAATGGTGTCTCTCTCTACCCCTCTGACACTCTCCACCACTTTCTTGAGGACCCATGTGGGATAACCTCTGTCCTTGAATCTTTCGATCACGATGGTTTGGTCCTCAGATAACCCTCCTCTGTGCTGCAGTTTCTCTTCGCTTGGAGCAGTTCCCCGTAGGGAATGCTCCACTTGAGATTATCTGGGTGGCTGCTCAGAGCATGTAGTAAGGTGTTCCCTGCAGTGCATTTGCGGAATAAGGTAGTATGTACTTTGTTTGCCACTATCTGTACCTTGGTGTCTAGATATTCTACCTTGTATTTGTTGATGGTACTTGTGAGTGTGAGGTTCTTAGAGTTACCGTTCAATTTGTCTATGAACGTCAGGATTTCCTGTTTACTGCCTTGCCAGACAACAAAGAGATCGTCAAAGTTTGACCTTGGAAAATTCGTTTTGGAGATTGGTGTCTTCCCTGATGTCTTCTTCCCATGCTCCCATGAAGAGATTGGCAAAACTTGGCGCAAAGCATGTGCCCATCGCGGTGCCGAGGGTCTGCTTGCACATGTAACCATTAAACATAAAAAAATTGTTTGTTAAACAAAACTTGATCATGTCTAAAATTATTTGCGTATGTCCCCAGTATCTGATGTGTCTGCGTTTCTGAAATCTGGCAGAGGCTTCTACTCCTTGATCATGGTCAATCACTGTATACAGCGAGTTTACGTCCATGGTTATAAGAAAGTAATCTGTATGCCATTCCAAATTATGGATTTTGCCTAGAAAATCTTTTGCGTCCCTCACGTATGAGGGCAAGGTCATCACAAAAATCTCTCAAGAAGTGGTCGGCATAGCGTGAAAGGTTCTCAAGAACACTACCCCTAGATGAAATTATGGGTCTGCCTGGGGGGTTCTCTCTGCTCTTATGGATCTTGGGCAATAGATACATGACTGGGAGGATGGGATAATCTCTTTTCAGAAAGCAGTATTCTTCCCATTCAATGAGTCCCTTATCCTTCCACTCACATTACCTTTCCCAGATACATGTGATGCTATTGTTGTAATCTGTTCGATTAGATCTGGGGTAAGTGTTCGTATCACTTAGTTGGCGTGAGGCTTCTTCTATATACATTTCCCTAGATAAGACAACAATGTTACCCCCTTTGTCGGCGGGTCTTATTACAATACTGTCATCTGTTCGTACCATCATTCAGCCATATTCCAGTTCACAGATAAGAACTTTCTCTTTATATTTCTTTTCAAACATTATCACATGCACTGTTTTGGGAGGTAGGGGGTGAACGACAAGGGCAGATTTCCTATGGTTCCTGGACTAAAATTGGGCGACTCAGCCAGCATGTTGACTATTTATATTGACGAGAGAGACCAATGCCATCATAGAGTTTTACCACTATAACGCATGACGGGCCCTTGAGACAGCACACATGTTTCCGACTATTCCCACTAACCAGGGACATTCGAGCCGGACTTTGAACTAGGCATCCCAGTAGACTTAACATACACATTTGACTTGTCTCGACCAGGTGCGCGCATGCGGCACTTACATAAGTGCAATCGCCCATTATAACGCACACACCAGGTTTGCAACACAGGTAACTTGACTACAAGTTCCAGCAAGCACCAGGGTCTATCTCTACACGTCACCGACGTAACATGAGCACGAATCCCAACACGCATCACCGAGGAGAATTATTATACGCTATCCAGGAAACACCATGCCCGGTTTTTAAAGCATTACTTGATGGTCGCAAGTTTCAGTAAACACACATGCTCTCACCAATGTTCAAAAAGTATGCAATTGCACAGATTCTATTATGTTTTGATGTAATTTTGTCAACTTAAAGATGGCGACTATGTATTTGATACAATGTATTGCTTTTTACGACAAGTCCATCATCTATGCTCATGACGTACCAGGCAATGTATATTTGTTTCTGCCAATTGTGACACCGTTGTGTGAACAAGCCCCTTGAGGGTGAAATACCTCACGGTGGGTTTATGAGTTGAATAAACCCCCTTTGTTAACCTTTGGATTACTGGTGGCTTTGTGCAAGGACTTGAGAGCGCGATTGGGACTCCGTTTGAATAGTATATATATATATATTCACTGAAAAACCCATAGGTTTCAGGCACGTTATAGTTAGAAATTAGCATTTAAAAAACCTTAGAAATTCACTGAAAAAACCATAGGTTTTAGGGAAAGTTATAGATAGTTGGACATTTCACTTGTACAAAAACAAGAGAAATTCCCCCGTTATAGTTAGTTCAGCTAACTATAACTCGCGCCCCCGCAATGCACTGCTGATGACATCACATATGACATCACTCATGACATGGTCAGTGACATCACTGATGACATCACTGATGACATCTCAATTGACATCACTGATGACATCACTGATGACATCATCTAGTGACTGTGTGTTTCTGTAAAGTTTAAATATGTTTAATATATATAGGGAAAGGAGTATTGAAGAATGAGTGGGTGTATAAGTGTCTGAATGGATGATTTAGTAGGTATGTGACTGACTCTATAAGTGAGTGATTAAATGTATCTTACTGAATGCACTGGTTAGTGACTAAACTGTGTGAATGTCTGTATCCGTCTGTCTGTTGGTGTGTAAGTGGCTGCATGGGTTTGTGAATAGCTACATGAGTGTCTATATGGGTTATTGATTAGTTGTCTGAGTATCTGTATGGATGCCTGAGTGTTTGTATGGGTGGGGTGTGTGTGACTCTGTGCATAGATGTGTGAGTGGGTGATTCACTGGGTGCATGGTTTCAAGAGTGCATCTGTGATGGACTGTATGGGTGTGTTAGTGAGTGAATGTATATCTCAGTGGTACATGGGTGAGTAACTACATATGTGAAAGGCAGTATATATGTGTGTTGGAATATATAAATAGCTATAAGTGAGAGTGTGTGATTATGAAAGTGACTGTATGGATGAGTGTGTGCTTGTATCAGTGATTGTATAAGAGCGTAAGAATGTCCTAGTATTTGTATGAGTAAGTGAGCTGGTGTGTGTATAACTGTATAGGTGAGTAAATGGGAGTGTGTTTAATGATTTGCATGCCTGACTAGGTGTGTGAGTACCTCTATGGATGAGTGGTGGTGTGTGAGTGTCTATATAGGCGTATGAGTGCATATGATAGTCCTGTACTGAGTGATTGTAAGTATGAGTGACTGTACGGGTGAGTGAGTGGATATGTGTTTAGACCTAAGAATCAGTGAATGGGTATGTAGTTATTGCTGCTGGAGTGTCTATGGTTTTGAGAATGGCAGTCTGTTATTTAGAGTTGGTGCATCAAAGGTTACATTAGGGTGTGAGAAGATGCATCAAATTATCACATGGATGATGTCATCAGTGATGTCATCAGCGATGTCATTTGAGATGTCATCAGTGATGTCATCAGTGATGTCATTTGAGATGTCATCAGTGATGTCACTGACCATGTCATGAGTGATGTCATATGTGACGTCATCAGCAGTGCATTGCGAGGCGCGAGTTATAGTTAGCTGAACTAACTATAACGGGGAATTTCTCTGGTTTTGTACGAGTGAAATGTCCAACTAACTATAACTTTCCTAAAACCTATGGTTTTTTCAGTGAATTTCTAAGGTTTTTTAAATGCTAATTTCTAACTATAACTTGCCTGAAACCTATGGTTTTTTCAGTGAATTTCAAAGGTTTTTTAAATGCTAATTTCTAACTATAACATGCCTGAAACCTATGGTTTTTAAGTGAATTTCAAAGGTTTTTTAAATGCTAGTTTCTAACTATGCCTACAGAGGTAGGACATGTGAAGAAAGAAGAAGAAAAGCGCAAAAAGAAGGAAGACAAATGCAGAAAGAGGCAACAGAAGTCCAGAAAGACGAAGAAAAGTGCAAGAAGAAGGAAGAGATGTGCAGAAAGAACCAACAGAGGAGTAGAAAGTACTCCGGTGCCCCCAACTTTTTGCTGATGGGTACTGGTGGTAACTGACTCTGTCTCTGGTGGTAAAAGACACTTAGAATACAGTGAAAACCCCTACATACACTAGGGAACACTATGCGTTGGGGTACCCCTGTGATTATCATGACCTCCTCTGTATTTGCCATGAGTTAGTGTCTGGGTCATTGGATGAGTACATGGGTACTGACCGGATCATTAGAGTACTGCAAGGAGAGTGGATGGTGAATTTATAAGTGCTTGTGTTTTGGCGGAGTGATTGGATAAGTACATGGTGCTCGCTGGTTGATTGGAGGAGTGCATGGGTAGTGACAGGGCGATGGCTGGACTGCATCGTTAGTGCTCAGGGTAAGTTGGAGGATTAATTCCCCTTGAATCCTGAGGGTCCCTATTTGATAAAAGCCCTGGCGGTGGCGGTCCCCGGGGCTTGGGGGGCCTTGGAGGCCCCCAAACATTAAAAAACAAGCCCCGTGAGGTGGCGGTCCCCGGGCTGCGGGGGCCCCGCGGGCCCTGCATATATTTGTTGGCAATGCCCCCGGGACCTGGCCCACCCGGGGGTCTCAATTAAATGAAGTGCGGTATCCTGCGCTTCATTTTTTTTTACATTTCGGTGGGATTCGCGACCCCAGCGCGAATTTCGCCAATTTAAAAAAAATATATGCTTTTTTTGTCCCTGAGCAGGCCTAGGGGTCAGGGTGTTTCTACCCTGCTCCCTTTTCTTCTTTTTCACCTTTGTTTCCCTGTTTTCTTGTGACTCGGTTCTACCGAGTCACAAGATGGCTGCCAACACTTCCTGGTTTGGAGTGTTGGCAGCCAATTAAAATGAAGCTCGTGGTCGGGAGGGTTCGTGGATCCACCGCGCCTCTAGATATCGATATTTGTTTTTACAATTTCTCAGCAACTACCGAACGCATTTACACCATTTTTAAAAGGTCGCTTTCTGAGCCAAGCAGTTCTCAAATAGCGACAAAGCACTTTTGAATTATTTGTTATCTCTATGTTTTTTTATCCAGTTGACCACTTGATTAAATGTTACGCTTAGGGAGAAAATGTGGTGTTACCAAGTTGGAGTTTCTGCTTCAGCTCGTCATTCTGTGATTCTGGTCAAATCACTTAATCTCCCCATGCCTACAACTAAAATGAGTTTGTCCTTGTATGATGTAACCAATGCTCATGTAAAGCACTCCAATATCTGACCAGCCTGCACTATATAAAACTGCAAAAAAACAAAGGATAAAAGTGTTTTCCACACTTCTGTCATTGGGCTATACGTGGGCTACATCTGGGTGATATTTGTGCTCCATTTGGGCTCATTTTTCTCTGGTGGCCATCTTGGGAGACTGCAATTACATTCATTAAACTTTATTCGATCTGATTTAGAAACATAGATCTTAAAAGTGTACATAAAAACAGTAAATCCTCTTTCTTAATACAATACAGTGAGAATTAATTAAAACCAGTAGGTAAAAACGGGTGTTACAAAGCCCGGTTCAGAGCAACTTCAGGTTAACAGAATAGTAAAGTTCAATGTTTCGCAAGATCAATCTCATGTACTTCGTGCAAAATACGCAATAAGGGGTCCAAGTAAGATGCAACGCTCCAATACCTGACCAGTCTGCACTATATAAAACTGCAAAAAAACTAAAAATAAAAAGTGTTTTCCACACTTCTGTCATTGGGCTATATGTGGGCTACATGTGGGTGATATTTGTTCTACATTTGGGCTCTTTTTTCTCTGGTGGCCATCTTGGGATACTTATTTGTTATGAAGTTTCCTAATTTCCTCATTTACTGCAGTCTCCTCAGTAGGAAATGCTTTCAGTTTTTACTTTGATTCCATCAAGAAGGCATTCAGATGTGTCACACATTTGCCATAAATTCAGAATGTTAGCACTCTAGTTGCTCATTAGATCACTGTAGTAAAGCTACTGCTCACCAGGAGTTAACTGGAAGTCTACTGCTGGTATTGAAAGTGATTGTTTCAGTCTGCATGTCAGAATTTTCTAATGAAATAGAAGAGGATTTGAGATCTCACTTAAAACATGCCCTAATTTTCCTTTCTGCAGAACTAACCATAATTTCTATGGCAAAATGAACCCCCTCATTTTTTTCCTTTTTAAATTAAATGTTTTAAGTGTTACCGGTTTATTCCAATCAAGATGGCTTCAGGTGTGCCATAATTTTGTCATAAGTAAGACTGTTAGCGCTCTAGTTGTTCTTTAGAACACTCTGGGAAGCTGCAGTAGAACACAAAGGAATCAACTGGCAGGCTGCTCCTATTGAAATATAACAGGAAGATATTTGTAATCTCACTGAAAACATGTCCTAATTTTTCTTTCTACAGCACTAACCATAATTTCTATGACAAAATGAACCCCCTCATTTTGTTCCTTTTTAAATTAAATGTTTTAAGTGTTACCGGTTTATTCAAATCAAGATGGCTTCAGGTGTGCCATAATGTTTTCATAAGTAAGACTGTTAGCGCTCTAGTTGTTCTTTAGAACACTCTGGGAAGCTGCAGTAGAACACCAAGGAATCAACTGGCAGGCTGCTCCTGTTGAAATATAACAGGAAGATATTTGAGATCTCACTTAAAACATGTCCTTATTTTTCTTTCTACAGCACTAACCATAATTTCTATGACAAAATGAACCCCATCATTTTGTTCCTTTTTAAATTAAATGATTTAAGTGTTACCAGTTTATTCCAATCAAGATGGCTTCAGGTGTGCCATACTTTTGTCATAGGTAAGGCTGTTAGCGCTCTAGTTGTTCATTAGAACACTCTGGGAAGCTGCAGTAGAACACAAAGGAATCAACTGGCAGGCTGCTCCTGTTGAAATATAACAGGAAGATATTTGAGATCTCACTTAAAACATGTCCTAATTTTTCTTTCTACAGCACTAACTATAATTTCTAAGACAAAATGAACCCCATCATTTTGTTCCTTTTTAAATTAAATGTTTTAAGTGTTACCAGTTTATTCCAATCAAGATGGCTTCAGGTGTGCCATACTTTTGTCATAGGTAAGGTTGTTAGCGCTCTAGTTGTTCTTAATTCCTTTGTGTTCTACTGCAGCTTCCCAGAGTGTTCTAAAGAACAACTAGAGCGCTAACAGCCTTACCTATGACAAAAGTATGGCACACCTGAAGCCATCTTGATTGGAATAAACTGGTAACACTTAAAACATTTAATTTAAAAAGGAACAAAATGATGGGGTTCATTTTGTCATAGAAATTATGGTTAGTGCTGTAGAAAGAAAATTAGCACATGTTTTAAGTGAGATCTCAAATATCTTCCTGTTATATTTCAACAGGAGCAGCCTGCCAGTTGATTCCTTTGTGTTCTACTGCAGCTTCCCAGAGTGTTCTAAAGAACAACTAGAGCGCTAACAGTCTTACTTATGAAAAAATTATGGCACACCTGAAGCCATCTTGATTGGAATAAACCGGTAACACTTAAAACATTTAATTTAAAAAGGAAACAAATGAGGGGGTTCATTTTGCCATAGAAATTATGGTTAGTTCTGCAGAAAGAAAAATTAGGGCATGTTTTAAGTGAGATCTCAAATCCTCTTCTATTTCATTAGAAAATTCTGACATGCAGACTGAAACAATCACTTTCAATACCAGCAGTAGACTTCCAGTTAACTCCCTGGTGAGCAGTAGCTTTACTACAGTGATCTAATGAGCAACTAGAGTGCTAACATTCTGAATTTATGGCAAATGTGTGACACATCTGAATGCCTTCTTGATGGAATCAAAGTAAAACTGAAAGCATTTCCTACTGATGAGACTGCAGTAAATGAGGAAATTAGGAAACTTCATAACAAATAAGTATCCCAAGATGGCCACCAGAGAAAAAGAGCCCAAATGTAGCACAAATATCACCCACATGTAGCCCACATATAGCCCAATGACAGAAGTGTGGAAAACACTTTTTATTTTTAGTTTTTTTGCAGTTTTATATAGTGCAGACTGGTCAGGTATTGGAGCGTTGCATCTTACTTGGACCCCTTATTGCGTATTTTGCACGAAGTACATGAGATTGATCTTGCGAAACATTGAACTTTACTATTCTGTTAACCTGAAGTTGCTCTGAACCGGGCTTTGTAACACCCGTTTTTACCTACTGGTTTTAATTAATTCTCACTGTATTGTATTAAGAAAGAGGATTTACTCTTTTTATGTACACTTTTAAGATCTATGTTTCTAAATCAGATCGAATAAAGTTTAATGAATTTAACTGAAGTCTCCCAAGTTGGCCACCAGAGAAAAAGGAGCCCAAATGTAGCACAGATATCACCCAGATGTAGCCCACGTATAGCCCAATGACAGAAGTGTGGAAAACAATTTTTATCCTTTGTTTTTTTGCAGTTTTATATAGTGCAGGCTGGTCAGATATTGGAGTGCTTTACATGAGCATTGGTTGCATCATACAAGGGCAAACTCATTTTGGTTGTAGGCATGGGGAGATTAAGTGATTTGACCAGAATCACAGAATGTCGAGCTGAAGCAGAAACTCCAACATGGTTCCCCAGTTGCAAAGTCTGCAGCCCTGGAAGTGACACCACATTCTCTCCCCTAAGCGTAACATTTAATCAAGTGGTCAACTGGATAAAAAAATAAAGATAACAAATAATTTAAAAGTGCTTTGTCAGCTATTTGAGAACTCAGAAAATATGTCCTCCTTTTAGTTTTTTAGAGCACTAACCATAATTTCTATGCAAATAAGACCCTCTCATTTCTATAATTTCTAAAGGAAATGCTTTAGGTATTACAGTTTTGATTACATCAAGATGACGTCAGGCGTGCCACACTTTTGTAATAAATATAGAATGTTAGCAATCTAGTTGTTCATTAGGATACTGTTTGGAGGCAGAGGTCAGGGGCACGGACTCAGAAAATTGAAGGCAGGTAGGAGGGTGCAGAGGCAACAATTTGACCTCACTGGACAGGCAGGAAGGGCAGTGGCAGCACAACATGGAGGGCAGTGGAAAGGGGGGCATGGGCAACAAACCAACAATGCAGGACAGGCACGAGAGGCTGTGGCAATATAATAGACCATTGAGGGCAGAAGGAAGAGGCAGTGGTAGTACAACCATACATGCCAACAGAGACGATTGAGGCAGGAAACGCCCAATGTTTTTAAGCCCAAAAGGGCTTTATTTTCTCTGTCTCTTGTCTACAATCTCCTCTTTTTCTATGCAAGTCAATGGGAAAAATCAATTCCCCAGTTTTTTTTTTCAAAATCTCCCTCTTACCAAGTTCAAAATGTTAGCAAGTATGGTACATTGGATCATGGAAGGCAGGAGGAATTGGGGTAGGGACATGGACTCAGATAACAGAGGACAGGAGGGACATGGACAGTTGCACCTAACTGACCTTACAGGGCAGGCATCAGGGTTTGCAGCAGCACAATACACCACACAGGGCATGCGGGACGGCAGTGCAGCACAACAAACCATGGAAAGCAATAGGGAGGGGACAGGACCATGCACATGGACAACAGAGAACAGACAACAGAGATGGACAACAGAGAACAGAGGACAACAGAAGAACAGAGGAACAGAGGAACAGAGACCAACAGAGAACAGAGGGGAAAGAGGCAATGGCAGCAAGCTGACCATACTGGACAGACAGGAGAGAAAGCTGCAGCATAACAGACCATAAAGGGCATGAGGGAGGGATCAGGGGCATGACAATGGAACAGACAAGCCAGGAGAGAGGGAATAGGGGTCTGCACATGAAAAGGGAGGGCAGGGGGCAAGGGGGCAGGGCAGGTGCAGCAAGCTGACCATGGAGGTCAGGCAGGATGGGCACTAGAAGCACAACACACCATGGAGGGCAACAGTGAGACTACAATGGCATACACACAGACCATGAAGGGAAGGTGGGAGGGGTCAGGGGCAGCTAGCTGACCACACTGGGAAGGTGGGAGGGGCCATGGCAGCACAGAAGACCATGTATGGCAAGCAAGAGGGTTAGTGGCAGCACAATTTGGCCATGATAGGCAAGAAGGAGGGTGCAGGGGCATGCACAAAGGATCATGGAGGTTAGAAGGGAGGGGTAGGAGCTGGGCACAGACAAGAGAGTTCAGGGGAAGGAGCCTCACAACAGACCACTCGGTGCAGGCAGGAGGAGCAGTTGCAGCACAACATACCTGGGAGGGCAGAAGGATGTGGCATTAAAATGGACCATGGAGAACAGGAGGCAGGGGATAGGGGCATGGAACGTGGACAGGCAGGGTGGAGGTGGCAGGGAGATGTTACAGTCATCTGACAATGCTAGGCAGGTGGGAGAGGAGTGGCAGCTCAACAGAAAACTCAGAGTAGATAGGAGGGGCAGTTAAATGGAACATGGTGGGCAAAAAGGATGGATCAGGGGCATGCACACAGACATCGGAGGGCAGGGGGAAGGAGAGTAGGGGCAGCAAGCTAAGCACAGAGGCTAAGCAGGAGAGCAATGATGGGCAGGAGGAGTGGACTGGGACATCATGCTAAATGGAGGGCAGTGGCAGCACATCAGACCATGCATGACAGGAGGGAGGAGGCTAGTGCATGGATTCAGACAACAGAGGATAGTAGAAAGTGTATTGGGCAGCAAGCTAACTGTTCAGAGAAGGCGAGAAGGCCAGTGGCAGAACAACGGCCACACAGGGCTGTAATGAGGGAGCAGGGGCACCCCTTTTTATTTCTTTTCTTTCGTCTAAGAACCTCTATAATATGCAACGTGCCCAGATCAATTTGGCCGATAGCCTTTCACTTTAAAGCAGAGGTCTTCAAAGTGTGGGGCGCGCCCCCCTGGGGGGGCGTGGATGGGTTCCCAGGGGGGCGCAAAGGCCTCTGTAAGCACATGTAAATGAAGACGCCTGGAAGTGCGGCGATGTTTATTTGCTGCATTTCCAGGCTGTCTTCATTTACTCCGAAGCCCTCAGAGTGCCCTGGGGCCGGAGGTCAGTGAGTGTGCTGCTGGGGGCTCCGCTGGGCAGTGTCTGGAGTCTTATTAAGACTCCGGCATGCCCGAGTTTTTCACAGGTCTTTAAGGACCATTTGCATACCTTTAGAAACTAGTTACCGAGGCTTAGTTTTTATTTCTGTTTCCAGTACCCCTGGGCCCCGACTCTGCCTATTCCTTACATTTGTATTTTAAATTTCCTGCTGTAGTGTGAAAATGCATTTCATGAAAAGGAATATAAAAAAGGGTTGCCAATAGAAAAATGCTCACCATGTATGTTTAAAGAGCCTGCAAAGACCTTGTTTTGACAATAAACAGGGTTTTAAATAAAAAGTATGTATTCATTTGTAATCTGACTTTGTCTGTTCCCTTTATTTTCATTCATGAATTATTCAGGCAGCCCTAGAACACATTTAAAAGTGCTTTCTATTTATATTTGCTTTTCGAAGTACGCACAGATAAGTGCTGAAAATAGGTCTTTAGGTGACTGTGTATTTTTGTACCGTCTGCGACATCAAAATAATGAGCTGGCAATCCTAATCATAAGACTGGAAGTTTGTTGCACGATCAGCACATTATTTATTTCCTCCACCCTCGAACCCAGATTAATACCATAATAGCAATAGTTTAACTTATATCTGAAACCCTACACCCCGTCAATAACATGCTGATTTACTTCAAATGTCTGGGAATGCACTCTGCATTCAGACAACTCACTCATTCTCACCCTTCACGCTCACCCTGCACTCACAGCGCATAGTTATGGATTTACCGCATTTGCCATATAATCCATCATCTGCTGCATAATTTGCAGATAAAAAAAATGCAGCAACACATGTTACCTCACAGTGGAAGGCCCTTTCTAAAGGTTGAATGGTCACCTTTCTGTTGCTTATTGCTATATGTGGGTGTTAATGTGATACTTATGAGGGGCAATAAAGGCCAGGACAGTGTTAACAAGTGTAAAAATAGCAAAATAATGCAGCAATGCTATCACAAAATATGCAGCATAATTCACCTTTGCTTGCTGCTGAATTTAGTCAACCATGCTGCATAATATGGCCTTCTCCGCCGCATAATTCCAATGGCACTGTTTATAGTGCTATGAGGTCCCAGCCTGTGGCAGAAAGCACTGTGAATATGTAAGTCATTATTTTAAAACCGTATTTACATACTCTAAGCTAGGTTGCTGCAAAATGATGCAGTGATTGAGATAAAACAAGTTCTTACAAAATATACTTTTTAGTAATAATTAATCAAACTGTATCTAATGCAGACATTTTTGTAAGTGTCTCCACTATTCCAGATCTCAGCTGATAACACCCTTACATTACATCTCAAAAAGAATAGATCTTTGCCACCATGAAGCTTTAAGCAGAGCCACTGGAATTATTCAGCAGAAGAGGACAATATTATGCGGCAGGTTTGACTAAATTATGCAGCAAGAAAAGGTAAATTATGCGGCATAATGCGCCACATTTTGTGGTTAGCATTACTTCATTATTTTGTCATTTTAACTCAAGGTAACCCTGTCAGGGGAAATATTTCACCCCATTAGTACCAGTTTAACACCCAAATACAGCAGTAAGCAACTACAAGATTACCAGTCAATCTTTGCAAAGGACCTTCCACTGCTCTGGAACACTTTGTCACGCGTTAAGTAACTTTTGTTCCGTTTGAGCTAGAATCTAGTTTTCTTTTGTTGAAAATCTGCAGATTATGTAGCAAATGCAGTAAACTGATAATTATGTGGAAAACGCTGCTGCTGCAGAAACTCATAATTCCAGTGGCCCTGGCTTTTAGTGACTCAATCAATTATTGGCTGGTAAGAAGGCTGGTTTCTTTTTAACTTTATGCACTACCACCACACCCTTCGATTTCAGGCAGAGGCATCTCAAAGTCAGTATTAACCATTCAGGGGCATTGTGAAAGCTGAGTCCATGGGGTGGCAGGTAGCAAGCCAGAAGGGTTGCATTCAGATCCAGCGCTCTAATCCTCTCGATCCCTGGGGCCTCACAGTAATGGTCCAAGAGACAGAGGAAAGGAGCGAGATTCATAGATATTGTCAAAGAGTAGGCCCAGAATAGGGAGCATTGTATGCGGACTCATTTTTGTGTTTACAAATGGCCAGAGGCAGCTTCTTCAGAGAGATACCCCAAAGAAGGGGACAATATAAGTTTTCTTTTTTTTTAAAGGGGCATTCATTAGTGAAGCTGGTACTGCTGCCAAGTGTGTAAGTGGCCACTGCTGGTTATCATTAAGGAGCAGATGCAGCAGGACTGGGGCCCAGGGATTTGAGGGGCCCACTGCATCACAGTTATGACTGTCTACCTTTAAAAAAGGGGCATCGAGCTTATTTTCCTTTCAAGCATTAGGACAGAGTTGAAGATCCGTCATGGTGGGGAAGAGGTAAAAGATGCAGAGGAGATAGCCTGCTACTCAGGACTGCAGTTATCATTAGTGCAGCAGGTATAGTTGCATTGGGGTCAAAGAGTGTAAGGGGCTCACAACACCCCAATTATGGGGAGCAGTTTGTTTGGGATATCTGTTTTTGTTTGATGCATTTTCTGTTTTATAAGTCTCATATTTAGTGCGGTTCATAAGCTATAGAAAACGTATTCCTGAAATCCTCTCATAAGCACCGCTCCCTGCACGCAGCCATGTCCCTCCCACTCACCCAATCCTGCCATAACGTTTTGGAGGGGGGCCCGACCTCAAAACATTTTGCTTAGGGGGGGCTCAGAGTAAAAAAGTTTGAAGACCTCTGCTTTAAAGTAATGTGTAGTCCATTGTTTATGTTGTTGTTTGCAATTGTAAGTATGTTCGTCAACGTGACTTGTTCATAATAAACATACTTACAATTGCAAACATCAACATAAACAATGGACTACACATTACATTATAGAGGTTCTTAGACAAAAGAAAAGAAATAAAAAGGGGTGTTAATATACACACACTATCCCTAAATAAAGTTCTAGTGATTATAGTTCCATTCCATTCACAGCTCATTTGAGATATCATGAGTGATGTCTTGAGTGATGTCACTGACCATGTCATGAATGATTTCTTTATTGTATGAATTCCTGAATTTTCGCATCGTGACCAGGCCAATATGGCTGACAGCTTTTTGGTTTAATGTAATATGTAGTCCTTTGTTAATGTTGGCAACTGGAGCCATTTCTACATTTAAATAAGGAAGCTACAATGACGTCTTGTATCGTGATCAAGGTTCGGACTAGCCGAAACGCGTGGATCGCGTCCTTTGTAGATTAAATACTTCCAAACTACAACCCGAGTGCTGATTCCTTCCTTGTAAGAGTGAGAGGAGATTGAATATATACATATATATACCTCTCTTGCTTCTTTCTGCACCTCTCTTGCCTCTTTCTGCACTTCTCTTGCCTCTTTCTGCATTTCTCTTGCCTCTTTCTGCACCTATCTTGCCTCTTTCTAAACTTCTCTTGCCTCTTTCTGCACCTCTCTTGCCTCTTTCTGCACTTCTCTTGTTTCTTTCTGCAGCTCACTCAGGGCACAGGATGACTTTGCAACAAGGCCTTTTTCTGCACCTCTGTTGGTTCTTTCTGCATATCTCTTGCTTCCTTCTGCACTTTTCTTCATCTTTCTGGACTTCTGTTGCCTCTTTCTGCATTTCTCTTGCTTCTTTCTGTGCCTTTCTTGATCTTTCTTCACATGTCCTCCCTCTGTAGGCATAGTTAGAAACTATCATTTAAAAAACCTTAGAAATTCACTGAAAAAACCATAGGTTTCAGGGACGTTATAGATAGAAATTATCATTTAAAAAAACCTTTGAAATTCACTGAAAAAACCATAGGTTTCAAACCGTTATAGTTAGAAATTATCATTTAAAAAACCTTAGAAATTCACTGAAAAAACCACAGGTTTCAGGGATGTTATAGTTAGAAATTAGCATTTAAAAAACCTTAGAAATTCACAGAAAAAAATTACAGGTTTCAGGGACGTTATAGATAGAAATTAGCATTTAAAAAACCTTAGAAATTCACTGAAAAAACCATAGGTTTCAGGGACGTTAAAGTTAGAAATTAGCATTTAAAAAACCTTTGAAATTCACTGAAAAAACAATAGGTTTCAGGGACGTTATAGTTAGAAATTAGCATTTAAAAAACCTTTGAAATTCACTGAAAAAACCATAGATTTCAGGGACGTTATAGTTAGAAATGATCATTTAAAAAACCTTTGAAATTCACTGAAAAAACCATAGGTTTCAGGGACGTATAATTAGAAATTAGTCTTTAAAAAACCATAGAAATTCACAGAAAAAACCATAGGTTTCAGGGACGTTATAGTTAGTTGGACATTTCACTAGTACAAAACCAGAGAAATTCACCCGTTGTAGTTAGTTGAGCTAACTATAACTCGCGCCCCTGCAATGCACTGCTGATGACGTCACATATTACATCATTCATGACATGGTCAGTGACATCACGGATGACTTCTCAAATGACATCACTGATGACATCACTGATGACATCATCCAGTGACTATGTGTTTCTGTAAAGTTTAAATATGTTTTATATATATATATGCCAAGGTGTATTGAAGAATGAGTGGGTGTATAAGTGTCTGAATGGATGATTTAGTAGGTGCGTGACTGACTGTATAAGTGAGTGATTAATCGTGTCTTACTGAATGTATGGGTTAGTGACTAAACTGTGTGAATGTCTGTCAGTTGGTGTGTAAGCGGCTGCATGGGTTGGTGAGTAGCTACCAAGTCTGGTTTACCTTCTGGCTGATTTGCACAAGGACCTCCATGCCAATATAACGGTTAATCAAGAAGGAAAATGCACAAGGCACTTTAAATCTAGCAGAGGGGTGCGACAGGGCTGCATTTTAGCGCCCCTACTTTTTACATTATATATTAATAACTTAGCCAAATCCCTTGAAACTGCCAGCTAGGATATTCCCACGAATAGGGGGCATGGTAGTTCCTGTGCTCCTATACGCGGATGACGCTGTCTTATTAGCCCGCACACCAATAGGGCTTCAGAGGTTATTGGATTCATTTGGGGCTTACATGAAATCTCTGGATCTTGTAGTGAATATAGCAAAATCCCAAACGATGTCAATGGGTCAGAAAATCAAAAAAGTAAAATCCTTTTATTGTGAAGGTGTTGAGTTATCTAGGGTGCCCTTTTTTTAACTACTTGGGGGTTTTATTTGATGAGAAGGGGACATGGGCCCCCCAACAAATAGTGAAAAAGAATTTGATGGCAAGATCAACGGCTGCTGTTCATGGCTTTGCTCAACGGCTGGGGGCCAAGCCAATCGAAGTCATGCTTAACATTTACAGGTCCAAATGCATGGCTATCGCTCTGTATGGTTCCGATCTCTGGGGCTATAAGTCAGGAGAAGGGGTACAGACAGTTGAAAATAAATTTTTACGCTCCCTCCTGTCTGTTCCACAGTCCACTTCCACATTTATAATACATCAAGAGATTGGGGCTAGTTACATGTCAGATTTGTTGAGGTTGGCCCCAGTGAGCTGCTGTTTAAAGACCTGGCTTAACCCCGAGTTAACTCTTCATCATCAGATTATCAGGGACTGTGGAGTGATTCATAACTCCCAAGAGGTGCCCTTCAGGTCCTGGATCCTTGTCTGGTGTCAGAGCGTACTTCTATTGTCCAGAAACTGCAAGAAGTGGTACTTAGAAACATTTGCTAACTGGAGAACTAACAGACACTGGGATCGCTGTTAAAGCCGCAGCCATTGAATTGCTTTTCAAACTCAACTTGCTGGTTTGCCCCGATGAAGAAGGTCTAACTTTTAGAAATGTTTCTATGTCCAAATATAGATGGCTTCATCTGGACCATGATGAAGATCTGCATCCGATCATCTGACATCCTGGGCACGAACTTTGGACTTCACCCATTTAAGCTCTCCCTCCTTCTTCAAAGACCAAATGAGAACCCTACTCTTCAGCAACCCACTGTCATCAAGTTCAGCTTTGGATCCAGCTTGCAGCTTGACCAGGTTATGACTCAACAATGGCCACTTTTTCGCCATATAAGTTCCTAAGTCAGTAGATAAACTTTCCCTTGGGACAAACATTTTCCCTGTATCCTACCCATGCTCCATCATGATTGGCCTTAACTTTTCACTTTTACCCAGTCTAGCGTGTCCAGATATCCTTAGTTGGTGCTTTGTGCTCTAGGGAGAAGCCAGGCAGTACGGCCTCTAGCACGGCTGACAGCGAAGGGGGTGGCACCAACGTGGTTTGCCCAATGGTTGGGCGTAGAGTTGCCACCATCTGCATCTGACCTTAAGAAAAAAGACAGTAAGCTCACCCCTTTTCCGTGGCATTATTTATCTCTTCAAAGGCATATATCCATCAAGCTCTCTCTTTCTCCAAGCTTTATAGCACTTGAGTAACCTGGTACCGGAGGGATCTTGCCGCTCACCACTCCACAGACAATAGATGCCAGAAGCGGCATTTATTCGCCAAACAGCCAGGCAATTAAGCAGTCAAGTACTCACCTAATCAAGTACCAGAAAATGATCAAGGCTCCATTTTGCAAGATCTGATAAAGGCTGCTTCACCTACCATGGGATGGAGGGTTCAGGCATCCTGCTGTTGAGGTTTGGACAAAGGCACCGGGACCGGTGCTTGCGATGGAACTATGACAATGCCTCCTTGGCGGATACCATAACTGTTTGTACTTACCGCGGAGCCCAAGCAACCTTGGCCGATGCCCGGTGGAGCTGTCCTATGCAGCTATAGAGGAGTTTGGCTCTGGTTCACCCCCTCGGCCGTCACCTACCCAGCCGGACATCGGACATTGTTTTCCTCGTCTTCCCCGTGGTGTTTCCCTCCCTCCCCGTCTGCCTGACTCCATCTGCATTCCTTACCCCTGTTTACCATTCCCCCTCTACCTTCCATTCCCCATAAGACGTGTGTCTGGGCTATGCCACGCGCTTATAACTCATTTATTGTGTAATCGCAAGTCTTTCTCTTATTTTATACATGGCTCCTGTAATTGATGTAACTATGTAACATGTAACTCGCTGCTCCTCATGTAAAGCGCTCTGATACCTCCGGGTCTAGCCAGCGCTATATAAAACTTTGCAAATAAATAAATTAGTTAAAATCAGCGCTAGGCTGCGGTCACTTCCCATTGCATGGAGGCAGCTGGCATTAGGCCAGTGAGGCTTGTATTCACTTGGGTGCCCGCTCCCTGCCCCCTACTTGCGTACTCTGTTTGAGACAGCCAACATGCAGTCAGGAAGAGTCAGGGCACCACCACCACCCATAAGGTGGAAGAAAAAATTGCAATATTGCCCAGCAGCGAAAAGCAGTAAGGCAAAATCTCTCTGGGAGAACCCGCCTTTAATTTCACCTATTACTCGCATGTTCAGAAAACCTACAAACATTCCACATAAATTTGACTTTTTAAAAGATCCAGTCTGGGCTATTTTTACCACCACAGATTACTCAAACACCCTCCCAGCACCCATCTCCACGGCCATAAGCATCAAGAGCACCGACCAGGATTTAAGTTCCATAAATGGACTGAGCAACAGAGTCGCAGACGATAGCTAAGCCAGCATTGGCAGATGAAAAAGAGCCCTTCTGGAGTCTGATATCCAACCTGGAGCTTCTCTCATTAAGGTCCCTGTCACCTCAACTCACTCCCAGCCCGCCTACATCGCACTTGTTGCCCAGTCTACGTCTGCTAAACGGCGCTCCAATGCCAATAGAGGCCAGTGTAAAAATGAACAATAGGGAAAGCTGCCAGACAACCCCCCAGAAGCCAGTAGGCCAGAATTGACCTCACCACACAGTAACTGGGCAGCCAGAGTCGGAGTTGCAACAACTGAGCTGCGGTTTTGACCCAGGATCACCTCAACTCATGCTCCCTGTTCAACATATGGGTGAGTTAAGCACCCTCAGGCCATCGCCACTTTGGCCTGGTCAGCATGCTAATGAACTGTGCTCCAAAAAGGAAGAAGACATATGCAATTGGAGCCCTCCGGGTCGACCTAATAACCAGGACCCTGAGGCCCATAAGAAAAAACAACCTAAAGGAAACATAGACAATCATGCAGGATCACCTATAGTATGTAAGTGCCCAGGAACAAATACCAGTGAAAATCTCCAAAACCACAGCATAACTGAACCTAGGGCCATTTTTGATCTTTTATTTAGAACATCTAAATTCACAATAGATGCCCTGACATACCAGTCAAATATAATGGATGTCCAAGATTTGCTTAATGTTAGGGCAAACTCAGTTGCAGGTATCAACCAAAAGCTGTCTGATCTAAACATTCTCATAGTCCGGGAACAAAATTTCACTGCAGTAACTTATGTAGACTGCACCTGTCCCCCATGATCAACAAATTTGCAACAATCCCAGATGTCCTGTCTACTTAAATAGAAGATTTAAAATCAAACATGGAAGTTTACTGCCATAAAAATGCCTTATGCACACCATGGCAACCACCCCAGGCCAGAACTCCAGCAGCATCAGAGTCCCCAGTACCCCGACTAAAGGGAAACTAGGGGTAGAGTGTGACTATCAGCCCTCATCGTCAGCAGAAGTGGCATGTACCCCCATCACAAACAAAAGTAACAACATTCTGTGCAAGGGTATCACTTGTACTTCTCAACCCTCTCCTGCTGTGCAATCAGTAAAACCCGTGACAAAAAAGCAGAGGAAAAAGCAACGCAAGGCTAGAACTAAATCAAAGAACAGCCTAGTAACTATCTCCTGCACTAGCACAATCAACGCGACCAAGAATGCAATAACATTCAAAGAAGAACTCATGCAAGAGAAAGGCCCAAGCAGTATGGGCATGGTACCAAAAAGAAATCTGTATCCAGTTTTCGACAAACACTCAGGCATTCCAATTCAGAGCAATAACCCTCTTGGGTGGGAGAGCCCCCCACCCTAGGTCAGACTTTGGGACCTACAAAACAAGCCCCTTCTCGGGCCTCATCAATCAGGTCATATGTAAAAGGGAGGAGGCACGCCCACCATACCACCCCATGGTTACCAGCAGGGACAGATAAGAAGCCTCTCAAATCAATTAGATGAATCAATCACTTCAAAAGCCGACCAAACTCAAGATTAGAGAATCTGCGCCACCTCAACAGCACACTTCAACAGTAACAAACCAGCCGAGAAGATTACCAGACTCCCCCCACCCCCAGGAGCAAGATGACATGGCTCCTGAGAGTCCTGCCCTGTTCAGCCCGGGCCAAGCGTCTGCCCGCATCAACAAAAAACAACTGATCTCCACCCCAGAATTTCAGTCCAGGGGAAGATAAGACATTCTTAACCGTGGTAACAACCTGAAAGTCTTGCTGGCAATTCCATCTCTTAAGAAGACAACGTCAGTATATATTCAATTAATCAAATTCCTTCCATCAAGGGAGGACAATGTGCAAGAGCCCACCCTCGTAACATGGTCCTCCAACCTGCTAGCCAGTAAAGTTCTTCAGTAGAAAGAATACTGTGCCGGCTGGGGAATTAAGATAAGCATGCCTTTCCCACCAGCCTATCCAGCACCTCTCGTCTGTCATAAGGAGCCCTAGAGGAAGAGGGTTTTTGAAGGCAACAAACAAATCCACTCAGTCCTCAGGAACCCTACTGGCAGAATGGCAAGATGGTTGCCTTCCCTTTTGCTGGGGCAAGAAACAACTTTATCCAAGGGCAAGCTGAGCTCCGTTAAATTAAATTTAGGCTGGGTGTAGGCAGACCTACATGGCGATAGTTGCCCCAGACGTTCTGCAACACAGTTGTCTCATAAAACCGCAATGCCTAAATCAAACTCAGCATCTAAACAAGTGGATTTCACGAAAGTGTGCTCTTGGAATATAAATGGGGTGCACACCAAAAGTCACAACAAGCAATTAATAATCCTTTTAGGAGAAATTCAAATTATTCTCCTACAAGAAACTTAGGATACACGTCAAATTGCAATGGAAGGATTTGCCGGTTACTTTAAAATCCAGCACAAAAATCAAATAAGTTTGGCCCCGAAAGGGGGGATTGACTGCCTTTATAGCCGCAGCACTAAAGACTGAAAGTGAGTTGGTGGAATTGGAGAATAACAACATTCTAATAGTCAAACCCCAGAAATGGCACATCGCAGCTCCCCGACCTCTGTTGCTCATTAATCTCTAAATTCACCCTGACTCATGGTCCAGGAAAACGATGTCCTCTAAACTGGTAAATGTTATATCAGAAAGTCTACAATATCTAACCCCCTGGATCTTCTTATCACAGGGGATTTTAAAATGAACTTTCTGGGGTTCTTTACCGAAGAAGAGCACACACTGCAACAGGACCATCATCTGTGCGTTTCCTAATCAGTCCAATGAACGTGCAACAACCAGACCAAGGGAAGCTAAGGCTGTCTCGCAGGTACAAGATCTAGAATCTCTTGGACTAAGAATTCTGAACGACAAGTACCAAGAAGATATTCCAACAGCGTGGTCCTTCCATTCCGGAGGTTCACACTCCACTATTGATCATACTGTAGCGTCACTCCTCCTATTCCTTTTGATCTCGGCATACCAGCTGCCATGGCCAATGAATTATAGCCTTCAAGGTTCAGTGCCTTCTACACCAAGAGGTTATTTACCTGCTGAGTGATCTTGTTACAACAAACTACAAGAAATTACGCTGGACGGATGACACAATAGGTCAATTGCAGCTATTGTCTCAGACAGCTCCAACCAATGCCTTAAGAACTATAAATACACCCCAGTACTAAAGTGGTCACTCTTCACTAATAAACTACTGGACGTCTGTTAATCAAAAACCAGTCCAAGTATCAATCAAGCCAAGGTGTGACTGAAAGACTTAACAAAGATTACCATAACTGCCTCCTGTCATATCATAAGGAGAAACCGAAGTAGAGCTCTAAGACTGGCCAAAAGTCACCCATGGAATCCGAAAATGTGGGCAAACCATAAAGACATAAACAAAATATATTGGAGAACTGTCTGGGAGGAGAAAACAAAAGTAAAGCAAAACCTCTTGGCAAAAAGAAGAATTCTAGAGGCTTCTGGAGACTGGTCAACAACCTAAACAGGGCCCCGATGGCGGTCTTGAGTTCAAACTTTACAGAAGCGAACTGGGTTACCTTCTTAACTAAGCATTTCACTCAGCCTCCAGAGGATACAGCCTTTTCTACCCAAGAGAAGGGATGTAGAACCATTGCTTCGCCACCTACAAACTCAGTCACTTTTCTGCTAAGTTTTACAGTAGAGCAAATATGTACCTCAATTAACAACAGCAGACAAGACGAGCACCTGGCCCAAATGGAATCCTGCAAGCACTTTATAAGACAAACCCTGCTTTTTGGATATCCATCCTGTCGATACTTTTTAACAGTGCCCTTCAACTAGAGACGATTCTGGACTCATGGCAGGGATCTATCATCACCCCCATTTTTAAAGGGGCAATCGCTACTGCCCGGAAAACTATTGTCTTATAACATTATTAGACACCGAGGCCAACCACTTGACGGGTCTTCTCCTATCAAAACTACAGCTCTGGATGGAAGAAAAACAAATTGTTCACCCTAATCAATCTGGGTTTGTAAAAGGAGCAGGCACAGCAACTAACCTTTTATCACTATCGGTCATTATAGACAAACAGAGGTTGAACAAACAACCAATCAATGTTTGCTTTGTAGATTTTAGATATGCATTAGACTGCATGTGGCGCAATCTCCTCTGGCAAAAACTGGGGTATCCGTGTTTGGCTACTGAAAGCAATACAGATGCTATACTCAGGAACCTCGGCAAGGGTGAGAATAGTTGATGGCTCCTTCCTGTCCAGGAAAAGAAATCACCACCCAGGGCTTAAAACAAGGATGCATGTTGGCACGATACTTGTTTAATCTCTTCCTGGCTGACCTGTCTGTAGCTTTGAAATAAGTAAACGCACATCCGCCAAGACTAGGAGACATGTACATTTCAGATCTTCTATATGCAAATGGTGTGATATTATTAAGTCAAACAAAAATCAGCCTGCAATGACTCATCAACAAGTTATCTCATCATTCATCTGTTAACAGAACATCAATAAATGAGAAAAAAAACAAAGTGATAGTAGTGAGCAATAGAAAGCGTAAACCTCACAGTTGGTATTTACAAGGTCATCAACTGAAAATGGCCAAAACCTACAGATATCTCGGGGTACTGTTTGACAATAAAGCCTCCTTCCTCTAACACAAGTAGGATCAGCAGAGGAAGGGTAACAATCTTCTCCTCGCATTCCGCACCTTGTAGAGATTCTTAGGAGGCCCTAACTATATGCCTCTGCTAAAGATAACTGCAGCAAAATTTCCACCGAGTATCTCCTATGGGGTGAGGCCCTACATGGCAGAGAGGCACTTACCTTAAACACGACCATTGCAAAGATATTTAGATCACTTTTTCCAAATCTGCTCCATGCCTCATTGGCTCAGATAAGACTAGAGTTTTCTTTACTAAACCAAACAACTTCAAGAAAGGGGGCCCTATGTGAAAGTTTGGAAGAGAATTAAGTCATTCTCGGATAACCAACCATGCCAGGCTCTCTGGTATGAAATACAAACAAATAAAAACTTGCTCTCCTGGCAGTACTTAGACCAGGCGATCGATCTGGCTGTTCGGTCATTGTGGGAAAGCACTTTGGGGCATATTTACAAGCCCCTTGCGCCACTTTTGCGCCGCCGTTGCGTCACTTATGTGACGCAGCGGCGACGCAAAACATGCGCCACGTTGCGCAATATTTACAACGTGACGCATCTAGGGAGATGTGTCATGTTGTAAACCCCTGCGCCACATGAAACCTGCGTCAGGTTTCATGTGGGCGTTCCGGTGCAGGGTGGGCGTTCCCTCGCCGGTACGCCTCGTAAAAGTGACGCAGTGAAATCTACAAGATTTCACTGAGTCACTTTTACGCCCATGCTGCGTCAAAACCCTGCGCCTGCTGGAAGCAGGCGTAAGGATTGACGCAGCATGTTAGGCATAGGGCACCCCCAAGCCTTGCTGGAGCTGCGTCGTGCTTGCGACGCGACTCCAGCAATGCGCCGCCTTTCCGTCGGGGGATGCGACACGCATCTGCCCATCCGTGCGCCACGTCGCGCCGCATTGTAAATGCGGTGCATCGGCGGTGGCGCAAGGGCAAACTTGCGTGACGCATCTTCCCTGGCGCATCCCTGCTGATTTGCAGGGATGCGCCAGGGAACGTAAATATGCCCCTTTGCTTCTAGAATCATTTATAAAAGCGGTCAACAGCTTTCTGAAAACAACATCTCTGCTAAAAGATAGAGATGCCTTCTCAGCCACATCTCTCGCAAGGATGATCCTGGGCGAATACAAGGTTCTTAAGCCACAGCCCTACCTGGAAGAGAGGTGGCCAATGCTGTTAAAAGAGCTCTTTATTAGACAGCGCTTTGGTTCCCTCACGGGCCTTATCCATGCAGTGCCTTGGCTCAGGACCACCAACAACGTTTGTTGCAGACTGTGTAAGGCTGAGGAGGAGGATATCACCCACACACAGTGCCTGTGCCCTGACCTGATGCTTGAAAGAAAGAGACTATTAAGAACTCTTTTTAACCAACATGGCATACGTACATGCAGGCAGGCAATAATTGCTTGCTTCAAGGCAACAGACCCCACCTTAAATAGTACCTTTACAAAAAATTTAAAACTTGCAGCAGTAAAACTAGATTGGTGAGGATTGCAGCCTCTCTCTACTGTTTATTAAAAACCTGTCTTTTGATGTAGCTCCTAAGCAATGTTTGTATTACATGCACATTTGCAGATCACGTCTTTTAAAGGCTGCACTTGAGGATTTTTAAATGGAAACTCAGCTAGTAAGCAAAAAGAAACTCCACTGGTAATAAGTCAGCTTAATTGCCACCCCAAAATAACAGTCTCTGAGTTACATCCCAGGGTGTGCCCAAGTGGCCCTCTTATGCTAATAATCACTTGCACTTTACCTGGGACGTTAGGAGCACTTTAGACTGTTCCTCCCTATAGATGTCTGTATTTTTACCTGTATGTGTTGAATTTACCATGCTGCTCTTGAGTCTTACGTGTCTTGTGCCCAAGTGACCCTCTTATGGTAATTGTCACTTGCACTTTACCCGGTATGTTAGGAACACTTTAGACTGTTTCTTCCTATCGTTGTCTGTATTTTAACCTGTATGTGCCGAATTCTCCCAACCGCTCTTGAGTCTTACGTGTTTTTTACCAAGTGTGTTATGTGTTTTTTATCATATAATGAATTGCAATAATTTTTTATGAAATAAGTTTAAATACTATGCTGATATGCACTTTAATGAACTTAAATGTCTAAATCAAATATTTATTCACGCACTATGCTTTGTGCTACATGGTGCTATTTTTAATTAAATCTTTTAAAAAATCATATCTCTGCATTTACTATTGGATTTGGGTCATTTTGGTGTCATTTTATTTATTAACATTTACTCTGTTTTCTAAGTTGTGGTGGGATTTTTCTTGTGTTGTGTTTTCACTTTATTACTGTTTGAATGCTGCATAAATACTTTGCACAGTGCCTCTATGTTATGCCTGACTGCCTGTCTACCAGAGGACGAAGCAAAGGCTTATTTAGTGACTTTAGTGGTTCACTCTGACAAAGATTGTTAATATTATTTGAAGGGGGTTGTTACCCCCTGAACTAATACTCCAATTTGCTACACAATGGCATAATCTACCTGAGCACTTAAAATGCAACTTGAATTTACCTAATTTGGATAAATGTTTCCTAAGGAAATGTAAATTACATTCAACTGAAAACTGTAAGTAGCCCTTAGTGGTTGAACATATGGCACTCTAACTGGAACCCTCAGGTATGGTAAACTGACTGTACAATGAAGTCATAGCATAGGTATTCAGAGGTTTGACAGCCCTAACCTCTCTGTAATCCCAAATGCTGTATGTACCAGATATGCATCTGTTAAAAAAACATCTACTTTTCAGATAAAATAAAATCAGCAAATAACAGTACCAAAGAACTATTTGTCACTGTTCAGAAGCTAAGTAGGACCCCTGAGAATAAAAATTGGGCCATTGATCAGACTTTTTGTGATACTTTAGCATCCTTCTTCTGTGACAAAGTATGTAGCATTAACAATGCATTCTCCACGAATCAGCCTGCGGAAATTCTTAGTCTTTCTGTTGAGAGCATAGGGGGCATCTGCAACCAAACAGGCCAAAATGGTTCATCAGAAATGAACTCAGCCCGGCTAACGACTTTCCCGACCAGTTCTTATGATCAAGTCCATAAGCTTCTCTGCACAGATAAAGCTGGCTCCCCGGCTGATCCTTGTCCTCCAAGAATAGCACATCTAGCTTTGGATCCTATTGCAGAGCATCTCACTGAAATTTTTAATCTAATTCTTAAAACAGGAATGTTTCCTAAACCTTGGAAATAGGCTTCCATTCTGCCTCTTTTAAAAAAAACTAATTTGGACCATTTGAACCCCAGTAATTACCGTCCTATCTCCCGGCTGCCCTTGCTGGCTAAAAACCTTGAAAACTTAATAAATCAAGAATTGACTACCTTTATTAACAATAACCATATCATAGATTCTACTCAATATGGGTTCAGAAAGGAGCACAGTACGGAGCTTGCCCTGATTACCGCTAATGAGGAGGTCAGACGTGCGGTCGACAGAGGAGGCAATGCCGCTTTGAGTCTGTTGGACCTCTCTGCAGCTTTCGATGTGGTGCATCACAGCTTACTGATAAGTTGTCACCAAAAGATTGGTGTTTGTGGTTCAGCTCTTTTTCTCTTTTCTAGCTGAGCGAGAGCAACTTGTGGATATGAACAGCTAGGCGTCACACACCTTCCAACTTCCTTGCGGGGTTCCAAAGGACTCTTTGCTCAACCACTCTCTTTTCAATTTATATGTCACCCCCTTGACCAGTCTTCTTAAATCTTTTGGCTTTGCCATTGTGTCCTATGCTGATGACATGCATATTATTATCTCAGTGACAAACAATATTCAGGACACAGCTTACAAGTTTTAAATCTGTATCCAACAGGTTAGTAAGTGGATGATGGAGAATTACCTGAAGTTAAATATGAGCAAAACTGAAGTTCTGTTCTTTGGTTGTAACACCTCCTTTTGGTCCCCTGATTGGGGGCCTCAGGAACTTGGCCCACTCCCTATTCCGGTAACAAAAGCAAAAAATCTCATAGTTATCTTCGACTCAGCTTTGTCCTTCAAACATCAGGTAAATGCCATCACCTTGTCCACTTTCTTCACATGAAAAACTCTCAGGAAAATCTTTCCTTTTATACATCTTGATCTTCAAAAATCGGTTGTTTCTGCACTTATCCTATCTAAGTTAGACTACTGTAATGCTCTCTTTGTTAGTCTACAGAAGGGTCTTCTTAACAAGCTACAGGTTCTTCAGAACGCGGTGGCTCAACACCTGCTAGGGATTCCCGGACATCACTCTGCCAAACAAGCTCTCAATTCCCTCCACTGGCTCCCCATGAAGAAAAGGACTGAAAGCCCTATGTATCGCTTTTAGGGCCCTCCATGACTATTGACCGTAATACCTAAAACATTAGTATGTTCCATCTAGAAACCTCCAGTCATCCACTCTAAATCTGGTTGAGGTCCCCAGATTCCAGCTATCAAACTGGTGGGGGGGGGGGCAAAAGTTTTGTTACAACCACCTCTAAATTGTGGAACTGTCTTCCCACCCATTAAAAAAATCTCCTCTGACTTGCTTTCCTTTAGGAAGGCCCTTAAGACCTAGCTTTTCTCCCTGTAGCCCATCTGCTACAGGTTCTATGATTGTGTGCCGCTATGTCTTTAGTTTTCACCCCAGGTTCTCTAGCGCCCAGACACCTCCGGGTATTAGTTTGCCCTTTATAAACAAATAAATAAATAAATGGTAATGATGTTTAGGCCCCTATAATCCATGCACTTCTATGGCACCAACTTGAGAGAGCACATTTAGGAATAGAACAACTGGGTTATAGCAACTAACTGACTCACCCTTCCTCCACCCTCAGCTATATTAGCATAGGCACTTCTTACTTGATGCTACCAATGACTTATATGACATCTATGAAACTTTTTATGCTGGAATGCTGGCCCACATATCATTTGCGATGAGCCCATCAGTTGTTCCCAGCACATGATGAGTCAGTTTTAAGATTTAAAGCAATTGACAAGGACATGGATAAACAATTGGGGTTGTGTTGTGGTTTCAAGAAAAACTAGGGAATTAACCCCACATATCCTAAAATAAACAAGCCATTTTTATTTTTGTGGAGCTGTGTTGGAAAGTGGATGATTAGTAGTGGTAAATATTAACCCTGGGCATCCAATTCCGCTCCGCTCGCGGAATTTGCGGAATTTAGGCAATTTTGCGTTCCGCGGAGAACGCGGAATTGTCAACAATTCCGCGATCCGCGGCGTAGCGGAATTATTTTCTTGTCGCGCTTTAAAAATGCGTTCTAGAGCGCGATAGCGACTTACCGGGATTCCTGCGTTCGCCGACGGGTTTTCCTATCCGTTCGCGTGCGCCACGAGATTTCGGTAGCCGGCCGCGTCATCCCGCGAGAGTTTGCGATCGCGAACACGTCATTCGCCGCGCCATCGGACAACGCGAGAGTGTGCGATCGCGAACACGTCATTCGCCGCGCCATCGTGCACCGCGAGAGAGATTGCGACCGCGAACACGTCATTCGGGCGCGCCATCGGACATCCGGCGATATTTTTGTACAGCTCGCGATCCCGAACACGCAAAATTTTCAATCTGGAGAACAATAACATCGCAAGCAGCATAAAACCTTCTATAAATTGATGATTTGGATGAAAAAAAACCTCAGATTGATATTTGGCTGTCCTTTTTGGTCAAATTTTTGGGGGGGGAGAGGGAGGAAGTGCCACAGAGTCTCCTACTTCCTGTTCCTGTCCAGCAGGCTCCTCCCAGTGCTTTGTCCATCTCCTGTTCATTTTTCACTTGGATTTGAGCTGGAAGGATCACTCTTTGTGTCTGCTGCATCATTATCATTGGATTTGAGGATTTTGGGATTTGAGATTTTACAAGTAAGTTGGTGTTGTTTGATTGGGGCATTGCAGTTGCTGCAACTTCATTTTTGGTACTTTTCATCATTTTTAAAAATAAATCGTTGTGGGTAGCCAGTAGGTCCAGAGCTAGTCATGGGTCATGGATTGCTGTGTGATGTATTTATTAATTTCAAACATCATTTAGGGGGCATGGATGGCATTGGATTGAATTGGAAAATGTGTTTTTTTGGGTGTATTTCAGTTTTTTGGGCTGTGTGTTAAATACATGCCTTAGTTGTGTGTGGTGTGCTGCAGGCCTTGTTTAGCCCTGTGTATTTTCGTTTTTGCATTTTATTGCATTACAGGCAAAGCAAAAGCAGGGTGGTTTACCATGCAGCCTTTGCCTGGCTATTATAGGCCTGTTTTCAGTACATTGTTTTCCAGGCCTCCTGCTTGTTGCTTGTGATTTGTGAGTGTCCATGTGGCTGGTAGCCATTTCTGGTGGGAGTTACAAGTGTGCTGCTTTTGCCATATACTAAGGCCTGCATGTGTTTCCCTTTGTGGCCTAGGCTTCTTGTTGTGGGCCTGGCCATGAGGCTGGCGGCCATTTTGAAGCCAGGCAGTGTGCTTTTGCCATAGGCCTGCATTGTCTGTCTTCAGTTTCTTGTTGTTGTGGGCCTGGCCATGAGGCTGGCGGCCATTTTGAAGCCAGGCAGTGTGCTTTTTGCCATAGGCCTGCATTGTCTGTCTTCAGTTTCTTGTTGTGGGCCTGGCCATGAGGCTGGCGGCCATTTTGAAGCCAGGCAGTGTGCTTTTGCCATAGGCCTGCATTGTCTGTCTTCAGTTTCTTGTTGTTGTGGGCCTGGCCATGAGGCTGGCGGCCATTTTGAAGCCAGGCAGTGTGCTTTTTGCCATAGGCCTGCATTGTCTGTCTTCAGTTTCTTCGTGTTGTGGGCCTGGCCATGAGGCTGGCGGCCATTTTGAAGCCCGGTAGTGTGCTTTTATCCATAGGCCTGCAAGCTTGTAGCCTAGTCTGCCAACAGGCCTTTCATCCAGTGGGCCCAGAGGTAGTCAGGGGTGCATGAAACAACTGTTTCTGTGTGTTCTGTTGAATTTAAACATCATTTAGGGCACATGGATGGCATTGGATTGAATTGCAAAATGTGGATTTTTGGGTGTATTTCAGTTTTTTGGGGTGTGTTAAATACATGCCTTAGTTGTGTGTGGTGTGTTGCAGGCCTTGTTTAGCCCTGTGTATTTTCGTTTTTGCATTTTATTGCATTACAGGCAAAGCAGTGTGGTTTACCATGCAGCCTTTGCCTGGCTATCGTAGGCCTGTTTTCAGTACATTGTTTTCCAGGCCTCATGCTTGTTGCTTGTGATTTGTGAGTGTCCATGTGGCTGGTGGCCATTTCTGGTGGGAGTTATAAGTGTGCTGCTTTTGCCATTTAGGCCTGCATGGTTTTCCTCTTGGCTTACTGCTTGCATCCATCCCCTTTGCCAGCTGCAGCTCCCTGAATGATGTGATGAGCAAATAATTTAATGCCAAACAGGGTCCACTTCTATTACATTTGTATTTTGGTTGTTGTTCCTCTTCTTTCCTATCCTTCCTGACAGTGTACACAGTATACCATGAAAGCCCTTGTTGACAGTCTCACAAATGGCTACACTAATTTATATCTTTTATTTGTTTGTTTGTACTACTAGTAATTGAACCACAACAACAAATGCAACATTTCACTGATGTTCTTCTCCTGGCTTCTTTGCTTTTAGGTGCACAAAAAGACAGAGGAGGAGGTGTCATCATCATCATCACCCGTTGTACTGCCAGGCAGAAGTCCTGCTGCGCGTCACGTCCACGTGTGACCACAGACATCTCTGCAACTTGTGCACCTGTGTCCTGCTGACATCTGAAGAAGATGGCCCCAAAGAAAGGTACCAGGTCCTCCAGTACCAAGAAAGTTGCCAGTGAGAAGAAGGGACAGAAGAAGGAAGTGGCACTTGCCAAGACTGGTGTGCCGGCCGATGTGTTTTTGGTAAAAAAACTTACGCCTGCAGCAGCGGTGTCCAGCGGGGACCAAGCTGGGAGCAGCACCTCTGCATCAGTGGGCCCACCCCAGCAACCTAGGCCCAAGCCCATGACTGTGGCAGAGGTAGCCAGTCTACTAACGACCAGTGATGTTGAAATGTCATTATCGCAAAGTAGTACCCAATCCACGCACTCGCAGGCGGAAACTCAGCAGATAAGTGGGCAACCCCAGCCGCAACCCCAGCGGCAACCCCAGCCGCAGCCGGAGCCGCAGCCAGAACCACAACCACAGCCGGAACCACAGCCGGAACCACAGCCGCAACCACAGCCGCAGCCGGAACCACAGCCGGAACCACAGCCCACAATAGTAGTTGTTCCACCTGAAGTAGGGGCAGTTCAGGAAATCGAGCTTTTTGCAGACGAAGAGGAGCAAGCCACTGTTCCAGAAGATCCATTGTCTTCCATACCCCCAGCAAGGAAAAGGAGGGTTAGTCCATCAACTTCTTCTTCAAGCCCCGCTTCTGATGATCTAGATGCCACTTGGAAGCCACCAGCTCAGCCTGAGAGTGATGCACGCCACAAGACAAGGCTAGTGAAAAGGAAGGTTCCAGAAAGCCTTACAGTTATGGAGGTAGATGTAGACGAGGGGGTGATGATGATGAAGAGCCAGTCATCACGAACATCACTCCTGGGCCTGCGGAGATGGAGACCAACATTATTAGACTATCCCAAATCGCTGCGAGGGATGTAGCACGGATACCACCAACACAGGTAACGCCAACACGACCTCCAGCTTCCATATTTGCCTTTGCAAAGGCCCGGCAGGGACCTACATCCAGCTCAACCACCACCTCAGTAGGTGGTGGTAATGTAAGTGCACAGAGTCAAATTCCATGCACACCCTCCATTTCATCTGGTATTGAAAGTGGCACCTCCAGCAGCACCAGAAAGTTCTCCTCCCCAGTTTGGGACTTCTTTTCGGTTAGCAGTAAGGAGGAGAACATTGCTATATGCTCAATTTGTCGGCAGGCTGTTAGGCGGGGTAAGCTTGGTACAAACTATGGTACCGGAGGACAAACAAGTCATCTCAAAAAACACCACACTATCAAGTGGGAGGCTCACCTACTTCACTTAGAAAAAGTAAAACTGGACCCATTGCTGTTGTTGGGGATGAAGAAGTAGGGGAAGATATGATCGCGGTGGAAGGTCAACAAGAGGGAGACATTTCTAGCCCTACCCCCAGCAGTGTACTGGTAACGCCCACATCCTCAGCAACATCTGAGTGGCACCGTAGTAAGAGTCAACATGAGACACCAAAGGCAACCGGGCACTGCAATGAGCAAAAGTGCAGCATCGTTGAGCCTAGCTGGGTTCAAGAAGAAAGGTGCACCACAAAGGAAAATATTCCAGCCTACCATTGACAGCATGCTTAGGTCGGAGGGGCAGTACCAACGCAACCACCCAACGGCACGGTTGTACAATGCGAAGCTGGCTAAAATGTTAGCGCTGGACCTTCTCCCTTTTTCATTTGTGGAAGGGGTGGGTTTCCTTGAATTTGTGTCAGCCATCTGCCCTAAATGGAAGGTTCCCAGCCGGTCCTATTTCGCCCGAGTTGCTGTTCCAGCACTACATCACGATGTGCTGGAATTGGTTGGACAAGCTTTGCAGCAGAGTGCTGTTCACAAAATCCACCTGACAACAGACATGTGGACCAGTTGCCAAGCCACTGATTACATGTGCATCACTGCACACTGGGTCTCTTTTGTGGGGGTTAGAGACAAGCTATCTGAAGTAGGTGCTGTTGACACAGCTGCAATTTTTAATGCTTCTCGGAAACATGCAACTGTAGCCATGTTCGCCATGGAGAAATCTCATACTGCTGAAAACATTTTGGAAGAGTTTAACAGCAAGGTCTTTGAATGGCTGCGCCCCAGAGGGCTTCACATTGGTTTTGTTGCCACGGATAATGGCAGTAATATACTTAAGGCCATGACGCTTGGTGAGTATTTCAGGGTCCCGTGTTTGGCGCACTGCATTAACATTATAGTTCAAGACTTTCTGAAAAAAGAACCCATAGTCAGCAACTTACTGACCACCTGCCGCAGAATATGCACGCATTTCAGCCATTCTTTTAAAGCCCGGAAGCAGCTGAGGATCATTCAACGTGACTATAGAATGACAGTCAAAGCACTCATCCAGGAGGTGGCAACACGTTGGAACTCAACGTATTACATGCTTGACCGTCTGTTTGAGCAGTACAGACCAATCAATGAATATGTCATGCGAAGGGCGGATGCTACTGTGAAAGGCATGACCCTTCAGATGGACCAATGGTGCCTAGTTAAATCTCTTACAGAGATGCTTCTTCCTTTCGAGGTCTTCACACGTGAAGTCAGCAAGGAGGACTGTACTATGGGCCAAGCTATCCCATTGTTGCACATGCTAGAGCAACAGCTGAAGGGGGTGTGTGAAGCGTACATAGGTGTGGAGGAAAAAAAGAAGCATATGAGTTGGTGGAGAGCTTATCATGTCGCTTAAGTGAAAATGCAAGGGTGCAAAATAAGATTCTGTCACAACAACATTACATTTGTGCCACAATTCTGGATCCACGGTACAAATCGGCACTGCACAGTAAGACATTACTCCCTTTTTCAGAAGTGGATGTTGCCCGGTACAAAACTTGGATAGCTGAGGCAGCCAGTACATTGGAAAATGAACGGCTGGTAATTAAAGGCCTCAAACCCACGTCAAGTACTGCAGCAGGGCATCCGGCGTCAAGTTCAACTTCAGAGCCTGTGGGCAGTGCATTTGGTTCACAGCTGTCACCAACACTATCGACAACAGCAAGAACCGGATCATCAGCCCCAGTACAAACGGCACAGGATTGGTATTTACAGCAAGGACTTGCTAGGTCCAGTGCTGATGCAAAGACAAAAGAGGCCGCACTAAGTTTAGCACCCCTGAACATTGACCGAATGGTCCAGGCCTACCTGGATGACCCAACAGAGGTCTACATTGATCAAAACCCATTGCGGTATTGGTATGGCAAAAGGGGCCAATGGCCAGTGCTCAGCAGGCTGGCGATAAACTATCTGGCTTGCCCTATCGCAAGTGTCTCTTCTGAACGTGTTTTCAGTGCTGCTGGTTCCATTGTAACAGTGAAAAGGACCAGTCTCTCACCCAAAAACGTGGAGAGGTTAACCATGATCAAAATGAATCAGCAATTTATACCACCGAATTACACAATACATGAATCAACGCAGGAAGATGAGGACAGCGGCTCAGGTGACGGAAGTAGCGTGTTGGATGCTGATTACCTACTTCTGGTTGAACCTCCAGAGTTTGAGGACGAGCTATACTTCCCTGACAACTAGGCTTCCACTTCTTACTGTGGTTCTCCCTTATTTACTTCTATTTGTGTGTCTGTCTTTCTGTTTGGAAACTTCAAATCACAACAAATCCATCACCACCGTCTTCGTATTTTATTGCCTTATATGAGTTTCAGCTCTCTGCATTTCAGTCCACTCCTCCGAGTCCTGCTCCTCCATCCTCCTGAATCGACCTAAATCTATTGCCCTCAAGCCAGATGATGATTGGATGTAGCATAATCGAAGAAAAACTAAAATCTTGCCTCGTTGAGTCTCTCCAAAAGAAGTGGAACATGATGATGACTACTATAGCTATCCTCCTTTCCGAGCCGATACAGACTGCCCATTAACTGAAGATGAGAAGGAACAGGTAATGAATGATGACATGCATTGGACGCTGACTGAGTGATTTGTGTTGTTGTTGTTTGTAGTGCATGAAGGTAATTCATTGTGTACTATTATCTAATCTACACACTAAAAGTAACTCAATGCAATGTTTGTTTCCATTCTTGTTTTTCAATAACAATTTTCTACTTCTACTGCAGGCCGATCCATTGCATTTTGAATATGGAAAGGGGACTCAATCTGTACACTACTGCACACTGAGTTGGACAACACACCATGATGATGACCACAGTGACATTATCTCTTCGCAGTCACTCAGTACGATCCGAGATGATTGATGGAATAACTCAGTGCGTTTCATGAGTGCATTAAAAGGTAACCAAGTCAACAACAACCACTGCAGACCTACATGTCTGTGTAGTGGTGGAGTCGAGTGTGGTGGTATGACTGACAGCGGGGCATTGATTTAGTCACTTAATTTGTAAAATGCTATGTTGCTGTATATCTGCTTTGTCTGCCTCTGTCAAAAAAGGTACGCTAAATGGAGGATGTGTCACGGGTGCCGTGGGCCTGCTCTGTCCTGTTGTTGTTGGAGGTTAATGCTGGAAACAGACTAGAGTAGACATGATGTATCCAAATCCATGCCGCCTCTGAAAGTGTTCTTGTTGCACTCCACCGTAATTTAGGCATATTTTTTCTACTTGATTTTTCAATATCCCTTTTGTTTTCCCATCTGCAATTACAGGCCGGCCCTTACCCTGTGCTACACTGGGAAAAACAACTCTCACTTACCTTACCAATGAATCTACATCTGCCAGGCAGGCAGTGGCGTCACCCAAGATTGATGGCCGGAGCGTCCATGGAAGGGAGGACCAAGACGAATGCCGAGATGCAACTCCCCATTTTGACCAGGATAACATACAGTAACAGTATCAACTTTCATCATCTTTTAAATTTGATTCATTTTTTGTCTTCAATCATTACTACTGTGTGTTGTTGTTGTTATGTTTGCTCTCTGCTTATAATTCAATTCATCCCTACAGCAATTTTTGACTTTTCTTTGCTATCTTTAAGCCCGGGCCGGTACAACAGAACAGAAACTGTATGTAATTCGGGTCTCTCTGAGGGCAGACAGGCAAGGCAAATTGCATAATATACTGCTGCCCTGTACTGTCTAATTGTCTAGTAGTAGTAGTTAGTAAGTACTATCATTAACCATCAAGTTATCATCATCATGCATGCATTTCCTTTTTCTCCTTAACTGATTTATGGATATGGTTGTCTGCCAAGATTGTGTTTTGTTGTTGTCCATGCGTACTGTTTTTCTTTGTCAAACCTTTCCCAAAACCCCCTTCCCAACCATTCATCAAACCCTAACCCTCTTCCCCCGGGCTGTGTGACTTATTGAGGTGTGACTAAATTAAATGTACACCAATAATTTATCACACGCTTGCTGGGGCGGATGTGGCTAAAGCAACAAAAATGCATTTTCAAGGCAGGGCGCGGATCTTCTTCTGCTTGCCCACCCTCCTATGAGCAGTATATTTGCGATTTTTTTTTTTTTTTTACCAAAGGAACCTAATCCATCAGCATTAATTGCCGGCATAGATTGGATTTGTTGTCATCCTCCGAAACAGCACTAACGGTTACGCTTGTGTCGAGTCACGGTGTACTGTAGGCCTAGTCGAGTGACTCGACACAGCTAGAGTTTGTAACTCTATGTACTAGGCTATCCCCGCAACCATTATGTTTCCTTGTATTTTGGCATATTATTGTTTGGCAGTAAGTTCCGTACTGTACTTCGTTCTACTACTCCTCCCACAGTCTCTCTCAGGCGACTGACTGTCTCATTTTCTTTTATTTGCAAGTGCTACTGCCAGGGTCTACTACTACTACCACCACAACCATGGCATGTTGGGAAAGAAAACCATCATCACCATGCAGCCATCGCCGTGCCCAAGTTAAACATCAAGCACAGGTAAGAGAAGAAGTTTGGGGGAGGCATAATTAATAACGGAATTTTTTTCATTAATTCTATTTCACACACCCTTTGAGTCCAGTTGCAGAATGCATAGATTAGGAGGAGAGACTGACAGTACTAGTAGGACAAGTCCCTCAGTGAGGGGTACCGCATCTGTCTGTTTGTGTCTTAGTAACTCAGCCAATTATTTAAATCAAACACTGGCTGTGGCACTGCACCAGCAAGGAAACCGTGTGACGTAAAACAGTAACCCCACCCACAAAACATTAACCACATCGTATATAAAGTCTAAATATGTAATTTAATACCCTAACAAAAATAAACTATGTAAAAAAATCCCACAACACCTGACCCACCCCTCTCCCTAACCCCAACCAATGTTCATGTCCCGGAACGAAAAAGTCCAACAAATGTCCAAAAGTCCAAAACCCAACGCCCGATTCCCACCCACCAAAATAAGCTATAAAAAAGGGGCAATAAATAAACGGGGTCTCAGCGGGCTCGCCTCTCCAGGACACGGATGCGCTCCTCTAGGCGGGCCACGCGGTGCTTCAGCGCGCGGCAGTTGCATCCACAGGGGGGCAGCAGTGCTTCTTGCTGTGTGGCGGCGGGCGGCTGCCAGGCGGTGGCGCCGTAACACTGTAGGGGGGTGTCTGGGGCCCGGGGCATTGGAGGAGGCTGCAGCTGCTGCCGCCACCTCCTCCTCCTCATCCTCTAGAAGAACCAGCCGCTGGTATTCGGCCTGTATGGCCTCCAGCTTCCGGCGCCGGGCCTTGGCTGCCAACTCCTTCCTGTCGACTTTACCTTTGGAAGGAGTAGCTATATCAAGAAGAAAAACAAGACTATTGTAAAATATACTCTTAGCAAAGCAGCCAGACAAATTCATTCTACACATAGTGGCACAGTAGCACTAGCAAGCACAGTACGTAACATTTGTGGTATGTATCTATCCTCCCACTACCTCGGCCTCGAACATTTGTGGGAGTTTCAGGCATTCCACCACCCATGCATCTGATTCATATCACACACCTATGCATGCATCCCACGTATCCTTCTCTGCCAGTCATAAATATAAAATCTCGCCCGTCCTTCCTCCTTCCACCCTTCTTTCCCTTTTCGTTCAACCCATCCATCAAGGTCATCTGATCAGACTTTTAGTCTTCTCCATAAAAATTTCACAGCTGAGTTGAAGTCCGATAGAAGAGGCCATTGGTTACTCTCAGTACACTCCCGTCGCTAATGCTATTGCTAATGCTAAGTAAAGGGTGTCTTCTTCAACCGTTCACAACAACTTCTTACTTAAGTCTCAACAGTACAGTATACATTACACCCTTGCAGCGAGTGTAATGTCAATAAGTAAGGATTAGGAATATAACTTACCACCGCCCGCCACTGCTGCTGGCTCACCCCTGCAGCTCCTCCAACTGCCGCATCGCCTGCACCCTCAGCGGCCGTGTCACCTTCGCCGCTGGCCCCGGTACTGGTGGTCGGTAGTACGCCTAGAAAAACATTACACATTTTTCAGATGCCATATACACCTCCCCTATTTTTCACTAGCAAGAATGAAAAAAAGTTAATACATACATAATACATATACAACATACATCACTAGTATAAATCAGGTAGTAGAGTAGACACTAGTAGTGTTATATGGTCCCTAGGGTCATTCTAGTCTTTGCTAAGTTACCCCGAGCCATGCAACCATTTTAGCTCTGTCTTTTATTTTTGCGCAAGTTACCTCGCAGCTTGTTGTGAAAGACGCCTTTGAGCCCACATGAGCTCATACTGCTACTGTCTGAGCGCTGCGTACAAGGTCGAAAAACAAGCGACTTTGTTATGGAGTTCTGGTGTTAGTCCATATTGCTTATCCATAAAAAAAACAGCACTTTTTGGCACGACTGAGAAATGCTTGCACTATACTAACGCGCACCATTTTTCTCATTACAGACGGAAGATTCCCTTATACGAAGAACCAGAGCTTTGCAGAGCTTATGATGTAACCAGTACTAGGTTCTTCTAAGGTGAGGGCTCCCAGAATTCTCACATCTCCATTTATAATTTTATATAAACTAGATTCCTACCAAGGGGAGGGTGGTTCTTCCACCACTGTTCAGTTATCATGATCTCGCCTTTTGGCTTCTATGGACTTGTAGTTGTAAGTAACTTGTAAGTCTAACTAAGTGTAACAATGTTTATTGTTTTAATCTTATGCATTTTGCTGTTGCTGCTGCATTATACAACGTACAGAGCTTGTCAGTTGGAAATAAAAATAAACCTTTTGAACTTACATAGACTCGGTGGTATTTGGTGTGGACTTACACGAGAGAGTGAGCAAAAGGGTGTGCATTGCTTCCGCGACAGAGGTTGGGAGTGTTATGTTGTCTGGGTTGTCTACTCATTGGGTATTTTGGGGGGCGTTCGGAGTAATGAGACACTATAACTAGTCGGTCAGGGGATTGTGGTGGCTTCTGATTGAGGTGTGAGGAAGGTCCAACCTCCCATCACCAACGTCCTATTTTCTTGTGCAAAGTTCTGTATGTGCAGAATCCCTACAACAGTAGTAGTATGTCCTATCCTATCTAAAATTCTAAAATGTGGTTGGGCATTTTCTTGGTGGGAATTGTCGAAAAGCCTCAAGAATAAGAAGACTAGAAGTAGTAGAAGAGGACAACCCAAAGGACTGGACTCAATGGCTATAGCTATTGCTGAATATGAGTTTTATTTAAAATATTTTAAATAAAGAGTGGGCAACTGGGCAAGCTTAGCTACAGACAGACTAATAGTAGTAGTACAGAGAGTCATAGCAGATGCAGTTAGAGGCAGGGATAACAAGAATTTAGAAACAGATAGTATAGAGCAAAGAAGAATTTGTAAAAATTCGAATTAGGATACCGAAATAATAGTTCGTAAAAAATAAGGTGCAGGAAAAGTTTGGGAAATATAATTATTAATATTAACCACTGGAGGACTTACTGGGGCCAGCAGCAGAGCCCTCGATAGAGGAGCGGTCCTGTCCCTGGGAGGCATCTTGTAGATCTTCTTGGCCCACCGCCTGCGACCCCGTCTTCTTGCCCCTGGGTGCTGCTGATCATGTAAGATTTCATAAAGAAAGAGACAAAAATTAAAGTTTGGTGTGAAATAAATAAAATATTTTAAAATACGCACCAAAAACATTTTTGGTAACAACAATTGCAATAAAATTGACCTATCTGATCGACTGGTAGTATTGCGAGATTCACGGACCGTCTAGCAAGCCTAACTACCACCTGACCTAGCCCACCTATTCCAATCCAGACGGGCCAATTGTTCAGTAAGTCTGCATTTCCATTTATTTTAGTCCTCAAAAATGCATAGATGGAGGACACATGCATACATTTTTGCATACACCAAATTGTTGGCTGGTTGCTGCTGATGTTCTGCTAGTGATGATATAAGCCTATTAACACTCAGTAAACAAACTACAAAAGGTTCTGCTAAGGACTGGGGTAAGCAGCACTCAGCAGCACGTGACGTGACAGAGGATGCGTCACGCACACCACTTACAAATTACCAACTAATAAGTAACTAAACCTATCAATCCACCACTATCCCTTCTTAGTGGCAGGAGGACAAAGGAAGGACTACTCTCTCTAGCATTACGTCACTTAAGTTCTCTAAAGTAAACTCTTACATAATCATCAGGCCAAGCGAGCGCAAAGTTGCAAACAAGTAAGATTAGTAGCGCCGAGCGCCTGTGTCATAACAATCACAGATTTTTAAACGTAATTTACCTGCAATGTAAGCAGCAGCATTCTTGCTGGTCGGAAAAAAAAATATTCGCAATATATAACACAGAGCAGAAGAACACAAAGTAGTAATATTAAATAGCTACTCACCAAGCCCTGGGACCTCCACTCCTAGCAGGTCCAGCAGGTCCTGCTCCCGGTCCAGAATATCGGACCACCGGTGCGTCAGCTGATTATTGGTGCGCCGGACACCAGAGCAGCGAAACACTGCCCGACGCACCTTGCCCCACCGCTGCCGACGCTCCCGGAGCCCATACCTGGACCCAGGCCTGCCGCCTACTGCCAGGGTTAAGGGGAGGTGGCGCTGAACAACAAAAAAACAGTGCGGCCACCTCCGCCTCATTGAATAAGGCCCGTGCCTGCACCCTCTTTGGCGCCGCCTTCCACAAGGAAGGCGGTCGCGGCTCTGGCTCCGACTTCGAGCCCTGTGGCTGTGGCCCTTTGCCATGGTTCTGGGTAGGCGGGGACGGAAAAGAAAAGGTAGGAATTAAAAAAGTAAGTAAAAGAAATGAAAAAGCAGGTAATAGAAAAAGTGTGAAAAAGTAGTTAAAAACACACAAAAAGTAGAAAAAACTCAAAATATAGAATCAGGAAAATAGAGAGATAGATAATAAATAAAAAAGACCCAAAAAAGTTTACAGAAACAAAGGATTGAAAAGATAGAGGGAGGATTGAAAAGCAGGCCCAGAACCATAGCAATAGAGTGAAAAACAAGATGGCCGCGCCCATTGCGACCGCATGGGCAAGCTCGCGCGATATTTCCCCCCCGAGCACGCAAAAAGCGTCGCGAACACGTAATGCGCATTCCCGAACAGGAAACCCTTATCGTGAACGGGCGGGAGCATGCAATACGCGACCCGGAACTGGAAATAAGCATCGCGAGCGGACGGGAGCATGCAATACGCGACCCGGAACAGGAAATACCATCGCGAGCGGGCGGGACAAGTGAAAACAAGATGGCCGCGCCCGTTAGCGACAGCATGGGCAAGTTAGCGATATATTTCCCCGCGAGCACGCAAAAACACATCGCGAACGGACGGGACCAGCAATTCCGCGATTTCGCGGAATTTCCGAGTGCTTGCGGAATTTTTTAGCAATTTCGCGGAGATTTGCGTAACGCGACTACGCAAATTCCGCCCACCCTTAGTAAATATGCATCTATCACTGGCAATAATGCCACTAACACAATATAGGGCTGAGAATAGGTCTCAGACAATCATTCCCATGCTCAGCCCTTGGTAGCTTGGCTGCGAGCAGGCAGGTTTAACTTCAAAGACAGGTATGTAAAGCCTTTAAAAACATCAATTCAGTAAATAATTAAGACTTAAAACACAATAAAAATCCAAAAACATTCATACAAAATAGGAAATATTTTTATCTTCAAAATGACACCAAAATGAAAAATATCCAATGTAGGGAATCGGAGATATGAATTTTTAAAAATATAGAACTATATAACACATAGAAACCTATAGCACCTATTGGGACATCTGGTCGCACTAGACCGGGACAAAGTCAAAGTTTCAGGCTGACCGCAATAGAGCCCTGCATGGCTATCCCTTGCGGTAGGTCTCGGTCAACGTTTTTACCTTCTGACTTAGAAACGTTTCTGGAGCTTTTCTTCCTGGGGTCCTTTGAAACTCTCAGCCAGTCCAGATTTGGTGAGGGTTTGCCAGCTTACATTGCGACGAGCTCCCACTCAAACTTGTGGTAGTCAGACCTCCAGAGTGTTCCAGATAGACAAACCAGAGATCCAGGCTGGCTTGCGGTTGAAGGTGGGTGCCTCACTCTCGTGGTTGGTCCCGGTCACCTTTTCCACATCCAGAGCTTTTTTCTTCCGGGGTCCCTTGATGGTCTTCACCAGGCCGGATTCGGTGAAGATTCGCCGGATTGGGTTTTGACCAGCTGCCGGTTGGTCCACCGGAGCTTTTCACCGGCACGAACCTGAAGGGCAGGCCGGCTCATGGTTGAGGGTCGCCAGCTCGGCTGGCCAGGTCGAGTGAGTCCACTTATAGAGCTTTTTTCCAAAGTTGCTCCAAACTTTTCAAACTTCTGTTACTTCTTCCTGAAGTTACTTTGAGGGTCCCAACATCTCCAAAACTTACTCCAAGGGTCTGGAAGCTGCAAGATGGTCCTTAAAAGTTTGGGACTTCAATTCCCACAATCCACTTGGACAAAACCCTTACAAATCCACTGATAGTACGCCGGGCTGGGGATAATAGGTGGTGATAGTCCAGGTGAGCTCTGTTAATCTGTAGCTTGCAGGGAGTCCACTCTTTAGTCCTTTTGAAGCAGGTTTGATCCTCGGGGCTGTAGTTCCAGATAGAACAGCAGAAACAGTCAGTCAGAGTGCAGGGCCTGGTTGGTGCAAATCAAACTTCCAGCATGGACCCTTCTTCTTTTAGTTTCAAGCAGCAGATCTGAGAGGCACTGCCCCTCTCTGATACTTATACAATGTTCTCAGGGGTCACACAGAAGGGCACTCCTGTCCAATGAGGTGCAGGACAACACCCCAGATCATGAACATTTCCTCCAAAGTGTGGCACAATGGGCTCCTAGAAAGCACTATTTCTCCAAAATTCAATATGGCTGAAGTTCCAGCAGAGAGGCAAGAGCTGGCTAAACCACCCTCCAGGGTGGCTCATCTCCATATTCTCCCTCCCCTTGGCATGTGCACATTTCTTCCTTAGCCTGCCATCTGGCTGGGTGGTTCAAAGAGTAGGGGTGTAAATGAAACTGGCTTCTCCTGCCTGTCTCCTCCTTCTATTGAAGATTAATTGTTTACAAAAACCTCCCCCTGCTCTGGCATTCCTACGTACCAGAACCCTCTCCTCCCAGAGTGGCTCTTTCACCTCAGGGGCTACTTTTCACCTCATCAAAGCAGGCTGGCTAATCCACTTCACTCTGATTATTTAGGGCAGATTACTGGAAGGCTGAATTTTGGCTTACAGACAAGAAAGTCTTATAAATTCTTGTCTGTACATTTTAGGACAAATTCAACAATAGCATATTGTTGGATTTATCAATACTATTCTAGTGAGTCTTTGAATTATGTTTTTCAGGCTTTCCTGGCGGGAATTATTAGTTAATAGCTTCTTGCCATGTTAACCTATGTGGCTGGGGATCTGCAATGGGGAAAATTAACTTGGCAATTTCTCCAGCACCAGGGCCTATAAAACATCTTTTATAAGGACCCTGCCTATATCTTCAGGCCCCCCCCACCCCTGGAACACCTAGAAGAGACCTTAGGGGTTCTGAATATGTAAAAATATAGTAGATCCTCACTCCACAGTGCTCCTTGCAGAAAAGTCAATTTTGTGAAACACTTTAATACAATGTGGGAAGTAAAATTTACAATTTTACTAAACCCAAGTCATATAAAACTGATTTTATAAGGGTCCTCCTCATAACTACCTGGCCCACCACCACTAGGACAACTACCGGAGAGCCTGGTGGTACCTAATATTCCAAAACGTTGTAGTTTATTAATTTGTATGTACCCCAAATACCAAAGTCGAGTTTGGGCACAATTTGCATTTTAAAAGCAGTCCTGCACAAATGGCTGCTTTTAAACCTTGCCTCAGGCCTCAGCCGTGCACACATGCAAGTGCAGAAAGGGCTACTGGCCTCTAAACTGCCATACCATATTATATACTAGGGACTTAAAGGTAGTTTTAGTCCCCCTGGCATATTATGTACTGGGGCCTTATAGGGGAAGTCATGCCAATCATAGTGTACCTTAGTGTATGTAGGTGTTTTCAATGTATCAGCAGAGCACTGGCCCTAGGACTGGTTAGGCAGATCCCAGGGACAGTCAGAGTCAGTTACCACCAGTACCAGTCAGCAAAAAAAAAAAGTTTGGGTGCCCAGCTCACAGGATGACTTTGCAACATAGCCCCTCCCCAAACGAAGGGTGATGGGTTACTAACCTACACCCTGGCAGTCCTTATCAGCTAAGTGGAAAAACCTGGAAAGTCCATCAGCATTGTTATGGGCAACCCCAGGTCTGTGTTTCACTGTAAAGTCCATTTCCTGTAGGGGAACGGACCACCTTAAGAGCTTGGGATTCTCCCCTCTCACCTGCATGAGCCATCTGAGAGGCCTGTGGTGAACACGAAAGTGAGTCCCAAACAAATATGCTCTCAACTTTCTCAGGGACCATACCACAGCAAAAGCCTCTCTCTCAATGGCACTCCACCTCTGCTCTCTGGGAAGAAGTCGCCTGCTAATAAAAGCAACAGGCTGATCAAGGCCTTCTTCATTTAACTGTGACACCACTGCCCCAATCCCTTGTTCTGAAGTATCTGTCTGAATTACAAATTCCTTTGTGTAATCAGGGGCCAGTAGCACTGGTGCTGAACACATAGCAGCTTTCAGAGTGTCGAAAGCCTTTTGACACCGTGGGGTCCAATCCACCTTTTTGGGCCTCTTCTTAAAAGTCAGTTATGTCAGGGGCCCTACAATGGTCCCATAATTTCGAACAAACCTTCTATAATACCCAGTCAGTTCAAGGAATGACCTGACCTGAGTCTGGGTCACAGGATCTGTCCAATCCAAAATAATTTGAATCTTGTTCTGGAGAGGCTGTATATGGCCTCCACCTACCAGGTGGCCCAGGTACACCACAGAACTCTGCCCTATTTGCCACTTGCTTGCCTTAATAGTCAGGCCTGCCTGCTGCATGGCCTGAAGCACTCCCCTCAGGTGGCTTAAGTGATCACTCTAGGTAGAACTGTTTGCAGCTATATTATCCAGATAAGTTGTGCTGAACTGTTCTAACCCAGACAAGACCCTGTTCACTAACCTTTTGAAGGTAGCAGGTGCATTCTTTAAGCCAAAGGGCATTACCTTGAACTGATAATGTCCCTCCGGTGTGGAGAATGCTGACCTCTCCTTTGCTCCATCTGTGAAGGTAATCTGCCAGTAGCCTGAAGTCAAATCAAAAGTACTCAGGTACTTAGCAGCCCCTAACCTGTCAATGAGCTCATCAGCTCTAGGTATAGGGTGAGCATCAGTCTTTGTGACTGCATTCAGTCCTCTGTAATTCACACAGAACCTTACCTCTTTTGGTCCCCCCTGGGGATTAGGTGTGGGCACCAGCACCACTGGACTGGCCTATGGACTTTCAGACGGTTCAATTTACCCCAAATCCAGCATCTTAGCTACCTCAGCCTTAACGCTAACTCAGACATGGTCAGACAACCTGTACAGTTTGTTTTTGACAGGTAGGCTGTCACCAGTGCCAGTGTGGTGCACACCATCACTCAGTGATGCCTGGAGTCAAAGAGAACAGGCCAGCAAACTGCTCCAGCACCTACTTGCAGTCCCTGTGCTGCTGATCTGTCAACGCAGGAGAGAGTACAACTCCCTTCACCGACCCATATTGCACAATATTGGCGAGGAGGTCAGGTACTGGTTCAGTTTCTCCCTCCCCTCCCTCATCAGTGACCAGTAACATGGTCATATCTGACCTGTCATGGTGGGGTTTCAATTCGTTCCCATGCAGGACCCTATGAGGGTTCCTGGGGGTACCTAGGTCTACCAGATAATTCCCCTCACCCTTCTGTTCTAAAATTGGATATGGCCCACTCCACTTGCCATGTAGGGCCCTGGGAGCCACAGGCTCCAAGACCCACACCAACTGTCCTGGAATATATTCAGGCATAGTAGCCTTCTGATCGTACCAGTGCTTCATGAGCTCCTGGCTGGCCTCAAGTTTTCTGCTTGCCTTACACATGTACTCTGCCATTCTTGATCTCAAGCCTAGCACACAATCAAGCACCTTGTCCTTTGCTTCTTTGAGAGGCTTCTCCTCAGCAAGCACAATGGCCCTCTCACAGGGTGTCCAAACAACAACCCAAAAGGACTGAAACCAACCCCTCTCTGTGGAACCTCCCTGTATGCAAACAGTAGGTATGGGAGGAGAACATCCCATCTCCTCCTGAGTTTCTCAGACAACACATTGATCATGCCCTTCAGGGTCTTGTTAAACCTCTCCACTAGACCATTTGTCTGTGGGTGATGGGGTGGCGAACTTGTAGTTGACACCACACTCATCCCACATTGCAGTCAAATAGTTGAACAGAGAGTTTGTGCCCCTATCTGACACCACCTCTTTGGGAAAAACCCACCCTGGTGAACACATCAAGCAGTGCTGTAGCCCCTGCAGGAGCATCTATGGTTTTAAGAGGGATTGCCTCAGGGTTCGTAGAGGCATGGTCCACTACCACCAAGATATACCTATTCCCTGATGCAGTAGGTGGGTCCAGGGGATCACTGACAGAATATTGATAACAAGAATATCGACCTACAACAATATCGAAGTAAAAATATCGAATGCCAAAATATCGACTCCCTATCTACAAACAGGTAAGTACAAAAATATCGACTCCAAAATATAGTTGTAAAAAATATAGTCAGTCAAAATATCGAATTTTTTAAATGTATGAAAAGTAATGTAACATTAATGAAATAATATATATAATTAACTAAAACATACTTAAAAATACTTAAATAACTTTAAAATTAATAAATAATGTATGTAACTTAAAAAAAATAAACATACATTTTAATTTTTTAATACATAAATATATTAACGTAATATTTTTAAAAAATATTCAATATTTTTAGCGTAGGATAGCGGGACGGTAAAATTTACTATTACCACTTCAGTCAGTGCAACAGTAGGGAAAGCGTTGGATAGCGGGAGGGTAAAAATTACTATTCCCACTCCAGTAAGTGCAACAGTAGGGAAAACGTTGGATAGCGGGAGGGTAAAATTACTATTCCCACTCCAGAGACTGCAACAGTAGGGAAAGCGTTGGATAGCGTAGGGGTAATAATTACTATTCCCACTCCAGAGAGTGCAACAGTAGGGAAAGAGTTGGATAGCGTAGGGGTAAAAATTACTATTCCCACTCCAGTGAGTGCAACAGTAGGGAAAGCGTTGGATAGCGTAGGGGTAATAATTACTATTCCCACTCCAGAGAGTGCAACAGTAGGGAAAGAGTTGGATAGCGTAGGGGTAAAAATTACTATTCCCACTCCAGTGAGTGCAACAGTAGGGAAAGCGTTGGATAGCGTAGGGGTAATAATTACTATTCCCACTCCAGAGAGTGCAACAGTAGGGAAAGAGTTGGATAGCGTAGGGGTAAAAATTACTATTCCCACTCCAGTGAGTGCAACAGTAGGGAAAGCGTTGGATAGCGTAGGGGTAATAATTACTATTCCAACTCCAGAGAGTGCAACAGTAGGGAAAGAGTTGGATAGCGTAGGGGTAAAAATTACTATTCCCACTCCAGTGAGTGCAACAGTAGGGAAAGCGTTGGATAGCGTAGGGGTAATAATTACTATTCCCACTCCAGAGAGTGCAACAGTAGGGAAAGTAATATTTTAATATTTTACTAAAAATAATTAATTATCAATACTAATAAATATTATTAATAACACTAATTACCAATTATAAAATCTTTAATAATTAGCTTATTATAAATACAATACATATGATTTATTAAAAATTAATTAACTATTAATAAATCATTAACAACCAATTAATAATCATTACCAGATTTGTATAAATATTTAAATAAATACCAATTAATATTTAATTACCAGTAAATTAAGTATCAATACAAAAAAATATTTTCTATAATTAACTAATTACAATTAAATTACTTCCCCCACATTCCCCTATAAACCCACATCCCACTACAACTATTTAATTAATAGAAATAACATAATTACTAATAAATACATTTAAAAAAAATTATTACCAATTAATAAAATGTAATTCCCAATTAATAATTAATTAACAATAAATTAATTATCAATACCAATTAATATTAATTAATATGTACTTAATTTCTATTAAATTACTTCCCACCCTATTACCCTATAAACCCACATCCCGCTACAACTATTTAATTAATATCATTAACATAATTACCAATTAATGAATAAAAAAAAAAATTACCAATTAATAACATTTAATTACCAATTAATAATTAATTAACAATAAATTAATTATCAATACCAAATAATATTTATTAATATGTACTTAATTTTAATTAAATTACTTCCCACCCTATTCCCCTATAAACCCACTACCCGCTACGGAATTAAATTACGCAAAAATTAAATAACATAAAATTCATTGCTTTTAAAAAATTAAACATACATTACAACAACTAATATACACTTTTAACACATATACTAACATACAATACACTTAGAAAAATTCGATATTATTAAAAATTCGATATTTTTTAATGCCTATATTATGTACTTCGATATTTTAACAATCTATATTACTTACCTTAATTTCGATATTTTTAACGACTATATTATGTCCATTCGATATTATGTCCATTCTATATTTTGGACTCGATATTGTGTCCATTCGATATTTTTGTTTCGATATTATGTCTGTTTACCGGGTCCAGGGGACCAACAATGTCCATATCCATCCTTTCAAAAGGAACCCCAACCACTGGCAGTGGTACTAGGGGAGACTTTGTCTTGCCCCCCTGCCTTGCCATTGGCCTGACAGGTGACACAGGAGCTGCAAAACCCCTTAACCTTTTCAGACATATGGGGCCTGTAGAAATGGTTCTCCAACTAGTTCAATGTCTTTGTCTGTCCCAAATGTCCTACCAAGGGGATATCATGACCCAAGGTCAGGATTAACTCTCTGTATTTCTGGGGCACCACCAACCTCCTGGTGCCCCCCCCCTTGAGGTTTCCGGCAAAAGTATAAAGCAGTCCATCTTCCCAGTAGATTCTGTGAAACTCACTGTCATCCCCTTCTTCCTGCTTAGAGGCGATCCGCCTCAAGCTCTCAAAGGTGGGACAGACTCTCTGTCCCTTACTGAACTCCTCGTTGGGGGACCACCTGCTCCTGTCACTTCTGCCAAATCTGACAGCTCTGGTAGGGATGGAGTCCCTCCCTCAATGGCCAGATCCTCCCCATCAGGGTTAGATTCCTCCTGCACCTCTGGAGTTCCCTGGGCTGGCTCACCAGGCCCAGTACACTTGTCCTTGGATGCTTGGTCCTTTGTTCCAGGGTCCAAGTGTCCCGCCTCTCCCTTCTGGATAGTATGTGACCTAGTCACAGCACATACCCACTCAGGGAGCTCCTATATTTTCATATGGAGACCTCTCTCCACCTCTGACCACTCAGATGCTTTGAGATAATTGCCCAGTAAACACTGGACTGGGAGCGCAGGAGACACAGCTACCTATATAGAGCCTGTTACACCTCCCTATTCCAAATATACGACAGCCATAGGATGGAGTTTGGTAGTGCTGTCTGCATAGGTAACCTGGTGAAACTTTCCAGGTAGCTATCTCTCCTGAGGCGCCAACTTGTCCAGGACCATAGTTACGCTAGCCCCTGTGTCTCTGATAGCTTCCATTTCAGCCCCATTAACCTTAGGCCAATGCCTGTACTTATCCATGTTTGGAGGTGAGGCAGCAAGGGTTGCAATATTCACCCCTCCCATGGACACTAAGGTTGCTTCTACCACCAGCCTACCCCTCTCTGGGGCACCACTCTCCACTCTCCACCCCCATACTTATACTGGCAATCCCTGGGGGTGGTCTCTTAGTGAGGGGCCTCTTGGTGCAGACATCTCCCTTTTTGTGCCCTAGATGATTACAGTCATGGCACTTACCTACCTTTGAGGGATCAAAGAACCTATTATTCTTTCCCTGAAACCCCCGCCCTTTGAATTTGGGTTGGCTCAGGGCCACCCCTCCTTGTTCAGGTTTTTGTGGGTCCTTGGAGGACTACTTCTGTTTTTGACCTTCTTTTCCCTGGGCTTTCCCCTGGGGAGGGACCTGTCCTCCATTCTTCTGGTCACCCCCCCTGGTGCTTATTGGAAACCCAGGTTCTCACCCAATCATCAGCTGATTCCCCAGCTCTCTGGGTTCTGTATCTTGGAGTCCACTAGATACTGGTGTAATTTCTCTTCTACACAATGAGTCAAAATATGTACAACAAATTATACAATTCCTCATATGTGTCAACTTTGTTACCAACAACCCAGCCTTCCAGTGCGTTCACTGAGACATCCACAAAGTCTACCCAAGAATTTGCTCTCACTTTCTGGGCGCCTCTAAACTTCACCCTGTACTGCTCTGGAGTCAGACCAAATCTCTTGACCAAGCATGCCTTTATCTGCTGGTATGATTCTGCACACCCCGCCCAGGGTCAGGAGCCTATCCCTCCCAGCTAGTGGAATCAACTCCCACAGGAGTGCACCTCAATACTTGGAGTAAACCCTACTTCCTCTAAGGGCCCTCTCAAAGGCTGCTAGCCACTTATCAATGTCATCCCCCTCTGTGTACTTGGGTACTATACCCTTGGGAAGTTTGTGGTCAAATCCACAACCCCTGGACATCTCACACTCTTCATAATTTTCACTGCCACCATTTCTGTTCTCCTCCTCCCTTTCCCATCTCTTTTTAGCTAATTCAGCTTCTCCCTTTCCAAGGCAATGGAAGCTAGTTGGGCCTCAAGCTGCCTTTCTGCAAGGGACAGTGATGGTTCCAGAGTAGGGGACCCTGCCAGCTCCCACTATCTGGAATCACATGGTTGAAAACAGAAGATGCACCATCCTCACGCTCCTCGTTAGTGAGATTAGGGGGACACCCTTCATCCCCCTTTGAATCTCCTCAGCTATCCCATATCAGGCCTTAAGGGACTTGGTTAACCCTGCCTTCCTAATCTTGTTGGAAGCAGGTAGCCCCCTAAGCCCACACTACACTCTAAGATCAGCCATCCCGAGCTTAGGCAGATTAGCCAGGTCTAGCTCCATGATTGCCTAGTTTTGGGTCACAACTAGTGACACAGACTTAGAACAAGTTTGGAAAAATCAAAACAATGGATTTAAAAAGGTTTAGTAAAAATTCCAAAAATCAAACTCAAAAGTTTTGTTCTAAGGCAATTTATAGGATTTTTAAAATCTTAGGGGCACATTACGATACCCGGCGTAAAAAAATCCGCCAGGCATGGAAGCGGCAAAAATCCGCCCGCACACACCGCCTGAACACCGACCACGCCATTATGAGTACACAAACTGAAAACCGCCATCGGCGGAAAAATCATACAAAATACCGCCCGCCATCGTCCGAGTCGGAGTCAAACCGCCCGCCACGGACGGAAACACGCACGACAACACAAAACCGCCCGCCCTCACGGCCGACACACCGCACGTGAAATTACGATCGCACCGCCATGAGCGCGGAAAAACAACAAAAATACCGCCCGCCAGCGCAAACAACGCCGATGAGAATCGACACGGCAGAAGCCATGGCGCCCACGTACCTGCACAGAAACCATCCGCACACAAAACCAATAGCACGCAACATGGCCAACAAGTCCACACAGCAAGGCACGTACAAATACACAAGCACAGTACACATCCCGAAAACACCCCCCCGGACAAACAAAAAATACAAAGGCCAGAACCCCAGACACAACACACCTGAAAACAACAGACCATGAGGACACACCCACATAGGTGAGTACAAAAGCAGCACTCCCACAGACCACAACCCCTTGCTACATTGCAAACCAGAGAGGAGAGGAGAGGACACAGTGACACAGCAAGGACAGCAGCACACCACAGAAACGCACACATCACAACCACCACCACCACCACCACCACCAAACACCGGCACCACAAACCCCCTGCACATTACACAACACACACCGCACCAGCACCACAAACACCATGGCCCCACAAAGGATGCCCAAGTTCACGCCCATGGAGCTGACGGTCATGGTCGACGAGATCATCAAGGTGTACCCACAAATCTATGGGAACATGGTCCAGCACACACCACTAGCCACCAGAAACAGAATGTGGACCCGGATCGTAGACCAGGTCAATGCAGTCGGGACCCTGCCCAGGAACAGAACCGAGATAAACAAACGTTGGAATGACGTAAAGAGCCTGGTCAAGAAGAAGGAGGGCAAAAACAGAGAGCTGGCTGCCGTCACTGGCGGAGGGAATCCCGCGCTCTTTAAGACCTTCAAAGCGTGGGAGGAGAAGGTGCGAGTCGTAATCCATCCGGAGATCCTCGCCGGATTAGCAGGGGGAGTGGAGGCTGGTAAGTACAAACTAATGTATACCAGCACACCGCTATGTACTCACATGCGCAACTACCATGCCACAGCTCCCAGGGACAAACACCCCCATGTCCAGCACACAATACACAACACATCACACACACATGCAACAGACACTACCACACACAGCCCAAACCGAACAACTGTAAGATGCGTGGGGACATGTGTACACTAAGCCAGCCACGTAACCACCAACAGGTCCCCAAATATGCCAGAAGCGCCACAACGAGCACCCACCACACCCATGTGTCCGCCACAGCTGCACTAACCGACAAGTAACAGGTAAGTGGCAGGAACACAAAGTGCAGTGGGTCGGAGGGGGACAGCTGAAGTACAACACCCACCAGGCCCCCACTCCCACAGACCAGCAAGGTGGAGCACTCCCCACACCCATGTGTCAGGCACAGCTGCACCAACTGACAAGTAACAGGTAAGTGGCAGGAACACAAAGTGCAGTGGGTCGGAGGGGGACAGCTGAAGTACAACACCCACCAGGCCCCCACTCCCACAGACCAGCAAGGTGGAGCACTCCCCACACCCATGTGTCAGGCACAGCTGCACCAACTGACAAGTAACAGGTAAGTGGCAGGAACACAAAGTGCAGTGGGTGGGACGGTGGACAGCCCAAGTACAACACACACCAGGCCCCAGTCCCACAGCACAGCAAGGAGGAGCATCCCCCACACCCCACACCCACGTGTCAGCCACCGCAGTGCACAACGACAGCCGAAAGGCAGACATCACGGTCCACAGCAATCGGTGTCAGTGGGTGTACAGCCACCCCCACGACCCACTACACCCCCCCACCCCCACAGACCTGCAACATGGAGCACCCCCCGCTAAGAGCCATGTGGCATCCAGTACAGTGCACGCACGAACAACTTGCAGGTGGGAAACTGGACAGGGCTGGATTACTGGAGGCATGAGGACCATAACACCACCAACACATGGGACATGTCACGTAGCACACGAACACGCAGCACCGCCCACCGTCACGAACAAGTGAACAATGTGCACACGGACATGAACAGCAGACTCACACCCCACATGACCCATCACAGACATAGCAACACCCAAGGAGCCACGTCTGCATGCACAAGCCACACTGAATATAGTCCCACACGGCAGCCACTGTGCAACTCATCACACACAACCGAAACACCATTGAAGTCCTGTCCATGTAGCCCCTACTGCCTGTCAACCACACACCCCACAACTACGCCTATGTAAGACAAACAACACTAGACGCAACAGAGCAGAACAACAGAAATGCACACGAACACCACTGAACCCATCAAACACACAGACACACCATGCACATACAACATACCATCCATCCCATCCGTCAGCCCCAGTCTCATGAAAGGCATGTCATCCGCACAGCTGCCACACATACAGCAGTCACGCTAAGACACATGCCCATGACCAACCATGTGCCAGAAGTCAATTAAGCGCACGACACACTGTGAGCAACAACACACAACATGGGCCACCCCCCCCGAGCACTGCAGTGATGCACATGGCACAGGGCAGCACGCACACCAAGGAGATGGGACAACTGCAATACGTTGGCTGGCACACAACTATCACTCACTCATAACGATGCGTCCAATGCCATGTCCAGTAACCACAACAGACAGCAAATATGCAGGGCATGTCAGGCATGCACACACCTCAGACCATGCACTGTCATGCTGCCACAACACATGTCACGTTCGGCACCCATGGCTCACAGCATGTACCCCAAAAGCATATACCCTCCCAAATGCGAATCTGGGGCATAGCCCCCATGTGGCCATATGCGTTCCTAAGCATTCCATTTGAACTCCAAAAGCAAAGTACAAACCAGACCCAGGACGGGCCAGGAGCCCGCATACACCAGAGTCACAATGAGTAGGGGCAAAGCAACACACCCAAAGGCATGGCCAATCCGTCCCATGCCACATGTGCACAGCACACAGTCCCATTGCCTAGCACACACACCTACAGATGCCACAGCCACACACTCGCCTCCGGGAAACCCATGTATGAGATTGCACGAACTGCCAATGTCAGACGACTAATACATACTTCGCCAGGTGCAACACAATAACAAATCTCATTCTCTCCACAGGTGACGAACTGCTGGACGCTGGGGATGGAGACAGCAGCCAGCACAGCCAGCCTACAAGCCCCCAACGAGGACACACGGATCTGGAGGATCTGTCCACCTCTTCGGACACGGACCACCAAGCTGGCCCATCTGGCGTGGCAGGGCCCAGCCGCTCCCCAGGACCCCTCCTACCCACCAACCCATCATCCAGGGATGCTGAACAGTCCCAGTCCCCTGCTGCCACTGTCGTAGCGGCCACACCCACGGTCATTGCGGCCACTACCACTGCCGCAACCGCCACCATCGCCGCACCGACCACCACCGCCTCCACCACCACCACGTCTTCGCTGGCACCAGCCCCAGCGCAGGTGGTGGCCCGGCCGACTGGAGCCACCCTGGGAGCCACAGCGAGGACCGTGGTGAGCAATGTGGCTAGTGGGCAGGGCCGGTGGCAGCAGGACTGGTAGGAGGAGCAGGGTCAGGGAAACGCCAGCCTCCCCTGGGAGCCATGCCCTGCCTCAAATGGACAGAGTCCTTGGGGCCTATGAAGAGGCCCAAGGACAATGGGCCAGGTCTGCTACTGACACGCGGGAGGTGCTGGGGGTGCTGAGGTCCATGGACGCCCATATGGGCCAATTCGTGTCCCGTATGGACCAACTCGTGGACCTCATGGGCCAGCTGGTGGTGGCGGTGGGGTCACAGGCAAGGCCAGCAACACCACCTCCGCCACCACCTGCTAGGGCGCAGGCTCGGGCAGCAGTGTCCACTTCCCCTGCGTCCACAGCCAGTGAGCACACCTCACCCACCACCAGCAGGTCGCCACCACACACCCCCTCCCAAACGTGGAAGGGGCCGTCCGAAGAGGAAACAGATCTCCCGGGAGGACTTCGCACGCTCCAGTCGCAAGTGAGGCAGCCAGCCAGCCTTCCGCCAGCCTTCCTTGACCAGCCACTGCATTGACTTGCTCTACGATCCCACTCCACACAGCCATCTGGATGGCATGTGTGTGTTGGACTATGGACATAGAACCAGTGGGTACACCCTGATCATCACGCAGCCATGACCGACAGCTCATTGTCACTGCACGCACCACTTTTGTCATCACCTTACACACAATCACATGTCACAGTTCGTAATAAATGCACCTTTTTCACTAACTGCTGTTTGTGCCCTGTGTCTTTATTGTACGGAATACAACGGCCACCTTGGGCGGAAAGGCACCTGATGCGTGGCATGGAAATGGAATCCGGAGGACCTGTAGGGACCTAGGGGTGGGAGACAGAACAGGAGCACATTCAATGAGTGTGTCACACACCCATCACACAGTACATGTCAACAACTACAAGCAATGTACACACATCGCACAGAGCAATAGGGCACAATGCCACAGCCACCAACAGTGGCATACTACCCTGGCCATGGAGCGTTGACACACTGCACGCAGTGAACATACGGCCACCCTGACACAGCACACACACACCTGCATAGATACAGACACATCATCCGTCGTACATGGACACTCACCGTCAAGTGAAGTAGCGGGCGATGAGCTGCTGGCGCACATTCCCAGCTTCCTCCTCTCCGCTGTCCACCTCACTCGAGCTGTCCTGGTCTGCGGGCTGGGGCCCTGGTTGATCTCCGTCATCCACAATGAGGGGGATCTGCTTCCGAATGGCCAGATTGTGCAGCATGCAGCACGCCACCACTATCTGGCACACCTTCTGTGGGGAGTACGCCAGTGCACTCCCGGTGCGGTCCAGGCACCTGAACCTGGACTTGAGGAGGCCAAAGGTACGCTCGACCACACGTCTGGTCCTCCCATGTGCCTCATTGTATCGATCGTCTGCTGGGGTGCGAGTATTCCTCAATGGACTGAGCAGCCATGCCCCATTCGGATACGCAGAGTCACCTGGGTGTGAGGGACACAGAGAACCGTTGCTATTCCAACTGGACAGGGGACAGCATCGCACAACCAGCACGCTACACCACTCCACATACTCACCGACAATACAGCCACGATCCTGTTGCAGATTGGCCATCAGTCGTGGCAAGATGCTGTTGCGCATTATGTGTGCGTCATGGGCCGAGCCTGGAAACTTTGCACACACGTGGGTGATCACCATGTCCGCAAGGCACACCACTTGCACATTCAGGGAGTGCGTGTGCTTCCTGTTGCGGTACAGGTGCTCAGTGGCCTGTGGTGGAACAAGGCCAACATGAGTGCAGTCAATGGCTCCCACGACGTGTGGGATTCTGCCAAGGGCATAGAATGCACCCTTCACTGCCGCCAATTCACGAGCCCTGGGGAATCTGATGTACCTGTTCCGGTACAGCATCATGGCTGCCAGTACATCCCTCAGCACCTTGCTGAACATGGGCTGGGACATCCCTCCTCCACTGCCCACTGTGTGCTGGAATGACCCAGTGGCGAAGAAATGCATGGCGGCCATCACCTTAGCCGTGGGGGTGACAGCAGTCGGATACACCCTGCGGGGACGGAGATGGGGCTCTAACATGGCACACAGTCGATGCAGAGTTGGCCTGTCCAGCCGAAACTTCCTGATTACCTCTGTATCGTCCATGTCCGCCAGCAATTGGTATGGGCGGTCAATGTTCGGTCTCCGCCTGGGTTAAATGGCAGAGGACACATGTCAAAGCAACACGGCACATAGCAATTTCGCATACACATCACTGACATGACTGAGCAAGCACATGAGCCACAGCCCAGCTGTCAAGCTGGGACGGCACGGCCACAATACACTTACACAGGTCTCCCAACAATGGCAATGGCAAGTGAGACATACCACTGCCATGTGCATGCACATGGGGATCTAGGCCCCAATGACTTGCGGGGCGTGCTGATGGGGACTGACTGCATATTCGTCAAGCGGCAACGCCACGGCAACATGAGTGTCTGCTGTGCATGGTACTGCTTCCGAGGCTGGATGAGTATGGCACACGACGACGACGATGTGGGCACGGGCTGAGCGGCCAATACAAGTGGGACCTGTGGCACGAGGGGATATGAGACAGTAGTAGGTGTCAGCACTGCACCCTATGTACAGCACTGTACGGATCACAGCTCCCGAAACATTGACTGGTGTCCACATTGACAGCCCCATGCCAAGACGGCTGTGTGCTTGCAGTCACACGTCACAGGTGAGAGGTTACATTGCACGTGCCAGGTGGCAGACGTACATAGTGGGAGCTGGCATGTGTGTGCATGTGTCTCCTGTTCAGGATCCACCAGATGGGCGCTGACTCTGTACTGACCATTGGACACAGCATGTTCCGTGGAAGGCTTGTGTGTGTGGGATGGTGGCACTGGATGTGCCTCCGTTGGGTGGGGGGCCATGCACAGGGCGGGTACGTCGATGATTGCGCATTGTTGGTCACGGTGGGTGCACCAACTAAGATGTGTTGCCCTGTGTTCAATTCCTATGTCCGCATGATGATGGACTGTGGATGTGGGCAGACTACACATTGGTCGATGTGCTGTCTATATGCATGTGCCTTCACACCAGGCACAGCTGCCCCTGCACATGTGACCCCTGCTGGACTCGCTGCTGGGTCTGTGGAGCTGATGCACCTTCTGCGCGTGGGGCGGACAGCTCTCCTCACTTCCCTCATTGCGCATGTCATGTCTTTGCCGCAGGTGACATGGATCATGGAGGGCCCACATGTACGCGTGGGTAGGCTACACATGATTGTTCACTGGTCGCCACCCCCAGTCAGTGTTTCGAATGGGAAGGTTGTCGTGCTGGTGGTATGTTCGATGTGGCGGATGGGCGGGCCTAGGTGCGGGCTTACATTCCGGACATGGGGGTAGTTGGATTGGCGACTAGTTGCAGTACACACGGGACACGTCTCTTCCTTTCCACATCTGGGTCATCCCTTGTACTAACTGACAGTGATACAGTCATCTTCGCCCCAGCCCTCATGTCCTCCCCTCGCCCCCCAATATGCATGCTCACCTGCGAGGCTAGCGCTTGCACAGGCAGCCCCAAGCTTGCACCAGAGAGGGCAAGGAGTGTATGTGTGGGTCCAGTTGCACGAGTGGGCTGTCTCAGGGTATGATGTGTGGCGGGACGCCGTCCACCTGCGTGGTGCCCCAAATGGAGACCCGGCCTGCATGGACTATGCATCACAGTCTTCGCCTTCCGGATCCACCACCTGCGACACCCAGTGGCTGTGGCTGCCCTTGCGGCCATGCCGCGTCCGTCTGTGGCTGATGGCCCACACATTCACTCTTTGGCCTCTCTGGGGAGGGCTCAGGGGTGGTGGCGCACGCGCTTGCACTTAGTCGCAATGGCATGTGTCGTGGTTGGTATGATGGGCAATGGATGGGATGGTGCGAGCCACCTCCCGTGACGTCAGTGCTGCTCGTGCTGTGGTGCGTCCCCCTACACTTCCATTTGACTTTTTGCCATGCTGAACGTTGAGGTTCTATTGCCTGCGTGATATGACCAGGAGGAGCGCGAGGAGACCTCTCACACACCATGCTCCACTGCCATCCCGTGCCCTGTATCGCCTGTGCGGATTGACTATGTTGGGGTTACACCTGGTCGACTGGGGCTGTGTGTGCCTTGTCAAGGGGCATGGCGGGCGCACAACAGGATCCAGCTCGTCCACAGAGGGTGGGCTGAGGTGCGCCTGGTACCGCTTTGTACGTGTGCCCGGCTGCTGTGCACACACGTGTTCACTCCCCCCGACAGGTGTCCTCTCACAATGCCCAGGGAAGCGGTGGTGTACTGTTCATGAGCCCTCCCAACACGGCGTGCTCCAACTTGGCATGTGCGCATCTACCCGTCGCACCCACCCACCTGAGCACTGCGTCCATACGACTTCACACGACACATGTGTGTCTTCCACAGTAGTGCTACTCATTTGCGTTGACATCCAATACCAGTGGACTACATGGTCATGTCACGACTGCCGTGTACTTCACATACTCTCATCCTCTCTCATTCGTACTTGTGAAATGAGTCAGCGGAGACAGTTCTGGTTTCAAACATTATATTGAGTCTTCTGTCCTCTGTGATGCAGTATAGTGGACACTACTGGCAGCGGAATACATATTGAGGATATACTGAGCATGATTACAAATGGGATAGGGTGTGGGGTTACATCTGCTTGGCCAAGGCTGTGCTAATGTACATTTACGTATAGCTGCGGAGCTGCGGACTTTGACACAGACGGTATACATGTAGCCTACCAGACCGCTTGGCATCATGGGCACAGTCCATCTCAGTTCCATGTGACAGGTTTGCTGCGGTTGTTCCTCATGCACGCGTGCATGTGAGATGACATCAGGGCATGTGCTTGCGTGCATGCAGCGGCGTGCCACTTGTTGTTGCACTGTGGTGGTTACTGGACATGTCACAGTCACTGGGGTCGTGTTGTTGTTGTATGCACTTGTCGTCCATGCAAAGGTCCTGGTATGGGATTCCCGGGGCGGGGGTGGGAGGGGTGCAGCACCCACAGACTCCAGGCGACCTATTCATGTCCACTGAGCGGTGTGTGTGTCCATGTGCGCTGGATCCATGTCGTGTCCTGGTTGTTCGTGCAGTTCCGTCCATGTGGGTGCGATGCACAGAGCCCATGCCACTGCCTCCCACGATGCATGCGGTGTTCCTGGATGTGATGGGGAACAGTGTGCATGTCCCGGTCATATCCGATGTCATGGCGATGTCGTTGATGGTGTGGTTACAGTTGCCGGTCGTTTGGTATGGCTGTTGTGGTGGTGACTGTCCAGTCCGTGCGGAAGCTGAGCATGGGTGCGGGGTTGGACTTCATAGGTCAGTCGGGGAACCTGCGTTGTGGTCCGACGTATTTACAGGTTGTCAGGTATGCGATGCCGTCCAGCAGGGCTTCCATGTCATTGGTGGTGTACATGTTTGCCAGCCAATGAAGCGGATGGTGGCTGTCAAGGTGTTGTTCGTAGGTTGTCCCTTGGAGGACCATGATGGGGCATGCTGGGTGACATTCGATGTAGCTGTTCTCGATGATCCGTCGTGTGGAGGCACAGTGGTTCCATTTCAGTGCGCGTGCGATGTTGGCCACATACGCCATGCCCCCATAGGCAGAGCAGGCCCTGTCGTGTGCGTCCAGAGGGAGGAGTAGTGGTAGCAGGTCCGCCTTCAGACATGCCGGGTTGGAGAGGCATATCTCGACGGGATGCTGGTAGGGACACCTCCGACAGTAGAAGACGGGCATGACGCAGCTGAACAATGTGATGCGGTAAGTCAGTCGGTAACTTACGTTCAGCAGGGACAGGAGATCGCATCCCAATGTATGTATCGTGCTGGTTTGGTACAGCTTGAGCTCTTCGGCGTAGTTGGGTAGGTGTGTTGCGGTTGCCATTTCGCAGCGGTGCGTTGTGGTGGCGTGCTCCGGCTGTGTGTGCAGTCTGCAATGTGCACACTCCGGGGTTGCTGTGAGCTCTGTGTAGTCGTGGGGAGACAGGACTTGTGTTCTGTTGGCTTGTTTGGAGGACACGGGCCCTCTTCCCACATGCTTCTCAGACAGTTCAAGGTCAGTGCTGTGTGACTCCTTCCAATTAACTTGCATGTGGCCGACATGGGGGAGTGTTTTCTTCTTTCTTCCCCGTCCGTTGTGTGCTTCTGTGATATGCGCTATCTGCCCTGTGGTCGGTCTCCTCGGCATGCCTGTGTTGGTCTATTCTTGGACAATGGCTGTATTCACCGGCTTCTGTCGTAGGGCTGTGGTTTCGGAGTTGGAATGGAAGGTCATTCAGTGCTGTCTGCTCTCCCTTGTGTGGGCGGCAGCCTGCCTTTCCGCTCTGCGTTGGGCCTTGTGTGTGGATGTAATTCTTGTGCCACCTGTTGTCGGTCACCGGGCTCTTTGGTGTTCCGTTTCATGTGTCTTGTTCATATGGGCAGGGTGGTATGGGTTTTTCAGTGTGGTACTGGCGTTCCTCTTCCCGAAGGGGCCCTGCTTCTCCTAGTTGGTGTTGCCGCCGCTGTGTGCTTCGCCATGTTTGTTACACTGGGGTGTGTCCTGCTGTTGCGTGACTTCACTGACATGTGTGCGTCGGTTGTGTGGCGTTGGGTGTTGTCCGTGAATTGGGCGTTGGGGACATGTCTGTGGCCGGCCTGTCACGTGTCATGTGCGTTCGGGGTGGGGCTGATGTGTGTGCTGCTTGGTTGTGTCCCTGTCCCTGTGTGCGACGCATGCATGGCGCTGCGGTTGGCCTCTGCGTTGTGCGCATGTGTGGCGGCGTCATCGGCGCTTTGGGGCCGTGACGGGGTGGTTGGTTCCTAGTCCCAGGTGGTGTGTACACATGTGTTCTGCGATGTTAGGATTTGGCCTGTGTGTCATATGTGGATGCAATGGTGGATGTGTAGTGTGCACGCGCTGGGGGGTGTTGTCCGCTTTTTCCGCCCTTGCACTGTGTGCGCTGTTTGCGTGCACTTGTTGTGTGTGTGCCTACCTGCGTCTCCGCGGTACGTTGCGTCCTTGGTGGTGCATCAGCAGAAGCATGGGAAGGGCCTGCAGTGCTGGATTCATGCCCGGGGTGCCGCTTCTTCGTTGTCCGTGCTCTGCGTCCGTGTTTCCGCCTCTCTTTCACGTGCGGTGTCTCTTTGCCGTGGGAGCCGTTTGTTTGCGGCATCGTAATTTATGCGCCGGGCGGGACGTGTTTCGTCGGACGGTGTGTGTCAGTTGTGCTGCGCCGCTACGTGTGCGGGCGCACTTTGATGGCGGACGGTGTTGCTGGCTTGCCGGCGGTGTTTGGCCTGCTTTTCGCATCGTAATTTGGCGGGCGTGTGGGCTGCGGCATGCGGGCGGTAACTGGTGGTTTTTGCATCCGCCAGCACGGCGGTTGTGCTTCCGCCCGCCATCGTAATGGGCCCCTTAATTCACTTTACTGAAAAGTGTACTTTTTAAACACAAGTCCTCATCCCACCGCTGCAACCATAATGTTGGAAAGTAGATTATTAGTACTGGTAAATATGCATCTACCTCTGACCACTACCACTAACACAATATGGGGCTCAGAATAGGTCTCAGAAAATTGTTCCCATATTCAACCCTTGGTAGCTTGGCTGCAAGCAGTCAGGCTTAACTTCAATGACAGGTATGTAAAGCATTTAAAAACACCAATTCAGTAAATACTTATGATTGAACACACAATAAAATTCCAACACCAATTTAATAAAATAGGAAATATTGTTATCTTTAAATTGACACCAAAACAAAAAGAATCCAATGTAAGGAACCGGAGATAGGAATTTTTAAAGATTTAGCACTATATAGCACATAGAAACCTATAGCGCCTATTGGGATATCTGGTCCCGCTAGACCGGGACAAAGTCAAAATTTCAGGCTGACCACGATAGAGCCATGTGCTGCTACCCTGTTGCGGTAGGTCTCTGTCAAAGTTTTTACCTTCTTACTTAGAAACTCTTCTGGAACTTTTCTTCCCAGGGACCCTCGAAGCTCTCAGCCAGCCCAGATTCGGTAAGGGTTCTCCCGCTTGCCTTTCGACGAGCTCCTGGTCAAACTTGTGGAAGTCAGACCTCCAGAGCTTTCCAGTGGGACAAACCAGAGATCAAGGCCGACTCGCGGTTGAAGGTGAGCGGCTTCACTCTCGCAGTTGGTCACGGTCACCTTTTCTATGTTCGGACTGAGAAACTTTTACAGAGCTTTTTCTCCAGGGGTCCCTCAATGCTCTTCACGAGGCTGGATCCGATGAGAGTTCACCGGCTTGGGTTTTGACCAGATCCCGGTCAAACTCTGGAAGTTAAACCTCCGGGACGCACCTGAAGGGCAGGCCGGCTCGCGGTTAAGGGTTGCCGGCTTGGCTGGCCTGGTCGAGTCAGCCCACTTATGGAACTGTTTTCCAAAGTTGCTCCAAACTTCTTCAAACTTCTAGAACTTTTTTCTGAAGTTCCTTTGAGGGTCCAAAAGTGTTCTAAAACTTACTACAAGGGTCTGGAAGGTCCAAGATGGTCCTTGAAAGTTTGGGACTTCAATTTCCACAATCTACTTGGACAAAACCCTTACAAATCCACTGGTAGTACTCCAGGCTGGGAATTCTTGGTGGTGATGGACCAAGTGAGCTGTGTTAACCTGTAGCTTCCAGGGAGTCCACTCTTTAGTCCTTTTGAAGCAGGTATGATCCACAGGGCTGTAGTTCCAGATTGTGCAGCAGGCACAGTCACTAAGAGTGCAGGGCATGGTTGGTGCAAATCAAACTTCCAGCATGGACCCTTCTTCCTTTAGTTTCAAGCAGCAGATCTGAGAGGCACTGACACTCTCAGATACTTATTCAGTGTTTTCTGGGGTCACACAGGAGGGCACTCCTATCCAATGAGGTGCAGGAAAACACCACAGAGCATGACCATTTCCTCCAAAGTGTGGTACAATGGGCTCCCAGAAAGGACTATTTCTCCAAAATTCAATATGGCTGAAGTTCCAGCAGAGAGGCAAGAGCTGGCTAAACCAGCCTACAGGATGGCTCATCTCCATATTATCTCTCCCCCTGGCACCCACACATTCCTTCTTTAAGCCGGCCATCTGGCTGGGTTCAAAGAGTAGGGGTGTAAATGAAACTGGCTTTTCCTGCCTGTCTCCTTCTTCTATTGAAGATTATTGTTTACAACCCCTCCTCCTGCTCTGACATTCCCATGTAGCAGAAACCTCTACTCCCAGAATGGCTCTTTCACCCCAGGGGCTACTTATCACCTCATCAAAGCAGCCTGGCTAATCCACTTAACGTTGACTAATCAGGGCAGATCACTGGAAGGCTGAATTTTGGCTTACAGACAAGAAAGTCTTATAACTTCTCGGCTGTACATTTAAGGATAAATTCAACAATTGCGTATTGCTAGAATTATCAATACCATTCTAGTGAGTCTTTGATACATATTCTTCAAGTTTTCCTGGTGGGAATTATTAGTTAATAACTTCTTGCCATGTTAACCTATGTGGCTGGGGATCTGCAATGGGGAAAATGAATTGGGCAACTTCTCCAAAACCAGGGCCTGTAAAACATCTTTTATAAGGACCCTGCTTATATCAACAGGATTCCCCACCCCTAGAACACCTAGGGGAGCCCTTAGGGTTTCTGAATATGTACAAATATTGCAGATCCTCACTCCACAGTGCTCCTGGCACAAAAGTCGATTTTGGGAAGCACTTTACTACAATGTGAGAAGTGAAATATGCAATTTCAATTTCACTAAACCTAAGGCATATAAAACTTTAATAGGGGTCCTGCTTATAAATATCTGACCCATCACCACTGGGACACCTAGGAGAGACCCTGGGGGTACTTTATATGCCAAAACATAGTACTTTATTCATTTTTAAGTGCCCCAAACACCAAAGTCAAGTTTGGGCACAATTTGCATTTTATAAGCAGTCCTGCACACAGGGCTGCTATTAATCTGACCTCAGGCCTCTGCAGTGCAGACATGCAAGTGCAGAAAGGGCTGCTGGCCTCTAAACTGCCATGTCCTATTATATACTAGGGACTTAAGGGTAGTTTTAACCCCCCTGCCCTATTATGTACTCGGGCCTTATAGGGGAGGTCATGCCAATCATTGGGGGGTATTCTAACCCATAGTGTACCCTAGAGTATGTAGGTGTTTTCACTGCATTCTAAGCTTCTTTTCAGCATAGCACTGGCCCAGGGCTTTGTTAGGCAGAGCCCAGGGACAGTCAGAGTCAGTTACCACCAGTACCAGTCAGAAAAAAAAAAAAAAAAAAATTGCGGTGCCCAGGGCAAAGGATGACATTGCAATAAGTTGCCATTAAAAATTTATATATACTATTTAGACAGTTTAATTTCTTTTAATAAAGTTGCAGAAATACACAGTCACAGTACATCAGAGAAAAATATATGAATTTTAGAGAGTCTAAACTGTAGAAAAAAAACTGGGATTGAAAATGTCTTTATTCCTTTCATTGAGGTTCAAGTCAACAAATACTTTATTCGGCTAGTAAACAAAATAAAAAATACCTAAAAATTATCATAAAACATCATACAAATTCCTTCCATAGGAAAATCATCACAGTAAACATAAAAACAAATAACGGCATAAACTATAACTGCCTTTTCATCTATGACACAGGCCTTTTATCCATGAATACATAAAATCTAAAATCAGCCATCTAACTTTTTCTTTATTCTAAATATAGCCGCCAAAAAACTTGCCACTCCATAACATACCAAGGGGCTTGAAAGCATTTGCAGATGCATTAAGGCCAGCTATCCTTGGACAAACCTTTTTCCTTTTACCAAGGGGACAATATACTATTGTCTTAATATGGAATAATGTCCACAGAAAAAGACAAAATGTAAACAATCCTGTGGAGAAAAATTGTCCCATTAGCATGGACCCATCTCCTCAGCTCTAAAATGACTATGTAACACTACCAAAAGACGATGTGTAAGGTTCAACCTAAACTTTAAGAGTAGAAATCAATGGTGCGGGTTAGAAACCATCACTAGATAAGGCTGTAATGTGTGCATATTCTTACCAGCATATGATCCCACATCGAGGCTTTCACACTTTCAGGCACTTCTCTCTCCACCATATTTTGTATGAGAAAGTCTTTTTTTATCCCCTTTAAATCTTCTTTAACAATAGATTTTGGGTTTTTAAAGAGTTTTGGGTGTCCCAAAGTGCATACTGAATATGGTTAAACCAAGGAATACGGATAACACCCTCCAAGGTACGGGAGCCCTCAATCACCGCCTGATTGAATTCCAACTCAGGGTTCACCCATATCCTCATCCATCGAAATACACGGACCAGAGCTCCAAGGTCAGAAATAGAGCCCATACCTGTCTCTTGGAGTAACTTGTATGTGTGGACTCCCTGCTGGAAGGCTAACAATCTCCTCAGGAAATTATTTCTACTATTTGAAGCTCACTTATGTCCTTGTAACTGCATACATCACACACATACGTCACCATTGGGATGCAATAGGCTTTATATACCTTAAGCAACGCCTGCACTGGCTTGGCCCCCAGCCTTTTTGCATAATCAAAAGTTGCCCCAATAGTTCTGGACAATATATTTTAATTAGCTTTCTTTTGGGGTACCCAAGACCCCTTTTCATCAAAATGGACTCCCAAATATGGAAAAGTCGCTACCCTAGTCAGCTCAATGTTGTCCCCAAACATTTTGTTCTGACCTTTCTTTATTGAGCCCACTACCACTGTATGTGACTTTGAGTAATTTGTGCTGATATTCAAATCCCTCATAAAGTTAATAAACGTATCTAGCAAAAGCTGGAGCCCTATTGGAGTCCTAGCTATCAACACGGCATCATCTGCATATAATAGTGAGGGAATAAGAAAGGAACCTGCCTGGGGGATGTCCTTACAAGCTGCTCTTGAATCAATCAATCAATCAATCAATCGAAGGCCAAGTCTTCCATGGCCCATCAGGGTTTGTGCGGTGCCGGGCGCTCATGGTGATTCGTCGAAGAGCCAGGTCTTGAGGTCCTTCAGGAACTTGGAGAGAGTTGGTGTCTGGCGGAGGTGGAGAGGGAGGGTGTTCCATGCCTTGGCCGCGAGGAAGGAGAAGGAACGACCTCCTGTTCTAGTCTTCTTGATGGGCGGGACCTAGGCGAGGGAAAGCTGGGCTGAGCGGAGGGATCTTTGGGGTGCGTGGAACGAGAGGCGGTGGTTCATGTAGGAGGGCCGGTGTTGTGGAGGGCTTTGTGGGCGTGGGTGAGAAGCTTGAAGGTGATTCTCTTCTCGACGGGTAGCCAGTGTAGTGCCCGCAGGTGTTGGGTGATGTGGCAGTGGCGCGGTATGTTAAGGACTAGTCTGGCGGTGGCGTTCTGGATGTTCTGGAGTTTGTGAGTGAGGTTCTTCTTGATCCCGATGTAGAGTGCGTTGCCGTAGTCCAGTCTGCTGCTGATGAGGGCGTGGGTGACGGTTTTCATGTGTTCGAGGGGGATCCAGTTGAAAGGTTTACGTCGGAGATGGAGGGTGTGAAAACAGGAAGAGGTGACGGCATTGATCTGGTGGTCCATTTTGAGTTTGGAGTGCAGGATGATTCTGAGGTTGCGTGCATGGTCTGTGGGTGGGGGTGGGTTGCCGATGCTTGGGGCCCACCTGGTGTCATTCCAGGCATCGGAATGTGGGCCTATGATGAGTACATCGGTTTTGTCTGTGTTCAGTTGTAGGCAGCTGTTCTTCATCCACCTGGCAACTGCTTCCATTCCTTCTTGAAAGTTGTGTTTCGAGATGTTGGGTTCATTGGATAGTGAGAGGATGAGTTGTGTGTCGTCTGCGTACGATACAATGTTGAGTCCGTGTGATGTGACGATGGAAGCGAGAGGGGCCATGTAGACGTTGAACAGGGTGGGGCTGATGGAGGATCCTTGGGGGACTCCGCAGGTGGTTGGCGTGGGCTCCGAGATGAAGGGAGGGAGTCTGACCTGCTGCATTCTTCCGGAGAGCAATGAGCGGATCCAGTCGAGGGCTTTGTTCTGGATTCCTGCATTGTGGAGTCTGTGGGCTAGGATGCGGTGTGAGACTGTGTCGAAGGCCGCGGAGAGGTCCAGGAGGATGAGGGCCACAGTCTTTCCTCTTTCAAGCAGGGAGCGAATGTCGTCTGTTGCGGCGATGAGGGCAGTCTCTGTGCTGTGGTTCTTCCTGAAGCCTGATTGGGAGGAGTCGAGGATGTTGTTCTCGTCGATGAAGGAGGCGAGTTGGCTGTTAACAGCTTTTTCAATGACTTTCGATGGAAAGGGAAGTAGGGAGATCGGTCTGAAGTTCTTGAGGTCGGTGGGGTCCGCCGAGGGTTTCTTTAGGAGAGAGTTGATCTCGGCGTGTTTCCAGTCATTGGGGAAGGAGGTGGTCTTGAAGGATCGGTTGATGATTCTTTGCAGCTCGGGGGCAATGATGTCTGCGGCTCTGTCGTAGATGTGGTGGGGGCAGGGGTCCATGGGGGCCCTGGAGTGGGTGGTCCTCATGGTCTTTAAAGTGTCTTCGATGCTGAGGGCGGTCCAGTTGTCCAGTGTCAGCTATGTGGTGCAGGGAGCGGTGGGTGTGGGTTCCTCGGGGAGGTTGTTGTTGTCGAAGTTGTCATAGATGGTCTTGATTTTGTGATGGAAGAAGGCGCTGAGTTTGTCGCAGCGGTCCTGGGAGGGTGGGATGTCGGTGGACTCGCTGTTGGGTTGGGTGAACTCTTCAATGATCCCGAAGAGTTCCTTGCTGTTGTGTGCGTGGGCGGAGATTCTGTCCTGGAGTGCTTTCTTCCTTGAGTGTCTGATGAGTTTGTGGTGGGCACTGGTGGCTGTTTTGTAGTTGTCAAGGTTCGTTGGGGTTTTGGAGTTCCTCCATAGTTTTTTGAGATGTCTGCAGGTTTGTCTGGATTCCTGGAGTTCGGTGGAGAACCAGCTGGCCTTCTTGGCATGAGGGTTGGAGGATTTCTTGAGGGGGGCAATGGTGTTGGCACAGTCGGTAATCCATTTGTGTAGGGTACAGGCGGCGGTGGTGGGGTCGATCTCTGAGGTGGTGGGAGCGGAGCCGCTGAGGGTGGCGGTGAGCTGCTCGTCGGAGATCTTGTTCCAGTTCCTGCATTGGAGCTGGGGTGGGCGTCTGCGGGGGATTTTCACTTTGTGGGTGAAGTTGACGCAGCAGTGGTCCATCCATGGGAGTTTGGAGGTGTGGTTGAATGAGATGGAGTTTCCTGCTGTGAAGATAGGGTCGGGGGTGTGCCCTGCTGAGTGCGTTGGTCCTGGTACGATCTGATTGAGTCCAATGACGTGGAGGTTTTCCAGGAGGGAGATGGAGTTGGGGTCCTGGCAGCTGTCGAGGTGGAAGTTGAGGTCTCCCAGCAAAATGTAGTCAGTGGAGGTGATGGCATGCGGTGTGATTATGTCGGTGATGGAGTCAGAGAAAGGTGCGCGGGGTCCAGGAGGTCGGTAGATGAGGGTGCCACATAGGGTGGTGGTCGGGTTGACCTGTATCTTGTAGTGGAGGTGTTCCTTAAGGTCCGTAGGCCCGTAAGTGTAGGTGCTCAGGCGGAGGTTGGCCATGTGTGCGATGGCAATGCCGCCTCCGGGGCAGTTTGGGCGGTCCTTTCGGGTGATTTTGTATCCTTCGGGGATGGCGATCGAAATGTCATGTCCCAAGGTGGCGCTTGTGCAGGTTTCGATGTTGAAGGAGTGGCGGCAGTTTCGGCAGGTGAAAGGACCGTGGGTGTCGAAAGGTGAGGAGAGCTTACAGTTGTTATTCTTGCCGCCATTGAGTGGGTAAAGAGCCGCTGAACTGTAGCGTTAGTAGGTCGGAGGACCAGGGTTCCTGGCGCTGATCGCGGTCGGGTCGCAGACGGACTTGCCTTTGGAGCCCCGGCGGCGCGGCCGCGCAGCGGCCTCCATTAAGTAGAGGTTGGGGGAGGGCCGGACAGCTGGGAGGCGGGAGAGGGGAAAAACACGGGAGCGGGAGGGTCCACGGGGGCAGCAGCGGCAGGAAGTGGCAGAGGGGCTAGGACACAGGGAGTAGAAAGGAAAAGCCCAGAGGAATGAGGGCTAAAAACTAAATCTAGATTTAAGCAAGCAACTGACTAAAATAACTAGAGGCGAGAGCAGTCCAGGGGCGAGTCACTGGGCCTTGAACCGTGGTCTGTGTCGGGCTGAAAACAGAGGCAGATATAGCCTGAGTGAGCTACGGAGCGGCGCACTGGGAGGGCAGGAACCCAAGAGGTTTAGCTCGACTCAGCGCGCAGCGGCCTCCATTAAGTAGAGGTTGGGGGAGGGTGGGACAGCTGGGAGGTGGGAGCGGGGAAAAACACGGGTGCAGGACGGGCTGTGGGGGCAGCAGCAGCGGGAAGTGGCAGAGAGGGTAGGACGTGGGGAGTAGGAAGGAAAAGCCCAGAGGAATGAGGGCTAAAAACGAAATCTACATTAAAGCAAGCAACTGACTAAAATAACTAAAGGCAAGAGCAGTCCAGGGGCGAGCCACGGGGCCTTGAACCGCGGTCTGTGTCGGGCTGTTAAAAGAGGCAGACCACTGCCTGAGTGAGTTACATGCTGGGAGAGCAGGAACCCAAGGGGTTTACCTCGACTCAGCGCGCAGCGGCCTCCATTAAGTAGAGGACGGGGGAGGGCGGACAGCTGGGAGGCGGGAGCAGGAAAAAACGCGGGAGCGGAAGGGGTCGTGGGGGCAACAGCGGTGGGAAGCAGCAGAGGGGGTAGGACGCGGGGAGTAGGAAAGAAAAGCCCAGAGGAATGAGGGCTAAAAAATAAATCTAGATTAAAGCAAGCAACTGACTAAAAGTCAAAAGCAGTCCAGGGGCGACCCATGGGGCCTTGAACCACGATAGTGTCGGGCTGCTAACAGAGGCAGAGCACTGCCTGAGTGAGCTACGGAGCTGTGCGCTGAGAGAGCAGGAACCCAAAGGGTTTAGCTCGACTCAGCGTGCAGCGTCCTCCATTAAGTTGAGGTCGGGGGATGGCAGGGCAGCTGGGAGGCGGGAGCGGGGAAAAATGTCGAGTGGGAGGGGCCGCGGGGGTAGCAGCGGCGGGAAGCGGCAGAGGAGGTAGGACGCGGAGAGTAGGAAGGAAAAGCCCAGAGGAATGAGGGCTAAAAACTAAATCTTGATTAAAGCAAGCAACTGACTAAAATAACTAACGGCGAGAGCAGTCCAGGGGTGAGCCACGGGGCATTGAACCGCAGTCTGTGTCGGGCTGTTAACAGAGGCAGACCACTGCCTGAGTGAGCTATATGCTGGGAGAGCAGGAACCCAAGGGGTTTACCTCGACTCAGCACGCAGCGGCCTCCATTAAGTAGAGGTCGGGGGAGGGCAGACAGCTGGGAGGCGGGAGCAGGGAAAAACACGGGAGGGGTCGCGGGGGCAGCAGCAGTGGGAAGCGGCAGAGGGGGTAGGACGCGGGGAGTAGGAAGGAAAAGCCCAGAGGAATGAGGGCTAAAAACTAAATCTTGATTAAAGCAAGCAACTGACTAAAATAACTAAAGGCGAGAGCAGTCCAGGGGCGAGCTACGGGGCCTTAAACCGCGGTCTGTGTCGGGCTGCTAACAGAGGCAAAACACTGCCTGAGTGAGCTACGGCGCTGCGCGCTGGGAGATCAGGAACCCAAGGGGTTCAGGCCACAAGGTGTTAATATAAAGAGTGAAAAGCAGTGGAGATAAAATGTATCCCTTAATCTAATTGAAGCACGTAAGTCCAGGTGAAGTTCAAGTAAGAAATATACTAGATTTTTATCAATACCCAGCTTAATAAGTACTCGCTAGGCTTTGGATCGCTATCAAAATATCTCTATCAAAAGCTGCTGTCAAATCCATAAAAGCTAAGTAGAGTTTGCTCCTTTTGACCACTGTGTACTCACTAATAATTAGCTGGAGATTTATACATTGAACAGCAGTCCCTTTCCCTGGCCTAAATCCCTATTGGAGATCAGGTTCTGAAGTACTAAGGACCTGATTTAGAGTGTGGCAGACATGGAACCTCACCACAAACATGGCAGAGTACTCTGTCTACCAAACTGATGGTCCACCAGCTCTATTTAGAGTTGTGCAGATTGTCATGTTTCCAACAGTGGTGCCCCCGCTAGTTCTGCTGGTAGAAACCCTACACCTATGGCCCAACAGAGTTGAGGCTGTTGGTGTAGTTACATCAGACCGTCTGCCCTATTTAGTGTGGACAGTTTTATGTACATTATTCCTTTTTGGCACCGCCAGGGAAAGCCTGGGTGTTTAGAACACAAGAAATAGAAAACTGACACTCAAACCCTGGAGAACACTCCAAGGGACAATATCGTTTTGTTGTTAAAAAAAAACCTACCACTTTGGGAGTTTGTTTTTAGAAAATAAAACAGTCTGCTCAATGGCCGTATGAAACATAGCTGCCAGTCACCAAGCTTTCAGGGCCTTCAAAAGAGCCACTGTAGTGACCACTCCTGTGAAGGCACAGAGATCTGTGCAGAGCCAATGACGATCTCTAAATATGCTGGGCTGTAAGTCTGGAGTGGGTGGTGGAGGTAATGGAAAAATAATTTTAAATATTTGCTTCCAAAATAATTAAGCAAAGGTCAATCTGCAAATGATTATCAGTCTTTACATTGCATGAAAAAGCATCAGGAATCATGAAATTGCTGATATTATCATGGTTTACCTTTGCTTCAGGAGTTATTACATCAGAAGTGCCTTTACATTGCATCTTTGCTGCTAAGTATTTTATGTCCTGTCTAACATCTAAACTTGCAGTAAACAAGAGCAACCCAGAAACCCCTTGAGAGCGTTGGTGAATATAAACTAAATAAGAAAAGGTTGACAAGAGGATCATTCAAACCCTAACTTGGGGTGCATACCATTTAGTGCTTGGAAGGTAAGACACTAAGGGGTATATTCTCAAGGACTCATCGCCAATTTATCGTCACTTATGCGCCACAAAAGTGGCGATAGATTTATCGCCCTATTCTCAAGCTGGTGCAAACTGCCGATATCGCCAGTTTCCCATCGATAGCTGCCGCAAAAAACATTGCCACGGATGAGTGCGACAACTAATGCTAATGATATGCAGAGTAGGCGTTCCCGTGCAAAAAAACACGAAAACACCACTTCTCGAGATTCACAACGACCAGTCAGATCTGCGATGCGAACCAAGAACAGCTGATAAGGCGCGTTAGCAGCAGGGATTTAACACCTGCCTTTTGCTGGTGTTAAGCAGGACGACTACCTGCAGTATGAAAGGGAGCCCAGCCCAGAGCCACATCTGAAGACCAACAGATGCCATGGAGACACTGATCATGCAGCTCGGAGACGCAAGAGGGCCACAACACCCACCGACACCACCCCCAGGCACCCCCCCCCCGGACCCTTCCCCCAAGGTCATGAAGTCCAGTAGTCAACGGTAGTGGAAAAACAGAACTTTATTACAAATACATAAATCAACAAAACGAAAAGCTCAGCCAACGCGTTCCATTCCCAACGGGGAACTACAACAGGGCAACGTGTCTTCAGAAACCTGTGGGAAAAATGGTGACAATGGTCTAACTTCTGTATAGTCACATGCCTAATCTGGTACAGTGTACTGCACTTGGACAAACCGGAATGTTCACAGACCAGATAAACCATGCATGAGAAGACCGTAACAGAACTACGTGTGGCCGTAACCGTCGTAGGAATGAAGAGGAAGGTAACGACCACACGAACTGCTGCTACGGTCACATCATGCAGGACTCATCACACCTGAAAGCATCACGGTGTGTGTCAGCTCGATACCCCTGCCCCTCACACCCCCCACACTGCGCAGGAACATCTTGAGACCACGCGAGGGCACTATGCCATAGCTGGCGTCACGCACGTGTTGGGGGCAATTCACAGCATACGTGTATGACTTGTGCCCCCTGCCGACACTGCACACAATCACTGCAACAACAACCATACGCATGCCATCACTGTGCATACAAAAGTGGACCACCGTGGCCTGTCCACCAATGTCGTCGTAAATACCCCAGGCAGTGTGCATGATCCCCACATGTCTGCAAGTCCGCCACCAACCAGCGCTTTGAGGATGGCCCCCATGGAAATGCACTGCCCATCGGCAAGTACCAACTGAACACACCACACACCTCAACTCCACAATCCCCCAACTCACAACTGTGGGAATGCACATGTCACCAATCCACCACCAAAGTGACTACTGCGTGTGTCTCAGTCTCCGCCACAACCTGCCCATATGCCTACACACACGTGGCCGACCACCTCCAACGGGCACATTCACACTGGAGACGAGGTGGCTACGTCACAAACCAACCTGCGCACATCACGAACATCGCATGCAGGGCCGTGTCAGCAAGGGCGGTGCCCCCCACCCAGCCACGAGTCCGCCGCCGTGACCGGTGGTGCCTGCGCGATCCTGTGCGCCTGATGCACCCCAGCCCAGGTCCCCAGACCAGTCCTCCACCCAGCGATGACTGGCCACCCCTGCGCACCCAGGCCTCACTGCTCACCTGCCGCCACCGGCGTGTCCCCAAGAGGGCCCACCACGTGCCGGTGCATCCTCCTCAGCCGATCGCTGGATTCTACGCCACAGGCCCCCAGCGCACCCTGCGGCACTGCACCGTGGAGTCATGTGTGTGCTGACTGCTGCCTGCGCATACACTGCGGTCCAGCAGGGCACACTGTTCAATTTGAGTCTTGATTCGGTGGACGCCGTATCAAGGCCAACGCATCATCGCAGGCTGCACACCCGCTCAGCTCTTCAGGTGCCACTAACCCTGTGCAACGCAAGTCATCGTCACGTGGCGGTAGGCCCCTGCCAGCCGCAGTGCAGCGGGTGCCATTGACCCTGTGCAACGCAAGTCATCGTCACGTGGCGGTAGGCCCGTGCGGGCCGCAGTGCAGCGGGTGCCACCAACTCAGTGCACCGCAAGTCATCATCACGTGACGGTAGGCCCGTGCGGGACGCAGTGCAGCGGGTGCCACCAACTCAGAGCACCGCACGTCATCGTCCCGTGGCGGTAGGCCCGTGTGGGCCACAGTGCAGCAGGTGCCACCAACTCAGTGCGCCACAAGTCATGGCTCCTTCATGATTTGGTCGCGTGGTGCGGACGCCATCATGTCATCTCCGGCAGTGGGGTATGTGACGTGCTAGGCCCCTTTTATTGGCAGGGTCACATGTCCTGTGACGCCTGTGCTGGATGGGTGTGGTGTGGGTGTGAACCAGCCCTCAGGGAGTGGCTGTGGCATGCTGACGACTAGACCAGTGATCAGCAGATCACTACAGGGAAGACCTGGGACATGTAGCTTTGTCGTTCCCCCTGAGCATAAGGGGAGTGGACTGGCCTGGCGTATGGCAGGCCAGCGTAGGGGTGGGAACAATGAGCCCGGAGCTCTGGGCGTGCTTCAGTTCTGGGCTGGACATGGAAGTAACTGATGCTTGTGTCTCTGTTGTAGTGTCTATGCCACCCGGACCGCAATCGGCACTGTTGCACCCTGTGACTCAAGTCCCACGACATGAGCAACATGGACGTAAGGGGAATCACTGACCCTACATTCATCCATACTCTCATACTTGAATGATCAAAGGCATGACACATCTGTGCGATTCTGAATGTTTAATTCACATCCAGTGGAGTGTTGCAGCTGGAGCAGTACAGGGCCATGCAAACCCCACTTCACATTATTGGCCTGTGGAGGGCCAGCCAGAGTCCTTCAGGGAATGACAAGTACATCGGATGGGGAAGAGTTCAGTCCGCAGTCTGATCGCTGTGTCATTGGTAACCAAACAGAAGATGGCAGTCCATGTCGAGGTCCAAGGTGAGTGTCGTAGAGTGTATCGGGGGACAGTGGAAGGTGATGATGCAAAGGGCAGAACCAAGCAGAAACAGGCCATTTGGCGGAGATGAATGCTACTGCCTCCTCCTTACCAGTAAGGTTGATTCACCTGCATCTTCGTCCTCTGATGTCACATGTGCCTCACACGTGGATGGTGGTGGATTGCCTGCCGCACTGTGAGGCACTGACACATCAGGGGTGGAGATGTGGATGTAGAAGCAGCAGCAGCATTCATCTGCACAAGGCCTTGAGGCAGCAATGCCATGACGATGTGCTGCAGGGCATGAAAGGTCCCAGCCACATCTTGCTGGTGTGCAGCCGTGGCAGTCATTCTTTCCGCCATCATCCGCTCCATGTTCTCCATGAGCCCCCGCATCTGTCCCAACTCCTGGCTGACATCGCTGGAGCCACTCTGACTGGACAGTTGTTCTTGTCTCAATATCATGACTCCAGCGATGTCAGCCATGGATTGTTGGAGAGCATGGAGCGGACTGTGGGTGTCCGTTAGGGACTGTAAGTGGTCCCTGATGGTACTCAGACACCCATGTATGGCATCAAGTTTGGCTGCCATGAGGTCGAACCCCACCCACACCTGATCAGCCATCTTCTCCTGGCCCTCTAACACACAGCGTTGGAAGGCCATGTGTTGTTCGTGGGGGTCCTGGGAGACAGCCGTGGTGGTAGGTGCTTCCTGCTGTGTGGTCTGTGCAGGGGGTGGGGTCTCCTCGATGCAGCTGGGCAGCCCTGCTCCTGGAGGTGAGGTGCCGTATCTGTCCGTGAACTCTTGGAGGGCGTCGGTGTCGAAGGTGTGGAGGTCCTCTTTGTCATCAGTGAAGAGCTGTTGGGTCTGCTCTGCAGGAGGTGTTGGTTCTCCCTCTGCAATGTGAAGGGGAGATGCAGTTTAACATTTCGTTCACATGTATGTTGACGCATTGTACAGGTTTACATACAAACTGCATGACAATGTACATTGTGACTGTTTGGGAGGAGCTGCCTATTTGATGCGGGACAGTGGACATTTCGACGACATCACGGATGTGTGTTTGTACTTGTACATTATCATCTCACGTTTCCCTGCTATGCCAAATGTGATTGACCAGTTTCTACACACAAGCGGCAGCAGCTGTGTCCTCTGTTCTGTTGTGAACGTGTTGCAGTTTATACCACATTGTTGTCAATGTTGATGTGCTCTGAATGTTATGTGTGTGTGCTGCATTTTGGGAGAGTCGCCCCTGCAGCTCTGATTTGGCTGGCCCTTATCCCTTTCAGGTGGTGTGCCTTTGACTTCTGTGCTTCTACAGTGCTGAGATGTTGCATTCTTAGGGAAATTGGGCTCTTGGTGGGACTTGGGACTCTGGGGCATGGTTTGTCTGCAGTTGTGTTGTTGAGGTCAGGGGTTGTTTGTGCACGTGGATGTGTCAGAGTGTGACCTGCTCCTTTATGGATGTGGTCCACACTCAGCCACCTCAGTGTTGTGGCGTGCAACATGTCATGATATATTGACTGCAGCCATGCTATTCGTCATGCAGTGTCACTTGCATTGTCAATGTGGCTCACAGACACGCCGCTTTGCTGGGTTCAGCACATGTGCATGGGTTTGTTGTGAGATTATTGATGTGTGGGGAGAGAACCCTCTGTGCACATTGTCGACGGGGGCCTACTTGCTGTTTCTATGTGTGCTGCAGTATGCCAAGGAGATCAGGGACATGATCCAGAGTCATTGTGGGTATGCACTGTGCTATAATTGATTGTGCATGTGTGCCATTGTGCCCATCTCCCCCCGTCCCCCCAGTCCCTGGTGGTTACTCACCCTGTTGCTGTTGTGTCAGGTCATGTTGAGCAGTGTCCGGTGCCCCAACTCCTGCCACGTCTCCCCACTGATTTCTGTGGACACCATTTACTCCATCTCATCCAGCTCCTCCTGTGGCGCTGGACTCCCACCTCCAGTCTGCATTGCTGCCTTCTGGTTGTTGCAGAGTTTCTGCTTGGTTTTGCGCTTCACATCATTCCAGCGCCTCTTGAGCTCTTCCATTGTCCTGCTTAGCACTCCAACTGCATTCACCTTGTCCAGGATGGACTGCCATATTCCATTTTTTGTTGCCAATGACACATTGGAGGTGACGAACAGTTGTTTATGGTGTTCTACCACCTCCGTGATCAGGATCCTGTTTTCCTGCGGACTGAACCTCGTCTTCCTCTTCTTCTTGTCCTTGCCCTTCCCTGTCCCCGAGGTCCCAGGCTGGTCCTCCGTGGGTCTTGTGGGGTTCTGGCCGTCCTCTGTACCTGCTCCGGCTGCCTCCATTGTGCTTCGCTGTAGTTCGGTTTTTGTTTGTGGTTTTTTTTTCTGCTTTTGTAGTGATTTTTCCCGCCTGACATGTGTGATTTGCAGGCCTGGCACTGCTTTTCGCTGATTGTCTTATCGCAGTTGGGCCCATCGCAACTTTTTTCGCGTTCAGGTTTGGATTTTCATCGCTGTCCCGTGGTGTTATCGCGGACATTTGCCGCGTTATCGGGGTACTATCGCATGTTACCGCCATGTTGTGAATGCCACGTTAACATGGGGTTATTTTCCCACGATAGACGGCGATATGTAAACTTGCGTTAACCTATTTTGGCGATGTTTATCGCACGTTCTTGAGAATATCCCCCTAGGTCTTAAACCGCATCCTTTGTCTTATAAGTATCCAATTAAGCTACTTTAAAAAAAGAGTTATGTGTTTTCCTCTGGAGTTTGTAAATGAGACGAGCAGCTTTATTTTGCAGGACTTGTAGACTATGTTTTCGTAAACAAGGGAACCCAAAACTAAGCAAGGGACCATGGGTGCCGGTATTTGAAAAGGAACAAGTGGTCCCTTTGTACAATTTAAAGACAAAATAGAGGACATAGAAGAACAATAAATTCTATGTCAACACAATTACAGAATGAAAAAAGGCAGTAGCAGAATTAGAAATATTCACAAACAGCAGTTGAAGACGATCCAAAAAAAAAGAAATGTGATTGTTGTTATTAGCTGGGGTGGGAGTGCAGAGTAGTAGGCTAGGTAGTAAATATCTGCTGTTTGAATTGCGTATTCTGATTGAGAGAAAATATATTATGACTGTTATGTTGTTCATAATAGGTTTACATGTATTAGCCGTAGAAGGAGACTTACAATTTGAATTTTAACCAGTGCTGCAGAGCTAAAAATGCTTTGTGAATTTTTGAACTTTAGCTTCCATGTAAGGATTTTCAAATCGGTTGCCATGGAAACTTATGATGGGGAAAGGTCTATGCGGGAAGCGTATAATGGTGAGTGCACAGTGATATTACAACTGAAGCAAGTAAATGGGTTGACATAATTAGCTGGTCAACTGTTAAGTGGAGAAAGAGAATAAAAATAGATATAGATAGCCTATCTCTCCCTTTCCTTAGCCTTAAACATATTTCTGAAGGTGTATTGTGGATCCATTTGATCCTTCGCATCACTCAGTGCAGCCCCTGTGTAGCTCCACAATGGATCCACAGATACGTAAGCATCAAACAGTGAAGCTTACATATTGAGGATCTGTGGACCCACCATGAATCTTGCACAACATTTGAATATGAGTTTTAACTGTGTTGAACTAATAGAGACTGTTCCCAGTAAAATGTTTGAAAAATGCGGTAATTTGATAGGGTAAAGGGTTGAAGCCTACAAATATATATACCCCGTGCATAACCTATGCCTCTTGAGTTTATCTCTGCATGGTGACGAGGTGCAGGAGGTGAAATCTCTTTTGCTTCTGGTCATGAGAAGTGTGTTGATTTGATTGTTGTACAAATCTCTTTATTGATCAACTTTGAACAAACAGATTCATTTTCAGATATTCGTAATGACTATACATTTTTTACAAACTTGAAAATGTGGATATATTAAAGTGTCATATTGATGGAGTAAGGACTGGAATGTCTTCTTGATAAATGCAGGAGGATGTGTTTGATGTATATATTAGCTTAAAATACATTAACATATGTTTAATTTCATCATACATCAAATTATTATGGTAAAATACTTTTACCTTCAAGGTTGTCTCCTTGACTTCCGTATAAAATATTTTTCCAATTATCTTAATCTTTGTTATTTGTCATCCTATATATGGTAATGCATTTAATGCACATACACATTTTGATCTTCTTAACTCATTTTCATATTTCAACAATCTTGGCCTACTAATCAATACTTTCATCTGAACCATGTGTATTGAAGTAATAATTAGCATTTTTATTTGTCATAATTTTATTAATAAAAACAACTTAAAGTTTATGCCAATCTGGCCACAAATTAAAATTAATATTAATCAAATTTAACATACAAAATTACTATTTACAGAAATGTGTAAACTCTTCATCTTGCCTCCTATGTTATGTTATTTTAAGAGCATTTGTATAGAGCAATTTTCACGTGAGGGAGAATCCAGGTGCTAGAGCTAATGTATAGGCCAATCGGAGCAACTAGTTCAACTGGTCTTCAGTTTCTTGAGGAATACAAGTAGAGATGCGGAGGTCCTGATGTGATGGGGAATGTTGTTCCTGGTTTTGGCAGCGATGTAGTAAAAAGAGCGTCCTCTTGTTTCACTTCTGTGGATGTGTGCTATCTGTGCGAGGCAGAATGTGGCTGAGCGCAGTATCCTAGTGCAGTATCCTAGTTGGATGGTGGAAGTTAAGGCGGTTGTTGAGGTAGGCAGGTCCGGCATTGTGCAGTGCTTTGTAGGCATTGATGAGCATTTTGAATTGGCAGCACTTCTGGATGAGTAGCCTTTGTAGCTCTTTGAGGAGGGATGGGGTGTGTGCACTGCAGGGATGTCGAGAATGCGTCTAGCTGTGACGTTCTGGGTAGTCTGGAGTCCTTGTATGAGTTGGTTCAAGATACCGGCGTAGAGTGTGTTGCAATAATCCAGTCTGTGGGTGATGAGGGCCTGAGTGACTGTGCATCTGATGTTTGTAGGGAGCCATTTGAATATCTAGTGAAGCATACATAGGATGAGGAAGCAAGAAGAGGTTACAGCCTTCACCTGTTTGGTCATTGTGAGCTTGTCGTTCAAGATGATTCAGAGGTTTCTGGTGTGGTCTGTTGGGGTGGGCATGGGTCACAGTTCAGTTGGCCACATTTTGTCAGTGTTGAGTTTTAGGCAGTTCTGTTTCATCCACTTTGCCACACTTGACATGCAGGTTGTGAAGTTGATCATGCTGGTGTGGTTGTTGTCTGTCATGGAGAGGATGAGCTGAGAGTCATCTGTGTAGGAGACAATCTTGATTCTGTGGGATCTTATCATATGGGTGAGTGGTGCTGTGTAAACATTGAAGAGTGTATGGCTCAGCGATGATCCTTAAGGGACTCCACAAATGTGGTTCACAGGTTTGGAGGTATACGGTAGGAGTCTGACTCATTGGGTCCTATTGGAGAGGACAGAGGCAAGCCATATCAGGGCGGGACCCTGTGTTCCGGAGTTGTGGAGTCTTGACGCAAGGGTGCTGTGGGAGAAGGCCCTATTATCTATGATGGTCTGGATGTGGTCAGTTGTTTCAATGAGGGTGGTTTCCATTCTGTGGTTGCTGCGGAAGCCGGACAGAGTGATATCTAGGAGATGGTGCTGTTCTGGATTGTTGGAAAGTTGCCTGTTCATTGCTTTCTTATGACTTTGGATGGGACAGGCAGGAGCAAGATGGGTCTGTAGTTGCTCAGCTCTTCCAGGTATGTCAAAGATTTCCTCAGGAGAGCTGTGACCTCTGTGTGTTTCCAGTTTGTCTGGGAAGGTTCCACTATGGCTGATGACGTTGATGTTGGTGGTGCGGTTAGAGCTGATCAGGGTTCTTCCTAGGTTGTAGATGTGGTGGGGCAGGGGAAGGTGGGGCCACCTCAGTGGGTTGTTTCCATGATTTTGGCAGTTACTTCTGGGGTCAGGGGGCTCCAGTTTGTTAGATGATGGTAAATTGGTGGTGCTGGGCAACTGGTTGATGAGCTCTTGTGTGGTCAAAGTTGCTGTAGACCTGAGAATTTTGTTGTGAAAGAAGTTGAAGATGTTGTTGCAGGGGTCCTCTGATGGGATGATGAGGTTGGAGAGCTCTTTGCAGTTTTGGTGCTTGTTCCTATTCTCAGTGCAAGGGCTGCATTCCTGGCCTCTTTGATTTGGGTGTGATATTTTCTAAGCATGAATTTCTAGGTGCTCCTTACATTGATGTCCCAGCTAATTCTGCTTCTTCTCTCTAGCTGTTTCAGTAATGTTTTGTGGCTCTTAGGTCTTGAGAGTACGAGCTGGTTCACACATTGGTTCTTGATTGTCTGACATCCTTCAAGGGGTCTAGGATGTCCATGCAGCCTATGATCCAGTTGTTGAAGGTTCTTATGTCGGTCTTCAGTCTCTGGTGGGGTCTGGTTAGTTGGCTCTGAGGGTGTTGATCCGGTCTGCTTCTGCTATCTTGTTCCAGCTGTGTCTGATGGTTCTAGTTGGTTTTGGTGTGGGGAGTTGGTGTGTATTGATGTACAATTGAACAATGGAGTGATCAGTCCATGTGAGCGGGGTGAGGTGACTGAATTTAACCTGTTGCTGGCTGTGAAGATGGGGTTGAGGGTTTGACCTGCATTGTGGGTAGGTCCTTGGACGAGCTGGGTGAGTTTGAGTTGGTTGATGTTCTCGAGTAGGGCAGTGGAGTTGGAATCCGTGGGATTTTTGAGATAGGATTTGAGGTGGCCAAGTAGGATGAAGTCGTTTGAACTGATGGCGATGGGAGCAATAACGTTGGTGAGGAGTAATCCGAATGTGGTGCATTCTCAGGGGATCATATGCAAGGGGGTGCCTTTGATGGTGGGACAGAGACGGGGCTAGGGAGGAGTGGGGCACAGAAGGCTGTAGAAGGCATGTGATGAAGATATGTGAGATCAGGTAAGGAGTGGGGTAGACAGAAAGTGAGAAAGTGCAGGAGGGGAAGGCGGGAGAGTCCCAGGGAGAGGGGAAAGATCAAGGAGGACCAGAGGGAGAACAGCAAAGAAGGAGATAGTCAAAGGAGAAATGACAATGGAAAGACAAGCAAGCAGGCAACAAGGGATGAGAGAGAGTATAAAAGAAAGAATGGGCAAACAGGCAACACAGAGTGAGAGAGAGGAAAAGTAAAAATGTGCATACAGGCAACAAAGAGTGAGAGAGAGACAAAAAGGAAAAGTGAGCAAACAGGCAATGAAGAGTGAGAGGCAGAGTAAAAGTAAAAGCAAGAAAACAGGCAATGAAGAATGAGAGAGAGAGTAAAGGAAGGGTGAATGAAGTAAGGCACAACAAGGAGTGAGAGTGAGAGAGAGAAGGAGCACAAGAAATGAGGTGGAACCTTGAGGCACAAGGCTGGGTATGAAACAGCCTTAGACTGGTAGAAGGATCAGTCCAGGTAAGTGGGAGCTGGGGCCTGAGCATCATTATCCATTGTTCTAAAAGCTCTCCTCATAAAGGGCCTTGTCACACTCCTAAAACTGGTGCTGCTCAGGTACCTCAAAGAATTTAGGTGGGGGAGTGGTGAGTCTTTATTTAATGGTTTTAGAAGTGGATGTGTGGGAGGTAGGTGTAAGAGCAGATTGGATGGGTAATGGTGTTGTTTGGGAAGTGCAGGGTGTTGGGATGGGTGTGGTTGTTTGTGATTGTTGTGTGTGTCATTTTGAGCTTCTGTGTGGGTGTGCTGTTACTATCCTGTGCTCATTGGAGGTGGTGGTGCTTTGCTTTGTTCGTTTGGGTATGTACTTGTTGGTGGCTTTGGGTGGCTTTTGAGTTAGGGTGTTGTTTGTGTTTTGGTTTGATGTTTGGGTGGGGGAAGGTTGATTTTTTTGGTGTGTGCTGAGGTGTGTTTAAGTCTGTGTGCATAGTGTTGGTTTCTGCAGATGAGATTGTTGTGGTGGTTGCTTAGTTTTGTTTGAGTATGTGTGTGGGAGTGGCTTTGGGTGGAAGTTTGGGTGAAGGTATTGTCTGTATTTTGGTTTGATATTTGAGTGTGGGTGAGGTTGTTTTTTGAGTGTGTGCTGAGGTATTTATGTACATCTGTGTGTGTGGTGCTGGTGTGTAGAGTAGTGTTTGCTTTGTTTTGTTTGTTTGGATGTGTGTGTGTGGTAATGGCTTTGTATGGGTGTTTGGATGAGGGCGTTCTTTTGTCTTTTCGTTTGATGTTTGGGTGGGCATGAGGGTGTTTATTTGTGTGTGTGTGCCAAGGTATGTGTGAGTTTGTGTGTGTGTGTGGTGCTGTGGTCTGTGGCGGTGGCTGTGGTGGCAGTACCTCAATTTGGTTGCTGGGGTGTGGTAGAGTTTGTTTGTGTGGCGCTGTTGTCTGTGGTGCTGGGGCGGTTTGTGATGTTTGCTGGGTTGTTGTAGAGTCTGTGTGTGTGTGGTGCTGGGATCTGTGGTGGTGGTGTTTTGTGGTGTGTGTTTGGTTTGTATTTCTCGTTGTATGTATGTGTTATGTTCCGGGGTTGTGGTGGTTGGGGAGAGGAGGTTGCTGGAGCAATGGTGGTTGGTAGGAAAATGATTGTGGGTAGAAGAAAAGTCCAAAGAATGGAGGGGCAGGTGGTTGTTGGTGGGAGGCAACACTGCCTGAGGGGGCTCTGCCACGCATCAAGCCTCACTGTATGGCTGACAAAGCAGAGTGTATGCATTTCAGGAAAGCAACTACCTGGGTGAAATTTTTGCTTATTCCCTGGATGGCAAACAACAGTACAGCCTGCCCTACAGATAGGCTTTGCAACAGATCCACACCTTCCTCAAAGATCACTGCTGGGTGAACAGAGGCAGGAGCTGAGGTACCTTGGGTGAAGGAGACCCCAGCCCTTTTGGGTGCTGGGTGTTGGCCTACATTGGGGTACATGGGAAAAAGGAGGGAGGACGCTGATGGATCTGGCAATGGTAAAGGTGGCAGATGGTATTGGGTCCACCACCACTTGAAGCTGGTCTGATGTGGAGGCCTCGGAATCTGATGATGTGTTGGCCTCCTGTCCAGCCTTGTCACCCTATGTGCCACTGGGTCCTTCAGTGTCAGTGTTGCCACCTTCTGACTCCCAGCGGACCTTTTTCGCAGTTTCTCTGCCAGCCTCTCCTTCACTTGCTTTGGAGGCTTCTTCAATGAGAAAGAAAAGTACATTTCTATATAGTTTTGCTATGTGCTTTTGTTATATTAGTATGTACATTTAAAAATACTCAACATATGTTTTTAATGGGTCACTCTGTCACAAATGTGATGGTAATGCTGTTTGTCATTTTGCAAAAGCATTTTGCAAGATGACTGTTGCATTATGGTAAACATATTTATCATCATATTTGTGTGGGAGTGTTCTGCCCTCAGCAAATACAAATCTTGTTTCCAAAAGTCATTTAGAACAGCTAAAAATAAATCCAAAGTGAAGCCTTCAAAGCTCTGATGGTAGACCACATGTGACACTAAATGAAGGACATCTTTGTTTGCTGAATAAACATGTCCTAATATTCAAAATTTCCTAAATGCTATTTTCATTGGTGTAGACCATAGCACTTCCATAGACTAACACTGCATTCTGATTTACATCATAATTATTGCTCCAGTTTCTTGGGAGTGTTTGTAATTATAATATCACAGAATGTGTATTGGGTAGGCCTGGGTGGTGAACTCCGCTTTCGTGGAGCAGAGTTTTTTCCTCATTTGCGCTCGCCAGTTGGCCAGTTGGCAAGCGCGAGCGAGGAAAATCCAATGCTAGACCATCTCCCAGCGAGATTTCCCAACAGGGCAGTCGCGATGGTCGCGACCGCTCACGTTGAGAAACCTTCCGTTCGTGTTGAGGAAGCTGCCGCTTGAGTAGAACATCTACCTGGGTGACATGAAGAAGCAGTGCCCTCTTGCGCTGCACATGGTGTCATTCGCGCTGATTTTCCAGCTTTGGACAAACACCCAGTGCTAAAAATCAGCGGGAACGGCGCAATCTAACGCACTCTGCTGCTTGCAGTTTTTTGGTCACTTCTCAGAACTCCACGAACTCCGCCCAGGCCTAGTATTGGGACAAGACATTGTCTACTTTGTGCTGGGTGTGGACAGGAATAGATTCTACTGCCAAGATGACTGGTTTAGAGTTGATTTCTACCCCACTCGGATTTCAAAGATCACTGGCACTTGCTCACAAAAATGAATCAGACACCAGGACTCCCTTCATTATTGTGTCAGTATATATGTTGTAGACAAATCTAAAAAGGAGATTGGAACTCACAAGATCATTTTTTGTTGGACAAAGGGACTTTTCACTTACACACAGGCTTCCACTGTATATGAATATGTTCTCAAAACAAACTTAAATGTAGTAAGAAATTGGGGTATTAGGTTGAAGGGGGTAGGAACCCACTTCAAATATTAACCACAATCCATATCAGGGTGTACTACAAAAGCCTAAAAATAAATCAATGCTTAACCCTCTGGTAACTTGTCTTCAAGCAGTCAGACTTAACTTAGATGCTATGTGTAAATCATTTTCCAATACTCAAACAGTAATAAAGTATTTTCTAATACTCAAACAGTAATAAAGTGAAAACACAAATTCCAAAAAGAGTGAATATTTTATTAAATAAAATGACACAAAAAATCCAAGTAGTATAAGTGAAGATAAGAAATTTCAAAGTTTAATTGGCAAAATAGCTCCTAAAAGCAAAATGCACAAACTGCAGCCATCTTGTTGCGCAGGACAGGGACAAATTCAAAAGTGAATGTCCTCTGCGATGGAGCGAAGGTCGGATACAAGAACCAGGTTGATCCCGGTGGAGATTTCTTCCTTCGGACTTAGTAGTTTTTTCTGAAACTCAGAGTCCTTCATTAGGAGTTGTGGAGAACTTAGTGCTAGCGTCGAAGCACCCTCATTGGAGAGGGAAGTAAGTTGCCTTGGTCCCACTCCAGAGCACTTTTTAGGAACCAGGCTGAGGAGTACAATTTAACACCACATCAAGTGTCCAGGATCCAAGGGGCACCTCTTGGAGAACTAAGACTCACTTCAGTGGAGGCCAAGGAAGGGCCCACTGTGGGTCCCGTTGGGACTGGACAGCTGGGAAGGTTGCAGGACAGGGTCAAAGTAGCTGGCAAGCTCAGAAAAGTTAAGCAAAATTTGAAGAGGTTTGGGCCTGTATAAACGTGTTGTGTCTCCCTGTAGTTCACACAGGTCAGTCAGCTTGCTTTTGGAGTTACATTGGGTGTCCTCAGGAACAGGGAAGCAGCACCAGTCTTCCTTCCAGATTTCAAACAGCAGGGTAATCCTTCTTCTGGTCTTCTCAGGTCCAGTAATGTGTTGACTTATGTCTCTGAAAGTGCTGCTTTTAAGGGCTCTGCCAGTCTGTGAGTGGGGAACATCCCTTGTTTACACTAAACACTTGGTCCAAGGGTAGCTCCTTTCTTCCCTCACTGGAGATGCCAAGATTCTAGCTTTATGAAAGGAAGTTCTGGCCTGGTGTTATTTTCCCTTGTGTGTGGAAGGAGTATGTGACCTTTGATATTTAAGTGGGGCTGGGCACTGCCCATCCCACATATCCTGCCAGGCTGCCTCACTTCTTTTGCATATCAAGCCTCTATTTTTCGCTGTCTGGGACCATTACACAAAACATCTGAGGGAATCCATTTACACCTCAGGGCAGCTGAAAACTCCCAGGCAGTCCTCAGAAACTTTAGGCATAAAATTGCCAAGTTTTGAAAAGCGGCATTTTCCAAACTTATAATTTAAAACCCAACATTAATATTAAAGAGGATTTTGAATTAAAACGGTGAAAGAAATATGTTGCAATGCCGTCCCCAAATAAATTCAGCTTTTATTAGTTGTAATAAATTAACCCAGTGATAGTCATTTTGAAGGCTAGGCCTGCACTAGTATGTGGTTTAACACTAAAATATGTCATACTTTTAGTCTATCATGCACCCTGCCCTCTGAGCTGTTAGGCTCTACTGTAGGGGTGACTTATCAGTAGTAAAAAGGTAGGTTTAGACTTGGCAAGTAGTTTAATGTGCCAGGGCGAAATGGTAGTTTAAAACTGCACTGTTGGCTGCAAAGCGCAAACCTGAAACATGTGGTAAGGGCAATGTGTAAAGGGTGGCACAATAAGTGATGCAGCCAACTAGTAGCATTTAATTTTCCAGGCCCTTGGTTCCCACAGTACCATCTACTAGGGACTTATAAGTAAAGTAAATGAGCCAATTATTAGTAAATCCGTTCTACCATGTTTAGAGGAGAGAGCACATGCACTTTACCACCGATTATAAGGGGAAAAGTGCCATAAAGTCCTAGTAACAAAAACAGTTTAAGCAAGAAGGAGCTAAAAAAGGCAAAAATCTGGGGGATACCCACAACAAAAATGCCAGGTCTAACAATTATGTCCACTATAGGACCTGTGTAAACCAGGATAAGGTGAATCCAGCTTTCTGAAACCTGGAATGTAAAGCGGATCTGCTTGCCTTGACGCTTGGACCCTAGCAGTATTTTCAAATTTATTTAGATTGACTTTCTGTGTCAGATCCAGGTACACCAAAAGACAACACAGGTATTAATTAATTTGAATATTTTTCTAATGTTATGCTAATTTGTTAACTACAACCCTGTTGGAAACTATGGGCCTGATTATGACAGCGGTCGGACCGCACACCGACAGGCACTCGGTGGTGGTCCGACCGCTGACAGCCCTTCAGTCCGACCACTGGATTACAGTTTCGGTGGTCAGACCCACAGTGGTCAGAGGGAAGACCGCCACCTCCTCCAGGATCTGAGATTCCAATGGGGCGGTGGTTGGAGTCGTATCCCTGAATGGCAGCGGTGCTGAGGCCGGCACTGCCGTCGGGATTTGCATATCTATTTCCGACAGCCTTTTCATGGCGGGAACACCACCATGAAAAGGTTGTAAGAAAGTGATATGGGGATGCCGAAATGGCACACCCAACCATTGTAGGCCATTTGAAAGTGGTCCTGGGGGCACATGCAGTGCCCCAATTCAGCTCCATGCACTGTGTGCTATGTACGACATGGTGCAATGCACACAGTGCATAGATGTGCTGGAGGTGCTGCACACCGGCTTGTGCTGCAGCCCTGTACCTTGGCCACAGCATGCTACCGCCTTTGTTCTGAGCACTTTCAGACCGCTAGCCTGGTGGCTACATCGTAATGCAGCAGTCGGAGCACTGCATGCTTTTCAGGCGGTCTCCTGACCAACGCAATAGTGGACGGAGGTCTGACCGACTGCTATCATAATCAGGCCCTAAGTTACTGGTTGAAGGGGGTGGACAACAACAACGACTCTATGAATCTTCAAACCATACCCATTTTCAATCTTTCGAAGCACACTCTATCTGACCCAGAACTATCCCTTCTCAGTAAAGGTTTATCCTTCGTTCCCACCATTCACCCCAATTTTTTAGAACTACAGACCGAGCTACTTAGGTTTTTCCGACGCATACGTCTACATGCCTATTTCCTTGCCAACCCTTCACCTCTCATCAGCTCAAACACACCGCTACACCCACCATCTACTTTCTATCCCTCTGCAAACATGATCCCAGCTGAAGTTGTTGCTTTCGAGAAAATGGTACTCAAAGACCTAACGCTCCTTTAGAACACCAGACACTATATACCTTACAATTTATCATTATCAGAGAAAAAAGCCATAGGCACCTTGAAAAGAAACGATTCCCTCATCATTAAATCTGCCGATAAGGGCGGGGGAATAGTCTTGCAAGAGAAAGAATTATACAAATCCGAGATTCTACGCCAACTGTCCAATACAGACCATTATTGCAGATTGCCTACGAATCCCACTAAGGAACTGCAAAAATTGATTCTTCAGATTACCACTGATGCGAAATCTGAAGGCTTCTTAAGTCAAAAGGAATTTCTGTTCCTAAATGTTAAGTGCCCAAGGACTCCGGTGATATACACACTCCCGAAGATCCATAAAAATTCAACAGACCCCCCAGGCCGGCCTATAGTGTCTGTTTGCGGGTCTATACTAGAACCATTAGCCCAGTATGTGGACTACTTCATTAAAGACTTCGTCCCCAAAACAGAATGCTATGTTAGAGATAGTACGGCAATGATCAATTTAGTCGAACATCACCCTTTCAACACAGGTTCTGACATTCTATGTACAATGGATGTCGAATCCTTGTACACAAACATCCCACAAGTCAAGGCACTCACTGTTATCCAAAGCATTTTGGATTCCAGACCACGCCCACATGCTGCCCCCACAATTTTTATTCTCCAACTTCTTGAACTCTGCCTCACTAGGAATTACTTCACTTTTGATAATGAGTATTATCAGCAAGTGAAGGGCACATTGATGGGGGCAGTTTTCGCCCCAAATCTAGCCATACTCTTTATGGATCACCTTGAAATGTCGACAATCCTGTCCCCCTATAACCCCTTCCACTCTGGAATAACTCTCTGGCGTCGTTACAATGACGATATTTTTTTAATTTGGCATGATAATGAAGAAACACTCAAACATTTTATGCATTGGCTAAATAACAATTGCCTAGGCCTTAACTTTACCCTTTCATTTGATAGAACTTCCATCCCATTCCTTGATCTTACTATTCACCATTCCAATGGGGAACTCATTACAAGTCTATATAGGAAGCCCACAGAGCGCAACACTCTACTCCGCTATGAGAGCAATCATCCACACGCATTACGCGACTCTCTACCCTACTCGCAATTTTTACGTTTCAGACGTAATTGCTTCCTCAAACAGGACTACTCTCATGAAGCCTCCATTCTCTCCACCAAACTACGGGATCGTGGTTACCCTAACTTGTGCGCACTGCTCTAAAAAGAGCATGGTACTGAACCAGGGAGATTCTCCTATCCCCTAAACCAAAACCTAACGAGAACCGCATGGTTTGCGTCACCACATTTTCACCGGTTTCGCACACCATTCGGAAATGCATTCTCAAGTATTGGACAATTTTGAACGCTGGTGCCATGAGCACTGAACGCCCATTGTTTGCCTTTCGCAAAAGTTGAAATATTAAAGATCATTTGGTCAGAGCAGCTCTTCCTAACCCTAGAGTAAATACTACGCTTGACGCACATTGGGGTCTTAACCCTTTAATAGGACATGCCAAATGTGGGAATTGTGTTGTATGTGATTTCACGATTGAAGGTAAAGAATTCACCTTCAATAATATAACTGTTAAATCGCAAGTTTTCTCTAACTGTAACACATGTAATGTGATTTATGTGATTCAGTGTCCATGTCAGAAAATTTACATTGGCCCAACAACACAAAAAGCAAAAACTCGGATTTCCCAACATCGCAGCCGCATTCGTTGTAAGACTCCAAATGCTCCACTTGTTGAACATTTTTCTAATACTGGCCACAACGAAGATGACATAAAATGGACAATTATCAGTGTCGTCAAGCCACCACCCAGAGGTGCCAATATCTCTCACCTTTTAAATAAAGAAGAACTAAAATGCATCCTGCGCACCGGCAGTATCAAAGATGGATTAAATAGAAATGAAGACTGGTTAACCTTACTGTGAATTCCCACACTATAAAGGTTGTTTCCTATTACTTCTGCAATTCCACATGTCTCCAGATATTGTATAAATGTTGTTCTCCTATGACCTCTGTAATTTCACACATCTCTAGATATTTTGTCATCAATGTTGGTACCATTTCAATCAGCCGTAAATATCTTTATTCCTTGTATTAATCTGCCCCTAGAATATCTCGCATTGCTAATTGATTCAATTGTTCATTTAATTACCTCGAAATTGAACCGGATTAAACCGATTTCGCATGCAATTTCCCTCACTCAATATGGCCGCCATATGTGCACATATCACGTCATCGCGTAACGCGCTTCACGTTATTTAATGTTTCTCTTGCGCCCTCACTAGCGTCTATTATCGCCACCATCGCGCCACACATCCGACTGCCATCGCACAGGTAAGAGCCCCTCCTCGGCCCCGCCTTACTACTTGAAGCCTTTTCTACCCGTTCCTAATTGCCCTTTCGGTCCCCTTCTAGATCGGCCAGACCGTTTCACCGCAGATGGTCTATTCCCCAATTAACTCATTGAGGTAAGCGCATGGTTTTGACACACACGCTCCTGGCATCAGAAGTTCCCTTTGCCCGTTCCTAACCACACTTGCTTTTTTGTCCCGCAGAGCCCCCACCAACCAAACACATTGCCATTGCGCAGTGCCCTCACCTCAACATTCTAATTCTTAGGTGAGCGACCTTCCGGATCTATGAGGCACAACTCTAGCGGTTCCTTTCCGTCGCTATTCTAAAGTTCTATCCTTCTTCCATTAGATACGCTTCCAATGTTGGTCGAACTGCCCATTGCGGCCTACGCTCTCTCACCATCCCCTTACTTCATGTTACCATTTGCCAACGAGCAAATTGTTTCAACTTCGCAAGTCCCTACTGCGTACAATTAAGGTACACTTCCCGTCCACCTACGGGCTTTCTAAACTTCCCAAACACCTCCCTCATTCCGCGCACCTTCTTCCTTCTTCAGGCATCCCCGTTTACCTTTCTTACCACGTATATCCTACAATTTCTGGCTGGTTGCTTAGTCGTTGAGTCCTAGGTACCCCATGCACCTTTTAATCCGCTTGTGCATGCAACTCCTCATTCGCTTGTTTCCACTCCGCTAAATTGGCAAAACTCACCCTCACGTAATCCTCTTCAGCGAATCACGGGCATATTGCGCGCTTATAAGCCCTGCGTAGTTCCTTCACACCGCGATGTAATCATTGATGTACACCTTAAACCTTAATGAGCACGTCCGCAGTGCGTAAACTTGTGGTTTAGTTCCAATCCACGTCGGTATGTGTGGCATGATGTTTATGGATTGTCTCTCTACTACCAATTCTAAATTTCTTTTTTGTTTGCCTGTCCCTTTGTTTTTTTCCCCATTCTTTCAAATTGTTTTGCAGGCTCCTTGACCTTCAGGCTTGTATTTATTTGTCCTGATGATGATCCTAATATTGTTGTAAAGGATCGAAACGTCGTCGACTTGTTTGTACACCGTGTACACAATCTCAGTTGTTAATCTAGTGTAACTGTTGTCGCCTTTATTGCTTATTCAATTTATTGCATCACAAACAAGCCTCCCTGCCCTGCCTGAATGTTTTGTTTATCTTATATGTTATGTTTTTGTCTTGTAAATGTGTAGGACGCAGGACTGTGTCCCACTTTATTGGTTCTTGTTCAATCTCTAATATCATTATATATTAAAACTGACTGTCCGGCTGGACAGTATTAATATAGTACTGATTCTAGTCTATATTTATTGTTCGTTTACATCCGCCCCTTTTCAAGGACCATTTTTCTTATAATATACTGTCTACCCAAGGTCCTTAGTTACCTTATTGGGTCCCCTTGTCCTTTTTCAAACACTGCCTTTGTTCTGAGCACTTTCCGACCGCTAGCCTGGTGGCTACATCGTAATGCAGCAGTCGGAGCACTGCATTCTTTTCGGACGGTCTCCTGACCACCGCAATAGTGGACGGAGGTCTGACCGACTGCTATCATAATCAGGCCCTAAGTTACTGGTTTAAGGGGGTGGAACCTTACTCTAGCAGATACCACAATCTCTGTCAGTGTAAATCAGATGCAAACCTCAAATTAATCTGTGCTTAACCATCTGATGGCTTGGCACAAAAGCAGTCAGGCTTAACGTAGAGGCAATGTGTAATGTATTTTTGCAGCACTTCAAACAGTAAGAAAGTGAAAACACAACACAAGAAAATCCCACACCATTTACAAAAATAGAGTAAAATTTAATAAATAATCAACCAAAATCCAGTCAGTAGAACTGAAGATATGCAATTTGAAAGTTTTAAGTAAAAATAGCACTTAGAAGCACAAAGTGCCAGCTGTAGTTATTTGGTTGCGCTGCACTCAGACAAAATCATGAGTTCATGTCAACCACGAATGAGCGTGGGCCAGATACCGGGGACCAGTTAGGCCTGCTGAATAAAGCACCTTAAATCCTGGTTTACAGAGTGTAGCAAGATCCCGCATCAAGACTGCCTCGCGCAGCAGTGGTTCGGAGGAACTGCAAGGCAGCGATGCAGAGCCCTGCATTATTGTTGAAGATGCAGTCCATGAGGGGCTTGCAAAGCCCTGTGTCGAAGATACTTTGTGCACCGGCTGTTCCAAATAAAAAGCAGGGCTGTGATGGGGAGTTCTGCCTCATCGTTGAGGATGCCGTTAATGAAGGGCTTGCAGTGTGAAGGCCTGCATGAAGGATCCATTGCGCAGTGGCAGTTCTGAGGAGACTGCGGGGAGATGCGTCACGGTGCACGCACAGGATCACAGTTGGGATGGCCGGGCCCCTACAGGACCACTTCCAAGGGTCCAGGACTTGGGTGGCACCACTTGAGGGTAGGACTCACAGCAGACAGAGATCAGGTGCTGTGTTAAAGCTGGTTGGAGCCTTTTCTGTCCCTGATGCTCTGATTAGGCCAGCCACCAGGCCCTCGGAGTTACTCTGGTGGTCCTAGGTTCAATATTTGTAACCTGAATCGCATTAGGTGTAGGTAAATATATGACCAGAATAATAACCAAAGCAAAAGTTATTCTAAATATTTATTTTAAATGTTTCTTTTTTAAAAATATTAACATACAATATGTCTATACAACATTTTTTAACATTAAACCAAAACAATGTTTATATAGGAATTAAGAATTTAATTATCAACACTATTTATACATTTCTTAAATCTATATGTAATTGTTAAAACAGGAGAATGTGCAGAAAAAATATCAAGAAATATAATTTTATATATTTGAAACAAATGTAGAAATAGTAAGAGGAAAGATTAACATATGTGATTTTGTATTAACTAATTAATTTAAAATGACAAATGTAGAAAATAGATTTTTATACTCATTTTTTAATTTTATTTTTGTGCTATGTACAGGTCAGCCCCCATCAAAAAAAGGAAATTAGGTGGGCCATCATAAGGAAATTGTGGACACAGGGGGCCCATAAGTGACTTGGCCTGCACTGCAAGTGCTGGGAGGAGCTGCGACTCTAGACGAAGAAACAGCAGAGTTTCAGCTTGGAAAGTCTTCCCTGGAGAGGAAGCTGGTGCGGCACACCCTGACCCGCTTAATGGCCCGTGTCTTGGCGGTGGTTGAACCACACCTGGATTGGGGACTGAAGGCCAGGGAGCAGCAGTCAGAGGGTAAGTGTATTTTAAAAGCAAAACTGTCTTTAGCATTTAACACACTTTTTAACAGTTGTAAATAAGATGTCAGACTGTTAATACTCATGACAGTGCTCTAACAATGAGAAGTGTTGCATTCCAAAATCCATTTCTGAAATGTGAGTGATGGCTTATGTACAGGAAAATATATACCATCCCATTCACCTTGTCACAAGAACAGAAATACCCATGTCATTTCTTCAAAGGCAGATGGAATACTCTTTTTCGGTTTTCACAGTTTTTTTTAGCATAACATCACGTTTGTAATTTTGAAAACTTGTAGTCTTAAAAAAATCATGTTGCTGATTTTAAACTTTTAAATTATAAGGAAGTATCTAACAAAACAGAGCACCAATAAAAGTCATCTGGTTGCACGAGACCTGATTAAAGTCAAAAGTGACAACCAAAATGGAGCATAGCTTGGATTAAGAAACCAGGTTGCGGTCATTAAAATGTTACATTTGGCCTTAGAGTAATTTAATAGTTTTCGCATTTCTTCTGAAAGCAGGTCTGTAGACTGTAACACAATAGGGCTACATGTGTCTAGATACTTTTAATGTAAGATTCTGCTTAATGTGATTACCTGCTACGGAAAATAACAAAGTGTGAGCAGAGACAAAGTCAATCCCAATGGTGAAGCACCTTTGTCGGATAGACCCTGCAGGTTGGTCCCAGTATCATTGTTTCTCATGGAAGGATTTGGTGTGGCACCTTCAAAGACAAAGCTTTATCTTTGTTGGCTGAGTACTCAACTTCAGTTCCACAACAAATGTACTGCCGTAGGTTGGACCTCTTGGGGGGGGGGCTACATCTTAGTTCACCAGAGGCCAGAGAACTCCAGTGTGTGCCCAATTTAAACTGGTCTGCTGGGCAGGATGCAGGATGGACTTTGTTGAACTTGGTCCTTTCTGCATGGTCATTCCCAGACTTTTTGCCTTCACCCTCATGTTTTCTAAATCCGATTTTTTGGGCCTTTTTGACTCTGCACACTTTGCCACTTCTAACCAGTGCTAAAGTGCAAGTGCTCTCTCCTTTAAATAAGGTAACATCGGCTTACACCCAAATGGCACATTTCATTTACTTGTATGTCCTTAGTACAGTTATACTACATGTACCCAGGGATTGTAAAGGAAATGCCAGTTGTGGGCCTGCACTACTCATTGTGCCACCCACTTACGTAGCCCTTTCAAACTTGTCTCAGGCCTGCCATTGCAACCTGTGTGTGCAGTTTTAAACTACCATTTCGACCTGGCAAAATAAAACTTATAATCAACAAAAGGGAGGGACTTAGGGCTTTTGGAGAGGTCCAGCATACAGGCCCCCAAGATTCAATACAAAGAAAGGTATGCTGTTCCTCAAGGGTTAACATGATAAGTAAAGAGAGAGATATATAAGAATGCATACCGGCAGGACAATTATACCCGACACCTTAAACCAATAATGTGGGTTCGGATGGGGAATTCCCTTCTTCGTAACTAGGTCCCTCACACACCCAGCCAGCTAGGTGTCATGCTTCATCATTGGGCCTGCTCCTCGTTGGGTTGGCGCTGCAATACCCAACGGGCACCCAATGAGGGGCTCTTTGGCGGAGATCTTTTGTTCCTTGCCATTTAGTGAGGTGTGAGTGTGGGGCCTAGAAAGTGTAGGTGTGTGTGAAAAGTGAAGGTTAAAACAAGTTAGGTAACCAATATAATTTATTTGGCTCTGGTTACTACCTGATTAAAAGAAAAAAGAGAGGCGGCTTTGTCTGACTTAAAGGATCAGAACAAGGTAGCACTCTACTCCAATAGGTCAACATGTTTCTTGCCTTGACAGCCCTAATGGGTCTATGGCAATTCAACAGGACCAAAAATATGTGAAACTACCTACACACCGTGGTATAAGTGGAAAAAACTACCTACCACTTATAGTATTGCTGCAGGTTAAATACCATAAACGTGTTCTGAAAGAGAAAGGTATACAGCATATACATAAATTGCGGCGTATACTAGCATTCAATATCTCTCTCATATTGATGGTTACCAAAAAAGAAACACTTTGTTTCAAAAGAAGGGATAAATTACCCTTAAAATTGTATTTATTATTAAAAAAATGCATCCGTGATCTAGTCGCCAGCCATAAAATTTATGAACAAAGCTCATATTAAAACATTAGCTCCTTCGAAGAATATAGACTCACCTATTCACTGTATAAAGCCTTGCCTCAACAGTATCCGGCGGGCTAAGACACCAGTGGGCTCAGTATCCTGGAGGGTGTATATAAGTGGGATAAATAAGGCGACCACACACACAAGGTTTCAAATAACAGACCCAACTAAAAGTATAGTAAGTGGCGAATGTATATCCAGCATAATGGTAAAACTACCAGGATTTCATTAGGAATAATAGTGCCAGGTGGTGAAGCTACGGAGGGGAAAAAACCCACTTTCTTACAAATATGCAACAAGCCCCCCAAGTAGCAGTATTACATAATGCAGACCCCCCAGATAACAGTGTTACATGATGCAGGAGACAGCAAGCATAAACACCCGGAAGGGAAGAAGTGCCTCATAGCTCATTACATACATATAGTAGCAGGCCCTGTTGAAGGCATCCCGCCGTAATAACCTGCAAGTGTAAACATGGGGGTGTAGGCAACAAGTTTCTAATAAGGGAACATGCGAACCCAGGATTATGGGAACACATGCCAGTATTTATGCCTAACTGTAGGCAGAAACACCGCATAGCAAAATATCGGCCACTGCCCAGGTGAAGGACCATCCACTGGGTCTCATCTGGCGCATAGCCACAAGTAAATCAGAAATCACTGATGGGCCTTATTAAATTACATCCTACTTACCCAAAAAATGGTGTCGAAGTACTTACGACCTACCCATACCCGTCAGAACCGGGTGATGGCGTAAGACGTCTCTCACATGAAAATATACTAACCCCAATGAGTGCGGGACCAAGATCCCGGAAGTGATGTCACATGCGTCACTTGCGTCTAGAACGGTAGTACCTAGAGTGCTAACCTGTCTAGGTTGAAAAGGGTCACTTCTTCAGGGTATCAAAAACAGCGGCCATATTAAAATGTGCATAGAAGTACCGCAAGTCATTCCACAAATCCCCTTAAGTTACATGAATCACTGAAAAACTCCATCAGTTCATAGTGGTCAGTGAAATATCCAGTTATATTAAAACCACATTACATTGGGTGCCGCGTGCTAATAAAGGGTATTCCTAAGGTTCACGCTCATCTCAAGGGATGAAAGGGCACTCACTTAATGGCATTCATAGGGAATGGTGAGTATACAACTCTTCTCCGGAGCAATGTACACGGAATCAAAAGCATTAAGAAAAGTTCTAATGCAAGAATTAAAAAAGGTTAGGCCAGGAGAGGCCATTCACGTCACTGGTAACCTTGTAATAAAATATGGGCCAGAAGAGGCAATTAGCGTCTCTGGTAACCTGTATTGGAGTCCCACGGGGGTTGCCCGTGCATAATATAATCAACAAAAGGGAGGGACTTAGGGCTTTTGGAGAGGTCCAGCATACAGGCCCCCAAGATTCAATACAAAGAAAGGTATGCTGTTCCTCAAGGGTTAACATGATAAGTACATTGCTCATGTGAGAGACGTCTTACGCCATCACCCGGTTCCGACGGGGATGGGTAGGTCGTAAGTACTTCGACACCATTTTTTGGGTAAGTAGGATGTAATTTAATAAGGCCCATCAGTGATTTCTGATTTACTTGTGGCTATGCGCCAGATGAGACCCAGTGGATGGTCCTTCCCCTGGGCAGTGGCCGATATTTTGCTATGCAGTGTTTCTGCCTACAGTTAGGCATAAATACTGGCATGTGTTCCCATAATCCTGGGTTCGCATGTTCCCTTATTAGAAACTTGTTGCCTACACCCCCATGTTGACACTTGCAGGTTATTACGGCGGGATGCCTTCAACAGGGCCTGCTACTATATGTATGTAATGAGCTATGAGGCACTTCTTCCCTTCCGGGTGTTTATGCTCGCTGTCTCCTGCATCATGTAACACTGTTATCTGGGGGGTCTGCATTATGTAATACTGCTACTTGGGGGGCTTGTTGCATATTTGTAAGAAAGTGTTTTTTTTCCCCTCCGTAGCTTCACCACCTGGCACTATTATTCCTAATGAAATCCTGGTAGTTTTACCATTATGCTGGATATACATTCGCCACTTACTATACTTTTAGTTGGGTCTGTTATTTGAAACCTTGTGTGTGTGGTCGCCTTATTTATCCCACTTATATACACCCTCCAGGATACTGAGCCCACTGGTGTCTTAGCCCGCCGGATACTGTTGAGGCGAGGCTTTATACAGTGAATAGGTGAGTCTATATTCTTCGAAGGAGCTAATGTTTTAATATGAGCTTTGTTCATAAATTTTATGGCTGGCGACTAGATCACGGATGCATTTTTTTAATAATAAATACAATTATAAGGGTTATTATTCCCTTCTTTTGAAACAAAGGGTTTCTTTTTTGGTAACCATCAATATGAGAGAGATATTGAATGCTAGTATACGCCGCAATTTATGTATATGCTGTATACCTTTCTCTTTCAGAACACGTTTATGGGTATTTAACCTGCAGCAATACTATAAGTGGTAGGTAGTTTTTTCCACTTATACCACGGTGTGTAGGTAGTTTCACATATTTTTGGTTCTGATGAATTGCCATAGACCCATTAGGGCTGTCAAGGCAAGAAACATGTTGACCTATTGGAGTAGAGTGCTACCTTGTTCTGATCCATTAAGTCAGACAAAGCCGCCTCTCTTTTTTCTTTTAATCAGGTAGTAACCAGAGCCAAATAAATTATATTGGTTACCTAACCTGTTTTAACCTTCACTTTTCACACACACCTACAATTTCTAGGCCCCTCACTCACACCTCACTAAATGGCAAGGAACAAAAGATCTCCGCCAAAGAGCCCCTCATTGGGTGCCCGTTGGGTATTGCAGCGCCAACCCAACGAGGAGCAGGCCCAATGATGAAGCATGACACCTAGCTGGCTGGGTGTGTGAGGGCCCTAGTTCCGAAGAAGGGAATTCCCCTTCCGGACCCACATTATTGGTTTAAGGTGTCGGGTATAATTGTCCTGCCGGTATGCATTCTTATATATCTCTCTCTTTACTTATCATGTTAACCCTTGAGGAACAGCATACCTTTCTTTGTATTGAAAATAAAACTTATGCCAGGCCCAAACCTTCCTTTTTAAAGCATATAAGTCACCACTACGGTAGGCCCTAAACAGTCCACGTGACAGGGTGCAATGTATTTAAAAAGTAGGATATGTAATTTTAAGTTTTACATGTCCTGGTAGTGAAAAACACTTACATTTGTTTTTCACTACTGCAAGGCATACCTCTCCCATAGAATAACATTATTTATTTGTTTATTTATTTATACCTTGTTTTCTATAGCGGGAACATGATCCACAAGTGGATGTCAGAGCGCTTCACAGTACAAAAGCATTCAATTTCCATAGGTATACATGGCTTAAGTGGGCTACCACATTTAAATGATCGTTCTAAAAGTGGTACTCAGTTTGCGTTAACGATTAATACAAATATTGATTATTGCATGGTTACAGTTCTTGAAACAATATTATGTGAATAACCAAATGCTTCTTGAGGATGTTTGGCCGAACTTGTCAATCAATGATAGCGACCTAGAGTAAGATGCCCCGAAATTCCAATGTCTAAGAATGTCGGGACTATTATCCTGTACCATGTATCCTACAGGATCAGCCGATAGACGAAGAACAAGAGATTGACTGTGGGATTCAATTAAAACCCATAGCCGAGACCGCCAACAGTTATGGGAGGAATTTGCTCATAAGGAAGGACTTAGCTTCCTTTTTTAATAGAGCAGAGGACGTGATTCTTCTAATGTATGGTGGAAGCGAATTCCAGATTCTTGGAGCAGCTCCAGAGAAAGCTCTGTCATATGTTCTCTTCTTGTGGAAGAATGCAGGTTTCAGTAAAAGATCTCCAGTGTTCCGAGAGACTCTGCTGCCTCCGGATAACATATTTTTCTGGGCTAGGTAAAGAGGTGTTTTGTAGTGTAGTGCTTTGTGAGTGATACATGCCATCTTTAGGTGGATTCTAGCTTCGTATGGGAGCGAATTGATTGCTTTCAAATGTGGAGTGATGTGGTCAAATTTATTAGACCCTGTTATGAGTCTAGCTGCTGCGTTAAGGCAGGCTTTTAGGGGAGCTGTTGAGATCTTGGGAAGACCTGAAAGAGTTGTGCATCCATACTCAATCCACGAGATGACCAAAGCCTGGACTGCTGTTTTGAGGTCAGCTGTATCGATGAATGGTTTAAGTTTTCTGAGATAGCTTAGATGGAAGCGGGCATTTTTTGCCATCGTGTTGATGTGTGAACGCATGTTTAGAGCCTTCTCCAGTGTGATTCCTAGTGATTTGGTAGAGTCCACTAGGATCGGGGTACAGTTTAGCGCAGTGATCGTCTTAGTCCATTCCTTTATGACCATGGAGCTTTTAGGGGGGGGGGTCAGAATGAATTTGGTTTTCTGCGAGTTGAGCTTGAGATGATTGCTAGATAACCATTGAACAGTCATCTTTAATGCCTGATTCATCGTGTTGATCTCTTCCAACGATGTAATCTTCATATACAGTTGTGTGTCTTCTGCATACATGTGATAGGAGATGTTTGCTTGCTGTAATATTTCTGTTAGTGGTTCGACATACAGATTGAAAAGAGATGGGGAAAGGGTTGAGCCTTGTGGTACTCCAATTTGAATCGTGGATGTTAGAGACAGTTTTTGGTTCACCACAAATCTTTGCGATCTGTTCTCTAGGAAGGATTTAAACCAATTTAGGACTGTCCCCTTTAAACCCATCCTTTTCTCAAGACGGTCTAGTAATTTAACATGGTTTATGGTGTCGAACGCGGAGGATAGGTCAAAAAGAACTAGAAGACAAGTTTCATTACAGTCTAGAAAGAGTAGAGCGTCATCCACTATGTGGAGGATTGCAGTTTCCGTACTGTGATGTGGTCTGAACCCTGATTGGCAGTCGTCGAGTAGCTTGAATTCGGCAATCTGTTGGCTCAGTTATTGTTGTGCGCATTTTTCCAGAACTTTGGCTAGCATGGGAATGTTTGAAACCGGTCGGAAGTTATTTGGGTCCTAGGGTTTTTCTGTAGGTTTTTTAAAGAAAGGAATGACCTGGCCAGTTTTTAGGAAGTCTGGTAGGGAACCTTGGGCAAGTGAAGCATTAATAATCTTAGTCCAGCTGGGGATGAGCATATGATTGATTGTAGACCAACATTTTGAAGGGATAGGATCATTGTAGTGGTTGTTCGGTTTTATAGACAGCAAGGTTTTGGCGATGTCTTGATGGTTATAGAGCTTGAAGGTTGACCAATGGGCCATGTTTTTTGTCGTTGAGGGTGCGAGTTGCAATGGAAGTTCAGAAAGAGTACTATTTAGGTTTGAGGGATTTTCTGCGGCATTCTTAAGTTCACTCTCCAAGGAGCCGGCTTTAGCCATAAAGAATGAAGAGAATTCTTCACAGGTTATTTCCGATTTAGGTGTTGATAGAGAGGATTTGATCATTTTGTTAGATTGATCTTTTAACAGTTCAAATAGTTTGCCTGGTCTGTTGCTTGCGTTGAGTTCCCTTCTAAAAAGGCTTTTTTTGATATTAGCACGCTTTTATTGTAGGTGTTCCTCGTCTTTCTTAGCAGGTTTAAATGGGTGGATGAAGGGTGTTGCCTCCATTTCCTTTCAGTTAGCCTGAGTTTTCATCTTTTTTCATTCAGGAATCAGTCAAACCATGGATTTGAATCTTTAACCTGAATTCTTTTGAGCTTTAAAGGGGTTACGGTGTCAATAATTTTTGTCATTGTGAGGTTGTAGTGATCCGTGAGTTTGTTGACGTCCTCCAGGTAATCAGGCGGTTGAAGATCTTTCTCATAGAGTGCAGCCAGTTTCTCCATGTTCAGGCCTTTAGTGTCACAAACCCACTGCTTTTGTTTGATTGATTGCGTGACAGGTTTCCTAACTGTGAATGGAATTTTGAAAGTAATGATGTGGTGATCTGACCAGCCGCACGGAACAATAGAGATAGTATCAACAGCGTTTTCTTTGGAAATGATCCAATCTAGGGTAGATCCTTTAGTGTGGGTTGGTAACGTACAGGCTTGCACCAATGATTGGTCTGCTAGGAAATCTTTAATCATACTGACCTGATTATTATTAAGGTCGTTCCAGTGAAGATTGAAGTCCCCTAGAAAAATATCATTGGAGTGAGGTGAGGAATTGGCTGTAATAATTTCCATTAGCTGGTCAGTGAATGAGACATTAATACCTGGAGGATGGTAGAACGTGTGTAGTTTGTAGAGCTTGTTATCTGATGATCTTAAAGAAAGACCGAGGTATTCACATGTTTCCAGGGGGTTCTCGTGAACTTTAGAGATGGCGATGTTGGATCTATGGATACAGGCCACGCCACCCCCGTTTTGTTTAGCCTATCCAGTCTCACAATAAAGTAATTTGGTGAAACCAATATATCTAGGCACAGGGAAGAAGATTCGGTGAGCCACTATTTCATTAGGATAGCCACGTCGATTTCCTGGCTCAAGATTAGGTCAGCGATGTTTGCGGCATGTTTCTTTGCTGAGCGACAGTTGAGTAGTAAGCACTTTATCGATTTTGGTGGGTTATCCAGCTTAGTAACTTGTTTTTCGGGGATTAGACTTACTTTTTTCAGGTTGTTGAGGTTAATCTTGTAACATTGTAGTTAGCTTGTTACATTTAATAAGCTGTAATTTCTGAATGGAAGCAGGTACTCAGTTCAGGTTTGGTGTCTTTGGAATTGTAATAAAAATCCTCTTTTATGGTAAAGTCAGATTGAAAATTACAATTTTGAAAGCACCACTTTTAGAAAGTTGGCATTTTCTTGCCTTAGCCATTTTTGTCCCTGGGTCACATGACTGGGTGTAGCTGACAGTTGGGCTTCGTGTAATCCTAGACAGTCACACACAATAGAGAGCTTAGGTGTGCCTGGATGGGCTATTACTGACAGAATAGGAGGGCAAATCTGTCCACAGCCCTGCTTAGACATGAATAGGCTATGTCCTGCCTCCACATATATGGCTGCGTACTCCCTGTAGCTGTACCTGTATACTTCTCCCAGAGGATAAGGTCAGCCATCAATGTTCCGAAAGAACCTTTTAATACAGTACGCACCCTTATGTCACCTCCTATGTATCAGGTGGTATAAAACTCCATTCAAAACTTCAATAAGGTGACAGAGTTTTTCAAAGATAAGATCATGAAGATCTATGCTGATTTTCCACTTTTCACTGACGGCCTTGTTGATTCTAGGATATTGTGGCCTTTTGCTGAGGAAGGCAGGGCTCCTGAGCGACCTAACCCAGAGTTGTTTAGCCAGGTTCTCCCAGCTGACTGTGCCTAAAATCAAAACCCAGTTAGGGGCCCCACCTTGGGTTTACCCCATGACCCCTGTCCACCCAGTGTCCATGGTTCATTCCATACCTTATGCCAGAGGCCTTGGAGAAGATCTACTTTGAGGTCCTGGATTCAGGGATGCACCCTCAGGGCTGAACGGAGGCAGTTGTCGTTCCTTTGAAGAAGCCTGAGGGAGAGTCAAGCGATTTGAAAAACCTGTGCCCTGTTTCCTTGTTGCATGCTCCTGCTAAGATCTTGGAGAAGCATTTAAACCAGGACCTAGCTAAGTATCTCCTAGATCAAGATCTCCTGGACCTGTCTCAGAATGGGTTTAGGAGGAATCATAGCACCAAATCAGCACTCCCATCTTCCACAGATAATATTCGCAGACAGGTAGATCAGGAAGGCGCAGCGATCCTGGTTTTGCTTGACCTGTTAGCAGCCTTTGACACCATACCTCCATCGCTTTTGGTGCAGTTGCTGCAACAGGCCAGTCGGAAGGATGTGGCCCTTAAACTGTTGGAGTTTTTCCTATGGAATATAACGATCACAGTTAGCTATGGAGACTTCAGAGCAGCACCTTTTCAGCTACTCTGTGGGGTTCCCCAACGCTCATCATTAAGTGCTACCCTATTTAACTTTAGTTAATTACAAAAGCTTGGCTCAGAGGATGACTTCCAATAGATCGCAGTGAGGTAGCTGCCCTGCTACTTTTGAAACCCTGACACAGAATCAGGTTGTTTACGAATGATTTAGCACCGGGTGCCCCACGAACATGCAGTGTACCATGGGCGATAGAGCCGGCCCCCTATTTAACTTGTATGTCACCCCTCTGGCAAAACTGGTACACTCTTTTGGTTTCCAAGTATCATCCTATGTGGACGATACCCAGATAATCGCCTCCATCTCCGATGACAGGGATGAGGTGGCGGACAGGTTTAGGGCTTGTATGCGGAGATCAGCAGAAGGATAAGGGAGAACTGGCTCAAAATGAACAGGGAAAAACAGAGATCTTGGTGTTTGGAGTTCATAGCTCAATCTGGACGGTAAGTAGTCATAATATCGAATTTTTAATATCGATATACAATAATATCGAGTTTAGTATATCGACAAAACTAAAATATCGATGTTATATATATCGATGTTAAAAATATGTTTTTTTTTTTGGCTAGAAATATCGAAGTATAAAATATCGAATCAAAAATATCGTAATAAAAAAATATCGTTTTTTAGTGTTGATTAAAATATCGGGAAAAAATATAGAATGCATAAAATATCGTTTTTTAAATATCGTTATAGTATTGTTTTGTATTAAAATATTGTTGTTTTTTATGTAATAATAGTTGTTGAATAATGTAAAAAAACTTTTTTGTAATAGAAATTTTAGGAGCGGGATGTTGGGTTTTTCGGGGATAAGGGTGGGGAGTGTTTTAAAATAATTCAAAATCAATTTTTCAAATTTTAAATATTAGAAATTTTAAATTATGAAATGTTGTTTTAGGAGCGGGATGTTGGGTTTGTAGGGGATAAGGGTGGGGAGTGTTTTAAAAAATTAAAGAAATCAAGGGGCCCATTACGATACCCGGCGTAAAAAAATCCGCCAGGCATGGAAGCGGCAAAAATCCGCCCGCACACACCGTCTGAACACCGACCACGCCATTACGATTACACAAACCGAAAACCGCCATCGGCGGAAAAATCACACAAAATACCGCCCGCCATCGTCCGAGTCGGAGTCAAACCGCCCGCCACGGACGGAAACACGCCCGACAACACAAAACCGCCCGCCCTCACGGCCGACACACCGCACGTGAGATTACGATCGCACCGCCATGAGCGCGGGAAAACTACAAATATACCGCCCGCCAGCGCAAACAACGCCGATGAGAATCGACACGGCAGAAGCCATGGCGCCCACGTCCCTGCACAGAAACCATCCGCTCACAAAACCAATCGCACACAACATGGCCAACAAGTCCACACAGCAAGGCACGCACAAATACACAAGCACAGTACACATCCCGAAAACACCCCCTGGACAAACAAAAACTACAAAGGCCAGAACCCCAGACACAACACACCTGAAAACAACAGACCATGAGGACACACCCACATAGGTAAGTACAAAAGCAGCACTCCCACAGACCACAACCCCTTGCAACATTGCAAACCAGAGAGGAGAGGTGAGGACACAGTGACACAGCAAGGACAGCAGCACACCACAGAAACGCACACATCACCACCACCACCACCACCACCACCACCACCACAAACCCCCTGCACATTACACAACACACACCGCACCAGCACCACAAACACCATGGCACCACAAAGAATGCCCAAGTTCACGCCCATTGAGCTGACGGTCATGGTCGACGAGATCATCAAGGTGCACCCACAAATCTATGGGAACATGGTCCAGCACACACCACTAGCCACCAGAAACAGAATGTGGAACCGGATCGTAGACCAGGTCAATGCAGTCGGGACCCTGCCCAGGAACAGAGTCGAAATAAACAAACGGTGGAATGACGTCAAGAGCCTGGTCAAGAAGAAGGAGACCAAGAACAGAGAGCTGGCAGCCGTCACTGGCGGAGGGAATCCCGCGCTCTTCAAGACCTTCAAAGCGTGGGAGGAGAAGGTGCGAGTCATCATACATCCCGAGATCCTCGCCGGATTAGCAGGGGGAGTGGAGGCTGGTAAGTACAAACTAATGTATACCAGCACACCGCTATGTACTCACATGCACTACCACCATGCCACAGCTCCCAGGGACAAACACCCCCATGTCCAGCACACAATACACAACACATCACACACCCATGCAACAGACACCACCACACACAGCCCAAACAGAACAACTGTAAGATGCGTGGGGACATGTGTACACTCAGCCAGCCACGTAACCACCAACAGGTCCCCAAATATGCCAGAAGCGCCACAACGAGCACCCACCACACCCATGTGTCCGCCACAGCTGCACTAACCGACAAGTAACAGGTAAGTGGCAGGAACACAAAGTGCAGTGGGTGGGAGGGTGGACAGCCCAAGTACAACACACACCAGGCCCCTAGTCCCACAGCACAGCAAGGAGGAGCATCCCCCCACCCCACAGCCACGTGTCAGCCACCGCAGTGCACAACGACAGCCGAAAGGTAGACATCACGGTCCACAGCAATCGGTGTCAGTGGGTGTCCAGCCACCACCACGACCCACAACACCCCCACCCCCCAGACCTGCAACATGGAGCACCCCCGCTTAGAACCATGTGGCATCCAGTACAGTGCACGCACGAACAACCTGCAGGTGGGAAACTGGACAGGGCTGGATTACTGGAGGCATGAGGACCGTAACACGACCAACACATGGGACATGTCACGTAGCAGACGAACACGCAGCACCGCCCACCGTCACGAACAAGTGAACAATGTGCACACGGACATGAACCACAGACTCACACCTCACATGACCCATCACAGACACAGCAACACCCAAGGAGCCACGTCTGCATGCACAAGCCACACTGAATATAGTACCACACGGCAGCCACTGTGCAACTCATCACACACAACCGAAACACCATTGAAGTCCTGTCCATGTAGCCCCTACTGCCTGTCAACCACACACCCCACAACTACGCCTATGTAAGACAAACAACACTAGACGCAACAGAGCGGAACAACATAAATGCACACGAACACCACTGAACCCATCAAACACACAGACACACCATGCACATACACCATACCATCCATCCCATCCGTCAGCCCCAGTCTCATGAAAGGCATGTCATCCGCACAGCTGCCACACATACAGCAGTCACGCTAAGATACATGCCCATGACCAACCATGTGCCAGAAGTCAATGAAGCGCACGCCACACTGTGAGCAACAACACACAACATGGGCCACACCCCCCACGAGCACTGCAGTGATGCACATGGCACAGGGCAGCACGCACACCAAGGAGATGGGACAACTGCAATACGTTGGCTGGCACACAACCATCACTCACTCATAACGATGCGTCCAATGCCATGTCCAGTAATCACAACAGACAGCAAATATGCAGGCCATGTCAGGCATGCACACACCTCAGACCATGCACTGTCATGCTGCCACAACACATGTCACGTTCGGCACCCATGGCTCACAGCATGTACCCCAAAAGCATATTCCATCCCAAGTGCGAATCTGGGGCATGGCCCCCATGTTGCCATATGCGTTCCTAAGCGTTCCATTTGAACCCCAAAAGCATATTCCCTCCCAAATGTGAATCTGGGGCATGGCCCCCATGTTGCCATATGCGTTCCTAAGCGTTCCATTTGAACCCCAAAAGCATATTCCCTCCCAAATGTGAATCTGGGGCATGGCCCCCATGTTGCCATATGCATTCCTAAGCGTTCCATTTGAACCCCAAAAGCATATTCCATCCCAAATGTGAATCTGGGGCATGGCCCCCATGTTGCCATATGCGTTCCTAAGCGTTCCATTTGAACACCAAAAGCATATTCCATCCCAAATGTGAATCTGGGGCATGGCCCCCATGTTGCCATATGCGTTCCTAAGCGTTCCATTTGAACCCCAAAAGCATATTCCCTCCCAAATCTGAATCTGGGGCATGGCCCCCATGTTGCCATATGCTTTCCTAAGCGTTCCATTTGAACCCCAAAAGCATATTCCATCCCAAATGCGAATCTGGGGCATGGCCCCCATGTTGCCATATGCGTTCCTAAGCGTTCCATTTGAACCCCAAAAGCATATTCCCTCCCAAATGCGAATCTGGGGCATGGCCCCCATGTTGCCATATGCGTTCCTAAGCGTTCCATTTGAACCCCAAAAGCAAAGTACAAACCAGACCCAGGATGGGCCAGGAGCCCGCATACACCAGAGTCACAATAAGTAGGGGCACAGCAACACACCCATCGGCATGGCCAATCCGTCCCATGCCACATGTGCACAGCACACAGTCCCATTGCCAAGCACACACAACTACAAATGGTACAGCCACACACATGCCTCCGGGAAACCCATGTACGAGATTGCACGAACTGTTAATGTCAGACGACAAATACATACTTCGCAAGGTGCAACACAATAACAAATCTCATTCTCTCCACAGGTGACGAACTGCTGGATGCTGGGGATGGAGCCAGCAGCCAGCACAGCCAGCCTACAAGCCCCCAACGAGGACACACGGATGTGGAGGATCTGTCCTCCTCTTCGGACACGGACCACCAAGCAGGCCCATCTGGTGTGGCAGGGCCCAGCCGCTCCCAGGACTCCTCCTACCCACCAACCCATCATCCAGGGCTGCTGAACATTCCCAGCCCCCTGCTGCCACTGTCGTTGCGGCCACACCCACGGTCATTGCGGCCACACCCACGGTCATTGCGGCCACACCCACGGTCATTGCGGCCACACCCACGGTCATTGCGGCCACTACCACTGCCGCAACCGCCACCTTCGCCGCACCGACCACCACCGCCGCCACCACCACCACGTCTTCGCTGGCACCAGCCCCAGCGCAGGTGGTGGCCCGGCCGACTGGATCCACCCTGGGAGCCACAGCGAGGACCGTGGTGAGCAATGTGGCTAGTGGGCAGGCCGGTGGCAGCAGGACTGGTAGGAGGAGCAGGGTCAGGCAAACGCCAGCCTCCCCTGGGAGCCATGCCCTGCCTCAAATGGCCAGAGTCCTTGGGGCCTATGAAGAGGCCCAAGGACAATGGGCCAGGTCAGCTACAGACACGCGTGAGGTGCTGGGGGTGCTGAGGTCCATGGACGCCCGTATGGGCCAACTCGTGGACCTCATGGGCCAGCTGGTGGTGGCGGTGAGGTCACAGCCAGGGACAGCAGCTCCCCCTCCGCCACCACCTGCCGGGGCGCAGGGTCGAGCAGCAGTGTCCAGTTCCCCTGCGTCCACAGCCAGTGAGCACACCTCAACCACCAGCATGTCGCAAGCAGGCACCCCCCTCGCAAACGTGGAAGGGGCCGTCCGAAGTGGAAACAGATCTCCCGGGAGGACTTCGCACGCTCCAGACGCAAGTGAGGCAGCCAGCCAGCCTTCCTTGACCACCCACTGCATTGACTTGGACTACGATCCCACTCCACACAGCCATCTGGATGGCATGTGTGTGTTGGACTATGGACATAGAACCAGTGGGTACACCCTGAGCATCACGCAGCCATGACCGACAGCTCATTGTCACTGCACGCACCACTTTTGTCATCACCTTACACACAATCACATGTCACAGTTTGAAATAAATGCACCTCTTACACAAACTGCTGTTTGTGCCCTGTGTTTTATTTGTACGGAATACAACGGCCACCTTGGGCGGAAAGGCACCTGATGCGTGGCATGGCAATGGAACCGGAGGGCCTGTAGGGACCTAGGGGTGGGAGACAGAACAGGAGCACATTCAATGAGTGTGTCACACACCCATCACACAGTACATGTCAACAACTACAAGCAATGTACACACATCGCACAGAGCAATAGGGCACAATGCCACAGCCACCAACAGTGGCATACTACCCTGGCCATGGAGCGTTGACACACAGCACGCAGTGAACAAACGGCCACCCTGACACAGCACACACACACCTGCACAGATACAGCCACATCAGCCGTCGTACATGGACACTCACCGTCAAGTGAAGTAGCGGGCGATGAGCTGCTGCCGCACATTCCCAGCTTCCTCCTCTCCGCTGTCCTCCTCACTCGAGCTGTCCTGGTCTGCGGGCTGGGGCCCTGGTTGATCTCCGTCATCCACGATGAGGGGGATCTGCTTCCGAATGGCCAGATTGTGCAGCATGCAGCACGCCACCACTATCTGGCACACCTTCTGTGGGAGTACGCCAGCGCACCCCGGGTGCGGTCCAGGCACCTGAACCTGGACTTGAGGAGGCCAAAGGTACGCTCGACCACACGTCTGGTCCTCCCATGTGCCTCATTGTAGCGATCGTCTGCTGGGGTGCGAGGATTCCTCAATGGACTGAGCAGCCATGCCCCATTCGGGTACGCAGAGTCACCTGGGTGTGAGGGACACAGAGAACCATTGCTATTCCAACTGGACAGGGGACAGCATCGCACAACCAGCACGCTACACCACTCCACATACTCACCGACAATACAGCCACGATCCTGTTGCAGATTGGACATCAGTCGTGGCAAGATGCTGTTGCGCATTATGTGTGCGTCATGGGCCGAGCCTGGGAACTTTGCACACACGTGGGTGATCACCATGTCCGCAAGGCACACCACTTGCACATTCAGGGAGTGCGTGTGCTTCCTGTTGCGGTACAGGTGCTCAGTGGCCTGTGGTGGAACAAGGCCAACATGTGTGCAGTCAATGGCTCCAACGACGTGTGGGATTCTGCCAAGGGCATAGAATGCACCCTTCACTGCCGCCAATTCACAAGCCCTGGGGAAGCGGATGTACCTGTTTCGGTACAGCATCATGGCTGCCAGTACATCCCTCAGCACCTTGCTGAACATGGGCTGGGACATCCCTCCTCCACTGCCCACTGTGTGCTGGAATGACCCAGTGCCGAAGAAATGCATGGCGGCCATCACCTTAGCCGTGGGGGTGACAGCTGTCGGATACACCCTGCGGGGACGGAGATGGGGTTCTAACATGGCACACAGTCGATGCAGGGTTGGCCTGTCCAGCCGAAACTTCCTAATGACCTCTGTATCGTCCATGTCCGCCAGCAATTGGTATGGGCGGTCAATGTTCGGTCTCCGCCTAGGGAAAATGGCAGTGGACACATGTCAAAGCAACACGACACATAGCAATTTCGCATACACATCACTGACATGACTGAGCAAGCACATGAGCCACAGCCCAGCTGTCAAGCTGGGACGGCACGGCCACAATACACTTACACAGGTCTCCCAACAATGGCAATGGCTAGTGATACAGACCACTGCCATGTGCATGCACATGGGGATCTAGGCACCAATGACTTGCGGGGCGTGCTGATGGCGACTGACTGCATATTCGTCAAGCGGCAACGCCACGGCAACATGAATGTCTGCTGAGCATGGAACTGCTTCCGAGGCTGGATGAGTATGGCACACGACGACGACGATGTGGGCACAGGCTGAGCGGCCAAAACAAGTGGGACCTGTGGCACGAGGGGATATGAGACAGTAGTAGGTGTCAGCACTGCACCCTATGTACAGCACTGTACGGATCACACCTCCCGAAACATTGACAGGTGTCCACATTGACAGCCCCATGCCAAGACGGCTGTGTGCTTGCAGTCACACGTCACAGGTGAGAGGTTACATTGCACGTGCCAGGTGGCAGACGTACATAGTGGGAGCTGGAATGTGTGTGCATGTGTCTCCTGTTCAGGATCCACCAGATGGGCGCTGACTCTGTACTGAGCATTGGACACAGCATGTTCCGTGGAAGGCTTGTGTGTGGGATGGTGGCACTGGATGTGCCTCCGTTGGGTGGGGGGCCATGCACAGGGCGGGTACGTCGATGATTGCGCATTGTTGGTCACGGTGGGTGCACCCACTAAGATGTGTTGCCCTGTGTTCAATTCCTATGTCCGCATGATGATGGACTGTAGATGTGGGCAGACTACACATTGGTCGATGTGCTGTCTATATGCATGTGCCTTCACACCAGGCACAGCTGCCCCTGCACATGTGACCCCTGCTGGACTCGCTGCTGGGTCTGTGGAGCTGATGCACCTTCTGTGCGTGGGGCGGACAGCTCTCCTCACTTCCCTCATTGCGCATGTCATGACTTTGCCGCAGGTGACATGGATCATGGAGGGCCCACATGTACGCGTGGGTAGGCTACACATGATTGTTCACTGGTCGCCACCCCCAGTCAGTGTTCCGAATGGGAAGGTTGTCGTGCTGGTGGTATATTCGATGTGGCGGATGGGCGGGCCTAGGTGCGGGCTTACATTCCGGACATGGGGGGTAGTTGGATTGGCGACTAGTTGCAGTACACACGGGACACGTCTCTTCCTTTCCACATCTGGGTCATCCCTTGTACTCACTGACAGTGATACAGTCATCTTCGCCCCAGCCCTCATGTCCTCCCCTCGCTCCCCCAATATGCATGTGCACCTGCGAGGCTAGCGCTTGCACAGGCAGCCCCAAGCTCGCACCAGAGAGGGCAAGGAGTGTATGTGTGGGTCCAGTTGCACAAGTGGGCTGTCTCAGGGTATGATGTGTTACGGGACGCCGTCCACCTGCGTGGTGCCCCAAATGGAGACCCGGCCTGCATGGACTATGCATCACAGTCTTCGCCTTCCAGATCCGCCACCTGCGACACCCAGTGGCTGTGGCTGCCCTTGCGGCCAGGCCGCGTCCGTCTGTGACTGATGGCCCACACATTCACTCTTTGGCCTCTCTGGGGAGGGCTCGGGGTGGTGGCGCACGCGCTTGCACTTAGTCGCAATGGCATGTGTCGTGGTTGGTATGATGGGCAATGGATGGGATGGTGCGAGCCACCTCCCGTGACGTCAGTGCTGCTCGTGCTGTGGTGCGTCCCCCTACACTTCCATCTGACTTGTGCCATGCTAGACGTTGAGGTTCTATTGCCTGCGTGATATGACCAGGAGGAGCGCGAGGAGACCTCTCACACACCATGCTCCACTGCCATCCCGTGCCCTGTATCGCCTGTGCGGATTGACTATGTTGGGGTTACACCTGGTTGACTGGGGCTGTGTGTGCCTTGTCAAGGGGCATGGCGGGCGCATAACAGGATCCAGCTTGTCCACAGAGGGTGGGCTGAGGTGCGCCTGGTACCGCTTTGTTCGTGTGCCCGGCTGCTGTGCACACACGTGTTCACTCCCCCCCGACAGGTGTCCTCTCACAATGCCCAGGGAAGCGGTGGTGTACTGTTCATGACCCCTCCCAACACGGCGTGCTCCAACTTGGCATGTGCGCATCTACCCGTCACACCCACCCACCTGAGCACTGCGTCCATACGACTTCACACGACACATGTGTGTCTTCCACAGTTGTGCTACTCATTTGCGTTGACATCCAATACCAGTGGACTACATGGTCATGTCACGACTGCCGTGTACTTCACATACTCCCATCCTCTCTCATTCGTACTTGTGAAATGAGTCAGCGGAGACAGTTTTGGTTTCAAACATTATATTGAGTCTTCTGTCCTCTGTGATGCAGTATAGTGGACACTACTGGCAGCGGAATACATGTTGAGGATATACTGAGCATGATTGCAAATGGGATAGGGTGTGGGGTTACATGTGATTGGCTGTTGCATGTGGGATGTGGGCTTCAGAGTTACATCTGCTTGGCCAAGGCTGTGCTAATGTACATTTACGTATAGCTGCGGAGCTGCGGACTTTGACACAGACGGTATACATGTAGCCTACCAGACCGCTTGGCATCATGGGCACAGTCCATCTCAGTTCCATGTGACAGGTTTGCTGCGGTTGTTCCTCATGCACGCGTGCATGTGAGATGACATCAGGGCATGGGCTTGCGTGCATGCAGCGGCGTGCCACTTGTTGTTGCAATGTGGTGGTTACTGGACATGTCACAGTCACTGGGGTCGTGTTGTTGTTGTATACACTTGTCTTCCATGCAAAGGTCCTGGTATGGGTTTCCCGGGGCGGGGGTGGGAGGGGTGCAGCACCCACAGACTCCAGGCGACCTATTCATGTCCACTGAGCGGTGTGTGTGTCCATGGGCGCTGGATCCATGTCGTGTCCTGGTTGTTCGTGCAGTTCCGTCCATGTGGGTGCGATACACAGACCCCATGCCACTGCCTCCCACGATGCATGCGGTGTTCCTGGATGTGATGGGGAACAGTGTGCATGTCCCGGTCATATCCGATGTCATGGCGATGTCGTTGATGGTGTGGTTACAGTTGCCGGTCGTTTGGTATGGCTGTTGTGGTGGTGACTGGCCAGTCCGTGCGGAAGCTAAGCATGGGTGCGGGGTTGGACATCATAGGTCAATCGGGGAACCTGCGTTGTGGTCCGACGAATTTACAGGTTGTCAGGTATGCGATGCCGTCCAGCAGGGCTTCCATGTCATTGGTGGTGTACATGTTTGCCAGCCAATGTAGCGGATGGTGGCTGTCAAGGTGTTGTTCGTAAGTTGTCCCTTGGAGGACCATGATGGGGCATGCTGGGTGACATTCGATGTAGCTGTTCTCGATGATCCGTCGTGTGGAGGCACAGTGGTCCCATTTCAGTGCGGGTGCGATGTTGGCCACATACGCCATGCCCCCATAGGCAGAGCAGGCCCTGTTGTGTGCGTCCAGAGGGAGGAGTAGTGGTAGCAGGTCCGCCTTCAGACATGCCGGGTTGGAGAGGCATATCTCCACTGGATGCTGGTAGGGACACCTCCGACAGTAGAAGACGGGCATGACGCAGCTGAACAATGTGATGCGGTAAGTCAGTCGGTAACTTACGTTCAGCAGGGACAGGAGATCGCATCCCAATGTATGTAACAGGTTGGTTTTGTACAGCTTGAGCTGTCCGGCGTAGTTGGGTAGGTGTGTTGCGGTTGCCATTTCGCAGCGGTGCGTTGTGGTGGCGTGCTCCGGCTGTGTGTGCAGTCTGCAATGTGCACGCTCCGAGGTTGCTGTGAGCTCTGTGTAGTCGTAGGGAGACAGGACTTGTGTTCTGTTGGCTTGTTTGGAGGACACGGGCCCTCATCCCACATGCTTCTCAGACAGTTCAAGGTCAGTGATGTGTGACTCCTTCCAATTAACTTGCATGTGGCCGACATGGGGGAGTGTTTTCTTTTTTCTTCCCCGTCCGTTGTGTGCTTCTGTGATATGCGCTATCTGCCCTGTGGTCGGTCTCCTCGGCATGCCTGTGTTGGTCTATTCTTGGACAATGGCTGTATTCACCGGCTTCTGTCGTAGGGCTGTGGTTTCGGAGTTGGAATGGAAGGTCATTCAGTGCTGTCTGCTCTCCCTTGTGTGGGCGGCAGGCTGCCTTTCCGCTCTGCGTTGGGCCTTGTGTGTGGATGTTATTCTTGGGCCACCTGTTGTCGGTCCCCGGGCTCTTTGGTGTTCCGTTTTATATGTCTTGTTCATATGTGCAGGGTGGTATGGGTGTTTCAGTGTGGTACTGGCGTTCCTCTTCCCGAAGGGGCCCTGCTTCTCCTAGTTGGTGTTGCCGCCGCTGTGTGCTACGCCATGTTTGTTACACTGGGGTGTGTCCTGCTGTTGCGTGACTTCACTGACATGTGTGCGTCGGTTGTGTGGCGTTGGGTGTTGTCCGTGAATTGGGCGTTGGGGACATGTCTGTGGCAGGCCTGTCACGTGTCATGTGCGTTCGGGGTGGGGCTGATGTGTGTGCTGCTTGGTTGTGTCCCTGTGTCTGTGTGCGACGCATGCATGGCGCTGCGGTTGGCCTCTGCGTTGTGCGCATGTGTGGCGGCGTCATCGGCGCTTTGGGGCCGTGACGGGGTGGTTGGTTCCTAGTCCCAGGTGGTGTGTACACATGTGTTACGCGATGTTACGATTTGGCCTGTGTGTCATATGTGGATGCAATGGTGGATGTGTAGTGTACACGCGCTGGTGGGGGGTTGTCCGCTTTTTCCGCCCTTGCACTGTGTGCGCTGTTTGCGTGCACTTGTTGTGTGTGTGCCTACCTGCGTCTCCGCGGTACGTTGCGTCCTTGGTGGTGCATCAGCAGGAGCATGGGGAGGGCCTGCAGTGCTGGATTCATGCTCGGGGGAGCCGCTTCTTCGTTGTCCGTGCTCGGCGTCCGTGTTACCGCTTCGGTTTGTCGTACGGTATCTCTTGGCCGTGGGAGCCGTTTGTTTGCGGCATCGTAATTTATACGCCGGGCGGGACGTGTTTCGTCGGACGGTGTGTGTCAATTGGGCTGCGCCGCTACGTGTACGGGCGCACTTTGATGGCGGACGGTGTTGCTGGCTTGCCGGCGGTGTTTGGCCTACTTTTCGCATCGTAATTGGGCGGGCGTGTGGACTGCTGCGTGCCGGCGGTAACTGGTGGTTTTTGCATCCGCCAGCACGGCGGTTGTGCTTCCGCCCGACATCGTAATGAGCCCCTAAATTTGGACATTTTAAAAATAATTATTTAAATTAAAATTTTGTTTTAGAATTGGTATGTTTGGTTTTTAGGGGATAAAGGTGGGAAGTGTTTTAAAAATAATGAAATTTTTTATAATTTAATTTAAATTTTAAATTGTACATTTAAAAAATAGAGTTATTAACAATGGTATGTTGGGTTTATATTGGATGGTGTTGGTGCGAATTTAAAATGTGAAGAAAAAAATATAAAATTAAATTGGAAATTTAAATTTTAAATTGAATTATTTAATTTATGAGTGCAAATTTGTGTTTATAGGGAAGAGGGCTGGGGAGCGTTTTAAAATATAATGTAATATTTTATCAATTTTAGATTTTTTTAAAAATATTAGAATACATTTCAAAATAATTAATTTAATTAAAATGTAATAATTAATGTGTGTAAAATTTATGATTTTATGGAATTTTGAATATAAAATGTTAATTAATTTTTAATTTTTAAGGAATAAGAATGGTAAAAATATTGGTCAAAAGATTTCATTTAAATGTATCTTTATTAACTATATTTACTCAATGTATTTTAGTTTATTAATAGATTAAAATATTGAATTGTATGTAATTTATATAATGAGAAAATAAAATAATAAAATAATAAAATACTAAGGGGCCGATTTCGATCCGGGTTGGAAATCGTACCGACCGACACGGACCGGGACAGAATTCCGACCGACGCGTACACGCGCCGTACGACCTGCGAAGTACGATGTGTTTTGTACAAAATACAAATGACTCACACGGAGTACATTCAGTCTGACCAAAACGTACGGAAAACATTGTCTCGCTCGTAAACGGACCCGGAACCCTTCCGACCGACACAGACCGTGATTAGTTCTGACCGACACGAACACGCGCTGTACGACCTGCGAAGTACGATGCAATGCGTGTGAAATTAAACCGACTCGCACGGAGCTCAAGACGTAAAACCGAAACGTACGGAACATAGGGAATAGCAATGAAAAGAGCCCGTCGCGCCCGAGGCGTACGCGATCGCTGCAACATAGCACAATGGGAGTGTGACCGACTCGGATCACCCCGCAATTGACGCTACAAGCGTCCGATCCAGTCAACTGAACGTCTCCGTCATACTCCAAATAAATCAACTAAAATAGACAGAAAAAGGACAAACAAGCATGGACAAAAACAAAAAAAATATTCAAACTAAGACACACCCACCAAAGAAAAAGGAGGGACCCCTATAGGCGAATGAGGGTGGGTAAAACAGGGGATCAAGTAAACAGCACAAGACAGCAAAAGAATACCCACCCATTCAAGAGATTGATTATTAAGGCCCACAAAGGAGTCCTGTAATTATACCAAAACAACCAAGGCTATCAAGTGCATATATTGAGGAAAACCAGCAAGTGCAATTGATAATTTTTTCGTTTTATTAACAAGGTATCAAAAAATATATATTATATCATAGCGAAGTGATACATACAAATAAAATACAATAAAAAGAGTACCCCACAACAGATCGTCATACACACGTACACACTCCAAAAATTCACATGAGCTCTTTACATCCATCAAACATTCATACACTTGGCATATATCCCGATGTTTAAGGAGGCCAAAAGGTGAGCTGATGTTTTAATAAATTGGTCCAGATGGTGAATTAAAAACCACTTCCGGGTTTAATGGGACCAAACGCCGATGCGCGTTTCGGTGAGAACCCTACACAGGGGCTACACCTTCATCAGGGCAGGTCATATGCAGTGAAATAGATGGCGTGGGACACTCAAATACCTATTGAGGTATTCTAACAAGGCATCATCCAACAGGACTGAATTCAGAAAATGGCCATATTGGCCTAGGGATACTAGCCCTCTGCATCCAACAAATCCTTTAATGTAGGCATGGAGAAGGGCTTGACTGGGAACCACCTTTCAAAGATTCAGCCATATCGAATTTCAATGTGGTCCTTCCTCAAAACGTGATATGGGGATAGGTCTGAGAGTGCGCTCAAGGATCACACCGGGTAAGGATGCTGCCCGTTTCCGTCTCCCTTCGAGATCCCACAACTCCACCTATATAAAGGGCCAAAATCTATACCATGATCCTTTGCAAATTCAATAGACCTGCCAGCAGAGAACACCTCTACACTGCACTGAGACATACACCCACAACCCACCCACTACACAACCTGCACAACACTAGCACCTCTCAAAAAGCACACCCAAAAACACCCAGCATTACTTCTACTCACTCACCCTCATTTTCATACCCACATCCATCTCCACCACCACCCATCACCATGCCCCCAAAGAAGAATCCAAAGTTCACCGATAGTGAGTTGGAAGTCATGGTAGATGAAATCCTCAGAGTAGAGCCACAGTTATTTGGTGCATTGGTCCATCAGACCCCCCTGTCCCAGAAAATAAAGATGTGGGAGAGGATTGTGGACAAGGTGAACGCACAAGCAGCTTGCCTGCGCACAATGGACGACATCAGGAACAGGTGGTACGACATACGCAGGAGGGTCAAGAAGCTCACTGGCAAAGACCATGCCCTGAGCCAGCGCACTGGCGGTGGCCCTCCTGCCAAACCTGTGCATTTCACTTCCTGGGAGGAGAAGGTGCGGGCCATCTTCCCACCGGTGGGCATCCATAGATTATCCGGAATACCAGAGCCTGGTGAGTACACAAACAACTAATCTAAATTGTGAGGCACTAGCAATCCACACCCACAGACATTAATGTCAGGGGGTCAGTGAAACTATTCACTGTCATCAAGCCACATCAACCCCAAGCAAAATATCCTGTGATGTGTCTGACAGTTAGATCAACACAATACCTGCAATGTCCCATGAACATGTAACTTTGCCAATACATGTACAAACGTACTGACAAACACAGCAAGGATTTGGCTCCAAACAACAACAAACACTGTCAGCCATCTTCCTAGCACAGTTACACTCACTCCCAGGGAAGCAGAGTCCCAGGAAGGAAGGTATGGTTTGCTGGGAAGGTGGGTGTAGCCAAAAGCATGATGGGAGTCGTAGTCACAGCCCAAAGTCCACATCCCACATGGCCCAGGAATACCCCCATGCACCATGCTCACCTCACAGGGAGTGGAAAAGTACTGCCAAGATGGTTGACACTGGCCTCTGCTGTGGGGAGCACACCTGGGACTAAGCCCAACCTGAGACTCAAGGTAATTCTACTTCCAAGATGCCTGACACTGGTCCCTGGGGTGAGGAGCACCAATCCATGGTGGGATCTGTGTTCAAAATCAGATTTTAACTAACAACATACCTGAAATGTAACAGGAAAGTTCACCATTCGCAAATGTATTTAAAAGTAGCACAAACTCACAGCAAGGCAATGGGAACCATACACCAGTCACATGCAGCAGCCATCTTGTCTGCACACATTCACTACCAGGAAAGCTGAGTCACAGAAAGGAAGTTTGGTCTGCTGGGAAGGTGGGTGTAGCCAAAAGCATGATGGGAGTCATAGTCACAGACCAAAGTCCACAACCCACATGGCCCAGGAATACCCCCATGCACCATGCTCACCTCACAGGGAGTGGAAAAGTACTGACAAGATGGCTGACACTGGCCTCTGCTGTGGGGAGCACAAGGCCCTGCTGGGACTTGGGCTCCAAAAAACAACAGGACACCACTGTCAGCCATCTTTCCAGCACTGCATCACTCACTCCCAGGGAAGCAGAGTCCCAGGGAGGAAGTTTGGGTTTGCTGGGAAGGTGGGCGTAGCCAAAAGCATGATGGGAGTCATAGTCACAACCCAAAGTCCACATCCCACATGGCCCAGGAATATCCTCATGCACCATGCTCACCTCACAGGGAGTGGAAAAGTACTGCCAAGATGGCTGACACTGGCCTCTGCTGTGGGGAGCACAAGGCCCTGCTGGGACTTGGGCTCCAAAAAACAACAGGACACCACTGTCAACCATCTTGCCAGCAATGCATCACTCACTCCCAAGGAAGCAGAGTCCCAGGAAGGAAGTTTGGGTTTGCTGGGAAGGTGGGTGTAGCCAAAAGCATGATGGGAGTCATAGTCACAGCCCAAAGTCCACATCCCACATGGCCCAGGAATACCCCCATGCACCATGCTCACCTCACAGGGAGTGGAAAAGTACTGCCAAGATGGCTGACACTTGCCTCTGCTGTGGGGAGCACAAGGCCCTGCTGGACTTGGGCTCCAAAACACAACAGGACACCACTGTCAGACAACTTGAACATAAACTTTGACTCACTGTCATGGAATCATGGTCCATGGTGGCCTATCTGCTCCAGGGAGGAGGAGGAGTGGTACCTCAGACTACATCTACCAGCAGGCCCTGTCACACACACCACTCCCACCAACACAAAACAACACACCTGTGTCAGGCACGGGAGTGCACTTGTGTCTAATGGCCATGTAAGTCAATTAATCAATGCATGAGCTGTTTATGCACACAGCTCTACATGCACATAAAAATGCATCAGGTTTCAATGACAATGTTCTAAACCAACATTGGCATCTGCCTGTGACAATTGAGGACAATGCAATGCACATACACTCATCATGAAGCACAGTAGCAACTTTAATGTGTGTGATACGTTGATGTGTGCTGAACCACAACATACATTGTGTGTCTCTTCCATCCACAGGGGCAGCTGGAGAAACTGCAGGGACAGGAGAAGAAGAATCCCAGTCCCAGACTCTGTTTGAACCTGAGCTTTCCGGTGTGGATGCCTCTCAGTCCTCTTCGGACGACGATGAACGACCTGGCCCCTCCGGTGTGGATCAGCGTGCAGCAACAGCAGTTGTAACATCAGCACCCCCTGCCACCACTCCTGCTACATCTGCAAACACCCAGATGACCCCTACCAACACGGACAGCCCAAGTCAACATAACACCGAGGGCACAGCAACACAGGGCACCCTGGAGGTGGCGGACAATACCACCAGTGCCAACACAGAAGGAGGCCCAGTGTTGTCTGTGCCTGCAACGGCAGGTCATGCTCGTGTGGGTAGGGGTGGTGCGAGTGGGGGCAGGCTGAGGCCATGGCCTGAACATGGTGCTGCACCGCAAGCTGACCCACAGTTGGGACGCATCATACAGGCCTATCAGGCATGCTCCGGAGACTTTGGCCAGGTAGTGGGGATCCTCAGGGACATCAAACAACAGCAGGCTGAACATCATGCCAGATTGGACTCCCACATGTCCCGGGTGGAGACACACATGTCCCGCATGGAGTCCAAAATGGACAAATTGGATGGACTCACGGCGGTGCATGGGGAGATACTGACATGCCTCCACCAGATTGCAAATAACATGTCCACACCTCCCTGTGTGCCCACTACATCTGTTGCCACTATATCTGCAACTGCCACAGGGAGGGATGAGGACTCTGGTGGAGAGTCCACCGAACCGCCCCAGCCTGCACCTGAGGGTCCCCCTAAAAAGAAGAAGAGGGGTCGTCCAAAGAAGGACAAGTGAGAGCCAGCTGGCCATGCACATCCCCCAGGAAGTGAACACCTGCTCCTGATATCACCCATTGTGTGCAAAACATTCACCTTGTTGACTGTCACCCAACTCTCCCACATGTGATGGAGTGGCTACGTTGGAACAATGAATCAAATGACTGTGGACTTCACTCTGGAAAATTCATCTACCAACACTACCAACTCCTCTGTGAACTTTGGATTTCTATTGCACTGTACAGCACTTCCTATCACGTATACCATTCACACACATGTATGTAAATAAATCGGTAATCACACAATACTTGCCTCTGTTGTAAACTAAACTGGGTTTGTCACATAGAGATGACGCAATGCTAAAGAAAGACTGTGCATGTAAACTACTACAGCAATGTAAACACAGTTCTGTTCCTCATGTGGATGTGAGACATATAAGAGATAGACACCACTAGGTCAACACAACACTTATTCACTATGCCCATCATACTCATTGCCTCCAACATTGTGAACTGAAAATACACAGGAATACATAGGCTGTGGCAATCAGGCCACAGGTATAGTATGCCAAAGATTGTCAGATATGTGGATACAGAGGAAGCACATTACAAATTGGTGCACATCTTTATTACACATACACAACAAGTGAACTGACTGACAGATGCAAGGTATCCTCATATGACAGTGAGCACAAAGAAACCCAGAGGGCCAGACATGCCAGGACTGGGTTGTGTGGGATGATGCATACGGGTCCCATGAAAGGTTGCACTCTGTAACCGGATTGTGTATTTTTGAAGGTCACATGTCACCAGACAACAGCCAAAGGACCCTGTGAAGGACAGACATACAACAGTATTGTTATCACAAAATGACTGCATACATCTACAATACACATTATATACACAATTCCCAAGATTTGTGTTAAAAACCTATGAATCATGTCAACACTGTTTGGGAGAACATACTAACTCGAAGGACACATCAATGCAATGATCATGTCAAGTAGCATCCAGCCACACGTATGCACCCACATTGCACCACATAAACACATCTCTGGCAAGGGAAAAACCTAGACAACTGATCACTGCATACTCACAATTATGAGAAAAAGTTGTTGATGAGCTGAGTCCGGACATCCCCCTCACCCTCATCGTCACTCGCTACATGACCCAGGCCTGGATCCTCCCCTGCTAGCGGTTGATGGTCATCATCATCTTCGATGAGAGGCACCTCCTCCCTCACTGCCATGTTGTGTAGCATGCAACACACAATAAATATCCTGCACACCTTTTCAGGTGCATATTGGAGGGCCCCTCCTGTCTTGCCCAGGCAGCAGAATCTGCTTTTCAGGAGTGCAAATGTCCGCTCTATCACTCGCCTGGTCCGCCCATGTGCTTCATTGTAACGTAGCTGTGCTGGTGTGACTGGGTTTCTAAGAGGTGTCAGCAACCACGGCATGTTGGGGTATCCAGAGTCACCTACATACAAACAAACAAACATGTCATGGGTCAGGAAAGAGCGTTAAATTCCAAAATCAAAAAAATCACAAGGCAAACAGAGATTACACACCGACAAGCCAGGCACGCTGGTTCTGCAGCTGTGACATCATCTGTGGGATCCTGCTATTCCTCATGATGTAGGCGTCATGTGCAGAACCAGGGAAACGGGCACAGACATGTGATATTGTCATGTCCGGAAGACATACAACCAGGGCATTAATGGAGTGGAAATGTTTCCTGTTTCTGTATGTCTGCTCATGTGCGCGTGGTGGTACCAAAGCCAAATATGTACCATCAATTGAGCCTATAACATGTGGCATCCTTCCCAGTGCATAGAAGTCAGCCTTTATTCCTGGCATTTGTTGTGGAGTTGGAAATTTGATGTACCTGTCCAGATGACACAACATTGCCTTCAAAACATCACGTAGCACACGGCTGAACATGGTCTGTGACATCCCACCAGCACCAGCCACAGTGTATTGGAAGGTTCCTCTGGCGAAGAAATGTAGGGCTGCCATCACCTTCACCTTGGGGGTCAGTGCAGTTGGATACGCCCGTCCAGGTTGTAAATGTGGGGCCAACTGCTCCGCAAAATCCTCAATCAGTGGTCCTGTGAAGCGGTAACGTTGGATGCAGTCACGTTCATCCATGGTTGCAAGGTCTGGGAAGGGTCTGTGAACATTTGCCCTCCTGCAGTATATAGGGAATCAAAGAAAGATTGTCATACATATGTGGCAATGACCATGCAAAATGGCACATGCTACATCATATCAAGACACAGCTGAGTAAGGTGTGCGCAATTCAGCATGGACACATATGCCAGCTATGTGCCCCTTACCTAACATTTCAGCTCCACATGGTGATACAACAAGTGCTATGCTATGCTGTCGTCAATCTATGGGCTCTGTCACAGTACATCTGAACAAATGTCACATACCAAACACACACCTCAGTGACTAGTGAGGATAGATGTGTTGGCAAAATGACAGGTGTGTGTAAGTTACACACACAGGGATCATGTATTGGCACATGGACACAGTCAGTATGTAAAGTATGATGTACATGTACCAACATAACCATTAAACACCCATGATGAGCTAACAGGCCTGTTTGCAGTGCAGACATGGATGTCTGTGACACACAGACACAACAGCAACTCACATGCCCAAATCAGATGGATGTTGGAAAGGAATAACATCTCACAAATACAATTAGGTCCATGTGCGTAGCACTATACACAAATACTCAGGATGTACCCCACAGTGCAAGCTCAGGAACACCCTGTAACACACAGTACATATCATGTGCAATTTCATGTGTATGTAACATGTCATGAGACAAAGTGCCCCTGTAACTGTGCCCTTGCCACGGGTGTTGGTCAGCAAAGTTCACACTCACAGTAGTGAGGTGCATCAGACACAATGCCTTTTTGTCACCATGTAACATGGCACATCCTGGTAGTGTGTGCCACAATGTGCAACATCAAATATGATATGTGTAGACATGTACCCACACATGTAATGAAGCCTGAAATGTGATCACATGTACTGTGGGACAGGCTGTCAGTGTGTTGTAGAGCACCTGAGTCCCTGCCAAACAATTTTGGTTGGCATCCTTTGGCCATTGACTGGAATGGAGACATACACGGGTGTGATTTCGCTAAACGCGTCGGACACTTAGGGACCAAGGCGTATGCACGCATTGTACATTGAATGTAATGGAGACATACGCGGGTGTGATTTCGCTAGACGCGTCGGACACTTAGGGACCAAGGCGTACGCACGCATTGTACATTGAATGTAATGGAGACATACGCGGGTGTGATTTCACTAGACGCGTCGGACACTTAGGGACCAAGGCGTACGCACGCATTGTACATTGAATGTAATGGAGACATACGCGGGTGTGATTTCGCTAGACGCGTCGGACACTTAGGGGCCAAGGCGTACGCACGCATTGTACATTGAATGTAATGGAGACATACGCGGGTGTGACTTCGCTAGATGCGTCGGACACTTAGGGACCAAAGCGTACGCACACGTTGTACATTGAATGTAATGTAGACATACGCGGGTGTGATTTCGAAAGACGCGTCGGACAGTTAGGGACCAAGGCGTACGCACCCATTGGCTATTGAATGTCATGGAGATGAACGCGTGTTTGATACGTTTACGACTCGTGTGCACACAGATTCCGTTGGCTCACTGCAACAATGTTTCAAAGTGAATGGTGTCATGATGCAGAATATTTGAACAACGCGGAAGGCTTGTCCGATGCGTTAAATGGCATGGATTGGGCGATTTTGGATAACGCGAACAACTCTGACCTATCTCTTTGGCCGCATCTAACAGATTCTGCCTCAACAGCACAGATATAAGGCTGTTTGGACCCCAGAGACTTCACTTGCCTGCACTACATGCTACAGGATTGAATCTCAGAACACCACTGCTGCTGTCTCTGCATCCTCTGTGTCCTGCAATGGCACGTACTGAGGAGAGAGCACCATCATTCACAGAGGAGGAGAACCAGGCCCTGCTGGACAGCCTCCTTCCACCGTACTGCAAGCTGTATGGTAAACCAGGGGAGCAGGTGAGTGTAGAGTCCAATGCCTTTTCAATTGTACATGTTATCTGACTGGCACTACTGCAATTGTGAACAGCAAGGGCAAGCATGCACACTCAGTAAGTTTAAGTCTCAGAGTGTTTTGATGCATGTACTGTACTTGTGCAGTGATGAAAATGGGTAATTTGGCATGTTTGGGGTTTCCAAGCACTGTTTCATGTTGTGAATGCAGGCTTGCACACAGGACAACTGCCCATGACCATAGTTGCACTACCTGTATACATCATATGCACTGCTAATTACAACATGTATGTCCAACTGTGTGATTGAGAAACATGGTGCATGTGTAGTAATGGTGTCTCACTTTGTCATCCTCACAGGTTTCTGCCCATGAGAAACAGGAAATTTGGCAGACCATCGTCCGGGTAGTAAGATCAGTGGGGGACTTCAGACGCCGCATCCGCCACTGCCAGAAGAGGTGGTAGGACCTTCATGGCTGGACCCGACGGATTGCAAGAGTCCAGCTGAAGCTGTCAACTCCTCGCAGGAGGGGTGGACGCCGGACCCTGACCCCCCATATGCTCCGGATTCTGGCGGTGGTCTTCCCAGACCTGGATGGGCAGTTGAAGGCCAGACAGCAGCAAGGAGGGGGTAAGTCCATGCCATTTTGGTGTTTTGTGTATAACCTGCAGTTTGCACTCCTTCAGCCTTGTTACACTCCCACAGTCTGTCTGTCTGCTCAGACAAGTACCATGTGGCTACATTTGGTGAAGCCCCATTCTCATCTGATGACTAGGTGTGTCCCTTCCCCTCTTTGACATGTGTCATTTGGGTTGTGTGTATTTGCTGTTGTCCAAGGGATTGTTGAGAGCCACATCTGCAACAGGGGCATTGAATTGAGCAACATGGGTGAGGCTATTGTGTGACATGTGTCAGCACATTGTTTGATAAATGACCTGTGCTCTGTGTGTGCTCCCCATATATGCACAAATTGCTGTTGTGGGTCAGCATAGGAGTGTGAGGTATTTACTACACACCCATGCAGCAGACATGACCAATGTTGAGGCCTCAGACAAATGATGTGTATGAGTGTAACAAATGCATAGTCACCTGCATGGTGCTACCAGTAATCCCATGTATCACATGGCCCATGGACAGGTATGCCTACTCCGGTCATCTGAGACACTCTGGCCTCCTAATCTTGGGTGTGAGCCAACACTTTGCCCATTGTGAACGTATTTATCATGTGTCTGACTCTATGTCATGGTGGACTGGCATAGATTTTTGTGGTTCATAAGTCTGCTATATGTTTGTCATGGACAGACATCGAACATGTGGTTAGTGGATCTGCACACAGGGCAAAACATATGTGTGTAGACACTCGACTGTGCATAATGGTGGGTTGAACTGATATGTGTAAGCAGCCTTACTATGTCCCTGTGAGGCCCTTATGTGTTCAGGTATCCATAGTTGTTGACTCACAAACTGAAATGTGTAATTTTCATAACGTGGCATTATCAGATTCTCTCACATGTGTGTAGCATGTGGTGACCATGTATACATGACCACTACCGGAGTTCCATTCACAGTGCGAACATGAGTGTGGCACGGTGCTGACTGTGGAGTCGGCATGCACTGCCCCGGGGACAGGAGTCAGTAATGACTGATTGGCCAGACAGGCCTGTGGCCTTGTGTTTCACAGTAAAATCAGGGGCATGCAGTATTGGAACTTGTCTGTTGTCCTGCAGCCACACTGTTGTATCTTTGCGTTTCAAGACATGAGGCCATCATGGTGTCGGGGAAAGGAAGTATGTTCATCATATCAACAATGTGTTCAACCACACAAATGCTTGCTGTCCCAAATGCAGAGTCAGTGGCCTGAGATGAGACATGTGTGTAATGACACATGACAGTAACCATCAGTGCAGATCAGACAACTGGGTAATCAGTGAATGCCTGCCCATGTGATGACTGACATCATACATACTATGGAGTGATGGGTCCATTGCCAGCATGTCTACGCAAAGCATGGTTTACTGGCAGACTGATAAGTGCCAAGTTCACATATCTGTATTCAATTTAGCTGTTGCTTTTGAATGATGCCAGGGCTTGCACAGTGATGTGTTGCATTTAAGGTCATGTGTTTAGTGAATACAGGTGACTGATGTGATTCTGTTTCTCCTCCTTGTTCACAGCATCATTGGCAGATACTGTAGGGGACAGCTCCACGGACCGAGAGGAGGCGCAGATCCAGACTGGTTCCAATGTGGAGGAGTCGGAGGGACCCAGTGGCACAGAAGGTGAGGGGAGCCACACTGAGGGCCAGTCAGCAGCAAGTACCTCAGCTGAAGACCGCTCCAGCTCCAGTGAGGACTCCCTTGTGGAGGTGGGTGTGACAACACCACAGAGCACAGATAGTGAGTCTGTCCCCGCCACCACCACCATCTCCACCCTCCCAGTTGCTCCCAGCCCTGATGTCGGTGGAGCCTCCCGTGTTAGGGAGCATGTCTCCTTCAGTCCAGGCACCGCACCCCCTGCACCTGTCTCCCCTGCTGCCCTGAGTGTGGAGTCTGTGGACTTGCTGAAGCAAATTCATGTGGGGCAGACATCGATGCTCAGTGTCCTCCATGCTCACACTGGTCTATTGACACAATTGGTGTCATTCATGGAGGGCATCTCAGCAGCCATGTCTGCCCAACAGCGGATCAGTCAGTCCATGGCCTCCTCACTGACGGCAGCAGTGTCCCTCCTCCAACAGTCCCTCACCCCACCTACTTCTGCCCCATCCACAATCCCCACTACCCTACCGGACCAACGCACACTCACACAGGTACCTGCACGCACAACAACGGACACAAGCAGCACACGGCAAGGTCAGCCAAAGTAAAAACGCACAAGCACGCACACTCAGGGGACTGATGGCACACACACAGGGGATAGGGTACAGACACACAGACAGGCATCCACAACCACTCCGCAGTCCTCAGATACCTCTCCCTCCAAAACCCCTTCCCTTGACTCACCTGCAACCCCCCCTTCACAGAAGCTCTTCCTCTGTGAGCTTGGCCTCTTCCCCACAGATACATCAGGTCCAACTCACAAGGGGAAGAGGAAGCCAACACAGCCAGAGGGTAGACCCACCCACCCCCGCACACCCTCCCCCAAGAGCAGGGACACTGAGGCCCCCACCCGCAAATCCCCCAGGACCAGGAAGTGCAAGACCCCACCACAATCCCGCACTCCCACCACACAGTCTCCGTCATCCAGCACCCAGGCCACCACTCCTTGGGTTCCCACACCACACCCTGCCCCAGGTTCACCCACACACAGGTACAACATCCCCAAATTGATTAGGCCCTCCCCCCCTTCCACCCCAACCTCACCCCCTCAGCCTGTTCCTACGACTGTTGTGGAGACTGTGTCCCCCATCTGACCCTCACACTTCATCTGAGCCCCAGACAACACCTTTGGACATTGGCACTGCAGTGGAGACCCCGTCCACTCCGTCTGACTTGGGCACTGCAGTGGTGACGGGGCACACTGTATCAGACACATCCACTGCAGTTGCCACTGACACTCCTGCACCCACCACACCTACCCTGCCCCCTACTGCTATCCCCTGATCCTGTGCTCGTGGTGCCTGGACTGCCCCTATGTATGCCCCTCCAAGGGGATATGTCCCCTGGCTGTAGCAGTGCAGGCAAGCAATGTGTGACGAGTAGTCATATGTCACAAGAAAGCCGGACAATTGCAACGGACTGGCCATTGGCCTTTGGATTTATCATCGTATCAAACTGTTCATTTTGCGAAAGCTGAATAAAGCTAAAGTTTGTTTTTGTCTAGTTTTGCATTTAATGTACATGATGTTGCTGATGATTGTCATTAAGTTGCTGATGCTATTGTGTTTGTTGTAAATAAGTGATTTGGTGATGGGATGGACTGCATGTGGTCCATGGTATATGTGTCCTATTACGCTATGAAGCCATGTCATCCTTTGCTGCAAATTGAGGTGGTCATGATCAGAATTACTTGGCACAGTGAGTGTCACCTTCTTTTCACAACTTCACATCTTTGGCTTACACTGTTGCACATATGTTGGGCTCAGATTTGTGCACATTGTACTTTTTCCAGACTGTTGGACCATCTACACTGGACATGCAGATTGTCACATCAATGATGAACAAGTGATGTTTGTCTTCAGTGCTACTTGCTAGCCATGTGTTTTGATGTTGTGCGGATGACTTAAGAGTCACTCCTGTACACAGGTTGATGTGACCAGAGCTTTCAGGGTGTCGTAATTGTTGTCTCAGTGACCAATTTTTATGCTGACATGACTTAGCCCTGCTCAGACAATGTTTGACACAGCTGACCTTACACATGAGTGGTGTCACCTCATGACAGTGTGTTCTTCCGTGACATTGACTGGGCCCATGTGGTGTGTTATGTGAGCATGTCTCTGTGGGTAACCTTCCCTGTTTCTACACAGCCTATATTCCCTTCAGATGTTCCGGTTTGTGATGCTTGCTGATTTGTCCTGTGTTTATCCAACGTCTTTGAAGTAGGTTTTCTGGGATGTAGGTGCATGGTAGAGTACTGGTCCTTCGGGTGTAATCCGTGGGTCTGTTTGATGTAAGGACCTGGAATGTGGGCAAACGCACATGGGACAGATTCAGAATTCACCACGGCACATTTGTGTTTCACACATCAGGTTGTTTTCACTATGTGGTGTCTTTCTGTGACTGGGTCACCTGTATGTGTGTGTGACTGCTCACGCTCATCATATCCGAAACTTCAATGTCGTGTGCTGTCAACATGTGCTCTTTGTGGGTCTCCTAGGGCTCTTCATTGGTCTGGGACTGTGACAGGGATCCCGATGTGTCAGATACATTTCCCATCATGCACATGTAACTCATACTATGCATTGTGGAAAACATTCACAAGGGTTGTTGACTGGCCATGTGTGATGTGTTTGTACACCTTAGATCCTCCATCCACCCCTGGGATTGTCATAGGTGCATGTGCAATGTCACCAGTCCATGTGGGCTTAGCTGCTGCACATTGTTGCAGATCAAGGTGTGTGGTGTTGAGAGTGGGCATAACTGAGTTGTCTCATGTCTAGGCCCCTACCTACATAGTGACCTTAAATTACAGGCCATGCACAGTGATTTTTCTGTGTGAGTGTGATGGAAGTTTGTCTGTCACGACATAACCAGGTGCGCACATGTGACTGTGCTCCACAGTATGGGTTACATCCAAATTAGTCATCACAGAGGGATTATCATACAGGCTACTGTCACCACAATGAAGGGTCCTTGTGGGTACTGATGGAGTGGGTCTGTCTCTTGCTGTGTTGGTTGGTGTTCCGGCCAGCTTATGTCACATGAGTCTGTTGTGAACCCAGTCATCTGACAATGCCTGATTGCCCACATAGAGGTACCCAATTCCTATGTAACTTCTGGATTGCACTGTGTACACATATGTCTCATTGGAGATCAGGCACACATCATGTGTATCGTACTAGCCTGGGTACACTGAGACACACACACACAAGTTGTGTTCGATATGCAGTGTGAGGCTGACTGGTTGTGTTTGTGCATCTGCACCCATGCATTGGTATAGTTTTTGTGGGCCATTGGCTGGAAGTTGGTAGTAGGTTTTTCATACTGTCCCTGGGACTCCTGCCTCATCAGTCTGCACATTCATCATGGTTAGTGTGTCCCATTCCTGCCATGGTATGGGTCTTGATCAACAAAAACCTGCAGTCTACATAGGATTCCTTAGTATGTGTGTCTGTTTGTGTGCATATGTGTGTATGGATTATGATGGTCACTACTTACATTGTGTATTTGTCCATTGGAGGCATTGTCAGCCCCCATGTGCAATGCTTCTCTGCACATGGCAGAGGATGTTTAGTCGACACAGAAATCTTTCACTCAGCAGCTCAATGTTTGTTAGCAACACAACCACTACTTTGCCACTACATTGCCTGTGGTGTTACGACCAGGAATCATACATGGTGGTTTGCAGATGCGGGTGAATTTGGACCTGCAATCATCTTTTGGTCACTGGAGTGGAGTGGGATTAAAGCCCATTACCACAATGACCATGATATGCAGGAGTTTTGGACCCTACACTCACCTTTTGGTCACTGTGGAGAGGGGGGTTTTAACCCCATTACCACAACATTCATGTTGGGCTGGTGTTTTGTGCCCCGGACTTACATTTAGGTCACTGTAGTGCGGGGGGGTTGAACCCCATTGACAAAGTTTTACTCAACATGCTTGGGGTTTGAGCACCACATTCACCTTTTGGTCACAACTGTGATGGGAGTTACAGTATGTGTTCCCTTTCAGTGTCACTGTTGCATGCAGTTCACGCACAATACAAAATCTTGCCATGATGGTAGGGAGGGTGTGTTTGGCCTACAACCGCTATGGGTGGAAATGCTAGTGGTGTTAGCCATCCCCCACCCTATGAGTAGGGACTACTGGTAGTGATGGTCCCCCCTATGATTGGGGAGTGCTGGTAGTGTTAGCCATCCCCCACCCTATGAGTAGGGACTACTGGTAGTGATGGTACCCCCCTATGATTGGGGAGTGCTGGTAGTGGTAGCCATTCCCCACCCTATGAGTAGGGACTACTGGTAGTGATGGTACTCCCCCAATGATTGGGGAGTGCTGGTAGTGTTAGCCATCCCCCACCCTATGAGTAGGGACTACTGGTAGTGATGGTACCCCCCCTATGATTGGGAGTGCTGGTAGTGTTAGCCATCCCCCACCCTATGAGTAGGGACTACTAGTAGTGATGGTACCCCACCTATGGTTAGGGAGTGCTGATAGTGGTAGCCATCCCCCACCCTATGAGTAGGGACCACTGGTAGTGATGGTACCCCCCTATGATTATGGGGTGCTGGCAGTGATAGCTATCTACCCCCTATGGGTTAAGTAATGCTGGTAGTGTTGACCATCCACCCCCTATAGGTTGAGGCTGCGGTACTGATAGGCATCCGCCACCATATAGGTTGTGACTGCTGCCAGTTATTGCTATCTACCCCCTATGGGTGTAGAACTTACCGTCTCGGGGTACGCGTCGATTCCTGTTGTTGTTTAGGTCATAGACGTACAGGACAGGGATGACATGCGCGATCGGATACATGGTTTGTTCGTCTCGTAGCCGTGGATCGTGTTGTGGTGCAATTCGACGTGGAGAGACTGCTGTTCCGGATGCTGGAACGTGCTGTAAGTGGCGACCCATTCGGCGTGTAGAAAGTACGCATTGCACTTGCCCGGCCAGAAACTGCTGTGTAAATGCTTCCGGTCGACTTGATTTCAGCGTTTCTCGTTCCGGCTCGTACGGAAAATGTTGCTTGATTCGGAGCGTACGTGTCGGTCGGGATTTGGGCATATTTGCGCATCGTACTTCTTCGTCCGGACGGACCGGCTCCCGGAACGATTGGGCCGGAAGATAACGCTACGGACAGCTCTCGGAGGGCTGTCCGACCCGGATCGGAATCGGCCCCTCAGTTTTTTTTTTTTTATAATATGTATTTATTAATTAGTAATAGTAATATTTATTTTTAAAAAAAATTGAAATAAATAAAATTTGAGAGTAGTGGTTTTATAAAATATTAATTATGTACATTATGTTATAATGTAATTACATAACGTGTAGTGTCCTGCATTTTCCATTTTTTTGTAGTAACTGGAGGGGTAATAGTAAATTATATAGTTTTATTAAATAAGATATTTGTTTGTTTAATATTAACTGCAGTGGGTATAGATAATTATATATGTTTAGTAGCCAGCATCTTCCCTGACTTAATACTAACTGGAGTGGGAATAGTAAATTATATATGTTTAATGTCCAGCACCTTCCCTGAGTATATATTAACTGGAGTGGGAATAGTAAATTATATATGTTTAGTGTCCAGCACCTTCCCTGCCTTAATACTAACTGGAGTGGGAATAGTAAATTATATATGTTTAATGTCCAGCACCTTCCCTGAGTATATATTAACTGGAGTGGGAATAGTAAATTATATATGTTTAGTGTCCAGCACTTTCCCTGACTTAATACTAACTGGAGTGGGAATAGTAAATTATATATTTTTAATGCCCAGCACCTTCCCTGAGTATATATTAACTGGAGTGGGAATAGTAAATTATATATGTTTAGTGTCCAGCACCTTCCCTGACTTAATACTAACTGGAGTGGGAATAGTAAATTATATATGTGTAGTGTCCAGCACCTTCCCTGACTTAATACTAACTGAAGTGGGAATAGTAAATTATATATGTTTATTGTCCAGCACCTTCCCTGACTTAATACTAACTGGAGTGGGGATAGTAAATTATATATGTTTAGTGTCCAGCACCTTCCCTGACTTAATACTAACTGGAGTGGGAATAGTTAATTATATATCTTTAATGTTCAGCACCTTCCCTGAGTATATATTAACTGGAGTGGGAATAGTAAACTATATATGTTTAATGTCCAGCACCTTCCCTAAGTATATATTAATTGGAGTGGGAATAGTAAATTATATATGTTTAGTGTCCAGCATCTTCCCTAACTTAGGGGCTGATTCCGATCTTGGCCGGTAGTGCTCCGAATCGGATTCGGATTCACCGGATCCGATTCGGAGCCCTGTTTCCCGACCGAATCGTACGCGGGTCCGGCCGAGCGAGTACGATGCAAGCACCCGCGAAATCGCCGACCGACTCGAACGCGGCTTCAACACGCTCCGACCGACTCGCATGGACACGACTCGCACCGCGCTATGGAGACGTTTCCCGGCCGGGTAACTACGATGCGTGCCGCGAGCAGTCCGACCGACTCGTGCCGTCCGGCTCAAAAAAGCTGTCGGAGCCGGACTTTGGGGGTCCGCGTCGGACCCCCCTGTACGCGTAGGCGCGCGAGTCGCACACAGGGGGGACCCATGGGTCCCCCCTACCTGTGCATGTATGCCGCGATGCGCATGGACGCGTACACACTGTAGGGGGCGCCCTTGTCCGCCTCGCACCCATTGAGTCAATGGGAGCCCGCGTACGCGTTGTACGACAGGCTCCCATTGACTTCAATGGGAGTCCGACCGACTCGAGTCCAATAGCATGCGTGCGCATCGTACTCGTTCGGTCGGACTGCTAGGGTCCGATTCGGTCGGAATTCTCTTCGGGTCCGGCTCGGTCGGAGAGATTTCCGTCCGGAATCGGAATCGGCCCCTTAATATTAACTGGAGTGGGAATAGTAAATTATATATCTTTAATGTCCAGCACCTTGTTTGACTTAATACTAACTGCAGTGGGAATAGTAAATGATGTAGGTTTATTGTCCAGCACCTTCCCTGATTTAATACTAACTGGAGTGGGAATAGTACATTGTATAGGTTTAGTGTCTAGCACCTTCCCTGACTTAATACTAACTGGAGTGGGAATAGTAAATAATATATGTGTAGTGTCCAGCATCTTCCCTGACTTAATAGTAACTGCAGTGGGAATAGTAAATTATATAGGTTTAGTGTCCAGCACCTTCCCTGACTTAATACTAACTGTAGTGGGAATAGTAAATTATATATGTGTACTGTAGAGCCTATTACTTTAATGTATAGTAATTGGTGTAGAAATATTATATTATATATGTTTATAGGTGTGTGACTTTAAAATATTTTTATAATCTGTAGTAGTAATGTGTATGTATAATATTTTATTTTATATTTATAATTACTATAATTATAACAATATATTTTGATAATACATATTAGTTAAAAATATATACATTGCATTAAAATATACATTTTAGGAAAATATTTAATAACAATCAATTAATAGAAAAATAATCAGACTTGTAAATTTTTAAATGATCTTTATTTGTTAATAATAAGATACTTAGAGTAAAAAACATATTTTATTAAGGCAATATTATACACATGAGGAAACATACAAAATAAATACATATTTTTATTTTTGTAACAAAGTAATTTGGATATATGTTTATTCACATATAATATATTTTTGAATATACATGTTTTTAACATTGTTATATTTTAGGATACAGGTATTTATCTTTTGTTGCAGATTTTTTTTTTGTTATTTTAGTTTAGAACATTTTTGAAACATACATTAATTATGTAATATAATTTTACAGTTCATTTTTGCGTGTTTTACAGTTAGTAATTATATACATAATTTGTTTAAATTGAACCATATAACATTATACAGATTTAGTCAGAAAATATTCACATTTTAAGTGGTTAACAATTTTTATATATGTAATATATATTTTTAATTAATATTATGTATAATTAATATTAATAATATTAATTATTACATTGTTACATTTTATATAAACATGTTTTTGAGAAGGTAAGTTTTTATTTAACATTTGAAAATAATTTTACAATTTTTTTGAAAAGCATTGTAAATAATACAAATAAATAAGTAATTATAATAATCATTAATATAGTTTATATTAATTATTATAATTTTACAATGTAGAAAAAATGTTACATTATTTTTAACATATAAGTACAATAATCTTATATTTTCAGAAAACATATGTCATTTATTTATTACTGTATTACATGTTTTTAAATTAATTTCTTTGTGTTTTATTATTTAATCAGCCATTTTTGTTTTACAGGTACTATTTTGTAACCGCTTACTGTTGTTTTGCGTCATTTCAGAGGGGACAAGCTTGCGGTTAGAAGCTGCATCGCGTCGAGGAAGGTAAGTGAAATTTTCTTTAATTAAACTACGTTTTTACTTGTATTTGAATGTAGTTAGGTGGTAGGTAGTGTGTCTAGTGTTAGGTGGTTGTGTTTTTGGTGTGTTTTAGTTGTTAGTTATATTTTTGTGAGATATTGATAGTTACTGTTTGAGGCCTAGTGTAGAGAGGTTAGAATATGTAGAGAAATGAGTGTATATGGTGTTAAACGTGTTTTTAAATGTATTTAATTATAGTGTATGTGTATGTTTGTGTGGGTGGGTATGTTTCTTAACTTTTTTACAGGTTGTCTTTTATCGAAGTCACATTTTGGAGAAGATAGCCTGGAGCTTTTCTTTTTTTTAAACATATTTTCGTGTTTTTTTTGGTTTAATCGAGTTGGATTTATCGGAGCCGCGTTTTGAAGAAGATAGCGTTTTTTTAATTAAGAAGTGTGTATTAGTATTTTATACTAATATTTATTTAACACTTTCTTAATTTTTCGGGTTTTCCTGGAGCGTTTCTTTTAAAAAAAATATTTTCTGGTTTTTTATGGTTTAATCGAGTTGGATTTATTGACTCTGGATTATTTTTGAAACAGTTGAATTTTTGCATTTTTTTTTGGGTTAATTTTTACATTCGTTTGGATTGAGACATACCTGGATGGATTAACGATGTTTGGAATATCTTTTCTTCAGCTACAGAAACCGTAAGTAATTTAATTAATAAATGTGGGAGGGTAATGTTGAGAATAATATTTTAAATATGTGTTATATTTTGTAAAATTTGTCAATATATATTTATATTATTAAATTAAATATATATGGCAAATTATTTATATTTTAAAAAATTTAGAAAAATTATATGTATAGATAGAGTGTGTTTTGCAGAAAACTATTTTTATTTACTGTATATTAATATTTTAAAGTATGGTTTTAGCTATTAGTGATAGGTATTCTGGGCCTCTTGTGGTTGGGTATAGTGTTACCTGACTTTGTAGTAACTCGAACATTTTTTTGGTTTGTTTGGTGAGTTTTGAGCCTATTTGGGTCACAGATTGTTCCATTCTGAGTTCCTGATAGCTTTGTTCTTTTTGGAGAGCTTGGAGTAGTTTGTTTAGGGTAGGTGTCCCTCTGCCTGTTGTTGCTTGCATCCTTCAACAGCATTGTTGGTTTTGGCATGTTTGTTTACTGTGCTCAGGTACACATTCCACCATGGAATGTGGAATTTGGGTAGTCTTCTGTGCCCTGATCTGTGGAGTCTACCCACCCAGGTATCTTCGAAGTAATCTAAAAGTGGGCTTAGATTTTCTTAATTTCTTTTGTAGTAGGGGCTTTCTATTAGGATGTTATAGTGTTCTGCTACCTCAGTTACTGGGACATAGGCCAGTGCTATCAGTTTTTTACTTGGTATGCAAAAGTACTGTCAGTTGCATATTCAACACTTGGGGCCGATTCCGATCTCGCTCGGACAGCCCTCTGAGAGCGGTCCGTAGCTTTACCTTACGACCTACTCGTTCCGGGAGCCGGTCCGTCCGAACGATGAAGTACAATGCGCAAATGTGTCCAAATCCCCACCGACATGTAGGCTCCGATTCCAGCTACATTTCCCGTACGAGCCGGATCCGTATATGCTGAATAGAGTCGCCCGGAAGCATTTCCACAGCAGTTTCCGGCCGGCCAAGTACGATGCCTATGTCTTACGTGCTGAACAGGTCGCCACCTCCAGCACGTCACAGCATCCGGAAGAACAGTATATCAGGTACGATTCGCGCCACAAAACGATTTACGACTACGAGACGAACCACTGATCAACGACTACGAGACGAACCAACAATGAATCAGTTCGCGCAGGTCATCCCTGCACTGTACATCTATGACCGGATCAACAACTGGAACCGACGCGTACGTCGCAGACGGTAAGTCAGACACCCACCACACAAACAAACGTCACGAACCAACGAAATGCAACACACACATAGGGGTGGATATCCCTCTCCACCAGCATTGCCCAACCCATAAGGGGTGGATGGCTACCACTACCAGCATTGTCCTGCCCATAGGGGGCTTGATGGCTATCACCACCAGTAGTCCCCACTCATAGGGTGGGGGATGGCTATCACAACCAGTAGTCCCCACCCATAGGGGATGGATGGCTACCACTACCAGCATTGTCCAGCCCATAGGGGGCTTGATGGCTATCACCACCAGTAGTCCCCACTCATAGGGTGGGGGATGGCTATCACAACCAGTAGTCCCCACCCATAGGGGGTGGATGGCTACCACTACCAGCATTGTCCAGCCCATAGGGGGCTTGATGGCTATCACTACCAGCAGTCCCTACTCATAGGGGGGTTACTGTCACTACTAGTAGTCCCTATTCATAGGGTGGGGGATGGCTATCACTACCAGTAGTCCCCACCCATAGGGGGTGGATGGCTGCCACTACCAGCATTGCCCAGCCCATAGGGGGCTTGATGGCTATCACTACCAGTAGTCTCCACTCATAGGTTGGGGGATGGCTATCACAACTAGTAGTCCCCACCAATAGGGGGTGGATGGCTACCACTACCAGCATTGTCCAGCCCATAGGGGGGTGGATGCCTATCACCACCAGCAGTCCCCACCCATAGGGGTTGTAGGCCGAACACTCCCCCAATGCTATCATGCCAAGAATGTGTTCTGTGTGTAAACTGTTTGCAACAGTGACACTGAAAGGGAAAACTTACTGAAACTCCCATCACTGCAGTGTCCAAAAGGTGAGTGTGGGGTTCAACCCCCCAGCATTGTTAGGGACATTTGTGTAATGGGTTTTAACCCCCCCTCACTAAAGTGATCAAAAGGTGAGTGTGGGGTTCAACCCCCCAGCATTGTTAGGAACATTTGTGTAATGGGGTTTAACACCCCCTGCAGTGGCCAAAAGGTGAGTGAGGGGTTTAAAAACCACCATGTGCTAGCTATCATTTAGGATTCCTGGTCCTAAAACCACAAGCCATGTAGTGACAAAGTAGTGGTTGTGTGCCAAACATACACAGATCTGCTGAGGGAAACATTGTTGTCTCTTCAAAAATACCCTCAGCCATGTGCAGAAAATCATCGCCCGTGGGGGCAGACAATGCCTCCAATGTTCAAGTGGACAATGTAAGAAGTGGCCATCATTATGCATAAACACATTCGTTCACAAGCAGACACACATATGAATGAATCATTCGGAGACCACAGCATTTATGAGACCACGTTCCATACTGTGGCAGCAATGGGAAGTAGTGAACATGATGGATGTGCAGACTGGTGATGTAGGAGTCCCAGGGCCAGTAGATAAAATACCTCTAAAAAACATCCACTCAACGCACCACTAAATCCAATATAAATACATGGGTGCAGAAGCACCACCACAATCAGCCAGCCACACACTGCATGTCAAACACAACGTGTGTGTGTGTGTGTGTGTAAGTGTCCCCAGGGTACAACAACACACATCATGGGGGGCTGAACTCCAATGAGACATGCGTATTCAGTACAATCCAGAGGTATCTAATGAATTGGGTTCCTGTGTGTGGGCAAACGGCCATTGTTAGTTGAGCATGTCCACAACAGACACATGTGCAACAAGCTGTGCGGGAAAACAACCAACACATCAAGAGACAGACCCACTCCAGCAGTACCCTCAAGGACCCTACACTGTCGTCACAGTAGCCTGTATGATGATCCCTCCGTGATGACAATTTTGGATGTTGCCCATACTGTGGAGCACGTTCACCTGTGTGCACTGTCATGTGTCTTGACAGACCAACATCCATCACACATACACAAACACAACTCACTGGGCATGGCCCTTAATGTAAGGACACAATGTAGGTAGGGGCCTAGCCATGAGACAAGTCACAATTTGCTAGTCTCAATACCACACACCTTGATCTGCAACAATGAGCATAACCTCAGCCCACATTGACTGGTGACATTGCACATGCACCCATGACAATCCCAGGGATGGTGGTGGTATCTGAGGTGTACAAACACATTACACATGGCCAGTCAACAAACCTTGTGAGTGACTGTCACACTGCATAGTATGAGGTACATGTGCATGAGGTGAAATGTATCAGACACATTGGGATCTCTGTCACTGTCCCAGACAAAAAAAAAACAGAGGAGACCCACAAATAACACATGTTGACATCATCCAACATTGAAGGCTAGGATCTGATGAGTGGGAGCTGTCACACACACATACAAGTGACTAGGTCACAGAAAGATACCACATAGTGAAAACAAGATTACTTTGGAAACACAAATGTGACTTGGGGAATTCTGAATATGTCAAATGTGCGTTTGCACACAGTGTAGGCCCTCACATCAACCACAACCAGGGATGACACCCTAATGACTAGTATTTTTCCATGCACCTACATCCCAGCAAGCCCAGGGCAAAGATGTTGACAAAGCACAGGAGAACACAGAGCCATGCTCACAGAACACACATCATGGGCTCAGGCAATGTCACCTAATTCCACACTGCCATGAGGTGACTACACTCATGTGGAAGGTCAGCTGTGTCAAACGTTGTCTGTGCATGGCCCTGTCATGTCAGTCTCAAACTCGGACATTGAGCCACCAATTACAACACACTCAAAGCTCTGTTCCCACAGCCTGTGTACAGGAGTGTGTCTTAAGTTATCTGCACATACTCCAAACACATGTATAGCAAGTTGCACTGATGACACAGATGACTTGTTCAGCATCAATGCACTACTCTGCATGTCCAGTGGAGATGGGCCTACAGTCAGAAAAAAGTACAATGTGCACAGATGTCAGCCCTACATATGTGCAACAGTGTACGGCCAAGATGTGAAGTGGTGAAAAGAAGGTTACACTCCCAGTGCCAAATTTTGTGGCTCATGACTGCCTCAAATTGCAGTTAATGATGACATGGCTACATACTGTTATAGGACACATGCCATGGACCACATGCAGTCCATCACCTCACCACATCACTTATTGTCAGCAAACACTATCACAACAGCAACTTCAGGACATTCATCAGCAACATCATGTCCATTAAATGCAATTCAAATAAAGAAATGAAATATGCTTTATTCAGCTGGTCCAAAACAAAATGATGGCAGAGCAATCAAAAGGCCAATGGCCACTCCATTCCAATTGTCCGTAATGGGTGACACATGACAAGTTGTCACACATTGCTTGCCTGCATTGCTACAACTAGGGGACAACTCCCCTTGGAGGGGCATCCATAGGGGCAGGCCAGGCACCGCAGGGACATGATCATGGGATAGCAGTATGGGGCAGGGGAGGAGTGGTGGCTACAGGATCCTCAGTGGCAACTGCAGTGGACCTGTCGGACTGAGTGGGCGGGGGCTCCACTGCAGTGCCCATGTTCGACGGAGTAGGCGGGGTCTGAACTGCAGAGGCAATGTCCGAAGGAGTGTGCGGGGGCTCAAATGAAGTGAGCAGGTCAGATTGGGGGACACACAATCTCCCCTGCAGTAGCAGGAACAGACTGAGGGTGTGATGTGGAAGTGATTGTGGCAGGGGGGAGGGCCTAATCATCTTGGGGATGCCGTAACGGTGTGTGGGGGAACCTGGGACAGGGTGTGGCTTAGGGAACTTTGGAGTGGTGGCTTGGGGTTTGGAGGATGGAGACTGTGTGGTGGGAGTATGGGATTGTGGTGGGGTTTTACTTTTTCTGGTCCTGGGGGATTTACGGGTGGAGGCCTCTGTGTTCCTGCTCCTGGGGGAGGGTGTGCGTGTGGTGGGGGATCTCCTCTCTGTGTGTGGTGACTTCCTCTTCCCCTTGTGAGTTGGTTCAGATGGATCTGTGGGGAAGAGGCCAAGGTCACAGAGGAAGACGTTCTGGGAAGGGGGGGTTGCAGGTGAGTCAAGGGAAGGGGTTTTGGAGGGAGAGGTATCTGAGTACTGCGGAGTGGTTTTGGATGCCTGTCTGTGCGTCTGTACCCTATCCCCTGTGCGTGTGCCATCAGTCCCCTGAGGTGCGTGCTTGCGCATTTTGCCTTGGACTGACATTGCTGTGTGCTGCTTGTGTCTGTTGTTGTGCGTGCATGTGCCTGTGTGAGTGTGCTTTGGGCAGGTAGGGTAGTGGGGATTGTGGATGGGGCAGAGGTAGGAGGGGTGAGGGACTGTTGGAGGAGGGACACTGCTGCCGTCAATGAGGAGGCCATGGACTGACTGGTCCGCTGTCGGGCAGACATGTTTACTGAGATGCCCTCCATGAATGACACCAATTGTGTCAATAGACCGGTGTGAGCATGGAGGACACTCAGCATCGATGTCTGCCCCACATGGATCTGCTTCAGCAAGTCCACAGACTCCACCCTCAGGGCAGCAGGGGAGACAGAGGCAGGGGGTGCGGTGCCTGGACTGAAGGAGACATGCTCCCTAACATGGGAGGCTCCATGGACATCTGGTACGGGAGCAGCTGGGAGGGGGAGATGGTGGTGGAAGTAGGGACAGACTCACTAGTTGTGGCCTGTGGTCCTGTAACATCCGCCTCCACAAGGGAGTCCTCACTGGAGCTGGAGTGTTCCTCAGCTGAGGTGGTTGTTGCTGAGTGTCCCTCAGTGTGGCTCCCCTCACCCTCCTTGCTACTGGGTCCCTCCGCCTCATCCACAGCGGACCCTGTCTGGCTCTGCGCCTCCTCTTGGTCCGAGGAGCTGCCTCCTCCAGTAGCCTAAGATGATGCTGTAAACAAGGAGGAAAAACAGAATCACATTAGTCACCTGCATTGACTTGACACATGACTGTAATTGCAGCACATCACAGAGCAAGCCCTGGCATTATCAGGAAATCATTGTTTAAATGAATGACACATATGTGAACCAGGCACTTGTCAGTCTGCCAGTCAACCCTGCTCCTCGTACACATCCTGGCAATGGACCCATCTCTCTGGTGCATGTATGATGTCACTAATGATATGTGCAAACACCACCACATTGCCAGTTTACTTATCTGCAAGGATTGTGAGTGTAATGTGTCATTACATACATATCCCATCTCCTGCCAGTGACTGAGTACTTGTGTCAGTAAATGGGCTGGCCGTAGTCATTGCTGATATGATGGGAATGCTTCCATCTTCAGACACCATGATGGCCTCATGTCTTGCTAACCAATGCTACAATGGAGTTCAGGCAGGACAACTGTCAATATTGCAGGCTCCCGATTGGCATGTGGTACACCATGCCACAGGCCTGTCTGGCCAATGAGTCATTACTGGCTCCTGTCACAGGGGCAGTGCATCCAAAAACAACAGTCTGCACCGTGTCACACTCATAATTTTGTGGGGAATGCAAGCTCTGTAGTGGTCAAGTACACATGTACACCCCATGCAACCCACATCAGGAAGAATCTGATGATCACACTTCATCCAAATGAGACATTTGAGTGTGTGATGACACAAATCAGTATACATGAACACATCACAGGCTGACGAGAACAAAGTAAAGCTGCTTGCACATCAATGTGGAATCCAGCATTATGCACAGTCCAGTGATTACACACATATGTTTTACCCTATGTGCAGATCCAACAGCCACAAATCAGGTGTCAGTACATTATGAACATTTAACCACTCATGAAGTCCAAAAAGCTATGCCAGTCCACAATGACACAGAGTCAGACACCTTAATTCACATTTCGCAATGGTCATGATGTTGGATGACACCCAGGATTAGGAGGACAGAGTGTCTCGGATGGCCGGAGTTGCCATACCTGTCCTGGACCATGTGCAACATGGGATTACCAGGAACACTTGGCAGGTGGCTATGCATTAGTTACACGCATGAATTTCATTACCCTGAGGCCACAACATTTGTCTTACCTGCTGCATGGGTGTGTGGTAAACACCTCAGACACCTATGGCGACCCAGATCAGCAATTAGAACATTTATGTATGTCCCACACAGAGTACAGGTCTGATTTCTGTCAATGTGCTGACGCACGTCAGACAATAGCCCCACTCATGAAGGCCAAACCAATGCACCTGTAGCAGATGCTGTTCACAACATCAACCTTGGACAACAGCAAGAACACACAACCCAAGTGACACAAGTCACAGAACGAAAGGGACACACCTGGTTATCAGATGAGAATGGGGCATCACCGAATTTAGCCACATGAGTCTTGTCTCAGCAGACAGACAAACTGTGGGAGTGTTACCAGGCTGAAGGGGTGCAAATTGCATGTTAGACATAGCTCACCAAAAAGGCATGAACTTACCCCCTCGTTGCTGCTGTCTGTCCTTCAACTGCCCATCTAGGTCAGGGAAGACCACCGTCAGTATCCGGAGCATGTGGGGGTCAGTGTCCGTCATCCGCCCAGTTTGCGTGGAGGCGACAGCTTCAGCTGGACTCTGGCTATCCTCCTGGTCCAGCCGCGAAGGTCCTGCCACCTCTTCTGGCAGTGGCGGATGCGGCGTTTGAAGGCCCCCACAGATTGTACTGCCCGGACAATGGTCTGCCAAATCTCCTGCTTCTGATGGGCATCAACCTGCATACATGACAAAGTTAGACACCATTGCCACACATGCAACATGTCTGTTCATCACACAGTTGGACATACATGTAATTTGCTGAAGGGCATATGATGGAAACAAGGAGTGCAACTATGGACATGGGCAGTTGTCCTGGGTGCAAGCCAGCATTGACAACATGATAACAGTGCATGTTAATCCAAAGCAATAACAAAATGCTATTTCTTAGACACTGCACATGTACAGTACTTGTTTCTACACACTTGGAGACTTACAATTACTCAGTGAGCATGCTTGCCCTTGGTGAACACAATGCTAGTAGTGCTAGTCAGACAACATGCACACTAGAAGGCAGTGGACTGCACACTCACCTGCTCCCCTGGTTTCCCATACAGCTTGCTGTACTGTGGCAGGAGGCTGTCCAGCAGGGCCTGGTTCTCCTCCTCAGTGAATGCTGGGGCCCTCTCCAGAGTACGTGCCACTGCAGTAGCCAGAGGATGCAGAGACAGCAGCAGTGGTAGTGGTAGATGTAGTCCTGTAGCATGTAGTGCAGGCAAGTGAAGTCTCTGGGGAACAGACAGCCTTATATCTGTGCTGCAGAGGCTGAATCTGTCCCATGCGTCCAATTCGATAGGTCCGAGACGTTTGCTTTTTATGAAATTGGCCAATCCATTGCATTGCACGCTTCGTACACGCCTTCCGCATCGTTCAAATTTTCCCCATCCATGACACCATTGACTTTGATACAATGTTGTTGGGTGCCAACTGAATTTTCTGGACGCGATTCGTACAAGTATCAAAACCGCGTCCGTTTCCATGACAGTCAAGAGCCAATGCGTGCGCCCGGCTGGGCCCGGAAATGTACGACGCATCTTTTGAAAACTCACACGCATCAGTCTCCATGACAGTCAAGAGCCAATGCGTGCGCCCGGCTCGGCCCGTAAATGTACGACGCGTCTTTTGAAAACTCACACGCATCAGTCTCCATGACAGTCAAGAGCCAATGCGTGCACCCGGCTCTGCCCGTAAATGTACGACGCGTCTCTTGATATCTCACCCACGTCTGTCACCATTGCAGTCACGAGCCAATGCGTGCGCCCGGCTCGGCCTGTAAATGTACGACGCGTCTCTTGATATCTCACCCGCGTCTGTCACCATTGCAGTCAAGAGCCAATGCGTGCGCCCGGCTCGGCCCGTAAATGTACGACGCGTCTCTTGATTTCTCACCCGCGTCTGTCACCATTACAGTCAATAGCCAATGATGCCACACACAATATCTTGGCAGGGACTCCAGTGCTCTACAACAAACATACAGCCTGTCACACAGTATATGGAATGGCATTTCAGGCTTTATAACATGTGTGGGTGTATGGCTCCACATGTCATATTGGACGTGGAACTTAGTGGCACACACTCCCAGGATGCGCCATGTTTGATGTGGACAAAAGCCATTGTGTGTGAGGCACATCACTACTGTGAGTGACAACTTTGCAGATCCAACCCCGAGGCCTGTACACAGTTCAAGGTACACATTGTGTGATGACATGTTACATACACCCTGACTCATCGGTGAAATGGACTGTGTGTCACAGGGTGTCCCAGAGTTACCCTTGTGTGGTTAATCCAGAGTATGTGCGTATTGTGCTACACACATGTCTCTGATTGTATGTGGTAGATGTCAATCGTTTACAACATCCATGTGATTTGGCCATGCGAGTTGCTGTTGCGTCTGTGTGTCACAGACATCCATGTATGCCCTGCGTACAAATCCGGTAGCACATCATGTGGGTTGCATGGGTGTGTTGGTACATGTACATCAGACGCTACATCATGACAGTGTCCTTGTGGCACTACAAGGTCCTTGTGTGTGTGACTGAAAAAGCACCTGTCATGTGGGGAACACATCTATCCTTATTATTCACTGAGGTGTTTGTTTGGTATGTGACATTTGTGCAGATGTACTGTGACAGACCCCATTGATTGTTCACGCCGCAGCATTGCACTTGTTGTGTATCCATGTTGAGCTGAGATGTCAGGTGAGGGGCACATAGCTGACATATGTGTCCATGCCCAACAGCACACACATCAAGTAATTGTGTCTTGCTATGATGTAGCATGTGATATTTAGCATGGTCATTGTCACATATGTAGGGGAACTGACAATCTTTCTTTGCTCAACTATGTACTGCAGGAGACCAGCTGTCCATAGACTGTTCCCAGACCTTGCAACCATGGCTGAACGTGACTGCATCCGACGGTACCGCTTCACCAGACCACTGATTGAGGTGTTGGCGGAGCAGTTGGCCCCACATTTACAACCTGGCCGGACATATCCATCAGCGCTGACCCCCAACGTGAAGGTGATGGCAGCCCTACACTTCTTTGCCACGGCACCTTCCAGCACACTGTGGCTTCTGCTGGTGGGATATCACAGACCATGTTCAGCCATGTGCTTCGCGATGTTTTGGAGGCGATGTTGCATTTCCTGGACCGTTACATCAAATTCCCAACCCCAGGACAATTCACTGACATAAAGAGTGACTTTTATGCACTGGGAAGGATGCCACATATCATAGGCTCCATAGATGGTACGCATGTGGCTTTGGTACCACCACAAGCACATGAGCAGACATACCGGAACAGAAAACATTTCCACTCTATTAATGCCCTAGTGGTATGTCTGCCGGACATGACTATATCACATGTGAGTGCACGTTTCCCTGGTTCAGCACACGACGCTTACATCATCCGGACTAGTCGGATCCCAAAAATGATGTCACAGCTGCAGAACCAGCGTGCCTGGCTTGTCGGTGTGTAATATCTGTTTCCCTTGTGTGTTTTTGGTAAATTATTTTTCAACCTCTTTTCAGACCCATTAAATGTTTGTTTGTTTGTATGTAGGTGACTCTGGATACCCAAACATGCCGTGGTTGCTGACACCCCTCAGGAACCCTGTGACACCGGCGGAGATACGTTATAATGAGGCACATGGGCGGACCAGGAGAGTGATGGAGTGGACATTTGGTTTACTGAAAAGCAGATTCCGCTGCCTGGACGGGACTGGAGGGGCCCTCCCATATGCCCCTGAGAAGGTGTGCAAAATCATAATTGTGTGCTGCATGCTACACAACCTGGCAGTGAGGGAGGAGTTGGCTCTCATCCAGGATGATGATGACCGACAGCCGCCAGCTGTGGAGGATCCTGCTCTGGGTCAAGTTGCCAGTGATGATGAGGGTGAGGGGGATGTTCGGACACAGCTCATCAACAACTTTTTCACATGATTGTGAGTATACAGTGATGTGTTGTCTACGTTTTGTCATGGCCTGATATGTGTAGGTGGTGCAATGTTGCTGCATATGTGTGGCTGTGTGCTACTTGACAGGATGCTTGCAGTGATGTGTCCTTTAAGTTAGTATGTACTCCCAAACAGTGTTGACATGATTACTGGGTTGTGTTCACGTATCTTAAGATTTGTGTTTGGCATGTGTATTGCAGATGTATGCTGTTATTTTGTGATATTAATAGTGTAGTATGTCTGTCCTTCACAGGGTCCTTTGGCTGTAGTTTGGTCGCGTGTGACCCCCGAAACAAGGATTCCTGTTACAGAGTGCAAGTTATCGTTATCAAACCGATGATGTGCCACACACCCCTGGACTTTCATTGTTTACCACTTGGTTACTTTGTGCTCACTGTCACGTGAGGTTACCTTCCATCTATTGTGGAGTTCACATGTAGTGATTGTGTATTAAACCTGTGCGTCACTTTGGACTGTGCTTTGTCTGTGTCCACACATCCGACAATCAATTCCATACTGTACTGTGGGCTGATTGCCACTGACTCAGGATGGTTGTTGTGTATGTGCATTCCACTGTATTTTCAGTTCACAAAAGTGTAGGCGATGAGTTAGATGGCCATGGTAAGTATGTGTTGTGTTGACGTAGTGGTGTGTCTCCCTCATATGTGTCACATCACCATGACTCACATATCTGTGTTTACATTGCTGTAGTAGTTTTCATGCACAGTATACTTTTCGCAGGTCATCATCTCTATGACACAAACCAAGTTAAAGTCACAACAGAAGCAAGTTTTGTGTGATTGTGCATTTATTAACATGCATGTGTTAGAATAGTATACGTAAATGAAAGTGCTGTACAGTGCGATAGGAATCCAAAGTTCACAGAGGAGTTGGTAGTGTTGGTAGATGAAATTTCAAGAGTAAAGTCCACAGTCATTTGAAACATTGGTCCAACTTAGACCCTCTATCACATATGTGGGAGTTTAGCGACAGTCAACAAGGTGAATGCTTTGCACACAATGGAGGATGTCTGGAACAGGTATTCACTTCCTGGGGGGTACGCATGGCCATCTGCCTCTCACTTGTCCTTCTTTGGACGACCCCTCTTCTTCTTTTTAGGGGGACCCTCAGGTGCAGGCTACTGCCGTGCCGGGGACTCTCCGCTAGAGTCCTCATCCCTCCCTGTGGCAGTTGTAGATGTAGTGGCAACAGATGTAGTGGGCACACAGGGAGGTGTGGTCATGTTGTCAGCTATCTTACGGAGGCATGTGAGTATGTCCCTATGCACGGCCGTGAGTTCATCGATTTTGTCCATTTTGGACTCCATTTGGGACATGTGGGAGTCCGATCTGGCATGATGGGCAGCCTGCTATTGTTGCATGTCCCTGAGGATCCCCACTACCTGGTCAAAGCCTCCAGTGCTTTCCTGGTACACATCTATGATGCGTCCCAACTGTGGATCATCCTGCAGTCCAGCCCCATCTGCAGGCCGTGGCCTCAGCCTTCCCACCCTCACACCACCCCTGCCCACACGGGCAGGACCTGCCATGGCAGGCACAGACGACACTGGGCCCCCTTCTGTGTTGGCACTGGGGGTGTTGTCCCGCACCTCCAGGGTGCCCTGTGTAGCTGTGCGGTCGGTGTTCTGTTGCCTTGGTCTGTCCGTGTCGGCAGAGGTCATTGATGTGTCTGCAGATGTGGCAGGAGTGGTGGCAGGGGGTGCTGATGTTACAGTTGCTGGACGCGGAGCCACACCGGAGGGGCCAGGTCGTTCGTTGTCGTCCGAAGAGGACTGAGAGACATCCACACCAGAGAGCTCAGGGTCAACCAGAGTCTGGGCCTGGGATCCTTCTTCGGTCCCTGCAGTGTCCCCAGCATCCCCTGTGGGTGGAAGAGACACACAATGTATGTTGGGATTCAGCATACATCAACAGATCACACACATTACAGTTGCTACTGTACTTCATGATGAGTGTATGTACATTGCATTGTCCTCCATTGTCACAGACAGAAGTCTATATGGCTTAGGCACATTTCATGGCAACCTGATGCGTTTTGATGGGCAGTTGGAGTTGTGTGCGTGGTCAGCTCATGTATTGATTCAAGTACTGTACATGGCCATTGCTGCTCAAGTGCTATCCTGTGCCTGACACAGGTGTGTTTACTTTATCATCATTTGTGCTTTGACAAGGACATACGTGCACTTCCTCTTACGATGTGTTCCAAGATTGGGGCATGTGTGCTGGCCTTTGTGCATGTTTATTTGAGTCACATTGGTGTGTCGGAATAACATGGTCACAGTCCGGTATGTCTGGCATCTCTTGTGAGCTACCATATTGATGTACGTGTTCCTGGTTTACATCTCGTTGCACACATGTGATGGTGTTACCGTAGCAAATGGTGTTGCTGCTGTGCTTTGTACGTGATAACGTCATTTATCTTGTCAATGTCCTCCATGGGAAGAGGAGTTAACCAAGGCAGCCCTCTTGATTTTCAATTCTCATGACAGTGAGGGCCAGAGGTTTGTGTGTTTGAGTTATGCTGCTGTAAGTTGTATGGCTCCTCGTACCCAGTCCAGGTTACTCCTTGTGTTGCAAGTGTCAATGACAGTAAGGGGAGTGTTGTGTCAAGGATGCTGACAATGCTGCATGATGTAGGAGTGGAATGCAGCTCACAACAGCACCTTGTGTACATGACACCATGCAACAGTGTCAGCTATCTTGCTGTGGCCATTCCATTCACTGTCATATGTCCCCTGTCATTGATGTATATGTAGCTTTGTGTGTGTGTTTTGATATGTGCTATGTCTGCATCTCCCCAATTGTCATGTAACCCACACACCTTCACAGCCAGGCCAGGGGGCACCCCTGGGACACTGCTTCCCCAGACAGTGAGTGGAAACATACAGTTACGATGGCTGTGGGTGTGATCATGTTTGTGGGGGCCAGTGCCTATGTGTGACTTGCAGCCAATTCATACATCAGGCCTATGTGTCAGCCATCTTGCCAGGGCATTTACTTTCAGGGTGACTAGTCCCAAGGGTGCTATTTGTTCTGGCTGAGAAGGTGTGTGTTGAGCCGGACTTGATAGTATTTGGAGTCATTGCAGGTCCACCTTCACCCACAGAGCCCAGGTAATCCCCCCGAAGCATGCCTTCATTGCAAGGAGTCAAAGTTGATGTTCAGGACGTCAGGCAGTGGTGCCCTGTTGTTTGTTGGAGCGCAACCCCCACCAGGGCCTGGTGCTCCACACAGCAGAGCCCAGTGTCAGCCATCTTGTCAGTCTCTTTCCACTCCCTGTGAGGTGTGCATGGTTCAGGGTGGGCTTGATTGGTCATGTGGGAGGGGACTGTTGGCTGTTACTGCAACTCCCATCATGCTTTTGGCTACACCCACCTTGCCAGCATACCCAACCTCCCTTCCTGTGACTCAGCTTCCCTATGAGGTGGTGTAACTGTGCTGGCAAGATGGCTGACAGTGGTGTCCTGTTGTTTTGTTTGAGCAGTACTCCCACCATGGCCTAGTGCTCCCCACAGCAGAGCCCAGTGTCAGCCATCTTGTCAGTCTCTTTCCACTCCCTGTGAGGTGTGCATGGTTCAGGGTAGGCTTGATGGGCCATGTGGGAGGGGGACTGTTCGCTGTGACTGCAACTCCCATAATGCTTTTGGCTGCACCCACCTTCCCAGCATACCCAACCTCCCTTCCTGTGACTCAGCTTCCCTGTGAGGTGGTGTAACAGTGCTGGCAAGATGGCTGACAGTGGAGGAAAATAATTATTTGTTTCTTGTTTTATTTGGTTTAGAATTTCAAGGTAGGTAGATTGTTGTTTATTGGGGAGTAGGGTATAGATACATGGAATATTAGTATTTTGAAATATACCATGGACTGTGTACACCAGATTAAATGGTTTGGGACAAATTTTGAAAGTCCCATCCATCATCCAGGTGTCGCATAGTTGTAATTTAAGTAAATTGTTTGCAGTAGCAAACATAATGATTCTTTTATCTTTGCATTTATTATCAAATAGTATAAATTGTTCATTATTGTGTGTTATTCTTAGTTCAGGGGGAATCTCTACCTCTTGAAAGGTTTTAGGGGCACGCGTTGTAGTTGTAGTGGCTTTCTTTTGTCTAGCTATTGTTCTCTTTAATGAATCAATAGAGGGTAATTGGCTAGATGCATGTTGGGGTACTCTTAGTAACTGTTGTTTTAGTATTTCTGTGGTGGGTCTATCTGTACTAGTGCTAGCTTCTTTTATTGGTTCAAGAGCCGTCTCTTACTTCAATCTCAGTTACATTTGGGGGTGGTTATGTTCTTTTACAGATACAACAGTGGTTTCTTGTGTTATAGCTCTTCCATAACATTTGTTCGAATAATATTTGCTGCATTTCCAAAAGACTTTTAAACCAGTTTGTTTTTCTTGTGCATGTACATAACCCATGTAACATAATAACATTTTCCCTTTTTGAGACGTAATAAATTGTGCGCCTTCAGTCATGGTGGTCTTTTAAGTGCTAAGGAAAATATATATAAATATTAATTAAAATAATACAGTATAGTTTTTGAGTAAATAAAGATACATTGCTTTGTATATACTTACAATGTTGCTGTTGATGTAAAAAAAAATGCTGTTGCAATTTTTTCAAGCTTGGATTTTCGTTTTGTTGAAGATGTTTCTGTTGGGAAGAAAAATTATAATTTTAATATTTTTATTGTATTGTGTTGTAGGTGGTGGGGACATTATGAGTAAGTGGGTCTTTGGGTTTGTTTTTTAGGGAGTTGTTTAATATAAAAAATTAATATACTTACCTTCTTAGTAACTTTATTGTTGACGCTGCTGTAGTATTTGTTGGCTGCTTTAAAAGATATATGTAGAGAAGATATAAGTTTAAGAGAGATATATTAGTGAATTATGTTTTATATATATTTTTTGGTGAAGACTATAAGTAGTGTTATATTCTAAATGCAGTTTTACTTACTTAGGGTGTTGTGTACTTTATAGGGTGTCCATAAACGGGCTTTCTAGAATCATGTCCTTATATAGGCACAATTCGCCTTGCCCTTATATAGGCATATAATCCCAGACCTTATTTAGGCATAAACCATGCATACCAAATACAGGCATGGATTCCGACATCCGTCCACCCTAGCGTCTCAAAGAGTCCATGAAAAAACAGACCCTCAGGCTGCGGGAGTATCCCTTGCCCAGGACTATTGATTTCTTCAAGGACTCATACATTATGCATGAACCTCTATTCCTTAGGGATTCATTCATGACGTCTTTCGCTACCCAACTCACGTCAATGCTAACATTTTCAGGTATAGATATACCTTCCCAAACCCCTGTAAATCAGAGGAGACCTCGACTTCAGAGGAGACCGATTCCCGGCCGGACGCACTGAGAAGACGCTGTCATTCCTGCACGCAGAGAGTCCAGCTTCCAGTGATCTAACTTCCCTTGCGGGGTGTTGGAGTTCGAGTCCGGATAGAGATTCCTACCTCTCTCATTCTTCAGGTATGGAGCAGACTAGAACCTAGAGGGACTCTTGGCATACTAGACTCTTGGCATACTAGACTCTTGGCATACTAGACTCTTGGCATACTAGACTCTTAGTATACTCTAGTCAGGAATACAGCCCCTACTTCTACTTTTCCCTACACCTAGGAAAGGTTAGGCACACTGGGTAGAACTAGGATAGAAACGCATCGTATGAGTACTCGCATTTTTAGGCTGTCATTTTATGTAAATGCATATATGCTGAAAAGATAATGCTAACGCAGTATTATTTATTTCTACTGCTCACCTTGTACATTATTTATCTCGCATACTGTCTTGTGATCATAACAGCACATCTAACTTACAACAGAAACAAGACTGTTCAATAAACCTTTTATTGAAACGCCCGTCTGTTATTTCTGTGTGACTTTGAGAATAACTGAATCAAGCACAACTGAGCTGAGTGAAATAGTTATCTATTGTTTCTACGACTCTGGGACACGTCCTGATTCTGTAAGGGAAACACAGTGGTCATGTTTTGCGGCTGCCAGAAACTAATCCCTTCTTGTTGTCAAGAAGTTTCTAGTGGCCTCTGAGCTAGCTGGCACAAGTAATTAAGTTTAATATACTCGATGGGGACATACCGACCTTAGTCCTATGTCAAACCTATAGGATATATTATTCCAATGCGCAGAGCCTATTAGGGAAATAGGAGCTAAACTACATGGCGCCCAACGTTTGGTAAGGCAGTAATTCAACGTTAGAGACTGAGTAACTCAGCTGTGCATAATATTCTTTTCTCTCTCAGAGACCCCTACCCATATACTCCAAAAGACGTCTGGAGTGGGCAGGGATAGTATCCGCCACGGCTACATAGGGAAGACCCCTATATATTAGCTGTTTGGTTTGCTCAACGTTGAAGGATACAGTGTTCCACAATATTGTGCACCTTATCTTTGTTTCCTTGAAATTTGTTTTACATATTTACAAGCAGAAAAATGTCAGGCACTGACAATGACGCCGGAAACGGTGTAGCTGCGGCTGATCCAGCCCAACCAGCATTTTTAACTTCACCGGTTTAAATGAAACCGAGGAGGGTGTCATTGACATCACTCCAAACTTAAGAAGAGCCATTACTCTAAAACGTATAAAACATGGCCTACCGCCGAGAGGAGGTAGAGCAGTTTTCGTGATTGAGGCACATGAATCCTTTCAGACAGAGGTATTCTATTCATGGGTAATTCTTCCTGAATCCAATCCAGTAACACACTTGTTTCACTTCTACAAAGAAGATGAACCACCAGAGGAATACATTCCTTTCGAGGATATTGAGATTCCATTAACATACCAGGAGCATCAGCTCTGGTTTAAAGGCGCCCTAAAACATAACAAAAATATAACCAGGCTCGGTCCACTAGGTAGACCAGGAGCAACTTGGCCGATTTTAGCCGGCTACACACCTCATCCAGACATCGAAATAATGTCAGACGAGGAAATACTTAATCAACTCACAGAGTTAATAAAAATCTACAGACAATTGGTTCAATATGTCATGCGGACTTTCACAGTCCAACAACCATTAACAATTCCAAATCAAACCCCTCACCAGGGGACCAATCTAAAAATTACACCACAGACTCTATACGCAGTCATGGGTAAAATGCCCACTAAGCGGGAGCAAATTCCATTTTGGATAGCTCAAAAAATTACTCAAATCGAAGCAGTATTTCCAAATACTAGCCCACATGAGAAACACAGAATCCTAACCATTAGTTTACCAATGGGGATCACACCACAACTGGAAGACTGCACCACTTGGGGCTCAGTCTTTGCTGCCATCTACACTAAAACACACGGCATTCCGTCAATTGCGGTAATACCTGATGTCCTAAAACAAATTCAAAACGAATACGGGGCAGAGCCTGCTTTAAATTTAGGTATGAAATTACTGAAAAATTTCGACCAGGTCTCAACAATAATATTATCAAATATTAAAGGGGAGGCAGCAGCAGTGGCGATCCGACAAAAACTAAGGGAATTTGATGTTACAGAACATCAAACAGAGCTACCCAGAATTATAGAACAATCTTATGCAGAATTAGGCAGAGATAGTTTGGGTGGGAGACCAGCTAAACCAAAACTATCTGAAAGTCCTGAGAAGGACTCAATTAAACAAACTCCTACATCTTCTAAAAAGAAGTGGGAGTCTAATAAACAAAATTCAAATGAGAAAAGATCTCAATCCCGAGGTAGGTCTCCTCAAAAGGAGCCCTCTGAAAGGAGGTACAACCTCAGGAATAGGGATAATTTGAGAAAACCTGATAGGTATCAAGATAATGATACACGTAACTCTCGTCCCTTTCAGGTCTCATCACAGACTTCGGAAAGAAGAGGACGAACAGAACATAGAGAAGAACGCGTGAAATCGAAAGACGACAAGCACGCAACAAAAATTAAAGCTAAACCTCAATTCTCCAAAAAGAAAGTAGCAGGTCTAATAGTAAGACATGCCGAGAATTCTGAGAACGCAACTCAAGAATGGAGAATGGGCTCAGACAATGCTGGACAGTGCAGCAGAAGTCACAATAGCTCGCCAGAACCTGATGGAACTTCTGGAGATAGTGGACTTGAATGAGTACATTACAGTAGAGACTGTAGACACCAGGGTTAGTACTCCACAAAGGTTATATGAAATAACACTCCGGATGGAGGGAGACAAACCTAGACAGGTTAAAGCACTATTTTGGGAAAAACTATCAAAGGGTTATGACATACTTCTAGCAGAAAAAGACTGGCCACCACAATTTGTCAGGGAGTGCCCACACGGCGAGGACATGATTATGCCTGCCTTCTCCAATCACATACCAATTCATTTAAAATATACATATGCCAGAAAATGGGCAGTGTCCCAGGCTCCAGCATTATATAAAAATCATGTAGGATGGGATGAGGACTCACCTCACCATAAAATAAATCTGAAACATGAACCAACTGCACAGAGGCAGTATCCTATTAAGCAAGAAGCGAAAAAACAGGTCAGGGAGATCTTAGATCAACTTGAATACCAAGGGGTGATTGAAACATGCACCTCCTCCATGAACAATCCTTTGTTTCCTGTCTCCAAACCAGACAATACATATCGTCTAGTTTTGGACTACAGACATTTAAACACTTGTTCTAAAACTTTTGCAGTGCAAAATGCACACAGCACAGCATTAATGAATAACATTGTGCGTAAAAAATACAAAACAACATTAGACATCTCAAACGGTTTCTTTTGTCAAAATATAGCACCTGAAAGCAGGTACTTAACGGCATTCTCCATAATGGGGACCCAGCGTCACTTTTGTCGACTCCCACAAGGGTTCAAGAACAGCCCAGGCTTATTCTCAGCGAGAGTAACGGAGTTACTACAAATTTATGACTACGAGGCATTGTCCTATGTCGATGACATCTATCTGACAGACGATGACTTGGAAAGACACTTGAACAGGGTGAGCACCATTATACTGGGATTCGCCTCTGAGGGCTACAACTTCAACTTTAAAAAGTCTCGAATTGCCCATCTCAATGTCCTATTTTTGGGATATGAGCTTTCAAGTGAAGGCAAGAGCTTGGCAGCTAACTTTCTAGAGAAATGGGCGCTGCTCCAACCTCCAAAAACGCTAAAAAACTTACAATCCATACTGGGATTCCTAAATTTTGGAAGAACATACATTCTAAACTACGCAGAAAGGGTTAAACCTCTCTACGCATTAATCAAACCTGATTTTTCAAACAAAAACTGGACACAGGAACACACAGAAATTTTGCGTTCACTCCAGGCTAACATGTTAGCAACAAATCACTTACAAACACGCGTAAGTCAAAGAAATTTGGTGATTCGAATAATTTCGGGTCAATGTGGATTCACTTACTTAACCTTTAATGAGGGTGAGAAAGTACCAATTGCATACAAATCACATTTGTATACACAAGCGGAAATGCGCTTCAGTTCAACTGAAAAATTCTGACAGCAGTTCAAACAGCTGTGGCAAAAGAAAGAGCCTTAGCCCAAGGGAAACGCATAATTGTCGTTACCCCAGTACCGGCTTTAGAAGCGGTCACAAAAGCGAGCATTCCAAATGCTAAAGCTTTACATCCGAGATGGATACAATGGGTTAATTCTCTTGCTGCAACTGATGTTGAATATATTTTTGATCCAGATTTAAAGACACAGGCATTTCTCCAATATGAACAAGAATGTCCTCTGCCCACTAAGATTCTGCCTCTCGATCAGTATGAATTCATAATTTACACTGACGGATCCGCACAGCCCGCAACAGGGAGTAAGCAAGCTTACAGTGCAGCGTGTGCTATCGTTAAAGGTCGCATGCGAAATGGCATCTTCAGACCTATGGTCACAAAAAACTCAATCACTAGGTGATTGTACAGCTCAGCGAGCTGAACTACAGGCATTCAAACTGGCACTTGAGAGTACGGATCGAGAATTCCTCACACTGATAGTGTGCGATTCCTATTACTGTGTTCAGTCGTATAATGATTATATACGGACCTGGCTTGAAAATGGTTTTAAAGATGCGAAAGGTGGCACAATAAAGCACAAACTGCTTTGGGAACAAGTAGTTCAGTTGAAAGACGAACTACCAAAGGCTCACGTGATCCACACACTGAGTCATCAGCGTGATGGCGTTCACGTTGCAGGGAATTCATTGGCTGACGAAGCCGCGAAGGGGGCTGTTCAGACGGCTTCCGTAGCTGCGATCACTCGTTCAAAAACAAAAATAGACGGTGAGATAATGTTAGCTGTCAATGCTTCAAGCAAAGGCAGCAGTGCAGCGTTACCAAAAAGTTTCCACTCAAGTACTCTTATGTAATTGATGCGAATAACGTTCCTTTTGCTCGAATCCCTGGAGTGGGGGATAGGGTAATTCCAAACATGGAACGAAGAGCAGCCCTGATTTATGAAACACATTTGGGGGAAGGTCTGTCACATCAAGGGATCTCAAAAACAATTTTGACATTAAAAGAGATGTACTGGTGGCCTGGAATGAATACACACATTCACATATTCATCAACAACTGCTTAGACTGTAAAATGCAGCGAGAGAGCCACCAGACACCGTGCTGTGAATGCGGCAGCCCAGTACAGACACCACTGTTAGACAGCATTAGGCTATCTAATCGCCAGCGTCCGACTGGACAAAGGCATTCCCGCAAATACTAAATCTAGGTTCCTATGGTTATGGCCTCAGCGCTCGGCTGACGCTCGAACTGTTATAAAAGATTTGCGAGTCTTTATCGGCACATACGCAATAGGCACGCTACATTCTGACCAGGGTCCTGCGTTTAGCTCTAGGGCTTACAAGGAGGCCATGGCCAGTCTGGGCATTGCATTGCGGTACTCCTCTCCATTCCATCCTGAGGGAAATTCTGTTGTGGAAAGGAAAAACCGGGACATAAAGCAGTCTATAACAGCTAGGGTATTAGGCTCGGGTGACGGGTGGGTCAAACACCTCATTAGGGGTCAGCGCTCACTTAACAATTTGCCAAGAAGTTCTCTAGGGGGGTCACTCCATATGAGGTCCTATTTGGGACAAGAATGTGGGTTCCAGACTTAGAACACGTAGGCACAGTGGTGGACATGAAAACATTTGATATCAAAGATCGTTTGGCTGTTTTACAGGATCTTAACAAATTAAGAACGAAACAAAGCAACGTATCCCTACAGCCAACCACCACTGGGGAAAAATCGGCGGTCCCAGCAAGGCCTGTCTGGATTCCAAAAGTTGGGGATCTAGTCAGAGAAAAAATAGCGGACAAGAAGGAATTTGGACCTTCTTACAGACAACCGGTACCTGTTCTAGCTGTTCAAGGAACAAGGACAGTACTTCTGCCGCCCCTTGCTGGAAGAAAGGAGAAAAGATTTGTGTCAATCGACCTGATCAAACCACAGTATGTGGCCAATACTAAGCAGTAGGCCTCGTGGACTCCGACCTAGTAGCAAACGCACTCCTCTCGCTACTATTCAAGAGGTTCAGACTGAAAGACTGATCACGATCGAGAATTCAGCTGTAACAAATGAAGGACTAAGCAACCAAGCTATGGAACTCATCCCTCTTGACAATCAAATAACAGTTCGTCCAAATACACCTGTCTACACCAACGTGACTCGTGAAGAACTGGTTCCTGTGATTTCAACGAATCCTGATGCAATTCCAACAATTGACAGAACTGCTTCTGGCTATTTCATTGACTTTGATACGTTCTCAGAAGATCCGAGCGAACCTGAAACGACGCCAGCATCATCAAAACTCAAGCAGCAAGTACAAGACTTTATTCACTTTCTGAAAAAGACTTATCTGGTTTCTCCATGGATTGAATTCTGGATTACATCTGGACTTTTTGTTTTCCTGCTCTGGCTAGCTTTGGTAACAACTGTAAGCGTGCTTATAAATGGCAGATACATCCATGTGAACAGTGAAGGAAAAGACGTGAATGTACTTTTGAAACCACATAAATCTTCCCATCGTGAAGCAAGAGACTTGTCATCAGTGAACATCACAGCGGTTCCTATACAGGATGGTATAGTGTGGGACAAAACAGATTATGAAATCTTCGGTCCAAGTGAACAATTGAACATTCCACATTTATTTAAAATTTCACTAAGTGATTTAATTACGTCCAGTACCTATTCAGATGATTGGGACTTAGAAACTGTTCAAGATATAATGTTTGATCTAGAAAAATCTGCTGCATTTTCTAAAAAAGAATTTTTAGAGGGTTCATCTGGTTACGAAGAATTGTATTGTTATAACCACTATGGTCATCATTATTTGCACAAAACTGCATATCCAAGAAATGTGTTTATGTTTAATCAATGGGAACATTGTCCTACACCAACACGAGGTAGTTCAAAAACTTTTGCTAGTAAATTTCCATATTTTTCAGGTTATAATACATCTGATCCAGAAACGTTTTACTATAAAAATGTAAACAAAACAGGACTGAAAATTATGTTAACAAATACGAAACAGATTTACTCTGAAGCATTTATTGCCCAACTGTCTATACAGGGTTTCGACTTATGGAAAGACACAATTGAGACAAAAACTGTCTGGGGTAGTAAAGATTGGCAAGTACAGGGTATAGAAGCTTTATTTAGAGCCTGTATTATCCCTGAACAAATAATGTTTTTGAATGACACCGTTCAACAGACATCTTGTCTTGGATTAGCCAAGATCAAAGAGATGAAAACACCTTCTGTGCCAACACCTGCCAGTGATAATAATACAAAGGCAGTGGTGACAGTTGACAATATACTACAACTCAACAGAACTCATCCGAATTGGAAGAAATGGTTGATCTGGCCCACAGACACAAACAACTGTCAGGAAAGGTTCTTGAACAAAACTCAGGGTTTAACTATTCATAGGCCAGACCCAAGATATGTCCAAAGACAACATCCAGGGGTAGTAACAACATACAGTGTAGGTAAATTATGCCTCGATTGGCTGCATAAATCTACACTACAGGATGTGAAGCAACACGTAACCTTACTTAAAGAGGACGCAGATCTCAGGGAATTCTTGCTTGGACCAAGAAAACCGCGTCAAAAACGTTTCATATATGCCGGCATTTATGCTGCTTATAATGAAGCATGGAAAGTGTCACAGATAGAGGCTGCAGAACGAATACGTGAACTTGATCGTATTAATTTAGAGAAAACACTCTCTGTAGTCGACAATGGGTTAACAACTTTGTCCTCCAGGATTTATTCATTGGATGGCATTGTATCCTCTGCTATCGACATTCTAGAACAAGATTTGGCTATGTTACAACAAGGTCAGTCTCAATTATGTTCTATAGTGTTATTGAGCTGGACGCTGCAATCTCTGCGAGCGGGCTATGTGCCTTGGCGTTTCATCAACACGTCGTCTCTGTTTGCAGAATACAATCTAACTGATAAACAGATCGAATTGGCACAAAGAGGAGCGAGGTATACAGTGCTAAGCATTGAAAAAATGGAAAAATTACCATTCACAGTGGCAGAAAAACCAGCTACAGAATGGGTTATTCATGGCAAAATAACATTACCTGTGACAACTTTTCAGTTTCAGTATTGCCTCAGACAGATGCAAGCAGGCAAATATGAAAGGTTGGGTAAGGAATACATTAAGATATCTTGGAATTTACCATACACACATAGATGTTGGAGTGGGGATCGTGAAGTGTATCTTAGCGGTATTAACTGTAAACATGCGCTGACCGGTTCACTCATTTGTCAGGACATTATTTTACACGGGGCTTGTAATGGTTCTGTGGCAAACTTGTCTTGCCATCAGCACGGTTCACCAGCTGCTGTGATTAATCCAGCGTTTGGACAACTTTCGAATGGGAGTTACCTCATGTTGAATGATCAGAGCTGCTGTGGAATGTTGCCAGGCATCCCATATCTAGTAACGGTCAACTCCAGGGTCACTTGCTGTATGCAAGTATTGTTTCCCCAATAGACACAGTCAGGGAGTCGCCTTTATGGCCTTCGCTGAACGTCTCTTTTATAAGATTTGATACTTTAAGCAGAATGAAAGCCATGCTTTTACAGCAAACAGTGCCTTTGACCTCGGCCAAAGAAACCTATGATCTACAAGTTGCAAGGACTTCGGCTGAGATACAGACTTTAATACGTACAAACTGCCCTATACATTTCGTAGAAATGATATCACGTATCTTTAACATGTCAGATACAACAGGAATTGTACATGTATTTAAGAGCATTTGCACCGGTCTATTAGCACCGTTCCAGGCAATACTTGGAATCATTCCGAACTTTGCACATTCGGTGTTTGGTGGCATACCATTAATTCTCGCACTTGTTGCCGGAATTTTATTCATCTGTCTGCTATTGCGCTATGGCCAGCCGATTCGCCGAAATCACTCCGAGCGAAATGGAGAAAGCTCTCCTTGAAAGAAAGTGCCGTGAGCGAATAGTACAGCTATTGGGCATGACTCGTCTACGGGACCTTAATACCACATGGTTCCTGTCATTCCGACCAATCTGGCATGATTGCATCTTACCTGTTCTACGATGCCTGCTATGCGGTGAAGAATGCGTGTTGGACGCTTGTCTAACATATCCATCAGCTGCGCCAAAGGATGTCGATGCTTTGCTGGACCCGATAACGGCCCATGCTCTGTGTTGTCCCCAGAGGCTTCCAATCCTGATGTCAGCATTCATTGAGATCTCACAGTCGCCTCCTGCTGCTGCTGAGGTACGAGAAACAACTCCAGGCACCCAGGTAACAACGGACGCGAACATTGCTGCGGCAACCTATGCTGAGAGCGATGTTTCCCATCTTTGTGCGATCAATCTTCTACACGAGGTGTTCCAACTTACACCAGCGACAATAGATGATGTTTTGTCTATTGAAGTAGATGATCTCATGTTTACACCAGACCCGTAAACTGACTCTGATTCGGCATACTCTGTTCCAGTACAACAGCAACAATTTGGCCTTCATTTTTCAAACCCTTGGAATTTTACCAAATTTGAACTTTTGTCCCATTTTTTCGAACAATAATGGCACTCCAATCTGCTTAAAGTAGAACTAGCCTTATAATACAGACTTGGCAGTACTTCCAGGGTCACTTAGTCATCTTGTGTGTCTCAAACAATTCATTTAAATTTCATGATAGGAAATGACTTTGATTTTGAGCAACATTATCGATCATTTTCGTCATATGTAAATATTGCTTTTATATTCCGTTCCAAATGCATTAATTTCGTACTTTATGCTGGAAATGAAAAGCACTGCTTGATGATGTACAGCAACCTTTGCATTTTTAATATGTCTTTTAAAGCTTTTTTAGGATATGTTTTAATATGCGGTACTCCATTTTAATGTTTAGCATTTTAAATGTTTAGCATTTTAGTATTGTTGTATACACAAAAGAGGAGTGGGTGTTGTGTACTTTATAGGGTGTCCATAAACGGGCTTTCTAGAATCATGTCCTTATATAGGCACAATTCACCTTGCCCTTATATAGGCATATAATCCCAGACCTTATTTAGGCATAAACCATGCATACCAAATACAGGCATGGATTCCGACATCCGTCCACCCTAGCGTCTCAACGAGTCCATGAAAAAACAGACCCTCAGGCTGCGGGAGTTTCCCTTGCCCAGGACTATTGATTTCTTCAAGGACTCATACATTATGCATGAACCTCTATTCCTTAGGGATTCATTCATGACGTCTTTCGCTACCCAACTCACGTCAATGCTAACATTTTCAGGTATAAATATACCTTCCCAAACCCCTGTAAATCAGAGGAGACCTCGACTTCAGAGGAGCCCGATTCCCGGCCGGACGCACTGAGAAGACGCTGTCATTCCTGCACGCAGAGAGTCCAGCTTCCAGTGATCTAACTTCCCTTGCGGGGTGTTGGAGTTCGAGTCCGGATAGAGATTCCTACCTCTCTCATTCTTCAGGTATGGAGCAGACTAGAACCTAGAGGGACTCTTGGCATACTAGACTCTTGGCATACTAGACTCTTGGCATACTAGACTCTTGGCATACTAGACTCTTAGTATACTCTAGTCAGGAATACAGCACCTACTTCTACTTTTCCCTACACCTAGGAAAAGTTAGGCACACTGGGTAGAACTAGGATAGAAACGCATCGTATGAGTACTCGCATTTTTAGGCTGTGTCATTTTATGTAAATGCATATATGCTGAAAAGATAATGCTAACGCAGTATTATTTATTTCTACTGCTCACCTTGTACATTATTTATCTCGCATACTGTCTTGTGATCGTAACAGCACATCTAACTTACAACAGAAACAAGACTGTTCAATAAACCTTTTTATTGAAACGCCCGTCTGTTATTTCTGTGTGACTTTGAGAATAACTGAATCAAGCACAACTGAACTGAGTGAAATAGTTATCTATTGTTTCTACGACTCTGGGACACGTCCCGATTCTGTAAGGGAAACACAGTGGTCATGTTTTGCGGCTGCCAGAAACTAATCCCTTCTTGTTGTCACGAAGTTTCTAGTGGCCTCTGAGCTAGCTGGCACAAGTAATTAAGTTTAATATACTCGATGGGGACATACCGACCTTAGTCCTATGTCAAACCTATAGGATATATTATTCCAATGCGCAGAGCCTATTAGGGAAATAGGAGCTACACTACAAGGGGGTCATTACAATAGCGGGCGGATCGCCACCGCCCGTATGGCGGTGGCCATCCGCCCGCCATATTCCACCGCCCGCATGCCAATTCCCCCCCGCCACATTACGATGGCGGGGGGGACCCCGGCGGACGGAAAGACCGTCCACCGGTTTTCCGCCGGTCTGACAGGGGACCGGGCGGAAAAGGGCACTAATATGGTGGCGGTGTCTGCAAGACACCGCCATCCATATTAGGATGGTGGCGGAGAGCAGCGTTTCCATGGCGGCAACGCCGCCATGGAAAGGCATATGGTCTTTGCTGTTGGGGGCCCGTTGCGGGCCCCCAAGATGTTGGGGGCATGGGGGGTGCACATGGGGGGTACCTATGGTACCCCCCTGCATTTGCGTGCACAAGGTGGCAGCCACCACGCGGTGCCTGTCATGTTGTGCATGCAAATGCACAACATGCATATATGGCATTGTGGCGGGTGCTGCTTACAGCACCGCCCGCCGCAATTCAATATATGCGGGATGCCACCGCCACCGTGGAGGTGGCATCCTAATGCCTACAGCGGGACCGCTGCTCCTCTGGCGGATGGTCCCATTCACCGTTATCGTAATGTGCCCCTAAGTGCAGTTCCAAATCTTTTTCTGTAATGTAAATCTGCGTTCTGGAAGTAATCCGGCAGAGTCTCCTCTTTTTTTTTTCTTGTAGGGTTGAAGTGTAAATTAAATATACATTTTCGTTGTTTATATAGTGTTGTTTTAATTGATAGTTTTATGTTATTGGTGTATTTTATTAGTGTGAGGTTTTCATTCGTTGTTGTTAATTTCTTTTTTAACGCTAAATAAGAAGTTGTTAGTACTCATTTTTTTTTAAACTGATTTTGTTAGTTAAGTATGTTTAACATTGCTTTGAATGTTGAATGCTGTATGTGTTATATGTAATAATATTTTAATTATTATTTATTAGTGTGTTTTGTTATTATTCTATGCTTTTATATGTTTATATGTTATAATAAGATCGTATTATATTTATAATGTGTGTAGAGAGTGTTTATAGCGTAAAAATATATTTTGGTGTAAAGATATGTTGATTTTATTCATTTTTAAATAGTCGATATTTGTATTAAAACGATGATTCTATATTTTTACTTTCGATATTTATGACATTTTGTATATTTTTAAAGAAATGTCGATATTTTCTATTACGATATTTGTGTGTTCGATAATGTTTAAAACGATATTTTTTATTGACGATATTATGGTTTTGATATTTGTGTATGTTTTTAAATAAGTATTGCTTGTCGATAATAATGTTATCGATACTTTAGTGCCGATATTTTGGTATGTCGATATTTTGTCTGTCGATATTATGTCAGTGATCCATCTGGACAAACAGCTGGTGGCCAGAAACATGTGGAATCATGCCGGCCCCAGGGCTGCTGGGCAAAAACCTGGGTGTGCTTTTCGATAACACCTTGTCTTTGAACACCCAGGTTAATAGAATGGTGAGTTCTTGCTTCTGGATGATTGGCAACTTGAAGAGAATATTGCCTTTTCTTCCCAAAGAGCTCAGGGTGTCAGTGGTCTTTGAACTTATCACCTCCCGCTAAGACTACTTAACACTGTGCATCTAAAAGTCAACCAATACTCCTTAAACAAGCTACAAATCATCCAGAATGTTGTTGCGTGCCTGGTCCTGGGAATACCCAAATTCTCCTCTGTCAGGGAAGGACTGAGAGTCCTTCATTGGCTGCCAGTAAAGAAGCAAGGGTCTTATAAAGCTCTCTGCTTGATGCACAAAGCTCTCCACCCTGAGGGGTTGAGTTATCTCAGGACAGCCCTGAATTGGTATATCCCTAAGAGACCTCTGCAATTGGCTGGACAAAACAAGGTGGTGGTACCTTGGTACAAGAAGGCTAGGTGGGGAGAACGTACCTTTACTGTGGCAGCTGCCAGGCTTTAGAATTTCCTTCCTGAACATATCTGGAGCCTTAGTTTGCACCTGATGTTCTGTAAGCAAGTTAAAACTTGGCTTTTTGTGGATTAACCCTCCTTTTGGAGGTGGTCTTGTTCTGATCCTGCTGGTCTGAGCTGTCATCACCCACACAGTTCTCTCCCTTGCATAGCTCTTTGATGCCTTTTGGTCAATCAATCAATCACAGAATTTGTAGAGCGCACTACTTACCCACGAGGGTCTCAAGGCGCTGGGGAGAGGGAAGGGGGGGGTGCTGCTACTGGTCAAACAGCCAGGTCTTGAGTAGTCTCCTGAAGGTCAGCAGGTCTTGGGTCTGTCGTAGGCTTAGTGGAAGGGTGTTCCAGGTCTTGGCGGCGAGGTGTGAGAAGGATCTGCCGCCGGTGGTTGTTCTTCGAATGCGAGGGACGGTGGCGAGGGAGAGGTCGGCGGAGCGGAGCTGGCGGTTGGGGACGTAGAAGACGAGTCGTCTGTTGAGGTAGGCTGGGCCAGTTTTGTGGAGTGCCTTGTGTGCGTGGATGAGGAGTTTGAAGGTGATCCTCCTGTCGACGGGGAGCCAGTGCAGGTTCCTCAGGTGGGGGTGATGTGGCTGTGGCGTGGTACGTCGAGGATCAGGCGTGCGGAGGCGTTTTGTATGCGTTGCAGTCGCTTGATGAGCTTGGCCGGGGCTCCCGCATAGAGGGCGTTCCCATAGTCAAGTCTGCTACTGACGAGGGCCTGGGTGACTGTTCTTCTTGTGTCTGTCGGGATCCACCTGTAGATCTTGCGAAGCATGCAGAGGGTGTTGAAGCAGGAGGAGGAGGAGACTGCGTTGACTTGTTTGGCCATGGAGAGCGTTGAGTTGAGGATGACTCCCAGGTTGCGTGCGTGGTCGGTGGGTGTCGGGGCTGCTCCCAGCGTCGTTGGCCACCAGGAGTCGTCCCAGGCTGAGGGGTTGGAGCCGAGGATGAGGACCTCCGTCTTGTCCGTGTTCAGCTTTAGTAGGCTGATCTTCATCCAATCGGCGACGGCCTTCATTCCTTCATGGAGATTGGCTTTGGCGGCGAGGGGGTCTTTGGTGAGGGAGAGGATCAGTTGAGTGTCGTCGGCGTAGGAGATGATGTTGAGGTCGTGCTGTCTGGCGATGCGTGCGAGCGGGGCCATGTAGATGTTGAACAGTGTTGGGCTGAGGGAAGATCCCTGGGGTACGCCGCAGATGATCTCGGAGGCTTCGGATCGGAAAGGTGGGAGGCGGACTCTCTGGGTTCTGCCGTCGAGGAAGGAGGTGGTCCATTCCAGGGCCTTGTCTCGGATCCCTGCGTCGTGGAGGCGTGCGCATAGAGTGCGGTGGCAGACAGTGTCGAAGGCGGCGGAGAGGTACAGCAGGATGAGGGCTGCGGTCTCACCGTTGTCCAGCAGGGTCCTGATGTCGTTGGTGGCGGCGATGAGGGCAGTCTCAGTGCTGTGGTTGCTGCGGAACCCCGATTGGGATGGGTCCAGGATGCTGTTTTCTTCTAGGTATCGGGTTAGCTGTTTGTTGATGATCTTCTCGATTACCTTGGCTGGGAACGGAAGCAGGGAGATGGGCCGGAAGTTCTTGAGGTCTCTTGGGTCCGCCTTGGGTTTTTTGAGTAGGGCGTTGATCTCGGCGTGTTTCCAGCTCTCTGGGAAGGTCGCGGTCTCGAAGGAGAGATTGATGACGTTGCACAGGTGGGGTGCGATGGAGCTGCTGGCTTTGTTGAAGATGTGGTGCGGGAAAGGGTCTGACGGGGAGCCGGAGTGTATTGTGCCCATGGTCTTGATGGTGTCATCGATGTTCACGCTGGCCCAGGCTGGCAGGGGGTCATGGTCGATGGTGTGCGACGGGTCTGGAGCATCTATCTTGGTGGGGGCTGTCTGGGTGTTGAAGCTGTCGTGGATGTCGGCGATCTTGCGGTGGAAGAAGGTGGCGAGGGAATCGCACAGGGCTTGCGACGGCGGGAGTTCCTATGCGCTCTACAAATGGTACAAATACAAATACAAATAGCTAGTCTGGAGCCAGAACAGGGAAGGCAGGATGTTTGGGGACTTCAAAGGGAAACATCTAGAAGCTTCTCCCCCCCTTCCAGAGGAAGGGGACCAGGTATAAATATTGGACCTAATACACCACCTCTTCAGTGCAATTTTGGACGTGTGGATACTCTGCTGGGAAGGACTGCTGGGCTGCTGAAGGACTGCCATGCTGCTGGACTGCTGCCCTGCTGCACTACTGCTTGCTGTGCTGACCTGCTGCCCTGTTTCCTGGACGAGAAGGTCTGGACCTGCATCTGTTGAACCCAGGATCCCAAAGTGTCTCCAAGTGCTAGTTGGCTGGCCTCCTGACTAGAGTCTGAGGTACAGTAGTCTCCAACAACCTTGAACCCTCAGCTGGACTCTGCCATCTGTGGGTCCCACCATGCCAAGTGATTCTACCCCAGTCCTGGACCCTCGGAAGCTGGCCTGAAAGTGCTCTGCCAGCGCATTTGTGGATTCAGCCGAACTATCACATCTCCTCTGCTGTGCGGCGCAAACCCAAGCAGAACTGATGCATCGCCTCTGCTGTGAGTGTTTTTCCGACACAAAGGATACTGCATCAACACCGAAGCTGCATCAGAGCCGCTGCCTGTGGAAAGCTTTCCCAAGGCAGGCCCTTGCATCTCTCGCCTACAGTAGACTCAACAAGACCGCTTGTTCCCTCATCACAGCTCCTCAAAACTGATGCATCGCCTCGACTGTGTGGCGCATCCTCAGCGTGGAACCTCTCAGCACTCCACAACCAGGACCTAAGGTACTTTGTTCAGTGGGCCTAACTGGGTCCCTGTAGCCGGCCCGGGCTCCATTGCGGTCGGTCTGAACTTGTAAATTTGCGACCAGATATCCTCAGCTGGCACTATGTGTTTGTGGCGCTAAATTTACTGAAGTCTTTAAACCTCCATTTCTCTGGTTCTACTGATTGGGTTTTGTTGTTTTGGTCCAGCTTTATTTATAAGAAATTACTATTCTTCTAAATATGCTGTGGGATCATTTTGGGTGTGTTTTCACTGTGTTACTGTTTGAAGTGTTGTACAAATACTTCACACATTGCCTCTGAGCTAAGCCTGAATGCTCTGTGCCATGCTACGAGCACAGGATAATTTAGGGTTGCTTGTGACTTCACCCTGACAAGACTTGCGGTTCCTGCTTGAGTAGGATTTCACCTCCCTCAAACAGTAACCGAGTTTCTTACACTGATACACCATGACAAGGTTTTGTGTCTTTCCCCTCAATTGTATTTAAAAAACATAGAAGAGAACATACAAGAGGCATATGATTAATCAATGTAAGTGTTTTGACTGTGGCAATAAATAAAATAAATTAATCCAAAAAAAAACAATTCATAAACTAAACATTCGGTTTGGTTCATAAAACCTTATTTGGCTAGTTTTAAGAACAGTCATAAAAGTGCATAAAACATGCAATAAATAAAATATAAAACATCTTGGTAACCACATAAAAATCCATCATCTCCATATACCCATTACATGAATTAGAATCAAAGACCCGCTAATACATAACACTTTTTCTCACATTAATGGCTTTCAAAGTAAAAAGGGCAACATTATAACACAGCACTGCAAGAACAACAAAAACAACTATTGTAAGTATTTAATACATGGTTTGGAATGTATGGAAATCAATATATTGAAATTAAAAAATAAATAATGATAATCCCCAAAAACTATTTTAAAAAACATTTCCAGAATCTGAATTGCACAGTTGGTGGGAATGAGATTTTTAGGTAGAACCCAAAATTATTGCCAGTCTTTATTCAGATGTTGCACAGTTTATAAAAGGCAAATGTGATTTGGAATGTGCTGACAAGTTAATGCTGTTGACCCACTGGAGAACTTCATAGTTTGCGCTTCTTCGTGATGGTCTCCTTAGGCTCTTCTTCCATTGTTCCCAATGACCTTCGCCTCCTGAGGGGAACTGATGTCTCCAGAGTTGCCAGCTCCGAGGTGATGTCAGGTGTTGCACTGGATTCTGGATACACCCTTTCTGTGGAGGTTCCTTTTTGAGGGGTTGATAAAGTTGACTGGCCACAAAAATATTGCAAGGAATTTCTGATTGCACTGCAAAATGACCCGGAACACATTCTTCAGCCCCCGGTAGAGGTGCACATGACTCTAATGGTATGCTCTAGAAGGTCATTAGTGGCCTTTTGCTGACCATTGTGCACCTTCTGCAAATCTATTTCCGGTCCAAGGAGGTCATTGTGTTTTTGAAGGAGATGAATCAACAGCCCCATCTGATCCTGTTGTCTGAAAGCTGCACCCAATATATCATGGCCCACAGTGGTTCTAAAACTATGGGCATCTGTGTCCTCACTCAGCTCCTCCATTTCAGGCCCCACCCTAGCAGCACTATCCTGTGACCTTGTGGATGTGTGCATCGTTACTGTGAGTCCTGGCTCTACAGCAGATGTTGTGGCAGTACTACATACAGGAGCCAAAACAGGGGTGCACACAACAGAGGAAGCATTAGTGATAGGATACAGGGAGCAAACACAGAACGTTGGGAAATAGGGGCCTAGACAATGCCCTCTGTAGAGGTAGTTGATCTGGCTGAAGGAGGCTCAACCATGCAGACAGACCAGACAAACCAAATGGGTCAGCATGTTCCTCCTCACAATCAAGTAAAGTTGAAGAACTCAAGGCCTCAAGTCTGCTGGATTGGTTGCTTAAATTATTGGTCTAAATCTCCACTCTGTCTGAGGGTCCTGAAATTACATAATAAAAAATTATACTTATCTTCAAAGTTATTTACTAAATAATCTCTGATTGTCAGAAATGGGTTGAATAAGCCATACACTGTATAGCAAGTGCCGTAGGTAATAATGCACTTGTAATATGGAAGACATGGAATCTGTCACTTTTGCAACATAGTAAGCCATCCACACAAATCCAAAGCAAGTGCATAATATAATTTTTACACATTGATTAACAATAAATGAAAACTTGAACAAAACTGTATTGTTGAGTGTCACTTCCGACAGTATGGACTAGACCCTAAAGAGGTGCACCACTGATCCTGTATCCTTTGTCATCAGAGACATAGTTCACTAGGATGGCACAAGTCAATAATGGTGTAAGTACATGGCAGACAGATATTGAAGTTGGAGTTATAAAATGCCAGGGTGAGCTGGCTACAAGAACTTTTTTAAAGGTAACCTTATAACTGTGTATCCTTTCTTACCATGCCTACCCCTGCTGTAGCAATGTCCCTACCTGTCTGCCCCAGCATAATAGCTTATTTTGAAAATATAACCCTGGCCTGCAGCCTGACTATCTGTACCAAAATATAGATTTTGTTTGTAGTGACATTGTGATAAATGTATGTTAATAGCGTAGGGATGTATTGTTGAACAACTCTTTAATTATTCTTAAATTTAACTTTTTTAATTAAAAAAATATAAACATATGAAAAAAATGAAAGCGTCATGATCAAGAGCAATGGAAGAGTCAATGGAAGCATGATCTCCAATGGCAAATAAATGTCCTGTAAATATTTATTTAAACAAATGAATACTACGGGGCATATTATCAACGTGATTATCAGGGCTTTAGCGGGACTTTTTCCCGCTAAAGCGGCGATAATTCAATCGCCCTATTAGCAAGCTGTCGCTAACTGCTGTTAGCGACAGCTTCTAGGCGATAGCGACCGGGTTGGGTGCCGATTTGCATGCCAGCGATATTTATCGCTAATGGCATGCAAAGTAGGCGTTCCCAACCTAAAAGCGACTGGAAACAGTCGCTAAGGTCGCTATTGCCTATTAACGAGGCAGGGGAGGTGATTAACGAACCAGCGCTAAACACGTTTAGCGCTTGTTTGTTAACGCCTGGTCCAGACCTGACTTAGCCATGTAATCCAATGGGAGGTGGATTACATGGCTAAATCCCCCTCGCCCTATTAGCAAGCTAACACTGGTCACAGTGCGAATATCGCTTGTTTTCAAGCGATATTCACACTGTTCTCCAGGGTTTCTATCGCTTTGGAGATAAGCGTTGCTGATAGCATGCTATCTCCGCGATAGAAACCTGCGAAAGCCGGCGATAATTATCCTGGCGCTAACTGCGCTTAGCGATAATTATCGCCGGTTATTGCTAATAGGCCCCTACATTTTTAAAAAAGATTAGTAATTACCAGTAAAAAAGAAAATTATTAAAACCTGTATCCATGGCCACATGAGGTAATGTGACTTAAGTGAATGCACAATCTTTGTGGCATGGCATTGCAGTGAATACATTGATAAATGAAACATATATTAACCTTATGCGTGCTTAAACTGAAGACATTTATAAATTTTGATACCCCCAAATTAGCATTACTACCTTGCTTAAAAGCCACTAGAGTTGTTCGGAGTAAAAACAAGACATGTAAGTAATAGACATTGTAGTGTCCATCTACTAAAATTTTGATAAACTATAGACACCAGTAAACATATGAGGAACACACTGACATTGGAGGCTGGCAACAACTTAACATAGCCATGTAACTCATTCACAAAGTAAAAAAAAAAAAGCAAGGACTTAAACAAGAATCTGCAGAGTTTGAGAAAATCCTTTGCATTTGAATCCAATTGGAAACTCTCTCACTGATGAGGGGCAAAAAAAAAAACAATAAAAAAACAGGAAGACAGGGCAACCAAACAAAAGGACAGCTGCAAGGGAAACAACTCAGCATTACAAACCACAGCACCATAAGCCTTAATTCATAGATAATGAGTCCAACTCTGGAACAGGACCACACCCTCCCAACCACGAAGGCAACCAATTGGACACTCCAGGGCCCAAACTAGGTCCAACTAGGCCACAGACTCATAGGGGTGACATAATGGCCTTGGCAAACACAATTGAATCTTACTATTGGGTAATGGAGCACAGAACGGTAGATCCAGAAAGAATAATGATAGAGCGAAATGATCTTGTGAATTGTAGGGGTGCATCATAATCACTGATAGGCCGCACCCACTTGATTTCAGACATATATTCGTATATTCAGTTTCATATTCATGTATGTTTAGTAAAGAATGAGTAGTTCGCTGAGACAAAGTGAACCCAGTAGCATAATGGTGTTAGGATATTGATGTAATGTAATGCTTATTGAATTGTGTGAACATAATGCATAGAGAAATTAGTTCGTGGATGTAATGTAATTGCAGTAGTTTAAACGTGCACCATATTAAAGTTGCACATGTATTTCATTGTTTGCATGTGAAGTGTAATGAAAATGCTCATAGGGAAAAGTAAGATGTGTGTTTAAAAGTCATATGTAAAGGCCTGACTACATATATGCTTAGGGAAGGCCTGGTTTATTCTTATGTTAGCTTATTTTGTAGGCAGAGAAAGGTTTCTCTTGGTAAGGCTCTCTGGGCACAAACGGTAGATTTAATTTGCACAGTAGAAGGTTTCTGTTGAAAGTATCTTTTGTTGCAGGTGCAAGGACACATGTCTCGTTAGTAAGACTAACTCTTTGTTTTCAAAAGCTAGAGAGAGGGGAGGCATGGTACGGGGAGTTAGATGGAATGTAGGGATGATACTTTCAGCGGAGAAGGTGCCTGGGACTCAAGGTCAACGCAACCGTCCAGGATGAAGTCACCGTTTCAGTGGAAAAGCACAAGAAAGAAGACCTGGCCAAGGAGGCGTGACAAAGGCGTGTACAATTGTATTGGGGTTTTGTATTAGGGATAGTGCCCTGAGGGAGGAGGCCAGAGAAGAGGTAGGGGAGACCAGAGAGAAGGACAGAGCTGAGCTTAGGTATTATGTGATTGCACTTCTTAGGAAGTCTTCACAGCTGACACCTTTTATTCTTTCTTGCCTGGGAAAATCGTTATGCAGGGATGTCACTTAGCGTTAGTGTAGGGACAGCAATTGATTTTAAGCTTGTTTAGGCAAATGAAGAGCAACTTAGAAATAGGAGCAATCATAGTCTGGTTGATCCTTCTAGAACTTTCTATTCTCCTTATCCTGAGTCGGATGAGATTCTTGCGTAGATTATTATTTGTATTAGTGCCCATCTATTTCTTTAACCTCGTGTTGAGGTGCTTGCACGTTCAGTTATTTTTGGCGATAATAAATTCTCAAACTTGAATTCGGAGTCAGTGGTCCTTTCAGATAAAATGAATACTGATGTCTAACCTGATGAGATTCTCTCCTTTACACTATTCAACAGGTAAAAAGATCTTGGCGACCAGAAGGTTCTTATAGATAATTAGATAAGAATCGGCGTTATCAATAACATCAGTAAAGCATGGAGGGCTGAGGGCTTTAATGCCGAGCACCGGACAACAAACAGAGAGAGAAATTAAAGCACAGGAGCACTTTTACAGAGAAAAAATAGTGAAATTCTCAGATTTATTAGACATCAAAATATCTTCAACCTTTACCCGAGATGAGAATTTAAAGAGCAACAGCATAAACCGCTCCGCTAGTTTTGCACTTAGTGAAACCAATGTTAAACTACTGGACGAAACAGAAGTATCACAGTTGAAGGAAAGTGGGGTAACCTCACCGCGCACAATGAATTTAATTAGCAACAACCTGGCAGTCACACCATATCATTATCTATTGAACTCGACCCAGAGCAAGTCATGCTCTGACCTGGCAATAACACAAACCTGAAATGCAGGTGGACCTGATGCAATCTTTGGTTAACAGTATCTACAAGATTAAAACAAAAATGTGTAATTTAGAAACTAAGCTAAGCATTGGAACAATAGATGCTATGGGGCTTTTCACGCGTGCCCAAATTGTGGATAAACTGTGTGCACTCTCGGAGATGCTGTCACTACCGGTGGAGAACTTAAAGAATATGAATCCATCTAACATCGACAGGGCAGTGAATCAGCAATCTCTATGGAAGCTTCGCTTAACTTGGATATAACTCAAGAAATAACTCAAATATGACAGTTGCTAAAAACATCCATTGCAGACAATTGCCACCGAGAAATCAGCAAAACAACAAATCAAAAGCAAACAGGAGAGGAGGCTCATTCAAAATCAGCAGAATCATCAGAACCCATCCATATGGATACCAATACCATAAAACAAAACAAACAAATGCAAGGTGTCAGAATACTATCCAGTAGGGTGAATAAAAAGACAAAAAAGTCGCAAGAAAGCGCAGCATAGGTATCAATTGCAAATGAAGCCTGAGAGCCCAGGTGGTAACAAGGGGTATGCAAAGATAAATACTATCTAATATTTAAGGAAGGAAGGGGCAGGAGGACGTTTAAGCACATGCAAACAATACAAGCGGTAATTGAATTAGTGAACCATAAAGCACAGAAGACACTGACCTGTCCCTAAACCGAACGAATCAAAATCTGAGTACATCTAACCACATAATTTTTTTTTATTTTTATTTTTACAATTTTATATAGCGCGGACTAGACCTGAGACATCGGGTATCAGAGCGCTTTACATGTGCACCAGCTGCTTACAGAAGGACACATTCATTTTTGTTAGGCACGGGGAAATTAAGGGGCCGATTCCGATTCAGGCCGGAAATCTCTCCGACCGAGCCGGACCCGGAGAGATTTCTGACCGAATCGGACTCTGGCAGTCCGACCGAACGAGTATGATGCGCACGCATGCAATCGGACTCGAGTCGGTCGGACTCCCATTGAGTCAATGGGAGCCGGACGTACAACGCGTACGCGGGCTCCCATTGACCCAATGGGTGCGAGGCGTACAAGGGTGCCCCCTACAGCGGGTATGCCTCGAAGCGACTTGCGGCGTACATGCACAGGTAGGGGGGACCCATAGGTCCCCCCTGTGTGCGACTCGCGCGGCTACGCATACAGGGGGGTCCGACACGGACCCCCAAAGTGCGGCTCCGACTGCTCTTTCGAGCCGGATGGCGCGAATCGGTCGGACTGCTCGCGGCGAGCATCGTACTTGCCCGGCCGGGGAACGTCTCCATTGCGCGGTGCGCGTCGTGTCCGAGCGAGTCGGTCGGAGCGCTTCGGACCCGCGAACAAGTCGGTCGGCGATTTCGCGTGCACTCGCATCGTACTCGCTCGGCGGGACGCACGTACGAATCGGTCGGGAAAGAGGGCTCCGAATCGGATCCGGTTAAGCCGAATCCGATTCGGTGCCCTACCGGCCGAGATCGGAATCGGCCCCTAAGTGATTTGCCCAGAATCACATGATGTTGAGCGTCGTACATTATTGACTCTTCGAAGCAGCAATGGAAATCGCAACAAATGCTAAATCAATAATGCATCCAATAGGAGCACCTAAGACAAATCTGGACAGGAGACTTGAACCCTACACACAACTAATGTTCACTGCAAAAGCGAATTCAGAAAAGGAGATTTTGGAGGAAAAGCCAGAGGGCAGCCTCATTAAACCAAGCCCTACATTTGTGATTGGGCATCCTTCCCGGACCAAAATGAACTAAGTACATATACACAGACCATAATAAGCCCCCTCATGTCAAACGCCTATGTAACCAACAGTCAGGGCTTGGCTCCTTTTATAGACTGTAATAAAGTAAGCCTACACCCAAGTAATGCAACAGTCATTCAAAATAAAAGATCAGATACATCCAACAACCTGGGAAATAGATAACATTTAACAACATTACAGGAATGGCTAGGTGGACAAGAATTAACAATGGGTAAGAACAGGAAAGAGACACATAGTCAATAACTCAAATTCATTTTCACTCCAACATACATCTCGGAAGGATGGCAGGATACATTACACAGGACCAATATATTATGATTATGTCAGTAAGACGTTGTTTCATTAAGACGTATAAAATCAGAGGATATCAGCAGAAAACAATTTTATGGCAAGGCCCGGAGGCCAATATTATGCATAATCCTTTATTGCTCTCAAACACAGCAGCAACATAAAAAACTAGAATTAGAACACAACAGAACTCTAGAACACTGAACATGCATATAACATCAGAACAGTCAGCCATCTTCCTCTTTTGTTGCTGCTCAAGCACAGATGAGTACATTCATATCTTATGAACTTTGATATTGTTTGTGGTATGGTTTGGTTTGGATATTGTCATTAATATGAGAGTTATTTGAATTTGGGATGTGTGTGAAACAATTTTGATACAGATTTAATGTATTAATGGTATATTTTGAGAGATTTTAATTCTTGTATCGATATTAAGAAGTATTTAAATAGGTAGGAGTATGATTGTCTTCATAGCGTGTTGTTTAGCTTAAGCTTGATGAGGAAGTTGGCGCGTGTTAAAATTATTTAAAAAATAAAAAAAGAGAGCTTTCGGTAATTTACCGTTGCAGTGTGGTTGTTATTTAAATATCAGTGCACACTAGGGCACGTGCAGTGCTTGCCGTGCGCGAGGCTGGCGGGGTGTTTGTAAGGCGCTCGAGCGGTCTACAGCATTCTTTTGCTGGCGCTCGAGCGCGGCTGGATCCTCTTGCATCTCCCGTATTGTGGACCGCGAGGGAAGGATTGCTGAGTTAAATTTGGAAACAAGAGGCCGCCGTACACACGCAATGTATGGCGGCCATCTTGAAAGGTCGGGCTAATGGAATACAAGTGTATTATTATGTAGTCGGCCATATTTTGGTCAATGTTCGACAATCGGAAACTGACTGAACGCTTGATAGTTTCAGTCAGAATTTGACAGGAGTTCAGGTGGAGGTCGTTTTTCAGAGCGCTGGGTGAAAATGTTTTGGAATTTGTCTTTGGAAAGTTGTTTTAATTATTAAAGTGGATTAGAGAGACATAGTTAAGGTGTGTTAATCTGTTAAACTTATTTAGGTGGTTTTTATTCTTAAGAGAGATAGTTTGTGTGTGAAGCTATAATTAAATCAATTTAATTAAGATGGAAAATAGTGAAGGATCAGGATTTGAGGAAAGGATGAATCAGTGTATGGAGAAAATGTTTGGGGAGATGTCAGCTTCTTTTGATAGAAAGATAGAGAGTAGTGTAGAGAAAAGTTTGCAGGCTAAAGACTATAGAAAGAGGTCTGGTGAGGATGAAAGTTTTTGGACAACTGAAGAAGTGAATGTAGTTGCTGGTAGTTCAGGTCAAGGAGTCAAAAGGTCGCAAAAAAGGAAAAATGTAGAGCGAAGGAAGAAGGAAAAGGTTGCTGAACGTAAGGTTCAAGCGTTTGATGATGCTATAAAGGCAAAGGGTGGCGCTATAAAGGCGCAAATAGGGAGGCCATAGTGTTGTGGCATGCAACTCGTCCTCTGCCAGTGGGGATGTAGAGTTGACTTGCTCTACAAGTTTTGATGACTCTGATGAGGAAGAGGTTCCCCATAAAAGGAGGAAAGTGGCAGAGAGGAAAATAAAACTGGAGATGGGGGATTTTGTGGATCCTCAGGGTGAGGAAATGTTTGACCCACTTTTGATTCAACATCCTCTGTCTCCTCAATGGACTCCTGCAGAGTATGTAGCTAAGTAAGTGAGATACTGGATCAGGAGGGAGATACCTAAGGAGGTGCGGTAAGGCTAAGGTCTGATTGTCCAAGACCAAGTTTGCATTGCAAGGTGGCATATACACCTGAATTGGACCCTAAAATGATGACTTTTTTAAATAAGTCAGGAAGAGATCCGAGAAGGGGTCTAGATAAGGGTCTGAAAGAATGCCAGGATAGGTTGCTAGACGTGCTTGGTCCACTCACAAAAGTTTTTGATCTATGTGAGGAAGCACATACGAATAATACCGGAGTGGATGTTCAGGAGTTACGTCAATGGGTGCAGAGGGCAATTTGCCTTCTTGGTATTTCTAATGCAGCCTTATGTGTTGAGAGGTGTAAGAGTATTCTGTTAAAGATAGACCCTAAGTTGGCAGACCTGGCAAACAAGGAATTCGGGGAGCAAAGTGAAGGAATGCTCTTCGGTGAGGAGTTTGTAAAGGACATGTCTAGGTATGCTGGTACCTTTAATTCTTTGCAAAAGGCTCAGAAGGATATCCGAAAGGTTTTTGATACGGCCGGGAGAATGCGGGGTCAATTCCTCAGCCGTGGTCAAGGAATTACCAGAGGATCTTTTGGTAGAGGTTTTCGGCTGTATGGTTAAGGATTCGGATATGGTTTTTCGAGATCGGAACAGGGTAGTTTCTACTCACAGAGGCAAAGGTCTCGGTCTCGTGGAATGCGGGCTGAGAGACGAACAAGAGGATCATCAGGTAAGATGTTTCACAGACCCTATTTCTATCCATGTAAAATTTGGCGGCAGACTAGCCCAGTTTGTTTCAAGGTGCAAGGAAATAACTCAAGATCTGTCGGTCTTATAAACAGTGGCAGGATGTCATATGGATTTTATGGAGATTCCAGTTCAAGAGAGGTGTCCCGCTGTTTTAAGATTCTCAAAGGAACTGGAGGATCTAGTTACAAAGGAGATAGAGGCATTGGCAGAGAATGGGGCAATAGAGGTTGCGAAGATGGTGCCAGGGTGTTTCGTGAGCAATATATTTTTGGTGGAAAAAAAGGACAAGGGCATTAGACCAGTTAGAAACCTCCGATAGTTGAACGATTGGGTGTGTTACAATCATTTCAAAATGGAGGGAATCCATATGTTAAGGGATTTGTTGAGAAAAGGGGATTGGATGACCCATTTAGATTTGAAGGATGCTTATCTAACTGTTCCGGTGTGTGTGGAGCACAAGGATTTCCTTCAATTCAGGTGGAAAGGAGTTCATTGGAGATTCAAAAGTCTCCAGTTCGGGTTGACATCAGCTCCTTGGTGCATTACCAAAGTAATGAGGCCGGTAGTAGCATGGTTGAGGTCCAGGGGAATTCGACTGATTGTTTATCTGGACGACATTCTTATTATGGCAGAGGAGAAAAGTTTGGCAAAAGAGCAAACAGAGTTTGCAATGAGGGTTCTGGAGGAACTAGGTTTTGTTGTAAACAGGGAGAAATTGTGTGTGGAGCCGGCGCAGGTGATGCAGTTTTTAGGTTTTCAGATTCAGACATTGGAATGTGTGTTGAAATTACCAATGGAGAAGGTGAAAAAGATTTGAAAGGAGGTAAAGAGAGTGAAGAGTGCGGAACGGATAACGTTGCGTCAGTTGGCGAGATTGCTAGGTCTACTTTCAGCGTCTATTCAAGCAATTTTTCCCGTTGCCCTTCATTACAGAGCATTACAGAGGTTGAAGGCTTTTCATTTGAGGCAGGGGGCGAAGTATTCACAGAAAGTGAGAATGAATCAGGAGACTCAGGAGGAGTTGGATTGGTGGTTGATGAGCCTGGAAGCGTGGAATGGAAGAGCAATATTTGGAGAAGTTCCAGAGGTGGAGATAGAGTCGGATGCGAGTCTGTTTGATTAGGGAGCAAGGTGTGGAACTCTGTTGACAGGGGGACAGTGATCCAAGGAGGAGAGGGAGCTTCACATAAATTGTCTGGAGCTCCTGGCAGGATCGTTTGCGGTCAAGAGTTTCATGAAGGATCAAGTAAAATGTTGTGTTCTGCTAAAGATGGACAACATTTCAGCAGTGTGATATGTGAACAAGCTGGGGGGTCCTCGGTCAAGGGGACTAGCGGAATTAGCAAAGGAGTTTTGGAAGTTCTGTTTGGAAAAAGAGATTATGGTGCAAGCCCAGTATATACCGGGGTTGAGCAATACAGAAGCAGATTGGTATTCAAGGTATCTCAAGGATGTGAGCAATTGGAAATTGGACAGGGGAGTTTTCCAGAAGTTACAGCAGAGGTGGGGTCCTCTGCAGGTGGATTTGTTTGCGGACAGACTGAATGCTCAGTTGGTGGATTTTTTCAGTTGGAGGCCAGATCCGGAAGCGAAGGGGATAGATGCTTTCCTACAAGAGTGGAGTGTGGTGAGGCTTTATGCCTTTCCGCCATTCTCCATGATTCAGAGGGTGTTGATGAAAGTAAGGAGAGAGAGGGCAGAGTTGGTTCTGATAACGCCGTTTTGGCAGGCCCAAGTGTGGTTCCCAGATGTGATGAGTTTGTTAATGGAGGATCTTGTTTTGTTGCCAATTTTCCCGAATGTCCTATTGGATGCACAGGGGAACGTGCACAAGTTGGTGGTGACAGGCCAGTTGAGGCTTATAGCTTGGCTGATTTCAGGAGAGTTTGGCAAGTGCATGGATTATCAAAGGAGGCTTCAGATTTCATCGCAAGGGCTTCAGGGACAACAAGGGTCTATAAGTCAGCTTAGAGAAAATTGTGTGGTTGGTGTGTTGAGAGGGGTTTGGATCCTGTATCAGCTCCTCTAGTGGAGGTTGTGAATTATTTATCAGTTCTGTATCAAGGTGGTTTGGCTTACAATACAGTGAATTTGAGCAGGTCTGCGATTTCAGCTGGGCATGTTCTGGTGGATGGTGTGCCTGTGGGTCAGCATGCTTTAGTTAAAAGGTTGGTTAAGAGTGTGCGGTTGGAATTACCACCTAGGGCAAAGTATGCTGTTCTTTGGGATGTTTCGATTGTTCTAAAAGAGTTGAACAGTTGGGGTGCAAATTCGTTGTTGAATCTTAAGTTTTTGTCATGGAAATTGGCGATGCTTTTGTGTTTGGTCTCTTTTAGGAGGGTTTCAGATATTAGAGCTTTTGAAGTGAATTCTAGGAGTTACCAACCGGAGGGTGTGTGATTTGAGTTGCGGAAAATGACGAAGACTATGTCTAGGTCTATTTTTTATCCTCTTATGGAGGGGCATAGTAATTTGTTTGTGGTTCATTGTTTGAAAGAGTATGAGTTGAGAACAATTGCTTTAAGGGAGTGTGGTTGTTCTCAGTTGTTGATTTCTTTCAGGAGGCCTTTTAGGGCCGTTTCTGCTCCAACCTTGGCAAGGTGGGTGAAAGAGGTGATTTGTAAGGCTGGTGTGGATGTGAGTGTTTTTGGGGCATATTCTGTTAGGGGTGCTATGGCTAGTAAAGCGTTTATGAGAGGTTCCAGTTTGAGTGGCATTTTGAAGGCGGCTGATTGGTCAAATGATTCAACTTTTAAAAGATTCTATTTTAAACCTGTGGAAAATGTGTTGGAGAGAGTTTTAGAAGAACTTTGAACATGCATAATATTGGCCCCCGGGCCTTGCCATAAAATGCAGATTTTCCACAGTTTTAATGGGAAGAAAATCATAATTTTATTAAAGGCACGGAGGCTAATATTATACCTCCGCTTACCCATCCACATTTAAATTTTTGTTCTTTTTTGTTTAGGTTAAAGCAGAGAAGATGGATATCGGGGACGAGTCTTTGGAGGACACAATTGGATTGGACTTTTTGGTTCTTTGGAAGGGACTTTGTTTGGTTCGCAGCTATTAAAAGAGGAAGATGGCTGACTGTTCTGATGTTATATGCATGCTCAGTGTTCTAGAGTGCTATTGTGTTCTAATTCTCTTTTTTTATGTTGCTGCTGTGTTTGAGAGCAATAAAGGATTATGCATAATATTAGCCTCCGTGCCTTTAATAAAATCATGATTTTCTTCCCATTAAAACTGTGGAAAATCTGCATTCTTCACTTTGAAAAACACACTAAGGACAGAGTCCACAATTGCTTCATGGGATTCAGAAGCAATAGGAAAACAGATACTAATGAAAGCACCAAAATTTGAACAATGGTGAATTAACATCAAGCCCGTCGATCTAGAGAGATATTCTTGAGTGCTACTTAGTCTAGGTTGGTCTAGTGACAGGAACACAGGAAAGCACAGTATTCTCAAAATAGCAATATGCCCTTCTACCCCCTCAGTAAATAGGGAAACTCAAGTGCAAGTTCAGCGAAATGAAAAACAATGAAATAAATTGCATTTAGTTGACACCCACAAAAAAGGGACAGAGGAAGACAGGAGTTGACTGGCACATACCCTCTCTTCAAAGACTAAGTTGCACTCCTAACACCCGCCCACACAACAAGATTGAAAACAGAACATTTGGAGCACAAATAACATTATATATCATGTGATGTGGCAGTATTCAAACAAACCATACATCAAAAGGTTAACCTAGAATTTCTAAAGACAAGGGACATTATTTGTTTTCCAGAATCATGGAGTACATGTTCTATACCTATAGACGGATATAAGGAAGTGTGCTATGCAGCAGAAAAAATAAACACGTATGGAAGACAATCAGGTGGGATTGCAATCTATGTATCCACAGCTATAAGTGCACAAATAACAGCTGTGGAACAAAACCCAGCATAGTTTTCGAACAACACAACCTAGGCACATCAAATAAATGAATACACATTATCAACACGTACCTGAACATGTTTAAAAAAATTCAGAAAATATAGGGAAATTCTGTGACTCACTGGAAGATTACTGTGTGCCACTCCTGCTCATGAGATTCTACTTCTAGGTGATTTTAATGTAAAAACCTCACTCAAACTTTCAACAATTCCAACTGTCCTGGTAAAAAGGCCTACAAAATACAGCATATTCTATAGTCATACAATCTGTACCCCCTCCAGGTTACTAATTCTAGAATTAATTCAATAACAAGTAATCATAACACACATAGAAGTGCGTCGACATTAGATTACATATTTGTAGCTAAAGCCCTTAAGGAGTGCTGCAGAGACTTGCTTATCCTGCTGCGAATGGAAAGTGACCATTATCGCCTGGCTGCCAACTTTATTATAATATATGAGGAAGGAATAACTTTACCAATAGCTGGTACCCCAGATGGTTCACTGATAGAATATCGATTCCCAAAATATCCCCATGCACAAATATTGATGCAAAAATATCGATGTCAAAAATATTGACATCCTATATTTAAAATTGTAAGTACACTACGGGATGAAGCGTGGGTAAATTTGCGTGAGGCATCGAGGAGTAAAGCCAGCAAGGCCTTTTGGAGAGTAGTAAACGCTCCTTTTCTGCAAGATCAGGGGGGCCTCTCTCTTGATACTCATATAGATGAATCCACTTGGCTCTCTCATTTTCAGAGTATCTTTAATATAGAGAAGGATAGTGCTACAAAAAAACTGTGTGACTCAATGATTGCCCAATGGGGGATGGAATTCTCGTTAGAGGAAATTGAGCTTGCACTCTCTCAATCGCCTACCTTAAAGGCAACGGGCCGGACGGAGTTCCTTTGGATATTTTCTTGATATGTAAAATATTATGGACTCCGCTCCTGACGCAAGTTTTTAATGCTGTCTCTAAAGTGGGACCTCCAGTATCATGGAAACAATTGGTGATTATCCCCATATATAAGAAAGGGGATCGCATGAGTCCAGCAAATTATTGCCCAATTTCTCTGCTGGACAGCACGGCGAAATTAAGGGGGAGATTGCTCCCAAATAGACCGGAGGAGTGGGCAGTTGTCAATAATGTTTTAGCAGAGACTCAATATGGTTTTAGAAAAGGGAGGGGAACGATCGTCCAAGGACTTAATCTGGCCTTACTTGCAGCAAAGTATGTTTGCGCAAAAAAGGGCCAGTTTTATATGGTTTTTGTGGATATGTCCGCGGCCTTCGACTGTGTAGAACACACAAAATTGTGGATTCTTTTGGAGTCGATGGGTGTGGACAATTCCATAATTCTTTTTATTAGTGAGCTCTACAGAGAGGCGGGGCTGTAGTTAGGTTTGGTAAACAGAGGGAATGTACAGAAACATTTAAAATTGTAAAGAGGGTGCGCCAGGGGTGTGTCCTTCCCCCTTTTTATTTTCCCTGTACACCAACAAATGTAACGAAGTTCTGACTGCACAGTGCATAGATGTTCCATCAGCGGGCGGCTTACTGCTGCCCGCTCTCTTCTATGCAGATGATGCGGTTCTGATGGCCAGGACACCCCTGGCCTTACAGTGCCTGATTGGTTCCTATTCAACTTTTATGGCTGAACTGGGTTTGCTAGTTAATAGATCAAAAACCTATATTATGTTAGAGGGAATGGGAAAGAAAAAGACTATTTCATTTCATTTAGACGGGGGATCGCTGGAACGAGTAGAGTCCTTCATGTATTTAGGCCTCTTCTTTGATTCCAAACTTAACTGGGCGGCCATGGCTGCAAACAGAATTAATTTGTTGCAAAGAAGCATTGCCGCCCTGTGGAAATTTGCCTCTAAATTGGGTAAAAAATCAATCAGAGAAATGTTAGAAATATATTTGGGAAAATCGGTAGCCATAGTTACCTATAGCGCAGAAATATGGGGCACAGTTGATGTGGGTGCTCTGCAGAAAGTGGAGGATAAGTTTGCTAAAAATTGCTATCAGTTAAACCAGCCTGTTCGAATCTGATCGCTCATAAAGAACTTGCCCTCCCTTTTATTACTGACGCAATTAAACTGGCCCCACTCCTTTTATGGTTGTGCATCTGGAAAAGGGACACGGTTGGGTTAAATCAAATTATAATAAAAGATGTAATTAACCTAGACCGAGCCAATAGTATTCCCTGGCTAGTATATGTCCGCCATCCAAACCTGAATAACCCCCAGCCATATTATCACGGCGTGGGTATCCGATTGCCGGCCATGCAGAATTGGGCCTTAATATGGTGGTGGTGCCTAGCAGGCACCGCCATCCGTATTAGGATGTGTGTCCCAAAAGGCCTTTCCATGGCGGCGATGCCGCCATGGAAAGGCTGGCGGAGATGTGCTTTGGGGGCCCCCAGGGGGCCCCCGGGGGGGGTGAGGAGTGCACTTGGGGGGTACCCATGGTACCTCCCTGCAGTTCCATGTACAAGGTGGCAGGCACCGTGCGGTGGCTGCCACGTTGTGCATGGGAATGCACAACATGCTCATTTGGCATTGCGGCGGGTGGTGCTGTAAGCAGCAACCGCTGCAATGTCAAATATGCAGAATGCAACCGCCAGGGTGGCAGTTGCATCCTAATCAGTGGTGCGGGACCGCCGCACGTCTGGCGGCCGGTCCCTGCACCGCGAGGATGGCGGGTGGACTAAAGTCCGCCCGCCATCCTAATGGGGCCTAAAGTCTCAACACTAGACAATATATATTTTTATTAAACTTATTTTTATTAAACAAACGTCAGCGTTATTGTACAGCATTACTTCAATTAATTATTGATAATACATATATGTCCTCATACTTTGCGCTCCTTTGGTACGGCGACATTTGTGGGTTAACAAACAGCTCTAAGAGGACCCCAATCTTGTTTACCCCTAGTCCACCACCCCCTCCCACCTCAGTAATCTAACTTCCCTTATGCATTCCTATATACATCCCACTGATACCACACTTATTCCCATTTCTTGGGGCAACCTCTACTCTCATATATTGTCTTCTCAGCTGCACAGCACCAATCCATGTCCATTTTCCATCATTGGTGGTTGAGTGGCTCCCCAGGCCCCAGCGATATTCCTCTTGGCCACCATTGCTGCCACTAGCAGCCACATTTTTTTACATTTAGGCCATGTCTGCTTCCCAGATACACACAGAACATGCCACCTGGCCTCCGCAGGAACTGTCTGCCCAATAACCTCCGACATTACCCGTGTCACCTTCCCCCTGAACCGTTGTATAACCGGGCAGTCCCAAATTATATGAAAAAAGGTTCCCCTCTGTTTACATCCCTGTTGACAATCCTCAGTGAGAGTGCGTCCCAGCTTAAACATGAGTGTCCCAGTCGAGTAGGACCTGTGTAGAATTCTTAACTAGACAAGTCGAAATCTCGCTCTAATCGCTACTTCTCTAGGGCTTTGCACAGCCTCCGCCCAGTCATCATCTTCTAGTAACCCTACGTCAGACTCCCATGCCTCCCGTAGCTTTGTGAGGAGATCCGGGGAATTATTGATAATCTTCCTATATGTGCAGGACAATGCCTTTTCCGGGATTGGATCTAATACTAGTCTGTCTTCCAGTGGGCTATATTCAGGGAGTTGCTCCCAATCTTTGATGTGCCTGCGCAGTGCGTGTCCCAATTGTAGATATCTATACCGTTCTGTATCTGCTAATTGATACTCTTTTTGTAATTCGGAGAACGAGATTAACGCCTGTCCCCACCATACATCTCCCATATGTGTTATATCTATCAGTTTCCATTTGCCGAAACCCTGCAGTTTGCCTACCTCTCGCAGCATATCACTATCCCACAATGGGGTCCGTTCCGTCAGTCTGTTAGCCCATCCTAGGAATCTATTGGCCCTTATCCACACATTTAGCACGGTCTTAGTATGTGGTGGCATATTGTCCAAACAGTGCACCTGTATATCCTCTGGCCCCCATCACCCAATGGTCTACACGGTACGCCGCGTCATTCCTGTCTGTAAATACCCAATCGTTGATTACCATTAGGTGTGATGCCCAGTAGTATTTCTGGAGGTCTGGAATGGTCAAACCACCTTCATACACTCCTCTCTGCAACTTGGTCAATGCAATCCTTGCACCTCCTTCGTCCCACAGCAGTGTCCTCAACTCGCTGTCCACCTCTCTAAAGAATTTGTCAGGTATTGGACATGGGGTGTTCTGCAGAATGTACAACATTCTTAAGGGATATCGGCAGAGTCCTCCAGTGAACTACATCCCTCTTTAAACGTTCTAGCTGTGGCTGTAGATTTCCAGCCAGATATCCCACATCTGTTTTGGCTATCTGTATGCCCAGATATTTAAAGCTATCTTTAACCTGTAGTTTGGTTTCTTCACTGAGTACCGGCGGCAGTCCGTTTGATAACATGTACAAGAGAGATTTATCCCAGTTAATCTGGTATCCTGAGTACCCCCCAAATAATTTAAAAATCTGTAGTAGCCGGTTTATAGTGAATCGTGGTCTCATCGCGTACAGGAGGACATCGTCTGCATATAACGATATTCTCTCTTGCCATTGGTCCCCCCATGTATTCCGGAGATCACTGGATCCCCCCTCACCCATGCCACCAGCGGTTCCAGCGCCAGTGCAAATAGAATCGGGGAAAGAGGGTGTGAGAAGTTGGCCTGGCATATGCTGTCCACTAATTATAGTGGGCACCTTGCACCAGTCCAAACAACCCCTTATTGGAGATAGGTTAAAGACAACCTTTATTGAAAGCTATCCTAGTGGTAGCTATGGAGAGCAGCCTTCAGGCTAAGTCTTGAAGGAATGTAAAGCAACTTGTTTTAACAGTCTATAATCTCTTGAGTGACCAAATGAAAGAGGACCACACCAGGTATATATTCAAAATATATGTATTTATTGCTAAACACACCCCTCCAGTCTCTTTATGAGGCTAGAGTTTGAAGTACATAAATTATAAGTTAGTTATCTACAGTAATAGCACAAATACACGTTTGAGCCCTAGGGGCGTACCAAACCATATACCAATAAAGTGGTATAAGAACCACGACTGAGCTAGACACAAGGCCTAGAGCCTGTAGAAGTGCTTGGACCACAAGGAACCACCCAAGGTAGTGACACAGGGGACCCACGGGGGATGCGTGCAGTGTATGAACACAGCCGCGAATCGCCGTTAACTTCTATGGGGAAAGTCGCGATTAGAATTTAAAAGAAAAGGGACACTTAGAGGAGGACTTGGAGCAAACCCTTTGAGAACTAGGCTGTTCTAGTGTCAATACCCATGGGAGCACCGGAGTACTCGAGTTACCTCACCCAGGGGAGCCGGGTGCATAGGTGTCTTTCGGGGTCGGGTTTCGTCGTCGCTTTCAATGGCGATCTGCTGCAAAGTGCTGCTGGCGGCCAAGTCAAAAGTGTTCGGGTGGATCCAAAGGTGGATCGAAGATCTGAAGAACCTGAAAGCAGAGGGGACAGAGTCTGGGTTACTAGCCAGTGACCAGGAAGGCAATGAGCAGATGCCCACCGATGTCGAGTGCTTCAGGTAGGTTGACAGTCGTCTTGACTCTTCAGCCACGAGGTCCAGGAGGCGTTGACGATGACCAGGAGCTGGATTCGAGCTGTACCACGACGTCTGTCGATTGCAGGGGTGTCGGCGACCGGATTGGACCCAACAAGCCTTGGCAACGGCAAGTCTCGTGGAAATGGAAGAAGGACGATGTTGCAGACCAGCAAGGTCTGTGGGACTCACCCAGCGAAGGTAAGTCAGGGCACGCCTGGAGCAACCAGGGAGCCCACGCAGAAAAAGATTGGCCTTCGGGCGGACCTACTAGCCAATGGACTAGCAACCGCGAAGGAGCCTCGAGTCGATGCACGTGGAGCTGGCTCACAGGACACTTGTGGAGTGGAGGCCAGTGATCTTCGGTGCAGTTGGTGCTGGAGGCTGGGGCTACTCGGAGCCCAAAGCACGACTTCGTGAGAGACCCAGAAGAGGATGCACTTGCAAATGTGTTTGGTATCCAGGGGTCACGGTTTCACATTACCCACGACAGCTACGGGCCTCAGCTTTGCTGGGGACTCAGGGAAGCCTTGGGGAAGTCTGGAAATCCACCTCTGGTGATGCAAAGACTTCGGCGTCTGACGGGAGCTTCAGCGATGCAGACCGGACAATTGCTTCTTTGGTGCCTGCAAAGCAGGGGAGTCACTCCTTGACCCCAAGGGAGATTCTTCAGTCCTCTAATCTTGAAGTAGAGCGTCGAAGGTCCAGGATTCTGTGTCAGAGTTTCGTCCAGGTAAATCTAAAGTCCTAAGTACTGGGGTCCCATACTTATACTAAGGTAGGGGGTTGGACATACTCTGTGGCCCCACCTATGGGAGGGTCAGGGCAGAGGGGTGGTTACACCCCTTTCCCTTTGTCCAGTTTCGCGCCAGAGCAGGGGCTGGAAGCCCCTGAGCCGGTTTGAACTGGGGTATGCACAGGGACACCAAATGTGCCCCCAGTGCAGGACTTCAAAGCACCAGAGAGTGCTCCCGCCCAGCCCCAATACACACTATCCTGTCTGGGGAGGTGGTTACACCTCCCTGGGACAGGAAACCTATTGTCCAGGCCTCCCCTGCCGGAGTTTCGGTCAGCAGCAGGAGGCCAGACTCGTGTCTGTGGCAGCGGCATCCATTTTGTGATGCCAGGGCTCTGGAAAGTCAGTACTGGGTATACCGGTGTGTACATGTCTCTCCCTCTAGAAGGGTGGAATGCTACCCCCACCACCAGAACTGGTGGGGCGGGTAGTATTCCAAGATGTTTGACACCAAACACAACATGTTTCCGTGCAGCCATCCCAAAGTTAGCATTTAACGCGAGGTTATAATGCGCTTAAGAGTATATGGTCGGGCTGCACTACAAACAGCATCAGAGAAGGGTCTCTGAATGCTGCAGAGGGGCCCAGCTCATGCAGGGGCACCCTCTCATATAGGAACCAAGCACTCTGCCTTCAGGATTGATAAGGCCTGCCATAGGAGTGACTTATAGGTTTATATGTGTGTATCTATGTAGTGATATAGGTAGCCTATATCACAGTAAGGGGTGCATGCACCACCTTACCCAGGCTGCAGTATCAGACCTGTGGTGTCATTTGGGATGGCCTTCCAGGGGTGGCACAATACATGCTGCAGCCCCTGGTAGGCCTCTGAGGTACCTATGCCCTGGGTACATAGTATACCATATACTAGGGACTTATAAGGGCACTCCAGGTTCCAATTAGAGATGTGCCTAAGGCACATGGAAACCATTTTATAGAGGAAGCAGATAGACTGGGGCCCTGAATAGCAGGATCCCAGTCCAACTAAGTCATAAACCAGCAAAACACCAGGAAAAAAGTGGGGGCAACCATATAGTCAGATTCCACCTTCCTACATAACCCCCCAAACGAAAGGAGATAAGGCTAACCTTGGCCAGTTGAGCCTTTATTGACTAAGTGGTCATATAAGGAAGCACCTGCACTAGCATGGTTGCCCCCTGTCTTATGGTCCACTAAGCAATCCATCACCCTAAGGGTATGAGAGGGTCTCCACCATGGGGAATTACTACCTGTGGTGTGCTTTGGTAAAGTACAAGGCTGGTGAGGTGTCTGAGAAGGGAAGTGAGGCCCTAGGAAGGTTGGTCTCAGCTTCCTCAGATCACTGGTCACCATGTATGCCTGTCTTTCCATGACTGAGTTGCACTTTGCTCTAAGGGTCAACCTTTGGCTGCCTACAGCTGGGGGTTGGGTCCCTTTGGATGGACCACTGGAGGGACAGGGTAGGTTTGGAACCTTTTGGTCCCAGGTTTGCCCTTGACTAACAGAGTCCTTCTGGGGGAGGTCCCTACACAAAGGTATGGGGGATCCCTCAGTGGGTTGAGGAAGTTTCACCTGGCTAGGGCTACTAGACTGGGTGCCCCTAATCTGCTGATGGGGGTTCCTCTGGGCAGGGGGCCCTGGGGGTCCACTGACCTCCCTGACCTCTGCAGCCCTGGGCTGACTGAGGCAGGGTAGAGAGGGGCAGGTTACCTGCTCCAGACTGGGTACCACCTTGGAAGGGTCCTCTGCCATCAGGGGTGGGGCCAGGCCAGGCCTGACTACCTCTGGGGCAGTTCCTTCACTAGGGGTAGGGTCAGTTCCCTGAGGAGGCTGACCGTTACCTACTGTCTGGAGGGAAGAAGACTTTTCTTCAACCCTTGTGCTCTCTTTTGGGGGAGAGTGGGCCATTCTTCCAGGCTCCATCTCTCCAAAATCTCCCTGGGCTTGGGCTGTGGCCATCATAGCCCCACTAACCTTTACAGGGACGCCCAGCATTCTCAGATGGGTTTGGTGTTCAACTTCAGCCCAGGCTGAAATTTCCAGATCATTGCCCATCAGGCAATCTACAGGCAAGGTTGGGGACACTGCCACTCTTTTTGGGCCTGTGACCCCTTCCCAGCTGAGATTGACTATGGCCATGGGGTGATCTGTTCTGACACCATCAATGTTGGTTACCTGGTATTTAAACTCAGGTAAAAGCTGATGAGGGGGACTAGTTTCCCTGCCACCATGGTGACACTAGCCCCTGTGTCCCTAAATGCCACAGCTTTCTGACCATTAATTATTGGCTCCAGTCTGTACCTGCCCAATGCATTGGGACCCATGGTAAAGGTGGCAAATCCTACACCACCATCAGAGTCAGAGGAGTCTGTTGAGTGGGTCCTGTCTAAACTAGGGCCCACCTCTGTTCCTCTTGCAAAAGCACCTAACTTTTTGGGTACACTACTCCCAACTGGAGGATTACTACTGGTAGTACCAGGAGGGGTGGTAGTAGTTGTTGGAGGAACATTTTCTTTATTGCCAATCCTGGGGCAACTGGGATCAGTTTTCCAGTGTCCAGGCTTTTTACAGACATGGCAATAGGGTTTCTTTTCAGGAGAGGAAGGAGTTTGGGACCCACCCCCAGAAGAGGACTTTTGGGGCCCTGTAGTGGATTTATCCTTAGATTTATCCCCACCTTTCTCTTGGGACTTGGTAGAATCTTTCTTCTGGTCACCACCCTGATTCTTAGTCTTTACTCTGGTTCTGACCCATTTGTCTGCCTTCTTTCCCAATTCTTGGGGAGAGGTCAGATCAGAGTCCACCAGGTACTGGTGTAAAAGCTGGTTTTGACAATTATTAAGGATCTGCTCCCTCATAATCAAATTGTACAATCCTAAAAAGTCATGCACCTTGTTGCCATGTATCCAACCTTCCAGAGCCTTAGTAGCACAATCTACAAAATCAACCCAGTCTTGAGTCTGAGCCTTTTGGGTGTCTCTGAACTTCAACCTATACTGTTCAGTGGTTAGGCCAAACCCATCTATCAGAGCACTCTTCAAGACTTTGTAATTGTCAGCATCCTCCTCTCTAACAGTGAGGAGCTTATCTCTACCTTTGTCTGCGAAGGAGAGCCACAAGATTGCTGCCCACTGCTCCTGAGGGACCCTCTGTACTTTACAGGCCCTCTCTAGAGCAATTATCCATTTGTGGATGTCATCCCCACTCTGGTAGGGAGGGACAATCTTGCTCAGGTTTCTATGGTCATAAGACCTTTCCCTATCTTTGGGGAAATTGCTGCCACCATGGGACTCTAGTACCATCTTTTTTCTCTCTCTATAGAGATCTAGGGACTCCCTGTCTATAGCCAATTGCTGTCTTCTGAGCTCAAGCTGGGCTTGTTCATACTGAAGCAATCTCTTTCTCCTTTCATGAGAGGATTCCCTCCTATGAGAGGAGACAGAGGTCCCTATTGAGGTGTCAGAGTGGTTGGACTCCTGAGAAGGAGACCTAGACCTTCTGGGCACACTCAGAACTCTTCCTGGGGGACAAAGGGGAGGTCAGTCTGATCCTCCTCCTCCTCCTCCACAGGAGGAATTGGGTTTTCCAGGACAAGGTCATTTTCACCTTCCTGGCCAGTTTCAGAGGGGGGCCTGGGTTTCTTCACCCCTGGCCCCTTCCTCATCGTCTGCCCCACCCTCTTTGCCTACCCCTTCAGACCCTATGGGCCTGCTGAGATCATCAGCTAGTAACACCTCCCTGAGGTGTTGGGTGCTGGCACCTTTGCCTGCCTTCAACTTCCTAGTATTGCATAATGCTCTCAATTCCAAGAATGGGAGTTTATCATACTTGGAGGGAAGAAGCCCACTGGCTTCTGGCGAGGACTCACTGGGTCCTGGCTTTGAAGACATTACTAGCGAGGTGTGGTGTATGCACTACCTACTCTAGTGTGGCCTACTAAACTCTCTTGAGTTGTAGAAAGGGTGTGCTATCCCTTAACACACAACTCTAAGTTCAGTAGAACTTACTGTATTACTAAGCTTGATTTATATGTACCTTAGGTACCCTTAGTGGTTTTCAGTTGATCAATTCAATTGAGATTATCTGGTAAAACAATATCAAGCTGGAATCCCACACGCTGCACACCAATGTGAGAAGTTGGCCTGGCATATGCTGTCCACTAATTATAGTGGGCACCTTGCACCAGTCCAAACAACCCCTTATTGGAGATAGGTTAAAGACAACCTTTATTGAAAGCTATCCTAGTGGTAGCTATGGAGAGCAGCCTTCAGGCTAAGTCTTGAAGGAATGTAAAGCAGCTTGTTTTACCAGTCTATAATCTCTTGAGTGACCAAATGAAAGAGGACCACACCAGGTATATATTCAAAATATATGTATTTATTGCTAAACACACCCCTCTAGTCTCTTTATGAGGCTAGAGTTCGAAGTACATAAATTATAAGTTAGTTATCTACAGTAATAGCACAAATACACGTTTGAGCCCTAGGGGCGTACCAAACCATATACCAATAAAGTGGTATAAGAACCACGACTGAGCTAGACACAAGGCCTAGAGCCTGTAGAAGTGCTTGGACCACAAGGAACCACCCAAGGTAGTGACACAGGGGACCCACGGGGGACGCGTGCAGTGTATGAACACAGCCGCGAATCGCCGTTAACTTCTATGGGGAAAGTCGCGATTAGAATTTAAAAGAAAAGGGACACTTAGAGGAGGACTTGGAGCAAACCCTTTGAGAACTAGGCTGTTCTAGTGTCAATACCCACGGGAGCACCGGAGTACTCAAGTTACCTCACCCAGGGGAGCCGGGTGCATAGGTGTCTTTCGGGGTCGGGTTTCGTCGGTGCTTTCAATGGCGATCTGCTGCAAAGTGCTGCTGGCGGCCAAGTCGAAAGTGTTCAGGTGGAACCAAAGGTGGATCGAAGATCTGAAGAACCTGAAAGCAGAGGGGACAGAGTCTGGGTCACTAGCCAGTGACCAGGAAGGCGATGAGCAGATGCCCACCGATGTCGAGTGCTTCAGGTAGGTTGACATTCGTCTTGACTCTTCAGCCACGAGGTCCAGGTGGCGTTGATGATGACCAGGAGCTGGATTCGAGCTGTACCACGAAGTCTGTCGATTGCAGGGGTGTCGGCGACCGGATTGGACCCAACAAGCCTTGGCAACGGCAAGTCTTGTGGAAATGGAAGAAGGACGATGTTGCAGACCAGCAAGGTCTGTGGGACTCACCCAGCGAGGGTAAGTCAGGGCACGCCTGGAGCAACCAGGGAGCCCAAGCAGAAAAAGATTGGCCTTCGGGAGGGCCTACTAGCCAACGGACTAGCGACCGCAAAGGAGCCTCGAGTCGATGCACGTGGAGCTGGCTCACAGGACACTCATAGAATGGAGGCCAGTGATCTTCGGTGCAGTTGGTGCTGGAGGCTAGGGCTACTCGGAGCCCAAAGCACGACTTCGTGGGAGACCCAGAAGAGGATGCACTTGCAAATGCATTTGGTGTCCAGGGGTCATGGTTCCACGTTACCCATGACAGCTACGGGCCTCAGCTTTGCTGGGGACTCAGGGCAGCCTCGGGGAAGTCTGGAAATCCACCTCTGGTGATGCAAAGACTTCGGCGTCCGACGGGAGCTTCAGCGATGCAGACCGGACAATTGCTTCTTTGGTGCCTGCCAAGCAGGGGAGTCACTCCTTGACCCCAAGGGAGATTCTTCAGTCCTCTAATCTTGAAGTAGAGCGTCGAAGGTCCAGGATTCTGTGTCAGAGTTTCGTCCAGGTAAATCTAAAGTCCTAAGGACTGGGGTCCCATACTTATACTAAGGTAGGGGGTTGGACATACTCTGTGGCCCCACCTATGGGAGGGTCAGGGCAGAGGGGTGGTTACACCCCTTTCCCTTTGTCCAGTTTCGTGCCAGAGCAGGGGCTGGAAGCCCCTGAGCCGGTTTGAACTGGGGTATGCACAGGGACACCAAATGTGCCCCCAGTGCAGGACTTCAAAGCACCAGAGAGTGCTCCCGCCCAGCCCCAATACACACTATCCTGTCTGGGGAGGTGGTTACACCTCCCTGGGACAGGAAACCTATTGTCCAGGCCTCCCCTGCCGGAGTTTCGGTCAGCAGCAGGAGGCCAGACTCGTGTCTGTGGCAGCGGCATCCATTTTGTGATGCCAGGGCTCTGGAAAGTCAGTACCGGGTATACCGGTGTGTACATGTCTCTCCCTCTAGAAGGGTGGAATGCTACCCCCGCCACCAGAACTGGTGGGGGGTAGTATTCCAAGATGTTTGACACCAAACACGACATGTTTCCGTGCAGCCATCCCAAAGTTAGCATTTAACGCGAGGTTATAATGCGCTTAAGAGTATATGGTCGGGCTGCACTACAAACAGCATCAGAGAAGGGTCTCCGAACACTGCAGAGGGGCCCAGCTCATGCAGGGGCACCCTCTCACATAGGAACCAAGCACTCTGCCTTCAGGATTGATAAGGCCTGCCATAGGAGTGACTTATAGGTTTATATGTGTGTATCTATGTAGTGATATAGGTAGCCTATATCACAGTAAGGAGTGCATGCACCACCTTACCCAGGCTGCAGTAGCAGACCTGTGGTGTCATTTGGGATGGCCTTCCAGGGTGGCACAATACATGCTGCAGCCCCTGGTAGGCCTCTGAGGTACCTATGCCCTGGGTACATAGTATACCATATACTAGGGACTTATAAGGGCACTCCAGGTTCCAATCAGAGATGTGCCTAAGGCACATGGACACCATTTTTATAGAGGAAGCAGATAGACTGGGGCCCTGAATAGCAGGATTCCAGTCCAACTAAGTCATAAACCAGCAAAACACCAGGAAAAAAGTGGGGGCAACCATATAGTCAGATTCCACCTTCCTACAGAGGGCACCTCCGTCTCGTTCCCTTATGAAGAGCAAAAGAGCGGGACACCGAACCGTTCACTCGTACCCTGTCCAAGGGATTTTTATAGAGCAATTTAATCCAAGATTGAAATTGGGGACCAAACCCGAACCGTCTCAAGACCTCGAACAGGTAGTGCCATTCTATACTGTTGAACGCCATACGAGCGTCAAGGGACAGTAGTGCCGCCTCCACCCTTGGATTGGTTCTTACTAGGTGCATCACCCTGTATAAGCGTCTAAGATTAAGCCTAGTGCTCCGGCGAGGCATAAAACCAGACTAATCTGGGTGCATCAACGTCGTGATTGGTTCCAGGAGTCGATTCACCAAGACCTTAGCCAGTATTTTGACCTCCATGTTCAACAAGGATATTGGTCGATACGAGCCGCATTGATTTGCTGGTTTGCCCGTCCTGGGGATTACAACAATGGTTGCCGTTTGTTGATCTATTGGTAAACACCCCTTTTCCCTTGCTTCATTAAACATATCCAGTTGGTACGGGGCCACCACACTCGCCGTGCATTTAAATAGCTCCACGGGTAGCCCGTTTGGTCCCGGAGCCTTCCCTGCCTCTAAATCCTGTATAGCACCTACTATTTCATCAGTCTTTATATCTTTCTCGATGCTTTCTCTATCTTCATCGGACAGCACCGGAAGTCTCATTTCGGCTAACTATTCGCTGCAGTCTGTCTCTGTCCTAACAGGGGTGGATGTGTATATCTCTTCATATTAGTCTGCAAAGACCCGCGCCATGTCTTCCCCAGTAGTGTACGTGTCTCCACGTTTGTCACGTATTTCTGCAACCCAGTTCCTGTCCCTGTCTCTCTTTTCTAACCAGGCAGTCATTTGTTGGCCTTATCCCCCAGATCGTACACTCGTCTCTGCGTGGCCAGTGCTGCCGATCTCGCAGCATTATTCGCCAGATCTCGCAGTTCCTGCCTCTTGAGTTCTAATCGGTGCGCTAACTCCTGGTCAGTTCTCCCTCCCTCTAAAAAACTTGCCTTCATCTCCACCACCAGGAGAAGTGTGGCTCAATGGTTAGAGCGGCAGACCCTGATGCAGAGATCTGGCCCGGGACCAGGGTTCAATTCCCGCCTCGGCGGGTCTTGGGCTCAATTTCCTCGGACCTGATAATTCTCGCCTCGGTGCCTATTCTAATCATGGGTCCCACTCTGCAACTCTGGGCAATAGCTTGCTTAATCTCCACAACGGCCCCAACAGCGCTGGGATGCCTGGCTTCACCCTGGGGGTGCCCAGGAGTGGACATTTCACAGGGAAAAGCCAGGAAGGGTTCCACAGCGGTATGCGTACAGCGCCAGGACACCTCTTTGGGGGTATAAGTGCGCTTTACAAGTACAAATTTCATTTCACCACTGCCACCTCCAGTCTGTGCCACTGTAGTCTTTTTTCCTTATTACTACCACCTATACAGGCATGGACATGCCCCCTTATAACTGGTTTGAATGCTTCCCACAATGTGCAGGCCGCATCTATCGTACCCTCATTTTCCTGGAAGTAGAGTTGCGCCCGTTTCCTGACTTTGACAGTATTTTCCGTGTTTTTAAAAAACCATGAATTCAGTCTGGGTGGTAGAATGTGTGTCCGTGTCGGCCCCCGCACCATCACCTCCACCTGAGAGTGGTCCGAGATACCTCGTGGACCAATTCGGGCATTAGAGAACCACGCTTCACCCCCTCTATGTGTCAGTATGTGGTCTAGGTGAGAGTAACTACGGTGTGCTGCTGAGTAAAAGGTGTATTGGCGAGTTCCTGGATTATGTGTCCGCCAAAGATCTATCAGGCCCATAGCCTCAGCAAACGCTCGAAGTGGCTCCACCCCTCTCTCTCTAGTTGACGCGGTTTCTCTATCTAGCCCCGACTCAATAGTAGAGTTCATGTCGCCTCCCAGCACCAGTAGCCCAGGTGGAAGATCGGCCAGCAAAGTCCCCAATGCTGTGAACGCCTCGGACCGCACGGCCGGTGGAATGTAACTTGAGACAATATTAATAGCCTGTCCCTCCCATTTTCCCGTAAGGGCCACCGACCTTCCCAGGGGGTCATGCCAGATTTTGTCTACCACTAGTGGGAGACCCGTCTTTACAAGTATTCCCACTCCTCTTGATCCAGCTGTGTAACCGGCATGGGTGACAAGCTTGTATCCGTATCTATCTAGTGCTCGGTATCTATGGTCCTTCAGGTGGGTTTCTTCAAGCAGCACTGCATCCGGGGAGTGTCGATGTAGGTATTGTAACACTATCCTGCATTTAATACGACTCCCCAAACCATTCACATTCCACAACATGATTTTAAGGCTGATAGCCCCTTGTTGCCCCTCCTGTTGCCTCCCTGTTATGTTCTGGCCCTTTCCCTGTAATGTCACTGTCCCAGCAGATGCCATGGCTGTATTAGGTCCCCCACCACATTCTCAGCATGCTGTATTAACATGTTACACTGACATTGCAATAATAAGGAACAACCAGTACTCCAAGAAAGAAGTACTAAACACAACATTCCCTAAATGTAACTAACCCCCACCCTGCTACCCTGCTGGTGGGTATAACAACTCCAACCTCCCCAACTCTCAGAGTGCCTGTCGCCCCGAACCGAGTAAATAAAATGGGGTTGGTCGGTGCCAAACTGTACGAACTCCGCCCCGGGTATCACCCACCCCCCACCATTAGGATGTTTATTTTACTCCTGTAGCAATGCAAATGATTTAGAACTGTGCAAATTGCCTCTATAGTAGAGAGTCCGTACTCTTACCTCCCCCCTCCCCCACCCACGGCATATGACCTGTTCTTCACAGTCCTCAACACAACATCTCGCTGAAGTCTCGCTTTCCAGACCCTCCTTCCACCTTTCTCAATGCAGAGTTCTGTTTTCTCCTAGTCAGTGTTCTCCGATGTCGTCCTTTGCTGCTCTCGCCGTCTCCCACGTTGAGAGTTCGAACTCACACTGCGCCATCGCTCCAGCCGCTCCCAAGCCTCCTCTGGGAGCTGAAGTATCATGTTTTCCCTTCGGCCTCGACTCTCAATTTTGCCGTAAACATCATAGAGTACCTGAGTTCTTTAGCCCGTAGTTCCCTTTTCACTCCTTCAAATGCACGCCTTTGCCGTTGGACATTTAGTGTGAAGTCGGGAAAAAATCGGATCACAGCATTTTCATGTTGCATGGCCCCATGCTGACGTGCCGTCTGTAGGATGGTATCCCTATCTCTGAAGTTAAGAATCCTAGCGATGATTGTCCTTGGTGGAGCGCCTGGTTTGGGCTTAGGGATGGGTGCCCTGTGTGCGAGTTCAATAGTGAAATAGTTGGAGATACGCTTTGGTTTTAGGTGATTTAGGACCAAGTCCTCCAGGAATAGGTCGACACTGGGTCCCTCCATGCCCTCCGGCACCCCCACCACTCTTATATTGTTTCTGCGTGCCCGCCCTTCTTGGTCTTCCATCTTGGCCGCCATGACTTCTTGCTGCTTTGTGAGGGCCTGGACCCATTCCTCTAGGCTCTTTGTGCTAGTCTGTAACTGGGTCACCTATTTTTCGGTTGCAGCTACTTTGTCCGACATTTTCCTTAGGTCTGCTCTCAGAAGATTAACATCCACCGTCACTGCATCTATTTTAGGATCGATCATACCCTTAAGGTCCGCTATAGCTGCCATGATCGCGCTCAATGAGGGTTCCGTCTGTTCTTTCGGATGTTGACCCTGAGATGGCGCCGCCTGGATCGGTACCGCATATTTATCCATTTTATTTGTCTGCGCCCCGCGTGTCCCTTTGGCTTCATTCGGGTGCTTTCCGTGGTGACCTGATACTAGTGTGAGGAGACCGGGGGCTCCAACCCTCTAATTCATCCTCCTTCGTAGGAACTGTGGCCTTATCCCCTCTTTCCCTGGGGAACCTGTGTTCGTGTTCAGCACACGTGGCCTCCTTATTGTCTGTCGTGAGCCGTGCTTCGTTCCCCAACTCACTATAGGGGCGTTGTCCCTCACTTTGAGTCAGTCCCCGTCTTGTGGTGCCCTAATACCTTTTTCGGTCTATTCTCTTATTCCAGGCCGTGTCCCCTGCGATCTGGGTGGGCTGCCCACCGTATTCCCCACTCCATCAGAGTCTTCTTACTTGCCGCCTCTCTCCACACTCCACCCTCCAGTTAGTATCACCTGTGGGACCGTTTCCTCTCGATCTCCTAGTTCTCAAATCCGCCTGGGTGGTCTCCGTTATGTGCCTCTCGCTCGGCGCACCGTCTTTTCATTGATCTTGTCAGGCCTTCCTGATCACACTATCAGCTCCCGGATATCCATGTAACACCTCACTCATATCCGAAGCCACCTTCTCACTGTGTGGCCGTGCGCAACCCCACATCCCCTGCCACCTGCAAAGTGCAATTGGCCCAGCACCTACTGTTCCCACTGTGTTAGCGACGCAGGATATGGCGGAGGAGCAGGGCTGATACCAGCAATATGGATTCTACTTGTTGCAGTTGCGCGCTGATTATGCTCCTCTTTCAGCCACCCGCGACCTCACTCCTCTCGTCAGCAGCCCACGGAGATCCACTAGCGCATCTCCGGTGTATCTGTCCTCACACCCGGTCTCCGGCTGTTCCCTGCGTGCGCACTACCACTCACCGGCCTCAGCCATTCGCGGTAAAGGGATGTCTTCCAGCACCGCAGGCTCCTGGCGCGCAGAGCTGCAAGGCCGACAATCAATCTGCGTCCCGGCGCCACCGGGTGGATGGCCGGAGGAGCCAGGCCCCGTCCACTGCTATGAGGCCTATCTGCCCCCGCTTCGTCCGTTGGAGCCCCGCTGTAGTACGGCGCCTTCCCGCAGTAGATGGCCACTCTCCTCTTTCACCTCGGCCTCCGGCGGTGCACAGGGACACAGCGTCGACTCGCCAGCTCCTTCCTGTCCGGCTCCCGGCCTCCGACCGTGCCCAGTTCTCTCTTCTCTGCTCGCCGGCCTCTGATCAGCTGCGTGTGCCGAGGTCCCACCAACGTCACTACAGGTCCGAATTTGGCTGCGGACTCATGCCCTTGGCACTCCGCCTTAATACGATAGCGTTTTCGTTGCTACCTGATCGGCTGACTATATGGATATTATGGTATTCAGGGACCCGAGAGCCGGAGCTCCTCTAAAACGCCGCCATTGTCGTCGGCTCCGAAGCCACGCCCCCCAACACTAGACAATATTTTTGTCCTATCATACTTGGCTATCTGAACAAAAATAACTTTACAGCCACCAGTATTTGTCTGCTTTGTAGACTACTCAGCAGTTTATGGTGGGGTAGACCATCAAATACTATGCAAGGAGTTAGCTGAGTGGGGCATTCCTCAAACTCTACTCAAAGCAATGATTGCACTTTACTCTGGAACATGGGTATGTGTTAAATTGGGCCATGAAGACAAGAGCTCAGAAAAAATCGTTACAAACAAGGACATAAAACAAGTCTGTGTAACAATCACACTGTTGTTTATGTTATACGTCGCTGATCTGGGAATCGCAAGAACTAAAAGGTCAATTAATTTACTCCAAGGATAGGGTGGCATATGATTCCCATCCTACAGTAAGCAGATGACCTAGTAAACCTTTATCATACAAAAATAGGACCACATCAGTCTCCCAACAAGCTGCACATATATAATTTGAGCACCAAACTAGGTACAAACGCTGGCAAACCATAAGTAATGTTTTTCAGGAAACTAAAGTGGAAAGCTAAGAAAGTGTGTAAATTGGACTCAGCTAAGATTGATTATACCACAGCTTACAGCTACCTTGGAATTCTTTTATCAGACACAAGTAAACTGCAAATGCATCTGAGATCAATGGAGAAAAAGGCCGGTAATTTAATATTCATGCTATGCAGTCTACAAAAAAAGTTACATAGTCTATCAGATAAAGCTGTTATAAGGATAATAAAGGTCAAACTGGTGCCAACAATCTCCCATAGTCAGCAAGCCTTCCCGTTGAAACTGGCTGCCTTACTAGACAAGAAGCAATGCAACACTTTCAGATGGATATTTCAGTTACCAAACTACGGGTCGTCCGACCGCCATCGTTGCAGGGACCGGGACCGGCCGCCATGCATCCGGCGGTCCGGCACTCCAAATTAGGATGCGACTGCCACCATGGCGGTCGCATCTTGCAATTTAACATTGCGGCGGGCGCTGCTTACTGCAGCATCCGCCGCGATGTTAAAAATTCATGTGCTGCATTTCACTGCACTACGTAGTGCAGTGAAATGCAGGGTGGTACCATGGGGCACAGCCACCTCCCCCCAACACAAGGGGGGCCCGCAATGGGCCCCCAAAACCAATCTCTGCCAGCCTTTCAATGGCGGTTTACCCGTTATGGAAAGGCTGGCTATGGCCAGCATCCTAATCTGGCAGACGGTGCCTGCTAGGCACCACCACCATTTTACTGATGCTGACCGCTCCGCCAGGCAATCCCAGGCAATCGTAACGATTGCCTGTGGCGGATCCGTGGCGGGTGGTCTTTGCACCCGCCACGGTCTCGGTCAGATTCCCCCCGCCATCGTAATGTGGCGGGGGGAAAATTGCTCTCCGATTCCGCCATCATAATGACCCCCTACATCCTTGCGCTCACATACATCTCAAAGTTGGTTTAATAAATCAAGACCTAGCTTGCAAGTCCCAATTTCTTAGATATTGCTATCAGATAATTCACATCAAATAGGGTTCACTAAAAATAGCATTGCAAATAATAAATGGGCAAGATATCTGAATAAAGCTAGTACTGATTTAGATTCTCTTAGAAGAAGCAGCTCCTTGTACACAGTTTTGAAACAAATAATGAAAAATGAGGTCCTTGCAATTTTTTAGAGCATCTGACATCGAATCGCTACAACTGCACACATTTTACTGATCTATCTTCCCATCAATTAAAAGCCCACACCCACAGAATTGTCCGAAAGAAACATTGAGACAGGCTTGCAGGATAAACATAAATCTTGCTAGGTTTGTAACACTGCCAATTGATGAACTACGACTAAATTATGCTGTCTGGAATTTGGGACTGCCCGCCATTCTCTTTTAAAATCTATGTTTTTAAAGAATAGAGTATGCACCTGTAAGGAGGCCTTAAATTTTATTTCAACTCAACAGATACAACGGTTTTTGCTCATTGCAGTTTTTTTTTTAATATAATGCTGAATAGTTTTTAAGCCTGGATTCAAATAAAGTAGAAGTGGCAATTTTATGCTTTTTAAAGAAAATTGATGAATAGTCAAATTCTTTTAAACTCAACAGATACAACAGTTTTGGCTCAGTGCAGGAATATTTTTAATATAACGCTGAATAGTTTTTAAGCCTGGAATCAAATAAAGTAGACGTGGCAATTTTATTCTTTTTAAAGAAAATGTATGAATAGTCAAATGCCAGCATGATGGCTCTGGACTGACCTTACACATATTAGCCCAAATTGGACTCAAAGAGTAATATAAGATGAACTATAGATGTAGTAGTGTACCTTTTGAACCAATTGTGTGTGTGCTTGCCTTGACTTAAAATAAAGGGAGTTTTATAGAACATTGTTTATTTGTAATGATTTTAATTAGTCATACACAATAAAAAATTAATTATACAGGTGAAGTAGTAGGGGATGAAAATTTAGAGCAACATCCTCCTGCTTCAGTGTTTGAGTGGCAGTGCAGCAGTAACTGTAGTATAAGGCAAGAGTCAATTGACAAGCTTAGGTTATGCATAAGAAAGTTCAACAGTGCAACTTTAAAATAGAAAATCAGAATTCTGCAAACTCTGTATCCCTATAGAGTAAGACAACTATATAATCTACAAGCATATTGTCTTGTCTATCTAACTAGATATGTAAAAGTACTTTCACCATTTTGGATTGCTGTCTCTGCATTACACAGAAAAATGCACAATCTAGTTAGAAGGTTGCTTTTGTCAAACGTTAAGCACTACATTTAGAAGATTTGAATAGAGCTCTTTTGCATGGCTCTCTGTCTGAAGTTACTAATATTTCAGAAGATGTTCAATTAACACACTTTGAGCATGAATGTCATCACGAAGAAGAAGTAGAACCTACCAGTGAGAGAGAGAGTACAGGTATTTTGTTAGTCAACTTCTGCAAAGAAATAACAGAATTTGGTGCAGCATCTGCTGAAATACCTAGCAAATTATGAGTTTGTTTCTGCTTTAAGCAGTACAAAGTGCAAACAAGAAAAATGTATATCTGTTAAAAAATTGAGCAAGAGCTTATTCAGTGATTTAAACTTGTATTCAATTACAGAGGAGTGCTTTGATTTTTGTATTTATGTATCAATCAAGTAGTGTGCAAGTATGGCATAAGCAAACTTGGTGATAGCAAAATACCTGCTAGAGGTATTCACAATAAGTTAGAAATGTTTCCAATCCTTCTTGAACTTTAGAAGCTTAATGTGTATGAGAGTATTGTGATTCAAACAGTACAACATTTCCGACCAGTAGTGTGAGTACAGGCAAAAACTGCTAAATTACCTCAAAATGAAACAGTGAAAGGCCTTGAAGGAAAAGTACTGTACTTTCAATTGCACTTTAAACAGAATATTGAAACTTTGGGTATAGAATGATGAGTAGAGGAACCACTAGTGCTTCTAGTAAGTGGTGTGCTAACAAAGAACAAAAATATTTTACAGGAAATGATTAGTATGGAGAAAGGTACAAAAGCTATAGCATACCTCAAAAAAGAAAACATATTACACAAAGATCTCAATGTAGATCAGCCTATAACTTCACTGGGCATACTCACTCCACTACTGACAGTGATCATTTTGAAAAAGTAGATTCTGCAAAAGCAGAAGAGATATATAAATATTACACTATTTACCCGCTACACTCTAGAGATATAATGAGTAATGCATTAAAAATATGTCAAATGAAACAAGCCAAAAATTAACTCATTAGTGTGTGGGAAAAGAGTTTAGAAGCTCGCTGCTTTCCACATCTATTTCCAACAGGAGAAGGAGGTCTTTATGATGATCGTCCAGTACAGATTCCTGCTTAAGAGTACAGACCAACTAGACTGCACTCCAAAGATCCACGATTCGGACAAAACTTTCCTTATATTTTTCACCTTCTCTTTGAAAGTGAACACTCTGTTTTGCCACATGCTGTTGTACATATTGAGAAAAGAGGAGCACAATCTTGAATTATGAGTATGATAGATTTTGGGAAGGGAACCTCAACATTGCTCGGATCAGCTTTAAAACAATGGGACAATTGTGTTACATGAATCCACCAAATGTTTGCAGGAACTTTAACTATAGATTTCACACTATTCTTAACTTTATTTGTAGCAAAAGAAATCCTCATCCAGGTGAGGTCATTGACTACTTTCGGAGGGAAGAATATCAAGCTAAAAGTAGTCCATATATTCATATGTTACTGTGGGTAAAAGGTGCACCAATATTTGGAAAGGATATTGATGACTTAGTACTATCATTCATTGAGTATTATGTAACAAGTGAGAGTCCCAAAGAGTCTAGGAACAGAACCCATAGGCAGCAAGTGCTATGATTTCAGAACCACAAATTTGGAAAATACTGTTGCAGCAGATACAGATCTAGACAGAAATATTACACCAAGTGTCACCTTGGTTTCCCTAGACCTGTTATCTCTAAATGAAGGGTGAACAGTTTCATATCTGGAGTCAGACATACAGCCACTGGAAAATCTCCAAAGAATACATATAACATTACGATAAGTGAGGCATCCAAACTTATCAGTGACTGCAAGACTGTCATTTTCTGTATGTGGAATGCAAACACTTCTATTCAGTTTGTAGCTGACAATTTCATTGCTGTTGCTCAATACTTTACTTCTAGAATAATTAAATCTGATAAAATAGAAAATTAAGAGGTGGGAGAAGAGATTTCATTAGAGAAGTCTGTAACAAAGATGTTGTATAGCTTCAGTCTGATGATGCTTTCCCACAAGGAAGTACGTTCTTATGAGGCATGTGACAGACTGAGTTTGGCTAGTTTATATGGGAAGTCCGAATTCAGTGAGTGGATTACCTTAGGAACTGCTTCTACTCATACCAGAGTATTGAAGTCTTTTGCTTAGATTGAATATCTTGCACACTCTGATCCTGATAGCACAGACATTGTCTTAACAAATATGCTGGACACTTACTACCTAAATCGAAGTGTCCATTTGGAAAACCCCTTTCTGTATGAAGTAGTTCAGTTCTACACATACAGAAACAATATGGAAGAAAACATTGAAAGTGGCAAGTCTGCTGCCTCTGGGTCTAATGGTTGTTTAGTGGGACACAACAATCCGAGTCTCATCAAACACCAGGAACTCAGTTGTCAAAGTGCAAAAAAGAAAAAGGTATTTTGTTTGCCTCTTCTGCAACTATTCAAACCTTGGTGTAATAAGGAGGAACTGCTATGTCAATACAAATGCTATGAGGATGCTTTCAATACAGTTGAAGAGCAGATTGAATATTCACTGTTTAATATTTATTTGAAAATGTTTAATGATAAGATTCAACAAAAGGAGAAACTAGCAGCCGAGGTTGCAAAGGATAGTTCACAAAGCAGCCAGAGTTCCAAACATCATAGTCAAGATCCTCTAGTAGAGCCTGTTACTAAGAATGAGGCAACCATTTCATGAATGAGGTGCAAAATGCTTTGGATCAGGTGAAGATTCAGTCTACTGACTTAGACAATATAGTAGTTCCACTAAATGAAGAGCAACTACAGATTTACAAATAAATAATACCAGTGGACTTGGGCACAGCAACTCTTAATGTACATGCACCACATACAAGGCTACACTTCTCCATGTTAGTAGACAAGCATGCAGTGTTAAAAGTTTCTTAATAAAAGATATTACTGCATAGGTACATAAAAAGACAGATTGTAACCTTTCTTGTATTGTATAACCACCCAATTGGCAAGCTGTACACAATATGAAAAGTATTATTTGGATCGAGTTCTGATGTTGCCAGTGGAGTATGACATTGAACTCGAGTACTACAGGTTATCTGGTAATGCTTGCTATGAAGTATCAAGGGTTCTTAAGAAATTGAAGGTCTGTTTATGGATGAGGTTAGCATGGTTTCAAACTTAATGCTAACCGTTGTTCATCTGAGAATGCAAGAAGTTCTTGGAGCAAACTACGGCATTCTATTTGGTGATAAACATGTTGTTGTGTTTGGTGATCTTCTCCAGTGGACACCTGTCATAGGGCAGCCAGTATTTAATAAACCCCTTTATGAATAAACCAAAAACTCTTTAGGAAGTGTTGGAGATGTTAACATTTGGTTACATTTCCAATGCAAAGAATTAGCTAGAAATAAGAGACAGGCTGCAGATATGGAGCATGGAAATATATTGAAAGAAATTAGAATAAGAATAGCCTAAACAAATGCTCTAAGTTAGTTCTTAAGAGTTGTACTTTCACTACTCTTTACCTACACCAAAAGTCTGCCACAGCTATAATGAAGGAGCCCCTTAAATCTTACAGATTGTGAGCCTCGTGCCAACATTGGAAGAGTGTGCACAGTCCAATACTGAAACGCTTATGTTATAAAATAGGACATTATTAACCTTCTATATAAAGGCAAGATGGATCATTCAATGATTAAATTTACCAATATATCAATCAGTGGTAAAGAATCTTGAAGGATTAAGAAAAGCCGGTGTCACAGACTGTTGATATAGAGAAAAATCTGAGCCCCTGTAGAAGTTGCGTGCTTCCTCACTCTGAGCATGCTACACAAGATCTCCAAGTGGCTACCATTGCACACAAGACACACTGTGACACATGCCCTCATCACCAGCTGACTGGACTACGACAACGATCTCTATATAGGAATCCCACCTCAGGTAACTCTACTGGCTCCCCATACAGAACAGATGGCAATTCAAGCTGCTGACCCACGCACACAAAGTGCTGCACAACCAAGGGCCTCCATATATTAACCTCTGGCTGAACATTCACCAACTGGAGAGAAGACTATGCTCCTCCTCTGTGGCCCATACTCCCAGCATCTACAAAAGCAGAAGTGGAGGATGCTCTTTCTCCCACATCACAGCAAAAGACCTGGAACAGCCTCCCAACACATCTCCGGACCATCACCTCCCCCCCCAGAGTTCTGAAGGGCTCTCAAGACCTGGATGTTCGAATGAGCCCCCTGGGCCTTCAAGCACCTGGATACCCTTTTGGTGATCAATCAATCAATCAGGGAATTGTAAGCGCGCTACTCACCTGTGAGGGTCTCAAGGCGCTGAGGGGGGGTCCGCAGATCTGTTTAGCCGAAGAGCCAGGTCTTGAGGGTCTTCCTGAAGGTGTTCAGGGAGGGGGCGCGTCTGATGTCTGCCGGTAGCTTGTTCCAGGTCTTAGCTGCAATGTGAGAGAAGGATCTTCCACCTGCTCTGGCTCTGTGGATGCGCGGGGTTTTGGCCAGTGCGAGGTTGGAATATCGGAGGTTTCTTTTGGGTACGTGGAAGTTGATTCTGTCGTTGAGGTATTTGGGTCCGTTGTTGTGTAGGCATTTGTAGGCGTGAGTGAGGATTTTGAAAGTGACACTTTTCTCCACGGGGAGCCAGTGGAGACTTCGTAGGTGTTGGCTGATGTGTTCGTGTCGGGGGATGCCGAGGACGAGTCTGGCGGCAGTGTTCTGTACTGTCTGGAGTTTGCAGAGTAGGGATTGTTGATGCCGGCGTACAGTGCGTTTCCATAGTCCAGTCTGCTGGTGATGAGTGTGTGGGTGACTGTCTTCCTTGACTCAGGGGGGATCCACTTGAAGGTCTTGCGGAGGATGCGGAGGGTGTTGAAGCAGCTGGAGGTGATGGCGTTGACCTGTCGGTTCATGGAGAGTGATGAGTCGAGTACGATGCCGAGGTTCTTGGCGTGGTCTGAGGGGGTAGGTGGGCTTCCGAGGCCGGTCGGCCACCAGGTGCTTTCCCATGCAGAAGGGGTGGTACCGAGGACTTCTGTCTTCTCGGCGTTGAGCTTCAGGCAGCTGTTGGTCATCCAGACTGCGACGTCTTGCATTCCTTTCTGGAAGTTGAGTTTGGCAGTGGTGGGGTCTTTGGTGAGGGAGAGGATGAGCTGGGTGTCGTCGGCGTAGGATACGATGTTGAGGCCGTGTTGTCAGACGATGGCTGCGAGGGGGGCCATGTAAATGTTGAAGAGGGTGGGGCTCAGTGATGAACCCTGTGGGACTCCGCAGGTGATTTTCGTGGGGTCGGAGAGGAAGGGTGGGAGTCTGATCCTTTGGCTTCTTCCGGTGAGGAATGATCGGATCCAGTCCAGGGCTGTTCCTTGTATGCCTGTGTCGTGTAGTCTGACGACTAGTGTGCGATGGGAGACGGTGTCGAAGGCCGCTGATAGGTCGAGTAGGATGAGGGCTGCGGAGTGGCCTTGGTCCAGGAGGGTGCGGATGTCATCTGTGGCGGCGAGAAGGGCGGTCTCTGTGCTGTGGTTGCTTCGGAATCTGGATTGGGTCGGGTCGAGGACGGCGTTCTCTTCAATGAATCGTGTCAGTTTCCTGTTGACTGTTTTCTCTGCAACCTTGGCTGCGAAGGGGAGGAGCGAGATGGGCCGATAGTTCTTGAGGTCGGTGGGGTCAGCTGTGGGCTTCTTGAGCAGGGGTCTGACTTCTGCGCGCTTCCAGTCGTCTGGAAGTTAGTCATGCTTTACAAATCCTGATTAATTGATTGAATGATTTGTGCATTTAGTCATGCCAGATTGCAAAGTAGTGCTATTTGACAAATTAATAAAGAAAGCTGTGCAAAATAAGGTATGCCCAGACTGTTGAGTACAAGTTCTATCAATTTTAATTGTAGTTTTAATTCTACAAAAATGTAGAGCGGATGGCACAAAAATCAGAGCTCAAATTTTCAACTTTGAAGCTGGACAGATTTCACTTTCAGGGAAAACATGTACTACAGTCACCATCATTCTCCATGAGGACAAGAGAATATTACAAGAGGTCACTACACAGTCTATTTAAAAATAGATCTGGATGGAAAGAGTGTAATGACACTTCTCTTATGTTCCAATAAAGATTACCTTGGAAATTACCAAACTCCTATCTCATTTTTCATGAAGCAAAGTTCTAGAAAGCAAAGTATTGTTGTTATCAGAAATAGGTGTTCATGCAATAACATTGTATTTGTTCTGTATATATGTCGTTATGCAACCCAGGAAGGTTGACAACCACTGTAGGCCTTGCCTTTTTTAATGAAGTTATGCTTCTGCCATGGTGTCACTTTTCCTAACTTACAGTGTTAGGGAGTAATGAGTGAAAATAATGTGTGACTGATAGTGGTGTGCTGTTTCCCCTCTTTACAATTTAAATTCTGACATGCATAGTGGTTTTTTTGTAAACAGATTTTATTGTCATTTTATGAGAACATAATTATCTCACGGCAGGCTTAGTAATATCTGGCAATAGACATACATAATAGGTTTATCTGCCAGTTAGGAAAGTACTACAGCAAACAAATGATGGACGGAATGCTGACAATGCAAACATTCTCCCCCAGTCAAAAGATCTGGGTTAAATCCATCGTTCTTTTGCCCACTACGCCACCCAAGTTTGGAGCCAGCCATATGCAAATCAGTCTTGACCCTGTGCCCCATGGGAACAGTCCAGACCGAACTGCCAGGCCAGGTCCTCCCTGGCCGGAAACAAGCATCCTTGGTCCGGTTTCAGGGTATGTCACGCTTCTTCAGCCAGGCTAGCTTGAATCCAGTGGCACAGTGAGCAAGGGACCCACGTCTGGGCATACCCATCCCACTTAGGGCAAAAAGTGTTACAGCAAACAAATGATGGACGGAATGCTGACAATGCAAACATTCTCCCCCAGTCAAAAGATCTGGGTTAAATCCATTGTTCTTTTGCCCACTACGCCACCCCAGTTTGGACCCAGCCATATGCAAATCAGTCTTGACCCTGTGCCCCATGGGAACAGTCCAGACCGAACTGCCAGGCCAGGTCGTCCCTGGACCGGAAACAAGCATCCTGGGACCAGTTTCAGGGTATGTCACCCTTCTTCAGCCAGGCTAGCTTGAATCCAGTGGCACAGTGAGCAAGGGACCCACGTCTGGGCATACCCATCCCTCTTAGGGCAAAAAGTGTTACAGCAAACAAATGATGGACGGAATGCTGACAATGCAAACATTCTCCTCCAGTCAAAAGATCTGGGTTAAATTCATCGTTCTTTTGCCCACTACGCCACCCCAGTTTGGACACAGCCATATGCAAATCAGTCTTGACCCTGTGCCCCATGGGAACAGTCCAGACCGAACTGCCAGGCCAGGTCCTCCCTGGACCGGAAACAAGCATCCTGGGACCGGTTTCAGGGTATGTCACCCTTCTTCAGCCAGGCTAGCTTGAATCCAGTGGCACAGTGAGCAAGGGACCCACGTCTGGGCATACCCATCCCACTTAGGGCAAAAAGTGTTACAGCAAACAAATGATGGACGGAATGCTGACAATGAAAACATTCTCCCCCAGTCAAAAGATCTGGGTTAAATCCATTGTTCTTTTGCCCACTACGCCACCCCAGTTTGGAGCCAGCCATATGCAAATCAGTCTTGACCCTGTGCCCCATGGGAACAGTCCAGACCGAACTGCAAGGCCAGGTCCTCCCTGGACCGGAAACAAGCATCCTGGGACCGGTTTCAGGGTATGTCACCCTTCTTCAGCCAGGCTAGCTTGAATCCAGTGGCACAGTGAGCAAGGGACCCACGTCTGGGCATACCCATCCCACTTAGGGCAAAAAGTGTTACAGCAAACAAATGATGGACGGAATGCTGACAATGCAAACATTCTCCCCCAGTCAAAAGATCTGGGTTAAATCCATCGTTCTTTTGCCCACTACGCCACCCCAGTTTGGACCCAGCCATATGCAAATCAGTCTTGACCCTGTGCCCCATGGGAACAGTCCAGACTGAACTGCCAGGCCAGGTCCTCCCTGGACCGGAAACAAGCATCCTGGGACCGGTTTCAGGGTATGTCACCCTTCTTCAGCCAGGCTAGCTTGAATCCAGTGGCACAGTGAGCATGGGACCCACGTCTGGGCATACCCATCCCACTTAGGGCAAAAAGTGTTACAGCAAACAAATGATGGACGGAATGCTGACAATGCAAACATTCTCCCCCAGTCAAAAGATCTGGGTTAAATCCATCGTTCTTTTGCCCACTACGCCACCCCAGTTTGGACCCAGCCATATGCAAATCAGTCTTGACCCTGTGCCCCATTGGAACAGTCCAGACCGAACTGCCAGGCCAGGTCCTCCCTGGACCGGAAACAAGCATCCTGGGACCAGTTTCAGGGTATGTCACCCTTCTTCAGCCAGTTAGGAAAGTACAGCAATGATAAATAGCATCTCTCGTAATAACAATGTGAAGTTCAATTACCAGCCCAACCTCAGGACCATATTCTCGATTAACTGCAGCTCAACACCCACAACAGGCAGCTCCCTTTCTCATTCTCATCTCTCAACATGGCCATGCCCTGTCATACTCTGCCCCCAATTGGGGGTGCCAACTCTCAGTCCTGGTTTGGGCAGTGTATTACCCTAAGCCAGATGTATACCATGGTTCTCTGTAAAGTCCCCGTCTCTTTAGCATGTTAGAACACATCTAATGAGATGTGAACTCCCTTCAGGGTTAAAAACATTTAGGGGGTCCTTGATAATCTCCCAGGTGAGGGGGAACAGGATTCTGCAGGGTATCCACCAAAGACTACCAAGCTCGAGCCATATCCAATGATCCACGGCCCCGCTGAGCCTCCTGCAACAACACTGCATACTCATAACTCACTCATCTTTCTAGTTCCCACTTCCAAACCTCCATCGAGGGCTCCTGGGAGATCTCCAGTTGCGCATAATCTCCCTTTGTGCTAAAATGAAGGCTAAGTCCTGCAACCCGCTTGTCACCTTATTCTTAGCAGTGTGTGGATACCAATGCAAAAGACAATGGCCAGGCATGCATGGGACCTCTCTCTAAATTACTGTTGCTAAAACGCTAGTAATTTCCTCCCAATAATGTCCTAGCTCCAGGCATGCCCAAAACATTTGGTGAAACTCAGCCCTCACCTTTCCACACCTTGGGAATTTTACTCCCTCCACTGCAAAGTGTCTGGCAATCCTTCCAGGCATAAGATATGCCCTATGAAGCACATAAAAAATTATACGTTTTAACCTGCCATTCCTGGAAACCTTAGGACATGCATTGCAGGATTACTCCCCAGTCACACTCCGGAATGAGACTCCCCAGATCTCTCTTCCACAGTCCTCTAAGGGTCTCTAGGGGTAGGATCCCATCACCCCAGATCATCCTATAAAGACAAGCGATGGCCTTAAAGGTCCCAGATGATGTAACTAAATATTGGCATATTGTGGGGGTTCCGATGCGCCCCGTCTCTAATGTTTGCGAATGGCTGCCATCACAGCCCCGTGAAGGAGAAATTGGCCCTGCGGTAAGTCATAACTGGAGCAAAGCTCTTCGAATGGGAAGAGTACCCCATCCTCAAACAGGGACCCAAGTGGCAATGCCTAAATTCTGTCTCTCCATTACTTTTTTTCAGTCTAGCTTAATGGCGATCTTTTTCATCTGTTGGTCCTTGGTCTCAGTGCGGGGACACACCGTTCTGTGTAACCAGGCACTTTATCAATCACTTATTGTTATTATTAATGCACCCGCCTCTACCCAATCCATTAACATTGTCCAATCTGCCCCATGTGGTAGCACTTCCAAGAATTTCAAGGGAATATCTGAGGAGTAAGGCAGTCACATTCACGCCCTTTGTAGACTTTGAGTCCAACAATGGCACATCCCTTGAAACTCAATGGGGTCAGTCTGCCAAGGACGGGGAAGCTGGAAAAGCACCCTCATCAAACAGGGAAGATCAGGTACAGAGGGTCCCAACTTCCTCCCAGGGGTAAGTCTGCCAGCCATCCACTGTGTGAGCCATTGTAGTTGCACCGCCAAGTAGTATGCTTCGAAGTCAGGAACACCCAGATCACCCCCTCTCTAGGTCGCTGCATTGTGGATAACACCACTCTCCTTCAGCCCATGCCCCAGATGAAGCCCTTAATAAGCGTTTGAATATCCTGGCATAGAGCATGAGGGACCCAGACTGGCAATACCACAAAGAAATATAACAGGCGTGGGAGGGCTATCCTCTTCAGTAAAGCCACGCGGCCTGCCACAGACAGGGGAAGCGCTTTACAAAAATCAATACTAGAGTGAAGCGCTCAAATGACCTGCCCCACATTTCCTTCCAGTAAGTCTATTGGATCATGGTGAATCTGTACCCAGATAGGACAAGCATCTAGATTCCCAATGGAGCGTACCCATGCCCTTTGTCTGATCTCTAGGTGCAGAAGTGGGGAAGATGTAAGATTTTTGTCAATTAACATGTAGCCCAGAGAAAGAGCCAAGGTAAACCAATAAGTCCAGAGCACTCTCAAGTGCTTCCCCCGTATCTCAGAGAAAAAGCTAGAGATCATCTGTGTGTAAAGCAATATGATGCATCCGGGATCTGACCTCAATACCCTCAAAAGCATTCCCAGCTCTGGCATGACAAGCCATTGGCTCCATAGCCTGAGAGAAAAGCAATGACGACAGGCGGGAAGCCCTGCCTAGTGCCAAATTCCACCGCATAGCTTTCTGATATGATACGCCTTGTCTTTACTGTGGCCGAGGAATCAGAATACAGTAATCTGTTCCAATTTACAAAGCCCTGCTCCAGGCAAGTATATCCACATAGGAGGAGTAAAACTCAACCGGCAGCCCATCCTTACCCATTGTCTTATTGCGAGCCATGGATTTGATGGCAGCTCTGATCTTCGGGAGAGTAATATCATCTCCCAAGTCCTCAGCCTCTTCGGTGGATACAGTGGGAAATCACAAGGGTGCCAGGAAGGTTGCAAAGTCTGCCAGTGAGCAATCAGCCATACTGCGACACAGAGCAGAATAGTATTAATAAAAACTCCTGGTTAATGTCTATATAGTTTAGAGCCATCAGCAGCGGTAAGCTCCACAAAGACAGAGCCCCGTTGAACGGGTTCGCTGGCCAAGTTAACAATGATCCAGTGCGGTCCCTCTCTGCATACCCTCGTATCATATATTGCTTAAAGTCAAAGCATCTTAACCACTCCACCTGCTCCGCAACCTTTTTCCTAACCGCAAGCATTTCAAGTTGTAATTCAGGGTGTCTAGGTCAACGCCGTTCAAGGGCTCTCAGCTCTTCCTCAGAAGATGAGACTTCTGATAAGAGTGTCTTTCGAACACCCACTGATTCAGAAATGCAGGTACCATGTATCACCACTTTAAAAGCATCCCACTTTGCTAGGGTGACGACCCAGAAACCACACTTTTTAATAAAAATAACGACATATAGTGGTCCCAACCATGTCTCGGAATACCGGGTCCTCTAAGGCCTCTGGTTTTAATCTCCACAATGGAATACAAGGTCTGGCCCTCATCCAATCTAGTCCCAGTAGGAGAGGATTGTGATCAGAGATAGTTCGGTATAAGTATTCCGTCGTGCGAATCATCTCACGCACGTTGGCGAGCACAGGAGTTTGTCCAGGTGCACATGCAAGTCATGCAGGCCAGAAAGAAAAAAAAATCATGCTCTCCCGCATGTTGTAAGTGCCACCTAGTGGCAGCCACCTACCTCCAATAGCCCAAGCACAGTACCACCATTCCCAGCAGCAAAACATGAGACATTTACACAGGGCACACACCATGTTCTTCCCCTCCACAGTCAAACAACAAACACCTCAACTCCCCCAACCCAGGAAAAGCAGGTAAATACCCTTATCCAAACAAACGAACAACTTGCATGCATTCACGGGTGAACCCACCAGAACTACAAGCAAAGTCAGAGGGAACGCCAATAAGGAGCACCCCGCAAAGCCACCCCCACTCAGCCAGTAGCAAATAGTAAAGGAAAAGAATAGAGTTCCACCATTCCTCCAAGTGCCCCTCCTCCCATCAAGGTGTCACAGGGCCCTCGGAAAGCATCTCACATCAGCCTCCATAAGTCTGACAGTGCCGACAGTTTCAGATAATATCATCTGCTGCGCCGGGAGTAAAAGTCGGTAGATTGTCATCAGAATTCTCATCTGAACCTGAACCGGCCACCATGTATTAGATCGGATTACTGGGAAGCGTCCCCAACCAGCAAAGTTGACAGACTTGTCTTTCTTCCACTCAGCGCTTCTATCACTTCCACAACCCATTATTGTTCCTGCTGGGCCTTTTCATTTGATGGAGCCATCCCACGTGGAGTCCCACCTCGTTGTCTTGATCTTCTCCATCTGCGTCTTTGATTTGGTGACTCTGTCAGCATCAGCCAGTGGATGTGTCTCAAGCCAGTCCCACACTTCCTGCTGGGAGCGGAGAATTTTACACCCTCCCTAGTGTTGTAGCGGGTTGTGAGGTTTGCAGAGGTACAAGGTGGGAATTTAATTAAGTACAATTGATTCATTTGTAATTAATATTAATAATTGAATTGATAATTAATTATGTAAATTGCGTAATTATTATATTTTGGGAGCTATCTTTTAGGTACGGGTTGTTGGGTTTGGCGGAAGCAGTGCTCCCGCCATGCTATAGTAAACTCTGCTACGATTCATGGAAGGGAGAGCATTGAAAATGCTCTCGCGTCCATGAAGCGAAGCAGAATTGCTACTGGGCAGAGGGAGCTGTATGTTTGCAGCTCCCTCTGCCCAAAAGCAATGCCGGCTCCCACAGGAGACGGGGAGCCGGCAGGGACCTCAGGGGCCTTGAGGGTCCCCGCGGTCCCCAACGACCTGGCCATCCCCTCGGGGATGGGATCCCCAGGGCAATATTGGACCAGGTAGGGGGGCCTTGCAGACCCCCCTGCCCATTTTTTTTAAAATAAAGGATAAGGCCTGGCCTTGGGGGATAGGGTCCCGTGGGATGAAACTGGCCTGGGGAGGGGGCTGATCGGCCCCCCTCGCTTAAAATAAAACATTACAAACTTGGCCGGGCCCCAGCGGATGGGGTCCCCAGGACAAAAATGGCCTGGGGGGGCGCTTGATCCCCTACCTTAAAAAAAATATATTAAAAAATTGTCCGGGCCCTGGGAGATGGGGTCCCCGGGGCATAAATCAGCCTGGCGATGGGGGGTCATTTGGCCCCGCTCCCGTTTATCAATAATTTAAAAATAGGTCAAGCCTCGGGGGGTGGGGTCCCCGGGGCCAAAATCGGCCTCGGGAGGGGGGCGTGTGCCCCCCTCCTTTTTTATTTAAATATAAATAAAAAAATGGGTCAGGCCCCGGGGGATGTGGTCCCCGGGGCCTAAAAGCAGCAAGGGAAGAGGGGCCACACAGCCCCCTTTCCTAAATTAAAAAGAAAAACGAAGCAGGCAACTCGCCGGAGGCTCCACCCCCTTTCTCCACTACTTCGCAAATGCACCTCCTGGTGCGCTCTTGGTTGGGGGATGAAGTCCCCTTCGCTGCTGTGGGTCCTTAGGGGCCAACTAGCCAACCAGGTACCTCCAGTAAGCCCCACACAGTGGGATTGCTGAGAGGTGGTCAAAGACCACGCCCCTTTTTACACCACTTTGCAAACGTGCCTCTTGGCTTATTGCTGGTGGGGGATATCCAGACGAGTCTGGATGAATATGTCAATTATTTGAATGACAATAATATGAGTGTTAACTTCACAATGTGTCACAAAAGAAATCAAATTGACTTTTTGGATGTCCAGCTGTGCATCTCTGGAAACAAAATACATAGAAAATTGTTTCTGAAAGAGACTCCTATTAACAATATACTCAGAGCAGATAGTGCACATCCTAAATCTGTCATCACTGGCATCCCATATGGAGAGATGATGAGAATTCAGAGAAGTTGCTTAATGGATGATGATTTTTCAGAATGCCTAGATGACCTTAAATATAGACTTAGAGATCGCGGGTATCCGGAGCATGCTTTGGAAAAAGCAGAAAGATGGATCAAAAATGTGAAGAGATCTGATACCTTAATACAAAAACCGAGAAGGGTATCTAAAGATCGACTGGCCTTGATTACAACTTACAACCAAGATCATAATCAAATTTATCAAATGTTACATATTGGGACTTACCTATGTGGTTTTTTCGGTGAAAATCTAAGATTTTTTAAATGCTAATTTCTAACTGTAAAGTCCCTGAAACCTGTTTTTTGGGGGTGATATATATATATATATATATATATATATATATATATATATATATATATATATATATATATATATATATATATATATATATATATATATATATATATATATATATATATATATATATATATTTAAACAGTAGACACGGAGTAAGTTTTGCACACACAGACACAAAGTACTGTAAGATCTAAAAAGCGCAAGAAAGTAAAGGCATCTATGGAATATAAGCACTTATGCACTTTATAATCTCGAGTTAAATATATAGTTCACCTGGGAATTGTCCATTTAATTTTTTTTAAAAAGTCCATAAGGATACTAAGATAAAGTGTATTTAAGTATTTATGTATGTACAAATGGAACTTTCCAATTAAAATTGTCTTAAAAAAGGTTTAATGAGTGGTGACTACATACATTCAGATAAATATGTTGCGATATTTAGGCATAAATGTATGTTCCGCGATGGCGGTGACATTTGCTGCATTAAGTGCGCTTAAGTACTGAAAAGCTTTGTCCTCTTTCTATGGGCATTTCCTAGGAAAGTAATTGTGTATTTAATGAAAAAAATGAACCGGGCTCGTCATCGTGAACAAGGCTGCGACTGGCAGCTTGAACGTGTGGATGATCACACTAAAAGAATAAAAAAAAAAAAATTGAAAACCTTCGGAGAGCCGGTTCCGTCTCCTTTTGAAAGATGAGGCGTTTGACTGCATATATATTACCTACTGGCGGTCGCCAGTAGGTAGTTATAGTTAGGATCTCATTTCTATTCAAAAAGCGTTTTTTCTTTTGCCAATATGTTTGGCGTCGTTTGACGAATCTACGTGAAATTTTCAAACTTAATGGCCCGCTCAGGTCAGCTCCTGTCTTGAAAGTTTTGGGGTGATTCGTCAAGCGGGGGCCGAGAAAAAAGGGGGGTCCCAAAACGCGTTTTCCCCATGTTAATTTTCATAGGAAAAATTGGAACAGGCTACAGCCCGAACTGCTGAACGGAATTACACCAAATTTGGCAAAAAGGTAGCCCTTGGTTCAGAAAGAGACCTTTTTTTTAAATGGTGTAAATCCGTTCAGTAGTTCCTGAGAAATTAGAAAAAGAAAAAGTTTCGATATCTGAGCACCGAGGAGGGTTCGCGAACCCTCCCGGGCACGAGCTTCACTCTGATTGGCTGCCAACACTCTAATTCAGAATGTGTTGGCAGCCATCTTGTGACTCGGTAACCGAGTCTCAAGAAAAGAGTAAAAAAAAAGGTGAAAAACAAGAAAAGGGGGCAGGGTAGAAACACCCTGACCACCTAGGCCTGCTCAGGGGGTCCCACAAGGACCCCCAGGGCCAAAAAAAACATTTTTTTTTTAAACGGCGGAATTCGCGTTGGGGTTGCGAATCCTGCTGTGAAAATAAAAATAAAAAAACGAAGTGTGGGCTTCCGCTCTTTGTCATTGTTAAGCCCCCGGGTGGGCCAGGTCCCGGGGGCATGCACAAATTATATAGCGAGGGCCCCCGCAGCCCCAGGGACTGCCACTCCCTGGGGCATCATTTATGGTTTGTGGGGGGCATGCAGCCCCCCCGCAGCCCCAGGGACCACCACCTCCCCAGGGCTCGTATCTATTATAATAAATAAAATATATGTGGGGGGGCTCGAGCCCCTCCACACGCCCCGGGGACCACCACCTCCCCGGGTCTCTGTTTGAATTTTTTTTTAAAGTGTGTGTGGGGGCTCAAGCCCCCCCCACACTTCCCGGGGACCACCACCTCCATGGGGCACAAAATATTCAAATATGGGGGTCCGTTACGGACCCCCAAGCCCCAGGGACCACCACCACCCTGGGGCTTTGAAATGGAGGGAGGGGGGCCTCACGGCCCCCCTCCTGGAGCCCTTGATGGCCCTGGGGACCGCCATCCCTCAGGGCCGGCTCCTGCAGTGTCCTGGGGTACCCACCCCCGGGACACTGCTGTTTGCTAGGGCAGGAGCCGTGTGGCTCCCGCCCTGCCATAGCAAACACTGCTTTTCTTCATTGAAGTGAGAGCAGGGAAACCTGCTCTCGCTTCAATGAAGCAAAGCAGATTGCTTTTGGGCAAGGGGAGCTGCATGTCAGCAGCTCCCCTTGCCCAAAAGCAATGCCAGCTCCCGCAGGAGGTGGGGAGCCGGCGGGACAGTGGGGGCATTGGGGCTCCCCCCACTGTCCCCAACAGAGAGGCCAGGCCCCAGGGGAGGGGGTCCCCAGGGCCAGAAGTGGCCTGGTAGGGGGGCCACGTGGCCTGGTGCATTGTAAGTTGGGGGATTAAGTCCCCTTCAATCCTGAGGGTCCCTGGGGGCCAACTAGCCCACCAGGTACCTCCAGTAAGCGCCACAAAGCTGCGTTGCAGAGAGGTGATCTGAGGCCACGCCCCTTTTACACCTCTCTGCAACGCAGCTCTGTGGCGCTTACTGGAGGTACCTGGTGGGCTAGTTGGCCCCCAGGGACCCTCAGGATTCAAGGGGACTTAATCCCCCAACTTACAACGTGCCAGGGGGCACGTTTGCACAGTGGTGCAGGGAGGGGGCGGGGCCTGGTATAACAAGTGTGCAAACATGTCCCCTAGCGCGTTGTCTATTGGGGGATTAAGTCCCCTTCAATCCTGAGGGTCCCTCTGGGCCAACTAGCCCACCAGGTACCTCCAGTAAGTGCCACGGAGCTGCTTTGCAGAGAGGTGGTCCGAGGCCATGCCCCTTTTTACACCACTCTGAAACGCGGCTTCTGGTGCACTGCTGGTGGGGCGATGAGGTCCTCTTGTGTCCTGAGGACCTCAGGATACAAGTGGACTTCATCCTCCGAGCAGCAGTGCGCCAGAAGCCGCGTTCACAGCGTGGTGTAAAAAGGGGCGTGGCCTCGGAACACCTCTCTACAACACAGCTCTGTGGCGCTTACTGGAGGTACCTGGTGGGCTAGTTGGCCCCCCGGGACCCTCAGGATTCAAGGGGACTTAATAGGGACGTTATAGTTAGAAATTAGCATTTAAAAAACCTTTGAAATTCACTGAAAAAACCATAGGATTTAGGGACTTATAGTTAGAAATTTGCATTTAAAAAACCTTAGAAATTCACTGAAAAAACCATAGGTTTCAGGGACGTTATAGTTAGAAATTAGCATTTACTCAACCTTAGAAATTCACTGAAAAAACCACAGGTTTCAGGGACATTATAGTTAGTTGGACATTTCACTCGTACAAAACCAGAGAAATTCGGACGTTATAGTTAGTAGACATAACTATAACTCATGCCCCCGCAATGCACTGCTGATGACGTCACATATTACATCACTCATGACATGGTCAGTGACATCACTGATGACATCACTCATGACATCTCAAATGACATCACTGATGACATCTCAAATGACATCACTGATGACATCACTGATGACATCATCCATGTGATAATCTGATGCACCTCCTCACACCTTAATAAAACCTTTTATACACCCACTCTAAAATACAGTCTACCAATATCGAAACCAAAGACAGACCAATAGCAGTTAGTACATACCCGCTCAGTAATTCCTAGGTCTACACACACACATTCACTCATTCACCCATACAGTAACTCATACATGCAGTCACTCATCAAAACAGCACTATCATATGCACTCATACACCTATGCATACACTCACACACCACCACTCACCCATAGACTTACTCACACACCTACTCAGTCATGCAAAGAATCAATCACAACCATTTACTCACCTATAAAATTATACACAGACAACCTCACTTATTTATACAAATACTAACACATACTTACTCTCTTATACAATCACTAATACAAGCACACACTCATCCATACAGCCACTCTCACAATCACTCACTCTCACGTATAGTCATTTATATACTCCAACACTCACATATACTGCCTTTCACATATGTAGTTACTCACACATGTACCACTGAGACATCCATTCACTCACCAACACACCCATACACATACTCACCCACCCATACAGCCCTTCACAGATGCACTCTTCAACCCAGATACCCAGTGAATCACCCACTCACACATCTATGCACAGAGTCACACACCCCCCACCCACTCACACAGACACTCAGGCAACCATACAGATACTCAGACAACCAATCAATAACCCATATACACAGTCATCTAGCTACTCACCTACCCATGCAGCCACTTATACACCAACTGACAGACTGATACAGACATTTACACAGTTTACTCACTAACCCATGCATTCAGTAAGATACGCTTAATCAGTCACTTATACAATCAGTCACGCACCTACTAAAAATGAAATTGAAATTCGTACTTGTAAAGCGCGCTGCTACCCCAACTGGGGCGTCGAGGCGCTGTACGCATACCGCTGTGGAACCCTTCCTGGCTTTTCCCTGTGAAATGTCCACTCCTGGGCACCCCCAAGGTGAAGCCAGGCATCCCAGCACTGGTGGGGCTGTTGTGGAGATTAAGCAAGCTATTGCCCAGAGTTGCAGAGTGGGACCCATGATTAGAATAGGCACCGAGGCGAGAATTATCAGGTCCGAGGAAATTGAGCCCAAGACCCGCCGAGGCGGGAATTGAACCGTGGTCCCGGGCCAGATCTCTGCATCAGGGTCTGCCGCTCTAACCATTGAGCCACACTTCTCCATTCAGACACTTATACACCCACTCATTCTTCAATACACCTTTACATATATATATATAAAACATATTTAAACTTTAAAGAAACACACATTCACAAAATGATGTCATCAATGATGTCATTTAAGATGTCATGAGTGATGTCATGAGTGATGTCACTGACCATGTCATGAGTGATGTAATATGTGACGTCATCAGCAGTGCATTGCTGGGGGCGCGAGTTATAGTTATGTCTACTAACTATAACGTCCGAATTTCTCTGGTTTTGTACGAGGGAAATGTCCAACTAACTATAACGTCCCTGAAACCTGTGGTTTTTTCAGTGAATATATATATATATATATATATATATATTATCTACTGGCGGTCGCCAGTAGATAGTTATAGTTAGGACCTATTTTCCATAGGAAATCCGCAACATTCTATTTGAAATAACTCTTGCGCCGGTTGACGAATCTTCGCGAAAGCTTCCAACTTGTTGAGGCGCTCCGCTCCGCTCCTAGCCTGAAAGTCTCGGGTTGATTCGTCAAGCGGGGGCCGAGAAAAAAGGGGGGTCCCAAAACACGTTTTCCCCATTCATTTTTCCATAGGATCCTTTCATCGCGGCTACAGCCCGAACTGCTGAACGGAATTACACCAAATTTGGCAAAGAGGTAACCCTTGGTTCAGAGTTGTGCCTTTTGCTTAAATGGTGTAAATCCGTTCAGTAGTTTCTGAGAAAATCACAAATAAAATCACATATATATCTATGGCCGAGTAGGGTCCACGTACCCTCCCAATCACGAGCTGCATGCTAATTGGCTGTCAAAACTCCAAATCAGGAAGTGTTGGCAGCCATTTTGTCCTTCTGTAGAACCGAGGGACAGAAACAAGTGCGCAAAGCGCAAAAGGGGCAGGGTAGAAACACCCTGACCCCTAGGTCTGCTCAGGGGGTCCCACAAGGACCCCTGGGCAGAAAAAGCATTTTTTTTTTAATCGGCAGGATGCGCTTAGGGTGCGCGGATCCCGCCGAGAAAAAAAAAGAAACAAGTGCGCAAAACGCACAAAGGGGGCAGGATAGAAACACCCTGACCCCTAGGTCTGCTCAGGGGGTCCCACAAGGACCCCCTGGGCAGAAAAAAGCACTTTTAAAAAAGAAATCGGCGGGATGCGCTTAGGGTGCGCGGATCCCGCAGAAAAAAACAAAAATAAAGTGCGGTCTCCCGCGCTTCGTTGTTAATTGGCCCCTGGGTGGGCCAAGTCCTGGGGGCATGCAGGGGGTTATTTATAATATGTGGGGGGCCTCTAAGGCCCCCCAAGCCCCAGGGACCGCCACCCCCGGGGCTTTAAAAATAAATGGTGCGGGAGGGCTCTCGGCTCTCCCGCAGCCCCGGGGACCGCCACCTCCCCGGGTCTTCTTTCTTAAAAATTAATAGTACCTGTGTGGGGGGGCTCAAGCCCCCCCACACGCCCCGGGGACTGCCACCTGCCCAGGGCACTAACAAAATAAATGTGGGGGTCCGTTTCGGACCCCCGAAGCCCCGGGGACCACAACCTCCACGGGGCTTTAAAGACATGGAGGGGGGCCGCACGGCCCCCCTCCTGGAGCCTGTGGTGGCCCTGGGGACCGCCACCCCCCAGGGCCGGCTCCTGCAGTGTCCCGGGGTGCCTACCCCCGGGACACTGCTGTTTGCAATGGCAGGACGGGAGCCTCGCGGCTCCCGTCCTGCCATTGCAAACTTGCTTTGCTTCATTGAAGCGAGAGCAGGGAAACCTGCTCTCGCTTCAATGAAGCAAAGCAGAATTGCTTTTCCATAAGGGGAGCTGCATGTCAGCAGCTCCCCTTATGGAAAAGCAATGCCGGCTCCCGTAGGACGCGGGGAGCCGGCGGGACTGTGGGGGGATTGGGGACCCCCCCACAGTCCCCAACCAGAGGCCAGGCCCCAGGGGATGTGGTCCCCGGGGCCATTAGTGGCCTGGGAGGGGGGCCACGCAGCCCCTCTCCCCATAAACAAAATAAAAAATAAAAAAAAGAAACGTTAAGGCAGGCCCCGGGGGATGGGGTCCCGGGGCCTTAAATGGCCTGAGGAGTGTGTGTTTTGCTGTTCGCCCTATGTGGGAAGGGTATGCCCAGACGTGGGTCCCATGCTCACTACGCCACTGGAGTCAAGCTATCCTGGCTGATGACGGCTGATAGCCAGAAACCGGTCCTAGGATGCTTGATTCCGGTCCAGGGAAGACATGGCTTGGCAGTTCGGGCTGGACTGTTCCCATGAGGCACAGGGTCAAGACTGATTTGCATATGGCCATGTCTGAACTGGGGTGGCGTGGTGAGCAAAATAACGATGGATTAAACCCAGATCTGTGACTGGGGGTGAATGTTTTGCCAATGTGCAACATTCCGTCCATCATCTTGTGTGTTTTGCTGTTCGCCCTATGTGGGAAGGGTATGCCCAGACGTGGGTCCCATGCTCACTACGCCACTGGAGTCAAGCTATCCTGGCTGATGACGGCTGATAGCCAGAAACCGGTCCTAGGATGCTTGAGTCCGGTCCAGGGAAGACATGGCTTGGCAGTTCGGGCTGGACTGTTCCCATGAGGCACAGGGTCAAGACTGATTTGCATATGGCCATGTCTGAACTGGGGTGGCGTGGTGAGCAAAATAACGATGGATTAAACCCAGATCTGTGACTGGGGGTGAATGTTTTGCCAATGTGCAACATTCCGTCCATCATCTTGTGTGTTTTGCTGTTCGCCCTATGTGGGAAGGGTATGCCCAGACGTGGGTCCCATGCTCACTACGCCACTGGAGTCAAGCTATCCTTGCTGATGACGGCTGATAGCCAGAAACCGGTCCTAGGATGCTTGATTCTGGTCCAGGGAAGACATGGCTTGGCAGTTCGGGCTGGACTGTTCCCATGAGGCACAGGGTCAAGACTGATTTGCATATGGCCATGTCTGAACTGGGATGGCGTGGTGAGCAAAATAACGATGGATTAAACCCAGATCTGTGACTGGGGGTGAATGTTTTGCCAATGTGCAACATTCCGTCCATCATCTTGTGTGTTTTGCTGAGGAGGGGGGCCACGCAGCCCCCCTCCAAAAATGTAAATAAAAAAAAACAGTGGGCATGCCTTGGGGGATGGGGTCCCTGGGGCCAATAGAGGCCCAGGGAAGGGGGGCCACGCGGCCCCCTTCCCGTTTTGTTTAAAAAAAAATAAAAAATCATCAGGCCCCGGGGATGGGGTCCCCGGGGCCAAAAGTGGCCAAGGGAAGGGGGCCATACAGCCCCCTCCCATACAAAAAAAAAAAACGGCATCGGAGGATCCGCCCCCTCTCTGCAGCAGTCTGCAAACGCGCCCCTGGCGCGTTTGCAGATGAGGAACGATTCCCCTTGAATACTGGGGATCCCTGGGGCCAACTAGCCCACCAGGAACCTCCAGTATGCGCATGGGGAGCTGCGTTGCAGAGAGCTGTACAGAGGACACGCCCCTTTTACACCTCTCTGCAACGCAGCTCTGTGGCGCTTTTGGAGGTACATGGTGGGCTAGTTGGACTCCAGGGACCCTCAGGATTCAAGGGACTTAATCCCCCAACTTAAAACGCGCCACGGGCGCGTTTGCACAGTGGTGAAGGGAGGGGTCGGGGCTTCAGGTGACATGTGTGCAAATAGGCCCCGTGGCGGGTTTTAAGATGGGGAATTAAATCCTCTTCAATCCTGAGGGTCCCTGGGGGCCAACTAGCCCACCAGGTACCTCCAGTAAGCGCCACGGAGCTGCGTTGCAGAGTGTTGTAAAAAGGGGCATGGCCTCTGTACACCTCTCTGCAACGCAGCCCCCTGGTGCATACTGGAGGTTCCTGGTGGGCTAGTTGGCCCCTAGGGACCTTCGGCATTGAGGAGGAATTAATTCTCCAACTTAAAACGTGCCACAGGGCGTGTTTGCAGACATGTCACCTCAGGCCCACCCCCTTCCTTCACCATTGTGCAAATATTCCTCTAAAATCAGCCGAACTACGAATTCCGATTTACTCACCTTTTATCAGGAGAGACCTCCGTGCTGCATCTTTGAGCCCAGTACTGATCCTGAAAAGTAATTTTAACCGTACTTACCAGTAACTTGAATTTTCTTCCATAGGCTAACATTGACTGGTTTCACTTGAAAATTCTAAGTGTGGAGTTTTGGAACTTTATAATATTCCTCTAAAATCAACCGAAATACGAATTCCGATTTACTCACCTGTTATCAGGAGAGACCACAGTGCTGCATCTTTGAGCCCAGCACTAATCCTGAAAAGTAATTTTAACCGTACTTACCTGTAACTTGAATATCCTTCCATAGGCTAACATTGATTGGTTTCACTTGGAAATTCTTCTAAGTGTGGAGTTTTGGAACTTTATAATATTCCTCTAAAATCAGCCGAACTACGAATTCCGATTTACTCACCTGTTATCAGGAGAGACCTCAGTGCTGCATCTTTGAGCCCAGTACTGATCCTGAAAAGTAATTTTAACCGTACTTACCAGTAACTTGAATTTCCTTCCTTAGGCTAACATTGACTTGTTTCACTTGGAAATTCTTCTAAGTGTGGAGTTTTGGAACTTTATAATATTCCTCTAAAATCAGCCGAACTACGAATTCCGATTTACTCACCTGTTATCAGGAGAGAACCCAGTGCTGCATCTTTTAGCCCAGCACTGACCTTGAAAAGTAATTCTAACCGTACTTACCAGTAACTTGAATTTCCTTCCATAGGCTAACATTGACTGGTTTCACTTGGAAATTCTTCTAAGTGTGGAGTTTTGTAACTTTATAATATTCTTCTAAAATCAGCCGAACTATGAATTCCGATTTACTCACCTGTTATCAGGAGAGAACCCAGTGCTGCATCTTTTAGCCCAGCACTGACCCTGAAAAGTAATTCTAACCGTACTTACCAGTAACTTGTATTTCCTTCCATAGGAATCCATTGTCTGATTTTCAGCAGAAAAGTTTCAAAGTGTCGATTTTCACAAACTACAAATATTCCTTAAAAATCGCCTGTGTGACTTAAACGCATTCTTTCAACTGTTTACAGGAGATGCACCAGTGCTGGATCCAGGATCCACCACTGAGTAAGAAAAAGTAACGATAACACTACTTATCTGCTAAGTGAATTTCCTCCCATAGGATAACATTGGTGATTCTATGTGAAAAAGTTTCTAAGTGTCAACTTTTAAAATACAATAATATTCTTTAAAAATCACTACTGTAACCAAAACACTTTTACTCAACTGTTTACAGGAGATGTCCCAGGACTGAATATAGGATCCAGTCCTGTGGTTAGAAAAGTAATCCATAAAGTAACTAATTGCATTTAACTAGAAATTCACATTGAGCTCAATGTTGCATTGTGTTTGAAATTGTGTTGCCCATTGCAACAACTGAAACTACTGTACTTAAAAGTCTATTGCCTATGTGCAAAGTATTTAAACTAAAGTAATTCAGTCTGAGAAAGTATATTTTGTAATGTAATGTATAATGTAATTACAATGTAATTTAAAAAATAAAATATCTAAAAATAAATAGTTTAAAAAAATGTAGTAAATCAGTATCAAAAAAATAAATATAACAATTAATACATTTAAAAATTGTCATTTACAAAACCTTTGAAATTCACTGGAAAAAACCATAGGTTTCAGACATGTTATAGTTAGGAATTAGCATTTAAAAACCTTTGAAATTCCCTGAAAAACCATAGGTTTCAGGCTCGTTATAGTTAGAAATTAACATTTAAAAAACCTTACAAATTCACTGAAAAAGCCATAGGTTTCAGGCACGTTATAGTTAGAAATTAGCATTTAAAAAACCTTACAAATTCACTGAAAAAACCATTGGTTTTAGGGACAGTTATAGTTAGTTGGACATTGCACTCGTACAAAACCCGTGAAATTCCCCCGTTATAGTTAGTTCAGCTAACTATAACTCGCGCCCACGCAATGCACTGCTGATGACGTCACATATTACATCACTCATGACATGGTCAGTGACATCACTGATGACATCTCAAATGACATCACTGATGACATCACTGATGACATCATCCACGTGATAATCTGATGCACCTCCTCACACCCTAATATAACCTTTGATACACCCACTCTAAATTACAGACTGCCATTCGCAAAACCATAGACACTCCAACACCAATAACTACATACCCACTCACTGATTCTTAGGTCTACAAACACATCCACTCACTCACCCGTACAGTCACTCATACTTACGGTCACTCAGTACAGGACTATCATATGCACTCATACTCCTAGATAGACACTCACACACCGCCACTCATCCATAGAGGTACTCACACACCTAGTCAGTCATGCAAATAATTATTCACACTGCCATTTACTCACCTATACAGTCATACACACACCAGCTCACTTACTCATACAAATACTAGCACTTTCTTACGCTCTTATACAATCACTGATACAAGCACACACTCATCCATACAGCCACTCTCACAATCACACACTCTCACTTATAGCCATTTATATACTCCAACACACATATATACTGCCTTTCTCATATGTAGTTACTCACACATGTACCACTGGGACATACATTCACTCACTAACACACTCTTACACACACTTACCCACCCATACAGTCTATCACAGATGCACTCTTGAAACCATCCACCCAGTGAATCACCCACTCACACATCTATGCACAGAGTCGCACACACCCCACCCACACAAACACTCAGGCACCCATACAGATACTCAGACAACCAATGAATAACTCATATAGACAGTCATGTAGCTATTCACAAACCCATGCAGCCACTTACACAGCAACAGACAGACGGATACAGACATTCACCCAGTTTAGTCACTAACCCATGCATTCAGTAAGATACGTTTAATCACTCCTTATAGAGTTAGTCACGCACCTACTAAATCATCCATACAGACACTTATACACCCACTCATTCTTCAATACGCCTTTCCCTATATATATTAAAAATATTTAAACTTTACAGAAACACACAGTCACTGGATGATGTCATCAGTGATGTCATTTGAGATGTCATCAGTGATGTCATCAGTGATGTCATTTGAGATGTCATCAGTGATGTCATCAGTGATGTCACTGACCATGTCATGAGTGATGTAATATGTGACGTCATCAGCAGTGCATTGCGGGGGCGCGAGTTATAGTTAGCTGAACTAACTATAACGGGGGAATTTCTATGGTTTTGTACGAGTGAAATGTCCAACTAACTATAACTGTCCCTAAAACCTATGGTTTTTTCAGTTAATTTCAAAGGTTTTTTAAATGCTAATTTCTAACTATAACGTGTCTGAAACCTATGGTTTTTTCAGTGAATTTCAAAGGTTTTTTAAATGCTAATTTCTAACTATAACGTGCCTAAAACCTATGATTTTTAAGTGAATTTCAAAGGTTTTTAGATGCTAGTTTCTAACTATGCCTACAGAGGTAGGACATGTGAAGAAAGAAGAAAAAACGCACAGAAAGAAGCAAAAGAAATGCAGAAAGAAGCAACAGAAGTCTACAAAGACGAAGAAAAGTGCAGGAAGAAGCAAAAGATGTGCAGAAAGAACCAACAGAGGAGCAGAAAGAGGCCTTGTTGCAAAATCATCCTGTGCCCACAACTTTTTCAGACGGGTACTGGTGGTAACTGACTCTGACTAACCAGAGCCAGTGCTATGCTAAAAGACACTTAGAATACAGTGAAAACACCTACATACACTAGGGAACACTATGCGTTGGGGTACCCCTGTGATTAGCATGACCTCCTCTGTAAGTCCCTAGTACATAATAGGGCAGGGGGATTAAAACTACCTCTTAAAACGAGCTACAGGGCGCGTTTGCACAGTGGTGAAGGGAGGGGGGCCTGAGGTGACATGTGTGCAAACGCGCCCCGTGGCGCATTTTAAGTTGAGGAATTAAGTCACCTTGAATCCAGAGGGTCCCTGGGGCCCAACTAGCCCCCCAGGTAGCTACAGTTAGGACCACAGATCTAAGTTGCAGAGAGGCGTTCCGAGGCCACGCACCTTTTTCACCTCTCTGCAACGCAACTCTGTTGTGCTTACTGAAGGTACCTGGTGGGCTAGTTGGCCCCCAGGTTCCCTAGGATTCAAGGGGAATTAATTCCCAACTTAAAACGCACCACAGGGCGTGTTTGCACACATGTCACCTGAGGCCCCCCCCTCCCTTCACCACTGTGCAAACGCGCCCTGTGGCGCGTTTTAAGTTGGGGGATTAGGTCACCTTGAATCCTGAGGGTGCCTGGGGCCCAACTAGCCCACCAGGTACTTCCAGTAAACACCACAGGCCTGCGTTGCAACGCCTGTAACAAATTGTGCAGTTATGTTTAGGTAGTGAAGGGGGTCGTGCTGGGGGTAGTGTTTTAGGGTTTAGGGTAGTGCAGTGCTGTTTGTGCAGTGTAGGGGGTCATGCTGGGGGTAGATTTAGGGTTTAGGGTAGTGCAGTGGTGTTTGGGTAGTGTAGGGAGTCGTGCTGGGGAGTGTTTTAGGGTTTAGGGTAGTGCAGTGGTGTTTGGGTAGCGTAGGGGGTCGTGCTTGGGGTAGTGTTTTAGGGTTTAGGGTAGTGCAGTGGTGTTTGGGTAGTGTAGGGGGTCATGCTGGGGGTAGTGGTTTAGGGTTTAGGGTAGTGCAATGGTGTTTGGGTAGTATAGGGGGTACTGCTGGGGGTAGTGTTTTAGGGTTTAGGGTAGTGCAGTGGTGTTTGGGTAGTGTAGGGGGTACTGCTGGGGGTAGTGTTTTAGGGTTTAGGGTAGTGCAGTAGTGTTTGGGTAGTGTAGGGGTTCGTGCGGGGGGTAGTTTTTTAGGGTTTAGGGTAGTGCAATGGTGTTTGTGTAGTGTAGGGGGTAGTGTTTTAGGGTTTAGGGTAGTGCACTGGTGTTTGTGTAGTGTAGGGGGTCGTGCTGGGGGTAGTGTTTTAGGGTTTAGGGTAGTGCAGTGGTGTTTGTGTAGTGTAGGAGGTCGTGTTTTAGGGTTTAGGGTAGTGCAGTGGTCTTTGGGTAGTGTAGGGAGTCGTGCGGGGGTAGTGTTTTAGGGTTTTGGGTAGTGCAGTGATCTTTGGGTAGTGTAGGGGTCGTGCGGGGGTAGTGTTTTAGGGTTTAGGGTAGTGCATTGGTGTTTGGGTAGTGTAGGGGGTCATGCGGGGGTAGTGTTTTAGGGTTTTAGGGCAGTGCAGTGGTGTTTGGGTAGTGTAGGGGGTCGTGCTCGGGGGAGTGTTTTAGGGTTTAGGGCAGTGCAGTGGTGTTCGGGTAGTGTAGGGGGTCGTGCTGGGGGGAGTGTTTTAGGGTTTAGGGCAGTGCAGTGGTGTTCAGGCAGTGTAGGGGGTCGTGCTGGGGGGATTGTTTGAGGGTTTAGGGCAGTGCAGTCGTGTTCGGGTAGTGTAGGGGGTCGTGCTGGGGGTAGTGTTTTAGGGTTTAGGGCAGGGCAGTGGTGTTCGGGCAGTGTAGGGGGCGTGCTGGGGGTGGTGTTTTAGGGTTTAGGGCAGTGCAGTGGTTTTCGGGCAGTGTAGGGGGTCGTGCTGGGGGTGGTGTTTCAGGGTTTAGGGCAGTGGTGTTCGGGCAGTGTAGGGGGTCGTGCTGGGGGTGGTTTTTCAGGGTTTGGGGCAGTGCAATGGTGTTCGGGCAGTAAAGGGGGTCGTGCTGGGGGTGGTGTTTCAGGGTTTTGGGCAGTGCAGTGGTGTTCGGGCAGTGTAGGGGGTCATGCGGGGTGGTGTTTCAGGGTTTAGGGCAGTGCAGTGGTGTTCGGGCAGTTTAGGGGGTCGTGCAGGGTTTTGGTGTTTCAGGGTTTAGGGCAGTGCAGTGGTATTCTGGCAGTGTAGGGGGTGGTGCAGGGGGTGGTGATTCAGGGTTTAGGGCAGTGCAGTGGTGTTCGGGCAGTGTAGGGGGTCATGCTGGGGCTGGTGTTTCAGGGTTTAGGGCAGTGCAGTGGTGTTTGGGCAGTGTAGGGGGTCTTGCTGGGGCTGGTGTTTCAGAGTCTAGGGCAGTGCAGTGGTGTTCGGGCAGTGTAGGAGGTCGTGCTGGGGCTGGTGTTTCAGGGTTTTGGGCAGGGCAGTGGTGTTCGGGCAGTGTAGGGGGTCGTGCTGTGGGTGGTGTTTCTGGGTTTAGGGCAGTGCAGTGGTGTTCGGGCAGTGTAGGGGGTCTTGCTGGGGTGGTGTTTCAGGGTTTAGGGCAGTGGTGTTCGGGCAGTGTAGGGGTCTTGCTGGGGGTGATGTTTCAGGGTTTATGGCAGTGCAGTGGTGTTCGAGCAGTGTAGGGGGTCTTGCTGGGGATAGTGTTTCAGGGTTTAGGGCAGTGCAGTGGTGTTCGGGCAGTGTAGGGGGTCGTGCTGGGGGTGGTGTTTCAGGGTTTAGGGCAGTGCAGTGGTGTTCGGGCAGTGTAGGGGGTCGTTCTGGGGGTGGTGTTTCAGGGTTTAGGGCAGTGCAGTGGTGTTCGGGCAGTGTAGGGGGTCGTTCTGGGGGTGGTGTTTCAGGGTTTAGGGCAGTGCAGTGGTGTCCGGGCAGTGTAGGGGGTCGTGCAGGGGCTGGTGTTTCAGGGTTTACGGCAGTGCAGTGGTGTTCGGGCAGTGTAGGGGTCGTGCTGGGGGTAGTGTTTTAGGGTTTAGGGTAGTGCAGTGGTGCTTGTGTAGTGTAGGGGGTCATGCTGGGGGTACTGTTTTAGGGTTTAGGGTAGAGCAGTGGTGTTTGCGTAGTGTAGGGGGTCATGTTTTAGGGTAGTGCAATGGTGTTTGGATAGTGTAGGGGGTCGTGCTGGGGGTAGTGTTTTAGGGTTTAGGGTAGTACAGTGGTGTTTGTGTAGTGTAGGGGGTCATGCTGGGGGTAGTGTTTTAGGGTTTAGGGTAGTGCAGTGGTGTTTGTGTACTGTAGGGGGTCGTGCTGGGGGTGGTGTTTCAGGGTTTAGGGCAGTGCAGTGGTTTTCGGGCAGTGTAGGGGGTCGTGCTGGGGGTGGTGTTTCAGGGTTTAGGGCAGTGCAGTGGTGTTCGGGCAGTGTAGGGGGTCGTGCAGGGGGTGGTGTTTCAGGGTTTAGGGCAGTGCAGTGGTGTTCGGGCAGTGTAAGGGGTCGTGCAGGGGGTGGTGTTTCAGGGTTTAGGGCAGTGGTGTTCGGGCAGTGTAGGGGGTCGTGCTGGGGGTGGTTTTTCAGGGTTTGGGGCAGTGCAGTGGTATTCGGGCAGTAAAGGGGGTCGTGCTGGGGGTGGTGTTTCAGGGTTTAGGGCAGTGCAGTGGTGTCCGGGCAGTGTAGGGGGTCGTGCGGGGTGGTGTTTCAGGGTTTAGGGCAGTGCAGTGGTGTTCGGGCAGTTTAGGGGGTCGTGCAGGGTTTTGGTGTTTCAGGGTTTAGGGCAGTGCAGTGGTGTTCGGGCAGTGTAGGGGGTGGTGCAGGGGGTGGTGTTTCAGGGTTTAGGGCAGTGCAGTGGTGTTCGGGCAGTGTAGGGGGTGGTGCAGGGGGTGGTGATTCAGGGTTTAGGGCAGTGCAGTGGTGTTCGGGCAGTGTAGGGGGTCATGCTGCCGCTGGTGTTTCAGGGTTTAGGGCAGTGCAGTGGTGTTTGGGCAGTGTAGGGGGTCTTGCTGGGGCTGGTGTTTCAGAGTCTAGGGCAGTGCAGTGGTGTTCGGGCAGTGTAGGAGGTCGTGCTGGGGCTGGTGTTTCAGGGTTTAGGGCAGGGCAGTGGTGTTCGGGCAGTGTAGGGTGTCGTGCTGGGGGTGGTGTTTCTGGGTTTAGGGCAGTGCAGTGGTGTTCGGGCAGTGTAGGGGGTCTTGCTGGGGTGGTGTTTTAGGGTTTAGGGCAGTGGTGTTCGGGCAGTGTAGGGGGTCTTGCTGGGGGTGATGTTTCAGGGTTTATGGCAGTGCAGTGGTGTTCGGGCAGTGTAGGGGTCTTGCTGGGGATAGTGTTTCAGGGTTTAGGGCAGTGCAGTGGTGTTCGGGCAGTGTAGGGGGTCGTGCTGGGGGTGGTGTTTCAGGGTTTAGGGCAGTGCAGTGGTGTTCGGGCAGTGTAGGGGTCGTTCTGGGGGTGGTGTTTCAGGGTTTAGGGCAGTGCAGTGGTGTTCGGGCAGTGTAGGGGGTCGTTCTGGGGGTGGTGTTTCAGGGTTTAGGGCAGTGCAGTGGTGTTCGGGCAGTGTAGGGGGTCGTGCAGGGGCTGGTGTTTCAGGGTTTACGGCAGTGCAGTGGTGTTCGGGCAGTGTAGGGGGTCGTGCTGGGGGTAGTGTTTTAGGGTTTAGGGTAGTGCAGTGGTGCTTGTGTAGTGTAGGGGGTCGTGCTGGGGGTACTGTTTTAGGGTTTAGGGTAGAGCAGTGGTGTTTGCGTAGTGTAGGGGGTCATGTTTTAGGGTAGTGCAATGGTGTTTGGATAGTGTAGGGGGTCATGCTGGGGGTAGTGTTTAAGGGTTTAGGGTAGTGCAGTGGTGTTTGTGTAGTGTAGGGGATCGTGCTGGGGGTAGTGTTTTAGGGTTTAGGGTAGTGCAGTGGTGTTTGTGTACTGTAGGGGTCGTGCTGGGGGTAGTGTTTTAGGGTTTAGGGTAGTGCAGTGGTGTTTGTGTAGTGTAGGGGGTCATGTTTTAGGGTAGTGCATTGGTGTTTGGGTAGTGTACGGGGTCGTGCTGGGGGTAGTGTTTTAGGATTTAGGTTAGTGCAGTGTTGTTTGTGTAGTGTAGGGGGTCGTGCTGGGGTAGTGTTTTAGGGTTTAGGGTAGTGCAGTGGTGTTTGTTTAGTGTAGGGGGTCATGCTGGGGGTAGTCTTTTAGGGTTTAGGATAGTGCAGTGGTGCTTGTGTAGTGTAGGGGGTCGTGCTGGGGGTTGTGTTTTAGGGTTTAGGGTAGTGCAGTGGTGTTTTTGTAGTGTAGGGGTCATGTTTTAAGATGCAACGCTCCAATACCTGACCAGTCTGCACTACATAAAACTTCAAAAAACTAAAAATAAAAAGTGTTTTGCACACTTTTGTCATTGAGCTATATGTGGGCTACATCTGGGTAATATTTGTGCTACATTTGGGCTCTTTTTACTCTGGTGGCCATCTTGGAAGACTTCTTTGTTATGAAGTTTCCTAATTTCCTCATTTACTTCAGTCTCCTCAGTAGGAAATGCTTTCAGTTTTTACTTTGATTCCATCAAGAAGGCATTCAGATGTGTCTCACATTTGCCATAAATTCAGAATGTTAGCACTCTAGTTGCTCATTAGATCACTGTAGTAAAGCTACTGCTCACCAGGGAGTTAACTGGAAGTCTGCTGCTGGTATTGAAAGTGATTGTTTCAGTCTGCATGTCAGAATTTTCTAATGAAATAGAAGAGGATTTGACATCTCACTTAAAACATGCCCTAATTTTTCTTCTGCAGCACTAACCATAATTTCTATTTCAAATAGAACCCCCTCATTTTGTTCCTTTTAAATTAAATGTTTTAAGTGTTACCGGTTTATTCCAATCAAGATGGCTTCAGGTGTGCCATAATTTAGTCAGACTGTTAGCGTTCTCTTTGGAACACTCTGGGAAGCTGCAGTAGAACACAAAGGAATCAACTGGCAGGCTGCTCCTGTTGAAATATAACAGGAAGATATTTGAGATCACACTTGAAACATGTCCTAATTTTTCTTTCTACAGCACTAACCATAATTTCTATGACAAAATGAACCCCATCATTTTGTTCCTTTTTAAATTAAATGTTTTAAGTGTTACCAGTTTATTCCAATCAAGATGGCTTCAGGTGTGCCATACTTTTGTCATAAGTAAGGCTGTTAGCACTCTAGTTGTTCTTTAGAACAGTCTGGGAAGCTGCAGTAGAACACAAAGGAATCAACTGACAGTCTCTGCCCTTGTTGGATGTACATGTTTTACTGAGAATGTCAGACTTCATTCTCACATGACTGAGAAAGATAATGTGAATTTACAGAAAATATGCTCTCATATTAGCTTCTGGAGCACCTTCCAAAACTCTATGGGACAAGCATGTGAAAATAGTTTTCTCTCAAACATGATTCATGATATCCCAGCAGAAGGTTTTTCACAGGGTAAAATCACCTTAGAACACACCACAATTCCTGAAATTAGTATGGTACCATCAACAAATGAATTCTAATGTAACTAAAGTCTGTTATCACCCTTTATAGTTCTCCTTTTTGTAACCCTCAAAATCTTTGATTCACTACAATGCATTTCAATGGGGTACTATCATGTATATTGGTCCCAAGATGGCTGCCAGCAATTCCAGGATGAAGTGCTGACAGCCAATCAGATCTCACAATGACATGTGTGGTTAGGCTCCGCCCAGATATATATGTGATTTTACTTTTGATTTTCTCAGGAACTACTGAACGGATTTACACCATTTAACCAAAAGGCACGACTCTGAACCAAGGGCTACCTTTTTGCCAAATTTGGTATAATTCTGTTCAGCAGTTCGGGCTGTAGCTGCGATTAAAGGTTCATATGGAAAATTGCATGGGGAAAACACGTTTTGGGACCCCCCTTTTTATTCGGCCCTTGCTTGCCGAATCACCCCGACTTTCAGGATAGGAGCAGACCGGAGCGCCCCACGAGTTTTGAAAATTACGCGAAGATTCATCAACCGGCGCCAAAGTTATTGGAAATAGAATGTTGTGAATTTCCTATGGAAAATAGGTCCTAACTATAACTATCTACTGGCGACCGCCAGTAGATAATATATATATATGTGATCAAGTCCCCTAGAGGGACGAAACGCGTCATGGCTGCAGCATTGTTTGGGGAGCACAAATAAACATTGCAAATTGAAGGCTGATGAGGTCCGCGCTCTTTCTTTGTGCCTGGTGAAACTGACACGCTGTGAAGGAGTTTGGTGAATATATATATATATATATATATATACATATATGTATATATATTATCTACTAGCGGTCGCCAGTAGATAGTTATAGCTCGGACCTATTTTCCATAGTAAATCCGCAACATTCTATTTGCAATAACGTTGGCGCCGGTTGACGAATCTTTGCGAAAGCTTCCAACTTGTTGGGGCGCTCCGGTCCGCTCCTATCCTGAAAGTCTCGGGGTGATTCGTCAAGCGGGGGCCAAGAAAAAAGGGGGGTCCCAAAACACGTTTTCCCCATTCATTTTTCCATAGGAACCTTTAGTCGCAGCTATAGCCCGAACTGCTGAACGGAATTACACCAAATTTGGCAAAGAGGTAGCCCTTGGTTCAGTGTCATGCCTTTTGCTTAAATGGTGTAAATCCGTTCAGTAGTTCCTGAGAAAATCAAAAGTAAAGTCGCATATATATCTATGGCCGAGTAGGGTCCACGTACCCTCCCGATCATGAGCTGCATGCTAATTGTCTGTCAACACTCCAAATCAGGAAGTGTTGGCAGCCATTTTGTCCCTCGGTAGAACCGAGGGACAGAAACAAGTGCGCAAAGCGCAAAAGGGAGCAGGGTAGAAACACCCTGACCCCTAGGTCTGCTCAGGGGTCCAACAAGGACCCCCTGGGCAGAAAAAGCTTTTTTTTTTTAAATCGGCGGGATGCGCTTAGGGTGCGCGGATCCCGCCGAGAAAAAAAAAAGAAACAAGTGCGCAAAATGCACAAAGGGGGCAGGGTAGAAACACCCTGACCCCCTAGGTCTGCTCAGGGGGTCCCACAAGGACCCCTGGGCAGAAAAAGCATTTAAAAAAAAATGAAATTGGCGGGATGCGCTTAGGGTGCGCGGATCCCGCCGGGAAAAAAAAAGCGAGCGCGGTCTCCCGCGCTCGTTGTTAATTGGCCCCCGGGTGGGCCAAGTCCCGGGGGCATGCGGGGGGGTTATTTATAATATGTGGGGGGGCCTCTAAGGTCCCCCCAAGGCCCGGGGACCGCCACCCCCCGGGGCTTTAAAAATAAATGATGCGGGAGGGCTCTGAGCCCTCCCGCAGCCCCGGGGACTGCCACCCCCCGGGGCTTCTTTTTTTAAATTTAAATCACCTGTTTGGGGGGCTCCAGCCGCCCCACACGCCCCGGGGACCGCCACCTCCCCGGGGCCCTAACAAATTTAAAATGGGGGTCCGTTTTGGACCCCCGAAGCCCCGGGGACCACCACCTCCCCAGGGCTTTGCAGATGTGGGGAGGGGGGACGCGCGGCCCCCCTCCTGGAGCCCTTGATGGCCCTGGGGACCGCCACCCCCCAGGGCCGGCTCCTGCAGTGTCCCGGGATCCTACCCCCGGGACACTGTACTTTGCTATGACAGGACGGGAGCCTCGCGGCTCCCGTCCTGTCATAGCAAACTGCTTTGGATTTTGGAAGAGAGAGCAGGAAACCTGCTCTCTCTTCCAAAATTAAAAGACAATTGCTTTTCCACATGGGGAGCTGCATCTTAGCAGCTCCCCATGTGGAAAAGCAATGCCGGCTCCCGAGGGACGCGGGGAGCCGGCGGGACCGTGGGAGGATTGGGGACCCCCCCACGGTCCCCAACGGAGAGGGCCAGCCCCGGGGGATGGGGTCCCTGGGGCTAGTAGTGGCCCGGGAGGGGTCCCACGTGGCCCCCCTCCCCAAATGTGAATTTAAAAAAAACAAGCAAAGGCCGGCCTTGGGGGATGGGGTCCCCGGGGCCATAAGTGGCCTAAGGAGGGGGGCAACACAGCCCCCCTCCATAACATTTTTTAAAAAAAGAAGGCCATGCCCCAGGGGATGGGGGCCCCGGGGCCGATTAACGCCTGGGGAGGGGGGCCACGCGGCCCCCTTTCAAATTTTTTTTTTTTTTAAAACAAAATATTAGGGGGCAGGCCCTGGGAAATGGGGTCCCCAGGGCCAAAAAATTAGAAAAAGAAGGGGGCCACACAGCCCCCTTCTTTAAAAAAAAAAAAAAAATACTGGCATCGCGCCGGAGGCCACGCACCCTCCTTGGAGCACTCTGCAAACGTGCCCCTGGCGCGTTTGCAGATGGGGAACGATTCCCCTTGAATACTGGGGGTCCCTGGGGGCCAACTAGCCCACCAGGAACCTCCAGTATGCGCCAGGGGCTGCGTTGCACAGAGGTGTACAGAGGCCACGCCCTTTTTACACCTCTCTGCAACGCAGCTCTGTGGTGCTTTTTGGAGGTACCTGGTGGGCTACTTGGACCCCAGGGACCCTCAGGATTCAAGGGGACTTAATCCCCCAACTTAAAACGCGCCACGGGGAGCATTTTCACAGTGGTGAAGGGAGGGGGCGGGGCTTCAGGTGACATGTGTGCAAACAGGCCCGTGGCGCATTTTAAGATGGAGAATTAAATCCCCTTCAATCCTGAGGGTCCCTGGGGGCCAACTAGCCCACCAGGTACGTCCAGAAAGCGCCACAGAGATGCGTTGCAGAGAGGTGCAAAAAGGGTCGTGGCCTCTGAACACCTCTCTGCAACGCAGCTCCCTGGTGCATACTAGAGGTTCAGGGTGGGCTAGTTGGACCCCAGGGAACCTCATGATTCAAGGGGACTTAATCCCCCAACTTAAAACGCGCCACGGGGCGTGTTTGCACAGATGTCACCTCAGGCCCCGCCCCCTCCCTTCACCATTGTGCAAATATTCCTCTAAAATCAGCCGAAATACGAATTCCGATTTACTCACCTGTTATCAGGAGAGACCTCAAAGCTGCATCTTTGAGCCCAGTACTGATCCTGAAAAGTAATTCTAACCGAACTTGCCAGTAACTTGACTTTCCTTCCATAGGCTAACATTCATTGGTTTCACTTGGAAATTCTTCTAAGTGTGTAGTTTTGGAACTTACAAATATTCCTCTAAAATCAGCAGAACTACGAATTCCGATTTACTCACCTGTTATCAGGAGAGACCTCAGTGCTGCATCTTTGAGCCCAGTACAGATCCTGAAAAGTAATTCTAACCGTACTTACCAGTAACTTGTATTTCCTTCCGTAGGATATCATTGCCTGCTTTTTGCTGAAAAAGTTTCCAAAGTGTCGATTTTTGAAACATACAAATATTCCTCTAAAATCATCAGAACTACGAATTCTGATTTACTCACCTGTTATCAGGAGAGACCTCAGTGCTGCATCTTTGAGCCCAGTACAGATCCTGAAAAGTAATTCTAACCGTACTTACCAGTAACTTGTATTTCCTTCCGTAGGATATCATTGCCTGCTTTTTGCTGAAAAAGTTTCCAAAGTGTCGATTTTTGAAACATACAAATATTCCTCTAAAATCATCAGAACTACGAATTCTGATTTACTCACCTGTTATCAGGAGAGACCTCAGTGCTGCATCTTTGAGCCCAGTACAGATCCTGAAAAGTAATTCTAACCGTACTTACCAGTAACTTGAATTTCCTTCCATAGGCTAACATTGACTGGTTTCACTTGGAAATTCTTCTAAGTGTGGAGTTTTGGAACTTTATAATATTCCTCTAAAATCAGCCGAACTATGAATTCCGATTTACTCACCTGTTATCAGGAGAGAACCCAGTGCTGCATCTTTTAGCCCAGCACTCACCCTGAAAAGTAATTCTAACCGTACTTACCAGTAACTTGAATTTCCTTCCATAGGCTAACATTGACTGGTTTCACTTGGAAATTCTTCTAAGTGTGGAGTTTTGGAACTTTATAATATTCCTCTAAAATCAGCCGAACTACGAATTCCTTTTTACTCACCTGTTATCAGGAGAGAACCCAGTGCTGCATCTTCTAGCCCAGCACTGACCCTGAATAGTAATTCTAACCGTACTTACCAGTAACTTGTATTTCCTTCCATAGGAATCCATTGTCTGGTTTTCAGCAGAAAAGTTTCAGTGTCGATTTTCACAAACTACAAATATTCCTTAAAAATCGCCTGTATGACTTAAACGCATTCTTTCAACTGTTTACAGGAGATGCACCAGTGCTGGATCCAGGATCCACCACTGAGTAAGAAAAAGTAACGATAACACTACTTACCTGCTAAGTGAATTTCCTCCCATAGGATAACATTGGTGATTCTATGTGAAAAAGTTTCTGTCAACATTTAAAATACAATAATATTCCTTAAAAATCACTACTGTAACCAAAACGCTTTTACTCAACTGTTTACAGGAGATGTCCCAGGACTGAATCTAGGATCCAGTCCTGTGGTTAGAAAAGTAATCCATAAAGTAACTAATTGCATTTAACTAGAAATTCACATTGAGCTCAATGTTGCATTGTGTTTGAAATTGTGTTGCCCATTGCAACAACTGTAACTACTGTACTTAAAAGTCTATTACCTATTTGCAAAGTATTTAAACTAAAGTAATTCATTCTGAAAAGTATATTTTGTAATGTAATGTATAATGTAATTACAATGTAATTTAAAAAATAAAATATCTAAAAATAAATAGTTTAAAAAATGTAGTAAATCAGTATCAAAAAAATAAAGATAACAATTAATACATTTAAAAATTGTCATTTACAAAACCTTTGAAATTCACTGAAAAAAACCATAGGTTTCAGACATGTTATAGTTAGGAATTAGCATTTAAAAAACCTTTGAAATTTACTGAAAAACCATAGGTTTCAGGCACGTTATAGTTAGAAATTAGCATTTAAAAAAACCTTTGAAATTCACTGAAAAAACCATAGGTTTCAGGCACGTTATAGTTAGAAATTAGCATTTAAAAACCTTTGAAATTCACTGAAAAAACCATAGGTTTCAGACACGTTATAGTTAGAAATTAGCATTTAAAAAACCTTTGAAATTCACTGAAAAAACCATAGGTTTCAGACACTTTATAGTTAGAAATTTGCATTTAAAAACCTTTGAAATTCACTGAAAAAACCATAGGTTTTAGGGACAGTTATAGTTAGTTGGACATTGCACTCGTACAAAACCCGTAGAAATTCCCCTGTTATAGTTAGTTCAGCTAACTATAACTCGCGCCCCGCAATGCACTGCTGATGACGTCACATATTACATCACTCATGACATGGTCAGTGACATCACTGATGACATCACTGATGACATCCCAAATGACATCACTGATGGCATCACTGATGACATCATCCATATGATAATTTCATGCATCTTCTCACACCCTAATATAACTTTTGATACACCCACTCTAAATTCCCGACTGCCATTCTCAAAACCATAGACACTCCAACACCAATAACTACATACCCACTCACTGATTCTTAGGTCTACACGCACATCCACTCACTCACCTGTACAGTCACTCATACTTACGGTCACTCAGTACAGGACTATCATATGCACTCATACACCTACATAGACACTCACACACTGCCACTCATCCATAGAGGTACTCACACACCTAGTCAGTCATGCAAATAATTAATCACACTGCCATTTACTCACCTATACAGTTATACACACACCAGCTCACTTACTCATACAAATACTAGCACATTCTTACGCTCTTATACAATCACTAATACAAGTACACACTCATCCATACAGCCACTCTCACAATCACACACTCTCACTTATACCCATTTATATACTCCAACACACATATATACTGCCTTTCACATATGTAGTTACTCACACATGTACCACTGAGATATACATTCACTCACTAACACACCCATACACACACTCACCCACCCATACAGTCCATCACAGATGCACTCTTGAAACCATGCACCCAGTGAATCACCCACTGATACATCTATGTGCAGTCACACACACCCCATCCACACAAACACTCAGGCACCCATACAGATACTCAGACAACCAATCAATAACTCATATAGACACTCATGTAGCTATTTACAAACCCATGCAGCCACTTACACACCAACAGACAGACGGATAAAGACATTCACACAGTTTAGTCACTAACCCATGCATTTAGTAAGATACGTTTAATCACTCACTTATAGAGTCAGTCACGCACCTACTAAATCATCCATCCAGACACTTATACACCCACTCATTATTCAATACACCTTGGCATATATATTAAACATATTTAAACTTTATAGAAACACACAGTCACTGCATGATGTCATCAGTGATGTCATTTGAGATGTCATCAGTGATGTCATCAGTGATGTCACTGACCATGTCATGAGTGATGTAATATGTGACGTCATCAGCAGTGCATTGCGGGGCGCGAGTTATAGTTAGCTGAACTAACTATAACGGGGAATTTCACGGGTTTTGTACGAGTGCAATGTCCAACTAACTATAACTGTCCCTAAAACCTATGGTTTTTCAGTGAATATATATATATATATATATATATATATATATATATATATATATATATATATATATATATATATATATATATATCTACTGGCGGTCGCCAGTAGATAGTTATAGTTAGGACCTATTTTCCATAGGAAATCCGCGACATTCTATTTGAAATAACTCTCTTGCCGGTTGACGAATCTTCGCGAAATTTTCAAACTTTATGGCCCGCTCCAGGTCCGCTCCTACCCTGAAAGTCTCGGGGTGATTCATCAAGCGGGGGCCGAGAAAAAGGGGGGTCCCAAAACGTGTTTTCCCCATTCATTTTCCCATAGGAAACTTTAGACACGGCTACAGCTCGAACTGCTGAACGGAATTACACCAAATTTGGCAAAGAGGTAGTTCTTGGTTCAGAAAGAACCCTTTTTGTTAAATGGTGTAAATCCGTTCAGTAGTTGCGGAGAAATTAAAAAAATAAGAGTCAAAAATCAATTTCCCATAGGAAACTTTATGCAAGGCTACAGCCCGAACTGCTGAACGGAATTACACCAAATTTGGCAAAGAGGTAGTTCTTGGTTCAGAAAGAACCCTTTTTGTTAAATGGTGTAAATCCGTTCAGTAGTTGCTGAGAAAATCAAAAGTAAAAACACATATATATCTGGGCGGAGCCTAACCACACATGTCATCGTGAGATCTGATTGGCTGTCAGCACTTCATCCTGGAATTGCTGGCAGCCATCTTGAGACCAATATACATGATAGTACCCCATTGAAATGCCTTGTAGTGAATCAAAGATTTTGAGGGTTACCAAAAGGAGAACTATTAAGGGTGATAACAGACTTTAGTTACATTAGAATTCATTTGTTGATGGTACCATACTAATTTCAGGAATTGTGGTGTGTTCTAAGGTGATTTTACCCTGTGAAAAACCTTCTGCTGGGATATCATGAATCATGTTTGAGAGAAAACTATTTTCACATGCTTGTCCCATACAGTTTTGGAAGGTGCTCCAGAAGCTAAAATGAGAGCATATTTTCTGTAAATTCACATTATCTTTCTCAGTCATGTGAGAATGAAGTCTGACATTCTCAGTAAAACATGTACATCCAACAAGGGCAGAGACTGTCAGTTGATTCCTTTGTGTTCTACTGCAGCTTCCCAGAGTGTTCTAAAGAACAACTAGAGTGCTAACAGCCTTACTTATGACAAAAGTATGGCACACCTGAAGCCATCTTGATTGGAATAAACTGGTAACACTTAAAACATTTAATTTAAAAAGGAACAAAATGATGGGGTTCATTTTGTCATAGAAATTATGGTTAGTGCTATAGAAAGAAAAATTAGGACATGTTTCAAGTGAGATCTCAAATATCTTCCTGTTATATTTCAACAGGAGCAGCCTGCCAGTTGATGCCTTTGTGTTCTACTGCAGCTTCCCAGAGTGTTCTAAAGAACAACTAGAGCGCTAACAGCCTTACTTATGACAAAAGTATGGCACACCGGAAGCCATCTTGATTGGAATAAACCGTTAATACTTAAAACATTTAATTTAAAAAGGAACAAAATGAGGGGTTCTTTTTTAAATAGAAATTATGGTTAGTGCTGCAGAAAGAAAAATGAGGGCATGTTTTAAGTGAGATCTCAAATCCTCTTCTATTTCATTAGAAAATTCTGACATGCAGACTGAAACAATCACTTTCAATACCAGCAGCAGACTTCCAGTTAACTCCCTGGTGAGCAGTAGCTTTAGTACAGTGATCTAATGAGCAACTAGAGTGCTAACATTCTGAATTTATGGCAAATGTGAGACACATCTGAATGCCTTCTTGATGGAATCAAAGTAAAAACTGAAAGCATTTCCTACTGAGGAGACTGCAGTAAATGAGGAAATTAGGAAACTTCATAACAAAGAAGTCTTCCAAGATGGCCACCAGAGAAAAAAGAGCCCAAATGTAGCACAAATATTACCCAGATGTAGCCCACATATAGCCCAATGACAAAAGTGTGCAAAACACTTTTTATTTTTAGTTTTTTTGCAGTTTTATGTAGTGCAGACTGGTCAGGTATTGGAGCGTTGCATCTTAAAACATGACCCCCTACACTACAAAAACACTACTGCACTACTCTAAACCCTAAAACACTACCCCAGCACGACTCCCTACACTACACAAGCACCACTGCACTATCCTAAACCCTAAAACACTACCCCCAGCATGACCCCTACACTACACAAACACCACTGCACTACCCTAAACCCTAAAACACTACCCCAGCACGATCCCCTACACTACCCAAACACCACTGCACTAACCTAAATCCTAAAACAATACCCCCAGCACGACCCCCTACACTACCCAAACACCACTGCACTACCCTAAAACATGACCCCCTACACTACACAAACACCACTGCACTACCCTAAACCCTAAAACACTACCCCCAGCACGACCCCCTACACTACACAAGCACCACTGCACTACCCTAAACCCTAAAACACTACCCCCAGAACGACCCCCTACACTGCCCGAACACCACTGCACCTGCCCTAAACCTTGAAACACCAGCCCCTGCACGACCCCCTACACTGTTCGAACACCACTGCACTGCCCTAAACCCTGAAACACCACCCCCAGCACGACCCCCTACACTGCCCGAACACCACTGCACTGCCCTAAACCCTGAAACACCACCCCTTCACGACCCCCTACACTGCCCGAACACCACTGCACTGCCCTAAACCCTGAAACACCACCCCCAGCACGGCCCCCTACACTGCCCAAACACCACTGCACTGCCCTAAACCCTGAAACACTATCCCCAGCAAGAACCCCTACACTGCCCAAACACCACTCCACTGCCCTAAACCCTGAAACATCACCCCCAGCAAGACCCCCTACACTGCCCGAACACCACTGCCCTAAACCCTGAAACACCACCCCCAGCACGACCCCCTACACTGCCCGAACACCACTGCACTGCCCTAAACCCTGAAACACCACCCCCAGCACGACCCCCTACACTGCACGAACACCACTGCTCTGCCCAAAATCCTGAAACACCAGCCCCAGCACGACACCCTACACTGCCCGAACACCACTGCACTGCCCTAAACCCTGAAACACCAGCCCCAGCACGACCCCCTACACTGCCCGAACACCACTGCACTACCCTAAACCCAGAAACACCACCCCCAGCACGACCCCCTACACTGCCTGAGCACCACTGCACTGCCCTAAACCCTGAAACACCAGCCCCAGCATGACCCCCTACACTGCCCGAACACCACTGCACTGCCCTAAACCCTGAAACACCAGCCCCAGCACGACCACCTACACTGCACGAACACCACTGCACTGCCCTAAACCCTGAAACACCAGCCCCAGCATGACCCCCTACACTGCCCGAACACCACTGCACTGCCCTAAACCGTGAAACACTAGCCCCAGCACGACCCCCTACACTGCCAGAACACCATTGCACTGCCCTAAACCCTGAAACACCAGCCCCAGCACAACCCCCTACACTGCCCGAACACTACTGCACTGCCCTAAACCCTGAAACACCACCCCGTGCACGACCCCCTACACTGCCCGAACACCACTGCACTGCCCTAAACCCTGAAACACCACCCCCAGCACGACACCCTACACTGCCTGAACACCACTGCACTGCCCTAATCCCTGAAACACCATTCCCCCTGCACGACCCCCTACACTGCCCGAACACTACTGCACTGCCCTAAACCCTGAAACACCATCCCCAGCACAACCCCCTACACTGCACGAACACCCCTGCACTGCCCTAAACCCTGAAACACTACCCCCAGCAAGACCCCTACATTGCCCGAACACCACTGCACTGCCCTAAACCCTGAAACATCACCCCCAGCAAGACACCCTACACTGCCCGAACACCACTGCCCTAAACCCTGAAACACCACCCCCAGCAAGACCCCCTACACTGCCCGAACACCACTGCACTACCCTAAACCCTACAACACTACCCCCAGCACGACCCCCTACACTACACAAGCACCACTGCACTACCCTAAACCCTAAAACACTACCCCCAGAACGACCCCCTACACTGCCCGAACACCACTGCACTGCCCTAAACCTTGAAACACCAGCCCCTGCACGACCCCCTACACTGTTCAAACACCACTGCACTGCCCTAAACCCTGAAACACCACCCCAGCACGACCCCCTACACTGCCCGAACCCCACCCCACTGCCCTAAACCCTGAAACACCACCCCCTTCACGACCCCCTACACTGCCCGAACACCACTGCACTGCCCTAAACCCTGAAACACCACCCCCAGCATGGCCCCCTACACTGCCCAAACACCACTGCACTGCCCTAAACCCTGAAACACTATCCCCAGCAAGACCCCCTACACTGCCCAAACACCACTCCACTGCCCTAAACCCTGAAACATCACCCCCAGCAAGACCCCTACACTGCCCGAACACCACTGCCCTAAACCCTGAAACACCACCCCCAGCACGACCCCCTACACTGCCCGAACACCACTGCACTGCCCTAAACCCTGAAACACCACCCCCAGCACGACCCCCTACACTGCCCGAACACCACTGCTCTGCCCAAAACCCTGAAACACAAGCATCAGCACGACCCCCTACACTGCCCGAACAGCACTGCACTGCCCTAAACCCTGAAACACCAGCCCCAGCACGACCCCCTACACTGCCCGAACACCACTGCACTACCCTAAACCCATAAACACCACCCCCAGCACGACCCCCTACACTGCCTGAGCACCACTGCACTGCCCTAAACCCTGAAACACCAGCACCAGCATGACCCCTACACTGCCCGAACACCACTGCACTGCCCTAAACCCTGAAACACCAGCCCCAGCATGACCACCTACACTGCACGAACACCACTGCACTGCCCTAAACCCTGAAACACCAGCCCCAGCATGACCCCCTACACTGCCCGAACACCACTGCACTGCCCTAAACCGTGAAACACTAGCCCCAGCACGACCCCCTACACTGCCAGAACACCATTGCACTGCCCTAAACCCTGAAACATCAGCCCCAGCACAACCCCCTACACTGCCCGAACACCACTGCACTGCCCTAAACCCTGAAACACCACCCCGTGCACGACCCCCTACACTGCCCGAACACCACTGCACTGCCCTAAACCCTGAAACACCACCCCCAGCACGACACCCTACACTGCCCGAACACCACTGCACTGCCCTAAACCCTGAAACATCACCCCCAGCAAGACCCCCTACACTGCCCGAACACCACTGCCCTAAACCCTGAAACACCACCCCCAGCAAGACCCCCTACACTGCCCGAACACCACTGCACTGCCCTAAACCCTGAAACACCAGCCCCAGCACGACCCCCTACCTTGCCCGAACACCACTGCACTGCCCTAAACCCTGAAACACCACCCCCTGCATGACCCACTACACTGCCCGAACACCACTGCACTGCCCTAAACCCTGAAACACCATTCCGCCTGCACGACCCCCTACTCTGCCCGAACACTACTGCACTGGCCTAAACCCTGAAACACCCTCCCCAGCACGACCCCTACACTGCACGAACACCCCTGCACTGCCCTAAACCCTGAAACACTACCCCCAGCAAGACCCCCTACACTGCCCGAACACCACTGCACTGCCCTAAACCCTGAAACATCACCCTCAGCAAGACCCCTACACTGCCCGAACACAACTGCCCTAAACCCTGAAACACCACCCCCAGCAAGACCCCCTACACTGCCCGAACACCACTGCACTGCCCTAAACCCTGAAACACCAGCCCCAGCACGACCCCCTACATTGCCCGAACACCACTGCACTGCCCTAAACCCTGAAACACCACCCCCTGCATGACCCACTACACTGCCCGAACACCACTGCACTGCCCTAAACCCTGAAACACCACCCCTGCACGACCCCCTACACTGCCCGAACACAACTGCACTGCCCTAAACCCTGAAACACCGCCCCCAGCATGACCCCCTACACTGCACGAACACTACTGCACTGCCCTAAACCTTGAAACACCAGCCCCAGCAAGACCCCCTACACTGCCCGAACACCACTGCACTGCCCTAAACCCTGAAACATCACCCCCAGCAAGACCCCCTACACTGCCCGAACACCACTGCCCTAAACCCTGAAACACCACCCCCAGCAAGACCCCCTACACTGCCCGAACAACACTGCAGTGCCCTAAACCCTAAAACACCACCCCCAGCAAGACCCCCTACACTGCCCGAACACCACTGCTCTGCCCAAAACCCTGAAACACCAGCCCCAGCACGACCCCCTACACTGCCCGAACACCACTGCACTGCCCTAAACCCTGAAACACCACCCCCAGCATGACCCCCTACACTGCCCGAACACCACTGCACTGCCCTAAACCCTGAAACATCACCCCCAGCACGACCGCCTACACTGCCTGAAAACCACTGCACTGCCCTAAACCCTGAAACACCAGCCCCAGCACGACCCCCTACACTGCCCGAACACCACTGCACTGCCCTAAACCCTCAAACACCAGCCCCAGCACGACCCCCTACACTGCCCGAACACCACTGCACTACCCTAAACACTGAAACACCAGCCCCAGCAAGACCCCTACACTGCCCGAACACCACTGCACTGCCCTAAACCCTGAAACATCACCCCCAGCACGACCGCCTACACTGCCTGAAAACCACTGCACTGCCCTAAACCCTGAAACACCAGCCCCAGCACGACCCCCTACACTGCCCGAACACCACTGCACTGCCCTAAACCCTCAAACACCAGCCCCAGCACGACCCCCTACACTGCCCGAACACCACTGCACTGCCCTAAACCCTGAAACACCAGCACCAGCAAGACCCCCTACACTGCCCGAACACCACTGCACTGCCCTAAACCCTGAAACACCACCCCCGCATGACCCCCTACACTGCCCGAACACCACTGCACTGCCCTAAACCCTGAAACATCACCCCCAGCACGACCGCCTACACTGCCTGAAAACCACTGCACTGCCCTAAACCCTGAAACACCAGCCCCAGCACGACCCCCTACACTGCCCGAACACCACTGCACTGCCCTAAACCCTCAAACACCAGCCCCAGCATGACCCCCTACACTGCCCGAACACCACTGCACTGCCCTAAACCCTGAAACACCAGCACCAGCAAGACCCCCTACACTGCCCGAACACCACTGCACTGCCCTAAACCCTGAAACACCACCCCCAGCAAGACCCCCTACACTGCCCGAACACCACTGCGCTGCCCTAAACGCTGAAACATCAGCCCCAGCAAGACCCCCGACACTGCGCGAACACCATTGCACTGCCCTAAACCCTGAAACACCACCCCCAGCAAGACCCCCTACTCTGCCCGAACACCACTTCACTAAACCCGGAAACAGCAGCCCCAGCAAGACCACCTACACTGCCCGAACACCACTGCACTGCCCAAAACCCTGAAACACCACCCCCAGCACGACACCCTACACTGCCCGAACACCACTGCACTGCCCTAAACCCTGAAACGCCACCCCCAGCACGACCCCTACACTGCCCGAACACCACTGCACTGCCCTAAACCCTGAAACACCACCCCCCTGCACGACCCCCTATACTGCCCGAACACCACTGCCCTAAACCCTAAAACTCTACCCCCAGCATGACCCCCTACACTGCCCGAACACCACTGCACTGCCCTAAACCCTGACTCACCACCCCCTGCACGACCCCCTACACTGCCCGAACACCACTACACTGCCCTAAACCCAGAAACACCACCCCCAGCACGACCCCCTACACTGCCCAAACACCACTGCACTGCCCTAAACCCTGAAACACCACCCCCAGCACTACCCCCTACACTGCCCGAACACCACTGCACTGCCCTAAACCCTGAAACACCAGCCCCTGCACGACCCCCTACACTGCCCGAACACCACTGCACTGCCCTAAACCCTGAAACACCACCCCCAGCACGACCCCCTACACTGCCTGAACACCACTGCCCTAAACCCTGAAACACCACCCCCAGCAAGACCCCCTACATTGCCCGAATACCACTGCACTGCCCTAAAGCCTGAAACACCACCTCCAACACAACCCCTACACTGCCTGAACACCATTGCTCTGCCCTAAACCCTGAAACACTGCCCCCAGCAAGACCCCCTACACTGCCCGAACACCACTGCACAGCCCTAAACCCTGAAACATCACCCCCAGCAAGACCCCCTACACTGCCCGAACACCACTGCCCTAAACCCTGAAACACCACCCCCAGCACGACCCCCTACACTGCCCGAACACCACTGCACTGCCCTAAACCCTGAAACACCACCCGCAGCACGACCCCCTACACTGCCCGAACACCACTGCTCTGCCCAAAACACTGAAACACCAGCCCCAGCACGAACCCCTACACTGCCCGAACACCACTGCACTACCCTAAACCCAGAAACACCACCCCCAGCACGACCCCCTACACTGCCCGAGCACCACTGCCTGCACTGCCCTAAACCCTGAAACACCAGCCCCAGCACGACCCCTACACTGCCTGAACACTACTGCACTGCCCTAAACCATGAAACACCATCCCCAGCACGACCCCCTACACTGCACGAACACCACTGCACTGCCCTAAACCCTGAGGGGGCTAGTTGGGCCCCAGGGACCCTCAGGATTCAAGGGGACTTAATCCCGCAACTTAAAACGCGCCACGGGGCGCGTTTGCACACGCGTTTTAAGAGGTAGTTTTAATCCCCTGCCCTATTATGTACTAGGGACTTACAGAGGAGGTCATGCTAATCACAGGGGTACCCCAACGCATAGTGTTCCCTAGTGTATGTAGGTGTTTTCACTGTATTCTAAGTGTCTTTTAGCATAGCACTGACTCTGGTTAGTCAGGGTCAGTTACCACCAGTACCCGTCTGAAAAAGTTGTGGGCACAGGATGATTTTGCAACATGGCCTCTTTCTGCTCCTCTGTTGGTTCTTTCTGCACATCTTTTGCTTCTTCCTGCACTTTTCTTCGTCTTTGTGGACTTCTGTTGCTTCTTTCTGCATTTCTTTTGCTTCTTTCTGCGCGTTTTTTATTCTTTCTTCACATGTCCTACCTCTGTAGGCATAGTTAGAAACTAGCATTTAAAAACCTTTGAAATTCACTTAAAAAATCATAGGTTTCAGGCACGTTATAGTTAGAAATTAGCATTTAAAAAACCTTTGAAATTCACTGAAAAACCATAGGTTTCAGACACGTTATAGTTAGAAATTAGCATTTAAAAAACCTTTGAAATTCACTGAAAAAACCATAGGTTTTAGGGACAGTTATAGTTAGTTGGACATTTCACTCGTACAAAACCATAGAAATTCCCCGTTATAGTTAGTTCAGCTAACTATAACTCGCGCCCGCAGTGCACTGCTGATGACGTCACATATTACATCACTCATGACATGGTCAGTGACATCACTGATGACATCACTGATGACATCTCAAATGACATCACTGATGACATCATCCATGTGATAATTTCATGCATCTTCTCACACCCTAATATAGCTTTTGATACACCCACTCTAAATTACAGACTGCCATTCTCAAAACCATACACACTCCAATACCAATAACTACATACCCACTCACTGATTCTTAGGTCTACACACACACATCTACTCACTCACCCGTACAGTCACTCATACTTACAGTCACTCAGTACAGGACTATCATATGCACTCATACACCTATATAAACACTCACACACCGCCACTCATCCATAGAGGTACTCACACACCTAGTCAGTCATGCAAAAATTAATCACACACCCATTTACTCACCTATACAGTTATACACACACCAGCTCACTTACTCATACAAATACTAGCACATTCTTACGCTCTTATACAATAACTGATACAAGTACACACGCAGCCATACAGCCACTCTCACAATCACACACTCTCACTTATAGCCATTTAAATACTCTAACACACATATATACTGCCTTTTACATATGTAGTTACTCGCACATGTACCACTGAGATATACATTCACTCACTAACACACCCATACACACACTCACCCACCCAAGCAGTCCATCACAGATGCACTCTTGAAATCATGCACCCAGTGAATCACCCACTCACACATCTATGTACAGAGTCACACACACCCCACCCACACAAACACTCAGGCAGCCATACAGATACTCAGAGAACCAATCAATAACCCATATAGACACTCATGTAGCTATTCGCAAATCCATGCATCCACTTACACACCAACAAACAGACGGATACAGACATTCACACAGTTTAGTCACTAACCCATGCATTCAGTAAGATACGTTTAATCACTCACTTGTAGAGTCAGTCACGCACGTACTAAATCATCCATTCAGACACTTAAACACCCACTCATTCTTCAATACGCCTTTCCCTATATATATTAAACATATTTAAACTTTACAGAAACACACAGTCACTGGATGATGTCATCAGTGATTTCATTTGAGATGTCATCAGTGATGTCATCAGTGATGTCACTGACCATGTCATGAGTGATGTAATATGTGACGTCATCAGCAGTGCATTGCGGGGCGCGAGTTATAGTTAGCTGAACTAACTATAACGGGGAATTTCTATGGTTTTGTACGAGTGAAATGTCCAACTAACTATAACTGTCCCTAAAACCTATGGTTTTTCAGTGAATATATATATACCTATTATATTAGTACAGGTAAACAAAATAGAAAATCTTAATATAAATTAAAATAATATTTTTAATAATAGTTTTACATTATATATCTGTACATGAACATACATATATATATGTGTTTGTTTACAGAAGAATATATTTATGTATAGTTGTAAATAATATTTGAACATTTTTATATTACATTATATTTATGGTACATGTTAAAATATTTAATATTTACTATTTCTAACTATATAAATATATATTAAAAAGTGATATTTTTGTATATATTTCTTCGATATTACTGTAGAACAATATATTGTCTTCGATATTATTGTACTTACCTTTATAAGTATAGGGAGAATATATTTTTAACAACGATATTTAGGACTCAATACTTCTGTAGATATTATGTCATAGATCCAACTCTACTACATACAGATTTCATGCTGTACAAAGTTTCTATTATACAGGGTTGTGTGTCAGTAAAGTCTTCTATCCACAGGGTTCACTCTATAGAGATATTGTAGTAGACACTCTAGTTCCTGAGCAAATTATTTTATGGGCAGCTTTCAACATGTTTCAATCAGCTTTCAGATGGGCCAGAGTTTGAGTAAAGCCTTCTGCACACATCCTTCACCCTGTATACTGGTCTTAACAGAGAGGCCAGTCCCTCATGAATTTCTAGTACAGACACACATCATCCTTTACTTAAGACATATCATAGAGGTCTATGCCTGCGTAAACTGTTGTAAACAGAGTCTTCATTCTACTCAAGCTGTTAGGAGAGAAGTCAGTCTATGAATAAATTGTATTTGTCACATCTTTTCACAAGTTAAAATGTGTTATAGAGGGAGAATTCTCGCAGAAACCCTTACACACACAGCCTTCACCCTGTAAAGAGCTCTCAGCAGAGAGGCCAGTATCTCAGGAAACTCTTCTACATACAGATTTCATGTTGTACATAGGTTTTGTTATAGAGGTTGGATCACTGACATAATATTGACAGACACAATATCGACCTACCAAAATATTGGGACACAAATATCGATTACAGTAATATCGACATCCTATACTTATTTAAAAAAGACACAAATATTGACTACAAAATATCGTAAAACATTTACATCGATTTCAACATTATCGAAGTCAAAAATATCGTGATAAATAATATCGAACACATTAAAGAAAGCATACAAACTGACAATAATATTGATAACAAAAATATAGACAACAAAATTATCGAACAACAACTATATCAACATGTAAAAATTATTTATAATAACTCAAAACATACCCCAAAAAATATGAAAATAGCAATAACACACACAACATACATTAAATAAAAAAAATTAAAAATTAAAAACAATGTCATATAAATTTATAAATACACAAATATTATTTACTACTTCAAACATTATATATCAAATAAAATATAATTATTTAACATTTAAAAGATTATAAATAACAAATAATATAGTACACCACTTTTTATTAAAAAAAAAAGTAACTGAAACTTAATTAGCGTTTTCCATATATAGAAAACAACTACCAAATTAATTAAAACAAGGAGTAACAACCAATGAAATACACAAACAATTGAAATTACCCAATAAGATTGAAACAACAATTAATAAAACACTATATAAACACACGCAAAATCAACATTATTTTACCTTGCAACCAAAAAAGCAACAATAAGGAGAAACTCTGCCGGATTGCTGACACAACATTGAACTGCATTATAGAATACTCTAATTACAGCTCCACAAAGTAAGTAAAATAGCATTTTAAAACTACTGCTACTAAAACTTTTCTTAAAACAATTTTGTATGAACCAAATAATTAATATGTATTTTTTAAATTATATCTCCTCTACAGATAATTCTGAACAGAGTCAAAGAACTGCAGAACAGTGTGAAATGTCAATTTGCAAATAAGGCAAGTATTACTCTCAAATTAACTAAAACAATTTTTTAAAATGCCAAACAGAAGTACTAGCTAACCACAACTCCCCCTAAAAACGCAATTAAATACATTAATTAATATTACTCTTTTCTACAGTAATTTCTAAAGAAATACCAAAAGCAAACAGCAAAGAAAAAGCATCAGGATTGAAAAAAATCATCAAAATTCAATTTTGTAAGTATAAAATTGACAATGTACATGTTTTAGAAAATAAAACAGAACAGGAATACTTTTATTAATTTTTATATACATTTGTCTTAGCATTTGAAGCATCACCATGACTGAAGGGGCCCAATTTACTACTTCCCAGAAGAAAGGCAAATTGTTATTATGTTATATGGGGTATGTGTACATCCAAGAAAAGCAAACAGGGGACAAAGTTAACCGGAAATGTAGCAAATATTATTCTAACAAATGTTATGGAAGGGCTGCTACAAAGGCAACAACTGTATTATATGTTAGAGAGCATGACCACCCCCCTAACGTAGCTGAAATTGAAGTTAGAAATGCTTTAGAAAATATAAAAGAAATTAGCACTGCATCTCAAAAGCCCACAACAGTAATACTTAAACACATGCTCACCAGAGTCCCAGAGCATGCAACTGGCCAAATGCCCTCAATATCCTCACTAAAAAGAACATTAGCTAGAACTAAAAAAGCTACTGCTACCACCACACCTATCCCCAAAACTTTTGCTGAAGTAGACATACCACCTGAACTCACAGTTACTCATACTGAAGAACAATTTCTTCTTTATGACAATAAATCAGCTGACAAAAGTATAATAATGTTTGGGACTCCAACAAATTTACTAAAATTACAATACTGTGAAACATGGATGATGGATGAGACTTTTAAAATATGCCCCAAACCATTTAACCAGTTATATACAATACATGGACTTTATCCACATACAAACATCCCCTTCATATATGCTCTATTGCCAAACAAGCAAACCACCACCTATGTTGAAATTTTAACCGAAGTAAAACAAGAAACCAATAATTACTTTTCCCAAAACGTTATCGTTGACTTTGAACAATCAATGATACAAGCTATACTAAAACAGAACCCTCACACAGCAATCCAAGGTTGCTATTATCACTTTAACCAATGCATTTGGAGGCACCTCCAAAAATCTACCGAAGGGGGTCATTACAATGGCGGAAGGACCGCCACCGCCAGCCATGCGGTGGCGGTCCTTCCGCCATCGGACTGCAAATTTCCCCCCACCACATTACGATGGCGGGGGGTCCAGACTGCGACCGTGGCGGACGGAAAGACCGTCTGCCACGGAACTGCCACAGGTAATCGGACTGATTGAATGGCGGAGCGGTCTGCATGCATAAAATGGTGGCGGTGCCTAGCAGGCACCGTCCACCATATTATGATGCAGGCTGTGAGCCAGCCTTTCCATGACGGTGACACCGTCATGAAAAGGCTGGTGGAGATCCTCTTCGGGGGGCCCGTTGCGGGCCGCCAATGAGGGGGGTGTATGTGCACTGGGGGTACCAATGGTACTCCCCTATATTTCAGTGCACTAAGTGGCAGGCACTGTGTGGTGCCTGCCACGTAGTGCACTGTAATGCACAACATGCATTTTCAACATTGCAGCGGGTGCTGCTGTCAGCAGCACCCGCCGCAATGTTAATAATGCAAGATGCGACCGCCATGGTGGCGGTCGCATCCTAATATGGTGTGCGGAACCGCCGCATGTATTGCGGACGGTCCCGGTCACCACCATGATGGTGGACGGACTCCAATCCGTCCGCTATCGTTATCGGCCCCTAAGTGTAGAATATGCAACAAATAGCAGCTTTGCATATCAAATTAAAAAACTAATAGCACTAGCATACGTACCAATTACTGACGTATTTAAAGTCCCTACTACCAACAAAAGGAGCAACAACTAAGTCCCCTACTTGACTACTTTGAGGATACCTGGGTAGGAAGGCTACACAGATCTGGACACAGAAGACAGCCTAAATACCACATTCCATGGTGGAATGTATATAACAGTACCCTAAACAAAGAAGCCAAAACTAATAATGCTGTAGAAGGATGGCATAACGCCTTCCAAGCCACAACAGGAAGAACTACACCCACTTTCCATAAACTATTACAATCTATCCAAAAAGAACAAAGCTACCAACCACTAAGAATGAAACAGTCTATAACACAACTAGGCCCAAAACTAACAAAGCAAACTAAACAAATGTTTGAGTACTTACAATACAAAGTAAGACTCTACCCAACAACTAAAGGACTAGAGTATCTTGAAACAATAGCTAAAGCCTACTTTAAATAAATGTACCTAAAACCCCAAACACAAGTAATCTAAAAACAAACAGTCAAATAAATATTTTTTTAACTCCAAAAATATAATTATTTTGTCAAATATTTTAACTAATATTAAAAAAATTGACATAATAATTATATTTTATATAACATAAATAACAATAACAATTACATTATAAACATTTCCCTCCCACTATAAATAATTTAAAATTGCTTACTGTTTTCGTAGCTGAAGAACGGTAATCCAAACTGCCATAAACAAATCCACAGTTGGTTAAAATCCTAATAAGTGAAAAAATAAACCCCCCAAAAAATGGAAAAATACAACTGTAGAAAAAATAATCCATCAGCAATGGGTCCACCAACGATAAACCATAAAAATCCCGAAAAATAGATTAAAAAAAAGAAATGCTCCAGGAAAACTCAAAAAATTAAGGAAGTGTAAAATAATTATTAGTTTACACAAAAAAAACGTATTCTTCACGATAACTTCCAATTGACAAAAACCTGTTAGGAAATAAAACAATCCCTCCCGCACAAATACACATATACATTATATCATATTAGAAATAAATACAACACTAACATCAAACTTTAAACAATATTACACATATCTATCAAACACTAACACCGACCGTTAAACAAATTAACCGCATTTCGCATACTTATAATTTAAACATATAACTCACCAAAAACTGAAAAACCTAACACTACATACACTATATAGTACGACACTACCTTCAAATTAACCCTAAATTAAAGTTTAAATAAAGAAAATTAAACTTACCTTAACCGATGCGACGCAGCTTCCAACCGCGAGCTTCTCCCCTCAGAAATGACCTAAAAGAAAACCGATAGCTTACAAAATACAAGTTTAGGGCCCAATTACGATGGCGTACGGAAAAGCTCTCCGACGGCCATGGCATCGGGAAAAATCCCCCCGCATGACCTGCGACATTTCCGTCAGTCAAATTACGATGCAATGTAGGCAAAATCAGACCGCGGCGGACGGATGTCACAAAAGACCATCTACCACGGTCGGAAAAGCTGCAAATCCGACCGCGGCGGACAAGGAAAGCTGTTCAACGGCTTGAAAAGGCTGTTCCTGCCGCGGCATGACCGCACGGCCAATTACGATGAGAATGCAGAGCTGGCGGACCGAGCACTGCGTCCAACCGCCGCGCACGCACATAGGCCAAATGAATGGCGGATGGAACCAACTTCACAACAACGCCCGAAGTGTGCCTGTACTCCCTGCCACCCTCAATCACAACACACACGCCACAATGATACACTCCAACCTGCTCCTGGTAAGGAAAGCCATGCGCAGCATGGAAGAGGCATCTGGAGGTCATCACTCATGTGGACACACCCACATACCACAGTATAAAACCAACCCCTTCCTGGACCAGCATCCTTTGCACACCACAAGAGAGACAGGACACCATTGACTCACACTGCACAACATCGCACCCACCTATCTCCACACAACACCACTCTCACCCACACACCCCACACACTACACATATCTCCACCACTACCTTGCACCCTGCACCCCTCATTCATTTGCACCATGCCCCCCAAGAAAATGCCCAAATTCACCGACTCAGAGTTGAAAGTGATGGCAGATGAGATAATCAGGGTAGAACCACATTTGTTTGGGCACCTGGACCAACACACCCCACTTGCGCGCATGAATCAGATGTGGGCAAGGATCCACAGCAAAGTCAATGCCGTAGGGACCACCCTATGCACTGTGCGTTACAACAGGAAGCGGTGGGGTGACCTCAAGGGCCGGGTCAAGCTTCGGGCCCAGAGGAACCATGCGGCGGCCCAGAGAACTGGTGGCAGCCCTCCCATCCCACCACCAACCTTCACTGAATGGGAGGAGAAGGTGCATGCCATAATGCATCCAGAGAGTCTCACATGAATCGAGGGGTGACTGGAGGCTGGTATATACCAACAAAATGATCACATCACACTACAATGCACCGTTGTGCACAACAAGTGAGCTCCAATCGCCCGCCCACATCAAACTCATGTGGAATGCACGCTTACAATATGAATGGATCACAAGGACAGCATTTCCTTAATCAGCTCAACCTCACAGGTAGGTGGTCAGCTCATACACCCTGGCCTCCCTCCCACACAGCATGGCTCACCCTCCCCACCCCACAGCCATGTGGCAGCTAACTCCGTCGACAGTGCCTCCCAACAGGTATCTAGCCATCTCACTGGGGAGGGTGATGTTGAGCCCTGACAGCAAGACCACAACTCCCATAAGGCCCTCTGTCTCCCCTCACAAACAGCATGGAGCCAAATGACCCCACATCCCACACTTGCTAGCCAACTCTGGAAACCCCTATAACTTTTTAGGCCGTGCACATACAGCTAATACCATCAAGAGGCCACATGATTCACAGTGTCATTGACGAAGTCACATGCAACTGCAAAGCAGAATACAAGAACGCAACCACAAAAAGCCAATGTGCAAGTCACATTGCCTCAAAGCAGAAAGACTCGGGGCAACACAACACATGCATGGAAACTCTGTCAAACCTCACAAACCACAGGAGGTAAGCACAAAAAGCACAACACAAAACATGAAGTGGCGGCATAGTAGTCAGATACACATAGAAAAGACACAAATGTCCAAGCATTAACAGAATTGGATGAGCAACAAGTTAGTACCAGAGGACATGTCCTCGGAAATACAACATCGGTACAAATGAAATTGGCCCTTTAGCCATGTCACATCGCTAACGAGCAATGTAGGTACCCAGGGCTTTAAGTGGGATGAAAAAACTGGGGGGTCTCCCAAAGGGGCCTGGCCAATGTAATTAAGGGAGTGGCCTAAAAACCTCTGACATAAATCTGGGCTTAGCATATTGGGCTACCCCACTAGCATTTTTCTGTCACTGCCATTGCACCCAGATATATGATACAACAAGTAACATGATACCTACTACAACTCCGGACTACTGGCCTTGGCAATGTTTGCCAGTTGCATAAGATAAAGAAGCAGCAATTATGGCTTGCATCTAACACTGGAAAATCTTCCACTCAAAGCCCTGATGACACCACAACGATGTTGCTGCACATGAGTCTCCAAAGGAGTGAATTCCAGAGACAAAATGAATCCTTAAAGGATTTCACTTCCCCACAACGCTCACCTGGCATGACGTCATGCCGTAACTACTCCACCATTGAGAAGTGAGGAGTGTGACCATGTGCACATCGATGTGCCTGATATCAATGCATTCCAGCTAAAAGAATGGACCGCCGGTGGCAGGGCACAAAACAGAGCACGAAAGAGACCCGTACCGAGGCCCCCATAAATAAATGACGGTTCCCTGCACCGGTGAGACCCGGCCCACTTAAAGCCCTGTATGTACCTCAACATCATGTGCGACTGATGACATACTGACATGAATGCCTAGTAATGCCAAGGTAAAAGTCATGTCATCTCACATTAAATGTGCCAAACATGAACATCAAAGTAGTGCTGTGTGCCGAACATGCTGACAATATAACCTCGCTCCAACAGGTGACTCACTAGCAACAGCGGGCGACCGTGCCATGGACGAGGCCAGCCAGCCCCCCCCTCGGAAGGTGAACCCTCGGATGCAGAGTCCCTGGTCTGTGCAGGTGAGGAGGACCTACATGGCCCCTCCGGCATGCCCAGGGTATGCCATGCTCTGACCCTTACTGACACCCCCCACCATCACCACGACTACCACAACAGCTACACCGCCAACGCAGACCCTTGCAGCAACGACCTGTGCGTCAGCCACCTCCACCATCACCACCGCTGCCTCCAACACTGTCCCTTTGCCAGCAGTTGCGAATAACACCAGGCACACCGGGTATGCTGGGGATGGTGTGCGGCGGCTGCGCCAGGCAATGCCACATGTCCGTGGTTTCAGGGCAGGTGGGAGGACAACTGGGGGACAGTCACAGGAGGACAATGAGACAGAGGCCCTGGACACCGTGCTAACTGTCCTTGGTGCATACCAGCAGAACCTGGGACAGATGGGCCAGGGCCTTGAAGTACTGCGGGAACAGCGCCTGCTGCAGAGGTCCATGGACACTCGTTTGGGACATATTGCTGAGTACATGGGCCAGCTTGTGGGTGTCCTGAGGGACATGCATGCAGCACAAATAGCTGGCCATCCCCCCGTGGCCAGCCGGATGTTAGTCACACCACCGCAGCAGCAGCCACAGGGAGGGGTGAGTCACACCACAGCGAATCCTCAGACACCTCTGAGCATGCAGCAGGTTTCCCCCCTGGCAAACGGCTGAGGGGGCATCCCAAAAATACCCCGGGATGATCACGTGGCACAGCACGTGCCGTACCAGTTCTCGGAGCAACCGCTGATGTCACCACTGTAACACCGAACATTGACTTTGTTGTAAATCAGAACCCACATTGCCACAAGGATGGGAGTGTTCTGTTTTACTTTTGGACTCTACCATTGTGTGTCCTACACTAACGATCCATGTACCATCACTTTCAAATTCACCTCTCACCTGTCACACATTGGCCAAGGAACACAACTCACAACAGTATGCCTTGGTGTCAGGAGCATTTTCATTACAGTAAGTATCATGTTAACACACATTGCAATGTATCCGAATATGCAAAAGCGAAAATCCAATGAGAGAGTGGAGGAAGTTTGAAAGACACAAGGAAATAACAGTGCGTTGACATATTATGGAATAACCCCAAAAGCACACCACTAGGCAACACTGTACAATATGCCTTCCAGAGAACACCGGCCAACACCATCAACATGGACAGTAGGGGGACTGGAGCACACGACTACACCTCCCAATACAGTTCACCCCTTAGCACCCTGGTCAATGCAGTTCAGCTGAAATGCTTACTCGTGTCAACGTTGTCGTGTGTCACCAAGGTTGGTGCAGGTCAGTGCTGTGATTCCCTAGACACATGTGTGTTGTGTTATCATCCTACATCAGTAGAGGTAAGATACATTGTGATCGGTGTCTGCTGAGGAAGCTGCCACAATCTACTCGGGTCTCTGTTCCTCTCCCTGCCCAACTCAGGTGAAACACCTCAGTCCCATGACAAGTAAGCATCATGACTGAACTGCATCTACCAGAATGCTAAGGGATGAACTGTGCTGGGAGGTGAAGCAGTGTGCTCCCATCCCCGTAATAACATCAACATGGACATGACGGAAGTTGTCACAGATCACATAGCGCAGACTAATGAAATCCTTAGCAGTGTACCCACAGGAGCCAGCGTCACACCACATCCTGTCATGTGGACGATGGTGACATTGTTGCATTTACACACTCAAGTACTGTTGTACATCATAAGACATGTGCAATTTATGCATGTTTCACCACATGAATACCAGTTCCTGACAACATACTCACGCCAAATCTATTTTCCAAACGTACTTAGCTGTTCCTGCATGAGCACAACAGCTGCGTGCACAGGCCAGGCGTCACGTATATGGGAACAGTTGCACAAAAAGTCCTTTTTGTGGCAATGTTCTGCTAACTCCCCCATAAGTGATTGTGGATAGTAATTTGTGGCCTCACATTCCCACAGCGAAAGCATACTTCAATGAGTGTGCAGGCACAATGGGCTTCTGTTTAGACAAGTAGTTGCTCCCACACCAGCCCGGAGACCTTCGAATTCCAGGTGTCTTGACCGTCCCACGCGATTCAGTCACTGCTGAACACGGCTCCCCCACTATTTTCGCGGTGAACTGACACACAAATTATTGATAGCGTCTGATACTGAAGGCCGTTGCATAAGACTTGTGGGCTCTGGCCTTGTCCCTTCCTTCCATGATTTTCCGGTAGTACCACCGGGTGTCATTCCTCCAATTTGCACAATGCATTTAGCGGTTTCAGATCATTACTTTGGCTGTGCAGCTGAGCGCTGGTTCTGAGATTGCTCTCTCGCCATGTCTGACCGTCCTGTGGTCCAGGCCGAGCCCGTTCAGTTGCAACTGTACCATGACCGCATGCAGCTTCTCTTTGGATGTGTCCCATTGGCTGTGCTGGGCATCAGTTATAGGCTAACGTTCCGCTATGCCTATTTCACCTGCGTGCAACCTGTCTCTTCCTGCAGGAGATGTCTCTTTGAGTGGGCCATGGATGTCTGCCTTTCAAACACATACCTTGCTGACCTGGATCATGAGCTGTGGGTGACTCCTTTGTTGGTCCATGTGCAAGACTGCTTCGGTGAGACACGTTTATGGGATGCCTTTCTATGTGTCAGGCAGGCTGACAGCTGCGCCTGTGCGTTTGCGCAATGGCTCCTGTGCAATGCCTACATCGAACCTCTCCCAGGTTGCGATGGGATGTTCCTTTCAACCTCGTGGTGCGAGGAGCACATCTGTTCCTTCGTACTGCTGGATTGGATGGCGGTCCTCTTCGCTGAAGATGAATTGGATCGTCTTTTGGAACTGATTGCCTTCGAAGCTGCCTGTGCCTTCTTGGATTCGTAACTACTTTACAGCAACAGGAACTGTTGGTGACTAATTCAATTATCGTTTCCCTTTCTTCACGCCTCCTGACAAGAATTGTCATCCAGCTCTCTGACTTTGGCCCTGTCTGCATTGGCTTGGACTATGCTGAGCTCTGCGGTCTGTTTCACTTGGTACCACAGAACTGAGCAAGTGGAGGCTGTCATCTGACCGTCGTGGACATTGTCGTCTGGCATGAGCCCAGCTTCCATTATGCAGCTGTAGCGCACAAAGATTACATGGCGTTGTTGTTTTGCAAGTACCCAGGGATCGAGTCGGGGGTACACGCAGGTACACGGCGTCCCCCCCCTCTTTGCACGGGGTGGACGCCGTCCCCCCTGCCAGGACGTTGGTCCCCACAGGAATATGCTTAACTTGTCCCGGTGTACTTTCCAGAACCCGGGAAACGTTCAGCAGCACCTGCACGTTGACTGCTTTCCACTCCCAGCAGCAACGTGCAGGCAGCGAGTGAGCCTTTTTCACCTCCAGCCGGGTCAAGTAAAGGGGCCATCTGGCCTCTTTTGTTTGTACATGCAGACTGGGGGCAGCCTTGAACCTTACATGTGAATGTAGATGCCACAGAGAGAAACATAGGCACACAGCTTGCCTTCTCTTCACAGGTACTTAAGGGAGGCATGCTTTTGCCTTTGTTCTGTCCCTGTATATCAATGCAGACACTGTAAGACTGTCAGATGGGTTAGTCTGTCCCAGTATTTGCACAAATCATGTTAGTCGCACTATTTTCATTCTTTCATTGCGCTACTTCATGACGTTGTGAGGTCAGTTGCATTTTGTCTTACTTGGTCAGTCCCCCCACTTCTTTTTTTAGGACTTGTGCCCTGCAAGTACCTTAGTACATGTCTGTCACATCAGAGGTGTCCGCAGAGCTTGTTATCTGCGTGGTCCTGGAGTACTGTCTGAACATTCTGTCCATGGTCGGAGAACATTGTCCCTTGTCATTCTGTTCTGTTCAGGCCATAGCACCCCGACTCAACAAAGTCTCACAGCTTCAAGAGGACACGGATCCCCTTTAGATGACATGGAAATGCGGGCTAGATGCCCCACACTTGGAGGGTGATCCATCCAGTGATGTGAGCGACACAGCAAATGTGGTGTAAATTTCACCATATATAGGCTGAGTAATGGGTTCTGCTGACAAAGCCCATATACCAGGGACATCCCATACGACTCCTTCCTGCAAGGGGTGGGGGGATATGCTCGTGGTTCTACATCCAGAGGGATTATTGATGCGACATCTTGCTTCATGTTGAATGGATATGTCACTGTGGTTACTGGTTAGGTACTCATGCATTTTCAACGTTTTGTGGCATGTATGTTGCATGCTTTGACACTGTAGTAAAACTTCACATTTGGAAAAGTTTCTTGTCTTCAACTTGTCTGCTTGTGTACAGGTGCTTGAATGCCACAGAGTGAGTAGGAGAGCAAGTGAGGCAGTATGGCAATGGTGTCCTGTGCATAGGGGTGCCTCGGGGTGCTTAGTCCCTGCATGCACAAGTTCTCAAATCCTGCGCATAGTCCAGTATGTGTACGAGATCTCAGGAGCATTTGTCAGAGTCTGTGAGACAACAGCAAGGCACACAGACACAGTCATAGTCGCTCATTGTTGGATCACACTCAACGGAAGTAGTTGACGATGAGCTGTTGACGCTGGTCTAGGCCTTCTTCCTCACTACTGTCATCGTCACTGGGCATGTGTTGGTTGTGAGCGGGGGTAATGTTGCTGGTCCGCCAGATGTAGCAGTCATGTGCCGACCCCAGATATTCTGCACACACGTGTGGGATGATCTGCTCCGCCTGTCATACCACTTGCACGTTGATGGAGTGGTAGTGTTTGCGGTTCCTATAGATGGGTTCACTTGCCTGTGGTGGTACGAGGCCAATGTGTGTACCATCAATGGCTCACATCAACATTTGGGATGCCTCCCAGGCAGGGCCGGCTCCAGGAATCTTTATTTGTGTGGTCCAACGATGCTTTCGGGTGGGCCACTGCGTGCCCGATTTGTCACTTATGTCTCTCGCCAGGCCTGCTTCAGGGCCCTCCTTTATCTCTCCTCAGTTTTACAAGGGCCAGGGAGACGCATTCTTTCCTTTAAAATTCGCTTTCTAGATGTTATCACTCTCAAGAGGTGTGTTTTTTCCATAAAAGGTCCTCCTGATGGGAGGAGGAGGTTTCCTGAGGTGGGAGTATCAGGCAAGTGACACTTCTCATGCTCTCACTCATGCCCTCCTCCTCGGATTCCCTCTCTGCCACCCTCATCCAGCGCCCCTCATCTCTCCATAGCCACTCGCTCATGTGCAATTCATTTGTTGTATGGCGCTACTGATATCAGTGTAGGGTGTGACAGTACTTTACATCACGCACACATTGTACAGAGACAATCAATCATGCAAGTATGTAAGTGTATCAGTCTACAGGGAATGTCACGAAAGCCAATGAGGATTACAAGGTGTAGTAATCACATGTCATCCATGCTGGTGGGCAGGATTTTTGAGGGCGTTTGGTCTGGAGGAGCACTGACTCAGGACGTGAGTGGGAACATTTACAGTCAATGGCAGCTAGGCACACTGCATGCCACACCAGTATGTGTGTTGGGAGTGCTAGGGATTACATGTATGTCTGATTTGCATTCAATGGACACCTCTGATTGTCTGCCTACGTTACTGACCCTTCACAAGACGACCCCTGGCCAAGAGACGCCAGTCAGATGTCAAGGGATATTCAAGCGGGGTTCACAGGTTGGATGTTTAATTACACAACATTGGTACAGTGCGAGAGGCCTTTGTCCTTTTTGACTCCTTCCCTCATTTAAGTCCATCTGGCCACAAGGCAGGACTATGTATGTAATTTCACTCTCCTTTCCTTGGACATTCCATGTGTGTGAAGACTTGGCTCACGGGTCACACTCTCTCATCCCTTCACAGTGTGGTGACCAGCTGGTCCCTGTTCTAGTTATTCTGATGTACCAGCCACTCCCAGAGGGCTGGCTTACCCCCCACTCCACAGCCATCCAGCACAGGCGTCACTGGACATGTGACCCCGCCACAAAACGGGTCCGGATGCTCGTGCCCTGGGCCAGTTCTCCTATACATGTACGGTGTCTGTGTGGTTACTTTATACGCATGGGGGCCTCGTGCCCCACAACATTACACATGGGGTGCACCAATCACTTTAGGCAAATGAGTTGTGATGTGTGATGTAATTCGCAGGTCGCCAATGCAAATGCAGTATGTGTTTGCATGCGCGTTAGCTGGCATCCACAGTGCTGACAGGCATTGGCCCCAATTGAATGATGCAGGATTGCGGTCGCAGCTTCCATGCCGCCGTGGTGTGGCACACACTATGCGAATGAGCCATCATCCAATGGGAGCCTTTGGCGACGTACATGTTTTGGTATTGCGGTGTGCGCGCTCTGCAACTGCGGGGCTCGTCATTGGCCCCAATTGCCTTCTGGGGCACCGAGGGTCTCTCATGGGGATTGGGTGGGCCTCGCACTTTGCATTTGGCAGGTTGCCACATTCATCGTGGTGCCGCCACGCCTGCTGGGAGTTGTAGTTGTTTAGGGGTTGCATGCGTGGAGATGTTTGGTATGTACCTCTGCTGTTGAGCGCGGCGGCGTCTTGTCTACCGGAGGTGCAGCAGGTATTGCAGTGGGAAGGCCTGTGGCGCAGGATCCATGGCGGCTAACGTGGTTTAGATGGGTTCTGTATCGGCTCTTCCTCTCCGTTGTTGTGTTTCCGCCATCCGCAACGTGGTGGTTTTTACTCCGCGGTGGGAATGGCTGTTTGCAACATTGTTATCGGGTTGGCGGACGGAACGTGTTTCTGCACGCCAGTCCTGCTCTATTGGCTCCGTCCGCCACCCTTGCGTACGCAAAAAACGTGCAGAGCCTGACAGGCCGCGGCGGACGGTAAATGGCCTCTGTAGGACCATTGTAATTTGGTGGTCCCAATGACCGCACCTGTAGCGGGTAAATTGATGTTTTACGCCACCGCCACCAGCACGGTTGGGCTTCCGTCTGTCATCGTAATGGGCCCCTTAGTTTAAAAATGGCTGCCTTAAATAATAAAGATTTATATTTTTCTTTATGAAAACTATTATACATTACAAATGCAGTACTGTAAATTTTTGTAAAAATACTACAAAATAATAGTAATGTATAAAAAAAGTTTGAGATATTATTTCTAATGTAAAATTATACTAATAAATATTATTAAAAAATGTATATGCATTAATATAATTAAACAAATATACATGTAATGTACAATGTACATTAAAAACCTATACTATTTTTAAGTAATGTGAAAAAATGTATTAATGTCACGAAAAATGTTTGTGTTTGCAAAAAGACATGTGCTAATTAATATTATTTATATTAAAAATATAAATAATATTAACAAAATTATAACATGATATTAAAAAATAGAAATAATTATAAAAATGTTTTCTAGAAAGATTTGTTAAAACATATATTTTATTATCAATGTACACTATATGTATTAATGTAAAAAATATGTACAATATAAAAAAGTATGTATCTACTGTCACCAAAAACATGATATGTTTTGAAAAATGTACAAAAAGGAATTAATAACTACTTCTTTGTTTTTATAAAACACTATAATGTAATAGAATAAAAATGTGTAATCCTTTTTTCAATAATATAATATATAAGTGTATAAATATTTACAAAATATATAATATTTCAAAATGTAAAAAATCGATTTTTTTCCTCTGCTGAACAATATATATTAAACATAGTTAACAAACGAAAATACTTTTTCTTTTTTTATCAATCTTACATCATAAATAAAATTATAAATAAAATGTAAATATGTTTCTGTATTTATTTTACCTGTTTTGAAAAATTGAATATATATTAAAATATACATATTACATCAATGTACTTTAAAAACCATTATATTTTTACAAACATTTACAACTATGGGCCCGATTCCGATGTCGTTCGGAAGGCCTCCGAATCGGATTTGGCTTTACCGGACCCGATTTGTAGCCCTTGTTTACGACCGAATCGTACACAAGTCCAAACGACCAAGTACGATGCGAAGATCGCGTAATCGCCGACCGAATCGTTTCCGAACCCGAACCGCTCCATACATCTTGTTTGTAGACAAATCGTGCCACGCAATGGAGCCGATTTCAGACCGAGCGAGTACAAAGAACGATTCGGACAGCCGCTTCGCCTCGGTCTCAGCGAGATGAAACGGCTGTCGGAAGAGTACTTTGGGGGGCCGTACCAGGCCCCCCATCACCCGGGGCCCTCCGAATCTGTCACACCTGCCCCGATCTAGGCATGCACAGTGTGGCGGGCACCATGGGGTGCCCGCCACAGGGTGTATGCTTTTCCCCACCCACCCATTTTCTGCTATGGGAGCCTGAGTACAGGTCTGTACACGGGCTCCCATAGAGTTCAATGGGAGTCCGAGCGAACCGAGTCCGTAAGCATACGGCAGCATCGTACTCGCTCGTTCGGACTCCCAGAGCACGTCTCGCTCGGAAAGCCCTCAAGATCCGAGTCGTACGGAGGGCTTTCCTAGCAGATTGGAATCGGGCCCTATATCATTATACTTACACCATTATATATATTTTTATATCTTAACTATTCCCACTATAGACTACATTAACTCACAGAAGGTGTTGAACACTAAACATATGTAATTTACTATTCCCACTCAAATTTTTATTAAGTCAGGGAAGGTGCTGGATACCAAACATATATAATTTACTATTCACGCTCCAATATATATATATTAAGTCAGGGAAATGCTGGACACCAAACATATATAACTTACTATTCCCACTCCAAAATACATTAAGTCAGGGAAGGTGCTGGATACCTAACATATATAATTTACTATTCCCACTCAAATTTATATTAAATCAGGGAAGGTACTAGACACTAAGGGGCCGATTCCGATTCGGGCCGGAAATCTCTCCGACCGAGCCGGACCCGGAGAGATTTCCGACCGAATCGGACCCGTGCAGCCCGACCGAACGAGTACGATGTGTCCGTATGCTATCGTACTCGAGTCGGTCGGACTCCCATTGAAGTCAATGGGAGCCGGTCGTACAACGCGTACGCGGGCTCCCATTGCCTCAATGGGTGCGAGGTGAACAAGGGCGCCCCCTACAGCAAGTACGTGGCGAAGCGACTCGCGCCGTACACGCACAGGTAGGGGGGACCCATGGGTCCCCCCTGTGTGCGACTCGCGTGGCTACACATACAGGGGGGTCCGACACGGACCCCCGAAGTACGGCTCTGACTGCTCTTTCGAGCCGGACGGCGCGTGTCGGTCGGACTGCTCGCGGCGCGCATCGTACTTACCCGGCCGGGGAACGTCTCCATTGCACTGTGCGAGTCGTGTCCGAGCAAGTAGGTCAGTGCGGTTAGACCCGGGAACGAGTCGGTCGGAGCGGTTGGGACGCCCGAACGAGTCGGTCGGCGAATTCGCATCGTACTCGCTCGTCCGGATGCGCGTACGAATCGGTTCGGGAAATAGGGCTCCGTATCGGATCCGGTTATGCAGAATCCGATTCGGAGCCCTACCGGCCGAGATCGGAGTCGGCCCCTAAGCATATATAATTTACTATTCCCACTCCAAACTACATTAAGTCACGGAAGGTGCTGGACACTAAACATATATAATTAACTATTCCCACTCTAATTTATATTAAATCAGGGAAGGCGCTGGACACTAAACATATATAATTTACTAATACCACTCTAAATTACATTAAATCAGAGAAGGTGCTGGACACTAAACAATTAAAATTAACTATTCCCACTCCAATTTATATTAAATCAGGGAAGGCGCTGGACACTAAACATATATAATTTACTATTCCCACTCCAATTTATATCAAGTCAGAGAAGGTACTGGACACCAAACATATATAATTTACTATTCCCACTGCAATTTATATTAAGTCAGGAAAGTCACTAGACACTAAGGGGCTGATTCCGATTCGGGCCGGAAAACGTACCGACCGGCTCGGTATGGGAATTAATTCCGACCGACACGTACCGGCACTGCCCGATCCGCGGAGTACGATGCAATGCATGTGAATCACGACCGACTCGTACGGAACACAAGCCGAACGACCGAACTGCACGGAAAACAGCTATCCAGCCGGGAAACCACGCGAATCGAACCGACCGACACACACCAGGAATGAACCCGACAGAAACGTACCCGCGAACTCCGACCCGCGCAGTACGATGCAATGCGTGGAAAACCAGACCGAGTCGCACGGAGCTCAAGCCGTACGACCGACACGCATACAAAACCGAGCCGAAGCAACCCAAAACCCCGCGACCGACGCGTACGCCGCACATAAAACACAGCAGAAACACAGCTTGAAAGACTCTGAGAAGCTCGCACGAGACAACTGCAGCGTCCTACTCGGTCAGAAGAACGTCTCCTACATGCCCCAAAACTACAAAGGAAAAAATACAAAAAAAAGGGCCAAACAAGCAATGACAAAGTCAATAAATACTGGGGAAAAATAACATGGAACAAAGACACACCCACAACTCCACCCATATAAAGGCCACAAATCCCTACCATGATCCCTTGCAAATTCTACTGACCTGCCAGCACAGAACACCATCAGACAGCAACCACAGACACACCCACAACTCATCCATCACACAAGCCACACACCATTAGCACCTCCCAAATAGCACCCTCACATACACCCAACAAAACTGACACTCACCCACCCTCACCTGCACACTCACACACACATCAATCCCCACCACCAACCATCACCATGCTCCCAAAGAAGAATCCAAAGTTCCTAGACAGTGAATTGGAAGAGGTGGTAGATGAAATCCTCAGGGTAGAGCTACACTTGTTTGGTACACTGGTCCAACAGACCCCCATGTCGCAGAAAACCAAGATGTGGGAGAGGATCGTCGACAGGGTGAACGCACAATCACCATGTTTGCGCACAAAGGAAGACATCCAGAACAGGTAGTATGATGTGCGCAGGAGGGTCAAGGCCCTACTCAAGAAGGATTACACCTTGAGCCATCGCACCGGCAGTGGCCCTCCTGCCAAACCAGTATACCTCAGGCCCTGGGAGGAGAAGGTGCGGGCCATCCTACCACCAGAGAGCGTACATGGACTATCAAACATCCCAGAGCCTGGTGAGTACACAACCAATATACCCAATATCGTGTGACAATACACACACATCACTGTCAAGGGGATAGTCAAACCATGCACCGTTAGCAAAGCCACAGTAACCAAAACATAATCATCCCAAGATGTGTATGTTAGTTAGACAAACACAATACCTGCCATCCCATAGTGATATGTAACTGTGTCATGACATGTACAAACCTAACAACAAATAGAGCAAGGCAGTGGCACAAATCTAACCAACAAACACTGTCAGACATTTTGCCACCACTACAACACCAGTTCACAGGGAAGCTCACTGAAAGGAAGGAATTCTGTGTATGCTGGTGAAGTCAGTGTAGCCAATAGCATGATGGGAGTTGTAGTCACAGATATTGCTCACCCTCACAATTGGCCCATCAACACCACTCTGAACCATGCTCACATCACAGGGAGTGGAAAAGAACTGACAAGATGGCTGACACTGGGTACTGCTGTGGGGAGCACAAGGCCCTGCTGGGAACTGTGCACCAACCAACAGCAGGACACCACTGTCTGACACCCTGAAAGCAAACTTGCACTCCCTGCAATGGAAGCACGTTCCATGGTGGGATATCTGGCTGGGTGGGAAGGAGGACTGACAGCACTGACCATAGTTACCAGCAGCTGTTCTCACACACACCCTTAACACAAACTACACACAACTCACCTGGGAGAATGCATTGCCTCACACTCTAATTAAATATCCCACAAAGAACCACCACCCTGGGTTATGCTGTGTGAAGCACAGGGACACTTCTGGGACTTGTAGCCAAACTAACGCCAGGACAACACTGTCAGCCATCCTGTCAGCACAGGCACACTACCCCACAGGGAAGCAGAGTCAAAAGGAAGGAAGTATGGGCATGCTGGGAAGGGGGTGTAGGCAATAGCAAGATGGGAGTGGTAGTCACAGCTCAACATCCCCCACCCACATGGCCCAGCAAGCTCACACAGAAGCATGCACACCTCACAGGGAGTGAAAAGCCACTTCAAAGATGTCTGACACTGGTGCTCTGTTGTGGGAGCACAAGGCCCTGCTGGGAACTGGGCACCAACAAACAACAGGACACCACTGTCAGCCATCTTGCCAGTGCTGTCACACTCACACACAGTGAAGTCCACTCAAAAGGAAGGAAGTATGGGCATGCTGGGAAGGGGGTGTAGGCAATAGCATGATGGGAGTGGTAGTCACAGCTCAACAGTCCCCACCCACATTGGCCCAGCAAGCTCACACTGAAGCATGCACACCTCACAGGGAGTGAAAAGCCACTGACAAGATGGTCTGACACTGGTGCTCTGCTCGTGGGGAGCACAAGGCCCTGCTGGGAACTGGGCACCAACAAACAACAGGACACCACTGTCAGCCATCTTGCCAGTGCTGTCACACTCACACACAGTGAAGTCCACTCAAAAGGAAGGAAGTATGGGCATGCTGGGAAGGGGGTGTAGGCAACAGCATGATGGGAGTGGTAGTCACAGCTCATCATCACCCACCCACATGGCCCGGCAAGCTCACACTGAAGCATGCACACCTCACAGGGAGTGAAAAGCCACTTCAAAGAGGTCTGACACTGGTGCTCTGCTGTGGGGAGCACAAGGACCCTGCTGGGAACTGGGCACCAACAAACAACAGGACACCACTGTCAGCCATCTTGCCAGTGCTGTCACACTCACACACAGTGAAGTCCACTCAAAAGGAAGGAAGTATGGGCATGCTGGGAAGGGGGTGTAGGCAATAGCATGATGGGAGTGGTAGTCACAGCTCAACATCCCCCACCCACATGGCCCGGCAAGCTCACACTGAAGCATGCACACCTCACAGGGAGTGAAAAGCCACTTCAAAGAGGTCTGACACTGGTGCTCTGTTGTGGGGAGCACAAGGCCCTGCTGGGAACTGGGCACCAACAAACAACAGGACACCACTGTCAGCCATCTTGCCAGTGCTGTCACACTCACACACAGTGAAGTTCACTCAAAAGGAAGGAAGTATGGGCATGCTGGGAAGGGGGTGTAGGCAATAGCATGATGGGAGTGGTAGTCACAGCTCAACATCCCCCACCCACATGGCCCGGCAAGCTCACACTGAAGCATGCACACCTCACAGGGAGTGAAAAGCCACTTCAAAGATGTCTGACACTGGTGCTCTGTTGTGGGGAGCACAAGGCCCTGCTGGGAACTGGGCACCAACCAACAGCAGGACACCACTGACTGACATCCTGAGAGTCAACCTGCACCCACTGCAAGGGTGGCATGCTTCATGGTGGGATAACTGGGCTGGAGGGAGAAGGATGTCCGGATGTCAACCAAATACCACCAATGCTGGCCATGCACACACCTCAACATTCACATTGAAATGCTTCATGTTGTCAGGACAATGTGCCACACCAATATAATATCAACCTCTGACTGTGACAACTTAGGACAATGCAATGTACAGGCCCGCATCCAGAGGTACAGTCACAACTGTCAGGTGTTTGAACCATTGATGCCTGTAGAAACATAACATACATTGTGTGTCTCTTCCAAAAACAGGTGATGATGGGGACACAGCAGCAGACGATGAGGAGTCCCTGTCCCAGGCTCCGGGGGACCCTGAGCACTCTGGTGTGGAACAGCCTCTGCCCTCCTCGGATGGCAAAGACCTACCTGGCCCCTCCGGTGTGAGTCATCATGCAGCACCAGCAGGACCACCATCTGCACCCCCTGCACCCACTCCTCCAACAACTGCCAACACACAGACCACCCCCGCCGACACGGACAGACCAAGGACCACCAATGACAACAGCACAGGGACCCCGGCCCACCGTGAAGCAACGGACAACAACCCCAGTACCAACCCCCAAGGGGGCCTAGGATCACCTGTGTGTGCCACCGCAGGTCCCGCAAGTGTGGCCAGGGGTGGTGGGAGGGGTGGTAGGCAGAGGTCGCTGTTTGCAGAGGGGTCTGGACTGCATGATGACCCACAACTGGTACGCATTGCTGAAGCGTACCAGAATAGCACCGGAGAGGTCAGCCAGGTAGTGGGGATCCTCAAGGACATGCAACAGCAGCAGGCTGCCCATCATGCCCGCTTGGACTCCCACATGTCCCATGTGGAGACACACATGTCCTGTGTGGAGACACACATGTCTGGCATGGAGTCCAAGTGGGACACATTGCAAGAACTGACAGCGGTGCATAGGGACATATTGACATGCCTCCGCCAGATTAGCACCAACATGGCCACACCTCCCTGTGTGCCCACAACATCTGGTGCCGCAACAACTGCAACTGCCACAGGGAGGGAGGATGACTCTGGCGGAGAGTCCTCTGCACCGCAGCAGCCTGCACGTGAGGGTCCCCCCAAAGAAGAGGGGTCGTCCGAGGAAGGAGAACTGAGAGGCCGATGGCCATGTACATCCCCCAGGAACCCAACACCTGTTCTGGAAATCCACCTTTGTGTGCAAACTGTTCACCCTGTCGAATGCAACCCAACTCTCCCACATGACATGGGGACTTTAAGTTGGACCAATGTATCAGATGACTGTGGACCTTTTCAGGACATTTCTGCTACCAACACTTCCAACTCATCTGGGAACTTAGGATTCCAATCCCAAAGTACAGCACACACCATCCTGTGCACTATCCTCACACATGTATGTAAATAAACTCACTAATACACCATACTTACCTCTGTTGTGATTCCAATGTTGTTTCTGTCATGGAGATGATGATCTGCTAAATGACACTGTGCATGCTAACTGCTACAGCAAGTTCAACACCGTCATGTGAGTCATGGCGACGTGACACATATGAGGGAGACACACCACTAGGGCTACACAACACATACACACCAGGGCCATCTGACTCATCGCCTACACTGATGTTGCCAGGAAATACAGTGGAATGCACAGACACCACACCTATTCACAGTCTGTGTTAACTAGCCCACAGGTGAAGTAAGCTAATGTCAGTCAGATGTGTGACCACAGACAACGCACATCCCAAAGTGAAGCACAGGTTTATTACACATTTGCAACATGTTGTTTCCACTACAGATGCAAGGTAATCCCACGTGGCAGTGGCCACACAGTCAACAATTGTAGAAGAAATAAAGTCCAGGGGTGTGGGGCACATCACCTGTAGGGAAACGACTGCTTCCACCCTGGAAGTTGAATCATGGTGTCGGGGGATCCGAGTGGACCAAACAACTCTGAAAGCACCCTGTGAAGGACAGACATGACACACAGTCAAAAGCACTGAAGAACAGGACAGAACTGCAATACTCATGCCCAATACATGTCACAAGATACCTACACAAAACCAAGTTAGCATGTCAACACTGTTGGGGAGGACAGACTACCTGTAAGGACACATCGCTGCACGCATACAGTCAAGTAGCACATGGCCACACTCAAACAGCAACAGAGCACCACCAACACATATCATGCAAACTCAAATCATTGACATGACAACTCTGGATACTCACATTCAGCTGAAGAAGTTGGTGATGAGCTGTGTGCGGACATCACCATCATCATCATCATCATCATCACTGGCATCGTGGCCCAGGCCAGGATCCTCCACAGGTGGCGGATGTTGGTCATCGTCATCCAGGATGAGAGGCAACTCCTTCCGCACTGCCAGGTTGTGTAGCATGCAGCAGACGATGACAATTTTGCACACCTTTGCTGGGGCATATGGGAGGGCCCCTCCTGTCTTGTCCAGGCAGCGAAAGCGGCTCTTCAGGAGACCAAATGTCGGCTCGATCACTCTCCTGGTCCGACCATGTGCCTCATTGTAGCGCATCTGGGCTGGTGTCACAGGGTTCCTGAGGGGTGTCAGCAACCACGGCATGTTGGGGTATCCAGAGTCACCTACATACAGACAATTGCACATTAGCTGAGTTGGGTAAAGAGGGTGGAATACAACATTGCAGAACACACACAATGGTAAAAAGTCAGTACACACCGACAAGCCAGGCACGCTGGTTCTGCATCTGTGACATCATCCTCGGGATGCGACTACTCCTCATCACGTAGGCATCGTGTGCAGAACCGGGGAAACGTGCACACACATGTGAGATGGTCATATCTGCAAGACATACCACCAGAGCATTGATAGAATGGTAATGTTTCCGGTTCCTGTATGCCTGTTCATGTGCCTGTGGTGGTACCAAAGCCACATGTGTCCCATCAATGGAGCCAATGACATGTGGCATCCTCCCCAGGGCATAGAAGTCACTCTTGACGTCAGTGAGTTGTTGACGTTTAGGGAAATAGATGTACTGGTTCAGGTATCTCAACATTGCCTCCAAAACATCGCGTAGCACACGGCTGAACATGGTCTGTGACATCCCACCAGCAGACGCCACAGTGTGTTGAAAGGTACCAGTGGCAAAGAAGTGTAGGGCTGCCATCACCTTCACCTTGGGGGTCAGCGCTGTAGGGTATGTCCGGCCAGGTTGCAAATGTGGGGCCAACCGCACCGTCAATTCCTCAATCAGCGGCCTGTTGAAGCGGTACCGTCGGATGCAGTCAAGTTCCACCATGGTTGCAAGGTCAGGGAATGGTCTATGGACAGCTGGTGCCCTGCAGTGCATAGGTGAACAAAGAAAGATTGTCAGTCACCCCACATATGTGTCATTGACCATACTCAATATCACATGATACATCATTACAAGACACAAGTACTTGATGTGTGTGGCGTTCTGTATGGACATATATGGCACCTACATGGCCAACATCTAACATCACAGTTCAACATGTGTTGACAACAAGTTCCAGGTCGTGCTATGGGAAATCATTAGGCTGTGTCACAGTACCCATGTACTGCTGTCACGTTCCAAACACACACCACAGTGACAAGTGAGGACAGATGTGCCACAGGCATCACAGCTCATTGACAGGTAGATTCCCAGGGACCCTGTATTGCCACATGGACAGTGGCATGACATGGCGTATCATGTACACGTCAGCAAAACAACCATGACTCCCACAGGTAGTGGCCCCTGTTGCCTCTGCAGGACAGACATGGACGTCTGTGACACACACACGCACAACATCAAAGTAGATGCACAAACAACGTGGATGTGGAGACTGTCTCCCATTGTGCACATTGAATCAGAGACATCTGAAACACAACATGCACACAGACTGTGGAGGGCCATCACTATTGTGGCAATGGGTCACCCTGTGATGTACATACCTTCCCACATGGGACTCAGGGTGTATGTGACATGACATACACATACACAACCTGGAAATGTGACCATGCCACATGCCCTGAACTGAACAGTTGCACATCACAGTGGTCATGTGCACAACACACAAAGGATTCTGTCCCCATGAACACGTGCACAGCCTGGGAGTGGCTGCCCCAAGTGCCACCAAAAAAACACAGGTTGACCCCCATACACACACAGGTAATGCAGCCTTACATGCCTTAGGATACAGTGTGAACAGGCTGTGGTGTTGTAGGTGTGCCCCTGAGTCCCTGGCAAGTAATTGTGGCTGGCATACGTTCACCAGTGACAACCATGGTGACATATGCAAGTTATTTGTACAGGGACGCGTTGTACAGCAATGGACCGATCGGTGGGCACGCATTGGCCATTGCATATGATGTGGACAGAAATACGCGTTGTACAGCAATGGACCGATCGGTGCGCACGCATTGTCCATTGCATATGATGTGGACAGAAATACGCGTTGTACAGCAATGGACCGATCGGTGCGCACGCATTGGCCATTGCATATGATGTGAATGGGTACGCGTTGTACAGCAATGGACCGATCGGTGTGCACGCATTGGCCATTGCATATGATGTGGACAGAAATACGCGTTGTACAGCAATGGACCGATCAGTGTGCATGCATTGGCCATTGCATATGATGTGAACGGGTACGCGTTGTACAGCAATGGACCGATCGGTGTGCACGCATTGGCCATTGCATATGATGTGAACAGAAATACGCGTTGTACAGCAATGGACCGATCGGTGTGCACGCATTGGCCATTGCATATGATGTGAACGGGTACGCGTTGTTTTTCGAAACACGTTGTACAGCAATGGACCGATCGGTGCACGCATTGGCCATTGCATATGATGTGGACAGAAATACGCGTTGTACAGCAATGGACCGATCGGTGTGCACGCATTGGCCATTGCATATGATGTGAACGGGTACGCGTTGTACAGCAATGGACCGATCGGTGTGCAGCATTGGCCATTGCATATGATGTGGACAGAAATACGCGTTGTACAGCAATGGACCGATCGGTGCACGCATTGGCCATTGCATATGATGTGAACGGGTACGCGTTGTTTTTCAAAATACGCGTTGTACAGCAATGGACCGATCGGTGCGCACGCATTGGCTATGGCCTGGCATGGCAACGGACGCATTTTCGAAACTTTAACGAGTCTGATGCAGTGAATTCAGTTGGCCACCCACAACAATGTTGCAAATTCATGGGTGTCATGAAGTTGAACTTTGAAGGATGCTGTGGGCGTGTATAAGTGGTGCAATTCCATGGATTGGCCAGATTCAGAAGATGCAAACGACTTGGACCTATCACTTTGGACACATGGGACAGTATCTGCCTCTGCAGCACACATATAATGCTGGCTGTTCCCCTGAGAGCTCACTTGCCTGCACTACATGCTCCAGGACGACATCTGCCACCAACACTGCTGCTGTCTCTGCATCCTCTGGCTACTGCAATGGCACGTACTGTGGAGAGAGCCCCAGCCTTCAGCACTGAGGAGAACCAGGCCCTGCTGGACAGCCTCCTTCCACAGTACAGCAAGCTGTATGGGAAACCAGGGGAGCAGGTGAGTGTGCTGTCCACTGCCTTACTAAATGTGCATGTTGTCTGACTAGCAAGACTTACAGTGTGCACGCCACTGGCTAGCATGCTCACTGAGTAGTTGTCACCCCCAAAGTGTGTAGTTACATGCACTGAACAGGTATAGTGCAGTAACAGTGCATTCCAACAAGGTTTGACTTCCCAGGCAATGATACCATGTGGTAACTGCTGGCAAACTGTCCATAGCCATAGTTGCACTGCCTGTGTACATCATATGCCCCTGTGATTGAGACATGTATATCCAAATGTGTGATGCACGGATATGTTGCATGTGTAGTAATGGCCTTTTCACTTTGTCATCCTCACAGGTTGATGCCCACCAGAAGCAGGAAATCTGGCTGACCATCGCCCGGGCAGTAAGATCCGTGGGGGTCTACAAGCGCCGGATCCGCAACTGCCAGAAGAGGTGGCAGGACCTTCGGGGCTGGACCCGGAGGATCGCAAGGGTCCAGCTGAAGCTGTCGCCTCCTCGCAGGAGGGGCGGACACCAGACCCTGACCCCCACATGCTCAGGATCCTGGCGGTGGTCTTCCCTGACCTGGATGGGCAGCTGAAGGCCAGACAGCAGCAAGGAGGGGGTGAGTCCATGACTGCACTGTGAATTTTGTCTGACATGCTATGTGCCCTCCTCTGGCCTGGTTAAACTTCCACAGTACATCAGTCTTGTGGTCCAGGACCCATGTCCCTCAATTGTGACATGCCCACTCCTCATCTGATGCCCAGGTGTGGCCCTTACAGTCAGGAAATTGTGTCATTTGGGTACGTTGGCCTTGCATTTTGCTTAGCTCAAGGTGGGGGACAGCATTTGTTGCCGTAGCTTTGTGGTGGGCTTCATGGGTGGGTCAATTGCTTACACAATGCCTGGGTTCTGACATGTAATCTGCGTGTAACTTTGATATGTGGTCCAATTGCTGATCTGACTCACCACATGTGCCTGGGGTATTTGGCACACACCCATGCTGCGGGTGGGAACAATGTTTGGGCCTCAGGAGTATGTATATCAAGTGTGTCACACATACCTAGCCACCTGCCTACTGTCCGGGGCTCATCTCTCTTTAACGTGGAGCAGGACAGTCATGCCCACTCCAGGCCATACAATACACTCTGTACTCCCACTCCCGTGTATCAGCTGACACATTGTGCTCAGTGAAATGTTCCCTCAGGTGTCTGCCTCTGTGTCATTGTGCTGTGGCTTCGTTGTCAGGACTACTGGGGTGTTTATCGGTTAGGGCTCAGCATGCCACCTGAGATGTGACCATAGGAGACAATACTTGTGAGACATATAGGTGTTTGATCACTTGACTGTGCAGACTGGGGTATGCGACTGTGAAGTTCAGGCAGCTGTTTCTCATTCACAGCAGACTGTGAGGTGCTCAGGTTCAGAGGGTTGTGTTTCATGTCTCCCATATGTCCAATTGGTATGACGTGGACAAATAAGAGTTCAGATGATGTGGTTTGTGGGGGATGGACATGTGCACTTGTCAGCTACAGAACTTGCATTCCCCATGACCTAGGATTGTGACACAGTGCAGACTGTTGTTGGCTGGCTGCCCTGCCCATGTGACTGGAGACAGTGATGTATGACTTTGCAGGCATGCCTGTGCCATGGCATTCAACTCCCTAAGAGTGATCCTGCAGGTGAGTGACATGTGCTACATGCACCCCATTGTGGCATTGACTATCAGGACATGGGTGCATCATGGTGTCTGGTGCTGGTATGCATCACATGCATTTCAAATTAGACTCTCGCCATCCCTTTATCCGGACACCTGTACTGACTCAGTGGCAAGAGATGTGATGTGTGCATGTTCACATACTTCACCGTGTTCTCTGCAATGTCCAACTACTGTGTAGGTGGTGCATGTGTCCACACTGGGGTATTACCATCCGACAGGCACCAGACAGATGGGTGTGAGGCCAGGAGGGATGTGAGTGCCATGGTTGACCATCGGACTGACAATTGGCTTCTCCTAATCTGTTTGAGCACTTTAGGCAATGTTCAACTAAGGATGCCAGGGCTTGCTCTGTAATGTGCTGTACTTACTGTGGTGTGTGCGGTCAGTGCAGGTGACTGATGTTTGTCTGTTTCCCTAATTGTTTGCAGATACATCCACGGCCACAGGAGGGGACAGCTCCACGGACCAGGAGGAGCTGCAGAGCCAGACTGGGTCAGCAGCCGATGAGTGGTCGGAGGGACCCAGTGGCACGGAGGGCGAGGGGAGCCACACCGAGGAGTCCTCAGCACCATCCACCTCAGCTGAGGACCACAGCAGCTCGGAGGATGACTCCCTTGTGGAGGCGGGTGTCAGCAGCCACCACACCCCAGCTAGTATTGCTGTCCCCGCCACCACCACCACCACCACCACCACCACTGCCCTCCCATCGGCTCCCATTCCAGAGGTCCGTGGAGCCTCCCGTGTTCGGGAGCATGTCTCCTTAGTGCCAGGCACCGCACCCCCTGCCCCTGTGTCCCCTGCTGCCCTGAGTGAGGAGTCTGTGTACTTACTTCGCCAACTCCATGTAGGGCAGACAGCAATGCTGAGTGTCCTCCATGCGCACACCACTCTGTTGACACAGCTGGTGTCGTTCATGGAGGGCATCTCATCGGGCATGTCTGCCCTACAGAGGAGCAATAAGTCCATGGACTCCTCCCTGACGGCAGCAGTGTCCCTCCTCCAACAGTCCCTCACCCCTCCTACCTCTGCCCCATCCACACTTCCTGGCACCCTACCTGTCCCAAGCACATGCACACCTGCACAATCACCCAAACACACAGACACGAGCAGCACAGGAACACCCAAAACAAAGACAAAATGTGCACGCAAGCATCCTCAGGGGACTGATACCACACCCACAGGGGATGGGGAACAGACACACAAACAGGCATCCACAGTCACTCTGCAGTCCTCCGATACCTCTCCCTCCAAGGCCCCTTCCCTTGCCTCACCTGCAACCCCACCTACAAAGCAGCTCTTCCTCTGTGACCTTGGCCTCTTCCCCTCCGATCCAGATGATCCAGCATACAGGGGGAAGAGGAAGTCCATCCACACAGTGGGGAGTGCCCCTAACCCCCGGACACCCTCCCCCAGGCACAGACGAACTGAGGCCCCCACCCGCAAGTCCCCCCGGACCCGGAAGAGCAAGACCCCGCCACCGCCCTGCAGCTCAACCACACAGTCTCCTTCCTCCATCCCTCAGGCCCCCACTACACAGGTTCCCCCACCACACCCTGCCCCAGGTTCCCGCACCCACAGATACACCATCCCCAAAATGATCCGGCCTTCTCCCCCTACCACTTGCTCTTCCAGCACCACACCCCCGCTGCGCATGTTTGTGCCACTGGTGTGGAGACCGTGTCCTCCCCCCTCTGTCCTGCCCACCTTACCTGAACCACATTCTACTCCCCTGGAGATAGGCACTGCAGTGGAGTCCACTACCACCCCGTCTGACTTGGGCACTGCAGTGGGGAACCTGTCCACTCCATCTGGCCAGCCCACTGCAGTCGTGCCAGCACCCACACCATCTGACTCATGCCCCCAGTTGTGCCGGCACACACCATGTCAGACACCTCCACTGCAGTTGTCAGTGACTCTCCAGCACCCACCACCCCTTCCCTGCCTCCTTCTGGTGAGCCCTGATCCTGTCCCTGCGGTGCCTGGCCTGCCCCCCGTATGCCCCTCCGAGGGGAATGTCCCTGGTCCGTAGCAGTGCAGGCAAGCAAAGGGTGACATCTGCCACTGTCACCCTGTTCGGACTTTACTAATGGACTGGCCATTGGCCTTTGTGTTTTTTCAGGACTTTCACTTTTAAAGCCACATATGCTGAATAAAGCTACTTTCTGTTCTCTAGTGGTTTTGCTTCAGATGTACAAGATGTTGATGATGCTAACCATGCCCTTGCTGCAGTGATGGTGATTTTTGATGTCTGGAAAATGAAGTGTTACTGTGCAGGACCCCATGTGGTCCAGGGGGAATGTGTCCTATCCTGGTGTGTATCCATGTCATCCTTTGCAGCAATATGAGGTTGTCATGTTTTCAATATTTGCCAATGGGATTTCCAACTTTTATTTGCAATGTCACATCTGTGGCTTACACCCCTGCACATCTGTTGTGCTTGCCATTGTTCAATTTGTCTATTTCCCTGACCGTGTGACCATCTCCACTGGTCATGCAAGTTTGGGCATCAATGGGGAAGGACTCATCTGTGTTATCAATGCAACTTGCTATACATGTGTGTTGGATCTGTGCGGATGATTTCGGTGACACTCCCATGACCCGGCTGATGTGACGAGAGCCTTCATTTTGTGCTAATTGTTGACTGAGTGACCAAGTGTTCTGCTGACATGATAGAGCCCTGCAGAGACAACGTATGGTACAGCTTTCCTTACACAGGAGTGGAGTCCCCTCATGGCAGTGTGTAATTCCGTGACATTGCCTGAGCCCAAGGTGTGTGTTGTGTGAGCATGTCTGTGTGTGTTCACTTTCATTTTGCTACGCAGGCTGGGATCCCTAGAGATGTTCCTGTTTGTGATGCTTGCTGAGTTGACCTATGTTCCCCCAAAATCTTCGCCCTGGGTTCTCTGGGATGTGGGTGCATGGCACATTACTGGTCATCAGGGTGTCATCCATAGGTGTGTTTGCTGTCAGGGCTGAGTTTGTGGGCAAACGCAGATGAGACACAGTCAGGATTCCCCTTGGCACTTGTTGGTTACACAAGTCATGTAATTTACAGTTTGTGGTAGCTTTCAGTGATTGTGACACGTTGTGTGTGTGACTGCTGCCACTCCTCAGGGTCAGAGCTGCAATGTTGGAAGTTGTCTATGTGTGTTCTTTGTGGGTGACCTTGGCTTCTTCATTGGTGTGTGACTGTGGCCGGGATCCCATTGGTTGGTGTGGATTTGACGTCATGCCCATGTACGGCGTACTGTGCAGTGTGTCAGACATTCACGAGTCTTGTTGACTGGCCATGTGTGATGGGTTTCTGCACCTTAGTTCCCACCACCACCCCTGGGATTGTCATGGGTGCATGTGCAATGTCACCAGTGCATGTGTGCTTCACTGCTGCACATTGGTGGAGATCAAGGTGTGTGGTGTTGAGTGTGTGCAAATGAGAGTTGTTGCACGGCTAGACCCCTACCTCCATGTTGGCCTTGGCTGACAGGCCGTGCTGATTGATTTGTGCTTGGGTAGGTGTGATGGTAGTTTGTTGCTCAGGACACATGACTGTGGTTCACAGTGTGAACGACATCTAGCTTTGTCATCACAGTGGGATTATAATGCAGGCCAGTGTCACCACAATGTGGGGTCCCTGGGGGTGGTGCTGTGGTGGGTCTGTCTCTTGCTGTGTTAGTTGCTGTTCCTACAAGCTTGTGTGACATGTGTAATTTGGGCTCCCTCTCATCTAACAATGCCTGATTGCCCACATAGGGGAATCCGATCCATGAGTTACGTTTGTGTGGCACTGTATACAAATCTGTGTAATTGTGATTCAGGCCTCCTCATGTGTTGTGTGGTTGCCTGGGGACACTGGCACACCCCCCCATCACCTGTTGTGTTTGATATGCAGTGTGAGGCTGCCTATTTGTGTTTGTGCATCTGCACCACTGCATTGGCATATCTTTAGTGGGCCATTGGCTGTATGTTGATTGGTGGGTTTCCCCTGCTGTCCCTGGGACTCCTAGGTCATCAGTCAGCACAATGATCATGGTTTGTATGTCCCATTGCTGCCATGGTATGGTATTTGTTCACCTCACATCTACAGTCTCCACAGGATATCTACATTTGTGTGCCCATTGGTGCAGATATGTGGGTCTGCATTATGATGGTCACTTCTGTCATTGTGTTATTGATGAATGTTGACAATGTCAGCCCCCATGGGTGATGTTTGTCTGCACATGGCCAAAGGTATGTCTTATTTGCACTGCACTGTTTGCCTCACCCAATCTATGTTGCTATGGGACACAAGCACTACTATGCCACTGATGTGTTTGTTGTTCTGTGACCAGGAATCATCCATGCTGTTTGGCATTTGCAGCTTTTTCCATGACAACACTTACATTTTGGTCACTGTGATGATGGGGGTTTAGACCCCATTGCCACAATGTTCAATATGTGCTTCAGCTATGGACCCCACACTTACCTTTTGGTCACTGTGATGATGGGGTGTTAGACCCCATTGCCACAGTGGTCATGGTCTGCTTGCATTGTGGAGGCTACACACATTTATGTGTGACACATGTGATAGGGGGTCACATTGTATGTTCAATGTCATGTTCAGTGTTGTAGGCATTTGACACAGACTACACACGCTTGTCATGGTGTTGGGGGGATGTGTTTTTCTGACATTCCTTATGTTGGAGTATGCTGGTTGTGTCATGCATTACCCGTCCTATGAGTAGGGGTGGTGTTGGTGGTAGGCATCCATCCCCCTATGAGTGGGGATGGTAGTAGTGACAGGCATCCAGCACCCCATGAGTAGGGGTGGTGGTAGTGATAGGCATCCAGGCCCCCATGAGTAGGGGTGGTGGTAGTGGTAGGCATCAATTCCCCTATGAGTGGGGATGGTAGTAGTGACAGGCATCCAGGCCCCCCTGAGTAGGGGTGGTGGTAGTGGTAGGCATCCAGCCCCCTATGAGTGGGGATGGTATTAATGACTGGCATCCAGGCCCCCCTGAGTAGGGGTGGTGTTGGTGGTAGGCATCCATCCCCCTATGGGTGGGGATGGTAGTAGTGACAGGCATCCAGGCCCCCCTGAGTAGGGGTGGTGGTAGTGGTAGCCATCCAGCCCCCCTGAGTAGGGGTGGTGGTAGTGGTAGGCATCCAGCCCCCCATGAGTAGGGTGGTGGTAGTGGTAGGCATCCAGCACCCTATGAGCGGGGATGGTAGTAGTGACAGGCATCCAGGCACCCCTGAGTAGGGGTGGTGTTGGTGGTAGGCATCCATCCCCCTATGAGTGGGGATGGTAGTAGTGACAGGCATCCAGGCCCCCCTGAGTAGGGGTGGTGGTAGTGGTAGGCATCCAGCACCCATGAGTAGGGTGGTGGTAGTGGTAGGCATCCAGCCCCCTGAGTAGGGGTGGTGGTAGTGGTAGGCATCCATCCCCCTATGAGTGGGGATGGTAGTAGTGACAGGCATCCAGCACCCCATGAGTAGGGGTGGTGGTAGTGATAGGCATCCAGGCCCCCCTGAGTAGGGGTGGTGTTGGTGGTAGGCATCCATCCCCCTATGAGTGGGGATGGTAGTAGTGACAGGCATCCAGGCCCCCCGAGTAGGGGTGGTGGTAGTGGTAGCCATCCAGCCCCCCCTGAGTAGGGGTGGTGGTAGTGGTGGGTATCCAGCCCCTCATGAATAGGGGTGGTGTTGGTGGTAGGCATCCAGCCCCCCATGAGTAGGGGAGTTGGTAGTGGTAGGCACCCGGCCCCCCATGAGTAGGGGTGGTGGTAGTAGTAGGCATCCAGCCCCCCATGAGTAGGGGTGGTGGTAGTGGTAGGCATCCAGCCCCCCATGAGTAGGGGTGGTGGTAGTGGTAGGCATCAAGCCCCCCCTGAGTAGGGGTGGTGGTAGTGGTAGGCATCCAGCCCCCATGAGTAGGGGTGGTGGTAGTGGTAGGCATCCAGCCCCCCATGAGTAGGGGTGGTGGTAGTGGTAGGCATCCAGGCCCCCATGAGTAGGGGTGGTGGTAGTGGTAGGCATCCAGCCCCCCCTGAGTAGGGGTGGTGGTAGTGGTAGGCATCAATTCCCCTATGAGTGGGGATGGTAGTAGTGACAGGCATCCAGCCCCCCTGAGTAGGGGTGGTGTTAGTGGTTGGCATCCAGGCCCCTACGGGTGTAACTGGCATTGGTGATAGCCATCCCGCCCCTATGGTTCTGCTGTTACTAGTGTAAGTCATTTCTGCATCCCTATGTGTGTGTGTTTTATGTCGGGTACGTGTCGTTTGTTTGTGTAGTGGGTGTTTAACTTACCGTCTGCGCCGTACGCGTCCGTACCTGTTCCGGTAATAGATGTAGAGTATTGGTAGGACCTGCGCGATGGGATTCATGGTTGGTTCATCTCGTTCGGCTTTCTCGTTGCTTCGACTCATACTCGTGGCTGGCTTGTTTGTCTCGTAGCCGTGGATCGTCTTGTGGCGCGAATCGGAGCTTATGTGCGGCTCTCCCGGATGCTCTGACGTGCCGGACGTAGCGACGGGTTCGGCGCGTACGGAAGGCGCATCGTACTGGTCCGGCCGGAAGATGCTGTGTTTTTGCCTCCGTGCGACTCGATTCTGCGTTTACGGATCCGGCTCGGGCGGGGAACAGGAGCTGGAATGGGTAAGTACGGCTGGGTCGGGATCTGGGCAGTTATGCACATCGTACTTGCTCGTTGGTGCGAATGTTCGAATCGGTCGGGAAACACGCGTTCGGCTTGTTTTTTTCCGGACGAATAGTGTTAGATGCGCTTCCTGCTGAAATCAGAATCGGCCCCTAAAAATCTATAATTTACTATTCCCACTCCAAATTACATTAAATCAGAGAAGGTGCTGGACACTAAACAATTAAAATGAACTATTCCTACTCCAATTTATATTAAATCAGGGAAGGTGCTGGACACTAAACATATATAATTTACTATTCCCACTCCAATTTATATCAAGTCAGAGAAGGTACTGGACACCAAACATATATAATTTACTATTCCCACTCCAATTTATATTAAGTCAGGAAAGTCACTAGACACTAAAAATCTATAATTTACTACTCCCACTCCAAATTACATTAAATCAGAGAAGGTGCTGGACACTAAACAATTAAAATTAACTATTCCCACTCCAATTTATATTAAGTCAGAGAAGGATGCTGGACGCTAAGCATATAACTTACTATTCCCACTCCAAACTACATTAAGTCAGGGAAAGTGCTGGACACTAAACAAATATAATTAACTATTCCCACTCCAATTTATATTAGGTCAGGGAAGGTGCTGGACACTAAACATATATAACTTACTATTCCCACTCCAAACTACATTCAGTCAGGGAAGGTGCTGGACACTAAACAAATATAATTAACTATTCCCACTCTAATTTATATTAAATCAGGAAGGTGCTGGACACTAAACATATATAATTTACTATTCCCACTCCAATTTATATTAGGTCAGGGAAGGTGCTGGACACTAAACATATATAACTTACTATTCCCACTCCAAACTACATTCAGTCAGGGAAGGTGCTGGACACTAAACAAATATAATTAACTATTCCCACTCTAATTTATATTAAATCAGGGAAGGTGTTGGACACTAAACATATATAATTTACTATTCCCACTCCAATTTATATTAAGTCAGAGAAGGTACTGGACACTAAACATGTATAATTTACTATTCCCACTCCAATTTATATTAAGTCAGGGAAGGCACTAGACACTAAAAATCTATAATTTACTATTCCCACTCCAAACAACATTAAGTCAGGGAAGGTGCTGGACACTAAACATATATAATTTACTATTCCTACTCCAATATATATTAAGTCAGGGAAGGCACTGGACACTAAACATATATAATTTACTATTCCCACTCCAAACTACATTAAATCAGAAAAGGGGCTGGACACTAAACAATTAAAATTAACTATTCCCACTCCAATTTATATTAAGTCAGGGAAGGATGCTGGACGCTAAGCATATATAACTTACTATTCCCACTCCAAACTACATTAAGTCAGGGAAGGTGCTGGACACTAAACAAATATAATTAACTATTCCCACTCTAACTTATATTAAATCAGGGAAGGTGCTGGACACCAAACATATATAATTTACTATTCCCACTCCAATTTATATTCAGTCAGGGAAGGTGCTGGACACTAAACATATATAACTTACTATTCCCACTCCAAACTACATTCAGTCAGGGAAGGTGCTGGACAATAAACAAATATAATTAACTATTCCCACTCTAATTTATATTAAATCAGGGAAGGTGCTGGACACTAAACATATATAATTTACTATTCCCACTCCAATTTATATTAAGTCAGGGAAGGTGCTGGACACTTAGGGGCCGATTCCGATCTCGGTCGGAGGCGCACCCAATACCATTTGGTCGGGAAAAAAGCCATGCGAATGCCTGTTTCCCGACCGATCCGTACATCATCCCGAATGAGTAAGTACGATGCGCACAACAGCATAGAATCCGGCCGAGTCGTACTCACCCAATCCAGGTCCTGTTCTCCGACCGAGGCGAATCCGGAAACGCCGAATCGAGTCGCACGGAAGGGAAAATGCAGCCCCGTCCGGCTGGACAAGTACGATGCGCTTTCCGTACGCGCCGAACCCGTCGCTACGCACGGCACGTCAAACCATCCGGGAGAGGCGCACGTAAGCTCCGATTCGCGCCACAACACGATCCACGGCTACGAGGCGAACACGCCAGCAACGAGGACGACGCGAAGCAACGAGAAAGACGAACGAGACGAACCAACCATGAATCCCTTCGTTCCGATCCTACCAATATTCTACATTTACTACCGGAACAGGCACGGACGCGTACGGCGCAGAAGGTAAGTCAGACACCAACCACAAAAACATACAACACGTACACGACACATCACACACACACAGAGGGATGCAGAATTTACTTACACCAGCAACAGCAGCACCATAGGGGCGGGATGCCCATCACCAATGCCACATATGCACACAGGGGCCTGGATGCGCACCACCACTACCACCCTTACCCAGGGGGCTGGATGCCTACCACTACTACCACCCCTTAGCCTGTGGGGCTGGATGCCTACCACTACTACCACCCTTAGCCATGGGGGTGCCAGATGCCCACCACTACTACCACCCTTACCCAGGGGGTGCCACATGCCCACCACCACTACCACCCTTAGCCATGGGGGTGCCAGATGCCCACCACTACTATCACCCTTAGCCAGGGGGCTGGATGCCTACCACTACTATCCACCCTTAGCCAGGGGGCTGGATGCCCACCACTACTACCACCCTTACCCAGGGGGCTGGATGCCTACCACTACTTCCACCCTTAGCCTGTGGGGCTGGATGCCTACCACTACTACCACCCTTAGCCATGGGGGTGCCAGATGCCCACCACTTCTACCACCCTTACCCAGGGGGTGCCACATGCCCACCACCACTACCACCCTTAGCCAGGGGGGTGCCAGATGCCCACCACTACTACCACCCTTAGCCAGGGGGGCTGGATGCCTAACACTACTACCACCCTTAGCCAGGGGGGCTGGATGCCTACCACTACTACCACCCTTAGCCAGGGGGGTGCCAGATGCCCACCACTACTACCACCCTTAGCCAGGGGGGCTGGATGCCTACCACAACTACCACCCTTACCCAGGGGGGGCTGGATGCCTACCACTACTACCACCCTTAGCCATGGGGGTGCCAGATGCCCACCACTACTACCACCCTTACCCAGGGGGTGCCACATGCCCACCACCACTACCACCCTTACCCAGGGGAGCCACATGCCCACCACCACTACCACCCTTACCCAGGGGGGCTGGATGCCTACCACTACTACCACCCTTAGCCAGGGGGGCTGGATGCCTACCACAACTACCAAATTACCCAGGGGGTGCCAGATGCCTACCACTACTACCACCTCTACCCATGGGGGGCTGGATGCCTGGCACTACTACCACCTCTACCCATGGGGGCTGGATGCCTACCACTACTACCACCCTTAGTCAGGGGGTGCCAGATGCCCACCACTACTACCACCCTTAGCCAGGGGGCTGGATGCCTACCACAACTACCACCCTTACCCAGGGGGGCTGGATGCCTACCACTACTACCACCCTTAGCCATGGGGGTGCCAGATGCCCACCACTACTACCACCCTTAGCCAGGGGGCTGGATGCCTACCACAACTACCACCCTTAGCCAGGGGGCTGGATGCCTACCACTACTACCACCCTTAGCCAGGGGGCTGGATGCCTACCACTACTACCACCCTTAGCCAGGGGGCTGGATGCCCACCACTACTACCACCCTTACCCAGGGGGGCTGGATGCCTACCACTACTACCACCCTTAGCCAGGGGGTGCCAGATGCCCACCACTACTACCACCCTTAGCCAGGGGGTGCCAGATGCCCACCACTACTACCACCCTTACCCAGGGGGGCTGGATGCCTACCACTACTACCACCCTTAGCCATGGGGGTGCCAGATGCCCACCACTACTACCACCCTTACCCAGGGGGTGCCACATGCCCACCACCACTACCACCCTTAGCCAGGGGGTGCCAGATGCCCACCACTACTACCACCCTTAGCCAGGGGGCTGGATGCCTACCACTACTACCACCCTTAGCCAGGGGGCTGGATGCCTACCACTACTACCACCCTTAGCCAGGGGGTGCCAGATGCCCACCACTACAACCACCCTTAGCCAGGGGGCTGGATGCCTACCACAACTACCACCCTTACCCAGGGGGGCTGGATGCCTACCACTACTACCACCCTTAGCCATGGGGGTGCCAGATGCCCACCACTACTACCACCCTTACCCAGGGGTGCCACATGCCCACCACCACTACCACCCTTACCCAGGGGGTGCCACATGCCCACCACCACTACCACCCTTAGCCAGGGGGCTGGATGCCTACCACTACTACCACCCTTAGCCAGGGGGCTGGATGCCTACCACAACTACCACCCTTACCCAGGGGGTGCCAGATGCCTACCACTACTACCACCTCTACCCATGGGGGGCTGGATGCCTGTCACTACTACCACCTCTACCCATGGGGGGCTGGATGCCTACCACCAACACCACCTCCACTCATAGGATGGACAATGCATGACACAACCAGCACACCACAACCTAGGGAATGCAAGAAAAAGACATCCCCCAACACCATGACAAGCGTGTGTAGACTGTGTCAAATGCCTACAACACTGAACATGACTTTGAACATACAATGTGACCCCCTATCACATGTGCCACACATATATGTGTGTGGCCCCCACAATGCAAGCAGGCCATGACCATTGTGGCAATGGGGTCCAAAACCCCATCATCACAGTGACCAAAATGTAAGTGTGGGGTCCATAGCTGAAGCACATTTTGAACATTGTGGCAATGGGGTCCAAACCCCCATCATCACAGTGACCAAAAGGTAAGTGTGGGGTCCATAGCTGAAGCACATATTGAACATTGTGGCAATGGGGTCCAAACCCCCATCATCACAGTGACCAAAAGGTAAGTGTGGGGTCCATAGCTGAAGCACATTTTGAACATTGTGGCAATGGGGTCCAAACCCCCATCATCACAGTGACCAAAAGGTAAGTGTGGGGTCCATAGCTGAAGCACATTTTGAACATTGTGGCAATGGGGTCCAAACCCCCATCATCACAGTGACCAAAAGGTAAGTGTGGGGTCCATAGCTGAAGCACATTTTGAACATTGTGGCAATGGGGTCCAAACCCCATCATCACAGTGACCAAAAGGTAAGTGTGGGGTCCATAGCTGAAGCACATTTTGAACATTGTGGCAATGGGGTCCAAACCCCCATCATCACAGTGACCAAAATGTAAGTGTGGGGTCCATAGCTGAAGCACATTTTGAACATTGTGGCAATGGGGTCCAAACCCCCATCATCACTGTGACCAAAATGCAAGTGTTGACAAAGAAAAAGCTGCAACTGCCAAACTGCATGGATGATTCCTGGTCACAGAACATAAAACACATCAGTGGCAAAGTGGTGCATGTGTCCCATTGCAACATAGATTGGGGGAGGCAAATACTGCAGTGCAAATAAGACATACCTTTGGCCATGTGCAGACAAACAACACCCATGGGGGCTGACACTGTCAACATTCATCAATGACACAATGACAGAAGTGACCATCAGAATGCAGACCCACATATTTGCACCAATGGGCACACAAATGTAAATACCCTGTTGAGACTGTAGATGTGAGGTGAACAGATACCATACCATGGCAGCAATGGGACACACAAACCATGATCATTGTGCTGACCGGTGACCTAGGAGTCCCAGGGACAGCAGGGGAAACCCACCAAACAACATACAGCCAATGGCACACCTAAGATATGCCAATGCAGTGGTGCAGATGCACAAACACAAACAGGCAGACCCACACTGCACATCAAACACAACAGGTGAGGGGGTGCCAGTGTCCCCAGGCAACCACACAACACATGAGGAGGCCTGAATACCAATTACACAGATGTGCATACAGTGCCACACAAAGGTAACTCATGGATCCAAATCCCCTATGTGGGCAATCAGGCATTGTCAGATGAGAGGGAGCACAAATCACACATGGCACACAAGCATGTAGGAACAGCAACTGACACAGCAAGACACAGACACACCACAGCACTACCCCCAGGGCCCCCACAATGTGGTGACCCTGGGCTGCATTACAATCCCACTGTGATGACAAAGCTAAATGTCGTTCACACTGTGAACCACAGTCATGTGTCCTGAGCAACAAACTACCATCACACCTACACAAGCACAAATCAATCAGCACGGCCAGTAAGCCAAGGCCAACATGGAGGCAGGGGTCTAGCTGGGCAACAACTCTCATCTGCACACACTCAACACCACACACCTCGACCTCCAACAATGTGCAGCAGTGAAGCACACATGCACTGGTGACATTGCACATGCACCCATGACAATCCCAGGGTGGTGGGTGGGAACCAAGGTGCAGAAACACATCACACATGCCCACTCAACAAGACTCCTGAATGTCTGACACACTGCACACTACGCTGTACATGGACATGACGGCAATACCACACCAACCAATGGGATCCCAGCCACAGTCACACACCAATGAAGAAGCCAAGGTCACCCACAAAGAACACACATAGACAACAACCAACATTGCAGCCCGGACCCTGAGGTGTGCCAGCAGTCACACACACAACGTGTCACAATCACTGAAAGATAACACAAACTGGAAATCACATGACAGGTGTAAACAACAAGTGCCAAGGGGAAACCTGACTGTGACCCATCTGCGTCTGCACACAAACTCAGCCCTGACAGCAAACACACCTATGGGTGACACCCTGATGACCAGTAATGTGCCATGCACCCACATCACAGAGAACCCAGGGAGAAGACTTTGGGGGAACATAGGTCAACTCAGCAAGCATCACAAACAGGTACAACACTAGGGATCCCAGCATGCACAACAAAACGGAAGTGAACACACAGACATGCTCATAAAACACACACCTTGGGCGCAGGCAATGTCACAGGAGTACACACTGCCATGAGGGGACTCCACTCCTGTGTGAGGAAAGCTGTGCCATATGTTGCCTCAGTAGGGCCCCATCATGTCAGCTGAGCACTTGGTCACACAATCAACAATTAGCACCAAATGAAGGCTCCCGTCACATCAGCCTGGTCATGGGAGTGCCAACGAAATCATCAGCACAGATCCAACACACTTGTATAGCAATGTTGCACTGACAACACAGATGAGTCCTTCCCCATTGATGCCCAAACCTGCATGTCCAGTGGAGATGGCCACACGGTCAGGGAAGTAGACAAATTGAACAATGGCAGGCACAACAGATTTGCAGGGGTGGAAGCCACAGATGTGAAATTGCTAATGTAAGTAGGAAATCCCATTGCCAAATACTGAACACATGACACCCTCAGATGCTGCTAAGGATGACATGGATACACCACAGGATAGGACACATTCCCCTGGACCACATGTGTTCCTGCACAGTAACACTTCATTATCATGAGACCAAATATCACCATCACTGCAGCAAGGGCATGGTTAGCATCATCAACAACATGTACATCAGAAGCACAAGCACTAGAGAACAGAAAGTTGCTTTATTCAGCATATGTGTGTCCACAAACTCAGAGAACAGTAATGCTCCAACAAAGGCCAATGGCCAGTCCATCAAGTAAGTCAATACAGGGTGACAGTGGCAGATGTCACCCTACGCATGCCTGCACTGCACAAAACCAGGGACAATCCACTAGGAGGGGCAACCGGGGGGCAGGCCAGGCACCGCAGGGACAGGATCAGGGCTCACCAGGAGGAGGCAGGGAAGGGGTGGTGGGTGCTGGAGAGCCACTGACAACTGCAGTGGAGGTGTCTGACATGGTGTGTGCCGGCACAACTGGGGGGCATGCCTCAGATGTTGTGGGTGCCGGCACGACTGCAGTGGACCCTGCAGATGGAGTGGACAGGTCCACCACTGCAGTGCCCAAGTCAGACAGGGTGGTAGTGGACTCCACTGTAGTGCCTACCTCCAGGGGAGGAGAATGAGGAACAGGCAAGGTGGGCTGGACAGAGGGGAGGACACCCTCACCACATCAGTGGCACAGACAAGCGCAGCGGGGGGTGTGGTGCCGGGTGAGCAAGTGGCAGGGGAGAAGGCCGGATCCTCTTGGGGATGGTACATCTGTGGGTGGGGGAATCTGGGGCAGGGTGTGGTGGGGGCACCTGTGGAGTGGGGGCCTGAGGGATGGAGGAAGGAGCCCTGGTGCCTGAGCTGCAGGGCGGCGGCGGGGTCTTGCTCTTACGACTCCGGGGGACTTGAGGGTGGGGGCCTCAGTCTGTCTGCGCCTGGGGGAGGGTGTCCGGGGGTGAGGGGCACTCTGCTCCGTGTGGGTGGGCTTCCTCTTCCCCCTGGATGCTGGAGCAGCTGGATCGTAGGGGATGAGGCCGAGGTCACAGAGGAAGAGCCGCTGTGACTTTGGGGTTGCAGGTGAGGCAAGGGAGGGTGCTTTGGAGGGAGAGGCAACTGAGGACTGCGCAGTGCTTGTGGATGCGTGTGTGTGTTCCAGGGCCCCATCCCCTGTGAGTCTGGTTTCAGTCCCCTGACTGTGCGTGCGTGTGCGTTTTGTTTGTGGCGTGTGTGTCTGTGTGCTGGACGTGTGTGTACTGGTGTGTGCCTGTGCTGGTGTGTGTGTGCTTGGGACGGGTAAGGTGCTGGGGAGTGTGGATGGAGCAGAGGCAGGAGGGGTGAGGGACTGTCTGAGGAGGGACACTGCTGCCCTCAGGGAGGAGTCCATGGACCTATTGCCCCTCTGTAGGTCAGACATGCCCGATGAGATGCCCTCCATGAACGACACCAGCTGAGTCAACAGAGCGGTGTGCGCATGGAGGACACTCAGCATGGCTGTCTGCCCTACATGTAGCTGGCGAAGGAGGTACACAGACTCCTCACTCAGGGCAGCAGGGGACACAGGGGCAGGGGGTGCGGTGCCTGGCCCGAAGGAGACACGCTCCCGAACATGGGAGCCTCCACGGACCTGGGGAATGGGAGCCGATGGGAGGGCGGTGGTGGTGCTGCTGGTGGCGGGGACAGCAACACTAGCTGGGGTGTGGTGGCTGCTGACACCCGCCTCCATAAGGGAGTCATCCTCCGAGCTGCTGTGGTCCTCAGCTGAGGTGGATGCTGCTGAGGACTCCTCGGTGTGGCTCCCCTCACCCTCCGTGCCACTGGGTCCCTCCGACCACTCCTCGGCTGCTGACCCAGTCTGGCTCTCCGGCTCCTCCTGGTCCGTGGAGCTGTCCCCTTCCGTGGCCGTGGATGTATCTGCAAACAATGGGGAAACAGACAGACATCAGTCACCTGCACCAAACGCACACACCACTGTGAGCACAGCACATTACAGAGCAAGCCCTGGCATCATTAGTTGAACATTGCTAAAAGTGCCCTAAATGAACAGGAGAAGCCAATTGTCAGTCTGATGCCAACCATGGCACTCACATCCCACATGGCCTTGCACCCATCTGTCTGGTGTCTGTTGGATAGCAACACCCCAGTGTGGACACATGCACCACCTACACAGTAGTTGGACAGTGCAGAGGACACGGTGTAGCATGTGGACATGCACACATCACAACTCCTGCCACTGAGTCAGTACAGGTTTCCGGATGAAAGGGATGCCCAGAGTCAAATAGGAAATGCATGTGATGCATACCAGCGACAGACACCATGATGCACCCATGTCCTGATAGCCATCGCCACAATGGTGTGCATGTAGCACATGTCACTCCCCTGCAGGATCACCAATAAGTAGACACATGCCATGGCGGAGGCATGACTGCTAAGTCATACATCACTGTCTCAGTGATGTATGACTTGGCAGCCATACAACAACACTCTGCACTGTGTCACAATAGTAGGTCATGGGGAATGCAAGTCCTGGAGCTGCACAAGTGCACATGTACATCCCCCACACAACACATCATCTTAACCCTCATCTGTCCAGGTCATACCGATTGGACATATGGGAGACCTGTGACACTACCCTCTGAACCTGAGCCCCTCACAATCTGCTGTGAATGGGAAACAGCTGCCTGAACTTCACATTCGCATACCCCAGTCTGCACGGGCAGCTGATCAAACACCTATGTGACACACAAGTATCGTCTCCTATGGTCACATCTCCAGTGGCATGCTGAGCCCCTACTGAGAAACACCCCAGCAGTCCTGGCAACAAATCCACAGCACACTGACACAGAGGCAGACACCTGAGGGGTCAAATCACTGCGCACAACATGTCAGCTGATACACGGGAGTGGGAGTACAGGTGTATTGGATGGGCTGGAGTAGGCATGACTGTCCTGCCCCACATGAATGAGGGATGAGCCCTGGACAGTGGATAGCTGGCTATGTATGTGTGACACACGTAATCTGCACACTCCTGGGGCCCAAACATTGTTCCCACCCGCTGCATGGGTGTGTGCCAGATACCCCAGGCACATGTGGTGGCTCAGCTCAGCAAGTGGACCGCATATCAAAGCAACACGCAGATTACATGTCCGAACACAGGCATTGTGTGAACAATGGACCCACCCATGATGCCCACAACAGAGTTAGGGAAACAGATGCTGTCCCCCACCTTGAGTGAAGCAAACTGCAAGGACACAGTCCCAAGTGACACAATTCCCTGAATGTAATGGCCACACCTGGGTATCAGATGAGGAGTGGGCAGTGCACAATAGAGGGACATGGCTCCTGGACAACATGACTGCTGTACTGTGGCAGTTTAACCAGGCCAGAGGAGGGCACATAGCATGTAATACAGAGTTCACAGTGCAGTCTTTGACTCACCCCCTCCTTGCTGCTGTCTGGCCTTCAGCTGCCCATCCAGGTCTGGAAACACCACCGCCAGGATCTGGAGCATGTGGGGGTCAGGGTCCGTGTTCCGCCCCTCCTGCGAGGAGGCGACAGCTTCAGCTGGACCCGTGCAATCCTCCGGGTCCAGCCCCGAAGGTCCTGCCACCTCTTCTGGCAGTTGCGGATCCAGCGCTTGTAGACCCCCACGGACCGGACAGCCCGGACGATGTCCTTCCAGATCTCCTGCTTCCGATGGGCATTAACCTGTGAGGATGACAAAGTGAAAAGGCCATTACTACACATGCAACATATCCGTGCATGACACAGTTGTATATACATGTCTCAATCACAGGGGCACATGATGTACACAGGCAGTGCAACGCTGCCCATGGACAGTTTGCCAGAAGTCACTACATGGTATCATTGCATGGGAAGTTAAACCTTGTTCAAATGCACTGTCACTGCACCATACCTGTCCAGTGCATGTCACTACACACTATGGGGGTGACAACTACTCAGTGAGCCTGCTAGCCAGTGGCATGCAGACTTTCAGCCTTGCTAGTCAGACAAAATGCACATTCAGAAAGGCAGTGCACAGAACACTCACCTGCTCCCCTGGTGTCCCATACAGCTTGCTGTACTGTGGAAGTAGGCTGTCCAGCAGGGCCTGGTTCTCCTCAAGGCTGAAGGCTGGGGCTCTCTCCACAGTACGTGCCATTGCAGGGTCCAGAGGGGGCAGAGACAGCAGCAGTGCAGTGGCAGATGTCGTCCTGGAGCATGTAGTGCAGGCAAGTGAGCTCTCAGGGGAACAGCCAGCAATATATATGTGCTGCAGAGGCAGATACTGTCCCATGTGTCCAAAGTGATAGGTCCAAGTCGTTTGCATCTTCTGAATCTGGCCAATCCATGGAATAGCAGCACCAATACACGCCCACAGCATCCTTCAAATCTTCAACTTCATGACATACATGATTTTGCAACATTGTTGTGGGTGACCAACTGAATTTCCAGCAACCGACTCGTTCGAATTTCGAAAACGCGTCCGTTGCCAGGCTAGGCCATTGACAATGGGTGCGCACCGATCGGTCCATTGCTGTTCAACGCGTACAGGGGTACAACGCGTACCCGCACACATTGAATGCAATCGGCCGGCCAGGTGCACCGATCGGTCCATTGCTGTTCAACGCGTACAGGGGTACAACGCGTACCCGCACACATTGAATGCAATGGGCCAGCCGGGCACACCGATCGGTCCATTGCGGTACAACGCGTACAGGGGTACAACGCGTACCCGCACACATTGAATGCAATGGGCCGGCCGGGTGCACCGATCGGTCCATTGCGGTACAACGCGTACAGGGGTACAACGCGTACCCGCACACATTGAATGCAATGGGCCGGCCGGGCACACCGATCGGTCCATTGCGGTACAACGCGTACAGGGGTACAACGCGTACCCGCACACATTGAATGCAATGGGCCGGCCGGGCACACCGATCGGTCCATTGCGGTACAACGCGTACAGGGGTACAACGCGTACCCGCACACATTGAATGCAATGGGCCGGCCGGGTGCACCGATCGGTCCATTGCGGTACAATGCGTACAGGGGTACAACGCGTACCCGCACACATTGAATGCAATGGGCCGGCCGGGTGCACCGATCGGTCCATTGCTGTTCAACGCGTACAGGGGTACAACGCGTACCCGCACACATTGAATGCAATGGGCCGGCCGGGCACACCGATCGGTCCATTGCGGTTCAACGCGTACAGGGGTACAACGCGTACCCGCACACATTGAATGCAATGGGCCGGCCGGGTGCACCGATCGGTCCATTGCGGTACAACGCGTACAGGGGTACAACGCGTACCCGCACACATTGAATGCAATGGGCCGGCCGGGTGCACCGATCGGTCCATTGCAGTACAACGCGTACAGGGGTACAACGCGTACCCGCACACATTGAATGCAATGGGCCGGCCGGGTGCACCGATCGGTCCATTGCTGTTCAACGCATCCCTGTACAAGTGACTGGCATATGTCACCATGCCTGTCTCAGATGAACATATGCCAGCCACAGATAGCTCCCAGGGAGTGAGGGGCACACCTACAACACCACAGCCTGTCCAAACTGTATCATAAGGCATGTAAGGCTACATTTCCTATTGTATGTATGTTGGTGTACATGTTGTCCTGTGGGTGTCACCTGGGGGCAGCCACCCCCAGGCTGTGCACGTGTTCATGGGGACAGGATCCTGGGTGTTACGTGTACATGACCACTGTGATGTGCAACTGTTCATATCTGAGCATGTGCCATGGTCACATTTCACGGTGGTGTATGTGTATGTCATGTCACATACCCCGTGAGTCCCATTTGGGACGGTATGTTTGAGCCAGGGTGACCCAGTGGCACAATAGTGATGGTCCTCCACAGTCTGTGTGCATGTAGTGTTTACAATGTCTCTGATTTCATGTGCACAATGGGAGACAGTCTCCACATCCATGTTGTGTGTGCATTGTCTTTGATGTTGTGCGTGTGTGTGTCACAGACGTCCATGTCTGTCCTGCAGAGGCAAGTGGAACCACTACCTGTGGGGGTCATGGTTGTTTTGCTGTGGTGTATACATGATACTCCATGTAATGCCAGTGTCCATGTGGCAATACAGGGTCCCTGGGAATGTACCTGTCGTTGAGCTGTGATGCCTGGGGCACATCTGTCCTCACATGTCACTGTGGGGGTGATTGTGACATGGCAGCAGGAGATGGGAACTGTGACACGGCCTCATGATATCCAATGGGCCAACCTGGGACTTATTGATGCCACTTGTTGAACCGTGATGACAGATGTTGGCCATGTATGTACCATACATGTCCTTACGGAACTGCACACTTCATGTAGTTTTGCCTCATAATGATGTATGATGTGATATTGAGTGTGTTCAATGCCGCATATGTGGGGTGACTGACAATCTTGCTTTCTTCTCCTCTGCACTGCAGGGCTCCTGCTGTCCATAGACCATTCCCAGACCTGGCAACGATGGTGGAACGGGACAGCATCCGACGGTACCGCTTCACCACGCAGCTGATTGAGGATTTGGCAGTGCAGTTGGCCCCACATTTGCAGCCTGGCCGGCCGTATCCTACAGTGCTGACCCCCAAGGTGAAGGTGATGGCAGCCCTACACTTCTTTGCCACCGGTACCTTTCAACATACTGTGGCGACTGCTGGTGGGATGTCACAGACCATGTTCAGCCGTGTGCTCCGTGATGTTTTGGAGGCAATGTTGCTATACCTGAACCGGTACATCTATTTCCCTAGACTGCAACGACTCACTGACGTGAAGAGTGACTTCTATGCCCTGGGGAGGATGCCGCATGTCATTGGCTCCATTGATGGGACACATGTGGCTTTGGTACCACCACAGGCCCAGGAGCAGGCCTACCATAACCGCAAGCACTACCACTCGGTCAATGCACTGGTGGTGTGTCTTGCAGATATGACCATCTCACACGTGTGTGCCCATTTCCCTGGTTCAGAACACGATGCCTTTGTGATGAGGAGTAGTCGCATCCCCAGGATGATGGCACAGATGCAGAACCAGCGTGCCTGGCTTGTCGGTGTGTACTGACTTTGTGCCATTGTGTGTGATCCTATCTGTAGTATTCCGCCCACTTTTCCAAGTCAGCTAATGTGCACTTGTCTGTCCGTAGGTGACTCGGGATACCCCAACATGCCGTGGTTGCTGACACCCCTCAGGAACCCTGTGACACCAGCCCAGATGCGCTACAATGAGGCACATGGTCGGACCAGGAGAGTGATTGAGCGGACATTTGGTCTCCTGAAGAGCCGCTTCCGCTGCCTCGACAAGACAGGAGGGTCCCTCCCATATGCCCCAGCGAAGGTGTGCAAGATTATCATCGTCTGCTGCATGCTCCACAACCTGGCAGTGCGGAAGGAGTTGCCTCTCATCCAGGATGACAACATCCGCCACCTGTGGAGGATCCTGGCCTGGACCACGATGCCAGTGATGATGATGATGATAGTGATGTCCGCACACAGCTCATCACCAACTTCTTTAGCTGAATGTGAGTATCCTGAGGTGTCATGTCAATGATGTGAGTTGGCATGATATGTGTAGGTGGTGCTCTGGTGCTGTTGGAGTGTGTCCATGGGCAACTTGACTGGATGTGTGTAGCGATGTGTGCTTACAGGTGGTCTGTACTCCCCAACAGTGTTGACATGCTAACTTGGTTCTGGGTGGGTATCTTGTAACATGTATTGTGCATGAGTTTTGCTGTTCTGTCCTGTTCTCCATTGCTTTTGACTGTGTGTCATTTCTGTCCTTCACAGGGTACTTTCAGATTCGTTTGGTCAACTGTGTCCACCGACGACATGATTGTACTTCCAGGGTGGTAGCTGTTGTGTCCCTACAGGTGATGTGCGCCACACCCATGGACTTCCTTCCTTCTACAGTTGTTGACTGTGTGCCCACTGTCAGGTGGGATTACCTTGCATCTGTAGTGGTTACGACAAGTTGCAACTGTGTAATAAACCTGTGCTTCACTTTGTGATGTGCGTTGTCTGTGGTCACACATTTGACTGCCATTTGCTTACTGCACCTGTCGGCTACTTGACTACAACTGGGAATAGGTGTGGTGTCTGTGCATTGCACCGTCTTTCCTGGCAACATCAGTGTAGGCAATGAGTCAGATGGCCTGGGTGTGTTTGTGTTGTGTAGCCCTGGTGGTGTGTCTCCCTCATATGTGTCACGTTGCCATTACTCACATGCCTGTGTTGTACTTGCTGTTGCAGTTTGCATACACAGTGTAATTTTGCAGTTCATCATCCCCATGACAGCACCCACGTTGGAATCACAACAGAGGCAAGTATGGTGTATTAGTGTGTTTATTGTGATACATTTGTGTGAATAGTGCATAGGATGGTTAGTGCTGTACATTTATATTGCAATCAGAAGTTCCTAGATGAATTGAAAGTCCTGGTAGACAAAATCCCCAGTATCGGGGCCACAGTTGTCTGAGACATTGGTCCAACTTGTACTCCCCATGTCATGTGTGGGAGTTGTGTTGCCGTCAACAGGGTGAACAGTTTGCGCACAAAGGTGAACATCCAGAACAGGTTCAGGCTTCCTGGGGGTTGCACTTGGCCATCGGCCTCTCACTTGCCCCTCCTCGGACGACCCCTCTTCTTTGGGGGGCCCCTCAAGTACAGGCTGCTGCGGTGCAGGGGACTCTCCGCCAGAGTCATCCTCCCTCCCTGTGGCAGTTGCAGTTGTTTCAGCACCAGATGTTGTTGGCACACAGGGAGGTGTAGACTGGTTGCTGTTCATCTGGCGGAGGCTTTGTAATATGTCCCTATGCACCGCCGTCATCTCTTGCAGTGTGTCCCACTTGGACTCCACGCGGGACATGTGTGAGTCCTAGCGGGCATGATGGGCAGCCTGCTGCTGTTTCATGTCCCTGAGGAGCCCCACTACCTGGCTGAGATCTCCGGTGCTGGACTGGTACGCATCGGCTATGCGTGCCAGTTGTGGGTCATCATGCACACCAGACACCTCTGCAAGCAGCGACCTCTGTCTCCCACCCCTCCCACCACCCCTGCCGACATGTGCAGTGCGTGCAGTGGCATGCACAGATGACCCTGGTCCCCCTTGGGGGTTGGTGGTGGTGGTGGTGTCCATGGCCCCACGTTGGTCCAGGGTCCCTGTGCTGGTGGTGCTCCTTGTTCTGTCCATGTCGGCAGGGATGGTATTTGTGGTGACAGTCGCTGGAGGGGTGGGTGCAGGGGGTGCAGCTGGTGGTCCTGCTGGTGCTGCAGCTGGTGGTCCTGCTGGTGCTGCATGTTGACTTGCACCGGAGGTGCCAGGTTGGTCTTCTTCATCCGAGGAGGGCAGAGGCTGTTCAACACCAGTGAGCTCCGTATCCTCTTGAGCCTGGGACTGGGACTCCTCAGCGTCTGCTGCTGTGTCCCCATCATCACCTGTTTTTGGGAGACACACACAATGTATGTTATGTTTCTGCAGGCATCAATGGTTGACACACCTGACAGTTGTGACTGTGCCTCTGGGTGCGGGCCTGTACATTGCATTGTCCTAAGTTGTCACAGTCAGGGGTTGATATTGGTGTAGCACATTGTCCTGCATTATTTGGGCATTTCTATGTATTTGTTGGGGTGTGAACATGGTCTGCATTGGTTGTATTTTGTTGACAGCCGGCCCTCCTTCCCACCCAGCCAGTCAGTTATCCCACCATGGACTGTGCTTGCATTGCAGGGAGTGAAAGTTGTCTTTCAAGATGTCAGTCAGTGGTGTCGTGCTGTTGGTTGTTGCACAGTTGCCAGCGGGGCCTTGTGCTCCCCACAGCAGTTGCCAGTGTCAGCCATCTTGTCAGTTGTTTTCCACTCCCTGTGATGTGAGCATGGTTCAGGGTGGTGTTGATGGGACAGTTGTGGGGGTGAGCTATGTCTGTGACTATGACTCCCATCATGCTATTGCCTCCACCCCACTTCCCAGCATTCCCATACTTACTTGCTTTTGTGGGGAGTTCAGTGTGTGTGGGTGTGAGAGCAATGGCAAGATGGCTGACAGTGGTGTCCTGCTGTTGGTTGGTGTGCAGTTCCCAGCATGCCCTTGTGCTCCCCACGACACAGCAACAGTGTCAGACATCTTTGATGGGCCTTTCTACTCTCTGTGGGATGTGCATGTGTGAGTGTGAGCTTGCTGGGCCATGTGGTGGGGGATGTAGAGCTGTGACTACGACTCCCATCATGCTATTGCCTCTACCCCCCTTCCCAGCATGCCCATGCTTCCTTCCTTTTGACTCTGCTTCCCTGTGGGGTGGGCTGCCTGTGCTGACAGGATGGCTGGGAGTGTTGTCCTGGCAGTTGTTTGGCTGAAAGTCCCATGAGTGTCCCTGTGCTTCACACAACATAACCCAGGTTGGAGGTTCTTTGTGGGATCTTGAGTTAGGATGTGTGGCATTGCATTCTCCCAGGTGGGTTATGTGGAGTTTGTGTTGAGGGGGGGTGTGAGGGGAGGTGCTTGTGACTATGGTCAGTGCTGCAAGTCATCCTTCCCACCCAGCCAGATATCCCACCATGGAATGTGCTTCCATTGCAGGGAGTGCAAGTTGTCTCTCAGGATGTCAGTCAGTGGTGTCCTGCTGTTGGTTGTTGCACAGTTGCCAGCAGGGCCTTGTGCTCCCCACAGCAGTAGCCAGTGTCAGCCATCTTGTGAGTCCTTTTCCACTCCCTGTGATGTGAGCATGGTTGTGAGTGGTGTTGATGGGCCAGTTGTGAGGCTCAGCAATATCTGTGCCTACTACTCCCATCATGCTATTGCCTCCACCCCCTTCCCAGCATGCCCATCCTTCCTTCCTTTTGACTCTGCTTCCCTGTGGGGTGGGCTGCCTGTGCTGACAGGATGGCTGGGAGTGTTGTCCTGGCAGTTGTTTGGCTAAAAGTCCCAAGAGTGTCCCTGTGCTTCACACAACATAACCCAGGGTGGTGGTTCTTTGTGGGATCTTGAGTTAGGATGTGAGGCATTGCATTCTCCCAGGTGGGTTATGTGGAGTTTGTGTTGAGGGGGTGTGTGAGGGGAGGTGCTTGTGACTATGGTCAGTGCTGTGAGTTCTCCTTCCCACCCAGCCAGATATCCCACCATGGAACGTGCTTCCATTGCAGGGAGTGCAAGTTGTCTCTCAGGATGTCAGTCAGTGGTGTCCTGCTGTTGGTTGTTGCACAGTTGCCAGCAGGGCCTTGTGCTCCCCACAGCAGTAGCCAGTGTCAGCCATCTTGTGAGTCCTTTTCCACTCCCTGTGATGTGCGCATGGTTCATGGTGGTGTTGATGGGACAGTTGTGGGGGTGAGCAATATCTGTGACTACGACTCCCATGATGCTTTGGCTACACTGACTTGCCCAGCATACACAGAATTCCTTTCTTTCAGTGGTCTTCACTGTGTGTTGGTGTTGTAGTGGTGGCTACATGTCTGGATGTGTTTGTTAGTTATATTTGTGCCACTGCCTAGCTGTAGTTGTAGTTGTGTTTGTACATGTGATGACACGGTTAAATGTAACTTTGAGATGGCATGTGTTGTGTTTATCTGACTGACATACACATTTTGGGATGATTCTGTTCTGGTTGCTGTGTAATTGCTAAGAGTGCATGGTTTGACTCTCCCCTTGACAGTGATGTGTGTGTGTATTGTGGCAGAATATTGTGTACATTTGTTGTGTACTCACCAGGCTCTGGGATGTTTTCTAGTTCTCAGACGCTCACTGGCGGAAGGATGGCCCGCACCTTCTCCTCCCAGGGCCTGAGGTATACTGGCTTGGCAGGAGGGCCACTGCCGGTGTATTGGCTCAGGAGGTAGTCTTTCTTCAGCAGCTCCCGTACCCTCCTGCGCACGTCATACCACCTGTTCTGGATGTCAGTCTTTGTGCGCAGACATGGTGATTGTGCGTTCACCCTGTTGATGATCCTCTCCCACATCTTTGTTTTCTGGGAGATGGGTGTCTGTTGGACCAGTGCGCCAAACAGCTGTGGCTCTACCCTGAGGATCTCGTCTACCAGGACTTCCAATTCACAATCTAGGAACTTGTGATTCTTCTTTGGGGGCATGGTGATGGGTGGTGATGGTGAGTAATGTGTGTGTTGGTGTGCAGGTGAAGGTGTGTGAGTGTGTGTTTTGCTGGGTGTATGTGAGGTAGCTATTTGTTGGTGTGCTGATGGTGTGTGGCTTGTGTGAGGGATGAGCTGTGGGTGTGTGGTTGCTGTCTGTTGAGTGCTGGCAGGTGAATAGCATTTGCAAAGGATCATGGTTGGGATTTGTGTCCTTTATATGGGTGGAGTTGTGGGTGTGTCTTTGTTCTCTGTCCCCACCCCCCAGTATTTATTGGCTTTGTAATTGCTTGTTTGGCCTTTTTTTGTGTATTTTTCCTTAGTACTTTCTGTGCATGTTGGAAACATTCTTGTGACCGAGTCGGACCCTGCAGTTGTCTCGTACGGTCTTCTCCGTTTCGTTCACGCTGTGTTTGTGCAATTTTCTATGCTGCGTACGCTTCGGTCGCGGTGTTTTGTGTTACTTCGGCTCGCAGTTTTGTATGCGTGTCGGTCGTATGGCTTGTCCTCCGTACGACTCGGTCGTGGTTTTCGCGCCTTGCAGCATACTTTGCGGTTTGGAGTTCGCGGGTACTTTTCGGTCGGATTTGTTCCGGGTGCGTGTCGGTCGGTTCGATTCGCGTGTTTTTCCGGCCGGATTGCTGTTTTCCGTGCGGCTCGGTCGTTCGGCTTGGGTTCAGTACGTGTCGGTCGGATTTTGCACGCTTTGCATCGTACTTGGCGTGTCGGGCGCCACAGGTACGTGTCGGTCGGAATTAATTCCGGCTCTGAGTCGGTCGGTGCTTTTTCCGGCCCGAATCGGAATCGACCCCTAAACATATATAACTTACTATTCCCAATCCAAACTACATTCAGTCAGGGAAGGTGCTGGACAATAAACAAATATAATTAACTATTCCCACTCTAATTTATATTAAATCAGGGAAGGTGCTGGACACTAAACATATATAATTTACTATTCCCACTCCAATTTATATTAAGTCAGAGAAGGTACTGGATACTAAACATATATAATTTACTATTCTCACTCCAATTTATACTAAGTCAGGGAAGGCACTAGACACTAAAAATCTATAATTTACTATTCCCACTCCAAACAACATTAAGGGGCCGATTCCGATCTCGGCCGGAAGCGTACCGAACGGGATTCACCCGGAAATAATAGGAGCCGGGCGCGTTTTTTCCGACCGACTCGTACAGCTGTCCGAACGAGCTAGTACGATGCGAATGTACGCGTTGTTTCCGACCGACTCGTTTCCGGATCCCAACCGCTCCGACCGACTCGTACGGACACGAATCGCACCACGCAATGGATACGTTCTCCGACCGAGCGAGTACGATGGACGCGTCGGACAGCCGGATCGAGTCGGAGCGTCCGGCTCGAAAAAGCTCCCGGAGCCGGACTTGGGGGGTCCGTGCCGGACCCCCCTGCACCCGTAGCCGTACGAGTCGAACACAGGGGGGACCCAAGGGTCCCCCCTAAACATGCATGTACGGCGCGAGTTGCACTGACGTGTACACACTGTAGGGGGCGCACTTGTTTGCGACGTACCCATTGAGTCAATGGGAGCCCATGTACGCGTCGTACGACCGGCTCCCATTGACTTCAATGGGAGTCCGACCGAATCGAGTCCGGCAGCATGCGGCCGCATCGTACTCGCTCGGTCGGACTGTAGGAGTCCGGCTCGGTCGGAAATCTCTCCGGATCCGGCTCGGTCGGAGAGTTTTCCGACCCAGATTGGAATCGGCCCCAAAGTCAGGGAAGGTGCTGGACACTAAACATATATAATTTACTATTCCCTCTCCAAACTACATTAAATCAGGGAAGGTGCTGGACACTAAACATATATAATTTACCATTCCCATTCCAAACTACATTAAATCAGGTAAGGTGCTGGACACTAAACAATTAAAATTAAATATTCCCACTCCAAGTTATATGAAGTCAGAGAAGGCGCTGGACACTGAACATATATAATGTACTATTCCCAATACCAATTATATAAACTTTTGTAAGATGCTACACACCAAACATATGTAATTTACTTTTCCCACTCCAAACTACATTAAGTCAGGGAAGGTGCTGGACACTGAACATATATAATGTACTATTCCCAATACCAATTATATAAACTTTTGTAAGATGCTACACACCAAACATATGTAATTTACTATTTTTAAATATACATTGTATTGTAAAACATTAATATTTTCAAATATATATTTAACAATTTATGACACATATAAATATTAATAAGTTAAATTCTCAATTTTTTAATATTATTATTACCAAATTATAATATATAATCGACTAAAACCAAAAAAGTTACTCTCATTAATAAATAAAAATATTAACATAAATATTTATTTTAAATTTTAAAATTAAAAAAAAATTAATAAAAAAAAAAATCAAATGTATCCCCTATAAACACAACATCCCACTACTCCAATATTTAAAATTTAATCTAAAATTTTGAAATTTAAAAAAATTTAATTTTCAAAAATTTAAAAACACTCACCACCCTTAGGGGCCCATTACGATGTCGGGCGGAAGCACCACCGCCGTGCTGGCGGATGCAAAAAGCACCAGTTACCGCCGGCACGCAGCAGTCCACACACCCGCCCAATTACGATGCGAAAAGTAGACCAAACACCGCCGGCAAGCCAGCAACACCGTCCGCCATCAAAGTGCGCCCGTTCACGTAGCGGCGCAGCACAACTGACACACACCGTCCGACGAAACACGTCCCGCCCGGCGCATAAATTACGATGCCGCAAACAAACGGCTCCCACGGCTAAGAGACACCGCACGTGAAAGAGAGGCGGTAACACGGACGCAGAGCACGGACAACGAAGAAGCGGCTCCCCGAGTATGAATCCAGCACTGCAGGCCCTCACCATGCTTCTGCTGATGCACCACCAAGGACGCAACGTACCGCGGAGACGCAGGTAGGCACACACACAACAAGTGCACGCAAACAGCGCACACAGTGCAAGGGCGGAAAAGCGGACAACCCCCACCAGCGCGTGTACACAACACATCCACCATCGCATCCACCTATGACACACAGGCCAAATCGTAACATCGCAGAACACATGTGTACACACCACCTGGGACTAGGAACCAACCACCCCGTCACGGCCCCAAAGCGCCGATGACGCCGCCACACATGCGCACAACGCAGAGGCCAACCGCAGCGCCATGCATGCGTCGCACACAGACACAGGGACACAACCAAGCAGCACACACATCAGCCCCACCCCGAACGCACATGACACGTGACAGGCCGGCCACAGACATGTCCCCAACGCCCAATTCACGGACAACACCCAACGCCACACAACCGACGCACACATGTCAGTGAAGACACGCAACAGCAGGACACACCCCAGTGTAACAAACATGGCGTAGCACACAGCGGCGGCAACACCAACTAGGAGAAGCAGGGCCCCTTCGGGAAGAGGAACGCCAGTACCACACAGAAACACCCATACCACCCTGCACATATGAACAAGACATATAAAACGGAACACCAAAGAGCCCGGGGACCGACAACAGGTGGCCCAAGAATAACATTCACACACAAGGCCCAACGCAGAGCGGAAAGGCAGCCTGCCGCCCACACAAGGGAGAGCAGACAGCACTGAATGACCTTCCATTCCAACTCCGAAACTACGACAGAAGCCGGTGAATACAGCCATTGTCCAAGAATAGACCAACACAGGCATGCCGAGGAGACCGACCACAGGGCAGATAGCGCATATCACAGAAGCACACAACGGACGGGGAAGAAAGAAGAAAACACTCCCCCATGTCGGCCACATGCAAGTTAATTGGAAGGAGTCACACAGCACTGACCTTGAACTGTCTGAGAAGCATGTGGGAAGAGGGCCCGTGTCCTCCAAACAAGCCAACAGAACACAAGTCCTGTCTCCCCACGACTACACAGAGCTCACAGCAACCCCGGAGCGTGCACATTGCAGACTGCACACACAGCCGGAGCACGCCACCTCAACGAACCGCTGCGAAATGGCAACCGCAACACACCTACCCAACTACGCCGAACAGCTCAAGCTGTACAAAACCAACCTGTTCCATACATTGGGATGTGATCTCCTGTCCCTGCTGAACGTAACTTACCGACTGACTTACCGCATCACATTGTTCAGCTGCGTCATGCCCGTCTTCTACTGTCGGAGGTGTCCCTACCAGCATCCCGTCGAGATATGCCTCTCCAACCCGGCATGTCTGAAGGCGGACCTGCTACCACTACTCCTCCCTCTGGACGCACACGACAGGGCCTGCTCTGCCTATGGGGGCATGGCGTATGTGGCCAACATCGCACCCGCACTGAAATGGGACCACTGTGCCTCCACACGACGGATCATCGAGAACAGCTACATCGAATGTCACCCAGCATGCCCCATCATGGTCCTCCAAGGGACAACCTACGAACAACACCTTGACAGCCACCATCCGCTTCATTGGCTGGCAAACATGTACACCACCAATGACATGGAAGCCCTGCTGGACGGCATCGCATACCTGACAACCTGTAAATACGTCGGACCACAACGCAGGTTCCCCGAGTGACCTATGATGTCCAACCCCGCACCCATGCTTAGCTTCCGCACGGACTGGCCAGTCACCACCACAACAGCCATACCAAACGACCGGCAACTGTAACCACACCATCAACGACATCGCCATGACATCGGATATGACCGGGACATGCACACTGTTCCCCATCACATCCAGGAACACTGCATGCATCGTAGGAGGCAGTGGCATGGGCTCTGTGTATCGCACCCACATGGACGGAACTGCACGAACAACCAGGACACGACATGGATCCAGCGCCCATGGACACACACACCGCTCAGTGGACATGAATAGGTCGCCTGGAGTCTGTGGGTGCTGCACCCCTCCCACCCCCGCCCCGGGAATCCCATACCAGGACCTTTGCATGGACGACAATTGCATACAACAACAACATGACCCCAGTGACTGTGACATGTCCAGTAACCACCACAGTGCAACAACAAGTGGCACGCCGCTGCATGCACGCAAGCACATGCCCTGATGTCATCTCACATGCACGCGTGCATGAGGAACAACCGCAGCAAACCTGTCACATGGAACTGAGATGGACTGTGCCCATGATGCCAAGCGGTCTGGTAGGCTACATGTATACCGTCTGTGTCAAAGTCCGCAGCTCCGCAGCTATACGTAAATGTACATTAGCACAGCCTTGGCCAAGCAGATGTCACTCTGAAGCCCACATCCCACATGCAACAGCCAATCACATGTAACCCCACACCCTATCCCATTTGCAATCATGCTCAGTATATCCTCAACATGTATTCCGCTGCCAGTAGTGTCCACTATACTGCATCACAGAGGACAGTAGACTCAATATAATGTTTGAAACCAAAACTGTCTCCGCTGACTCATTTCACAAGTACGAATGAGAGAGGATGAGAGTATGTGAAGTACACGGCAGTCGTGACATGACCATGTAGTCCACTGGTATTGGATGTCAACGCAAATGAGTAGCACTACTGTGGAAGACACACATGTGTCGTGTGAAGTCGTATGGACGCAGTGCTCAGGTGGGTGGGTGCGACGGGTAGATGCGCACATGCCAAGTTGGAGCACGCCGTGTTGGGAGGGGTCATGAACAGTACACCACCGCTTCCCTGGGCATTGTGAGAGGACACCTGTCGGGGGAGTGAACACGTGTGTGCATAGCAGCCGGGCACACGTACAAAGCGGTACCAGGCGCACCTCAGCCCACCCTCTGTGGACAAGCTGGATCCTGTTGTGCACCCGCCATGCCCCTGACAAGGCACACACAGCCCCAGTCGACCAGGTGTAACCCCAACATAGTCAATCCGCACAGGCGATACAGGGCACGGGATGGCAGTGGAGCATGGTGTGTGAGAGGTCTCCTCGCGCTCCTCCTGGTCATATCACGCAGGCAATAGAACCTCAACGTCTAGCATGGCACAAGTCACATGGAAGTGTATGGGGGACGCACCACAGCACGAGCAGCACTGACGTCACGGGAGGTGGCTCGCACCATCCCATCCATTGCCCATCATACCAACCACGCCACATGCCATTGCGACTAAGTGCAAGCGCGTGCGCCACCACCCCCGAGCCCTCCCCAGAGAGGCCAAAGAGTGAATGTGTGGGCCATCAGCCACAGACGGACGCGGCCTGGCCGCAAGGGCAGCCACAGCCACTGGGTGTCGCAGGTGGCGGATCCGGAAGGTGAAGACTGTGATTCATAGTCCATGCAGGCCGGGTCTCCATTTGGGGCACCACGCAGGTGGACGGCGTCCCGCAACACATCATACCCTGAGACAGCCCACTCGTGCAACTGGACCCACACATACACTCCTTGCCCTCTCTGGTGCGAGCTTGGGGCTGCCTGTGCAAGCGCTAGCCTCGCAGGTGAGCATGCATATTGGGGGAGCGAGGGGAGGACATGAGGGCTGGGGCGAAGATGACTGTATCACTGTCAGTTAGTACAAGGGATGACCCAGATGTGGAAAGGAAGAGACGTGTCCCGTGTGTACTGCAACTAGTCGCCAATTCAACTACCCCCCATGTCCGGAATGTAAGCCCGCACCTAGGCCCGCCCATCCGCCACAACGAACATACCACCAGCACGACAACCTTCCCATTCGAAACACTGACTGGGGGTGGCGACCAGTGTACAATCATGTGTAGCCTACCCACGCGTACATGTGGGCCCTCCATGATCCATGTCACCTGCGGCAAAGTCATGACATGCGCAATGAGGGAAGTGAGGAGAGCTGTCCGCCCCACGCGCAGAAGGTGCATCAGCTCCACAGACCCAGCAGCGAGTCCAGCAGGGGTCACATGTGCAGGGGCAGCTGTGCCTGGTGTGAAGGCACATGCATATAGACAGCACATCGACCAATGTGTAGTCTGCCCACATCTACAGTCCATCATCATGCGGACATAGGAATTGAACACAGGGCAACACATCTTCAGTTGGTGCACCCACCGTGACCAACAATGCGCAATCATCGACGTACCCGCCCTGTGCATGGCCCCCCACCCAACGGAGGCACATCCAGTGCCACCATCCCACACACACAAGCCTTCCACGGAACATGCTGTGTCCAATGCTCAGTACAGAGTCAGCGCCCATCTGGTGGATCCTGAACAGGAGACACATGCACACACATACCAGCTCCCACTGTGTACGTCTGCCACCTGGCACGTGCAATGTAACCTCTCACCTGTGACGTGTGACTGCAAGCACACAGCCGTCTTGGCATGGGGCTGTCAATGTGGACACCTGTCAATGTTTCGGGAGGTGTGATCCATACAGTGCTGTACATAGGGTGCTGTGCTGACACCTACTACTGTCTCATATCCCCTCGTGCCACAGGTCCCACTTGTTTTGGCCGCTCAGCCTGTGCCCACATCGTCGTCGTCGTGTGCCATACTCATCCAGCCGCGGAAGCAGTTCCATGCTCAGCAGACATTCATGTTGCCGTGGCGTTGCCGCTTGACGGATATGCAGTCAGTCCCCATCAGCACGCCCCGCAAGTCATTGGGGCCTAGATCCCCATGTGCATGCACATGGCAGTGGTTTGTATCACTAGCCATTGCCATTGTTGGGAGACCTGTGTAAGTGTATTGTGGCCGTGCCGTCCCAGCTTGACAGCTGGGCTGTGGCTCCTGTGCTTACTCAGTCATGTCAGTGATGTGTATGCGAAATTGCGATTGTGTCGTGTTGCTTTGACATGTGTCCTCTGCCATTGTCCCTAGGCGGAGACCGAACATTGACCGCCCATACCAATTGCTGGCGGACATGGACGATACAGAGGTTATTAGGAAGTTTCGGCTGGACAGGCCAACCCTGCATCGACTGTGTGCCATGTTAGAACCCCATCTCCGTCCCCGCAGGGTGTATCCGACTGCTGTCACCCCCACGGCTAAGGTGATGGCCGCCATGCATTTCTTCGCCACTGGGTCATTCCAGCACACAGTGGGCATTGGAGGAGGGATGTCCCAGCCCATGTTCAGCAAAGTGCTGAGGGATGTACTGGCAGCCATGATGCTGTACCGGAACAGGTACATCCGCTTCCCCAGGGCTCGTGAATTGGCGGCAGTGAAGGGTGCATTCTATGCCCTTGGCAGAATCCCACACGTCGTTGGAGCCATTGACTGCACACATGTCGGCCTTGTTCCACCACAGGCCACTGAGCACCTGTACCGCAACAGGAAGCACACGCACTCCCTGAATGTGCAAGTGGTGTGCCTTGCGGACATGGTGATCACCCACGTGTGTGCAAAGTTCCCAGGCTCGGCCCATGACGCACACATAATGCGCAACAGCATCTTGCCACGACTGATGTCCAATATGCAACAGGATCGTGCCTGTATTGTCGGTGAGTATGTGGAGTGGTGTAGCGTGCTGGCTGTGCGATGCTGTCCCCTGTCCAGTTGGATTAGCAACGGTTCTCTGTGTCCCTCACACCCAGGTGACTCTGCGTATCCGAATGGGGCATGGCTGCTCAGTCCATTGAGGAATCCTCGCACCCCAGCAGACGATCGCTACAATGAGGCACATGGGAGGACCAGACGTGTGGTCGAGCGTACCTTTGGCCTCCTCAAGTCCAGGTTCAGGTGCCTGGACCGCACCGAGGGTGCGCTGGCGTACTCCCCACAGAAGGTGTGCCAGATAGTGGTGGCGTGCTGCATGCTGCACAATCTGGCCATTCGGAAGCAGATCCCCCTCATCGTGGATGACGGAGATCAACCAGGGCCCCAGCCCGCAGACCAGGACAGCTCGAGTGAGGAGGACAGCGGAGAGGAGGAAGCTGGTAATGTGCGGCAGCAGCTCATCGCCCGCTACTTCACTTGACGGTGAGTGTCCATGTACGACGGCTGATGTGGCTGTATCTGTGCAGGTGTGTGTGTGCTGTGTCAGGGTGGCCGTTTGTTCACTGCGTGCTGTGTGTCAACGCTCCATGGCCAGGGTAGTATGCCACTGTTGGTATTGGCATTGTGCCCTATTGCTCTGTGCGATGTGTGTACATTGCTTGTAGTTGTTGACATGTACTGTGTGATGGGTGTGTGACACACTCATTGAATGTGCTCCTGTTCTGTCTCCCACCCCTAGGTCCCTACAGGCCCTCCGGATTCAATTGCCATGCCACGCATCAGGTGCCTTTCCGCCCAAGGTGGCCGTTGTATTCCGTACAAATAAAACACAGGGCACAAACAGCAGTTAGTGAAAAAGGTGCATTTATTACAAACTGTGACATGTGATTGTGTGTAAGGTGATGACAAAAGTGGTGCGTGCAGTGACAATGAGCTGTCGGTCATGGCTGCGTGATGATCAGGGTGTACCCACTGGTTCTATGTCCATAGTCCAACAGACACATGCCATCCAGATGGCTGTGTGGAGTGGGATCGTAGTCCAGGTCAATGCAGTGGCTGGTCAAGGAAGGCTGGCGGAAGGCTGGCTGGCTGCCTCACTTGCGACTGGAGCGTGCGAAGTCCTCCCGGGAGATCTGTTTCCTCTTCGGACGGCCCCTTCCACGTTTGCGAGGGGGTGCCTGCTTGCGACATGCTGGTGGTTGAGGTGTGATCACTGGCTGTGGACGCAGGGGAACTGGACACTGCTGCTCCACCCTGCGCCCCAGCAGGTGGTGGCGGAGGGGAGCTGCTGTCCCTGGCTGTGACCTCACCGCCACCACCAGCTGTCCCATGAGGTCCACGATTTGGCCCATACGGGCGTCCATGGACCTCAACACCCCCAGCACCTCACGCGTGTCTGAGGCAGACCGGACCCATTGTCCTTGGGCCTCTTCATAGGCCCCAAGGACTCTGGCCATGTGAGGCAGGGCATGGCTCCCAGGGGAGGCTGGCGTTTCCCTGACCCTGCTCCTCCTACCAGTCCTGCTGCCACCGGCCTGCCCACTAGCCACATTGCTCACCACGGTCCTCGCTGTGGCTCCCAGGGTGGATCCAGTCGTCCGGGCCACCACCTGCGCTGGGGCTGGTGCCAGCGGAGACGTGGCGGTGGTGGCGGCGGTGGTGGTCGGTGCGGCGATGGTGGCGGTTGCGGCAGTGGTAGTGGCCACAATGACCGTGGGTGTGGCCGCAACGACAGTGGCAGCAGGGGGCTGTGAATGTTCGGCAGCCCTGGATGATGGGTTGGTGGGTAGGAGGGGTCCTGGGGAGCGGCTGGGCCCTGCCACACCAGATGGGCCTGCTTCGTTGTCCGTGTCCGAGGAGGAGGACAGATCCTCCAGATCCGTGTGTCCTCGTTGGGGGCTTGTAGGCTGGCTGTGCTGGCTGCTGGCTCCATCCCCAGCATCCAGCAGTTCGTCACCTGTGGAGAGAATGAGATTAGTTATTGTGTTGCACCTGGCGAAGTATGTATTTGTCGTCTGACATTGACAGTTCGTGCAATCTCGTACATGGGTTTCCCGGAGGCGTGTGTGTGGCTGTAGCATCTGTAGTTGTGTGTGCTTGGCAATGGGACTGTGTGCTGTGCACATGTGGCATGGGACGGATTGGCCATGCCGATGGGTGTGTTGCTGTGCCCCTACTTATTGTGACTCTGGTGTATGCGGGCTCCTGGCCCATCCTGGGTCTGGTTTGTACTTTGCTTTTGGGGTTCAAATGGAACGCTTAGGAACGCATATGGCAACATGGGGGCCATGCCCCAGATTCGCATTTGGGATGGAATATGCTTTTGGGGTTCAAATGGAACGCTTAGGAACGCATATGGCAACATGGGGGCCATGCCCCAGATTCGCATTTGGGATGGAATATGCTTTTGGGGTTCAAATGGAACGCTTAGGAACGCATATGGCAACATGGGGGCCATGCCCCAGATTCGCATTTGGGAGGGAATATGCTTTTGGGGTACATGCTGTGAGCCATGGGTGCCGAACGTGACATGTGTTGTGGCAGCATGACAGTGCATGGTTTGAGGTGTGTGCATGCTTGACATGGCCTGCATATTTGCTGTCTGTTGTGATTACTGGACATGGCATTGGACGCATCGTTATGAGTGAGTGATGGTTGTGTGCCAGCCAACGTATTGCAGTTGTCCCATCTCCTTGGTGTGCGTGCTGCCCTGTGCCATGTGCATCACTGCAGTGCTCGGGGGGTGGCCCATGTTGTGTGTTGTTGCTCACAGTGTGTCGTGCACTTCATTGACTTCTGGCACATGGTTGGTCATGGGCATGTATCTTAGCGTGACTGCTGTATGTGTGGCAGGTGTGCGGATGACATGCCTTTCATGAGACTGGGGCTGACGGATGGGATGGATGGTATGTTGTTTGTGCATGGTGTGTCTGTGTGTTTGATGGGTTCAGTGGTGTTCGTGTGCATATATGTTGTTCCGCTCTGTTGCGTCTAGTGTTGTTTGTCTTACATAGGCGTAGTTGTGGGGTGTGTGGTTGACAGGCAGTTGGGGCTACATGGACAGGACTTCAATGGTGTTTCGGTTGTGTGTGATGAGTTGCACAGTGTCTGCCGTGTGGTACTATATTCAGTGTGGCCTGTGCATGCAGACGTGGCTCCTTGGGTGTTGCTATGTCTGTGATGGGTCATGTGGGGTGTGAGTCTGTTGTTCATGTCCGTGTGCACATTGTTCACTTGTTCGTGACGGTGGGCGGTGCTGCGTGTTCGTCTGCTACGTGACATGTCCCATGTGTTGGTCGTGTTCCGGTCCTCATGCCTCCAGTAATCCAGCCCTGTCCAGTTTCCCACCTGCAGGTTGTTCGTGCGTGCACTGTACTGGATGCCACATGGTTCTAAGCGGGGGTGCTCCATGTTGCAGGTCTGTGGGGGTGGGGGGTGTTGTGGGTCGTGGGGTGGCTGGACACCCACTGACACCGATTGCTGTGGACCGTGATGTCTGCCTTTCGGCTGTCGTTGTGCACTGCGGTGGCTGACACATGGCTGTGGGGTGGGGGGATGCTCCTCCTTGCTGTGCTGAGGGACTAGGGGCCTGGTGTGTGTTGTACTTGGGCTGTCCACCGTCCCACCCACTGCACTTTGTGTTCCTGCCACTTACCTGTTACTTGTCGGTTAGTGCAGCTGTGGCGGACACATGGGTGTGGTGGGTGCTCGTTGTGGCGCTTCTGGCATATTTGGGGACCTGTTGGTGGTTACGTGGCTGGCTGAGTGTGCACATGTCCCCACGCATCTTACAGTTGTTCGGTTTGGGCTGTGTGTGGTGGTGTCTGTTGCATGTGTGTGTGATGTGTTGTGTATTGTGTGCTGGACATGGGGGTGTTTGTCCCTGGGAGCTGTGGCATGGTGGTAGTGCATGTGAGTACATAGCGGTGTGCTGGTATACATTAGTTTGTACTTACCAGCCTCCACTCCCCCTGCTAATCCGGCGAGGATCTCCGGATGGATTACGACTCGCACCTTCTCCTCCCACGCTTTGTAGGTCTTAAAGAGCGCGGGATTCCCTCCGCCAGTGACGGCAGCCAGCTCTCTGTTTTTGCCCTCCTTCTTCTTGACCAGGCTCTTTACGTCATTCCAACGTTTGTTGATCTCGACTCTGTTCCTGGGCAGGGTCCCGACTGCATTGACCTGGTCTACGATCCGGTTCCACATTCTGTTTCTGGTGGCTAGTGGTGTGTGCTGGACCATGTTCCCATAGATTTGTGGGTACACCTTGATGATCTCGTCGACCATGACCGTCAGCTCCATGGGCGTGAACTTGGGCATCCTTTGTGGTGCCATGGTGTTTGTGGTGCTGGTGCGGTGTGTGTTGTGTAATGTGCAGGGGGTTTGTGGTGCCGGTGTTTGGTGGTGGTGGTGGTGGTGGTGGTGATGTGTGCGTTTCTGTGGTGTGCTGCTGTCCTTGCTGTGTCACTGTGTCCTCTCCTCTCCTCTCTGGTTTGCAATGTAGCAAGGGGTTGTGGTCTGTGGGAGTGCTGCTTTTGTACTCACCTATGTGGGTGTGTCCTCATGGTCTGTTGTTTTCAGGTGTGTTGTGTCTGGGGTTCTGGCCTTTGTATTTTTTGTTTGTCCGGGGGATGTTTTCGGGATATGTACTGTGCTTGTGTATTTGTGCGTGCCTTGCTGTGTGGACTTGTTGGCCATGTTGTGTGCTATTGGTTTTGTGTGCGGATGGTTTCTGTGCAGGTACGTGGGCGCCATGGCTTCTGCCGTGTCGATTCTCATCGGCGTTGTTTGCGCTGGCGGGCGGTATATTTGTGGTTTTTCCGCGCTCATGTCGGTGCGATCGTAATCTCACGTGCGGTGTGTCGGCCGTGAGGGCGGGCGGTTTTGTGTTGTCGTGCGTGTTTCCGTCCGTGGCGGGCGGTTTGTCTCCGACTCGGACGTTGGCGGGCGGTATTTTGTGTGCTTTTCCGCCGATGGCGGTATTCGGTTTGTGTAATCGTAATGGCGTGGTCGGTGTTCAGGCGGTGTGTGCGGGCGGATTTTTGACGCTTCCATGCCTGGCGGTGTTATTTACGCCGGGTATCGTAATGTGCCCCTTAAACACTATAAACCCAACATTACACTCATAAAAATATTTCTATACATTTTTTTTAATTTAAAATTTTTTTAAACTCCCCACCCTTATCCCCTATTAACCCAATATCCCAATCCTCCAAAAAATTGTACATTCATTTTAAATTATAATTTTTTAAAATAATTTCTACAAATTTTTTTAAAACATTCCCCACCCTTATCCCCTATTAATCCAACATCCTGCTCCTAAAAGAAATTGTACATACATCTAAATTTTTCAATTAATATTTACATTTTCTGCAAAATTTTTTAAAACACTCCCCACCCTTATCCCCTATTAACTCAACATCCCGCTTCTAAAAAGAAATTGTACATTCATCTAAAATTTTAAATTAATATTTAAATTTTCTACACATTTTTTAAAACACTCCCCACCCTTATCCCCTATTAACCCAATATCCCGCTCCTAAAAATTACTATACAATTTTTTTTTAACAATTATTATAACATTTAGCAACATATAACACAATAAAAAAATAACTACTAAATCGATATATTTTAATGACGATATTTTGACAAACGATATTTTTTGCAACAATATTTTTTACAACACACAAAATCGATATTTTGTACTAGCAATATTTTTAACATCGATATTTTGTACTAGCAATATTTTAAACTCGATATTATGTCAAGTCGATATTTAAAACTCGATATTCTGCGCACTTACCATAGAGGGTAGTGTGTCAGTAAAGTGTTCTATCCACAGGGTTCACTTTGCAGAGAGATTGTAGTAGAAAATCTAGCTCCTAGGCAAATCATTTTATGAGCAGCTTTGACTATGTTGAAAGGTCTTTGTAGAAGGGCCAGTGTCTCACATAAAGCCTTCTACACACAGCAGTGGTGTTATCAGAGAGGCCAGTCCCTCACGATTTTTCAGTGCACATCCACATCTTTTACATAAGTCTTATCAGAAAGGCCTTTGTCTCAGTCAACTTTTGCAAGCATTGCCTTTATCCTGTAATCTCTCAGAAAACCCTGTACAGAGATATCAGCAGAGAGGTCGGTTTGTGAGGAACCTTGACTACACAGACATTAGAATTATAGAGACTAGTGTGTCGTAAATAAACCAAAATGAATAGAAATAAGTGTGAAAATAATGAGCAGAGTGAAATATAACTGTTTATGTTTCAATTAATCTAGGTTATTAAAATTCTTACTCATGCCAACTATGGGGCCTATTACGATGGAGGTCGGAAAACCTCCCCGACCGCCATGGTAGCGGGAAAAGACCGCCCGCATGGACCGCGACATCACCGCCGGTCGAATTACGATGACCCGCAGTCGAAATCCGACCGCGGCGGTCGGATCGCGGGCCTTAACATTGCGGCGGTTGCTGCTGCCCGCAGCACTGCCGTGATGTCCAAAGGAGCATGTCCTGCATTTCCCTGCACTGCATGGCAGGCACTGCACAGTGCCTGCCACCTGGTACAGGGAAATGTAGGAGGACCATGGGTACCCCCAGTGCACCCACTCCCCCAAAACATTGGGGCCCGCAACGGGCCCCTGGAAGACAATCTCCGCATGCCTTTCCATGGCGGTCTGACCGCTGAGGAAAGGCTGGCTACCGCCGGCATCATAATCGTGCCGGCGGAGCCTGCTCTGCACCGCCACCATTATCCCGGTCCTGCTCCATCCGCCAGGCAGGAGTGCAGATGGCAACCGGCGGAAAAGCGGTGGTCGGAATTTCCCACCGCCGCGGTCACCACCGCCATCCTAATTTGACCGGCGGTTTTCTTGGTTGCAATCGCGGGCGGATGTCCACCGCCGGTCCGGCGGGCACCACCGCCGGCCCGGCGGTGGACATCCGACCGCCATCGTAATAGACCCCTAAATAACAGAAGAAAAAGAAGATTAGATAGAAGTACTACAACAAAGAAAGTGGATCTACAACTCAGAGAAACATAGAATAAAGAGACGGAAAACAAATAAAACTGTTAAGAGTATTCAGTCATTTATTCGAAAAATAGTAGAGACGCAATTTACGACATACAGATAGTAGTGAATACAGAGATGCAACAAAACGGAAGTACCTTCTGGTATGTCTGTAGGAAAAGAAAATGATTTCAGAAAGTGTAAAAGGAGTATAGTATAAGGAATGAGACATTTAGGAACAGCATCAGACATTTTTCCGCAATCGGGTTGTGACAAACGTTTGGAAATCCATGAGAGGAGAAATTCAAGACATAGCCAGAAAGAGTTTTGTTGACAATCTGGTACATCGATCATTTCATTTAAACAGAAAGTTATTCATTCTTGTCTTGAACAGAAATAAATCTTTAGATAAACCAGTACGTTTTTCAAAAGGAGTGTAGCCAAAAGCTGCAAATTAACAAATCCCTTTTTTGTACTATATTTCAGGGAGAGTGAAAAACACACTTTAAGTTCTGAGGCATTCTTTACTGAGGAAAGTTATTTACAGCACAATAGTTTAGTGCTTGCGGTGGATTTAGATGCATGTGCATATGAAATGGAAATGGGAAACAATAGAAAAAGAGAAGATAGTACCTCAAATACAGAAGATGACATAAGAGATTAATTGCTTCAGGGTTGATCCCCTGCACCTGTCCATGAGTGGAAGTGTAGAAACATTTGCAACATAAGACACGGGTCTATTGAAAAAGCTTTTTCCTAAATATTTACAGCATAGGAACTATGAAGCAAAAAAATGAAACTTTACACTTTTACAAAGTTTTGACCCTTGCAAACATAGAAAACACTCTAATCTACAAAGATATTCATTCGCTTGCTTATCAAAGCAAGTTTGTGACAGCATTTTTCACCTCATACGAATGCTGTTTATGCACCACTCCAAAATGTGTCAATCAGTCAGAAAGCTCTATTTTGTAAAAAGTCTAGCACTACATCTTCAAGCTCCAAATAATAGTCTGTTATAAGGAACTCAGGGTCCGATTACGATTGCGGAAGGCCCGTCACTGCCAGCCATGCGGTGGCGGCCCTTCCGCAACTGTACCACGATTTTCCCCCGCCACATTACGATGGCAAAGACCTTCCGCCAGTGTTCCGCCAAAAGCAATCATACAGATTGCCTGGTGGATGGTCCTTAGATCATGAAATGGTGGCGGTGCCTAGCAGGCACTGTCCACCAAATCATGATGCTGGCTACAACCGGCCTTTCCATGGCGGCGATACCGCCATGGAAAGGCTGGTGGGGATTAGTTACGGGGGTCCGTTGCGTGTTGTGTTGGGGGGGAGGTGTGTGTGCACTGGGGGGTACCCATGGTACCCCCCTACATTTCACAGCACTATGTGGCAGGCACCGTGTGGTGCCTGCCACGTAGTGCAGTGAAATGCACATCCTGGCTTTTTGGCATCGCGGCGGGTGCTGCAGTCAGCAGCACCCGCCGCAATGTTAAATGGCAGGATGTGACCGCCATGGTGGCGGTCGCATCCTGATTTGGTGTGCGGGACCGCCGCATGTATTGCGGACGGTCCCGGTCTCCACCAGGATGGTGGACGGACTCCAGTCCGTCCGCCATCCTAATGACCCCCTCAGTGTGAAGTGAGTTCTATTGTTTATGATATACAGACAACATGCTTTGGATCTGAAAGATAGAATGCGGAAAATTAAGTTAAAGTTCTACTGAAAATAGCACTTCAGAAAATGTATAGATACTTTCAGAAATGAAATTTTGCATTTGCTGCAACATCAGCTGGAATCCCGGATAAAGAATGTGTTTTTTGTCGGCAAATTCATTAATAGAAACAAACAAAATTGACATTTGTGCTAAAAGTGAAGACACAGACCTTGTACAGTAGCTTAAATTAGTTCTGTACTTAATTACTGAGGATAGATTTGATTTATTTCTAAAGCAGATTGTCTGCAAATATTGCATAAACAAACTAGATGATAACAAGCTGCCTCGAGTCATTCATAATAAGTTAGATGTGAACTCTCTCCTGCATTTTTGATATTTTATAATTATTAATAATAACTGTATACTGTGTTTTAAGTTTTTAAAGGAAATTAATTTTTAAATACTGGGTCCCTTTCCTCCTTTTAGGCAGATTATTGTTCTTGAAATGCACTTTATATATATTCTATATTCCTTGATATGAATGGCACTGTGGTATTATAAAATTGAAAACAGTTTATTATGTACAAAGCACTTTAATGTATGTGGTTACTATGACTTGTTTGTGTGGGGTTTCCTTTTATCTTCATTTAATTTCATGAATTTAATGTCTTTTATCATAGACTGTGAAATATGAAATACTGTATGATTTATTTTAGATTGCTTTTATGGTTTGTGTCATATCTAACCGAATAAAGCTTGTTTTGAATTTGAATTTGAATAAGTTAGATGTTTTTCCTATTACAGCTGAGCTTGATCAGTTCAATGCTTATTAGAGTTTTCTCATTCAGAATGTCCATCCCTTTCAAGCTTTAGTATGATTGCAGCCAAAAAAATACAAAATTGCCTCCAACAGAGCTACTAAAAGGTCTGAAAGGAAAGATCGTATTCCTCCCATTGAATTTGAAGGAAAATATTGTAGGTGTACATCAAGATATAGACGAACCATTATTGGTTGTGATTAATGGAGCACCAACGAAAGACAAAACAAATTGGCAAGAATTGTAAGTATTGACAAAGTTAAAAAAGCCTTGCAGTACTGGAAAGTAGAAAACACATTTTACAAAGATATAGATTTAGAGCAACATGTGAGTTCTGTCATAATACTACCTTCTAAAAATAGAGATAGTGATCAGTTTGAAAAAAATTGTTTCTGCTAATACAGAAGAAATACATGAGCACTACAACATTCATCCTCTGTTGTCTTCCAGGACTCCTCTTAAATTAGAGATCCATTGTATGCAGGGTGTCTATGCACTGTGGCCTCATGTGTAGTGGAATTTGAACGGCAGTAATGCCATTCACATTGTGTTTCTGTACTTACTTATTCACTACTAATGTATATGTTAGTTGCAGGTGGAGCTGGCTTATTGTACAGGAATGGGTGTCACAGGAGTTGATATCTAGTTATAATATGTTTTGATTGTTGAATTGGGCACTAGGTTGTGGAGTTATGTACATCAGCTTCAGGGCTTAATACGCAGTTAGAGTATGTGAGTCTGTGCATGTCTATTATTAGTAAACTGAACAGAGGCCACATCATGCTGACTGCCTTTATATTCTGTCTTGATGCACACATGGGCCCCATTTGAACTTCCAACCAGAGATATAATGCACCATACTTGACCATGGTTACCTGCCTGATAGGGGATATATGTGCTTTAAGAGGGACATGTTTGTTATTAGGTGTGGGTGAGGGTTGTCAAGAAGTATTTGTGTGTCACGTGATGTTGAGTATGTGTATATGTCCAGGTATGATGTGTCACGTGCAAACATTGGCACAGCCACAAGCATTAGGACTTCTGGGTTGTGGTAGAGTATATCAGTGTACTGCCCTTTGCATTGTGACTGCTTTATTTTGTTTGTCACAACAAGAGTTGGAGTAGCTTCATTTAAGAAGGAAATTGGGGTGGGGACTCATATGGATGTGTATTGTGTCTATGTGGCCGCCTTGGATAGACAAATGAGCCACATGATTGTGGTTTTCACATGCTGTTGCACATGTGATATGTCAATACTGCAGGCACATGACAGGATCTAGATAGGAGAATGAACACCTTACATTGTACCTGAGATGCCTGAGTGTGTGACACTGGCAAAGGCTGTTGTTGTCAATTTCCCTTGTTGACACGAAGGTGACTTCAATGCTTTGGCATTTGTATGGTCAGTGTAGACAGTAGGAGAATGTGGTTGTAGTGCTACAAATATCTCAGCTATTAGTTGTTGGGCACTGGTAGGTGATGCAGCTGCAAAGTCTGCTTTCTGTTTTTTTAAGATGTTTCTGCACTCAATGTAGTTTGGATGGTAGCTTACTGTGCATACAATTGCCTTCATGGTAATGCTAGGCACTTTCAAGTCACATTACTCTTCATAGGATGATATAGATTTGTCAGTGCTTGCGCCTCCAATACACCTTCAAGCCCCCACACATGGTACATCTCAAGGTATATATTTCCAGTGTGACACTGCACTGTGACACTCTCATTCACAATGCAGTTTAGGAGTTCAGGTAGACCCTCAGTCTTTGCTCCCAGCAGTGATGATGAGGGTATTGATTCAGGGAGGATGTAGTGTGCCACAGTATGGGTTTCTGTGGGACATACGTTTAGGTGTGCATTAGTGTTATGTTATGTTGCCATGACATGTGGCACTTAAAGCGGTGGTGAGCTCACCATACATATTTCAATTCATTTATCTATGTGCCTATGCCCATTTGTACTCCTACCTATATGTTGGGTCTGTCCCTGTATTTCCAGTTCACACTGGGGGTACCCAATGCTGACATTCCCTCCTTCACCCCAGCACAACATGGTACAGGACACTTTCAAATTACTGCAGCTTCGCTTTGTGGTCACTTCCATGTGTAGGACAGAGCTCTTCAAAATGGGGGGTGAGGTCTCCCCTCGGGGGAGGCCTTAAATGAAATTGGGGGTGCACCAATCTCATCATGTTTTGATTTTAGTGTTAGGAGCATGAGCAGCAGTAACCAGCTTTGTAATGGACTGTCACTGATAACTTTGATCATTTATTTCCTGACTGGGAGTATGTGTGAAAAGGGGTAACAGAGCTTAAATAATACCATTCCTCCTGTATTGAATTGAATGATATGCTCTTTGGTGTGCTAAGATAACATTAACAACATATTTGAAGCCATTATGTAATGGTGTCATAATTTTACACATGCAATGTTGGATTCCTTCATGGGCCTGTTCATCATTACATCTTTAGCATCACCATTGAGTTAAGGGCATTTGGTTTGTCCTTTTGAGAGACAATGGAATGACAGTCATCAGCAACACCAGATGCCTGGTTTAGCCCTGTTTACATATTGCCAATTTCGAGGGACAATTTTGAAAAAATAGAGGGAGGGGGGCAAGGATTTATAGATTTTTACAGGGGGCTCAGCAATGATGATTTAGTATCCCACTGGTGGAGGGAGTATGTGTGTCACTTAATGGCTGCGGCGTTTGCGACAGTCCTGGTTCTGCTGGTCATCGAGTAGGTACAAAAGCGGTATAACGTGCGCAATGGGTTCCATGACTGCACAGGAACTGTGGAAGCGTGTTGTGGTGAGATTCTGACTTATGAGCCTCCCCTTCTACCTGCTCTGATGAGGTGCTTGGACCGACTCTGATGGCACATCGTAAATGCGTATCGTAATAGGGTGGGCGGATCCAGGGCCGGACCGTGCGCGGATCTGCTCCATTCGACCTTTCCGAAACTGCTGTGGTCAGAATTTCCAGCCGGAATCGGAGGAACCGCATCTGTCAGTAAGCCATGCATTGTAGTGCATCATAATACTGCGGTTGGAACAACCGTTTCTGAAACGAGATCGGTTAGTCAGACCGACTCCGACAAGCCCGAGGAGGCTTACCGACCGACATCGTAATGAGCCCCTTTGTGTTCTTGAGAGCAAGTTATGTAGATATCAGTTGCACATCATAATCAATCATAGTGCTCAATATCTAAAAGAATAAGTGCTAGTGTACAAGTATCTGTTCCCGACACTGTTAGTGGTGCAACTTCATATGAGTGTGCTGATTTAGAAAGCATCATGATGTTCAGTTAGTGCATAACAAAAATAGATCAGTTAATGGACAAAGAGTTATGGAATAATGCAAAGCAATGAGAAACACTACACCATCACTGGACTGAGGCTTCATTAGGTATTCAACAGAATGATCTATGGACTATAACCTTTATAGGTTTATTTTTGAAGAACCGTTTTCATCTCAACAATAAAAAGAATTAGATGTTCATAATATTGTCTGTATTTATTTTAGATTCCAGAAAACAACTACATGTAACAGCGTCAATCACAAGAGATGCAATAGATTTTCAAATCATGTGTATCTGCTTTTGTAAATGTAAGCAAGTATATAAAATTCAGTGGGTCACATGCATAAACATTAGGAATAGCGATTACCTAATTGAGATTTTCAGTGAATTGCAATTAGTTAATCGCTATTGCTAATGTATGAAACTCCAAGAATTTCATTTAACGATTCATTAATAATATTGAGGTAGGTCACAATTTGCATGGGGAGGGTGGCCTGCTAGGGTCAGCAGACCACCATGTCCGTGATTGCTTTTCAATAAAGCAATCATTTTTTTTAATTCATCCAATTTTGTGTTTAAAAGGAAAAAAATAAAAGTTTATTTTTTATTTTTTAAGAGCAGGTTGTGAACCGTGGGACCACTGCCTGCTCTTAAAAAATGTTTTTGCCATCATTCCCAAAGGAGAAGGGGTCCCTTGGGGACCCCTTCCCATTTGCGAATTGGTTACCACCAACTTGAAGTTGGTGGCAAAATGCGAATGTTTTGTGACTGCATTCATGGTCACAAACATTCATACATACTGCTTTGAATCGGTATTTGGAAGGGATGCCCTTAACACGCTCCTTCTAAATAGCGAATCGCAAACCCTTTTTGCGATTCGGTAACAGGTTACCAAATCGCAAAATAGGGTTTGACACACAGGAAAAGCCTTTTTTGCGTTCGCAAACGGGCAGATTCTGCAAATCAACCTGTTTGCAAATGCAAATTAGGTCCATACAGGTGGCCCAGAAAGTGTAGATGAAAAAGAAAAACAACAAGATGATTAGTGCAACATAGTTATATCAAAATGTACACATTCTCTACCTTCTTTTTCTTTGCTTTTTAAAAATATGTACATATTTTTAGAAAAATACAAAATAAAGATACCCTACTATGAATAGTCTTTTCAGAAAACCTGACACATACCTCATTTCCTCACCTAACCCTACAACGTTCATTTTTCAACCTGCACAGAAGTAATTGTGCAGATGGGATCCTTTACAAAGATCTACTATGCATATAGAGTCTTACACACAAACACATTTTTACACCAATGCCCAAAGGCACAAAGAAACATACAAACTCATTCACACATATTTACAATCTCTCACTCTCTCTCACACATGTGAAAACACACATAGAAACATACACATATTCTTACATACAAACACTCATACACATACACACATTTTGACACACAGACAATAACAGACAGACACATACTGTTTCTCACTCTTTGTTAAACACATGGATAATCACACACAGACACACCCACACTCATTCACGCCTATTAATACTCTCACGCGCAAACACAATCTGAGAAATGTAATGTAGAAGAACACAGTTTCACACTTACTCACATACAAGTAACAAATGGGCACATATTCTTACACACTCTCTCACACACTCTCTCTCACACACACTAACACACACACATGCACTAACACACACACTCATGCATACACACATTCTTTGACAAACCAAACACTCATACACAAACACACTCTGACATATGAACATACACAATGACATATATACATATACTCTCTCAGGCTGTCTCACACACACACAGACACACACGTTCACACACGTATGCACTCACACACAAATTCACTCAAACACATATAAATGCAGAAGGACACACTTTCACTTATACTCATAAACAACTCACACATAGACACACATATCCTTACATACTCTCTTACACACACATATAATTTGACACTGGCACATGCACACATTCCTACAGACACCTAACCACACCTACACAAACACACACACACTCTGACATACAAACACACACACAACAGACAGAATCATATTCACTCTCACGCACATATGGACAAACAAACACAGACACATTCATACATAAGTATACTCCCACAAGCAAAGGGACTCTCACACACAAAGGGGCCGATTACGATGTTGTTCGGAAACTTTTACAACTGAATCGGTTTTGGAATCATTTCTGACCCAATAGGGTTCTGTGAGTCCGACTGACAGATTATGATGCTTCCCAACATCGTTCGGTCGGACTTGCATTGACTTCAATGGGAGCCTGTGTTCTGAATGAGAACACAGGCTCCCATTGAAAAAAGGGGTGGTTGGGGAAAACCTTGCACCTTGTGGCAGGCACCCCATGGTGCCTGCCACACTGTGCATGGTTTAACAGAGGGGTCCCTTAGGTTCTCCCACGGGCCCCATCTGGAGACCTTTGGGTGAAGGGGGGCCTCCCAAAGTCAGATTCTGACATCCGTTTTGTGTCCGACAAACCGATTCGGAACGGCTGTCAGATTCGGCCATCGTAACCGCTTGGTCAGAAACAATGTCCATAAAGCTGTACGATTCGGCTCCGAACGGCTATGACTGTCTGAATGACGTTCGGAACCGAATCGGACAGCCCGGACGGTTTCCTTGCATCGTAATCAGTCGTTCAGAAAACTATCCGATTCGATCGGAAACACAGGTTCCGAATCGGATTCTCAGATTCTGAATCTCGTTCGGAGCCTCTCCCATAGTGCCTCACATACACACACATACATACATTACGTGCAACGTCATTTTTGTATATCATTAACAGAAAAGGTGGCCCTAAAAAGAAACTTTTAGTTTTTTAGAGTTTTTTGTTATATTTTTGATTTTTTACAATGTTTTGTCAGGGTAAAGGTTTGGAAAAAAATAGGAAAAAAGAACTTGGAGACAAACCATAAGTTAAAAAAAACAAGTTTTTCTAGGAAATGTATCTTCTTTCACAAGTTGTCTCTTACGTGTGTGCTGTTCTCTGGAATGATGTCTCATTCCTGCTGGAGAACATGAAGTGGTGCTTGCTGAACTGCAGAAAGAGGAAATCTAGCCCCAGAAGTTGAAGCTTGCTCGGAATCTCTCTGAAGTTCAGCTTGAGCCAATTGTCTTGAAGTATTACCTTCATCTGGTGCCACATTCCTGTGGTACAATGAGAGTACTTCTTGTCAGTATCTCTAAAAAAGTTTCCTTGCAAAGGTTGCAAGTACCATTTGTTGAAGATATCTTTTTCTCCAGCTGGTAAGTGGAACAATTGCCAAACAAGTCATTCTTTCACTTTCTCTGTAGACTGCTGTTCTTCTTCCACTTCTTCTCTCCCTCACCTTTTTTCTCTCCAGTAGCCATTTACTGTAACAACATACCTAAAAAATGCAAAACAGTAAGTGACACACCACAGCAGTTCACCACACTCCTACTAGAAAAAGGTAAAACACAAAAATGAGAAGAATAGGGTGGACATTTCCTATAAAAAACAAGTTGACAGACATTTAAACCAATCAGGATGCATTGAAGACTCACGGGTTACTAGAGGCCTGCATGATGCCCACAAGCCACCGAAATATAAAAATGGGGCCAGTATTACATCATAATACCAAAATGGGAACAAGTCTTCAATTTTATTAGCTACTGTTCCTATGACCACTTTTTCATGTTTTTTTAGGTACGCAGCCTTAGAACCCACAAGGTGTTTTAAAAGAATCCTCGTTTACCTAACTGGTAGGTGACATGCTTCATCATTGGGTTCCCACCCTGGTTGCAGAGTGCTTCCAAGGTGTGCTGCCAGGCCTGATTTCAGCGGAGCTGATTTTTTGGGGAGGGAAAACAGTGATTGCTAGTTATTTAGTGAAAGGTGCAGTTTTTAAATTGGCTCGAGACTTCCTGTCAATGGACGTAACATATCTAATGGAGGAAGTCTTCGTCAATGTTAAAAGCAATAGGGGATAGATGTGGGATATTAAGTTGATCCCAATTATCCTCAGTGTGGTCTACATGTTTCAGCCATCTTCTTTTAGTGCCTCTCAGGGTCAAAATGGCTTTCGTCAGGACCCAAAAAAAAAAGACATGCATGCGCACTATGGCATGCAAGGATGGTGTGTATGGTTTGGACTTTCAACCCTCAGACTCATTAGGAAAGTCACTGTTTGTTTTTCCTCTTTACTATGGTGGCCTCTTGCTACCTGGGATAGGCCGAGGGGGTGGACCCTGTTGTCACACGTTTGTCAAGGCATCTCACCCTCCATTGTACCTGGCTCACCTTGGTCGTCCCGCAACTTCAAATCAAGTATTACATCAAATTATGGGAGAAATTATTACACATTGTCCCTGTTTGAAAACCTATATAGTCTCAGTCAACCAAAAGGCAGTCTTTTTTATTAACTAAACTTTGCACTTTGCACACCAAATTATCACTCCAGCAGGACGCTCACACGAATCTTAACAGGAGCACCACCCTCTTGGGATTTCCCTAAGGGACCTGTCATTTGTTTTTACCTCTTGCAGGTCTCTTGTGAGATACTTCACATCTTGCCTAAAATTTCACAACTAAATAATTATTGGAGAAACCCACTTTACCGTTTCTCATAATTTATATATTTTATAGAACATACACATTTGAATTTAAAGGCAAAATACTATTTCATAGTTAAGTGAAATGTTTAAAATCTGCTTCTAACTCTTGCGAGACACCTACGAACATGCCCGCAAGAGTCTTTGCAGGACTCTTGTGTGCTGTTTTTGGTTGGATTGTGTCTCCCGTAGGAGTCCAGTGGGAGTTAAAATGGGGGATAACAAAAATGACACTATAATATAATGCACAAAGGTAATAGTGTTCTCTATATAGCATTCTTTGTTGATAAGCCACTCCCACATCAAACCCTACTAAGCCATCTCTTCTCCTAGTGTGCTAGTGTTTACAGACAAGACTCTTCCTCCTCAAAGTCTACAGCAGAAACATTTAACCTAGTAGACTCAACTATGTGTACAACCCAGGTCCTCAACATATACAACCTGTATTAGGTAGGCCAGTCTTGAGGATATACTGTAACTTAATGCAATAATATCTTACTAGTCAGTCAGTCAGTCAGAATAACTTTATTTCACCATCACAAATGAAGGCATAAAAAGTATACTACACATAAAACATTTCAATATTGCAATAAAGTTAAAAATACAAAAATTACAAATTTCCAGCAGCAAATACATGTTAAAATACAATAATCTCATTAAAAAGGTAGAAAAAATATAATTCATACACACAGTTAATATAACAATTCGATAAGTCAGTTCTTATGTTAAGTATAAAATTCATCGAATTAAACATCTCTTTTTAAAGCTAATAAGAAAAAAGACGCTACTGAAAAACATATAAAGGGGTTGGATAATGACTGCAAAAAGTAGAGGGCCACACAACACTGTTTAAAATTCATTTTACACAATAGGGGGACAATAAACCTTTTTCTTTCATGACAGTAATATTTACAGAAAAACAGGAAGTGCAAATTGATCTGAATAGATCGATCATCACATGTACAAAATGGGAGATCGGAGGCTACATAGGTATTTCGTGGGAGGCCCAACATCAAAGGGATGTAGTTTAACCGAAATCTCACCAATATATACCTGTGTTGTAAATTAGTGACGAACGATAAATAAGTTAAATTCATATCCATTTGCATAACGCTCGGGGCCGTCAAGAATGCTCTAACTGTCGATAACTTACTATTTGTAAAATTCCTTCTTGCTTGCAAACTAGACTACAAGTGAGTTTTAAGATCTTTTTTAGAAATAGACTGGCACGATATAGGGTCAACAAAAAGATGGTATAACCCTGATGCTTTTAATGTAGATTCAACATAACGTAGCCAACTAACGTTACCCACACCATCTAGTTTCAAAACGTCATTTATAATATCTCTTGTGAGAGAGAGAGTCTCCTTCCGCCATACTGAGTGCCACATTAAAATTGGCGCCATACAAATTTTGTCAGTTATATAGGGGACACTTAATTCCATATGACAGTTAAAATTGGAACATGACTTTGGTAATGAGACTAGCTTTTTTAGAAAATTGTCTTCTGTACATTGCAGTTGAGAGCAGTCTCTAATGCCCCAGACAGCCGCTCCATAAGTGGCAGCAGATACCGTTTTTGCCTCATAAACTGTCTTTATTGCTTCAATGGGTTTTGAGCCAGTTTTTTTAATAAATTTAAATAGTGCCCCAATGTTCTTTTCCATCTGCAGCCCCCTATTTACAACCATACTTAGCCAATTGTTTTGGCGATCGAACATAATCCCTAAATAATTAAAATAATCCACAACTCCGAGCTTGCCTCCTTCAACAGTAATTTGAGGTTGTTTCCGCTGTTTCGTACCTGCCACTAGGACAAAAGACTTTGAGTAGTTAATTTTCATGTCCAGCTTATTCATGAATTGTGTATATTCCATCACTAGTCGGTGCAGCGCATTGCTGGTACGAGCTAAAATCACTGCGTCATCCGCATATAGTAGTATTGGCACTTGTAATGAATTAATATAGGGAACATCCGGAGTGGTTCCCAGAAGAGCGGATTCAACATTGTTAGTATACAGTGCAAATAAGAAGGGTGCCAAAACGCACCCCTGTCTCACCCCTCTGGCAATTTTAAAGTGCGTAGTGCATTCACCTCCTTCCATAAAGAACACAGGCTGAGGCACCTGAGTACAGATCGCGGATAATATTAATCAACTGTACATCAATCCCCATTGCCTCCATGATCTGCCAGAGCCGAGGCTATGCCACGCAGTCAAAGGCTGCTGACAGAGCCATGAAGGCAAGATACAAATGACCTTTTTTGGCTACAGTATATTTTGCTAATATTAAATTTAGGTTCAGGCACTGATCAACAGTGCCTTTCCCTTTTCTGAAGCCAAACTGACATGGGATTATAATATTGTTTTCCAGGGCCCATTCCTCAAGCCTATTTAAAAGCAGGCGTCCCATTAGTTTTGCAGTGGAATCTATAAAAGATATAGGTCTATAATTTTTCGGAATTGACCTATCCCCCTTTTTCTAAATAGGGACAATTACTGTTATTTTCCATGATGGGGGAGCACCTGTATGGACAATTTTATTAAAAACATTTGTTAAAAGTGGGGCCCAGAGATCTTGATTATCCAAAAACAGATCAATTGGGACACCATCAGGTCCCGGTGCCTTTGCACGTTTACACTGGTTTAAAGCATACTTAGTTCTTCCAGTGTAAAACTAACCATGTTGCCCATCCCAGTTAAGGTAGCAGAGGTAGGATAGTAAATTATCTTCTCATCAGATCCAAACACACTTTCAAAATGTGTCATCCATTCCTCCTGTTCAACATGGGTATCTGTTGAAATAGAATGTTCATCTCTTAAAAAGGTGCATTAATAATAGACCAAAAGGCTTGCAAACTTTTTAATAAAGCAGCCTTTTGCAAATTTTCCCACCATTCTTCCTTTAGGGATTTCAACCTTAGTATCCTCGCTTTTTTATATGCCTGTCGCAATAACTTAACCAAAGGTAAGTTACAGGGTTTAGATTTCAAGGCCATGTGGAGATTTCTTAAAGATTTATCGCAGTCCTCATCAAACCAACTAAATTTCTTGAAATGGCCCTTGCGTATAACACAAATTAAGTTATTTTTTGCTTCTGATAAAATCTACTCAAAGACTGAGACCATGTTATCGTTAGGAATAGAATCTAAGCAGATCATTATCTCCTCAAGTCGACTGGAAACTAAGTTCGCCAAGAACCTCCCAGTATCTACTTTCTCCCACTTTAGAGCAATTCCATTCTTCCTTGCAATTACTGGGTTTACATGCAGTTTAAAAGTAGATTCTTTTTTCATTAGGGAGAGGATAAGGAAAGTTAATGCAGCATGGTCACAAAAAGCATAAAAATTAATCTCAAAATGAAAAAATAGGCTTCTTATTGGATCAGAAATCAAGACATAATCAAGGGTAGAGGAGAGAGAACGATTTAAAAAAGTATATCCTAACTGACCAGTTCGGGTTTCAGACACATTTAAAAATACAAGATTATTTATCATTAATAATCTATTTAATGCATTACTGTACTCCGAGTGACTAAAATGGGGTACACTATCTCCATCGTCATCCAACATTCCACATACTAGGAAATTCGTCTTATCACAAGGGTGAGCGTTAAAATCCCCCAGCCAAATTATATTACAAGGTTTAGTACATTTATTTTGCAAAAATTCAATATCTCTTTCTAAGGGGGCTAATACTGCTGATTGGTTGCTTCCAAAGTTGTTATTATAAAAATTAATGAGGAGCCAATACTGGTCTACATGATACTCTAATAAAATGATATGATAGTGTGGCGATGAATTTAAAAAAGAATTCACTTTGAGGGGGAGAACATTAGAAAGTAGGGTCAGTAACCCGCCCTTGGCACGACCAGCTGGTGAAGGTATAGCAGGAGTTTGAAATGAGCGATACCCATTCAAATATATTGGTTCAAGTTCCCAAGTCTCTTGTAAACATGCTATATCATTAGATGTTAATAAGGAAAGCCATTCAACATTTGATCTTTTTTGGTTATAAGCAGCAATGTTCCATGTCATTACCACAGCAGACCCTGAAGTATTCTCTTGTTGCATCGGTGTCAGGGACAGATTTGAGCTATCTATATGCATACTTATTTGTTCTTGCGAGATTACAGCTGGGCTAGTAATCATAAATGGTCCATTTAACATTAGAATATCGCCATCACCATTGACTATAGGACTCTGTTCATCCAGTCAATCACATATAGGCATGCCTTCCAGTGCAGCAAATCTATTACTAAGTGGTAAAGGTGAAACTAAGGGAGGGAGAGACTGATTTGACTGAAAATAAAAGGGATTCCGAACATTGGGTGCTGTAAGCCGAGAAGGGTTAGGGTGAGATGAGCAATAAGGTTTATAAAGGAAACCGAGTGGAAGGGCGCAAATTTCAAAATAGAATGATGGAATACTCGGTAACATAGTTAATAGCTCACCCACTAGATGTTGGTTATCAAAATTTAGTACAATGCAATCACCTTTAATAGTCTTAGGAGCTCTTCCTACCCAGTTAACCCTCCTAGCCATAATGATATGTTTTTGCACATTAAAGTTTACACCTATACAGTTGGATATCCAGTGCTGAGATTTATGGATTAACTGTTCAGTAGATTCTGCTAAATTTGTCTTTAGTTCAGGGACGTTAACTAGAATTATGACATACGGACAGGCTGCTGGAGGAAGATCTAACCTTTCCTTAGGTTTCTCAACTTCTGCATGCCGCTGAGAAGCCCCCCTCCCCAAACTGGGTGCCATAGCTCCATCCTCTAAAAGAGAAGGGATAGTGGATGGATTAGCATGAAGGTGGGTATTTATAGCCCCATTAGAACCTTTAGGTTCAATATTAGGTCTGGTAGTGGCAGATCTTACTATGGTAGTTTGGGTTGGAGCATGGTGATTATTATTATGTGTACTAACTCTCAACTTATTTGCTAAGTCACAAGCGGAACCCGATAAGTTGGTAGATGACCCTATCCCATGTCTAAGGTCACGACTTCCTGTTTTATCGGGTGCCACATCGGGTGCCGCAAGAGACATCATAGATGGCATCCTACCTGACTGGGGAGCAAGCCTCACATCAACTATCGCGTCAGCAATATTTTGAGATGCTTGATTCAATGAATAGGCTGCCTCCAAGGAAGATAATTTCCCCTCTATTTGAGTTAACCTATGCATTATAGGATTTAAAAGCACAGTCAACATAGTCTCAATTCTTTTTAGCAAATCAGTCATTCCCCAGATCCGGTTGGTTAGTAGTAACATCTTTCTGCTTTGTAGCTCTAGTAGATCTTGAATGTAAAGGGAGTCTTGAGTCCAATTCCTCATTCCCAATAGGTTTCTCTGTGCAAGCTCTTTTCAATGTATTCTGCTTTAATGGACCACCTCCCTTTCTTTTCCTAGTCCTTTGATCTGTGTGATCGGTTTCGGCCTGGAAAGTCAGTAACTGCTCCTTAGTATTTTTAGAGTGTTCAAATGTTATAAGTGTTACATCAGAGGGTGAGGCTATATTCGGCAATGTAACTATAGTAGTGCTTAATTCACCTACGGTTTCACCTATGGTTTGCCCAGAAATTGAATAATCAGTAGTTAAGGCTCCTCCACCTAGGGAGGAACGTTTTTGAGCAATAAGAGAGTCCAGGGAGAGCCTTCGCTCTGTTAGTTCTATTTCATGGGCAAGGACAGATTCAGCCCTCGTCAAAAATGCATCCAGGGTCCCAACATGTCCAGCCCCTTGCTTTTCCTTTTGAATCTTCCTTTTACTCATTTTAATCCTCAAATGTGATTTCCCAGGTATAATAAATGAAGTTCAACAGTTAGATTAAATGTAAAGGTTGCAGCTCCAAGAAATAAGATGAAAACAACAGTACCTTATGACTCAATTGGCAGATGAAAAAGGGTGGACCCAGCCCAGCCTCCTCCGGGCTCCGACGGGCGTGGACGGGCCCGCCCTGCATGCCCGCGCATGTCCCGCGCTGTGGGAGGTCAACGGCGCTCTTATCGCGCCTCCGGGCGTGAGTGCAGCGTAAAAGATGCGAGGCTGCTCGGGGATGTAGTCCTGCCGTTCCCCTCACGGAGTGCACCCAGCAGAGTTGTCTGTCCCCCTCACGGCCTTTCCTGGTCAAGTTGGGCAAGTTAGCCGTTCCCCTCATGGCAGCAAGGTAAGTGTCACTGGACCTTAGGCGTCCCGCGCTGTGGGAGGTCAACGGCGCTCTTATCGTGCCTCCGAGCGCGAGTGCAGCATAACAGGCGCAAGGCTGCTGGGGGATGTAGTCCTGCCGTTCCCCTCACGGAGTGCACCCAGCAGAGTTGTCCGTTCCCCTCACGGCGTGTCCTGGTCAATTTGGGCAAGTTGGCCATTCCCCTCACGGCAGCATGGTAAGTGTCACCGGACCTTAGGCGTCCTAGGTCGAGTCATAAAAACAAACCCTAATAAAACCTATAAAGTTACTGAAAAAACAAAAGATTGCAATGACACAACAGTTAGGTATGGTAGGAACTTCATACCTTACTTTTAAAGCAAACTTGAAATTTACTGAAAAAAACTAAGGATAAAGCGACATTTTAGTTAGGTCTGGTAATCAAATACTACTTTAAGTTAATAAAACACTAGAAATGTACTAAAAGAAGCAAAGGTTAAAGTGATGTTATAGTTAGGAATTGCAATAGTATTTTACTTGAAAAGTCACTGAAAAGCCCAAAGGTTAAAGTTACACTATAGTTGCAGTGAGAAGGTCACACTTTAAACTAAAAAAAATACTGAAATACACTACCCATAGTTATCAGAGCTAACTATAACATGTTCCCCCATCATGCACTGATTATGACCTCAAATATTACAACACTCGTGACATGTTCACTGACATCCTTGATAACATCACGGATTACATCTCAAGTGACAAGATTGATGACATCACTGATGACATAATTCAATGAGTGAGATAGCTTGTTTTGCACTTAGCATAGTGGCAGGTATACATCAAGGTACTGCTACACCCAATTTTGTATAGCCTTTTTCCCACTAATAGGCGCAACCATACACAAAATGCTTGTCCTCCTAATGGGTCTTATGTGTGTAGACGAAGTGAGCTCTTTGTGAATGTTTGTGTACAGGACTAACACTATATATATGTGGTAGCCACTCTGTAGTTCTAGTTAGGATTCTGAGAGAGAGGAATTTCTCAGATGTTTGCTTGCTTATAACTTTGCTACCATTTGATGAAAATCCACAAGCTTTGCAGACCTTTTTTTCCTACATTGGCTGATTATGCAAAGCTTTGTGATGGCTATTTAACGGGGTGCAAAGAAAAATGAGAGGTCCCAAAGCATGTTTTCCAGCAATGCATTTTCATAGACCTTTGAAACAGACATAGCTGCAAAATGGCTGGAAAGGATTTCCATGACATTTGCCAGGAATATAGATTATGCTGTGGACAGGGTCTTTTTGTTATTTGATCTAAATTTTTTCAGTTGTTTTTAAGTAATAAGGGACAAAACCTAGTAATATATTGGGCTGCCATATTCAATGGTACCTTCACGGCATGCCATAGTACATGGCAATGACCAAACACAATATTATTGATTAATGAAAGCCCTTGCACAAAACAAAGTCAACCATATTAGTCAAACCACACTTTGTCTTTTTTCTTGGTTTTAAGTTGAAACATAGCTTATTACTCTTTTTGTGATGTATAGGAAGAAATTAGTCCGTTTAGCAAAGTCTGTAGAGTTAGGTAAAAGTATTTTTGTTGATTTATATATTTAAAAAAGTTTTCAATGTACCACTGTACTTCCTCAAAATTATCTAGAAAGTACCATGGTCCACATTGAAATAAAAAAAACTATATATATGAAAAAATACATTTAGACATAATATAAGGTGGATCTTAAAAGAGCCTTTGTTTTTCTTTTTAATAAACACATTTATATAGGTTTGTCAAGCAAATCTTTAGGTTTTAAATGAACATATGGTTTCTATAGGTAAAAAATGTAAACCATCAGGGCGATTAAAAAAAGATAACATTTTATGACCGCAAGGGAATGCTGACACTGTCTTGTTCACATATCTTTGAGTCTTTTCAAACTTAACAGAATTTACAGTAGACCATTTTCACTTTCACCTCTGACAAATAGCTGAGAACACAAAATGTGGCTTAACAAATGTAGACATTAGGGGGCCTATTACGATGGCGGTCAGAAAGCCTCTGACCGCTAGTAGGAAGCTTTCTGACCGCGGTCGGAGGCTTTCCAACTGACACAGTCGGTTTGAGGTCTGGCCGCCGAATTACGATGTCGGCAGTCGGAGCGTAAACCGGCCGGTCATTCCGAAGCAGTTCCAACCTGCTCTTGGAGACTCCGGGCCAGTCGGAGCCACAGCGTAATCCCCTATGGACGGCATATCCGCTGTCGGGATTACGATGTTGGTTTCAGACAGCCTTTCCGTGCCAGCCTTTTCGACACAGAAAGGCTGTTGGAAAGCGACTTGGGGGACCCCAGGCAGGGCCCCCTGGCCTCTGCAGCCTACAGTTGGTAATCGAGGGGGTACATTGGGTGCCCCCCTGAAAATACCTGCACTGTGTGGCAGGAACCATGGGGTGCCTTACACAGGGTGCAGGGTTTTACACACACACCCATTTCTCTATTGGAGTCTGTATTATGGCCAGTTTACAGCCGTAGCACAAGCTTCCATAGAGAAATGGGAGTATGCGAGCGAACAGTGTTAGGTTGCATTGTAATCAGGCAGTCGGAACCGCCGACCAGAGGTCAGTCGGAGGCAACTCCGACTAACATCGTAATGAGGCCCTAAGATGGAAAAGATCTCTTTTATCTAAATTTCCAATCTAGATGCAGTTAAGTGTCCATTAACATTGCCACCACAGTGGATAACCATAAAGTGGGGATGTTCACGTTTACTAAAAGAGGAAAGTAGAGGGTGTAATTGATTTTATTTTAAACATATTTCACCAATACATGTTAGGTGAACTCCTTCCAAACCTAAATCATTTTCAACACCTGGGGGCCGATTATGATGGCGGGCGGACTTTGTCCGCCCGCCATCGCCCCGGTAAATGGGCCCGCCCGCTATGTGTGCGGCGGTCCCGCACATGTGATTAGGATGCCACCGCCATGGTGGCGGTGGCATCCCCCATTTCCAGCATTGTGGCGGGCGGTGCTCACAACACCGCCCGCCACAATGCTGGAAATGCACGTTGTGGATCTGCATGCACAACGTGACAGGCACCGCACGGTGCCTGCCACCTTGTGCATGCAGATGCAGGGGAGTACCATAGGTACCCCCCATGTGCAGCCCCCACCCAGCAACGAGCCCCCAACAGCAAAGACTGCGAGCCTTTCCATGGCGGCGATGCCACCATGGAAAGGCTCATCTCCGCCGGCATCATAATATGGATGGCGGTGTCTTGCAGACACCGCCACCATATTAAACCCTTTCCGCCCGGTCGAATGTTCGGCCGGGCGGAAAACATGCGGACGGTCTTACCGTCTGCCGGGGTCCCCTCCGCCATGGTAATATGGCGGGGGGAATTTGTTGGCGGACGGGCGATTATGGCGGGCAGATCGCCACCGCCATGCGGGCGGTGGCGATCCGCCCGACATCGTAATCGACCCCCTAGTTTCTTGCCATGCTGTCTGGCCCAATGAAACTGTGGCTAACAAACTAAACCTAACCTTCTTAAACATACACTGACATATAAGAATAAAGAACACTGAGGTAGACAAACAAATATATAAAGAGTTATATGATGGGACTTTAGGAAACCACATCATACCAGCAAATTCATTTTGAAAGGAGAACAATTATTGACTTAAATACAACGTGGGCTACAAATGTAGCACAGTACTGCCAAAATCCAAAATGAAATAAGTAAATAAACTAGATTGCAGCGTGATGTTTAAGAAGTATTAGAAAGGCATTTGTGATCACATGACAATGAAAACTAATATAAAACTAGATAAGAAATCATATTAAGAAGTATTGTCATCATCACGTCAAAGCGTTCTGAAAAGCCTGCCAAAAATTGAATACCATGCACATTTTGATCCCAGAAACAAAAACATTTTGAAAAACAAAATATGTTGAACACATATTACCCAAAGAGAAGTCCATTGCTAGAAATATTATGCCTCTTTGAAGTTGCTCAGTTCTGCCCATATAGAAACAATATGACAGAAGATATCAACAAATGTGAATTTCAAATAGAAGGCACCAATAGGTATTTAATCTGTTATAGTAAACCTACTCCTATTAATCATTGCAAACTAAGTTGTGACAAAGGAGAAAAGAAAGAATTGTACTATTTACAACTTCTACAACTATTTAAACCATGGCACAAAGAAGAAGAATTCATCGGTCCCTTTAAATGCTATGAAGATGCATTTAATTTTTATAAAAATGACATTGCATTTCCTGAATTTCAAGCATACTTACAAATGCTCAATTAAGAAATAGTAGAAGAAAACAATATCAATGCAGAAATTCAATGAAATACTCAATCTACCAATAATACTTTCACTTCCAGGACTTCTGACCCACTTGAACAACCAATTATTGATACTGAAGCTGTGGTTGTCATAGACGAGGTTCTAAAATGCAATGGACCAAGTCAAAAAGGCTGCACATAATTTAGATATCCTAGTGCCTGATTTAGATCTTGGCAGGACTCCCGTCATCCCTCCACTGCGGAGTATACAAGTACTCCGCCAAGCTGATTTTATCCCGCCCGCTGTATTTAGATCTGGGCTGGCTGAACTGCTGTCCACATCAACAGACTGTTTCCTGGCATGCAAGTAGGGCACCTCATGCGACGCAGCGGACTCCTCTGCTGGCTAACACTACTCCATCACAGTCAGCTGGGCGGGGTTGCGCTGAACCTATTTAGATTTCCCCATTGTGCCGGCATTGTACTAGCAGCGGTTTGCTAATGGAGGAAGTCCCTGGTGGAGTGGAGACTGATAACTACTACTTATTAATGTATCAATATACATATATGTTGTGTTTCCTTCTAAAATATATGTAGGTAATGTGTTATTGCTCCTTTTTTACATATTGCATAGAATACAAACAACACACACACACACACACTATTGAATGCACACCCACAGGCACCACAAGCACAACACCCACAAGCACCACAACAACTTTTATTTTTGTATCCATACAGGTGTGTTCATTTTACCTTGATAAGCTGTAAAATGAACACTAATGTATTACACATAAGAAAAAAATTGCATGAAAGAGCAATGCAAAAATACATGATGCCAAAGCAATTGTCAACGCATGATTCATAGTAAGACAAGTGTAAAAGAAGCTTACCTTAGATCTCAATGAAAACAGAGTTGATTAGCGTTGTGGTCAAGTAGTAGTAGCAAAGGAAGGAACTGGATGATGGGGTTTAGGATGGAAACGGAAGTGGGAAACAGAAAAAAGGTAAGTTTCTACCCCCTTTTCTTCGATTCTGCTGACTCAAAGTAGGGGGTATGCCCCCCACGGGTTCCTTGACGGAAAGGCACATTGTGATTGGGCCAGCAATAATCTTGACTAGACTGCCAACAGCCACTTCTGCTTATGATGCTATCAGCAGCACTTGGATTGTCTTTCGTGCATGGACCTGCTGACATCTTAAAAGAGTGGGCAGACTGCCAAGAAGGCGAGCGTTGAGACCGTCGAAAAAGTAACATTGGGACCACATCCGCCAAGATCTAAATCAGGTCTTTAGTATGCCAATTAAATAAGGAACAACTAGAAATTTGAACCTATATAAAAGAATCTGCAGAACATGGACTTCAACATAAAAATGAAATATTTGAATGCACTACTAATGAACCTACATTACAATATTAAAGTGGACAAGCAGACACAGGGAAACGCTTAGTTATTAAAGTAATTACTGCTTATGTGCATTAAGTTATTAGATCTAATTTATCTTGTGTAGTTACTGCTCCTACTGGCTTAGCAACACATAACATCAAAGGAATTACCTTACATAGTCTACTCTTGCAACCTGCGAATCATGATAACAAATTGGAATATTTAAAATTAAATACTGATACATGCCAATAACGTGGCAGAGTTTTAAAAAAAATAAAAGTTCATGATGACTACTACCATGCAATCATCTTGGACAGTACATGTTTCAAATGATTATATAGTAGTGTAACAGAAATGACAGTTGTGTCTGAAAACACATAAACAGGAAAAGCATGATGTATTAACTTTGTGTTTTGTTTATAAAATACAATTATATATCACTATTGTAGTCTATTATTAACTTACCATCAACAATGAAGCAACCATAAGGCACATGTTTAACTTCTCTTGCCATTTATCTCTAAATTCATTGCAATTAACTATTTCTGACACCTGAAAAAATATGATTACTATTTTCAGAAGCACTTTATCTTTTGAAATATTTGGTTAGTTCTGAAAATAACTTTTTTCCCTCTTTTTTAAAAATGTTTTCTGGCACTTTTTTTGTTCAAGGTCAACATGACCAACCAAAACAATAGACTCAACAGGAAAAAGGAGGACAAAAAGGCAAAAGAAAAGGCTAAGGGTGTTTGGGGAGGACACTGATGAGCCATGACAAGCTCACGATTGATGTTCACGTCTCTCTCCTGTGACAATGACAGTATGCCACAGGAGACAGAATGTCATTGTGCAATCATATTGCTCAGCAATTTCCCAATTCTGTCTCAAAAGTTATGTTGGCACCACAATACAAGGAGCAGGTTCTGGTGGAGGGGCAGATGCACTGGGTGTTGGTGGAGGTGTTGATGGAGCAGAAGAATTACAAGGTTCTACTGGAGGGACAGATAAAGCAGGTGGTGGTGAATGTGCAAATGAAGCAGAAGATAAAGGTGTTGCAGTAACCGAAGAAGTGGCTGCTGTCGATATTCCTGCTTTGACCTCTCCTATCTCCTTCTGATGCCTTCTTTCTGGATGCGCCAACCTAGTGGAATGAATTGCCTGCAGGTGCTTTCTCACTCCCTTGGTACCTAATGAATATTATTTTGTGTCCCACAGGAAATAACTTTATTGCATAGTTTGTAGGCAACAAGTTTTGCATTCACCTTTTTACCTCCAGGTGGCAATGAAGAAAATTGACATACAATGGATTCTTTAAATTTTTTCCTCTGGTCCATCTCTGCTCCTCCTCTTGCAACAGCACAGAATCCTCTTCTTCAGCCATTGTAGTTCTCAAAAAGTTCAAAGGTGGCCTCAGAACAAAAGATATTCCCTCAGCCAAAGAGCATAACCTTCTTCTTTGAAAGTATTAAATTGAATTGGGCTAAGGGATATTCACTTCCTCTTTTCTAAAATTGACTGAGTTCTCAGCCAATGAAATGCTGCTTTACAGAAGCAGAAGAACCACTGTAGTATCTTGATACTATTGCGGGACCCTTATATTTCTCAAACATAACCTATATTTACAATACTAACACATATCATTTAAAAAACATAATTAGCCATGAAACTCTGAATCCATATTTAAATAAAAAATATTTCTTTGGTGTAAATATAATTAAAAAAATGTATGGAGGTACTGTGGTACTTTCAAGGAAGTGCAAGTAAAAGCAAAATGATCATGCAGATGACACTGATGCTCCTAATGAACTTTGATCTTTCCTGAAAGTAGTGCGGTACCAAATAAACATTTAAAAGAATTAATACCATATTAACTAACATTTTTTCATTAGAAACAATTTTTGTTTCAAAAAACATCATACAAATTCAAAGAAAAAGAGAAAGGTTTAAGATTAGTTATGGGTAGGAAAACTTAATTTATTATTTCAATACAAAACAAACTTAAACTGCACAAACCATAGTATTTGAAAAGTTATTTTTATAACTTAAAGTTGTAATTTGCACCCAGAGCAAATCATACTATAACTCGCGCACATCCGTACAGTGTTGTCAACTTTCTAGCCAGAATAAATTAACTATAACTCATGCCTTCCTCATACATTGCTTATACCCTTTCATATTACATCACGTATAGCATATTAAATCTTAGCATTCATAACAGCACTCATGATATCTCAAATAATATAATTTATGAGAACACTCTGAATGGTAGGGGTCCGAGTTATGGTTTAGTCTGGCTAACAAGTTGACATCACTGTGTGGTGTGTGTTATAGTCAGTTTTGCTAGGGGTGCAAATGGTGCCACGGTGGTGACTGGGGAGTCAGCTGGAGTCGCAGGGGCATTGGGGCTCCCCCTGCGGCCCCTAGCAAGTAGTCATGCTAGGCACCTGGGCACCACCAACTTTGGAAAAATTATCAGCTCCCGCTGGCACCCAGACAGAGTGCCTGCTGGAGAGCCACAGGGGCCACGGGGGCCTTGTGGCTCCCCACATGACCCCAAACATTTGGGTATCTTATGAGTGCCCCAGGTGGGTAGTGGGGCAAAACTTTTTTTAAAAAGATGAAACAATGAATAATAAATGAGTTACAGGAGCCTCACATTTATTATTCACTGCTCCATAGAAGGAGTGCCCATAGTGCCTAAAGGCTTTTTTCACTAATAGTTTTTATTCCTGGTGGTGCCCCTAGAAGGGTCAGAGGCACCACCAAACATTTTATTTTATGTTGTGGGGGGCTATAGGGAGTGCAGCAGCCCCCTGCAACTTTAAAATACTGCAGTAATTCTCCTACAACATTGAATCCATGACACCCAGAGAGTGTACCATATTTCTTAAAGCACTCCCAGCTGGAGCTGTATGCTCTTCAGCTGGTGCGCAGGGCCCCCTTGAGGTTAGTTCTATAGCTGCTCTTTGTGGCCTGAAAAATGTTAAGAAAAGACTCAAAGACAAGTTGATTGTTTTATATATATGGCTTTATTTAAAATATTTTATGTCAATCGCTTTAATAAAAAATTGATTATGGTAGCTTTTTGACAAAGACAATAGGCCTGCTTTATATATGGTGATCTGCTGAACCTTTGATAAACCCAATAAGCCAGCCTTTTATATTTTAATGTTCTGACCCTTCGGCAAAGTCCGTAGGTTTGCCTCTCTTAAAATGACACCCTTTATATTATTACATCACAGAGCAGTGTGCGCCCGTAGGGGTTTGGAGACAGGGACTAGCCAGACCCTGCACCCAGCCCTAACCATGCACGAAGATGGACATCTTACTTTACGTTAAAAAAGGATCGAAATTCACTGAAAAAAACAAAGGTTAAAGCAAAGTTATAGTTAGGAATTGCAATCATATCTTACTACTCATTAAAAAAAACGTAGAAATTCACCAGTTATAGTTTTCTCTAGTAACTATAACTTGTGCCCTAAAGTAAATATAACTCACACCCTGATGCAGAGATCTGGCCCGGGACCAGGGTTCAATTCCCGCCTCGGCGGGTCTTGGGCTCAATTTCCTCGGACCTGATAATTCTCGCCTCGGTGCCTATTCTAATCATGGGTCCCACTCTGCAACTCTGGGCAATAGCTTGCTTAATCTCCACAACGGCCCCAACAGCGCTGGGATACCTGGCTTCACCCTGGAGTGGACATTTCACAGGGAAAAGCCAGGAAGGGTTCCACAGCGGTATGTGTACAGCGCCTGGACACCCCTTTGGGGGTATGGGTGCGCTTTACAAGTACAAATTTCATTTCACCCTCACCATGCACTGCTAACTACCTCATATATTACATCCCTCAAGACATTTTCTATGATATTATTGATAACATCACTATAACATCTGAAATGCCATCATTGATGACAACACTGTGCATTGTGGTGCCACGATTTATAGTTACTTTAGGGCACAAGTTATAGTTACTTGAGATAACTATAACTGATGAATTTCAGTGGTTTTGTTAATTTAAAATGGTATGTTTAAACTGATATTTTCACCTAACCATAAAGTCTCTTGAACCTTTGCTTCCCTAGTTTTTTTAGTGATTAATATATATATATATATATATATATATATATATATATATATATATATATATATTATATAGTGGCGGTCGCCAGTAGATAGTTATAGTTACAACCTATTATCCATAGGAAATCCGCGACATTCTATTTGAAATAACTCTCTTGCCGGTTGACGTATCTTCGTGAAATTTTCAAACTTTGTGGCCCGCTCCGGTCCGCTCCTACCCTGAAAGTCTCGGGGATTCGTCAAGCGGGGCCGAGAAAAAGGGGGGTCCCAAAACGTGTTTTCCCATGCATTTTCCCATAGGAAACTTTAGACACGGCTACAGCCCGAACTGCTGAACGGAATTACACCAAATTTGGCAAAGAGGTAGTTCTTGGTTCAGAAAGAACCCTTTTGTTAAATGGTGTAAATCCGTTCTGTAGTTGCTGAGAAAATGAAAAGTAAAAAGTTAGTGATATCTATGGCCGAGTAGGGTCCGCGTACCCTCCCGATCACGAGCTGCATGTTAATTGGCTGTCAGCTGGCTGTCAACATTCCGATTCAGGAAATGTTGGCAGCCATTTTATCCCTCGGTAGAACCGAGGGACAGAAACAAGTGCGCAAAGCGCACAAAGGGGGCAGGGTAGAAACACCCTGACCCCTAGGTTGCTCAGGGGTCCCACAAGGACCCCCTGGGCAAAAAAAGAATCCTGCTGAAAAAAAAATCGAAGCGCGGTCTCCGCGCTTCGATGTTAATTGGCCCCGGGTGGCCCAAGTCCCGGGGGCATGGTGGGGGATAATTTAATGTGTGGGGCCTCAAAGGGCTCCCTAAGCCCCGAGGACCGCCACCCCCGGGCTTTTTAAAAATGGTGCAGGAGGGCTCTGAGCCCTCCCGCAGCCCCGGGGACCACCACCTCCCCGGGCTTTTTAAATACATTATTAAACCTGTGTGGGGGGCTCCAGCCCCCCACACGCCCGGGACCACCACCTCCCGGGGCACTAAACATTTTAATATGGGGGTCCGTTACGGACTCTCAGAGCCCCGGGACCACCACCTCCCGGGGCTGTGCACTGAATGGGAGGGGGCCGCGCGGCCCCCTACTGGAGCCCTTGATGGCCCTGGGGACCACCACCCCCAGGGCCGGCTCCTGCAGTGTCCCGAGGTGCCTACCCCCGGGACACTGCTGTTTGCAATGACAGGACGGAGCCTCGCGGCTCCCGTCCTGTCATTGCAAACTGCTTTGGATATTGGAAGAGAGAGCAGGAAACCTGCTCTCTCTTCCAATATCCAAAGCGATTGCTTTCCACATGGGGAGCAGCATGTCAGCTGCTCCCCATGTGGAACTAGCAATGCCGGCTCCCAAGGGACGTGGGAGCCGGCGGGACTGTGGGGATTGGGGACCCCCACAGTCCCCCAACGGAGGAGCCAGCCCCGGGGATGGGGTCCCCGGGCAAGTAGTGGCCCGGGAGGGGGCCACGCGGCCCCCTCCCCAAAAAGAGAAAAATAAAAAAATAAAAAAAATGGAAAGGCCGGCCCCGGGAGATGGGGTCCCGGGCCTTAAATGGCCAGAGGAGGGGGGCCACGCTGCCCCCTCAAAAAAATAAATATAGAGGCCATGCCCCGGGGATGGGGTCCCCGGGGCCAATACAGGCCCAGGGAAGGGAGCCACGCGGCCCCCTTCCCGTTTTTTTTTAAGGTAATTTAGTAAGGTAGTAAGGCCCTGGGGGATGGGGTCCCCAGGGCCAAAAAAAAGAAAGGAAGGGGGCCACAGCCCCCTTCAGGGGAGAAAAAAAAAAACGATCGGGCCTGCAGGCCCCGCCCCTTCCTTCACCACTCTGCAAACGCGCCCTGGCGCGTTTGCAGAGGGGAACAATTCCCTTGAATACTGGGGGTCCCTGGGAGCCAACTAGCCCACCAGGTACCTCCAGTATGCGCTGGGGGCTGCCTTGCAGAGAGGTGTACAGAGGCCACGCCCCTTTTTACACCTCTCTGCAACGCAGCTCTGTGGCGCTTTTTGGAGGTATATGGTGGGCTAGTTGGACTCCGGGGACCCTCAGGATTCAAGGGGACTTAATCCCCCAACTTAAAACGCGCCACGGGCGCGTTTGCACAGTGGTGAAGGGAGGGCGGGGCTTCAGGTGACATGTGTGCAAACAGGCCCCGTGGCGCGTTTTAAGATGGGGAATTAAATCCCTTCAATCCTGAGGGTCCCTGGGGCCAACTAGCCCAACAGGTACATCCAGAATGCGCCACAGAGCTGCGTTGCAGAGAGGTGTAAAAAGGGGTGTGGCCTCTACACGTCTCTGCAACGCAGCCCCTGGCGCATATTGGAGGTTCCTGGTGGTCTAGTTGGCCCCTAGGGACCTCAGGATTCAAGGGACTTAATCCCCCAACTTAAAACGCGCCACGGGGCGCGTTTGCAAAGATGTCACCTCAGGCCCCGCCCCCTCCCTTCACCATTGTGCAAATATTCCTCTAAAATCAGCCGAAATAGGAATTCCGATTTACTCACCTGTTATAAGGAGAGACCTCAGTGCTGTATCTTTCAGCCCAGTACTGGTCCTGAAAAGTAATTTTAACCGTACTTACCAGTAACTTGAATTTCCTTCCATAGGCTAACATTGACTGGTTTCACTTGGAAATTCTTCTAAGTGTGGAGTTTTGGAACTTTAAAATATTCCTCTAAAATCAGCCGAAATACGAATTCCGATTTACTCACCTGTTATCAGGAGAGACCTCAGTGCTGCATCTTTAAGCCCAGTACTGATCCTGAAAAGTAATTTTAACCATACTTACCGGTAACTTGAATTTCCTTCATAGGCTAACATTGACTGGTTTCACTTGGAAATTCTTCTAAGTGTGGAGTTTTGGAACTTTAAAATATTCCTCTAAAATCAGCCGAAATACGAATTCCGATTTACTCACCTGTTATCAGGAGAGACCTCAGTGCTGCATCTTTCAGCCCAGTACTGATCCTGAAAAGTAATTTTAACCGTACTTACCGGTAACTTGAATTTCCTTCGTAGGCTAACATTGACTGGTTTCACTTGGAAATTCTTCTAAGTGTGGAGTTTTGGATCTTTAAAATATTCCTCTAAAATCAGCCGAAATACGAATTCCGATTTACTCACCTGTTATCAGGAGAGACCTCAGTGCTGCATGTTTCAGCCCAGTACTGATCCTCAAAAGTAATTTTAACCGTACTTACCGGTAACTTGAATTTCCTTCATAGGCTAACATTGACTGGTTTTCAGCAAAAAGTTTCAAAGTGTTGATTTTCACAAACTACAAATATTCCTTAAAAATCGACAGTATGACTTAAACGCATTCTTTCAACTGTTTACAGGAGATGCACCAGTGCTGGATCCAGGATCCAACACTGAGTAAGAAAAAGTAACGATAACAGTTTTTACCTGCTAAGTGAATTTCCTTCCATAGGATAACATTGGTGATTCTATGAGAAAAAGTTTCAAAGTGTCAACTTTTAAAAATACAATAATATTCCTTAAAAATCACGACTGTAACCAAAACGCTTTTACTCAACTGTTTACAGGAGATGTCCCAGGACTGAATCTAGGATCCAGTCCTGTGGTTAGAAAAGTAATCCATAAAGTAACTAATTGCATTTAACTAGAAATTCACATTGAGCTGAATGTTGCATTGTGTTTGAAAATGTGTTGCCCATTGCAACAACTGTAACTACTGTACTTAAAAGTCTATTGCCTATCTGCAAAGTATTTAAACTAAAGTAATTCATTAAGAGAAAGTATTTTTTGTAATGTAATGTATAATGTAATTACAATGTAATTTAAATAATAAAATATGTAAAAAAATTGTTTCTAAAAATGTAGTAAATCAGTATTTTAAAAATTTATATAACAATTAATACATTTAAAAATTGTCATTTACAAAACCTTTGAAATTCACTGAAAAAACCGTAGGTTTCAGACATGTTATAGTTACAAATTAGCATTTAAAAAACCTTTGAAATTCACTGAAAAAACCATAGGTTTCAGGGACGTTATAGTTACAAATTAGCATTTAAAAAACCTTTGAAATTCACTGAAAAAAACCATAGGTTTTAGGGACAGTTATAGTTAGTTGGACATTGCACTCGTACAAAACCCGTGAAATTCCCCGTTATAGTTAGTCCAGCTAACTATAACTCGCGCCCGCAATGCACTGCTGATGACGTCACATATTACATCACTCATGACATGGTCAGTGACATCACTGATGACATCACTGATGACATCTCAAATGACATCACTGATGACATCATCCAGTGACTGTGTCTTTCTGTAAAGTTTAAATATTTTTGTGGTCTGTACCTGATTTTCTGTTCGTAAGGAACTTGGCTCAGGATTTGCAAGCTTATCTAATAGTGACGAAGTACGGCTGTCTTCGCCCATTACGGACCCTCTCTTCTAAAGCAGGCTGCCTGGTTTCAGTTGACATCGCGGAAGCGATCCAGCAATTGACCCGGAAGGAGTTTGTTCTGGTCGGCCCCCGTCAGCCACGTAGATCGTGAGCAGCTTACCGGTGGTTACCGCCGCAGTCCCGGAGTTTCCACGGAGTCGGAGGACGCCGAGAGAGCAAGTTGGATACAAGTGCGGTAAGCCGGATGCGCTCGTGATTGGGGCTATATTGACGGGTGAAGAGAGCAAGCTTTTTATTCTAACTTACTGGCGTTTCTAATCTTTAATATATCGCCAGTTAACAGTGCACTTCTCATATTGTAACAGAGCAAGATGATCTCCACAGCGGACGTGCTACGTGACAGGGAGGCAGCCGCCGATGCATTGTTTTTAAATCTGCCGGATGTCAATGTGAATTCTACTGGCAAAGACGCTAATACTAAAATGGGCATGAATAATGATGTCAAATCTTTACTAAAACAACTGGAGAAACTACTACGTAGTGAGCTCACTAAGTGGTGGGAAAGAAAATCGCTGGAGAAGTACGTGGATGCAGGCAGGGTGCCTCGAGGTTTAAGAGTGCTCATTGCACCGTCCTTTGAAAACCCGAATCCAGCAATGCTAACGGAATGGGCTTCAAATAACCTGGAAGCCTCTATGAACATGGTGCGAATATTGGTGAAATATGCAGCCATTGATAGAGAGGAAATTCTCAAACAAATAGAGACATTAAATGAAAAGCTAGAGGCACATGAACAACAAGAGGCCATAAAGAAAGGCAGAGGGGAAATAGATGTCCACCTCAGAAAATATGAGGAAACTATAAAAACAATAAAAATATACAAGTTTGCCAGAGACAAACATGATTATGAGACCGGACGAGTGTTTACATTTTCTCGTAAATTTGACACGATTAAAAGACAAGCTATAATTCCTCAAGCACCTAAACAAGTTCCAACAAACAGCATAAATCAGGATGGCTCCAACACCGATTTAAGTTCTGTGCCAAGCAGCTCAGACTCAGACGACAATGGTTCAGTGAATTTACATTTACAGTTACCAACCAACTTCACACCCTCAGAAGAATTGGGTTTTTAATCTAAGATCGCCGCCAGACATTGCGGCCACGACCACTCCAGAAGACAACAGGAACAGGAGAAATAGGTGCCGCAAACAAAGGCGAAGACTCAGGAGGCAGCAAGAGAGGCAGAAAAGGCAAAGCCTATCAAAGGAGATAAACAACTTTGTACCAACTATCACAGATGTTCCTGATAACACAGTAATCAATCTGTCAGATACCACTACTGAATAAAGCTGAAACACAACTATTATCGTTGGGTCTGTCATATTGTCCACAGAATAGTTTCAAATACGCTCAAACACGCATTGATGTTTTTAAGTTTATACGCAAATTAAAACTTATTAAGCATTTTAAATTGAACAAAGCAAGTGAATCAGCAACTACCATTACCAGTGTCAATCAGCCCAGCACACGTCTTCAAGTGTCAGATATCCCTCTTTTAAGATCTATACATATGCTGAGCTCAGATACAGAGGATGACACAGGCAGTACACAGACAGATTTACAGGATATGGGCATTTCTTGCAGTGGAACCGTGAGCAGTCCGTTCCGTCCACCATCAACCTTTGTCCCTCTCATGCCCAAAGACTCTATTGATACCTTTAATGATGTGGTCACAAAGGAATTGAAGATCATTAAATTGGAAAATTTTGAGAAAAAGAAATACAAACGATACTCTGAGATACAATATTTCAACCTCATGCAGAAACTCAGAAAAGTTGACAACATCATAATAAACAACGCTGACAAAGGAGGCAATATAGTTTTGTGGCCCAGACAAATGTACATGCAGGAAGCAGAATGCCATCTTTCAGACATTGCTTGTTACAAAAAAGTAACTCAACAAGTCATCAAAAACACTAAAGAACTGGTCCATGGACATTTGGCGCAATGGAAAAGGGAAGGTCTGCTCAGTAAAAATGAGTATAAATTCTTGAAAAATGAACATCCAATCACTCCGGTCTTTTATTTAATTCCTAAAGTCCATAAAAAAGTAACTCCGATGCCTGGACGCCCGATAATTTCTGCACAAAACAGCGTGCTTGAGGCAACATCTAAATATGTTGACTTTTTTACAAGATTTTGTGGAAAAGTTGCCTTCATTTATAAAAGATACCGGACATTTTCTTACCAAACTTAGAACCATAACGTGGAACAAAGAATATCTTTTGATTGTGATGGACATTAGTTCATTATACACTAGTATTCGACACAGTGATGGGTTAACAGCAATCAAATATTATCTTGATTCTAGAGACATACAATGTTACCAACACAATGCTATGATATTGCAAATGATTGAACTGTGTTTGCTTAACAATTTGTTTTTATTCAATAGGGAGGTGTATCACCAGTTGCGCGGGGTAGCCATGGGGGCGTGCTTCTCTCCAAGCTATGCATGTCTCCATGTTGGCTGGTGGGAGGAGCATGTCCTCAGGCACACCCACAAACAGCCGTTTGATGCACATGTTATTGAATGGTGGCGTTTTATAGATGACATCTGTGTAATTTGGCATGGCACCTTGGAATCTGCCGAGAGTTTTGTTAATTCCATCAACAACAATAACTCCAATTTACAATTTACAGCACAAATTAGTGACCGCAGTGTGGACATTTTTAGATGTTGAAATTTATATCAGTAATGACACCATACAGACCAAACTACACAGGAAGGTCACGGCAGGAAATTCCATTTTACACGCCCATAGTGCCCACCCAAGACACCTTATTAAGAGTATTCCCTACGGTAAGTTTCTCAGAATAAAAAGAATCTGTAGCACTGAGAATTGATCGTAAAGTTTGCCAAGCGGAAGCAGTTCAAAGATTCTTAAAAGAGGATACAACAGCAAGGAGTCTAGATATGGCTCTTTCCAAGGCCAACACCAATGAGACGTTATCAGTTACTACTAGTCATGCTGATTCTGTGACTAGTAATGCTAATTCAGGTGACGTTAATACGATAAGACTCATAACCACATTCAGTGATCAAGAATCTCAGGTTAGAAAGATCATACTCAATAACTGGCATATTGTTAAAACTGATTTGACTCTTTCGCACATATTGCCTGACTCTCCCTCCATTACATTCAGAAGGGCGCCCTCCATGAGGGACACTTTAGTGAGGACTAGTCCAGAGGTCATGATGACACCTACTACTTGGCTATCTAACAGAACAGGTTTTTACAAATGCAGTGTTTGTCGAGCCTGTAAATTTGGCACAAACAAACAAGAATATTCAGATGCATTTGATCCAACACCTATTAAGATCAAAGGCATGTACACATGCCGCACTGATTTTGCGGTTTATGTACTAGAATGTACTTGTCATCTCAAATATGTGGGGAGCACGAAGCTGCAGGTATTTAACCGTATCCTGCAACATTTGCGTGCCATTGTCAATACGGATCACACCTACCCTGTTGCTCGACATTTTAATCTAGTACACAACAATAACTTAAAAGATTTAACTTATTTTGTTATTGATGCTGTCCCCAAATCGCCCAGAGGTGGAAACAGAGAAAGGAAGTTGCGCCAATTAGAGACTAATTATATCTTGACACTTGACACTCAAGATGCCAAATGGATTAAATACGGGTGAGGACATGCACAATTTTTTGTAATAGGTTACAATCATGTCTAGTGTTCTGTATTCACCTGGGCATCTATGTAATAACTTGTCAGGATTGGTTATGTACATTGAAATGACCTAGTAGTGATACATGCATACATATATATATTTTTTTAGCCAAGTGGCTCTTTTTGATCCGACTATTGGGACCATGCTATTTGACCCCGGTTTTACCTAGTTTTAGCCAATATTTCAGGTTTTAACTGGTTTTACTGGAATTTTATGACTTGGTTGAGGTCGGTTTAGTGAGGGCTTATCTTTGGTTGTTAAATATGAATACATTTATTTATGTATGTAGTTGTATTTATACCTATATCCTTGATGTTTTGTCTACCACTCATTATGCTGCTATTTCCTGGTACTGTATCTGCGAATTTGCACATGTTCTTTACCACTCATTATGCTGCTATTACCTGGTACTGTAATTGCGTATTCTGCACATTTTTCCATGCAGGATTTAACCTTGCACTTGATGTCAGCACCTACCACAGCGTCAATGTATTTACATTGATGCAGTCTGGCATGGTTATTCATGCCACTTGTCTCTTACTATATGATTTCCCGTTGAAATGTCATCCCTATGAGTTTTAGCTATTTCATGCACTTTATGCTAATGAGGTGCATTCTAGATATTCACTTTTTAGAAATTATCGGCTGCCTCAATCCTGTACCTTTGAAGATATGAGGTTTGAATAGCTACAATTTTACGTGTCACGCACAGCACTTTATACTGCACTAGCACTTTTATTTTAGCACCTCAATTCCTCATGGCAGACTTTGTAATGTGTAATTTGTAATTTTTAAAAGTAATTGACAACATTAGAGATGTTATGAATCTGAATTGTACTGTTACTATTTATTACCCATACAATTTTTGGCCACTGGGCTTCATGTTATGAAATTGAACAGCATTTACTATCTATGCCATTATATTAGACATTTAGTTGCACTAATATGTACTTGTTTCAATTGCCTATTCTTGACGCAATATAGTATGTTTTCTATGTCTGCCACTCACAGGAGGAGTGGTCAATTGTACAGCACGTTACTATTTAAGACACGTCAATACCTTAGCACGTCATGTGATCAAGACCGGGGCAACCCTGGTCGAAACGCGTCATGCAGTGGAGATCCTCTGATCAATCAAGCACTCATCTTATTGAAAGCTATTTGTGGTCTGTACCTGACTTTCTGTTCGTAAGGAACTTGGCTCAGGATTTGCAAGCTTATATATATATATATATATATATTATAATATATATATATATATATATATATATATATATATATATATATATATATATATAATCTACTGGCGGTCGCTAGTAGATAGTTATAGTTAGGACCTATTTTCCATAGGAAATTCACAACATTCTATTTGAAATAACGTTGGCGCCGGTTGACAAATCTTCGTGAAATTCTCAAAACTCGTGGGGCACTCCGTTCTGCTCCTATCCTGAAAGTTTTGGGGTGATTCAGCAAGCGGGGGCCGAGAAAAAAGGGGGGTCCCAAAACATGTTTTCCCCATGCAATTTTCCATAGGAAACTTTAGACAATGCTACAGCCCGAACTGCTGAACGGAATTACACCAAATTTGGCAAAGAGGTAGTTCTTGGTTCAGAAAGAACCCTTTTTGCTAAATGGTGTGAATCCGTTCAATAGTTGCAGAGAAAATCAAAAGTAAAAACACATATATATCTATGGCCGTGGAGGCTCCGCGCACCCTGAGCGCACCCTCCCGATCACGAGCTGTATGCTAATTGGCTGTCAACACTCCAAACCAGGAAGTGTTGGCAGCCATCTTGTTCCTCGGTAGAACCGAGGCACAGAAACAAGTGCGCAAAACGCAAAAGGGGGCAGGGTAGAAACACCCTGAACCCCTAGGCCTCTTAGGGGTCCCACAAGGACCCCCAGGAAAAAGCATTTTTTTTTTAAATCAGCGGGATGCGCTTAGGATGCGCGGATCCCGCTGTGAAAAAAAAAGAGCGCGGGCTCCCGCCCTTCGTTGATATTTGTCCCCCGGGTGGGCCAAGTTCTGGGGGCATGCGGGAGTTTATAAAATATTTGTTTGGGGGGCCTCTAAGGCCTCCCAAGCCCCGGGGACCGCCACCCCTGGGCTTTGAATTTAAAATGGTGCGGGAGGGCACTCGGCCCTCCCGCAGCCCCGGTGACCGCCACAACCCGGGGCTTCTTTTAAAAAATGTAATTACCTGTGTGGGGGGCTCGAGCCCCCACACGCCCTGGGACTGCCACCTCCCTGGGGCACTAAGAATTTTAATGTGGGGTCCGTTTCAGACCCCGAAGCCCCAGGGACCACCACCTCCCCGGGGCTTTGCAATTGGATGGGAGGGGGCCACGCGGCCCCCTCCTGGAGCCCGTGCATGGCCCTGGGGACCGCCACCCCCCAGGGCCGGCTCCTGCAGTGTCCCGGGGTGCCCACACCCGGGACACTGTAGTTTGCTATGGCAGGGCGGGAGCCTCGCGGCTCCTGTCCTGTCACAAACTTCGAATTTCAAAGCAAATTGCTTTTCCACACGGGGAGCTGCATCTTAGCAGCTCCCATGTGGAAAAGCAATGCCGGCTCCCGAGGGACGCGGGGAGCCGGCGGGACCGTGGGGGGATTGGGGACCCCCACGGTCCCCAACGGAGAGGGCCAGCCCCGGGGGATGGGGTCCCGGGGCTACAAGTGGCCCAGGAGGGGGCCACGCTGGCCCCCTTCCCCAAAATTTAAAAAAAAAAAAAATTAAAAACAAAGGCCGGCCCCGGGGATGGGGTCCCCGGGGCCATAAGTGGCCTGAGGAGGGGGGCAACGCAGTCCCCTCCAAAAGATTTGAAAAAACAAAAAGGCCATGCCCCGGGGGATGGGGTCCCCAGGGCCGATTAAGGCCTCGGGAGGGGGCCACGCGCCCCCTTCCAAATTATTATTATTTTTTAAAATAGGGGGCAGGCCCTGGGGGATGGGGTCCCCAGGGCCAATAAATTAGAAAAAGAAGGGGGCCACACAGCCCCCTTCTTAAAAACAAAATAAAATAAAAGACCGGCATCGCGCCGGAGGCCACGCCCCTCCTTGCAGCACTCTGCAAACGCCGCGCCCCTGGCGCGTTTGCAGATGGGGAACGAATTCCCCTTGAATACTGGGGGTCCTTGGGGCCAACTAGCCCACCAGGAACCTCCAGTATGCGCCATGGGGCTGCGTTGCAGAGAGGTGTCCTGAGGCCACGCCCCTTTTTACACCTCTCTGCAACGCAGCTCTGTGGCGCTTAATGGAGGTAGCTGGTCGGCTAGTTGCACCCCAGGGACCCTCAGGATTCAAGGGGAGTTAATCCCCCAACTTAAAACGCACCACAGGGCGCGTTTGCACAGTGGTGAAGGGAGGGGGCGGGGCCTGAGGTGACATGTGTGCAAACACGCCCTGTGGCACATTTTAAGTTGATGAATAAATAGATCTTTAATCCTGAGGGTCCCTGGGGGACAACTAGCCCACCAGGTACCTCCAGTAAGCGCCACGGAGCTGCGTTGCAGAGTTTTGTAAAAAGGGGCGTGGCCTCTGAACACCTCTGTGCAACGCAGCTCTCTGGCGCATACTGGAGGTACCTGGTGGGCTAGTTGGCCCCAAGGGACCCTCAGGAATGAGGAGGAATTAATTCTCCAACTTAAAACGCGCCACAGGGCGTGTTTGCAGACATGTCACCTCAGGCCACGCCCCCTTCCTTCACCATTGTGCAAACACGCCTGTGGCGAGTTGTAAGTTGGGGAATTAATTCTCTTTCAATACTGAGTGTCCCTGAGGGCCAACTAGCTCAACAGGTATCTCCAGTATGCGCCAGGGAGCTGCGTTGCAAAAAGGTGTTCAGAGGCCACGCCCCTTTTACACCTCTCTGCAACGCAGCTCTGTGGCGCTTACTGGAGGTACCTAGTGGGCTAGTTTGAGCCTAGGGACCCTTAGGATTCAAGGGGACTTAATCTCTCAACTTAGAACGGCCACAGGGCGCGTTTACACAGTGGTGAAGGGAGGGGACGGGGCCTGAGGTGACGTGTGCAAACACGCGCTGTGGCGCGTTTTAAGTTGGGGAAATAATTCCCCTTCAATCCTGAGAGACCCTGGGGCCAACTAGCCCAGCAGGTGCTTCCAGTAAGCGCCACTGCGCTGCGTTGCAGAGAGGTGATCCGAGGCCACGCCCCTTTTAAAACCTCTCTGCAACGCAGCTCTGTAGCGCTTACTGGAGGTACCTGGTGGGCTAGTTGGGCCCCAGGGACCCTCAGGATTCAAGGGACTTAATCCCGCTACTTAAAACGCGCCACGGGGCGTGTTTGCACACATGTCACCTCAGGCCCCCCCTCCCTTCACCACTGTGCAAACGCACCCCGTAGCTCGTTTTAAGAGGTAGTTTTAATCCCCCTGCCTTATTATGTACTAGGGACTTACAGAGGAGGTCATGCTAATCACAGGGGTACCCCAACGCATAGTGTTCCCTAGTGTATGTAGGTGTTTTCACTGTATTCTAAGTGTCTTTTAGCATAGCACTGGCTCTGGTTAGTCAGAGTCAGTTACCACCAGTACCCGTCTGAAAAAGTTGTGGGCACAGGATGATTTTGCAACAAGGCCTCTTTTTGCTCCTCTGTTGGTTCTTTCTGCACATGTCTTGCTTCTTCCTGCTCTTTTCTTCGTCTTTGTGGACTTCTGTTGCTTCTTTCTGCATTTCTTTGGCTTCTTTCTGTGCGTTTTTTCTTCTTTCTTCACATGTCCTACCTCTGTAGGCATAGTTAGAAACTAGCATTTAAAAAACCTTTGAAATTCACTTAAAAAACCATAGGTTTCAGGCACGTTATAGTTAGAAATTATCATTTAAAAAACCTTTGAAATTCACTGAAAAAACCATAGGTTTCAGACACGTTATAGTTAGAAATTAGCATTTAAAAAACCTTAGAAATTCACTGAAAAAACCATAGGTTTTAGGGACAGTTATAGTTAGTTGGACATTTCACTCGTACAAAACCATAGAAATTCCCCGTTATAGTTAGTTCAGCTAACTATAACTCGCGCCCCGCAATGCACTGCTGATGACGTCACATATTACATCACTCATGACATGGTCAGTGACATCACTGATGACATCACTGATGACATCTCAAATGACATCACTGATGACAACACTGATGACATCATCCATGTGATAATTTCATGCATCTTCTCACACCCTAATATAACTTTTGATACACCCACTCTAAATTACAGACTGCCATTCTCAAAACCATACACACTCCAATACCAATAACTACATACCCACTCACTGATTCTTAGGTCTACACACACACATCTACTCACTCACCCGTACAGTCACTCATACTTACAGTCACTCAGTACAGGACTATCATATGCACTCATACACCTATATAAACACTCACACACCGCCACTCATCCATAGAGGTACTCACACACCTAGTCAGTCATGCAAAAATTAATCACACACCCATTTACTCACCTATACAGTTATACACACACCAGCTCACTTACTCATACAAATACTAGCACATTCTTACGCTCTTATACAATCACTGATACAAGCACACACTCATCCATACAGCCACTCTCACAATCATACACTCTCACTTATAGCCATTTAAATACTCCAACACACATATATACTGCCTTTCACATATGTAGTTACTCGCACATGTACCACTGAGATATACATTCACTCACTAACACACCCATACACACACTCACCCACCCATAGCAGTCCATCACAGATGCACTCTTGAAACCATGCACCCAGTGAATCACCCACTCACACATCTATGTACAGAGTCACACACACCCCACCCACACAAACACTCAGGCACCCATACAGATACTCAGAGAACCAATCAATAACCCATATAGACACTCATGTAGCTATTCGCAAATCCATGCATCCACTTACACACCAACAGACAGATGGATACAGACATTCACACAGTTTAGTCACTAACCCATGCATTCAGTAAGATACGTTTAATCACTCACTTGTAGAGTCAGTCACGCACATACTAAATCATCCATTCAGACACTTATACACCCACTCATTCTTCAATACGCCTTTCCCTATATATATTAAACATATTTAAACTTTACAGAAACACACAGTCACTGGATGATGTCATCAGTGATGTCATCAGTGATGTCATTTGAGATGTCATCAGTGATGTCATCAGTGATGTCACTGACCATGTCATGAGTGATGTAATATGTGACGTCATCAGCAGTGCATTGCGGGGCGCGAGTTATAGTTAGCTGAACTAACTATAACAGGGGAATTTCTATGGTTTTATGCAGTGAAATGTCCAACTAACTATAACTGTCCTAAACCTATGGTTTTCCAGTGAATATATATATATATATATTCACTGAAAAAAACCATAGGTTTTAGGGACAGTTATAGTTAGTTGGACATTGCACTCGTACAAAACCCATGAAATTCTCCCATTATAGTTAGTTCAGCTAACTATAACTCGCGCCCCCGCAATGCACTGCTGATGACGTCACATATTACATCACTCATGACATGGTCAGTGACATCACTGATGACATCACTGATGACATCTCAAATGACATCACTGATGACATCACTGATGACATCATCCAGTGACTGTGTGTTTCTGTAAAGTTTAAATATTTTTAATATATATAGGGAAAGGCGTATTGAAGAATGAGTGGGTGTATAAGTGTCTGTATGGATGATTTAGTAGGTGCGTGACTAACTCCTATAAGTGAGTGATTAAACGTATCTTACTGAATGCATGGGTTAGTGACTAAACTGGGTGAATGTCTGTATCCGTCTGTCTATTGCTGTGTAAGTGGCTGCATGGGTTTGTGAATAGCTACATGAGTGTCTATGTTAGAAATGGGATCTCTAGTTGGCAAGGGCTTGCACCTTTGTCCAAGTAGGGACCCTTCTTCCTAGTCAGGGTAAGGGAGTTACACTCCTAAAGTAACCCCTGCTCACCCCTTGGTAGCTTGGCACAAGCAGTCAGGCTTATTCTAGAGGCAGTGTGTAAAGCATTTGCACATAACCAACAGTAATACAGTGTAAGCACTACAAACTGACACCACAACAGTTTAGAAAAATATCCAATATTTTTATATACGTTAAAACAAGACCAAATACGATAAAAATCCACAGTACAGTACTTTAAAAGTGATTATGTTGCAAGATAACTTCTTCTTTGCAGGAATAGTTCAAAAACAAAGTTCAGTACGAGTCGGTAGCTCCGTCCGAGTCTACCGCGATGCTGAAAACCACAGAGTCTAACAGTTCCAGCCGACCGCGTCGATACGGGCCAGCAGAGTCGTGAACAGACTCCGGTCACAGTACCTTTTCTCGTTGTGGCGGGCACGGAGTGTGCGAGCCGGTCAGGCGTACGTCACGGTTGCGGTGCAAGATGGAAGCGGTGCAGGGCGCAGTGTCCTCTCGATGCGGTGCAGGCAGCGGCTCGGTGACAATCGTGCAGACGGAGTCGGTGAGTCCAAGGCGTGCGGTGCAGGGTGAGACGGTGCTCGATGCGGTGCTGGCAGGTTGCGATGCAGGTGACCAAGCCGGAGTGCGGGAGCTGGCGTCGGACAGCGGAGCGAGTCGGAGCGGTGCGTCGCGAAGCGTGCGAGCGGTGCCCCAACTGCGATGCGGTCACGATTGTTGAGCCAGTTGCAACGACAGCATCGGTCTGGTCCGGCTGGCACAGTGAGGCGATGCGATGCGAACTCCGGTGCCCACAGGTCATGGTGCAAGCAGCGGCTCGGTGGCGATGGCGTCGGACGTCGTCGTCGGTGAGACCAGGGTTGCGGTGCGAGATGCGGACGGTGCGGCTCTGCGGTGCAAACAGGACACCGGGCCAGCGATGGAGTCGGTTGACGGAGTCGGTTGCGGTTCCCTTCCTCTGTGGCAACTGAAACAGCGGTTCCAGAAGCGGTACCCAGAGGGTTGTGAAGTCTTTGCAGTCCCTGAGACTTCTTAACAGGAGGCCAGCTCAGTTTCAGGCCCTTGGAGATTCTCAGCACAAGTAGTAGAAAGTTCAGTCCAGTCCTTTCACTGCCCAAGGCAGAAGCAGCAGCTGCAGGCCAACCCAACAAAGCAACAACACAGCAAAGGGGCAGTACTCCTCCTGGCAGCTCTTCCAGCTCTTCGTCTTGGCAGGTTCCTTGATTCCAGCGAGATCTAACTTCATGGGGTCAGGGCCCCAATATTTATATCCCAATTTCCTTTGTTCTCTGAAGGCAGAGAGGCCTTTGCCTAGTCCAAACCAGTTCTGGAGCACTTTGTTGACAAGTCTCCGTCCCTTCTTTCAGAGAGTAGGCCAGGGACATCAGACGCACCACAGGAGGTGGAGCCAGCATTGTGGAGGGAAGGCCCAGCCCTATTCAGGTCCCAGGTGCATCTCCTCCCACCCATCTACATGTAGATCTTGCTATTCAGCCCTGTGCTGACTCACCCTGTCTCCTGGCATCTCCCAGCCCCTGTCACTCACACTCCAGACAAAGAATACACAACCTCGCAGAGGCAGGTTTGGATGGTTAGACAATAAAATACCGACTTTCTAAAAGTGGTTTTTTCAAACACAGAATGTTAAAACCAACTTCACTAAAAGATGCATTTTATCATTCTGAGTCCAGGCATACTAAACTCGAATTTCTACCATGTTCCCTGGGGCAGTTGGGATTATAAACTGTAATAATCGAAACTGCCCATTCTGGCCTATGGGGAACAGGTAGCCTTGCAATAGTGAAAAACGAAATAGGCGGCAATTCACTATCAGGACATGCCACACACACCAGGGCATGTCCTACCTTTCACATACAATGCACCCTGCCCACAGGGGTACCTTGGACCTACCTTAGGGGTGACTAACATGTAGAAAAGGGAAGGTTTAGGGACTTGCAAGTGTGCACACTTGCCAAGTCGACATGGCAGCCCCATGCTGCGCACAGGCTTTGCAATGGCAGGCCCGAGTTACACTTTACGGGCTGTTTGTGTGGGTGGCACAATCCAGTGCTGCAGCCCACCAACAGCATTTGATCTATAGGCCCTGGCACTCTCAGTGCACTTTACAAGGGACTGACACATAAATCAAATAGGCCAATCATGGAAACACCAATCCATAACACATTTTATACAGGAGCACTTGCGCTTTCCCACTGGACAGCAGTGAGGAAAGTGCGCAGAATCATTACACCAGCAAAAACAGAGTCAAAACCGGGAGGTCAGAAAGCAAAAAGTCAGGGGAAACACGCCAAAAGATGCCAAGTCTAACACATGTCCCCTCCAGCTGAAAGTAGGAGAACTACCAACCTCATTGGAGTTCTCTTCACTAAGGCGGAAGAACCTGGACAGACCATCTGCGTTGGCGTGTTCTGTACCAGGGCGGTGTTCCACCGTAAAGTCCATTCCCTGTAGGGAGATGGACCACCTCAGCAGTTTTGGATTCTCACCCCTCATTTGCATCAACCATCTGAGGGGCCTGTGGTCTGTCTGAACCCTGAAGTGAGTCCCAAACAGGTATGGTCTCAGCTTCTTCAGTGCCCAGACCACAGCAAAAGCTTCCCTTTCTATGGCACTCCACCTCTGTTCCCTGGGGAGTAGTCTCCTGCTAAGGAAGACTACAGGCTGATCCAGGCCCTCTTCGTTCAGCTGTGAGAGCACCGCTCCCACACCATGCTCTGAAGCGTCAGTCTGCACGACGAATTCCTTGGAGAAGTCAGGTGCCTTGAGCACGGGCGCCGTGCACATGGCTGCCTTCAGGGCATCAAAAGCTTTCTGGCAGGACTCAGTCCAGATCACTTTCCTGGGCTACCTCTTAGAAGTCAGCTCTGTTAAGGGGGCAACGATGGTGCCATAGCCCTTAACAAATCTCCTATAGTAGCCGGTGAGACCTAAGAAGGCTCTCACCTCTGTCTGGGTCTTGGGGGCTCCAAGCCAGAATGGTGTCAATCTTGGGTTGTAGGGCGCCACCTGGCCGCTCCCTACCTGGTGTCCCAAGTACACCACAGAACCCTGCCCGATTCTGGCACTTACTGGCCTTGATCGTGAGGCCTGCACCTTGCAGAGCCCTCAACACTTTCTCAAGGTGCTGTAAATGTTCTTCTCAGCTGGAACTGAACACAGCAATGTCATCCAGGTAGGCGGCACTGAAATCCTCCAGCCCAGCCAACACCTGATTGACCAACCTCTGAAAGGTGGCAGGGGCATTCTTCAACCCAAAGGGCATCACCCGGAATTGGTAATGACCTTCTGGGGTTGAGAATGCTGATCTCTCCTGGCCCCATCGGCTAAGGCAATCTGCCAGTACCCAGATGTTAAATCAAACGTGCTGAGGAACCGGGCAGCTCCCAACCGATCAATGAGCTCATCAGCTCTGGGGATGGGGTGCGCGTCAGTCCTGGTGACGGCATTGAGCCCACGGTAGTCCACACAAAACCGGAGTTCTGGAGTGGCACCGGCGCAGCAGCCTTTGGGACCAAGACCACTGGGCTGGCCCAAGGACTGTTGGAGGGCTCAATCACCCCTAACGCCAACATCTTAGAGACCTCCTCCTTGATGCTGGCTCTGACCCGGTCAGTCAACCTGTAAATCTTGTGCTTCACAGGAGGGCTGTCACCTGTGTCCACGTCATGGGTACACCAGTGAGTAACACCGGGGTCAGAGAGAACAGTGGGGCGAACTGTCCCAACAACTGGTGACAGTCCCCTGCTGCTCCTGGAGTCAGAGTAGGGAGAGGATCACACCTTCTACTGACCCATCATGCTCCTTGGTAGACAGGAGGTCAGGAGAGGCTCACTCTCCTCTTCCACCCCATCATCTGTCGCCAAGAGCATACTCACTTCGGACCTCTCGAAGTGGGGCTTGAGGCGGTTCACGTGAAGGACCCTCAAAGGGTTCCTTGGAGCCTGCAAATCCACCCAGGTAGGTGACGTCACTTTTGCGCTCCACCACCTCATATGGCCCAGTCCACTTGTCCTGCAAGGCACAAGGTGCCACTGGGGCCATGACCCACACTTTTGCCCAGGTTGAAATTCGACCAGAGTGGCATTCTGGTCATACCATCTCTTCATTTCTTCCTGGCTTGCTTCTAGGTTCGCCTGAGCGAGTTTCTTGAAGCGGGCAGTTTGGTTTCTAAAGGCCAGCATGTAGCTAAACACATCCTGGGAGTTTTCCTGGGAGCTGCCTCCCAGCCTTCCTTTACCAAACTCAGAGGTCCTCTGACAGGGTGGCCATACAGGAGCTCAAAGGGGCTGTACCCAAGAGACTTCTGAGGCACCTCCCTGTATGCAAAGAGTAGGCATGGCAAGAGGACGTCCCACTTACGCCTCATGGGTTCTGTTAGACCCTTGATCATGCCTTTCAAGGTCTGGTTGATTCTCTCCACCAGACCGCTTTCTTGTGGGTGGTAAGGAGTGGTGAACTTGTAGGTTACACCACACTCCTTCCACAGGGATGTCATATACTTGGATATGAAATTGGTCCCCCTATCAGAAACTACCTCTCTGGGGAATCCCACACGGGAAAAGATCCCCATTAACGCCCGGCCCACCACTGGCGCCGTCGTTGTCCTGAGAGGGATTGCCTCCGGGTACCGGGTGGCATGGTCCACCAAGACCAGGATGTACCTGTTGCCCATGGCTGTCTTGGGATCCAGTGGCCCCACAATATCCATCCCTACCCTTTCAAAGGGTGTTCCAACAACAGGGAAAGGTTGGAGAGGAGCTTTGACCTTCCTCCCACTCTTACCACTTGCCTGGCAAGTTGGGCAAGACCTACAGTGTGCATCTGACTGCCTTCGCATTTGGGGCCAAAAGAAGTGGGTGACAAGCCTGTCAAAGGTCTTGTCCTGCCCCAAATGTCCTGCCAAAGGCACGCCATGAGCCAGACCCAGTAGGAAGGTCCTGAAGCGCTGGGGTACCACCAGCACACGGGCTGACTCCAGGCTCAGCAACCTTAGGCTCACTGTATAGGAGACCATTCTCCCAGTAGATCAGATGTGACCCGGACTGATTACCAGCTGCCTGGTCTGCAGCCTGCCGCCGCAGACCCTCCAGAGTAGGGCACTCGCTCTGCTCCCTGCAGAATTCCTCCTGGTGGGACCCCTTCTTCCTGCCAATGGGTCAGCTCAGAGATGTCTCCCAGTTCGGCTACCTGCTCCCTGTAGGCACCGGGCGTCCCCTCGAGGTCCGCCTCCTCCCGGTCCGTGGGAACTTCGGGGGCCGGCTTCCCACGCCCCTGCCCTTCCTTCTTGGCAGGGACTTGGGCCACTGTTCCAGGCTCCAAGTCCTCTTGATCACCCTTTCTGGCTGCCATTGACCGAGTAGACACGCATGCCCACTCTGGCAACCCAAGCATCTTCCAAGTGAGACCTGAGCTCAACATCCTTCCATAAGGACTGCTCCAGGTCGTTACCTAGCAGACAATCTACAGGCATGGTGGGGCTCACAACCACCCTCAAGGGACCTGAGACCCCCCATTCAAAGGGAACCTGCGCCACCATACACTGGCGCTCAGAGTTGTCTACAGCAACTACTTAGTGGAATGCCCCTGGGACTACCTGCTTCTCAGAGACCAGGTGACACCGGACTGAGGTCACACTGGCTCCAGTATCTCTGAGAGCCTCTACCCTGTTCCCATTAATGGTCACCCAGGTGCTATATTTCTTTGTGTTAGGGGGCACCTGGTTTCCTGGGACCATCTCACTGTCCCCTAGTGAGACAAGGGTCATTTCTGCGGGATCCCCATCCTCCTGTGGGCACCCTCCTCCCCAAGCGCTACACTAGCCAACACTTTGGACTGTCCACCGGTGGGTGGCTGTGTCCCCTTTGGGCACTTGGGGTCCCTCTTAAAGTGACCTACCTGGTCACATGCATAACACTTATGGGGCCGGTCTCAACAGGCTTCCTGTAGAGACCCCTTTCTTCTTATCACCGGGGGCTGGGAACCTTTACCCTGGGTACTAGTTTGGGGCCCTTTAGAGAACTCCTGTGCTTTACCCTTGTCCCCCCACCTTTCTGCTGGGGTACCCTGCCCACCTTGGCTGAGTCTCCCCAAACGCTTTCTGTGGACCCTGGTACTCACCCAGCGGTCCGCCTCCATAGCAAGCTTCCTGGGGTCAGTTAGCTTACTATCAACTAGGTGCTGGCGCAGATCTGCAAAACATAGACTAGACAAGTGCTCCCATGCAATCAAATTGTAGAGCCCCTGAAAATCTGTTACATTACTGCCCTTCACCCAACCATCCAGCGACCTGCAGAACATATCCACACATTCCAACCAAGTGTTGGCCTCAGACTTTTTACTGGACCTAAACTGATCCCTGTACTTCTCAGGAGTGAGCCCATATCTAGTGAGGAGAGCGTCTTTCATGTCAGCATAGGTGAGGTCCCGCCCCTTACCCAAAGCTATCAGAGTATCTCTAGCTTCCTCTGGAAAGAGAGGCCACAACCCCACTCCCCAGTTCCTCTCAGGGACCCCATTCATATGAATAGACGACTGCACTCCTTGAAACCACCTTTGTATGTCATCACCCTTTTTGTACTCTTTACCTACGTTCTTGGGGATGTGTACAATCCTGTCTGTGTGTGCTGAAGAATTGCTGCCACCATCTGAACCGGATCTACTCTTTAGCTCCAGCTCCTTGATCATTCTCTCATGATCTAGTATCATTTTCCTTTCCTCCATGGCTATTCTTTTCTCTTCCCTCTCACTTTCTATTCTGAGTTTCTCCAATTCAAACCTCCTTACTTCCCGCCTGTCCTCCAGCTCCTCTGGGGACAAACTACTGCTGCCTGGCCTGGAGGGTTCCCCCTCCCAAAAGCACATCTACCCTAGGAACAGGCTCCTCCCCTCTCCAGTGAGATCACCAGATTGCCCACTGGCACCTCTGGCTGCTACCCAGGCCCTCAGCGCCTTTTGTAGCTCATCCTTCCTGGTGAGGCCTCTGACCTGGACTTTCAGGTTCTTGCAAATCGATTTTAACTCCTTGACATTGTAGGCTTCCAATCGATCCTCCTCAAAGGCAATTTCTACTGATGCAATTGATGATACTGTTGATTCAGGCATGTTGAAGTAGCAAGTTCAAACTGGCAAGATCAAAAATAGGCCAAAAGAAAAAGAACCTGTATGTGGTACGTAATGGTCTGCGATATGGTAGTAGTGCACACCAATCACTGTAAGTCAAGTGCAAACACAAGTCCTATCCTCACCGCTGACAACCAATGTTAGAAATGGGATCTCTAGTTGGCAAGGGCTTGCACCTTTGTCCAAGTAGGGACCCTTCTTCCTAGTCAGGGTAAGGGAGTTACACTCCTAAAATAACCCCTGCTCACCCCTTGGTAGCTTGGCACGAGCAGTCAGGCTTATTCTAGAGGCAGTGTGTAAAGCATTTGCACATAACCAACAGTAATACAGTGTAAGCACTACAAACTGACACCACACCAGTTTAGAAAAATATCCAATATTTTTATATACGTTAAAACAAGACCAAATACGATAAAAATCCACAGTACAGTACTTTAAAAGTGATTATGTTGCAAGATAACTTCTTCTTTGCAGGAATAGTTCAAAAACAAAGTTCGTACGAGTCGGTAGCTCCGTCCGAGTCTACCGCGATGCTGAAAACCACAGAGTCTAACAGTTCCAGCCGACGGTGTCTATACGGGCCAGCAGAGTCGTGAACAGACTCGGTCACAGTACCTTTTCTCTTTGTGGCGGGCACGGAGTGTGCGAGCCGGTCGGCGTACGTCGCGGTTGCGGTGCAAGATGGAAGCGGTGCAGGGCGCAGTGTCCTCTCGATGCGGTGCAGGCAGCGGCTCGGTGACAATCGTGCAGACGGAGTCGGTGAGTCCAAGGCGTGCGGTGGAGGGTGAGACGGTGCTCGATGCGGTGCTGGCAGGTTGCGATGCAGGCGACCAAGCCGGAGTGCGGGAGCTGGCGTCGGACAGCGGAGCGAGTCGGAGAGGTGCGTCGCGAAGCGTGCGAGCGGTGCCCCAACTGCGATGCGGTCACGATTGTTGAGCCAGTTGCAACGACAGCGTCGGTCTGGTCCGGCTGGCACAGTGAGGCAATGCGATGCGAACTGCGGTGCCCACAGGTCACGGTGCAAGCAGCGGCTCGGTGGCGATGGCGTCGGACGTCGTCGTCGGTGAGACCAGGGTTGCGGTGCAAGATGCGGACGGTGCGGTCTGCGGTGCAAACAGGACACCGGGCCAGCGATGGAGTCGGTTGACGGAGTCGGTTGCGGTTCCCTTCCTCTGTGGCAACTGATACAGCGGTTCCAGAAGAGGTACCCAGAGGGTTGTGAAGTCTTTGCAGTCCCTGAGACTTCTTAACAGGAGGCCAGCTCGGTTTCAGGCCCTTGGAGATTCTCAGCACAAGTAGTAGAAAGTTCAGTCCAGTCCTTTCACTGCCCAAGGCAGAAGCAGCAGCTGCAGGCCAACCCAACAAAGCAACAACACAGCAAAGGGGCAGTACTCCTCCTGGCAGCTCTTCCAGCTCTTCGTCTTGGCAGGTTCCTTGATTCCAGCGAGATCTAACTACATGGGGTCAGGGCCCCAATATTTATATCCCAATTTCCTTTGTTCTCTGAAGGCAGAGAGGCCTTTGCCTAGTCCAAACCAGTTCTGGAGCACTTTGTTGACAAGTCTCCGTCCCTTCTTTCAGAGAGTAGGCCAGGGACATCAGACGCACCACAGAAGGTGGAGCCAGCATTGTGGAGGGAAGGCCCAGCCCTATTCAGGTCCCAGGTGCATCTCCTCCCACCCATCTACATGTAGATCTTGCTATTCAGCCCTGTGCTGACTCACCCTGTCTCCTGGCATCCCCCAGCCCCTGTCACTCACACTCCAGACAAGGAATACACAACCTCGCAGAGGCAGGCTTGGATGGTTAGACAAGAAAATACCAACTTTCTAAAAGTGGTATTTTCAAACACAGAATGTTAAAACCAACTTCACTAAAAGATGCATTTTATCATTCTGAGTCCAGGCATACTAAACTCGAATTTCTACCATGTTCCCTGGGGCAGTTGGGATTATAAGCTGTATTAATCGAAACTGCCCATTCTGGCCTATGGGGAACAGGTAGCCTTGCAATAGTGAAAAACGAAATAGGCGGCAATTCACTATCAGGACATGCCACACACAGCAGGGCATGTCCTACCTTTCACATACAAAGCACCCTGCCCACAGGGGTACCTTGGGCCTACCTTAGGAGTGACTAACATGTAGAAAAGGGAAGGTTTAGGGACTTGCAAGTGTGCGCACTTGCCAAGTCGACATGGCAGCCCCATGCTGCGCACAGGCTCTGCAATGGCAGGCCCGAGTTATACTTTACAGGCTGTTTGCGTGGGTGGCACAATCCAGTGCTGCAGCCCACCAACAGCATTTGATCTATAGGCCCTGGCACTCTCAGTGCACTTTACAAGGGACTGACACATAAATCAAATAGGCCAATCATGGAAACACCAATCCATAACACATTTTATACAGGAGCACTTGCACTTTCCCACTGGACAGCAGTGAGGAAAGTGCGCAGAATCATTACACCAGCAAAAACAGAGTCAAAACCGGGAGGTCAGAAAGCAAAAAGTCAGGGGAAACACGCCAAAAGATGCCAAGTCTAACAGTCTATATGAGTTATTGATTGGTTGTCTGAGTATCTGTATGGGTGCCTGAGTGTTTGTGTGGGTGGGGTGTGTGCGACTCTGTGCATAGATGTGTGAGTGGGTGATTCACTGGGTGGATGGTTTCAAGAGTGCATCTGTGATAGTCTGTATGGGTGGGTAAGTGTGTGTAAGAGTGTGTTAGTGAGTGAATGTATGTCCCAGTGGTACATGTGTGAGTAACTACATATGTGAAAGGCAGTATATATGTGTGTTGGAGTATATAAATAGCTATAAGCAAGAGTGTGTGATTGTCGGAGTGACTGTATGGATGAGTGTGTGCTTGTATCAGTTATTGTATAAGAGCGTAAGAATGTGCTAGTATTTGTATGAGTAAGTGAGCTGGTGTGTGTATAACTGTATAGGTGAGTAAATGGCAGTGTGTTTAATTATTTGCATGACTGACTAGGTGTGTGAGTACCTCTATGGATGAGTGGCGGTGTTTGAGTGTCTATATAGGAGTATGAGTGCATATGATAGTCCTGTACTGAGTGACCGTAAGTATGAGTGACTGTACGGGTGAGTGAGTGGATGTGTGTGTAGACCTAAGAATCAGTGAGTGGGTATGTAGTTATTGGTGTTGGAGTGTCTATGGTTTTGCGAATGGCAGTCTGTAATTTAGAGTGAGTGTATCAAAGGTTATATTAGGGTGTGAGGAGGTGCATCAGATTATCACGTGGATGATGTCATCAGTGATGTCATCAGTGATGTCATTTGAGATGTCATCAGTGATGTCATCAGTGATGTCACTGACCATGTCATGAGTGATGTAATATGTGACGTCATCAGCAGTGCATTGCGGGCGCGAGTTATAGTTAGCTGAACTAACTATAACGGGGAATTTCAACGGTTTTGTACGAGTGCAATGTCCAACTAACTATAACTCCCTAAAACCTATGGTTTTTTCAGTGAATTTGTAAAGTTTTTTAAATGCTAATTTCTAACTATAACGTGCCTGACACCTATGGTTTTTTCAGTGAATTTCAAAGGTTTTTTAAATGCTAATTTCTAACTATAACGTGTCTGAAACCTATGGTTTTTTTCAGTGAATTTGAAAGGTTTTGTAAATGACAATTTTTAAATGTATTAGTTGTTATATTTATTTTCTTAATACTGATTTACTACATTTTTTTAAACTATTTATTTTTAGATATTTTATTTTTAAATTTCATTGTAATTACATTATACATTACATTACAAAATATACTTTCTCAGAATGAATCACTTTAGTTTAAATACTTTGCAAATAGGCAATAGACTTTTAAGTACAGTAGTTACAGTTGTTGCAATGGGCAACACAATTTCAAACACAATGCAACATTGAGCTCAATGTGAATTTCTAGTTAAATGCAATTAGTTACTTTATGGATTACTTTTCTAACCACAGGACTGGATCCTAGATTCAGTCCTGGGACATCTCCTTTAAACAGTTGAGTAAAAGCGTTTTGGTTACAGTAGTGATTTTTAAGGAATATTATTGTATTTTAAAAGTTGACACAAACTTTTTCACATAGAATCACCAATGTTATCCTATGGGAGGAAATTCACTTAGCAGGTAAGTAGTGTTATCGTTACTTTTTCTTACTCAGTGGTGGATCCTGGATCCAGCACTGGTGCATCTCCTGTAAACAGTTGAAAGAATGCGTTTAAGTCATACAGGCGATTTTTAAGGAATATTTGTAGTTTGTGAAAATCGACACTGAAACTTTTCTGCTGAAAACCAGACAATGGATTCCAATGGAAGGAAATACAAGTTACTGGTAAGTACGGTTAGAATTACTTTTCAGGGTCAGTGCTGGGCTAAAAGATGCAGCACTGGGTTCTCTCCTGATAACAGGTGAGTAAATCTGAATTCGTAGTTCGGCTGATTTTAGAGGAATATTATAAAGTTCCAAAACTCCACACTTAGAAGAATTTCCAAGTGAAACCAGTCAATGTTAGCCTATGGAAGGAAATTCAAGTTACTGGTAAGTACGGTTAAAATTACTTTTCAGGATCAGTACTGGGCTCAAATATGCAGCACTGAGGTCTCTCCTGATAACCGGTGAGTAAATCGGAATTCGTAGTTCGGCTGATTTTAGAGGAATATTTGTATGTTTCAAAAATCGACACTTAGAAACTTTTTCAGCAAAAGCAGGCAATGATATCCTATGGAAGGAAATTCAAGTTACTGGTAAGTACGTGTTAAAATTACTTTTAAGGATCAGTACTGGGCTCAAAGATGCAGCACTGAGGTCTCTCCTGATAACAGGTGAGTAAATCGGAATTCGTAGTTTGGCTGATTTTAGAGGAATATTATAAAGTTCCAAAACTCCACACTTAGAAGAATTTCCAAGTGAAACCAGTCAATGTTAGCCTATGGATGGAAATTCAAGTTACTGGTAAGTACGGTTAAAATTACTTTTCAGGATCAGTACTGGGCTCAAAGATGCAGCACTGAGGTCTCTCCTGATAACAGGTGAGTAAATCGGAATTCGTAGTTCGGCTGATTTTAGAGGAATATTTGCACAATGGTGAAGGAAGGGGGTGGGGCCTGAAGTGACATGTCTGCAAACACGCCCTGTGGCGCATTTTAAGTTGGAGAATTAATGAATTCCTCCTCAATCCCGAGGGTCCCTAGGGGCCACCTGGCCCACCAGATACCTCCAGTATGCGCCAGAGAGCTGCGTTGCAGAGAGGTGTTCAGAGGCCACGCCCCTTTTACAACACTCTGCAACACAGCTCCGTGGCGCTTACTGGATGTACCTGGTGGGCTAGTTGGCCCCCAGGGACCCTCAGGATTGAAGAGGATTTAATTCCCCATCTTAAAACGCGCCACTGGGCCTGTTTGCACACATGTCACCTGAAGCCACGCCCCTCCCTTCACCACTGTGCAAACGCGCCCCGTGGCGCGTTTTAAGTTGGGGGATTAAGTCCCCTTGAGTACTGAGGGTCCCTGGAGTCCAACTAGCCCACCATGTACCTCCAAAAGCGCCACAGAGCTGCGTTGCAGAGAGGTGTAAAAGGGGCGTGGCCTCTGTACACCTCTCTGCAACGCAGCCCCTGGCGCATACCGGAGGTTCCTGGTGGGCTAGTTGGCCCCAGGGACTCCCAGTATTCAAGGGGAATTACTCTCCTTCTTAAAACGCGCCAGGGTGCGCGTTTGCAGACTGCTGCAGGGAGGGGGTGGGGCCTCCGGCACGATGCCGGTCTTTTTTTTTTTTTGTGTGTGCTTTTTCTGCCCAGGGGTCCTTGTGGGACCCCTGAGCAGACCTAGGGGTCAGGGTGTTTCTACCCTGCCCCCTTTGTGCGTTTTGCGCACTTGTTTCTTGTGGGTTTTTTTTTTAATCGGCGGGATCCGTGCACCCTAAGCCATCCCGCCGATTTAAAAAAAAAAAAAAAAATGCTTTTTTCTGCCCAGGGGGTCCTTGTGGGACCCCCTGAGCAGACCTAGGGGGTCAGGGTGTTTCTACCCTGGCCCTTTTTTGCGTTTTGCGCACTTGTTTTACTGCTTTCTTGTTCCTCGGTTCTACCGAGGAACAAGATGGCTGCCAACACTTCCTGGTTTGGAGTGTTGACAGCCAATTAGCATGCAGCTCGTGGTCGGGAGGGTGTGCGGATCCACCGCGGCCATAGATATCGAAACTTTTATTTTGGATTTTCTCAGCAACTACTGAACGGATTTACACCATTTTTAAAAAGGGTGCTTTCTGAACCAAGCACTACCTTTTTGCCAAATTTGGTGTAATTCCGTTCAGCAGTTCGGGCTGTAGCCGAGGCTAAAATTTCCTATGGGAATTAACATGGAGAAAACACGTTTTGGGACCCCCCTTTTTTCTTGGCCCCCGCTTGATGAATCACCCCGAAACTTTCAAGACAGGAGCGGACCGGAGCGCCCCACTAGTTTTGAAAATTTCGCGATGATTCGTCAAACGACGCCAAAGTTATTGGGAATAGAATGTTACGGATTTCCTATGGATAATAGGTCCTAACTATAACTATCTACTGGTGACCGCCAGTAGATAATATATATACTATGTGAACAAGGCCGCATGTCTGGTGGCCGAAACGCGTCATTTTGGACATTGATACTTAAATAAAGACACTTTGCCATCATCACTGCCTTGGAGTCTGTGCCCTTGTGTTGCGCCGCTGTGGCTGGATACTTTGGGATTCACATGCTGATATATATATATATATATATATATTCAAAACCCACAACACTCTCCAGACCTCCTCTTCAGCGAAAAGAGAGTAACGGACCCGTGGCTAAATGGCAAGTTGTCTTTTTATTTCTCCTTACTCCTCACGATGACGCGTTTCGAGCATCCAGTGCCCTTGATCACATACGGAACGTAGTCCACCATACTGTTTTGAATGCTTTGTGTATATATATATATTCAAGAAAATTCGGAGCACTCTGAGGGTTATAAAATTATTTAATTCTGCAAACGCGTTTCGGCGTAATGCCTTCTTCAATGCAATAAGTCATTATCAAATCAAGCACAGTCCATGGTTCTTTTAAAATATTTTAATCTTGTTCCTATTAGTGGGGTTGCAACCAATAAACAGACGGCAATGTAATTCCCATGGACCAGGCGTGGAATCACAACATCAGCATTGATAATGCAAGCCTCAATGCCCCATAATGCACCTTCCCTGTATGGATAGTACAATGCTTTTCATGGGTCATGCATTTAGATTTCGACCGCATTACATTGCCAGTCACTCCCTTTAGTTCTCTCCAAGCAGGACCACTGTGCATGTCTCCCTCACCTCCCGCTGGATATGATCCATGGAGTCACCCAAGGTGCCCGTCGTATGGCTGGGCCCTTAAACTTGCATAGTCCACAACCTCCGTGGTCGACGGGCTCCGACAGTGGTGGTTCTGGCATACCGAATTAAACTTGTTTCCACAACTTCACCAGGGCTGCCGAACACAAGGAGGATGCTACCATAGACGAGGGGTGAGTTTGCCTTTGTTTCACAAAAACTTCAAGTAAATTCTGAGCACTCTCTGGGTTATAAAATGATTTAATTTTGCAAACGCGTTTCGGCGTAATGCCTTCTTCAGTGCAATAAATTATTATCAAATCAAGCCAAGCACAGTCCATGATTCTTTTAAAATATGTCAATCTTGTTTCTATTGGTGGGGCTGCAACCAATAAGCAGGCGGCAATGTAATTCTCATGGTCCCAGGCGTGGAATCACAACGTCAGCATTGATAATGCAAGTCTCTCATAGATGGGCCTCAATGCCCCATAATGCATCTTCCCTGTATGGATAGTTCAATGCTTTTCATGGGTCATGCATTTAGATTTCGACCGCATTACATTGTCAGTCACACCCTTTCGATCTCTCCAACCAGAACCACTGTGCATGGCTCCCTCGCCTGCTGCTAGATATTATCCATGGAGTCACCACAGGTGTCCGTCTTATGGCTGGGCACCTTAAACTTGCATAGTCCATGACCTCCATGGTCGACGGGCTCCAACAGCAGTGGTTCTGGCATACCAAATTTAACTTGTTTCCACAGCATCACCCGGGAGGAGTGAAGCTGAGAAAGGGGGCTGGGCCTCCAACCAGCTCTCAGGAATTCCACTGGGTAGCACTTACAGGTGGTACCAGGAGGTACCAGGAGGGCTTCTTGGCCCCCAAGGTCCCTCTGGAGCCAGGGGGACTTTATCCCAAACTAATAGTGCGCTGGGAGGCACATTTGCAAAGAGGTGGAGAAAGGGGGCATGGCCTCTGACAACTTCTCAGCAATCCTGCTGTGTGGAACTTACTGGAGGTAACAGAAGGGGTAGTTGGACCCCAAGAACATCCTTGTGGGCCAACTACCCCTCCTATTTCCTCCAGTAAGTCCCATACAGTAGGATTGCTGAGTTCTGATAGCAGGCCATGCCCCCTTTCTCCACCACTCTGCAAATGGGTCCTTAGGGGCCAATTAGCCTACCTGTTACCTCCAGTAAGCCCCACACAGTGGGATTGCTGAGAGGTGGTCGCAAGCCATGCCACTTTCTCCACCACTCTGCTAACGTGCCTCCTGGTGCACTACTATTTGGGGATAACATCCTCTTGCCTCTTGAGGGTCCCTTGGGGTCAACTAGCCCTCCTGTTACCTCCAGTAAGCCCCACATAGCTTGATTGCTGAGAGTTGGTCAGAGGCCATGCCCCCTTCCTCCACCACTCTGCAAATGCACCTCCTAGTGCACTGCTGTTTGGGGGATGAAGTCCATTTTAGTCCTGAGGCCCTCAGGACGCAAGGGGACCTCATCGCTACATCAGCAGAGGGCCGAGAGGCACGTTTGCAGAGTGGTGGGAAAAGGAGCATGGCCTCTGACCATCTTTCAGCAATTACACTGTGTGGGGTCACTGGAGGTAACAGGTGGGCTAGTTGCCCCCTATGCACCCTCACCAGCATAGGGGACTTCATTCCCAACCAGGAGCGTGCCAGGTTGCGCATTTGTGGAATAGTGCAGAGAGGGGGCGCGGCCCTCCGGGGAGTTGCCAGCTTCATTTTTTTTTATTCTAGGAAGGGGTGGTTGTATGGCCCCCTTCCCCTGTTCCTTTTGGGCCCCGGGGACGCCATCTCCTGGGGCCTGACCCAGTTTTTATTTTTTTATTTAAAACAAAAAGGGAAGGGGATGCACGGACCCTTCTTCCCAGGCCGATTTCAGCCCTGGGGACCCTATCCCCCAGGGCCCGGCCATTTCTTTCTTTTTTTTTTTTTTAAAAGGGAGGGGTGAGTGCCCCCCCCCCTCCTGGGCCATTTTCAGCCCTGGTGACTCTATCCCCTGGGGCATGGCCATCTCCTTGGGGACTGCGGGGGTTGCTTTAAGGACCCGTGGTCCTGACTGGCTTCTGCCTCCTGCGGGAGCCGGCATTCCTCTTTACTCCCAGGGAGCTGCTAAGATGCAGCTCCCTGGGTGTAAAAACCAAAGTGCTCCGCTTTGATCATGTACAAACCGGAGCACTTTTTTGCTATGGGATGCCAACCCATAGCAAACTGCGTTGTCCCTGGGGTGGGTACCCCGGGACATTGCTGGAGCCGGCACTGGTGGGTGGTGGTCCCCAGTGCCATTTATGGCTCCAGGAGGGGGGCCGCGCGCCCCCTCACCTTTTTAAAATAGCCCCGGGGAGGTGGTGGTTCCCTGGGCAGTGGGGGCATGTGGCCCCCCTGCAATTTTCTATACTAGCCCCGGGGAGGTGGCAGTTCTCAGGGCTGCATGGGGGGCCAGAGCCCCCAACACAACTAATTTCATTATAGCCCTGGGGATGTGGTGGTCCCCGGGGCTGCAGGGGACCACGGGGCCCCTCCTGCATTTCAAAAGATTTGCCACAGGGAGGAGGTGGTCCCCAGGGCTGTATGGGAGGCTAGAGCCCCCCACTAATTATGATTATAATAAAGCCCCAGGGAGGAGGCAGTCCCCGGGGCTGCGGGGGGCCGTGAGGCCCCATCGCACTTCACAGTATTAGCCCTGGGGAGGTGTCAGTACCCGGGGCTGTGGGGGGGCTGGAGCCCCCCCAAGCATTATGATCATAATAAAGCCCCGGGGAGGTGGCAGCCCCCGGGGATGCAGGGGGGGCCGAGTGGCCTGCCGCACTTCAAAGTATTAGCCCTGGGGAGGTGTCAGTACCCGGGGCTGAGAGGGGGGGCTGGAGCCCCCCCATGCATTATTACTATAATAAAGCCCTGGGGAGGTGGTGGTCCCCAGGGCTGCAGGGGGCCACGTGGCCCCCTGCATTAAAAAAAATTAGCCCCAGGGAGGTGGCAGGCCCCGGGGCTGCATGTGAGGCTAGAGCCCCCCCACGCATTATGATTGTAATAAAGCCTCAGGTAGTTGGCAGTCCCTGGGGCTGCGGGGAGGGCTGGTTGGCCCCACTGCACTTCAAAGTATTAGCCCTAGGGAGGTGTCTGTACCTGGGTCTGGAGCCCCCCCACACATTATGATTATAATAAAGCCCTGGGGAGGTGGCAGCCCCCGGGTCTTTGGGGGAGCTGCGTGGCCCCCCGCAATTCAAAATATTAGCCCCGGGGAGATGGCAGTCCCCAGGGCTGCATGGGCCCGCTTGGGCCCCTGCATCTTTATTTCTAGTTGCCCCCACAACCTGGCCCACCCAGGGGCCTAAAGTAAATGAAGCACGGAGCCCGGGCTTCATCTTTACAAAACTTTCAGCTGGATTCGCAAATCCACCGCGAATCCTGCCAAAATTTAAAAAGAAATGTTTTCTTTGGCCCTGGGGGTCCCTGTTGGACCCCCTGAAGAGGCCTAGGGGGTAAGGGTGTTTCTATCCTGGCCCCTTTTCTTGTTTTTTAACGTTTTTTCTTGTGACTTGGTCAACGGAGTCACAAGATGGCTGCCAACACTTCCTGGTTTGAAGTGTTGGCAGCCAATCAGATCTCAGGAATGAGATTGGGAGGGTTCACGGATCCACTGTGGCCACAATTGTATATCTGAGAAATCTCTACATTTCTCAGGAACTACTGAACAGATTTACACCATTTAACAAGAAGTGTGCTCTCTGGACCAAGAGCTACCTTTCTGCCAAATTTGGTGAAAAAGCATTTTGGGACCCCCACTTTTTCTCTGCCCCCGCTTGATGGATCACTCGGATATTTTCAAGACAGCAGCTGATTTGACCGCTCCATTCATTTTGAAAATTTCGCGAAGATTCATCAAACGGCACCAAAGTTATTGGCAAATCAAAAACTGCTTTTCCTATGGAAACTAGGTCCTAACTATACCTACTGGCAACCACCAGTAGATAATATATATATCATACTCCAAACCACCAAGGTCTAATGCACTCGCAGACGGGTGCTCATATTACGGGACGGTGGACTCATGGTTCCATCCAAAATTGCTTCCTTTCTTCCAAGAAGAGTCAGCACTCACGGGAGTGAAAACAAACACTTGTTTATTTGTCACAAGTGTAATGGACACATTTTTGGCAGACGCCTTTGTCAATGAGCAATATGGTGACTGCCATACATGCAATTATAAACATATCCCATTGGTTGTCATTCCAATGACGTTTCATTAAAGAAAATAGAAAAGGGACGAATGATACATGTAATTCAAAGTGATCATTTCAGCCGCAGCCATCTTCTAATGACCAGTAAACTGATGCTGGTTCATACAATTCATCAAGTTGCTATAAATACAATTTTTATCTCTCATCAAACCATTTTCTCATGATTACAAACAGTTATGGACAAAAAACAAAATAATCCTTGCATTGCGAATACAAGGTTAATAAAATCACATATAAATCCTTCATTACGATGTTATCATAAACCCCTTAAAATTGTATATCTCCCTCCATGTGCGGACTCGATGTAATTTGATTGGGCATACTTAATGATTTAAACTCATAATTTTCCCTATTTGGCAAGAGCCCAACAGCGATTGAGGCCCTCTAGAATACATCATATTTGCCCTATAGGATTATAGTCAACTATGTTGTTATATCACCTCTCGTATATAACCTCTAAAATATTTTATACCAAGATGCATACGGATACAGCTCATTCCTCATTATGAGATCCTCAATGGAAATTTAAAGAAAAGAGAACAGAAAGGGAAAAATACATTGATATCTTCCTTAATCATAGGAATAATTTCCTAGTTAATGTATCTTGTTCTTCCAAGTTAATATGCTTCTGACATAAATGGCGTTTTCTGTTGAGGATCGAGCTCCTTGTAATAAAATCCCTAGCGTTTCCCTCCTCTATTGCCCCAAATTTAATCCCTTTATGGGCTGAATAAAAACTAAAAAGTAAATAATGAAAGAAGGATAAAATGTAAATTATATAGGAATCCCTCATGTGTTGCTAGTCCTTAGCTCTCACTCGTACATAGAGCATAGTGGTTAAAATTAGGTACCGCACATAATTCAACCTAGAGTGGCTTTGCTATGGGAGAATAAAGCCAAGAGGGTCGGAAAGAGGCCACTACAATATTAGCTAGAAAATTGGAAATTAAAAACACAGTATGTAGGGCACAGCAAGTTACTCTTCTATATTGACGGCTTGTGGCACTTTGGTTTGTAAATCCAATATATAGCGAGAGTCAAGACATCTATGCGTGGACATGGTCACCTCCTCTATCACTTTGGGGCACATGATCTAGACAAAAAAATTGTAGCAAATTTCTTTTGCTATTATGATGTGACTCAAAATGTCTTGCAATGGGAAATGTTGATACCTATTAGCAATTGCCTGTGAATGTTCAAGAATGCGTCATTAAGTCTAATGTATGGTACTGCCAATATATTTTAATTGGCATAGGCATAATAGACAGTAGATGGTGTGGGAGGTATTACAATTCATAAACGTATTAATACTCCTAGGTTTATTACATCCTGGTACCTCATATGTGAGAACCTTTTTACTGTTCCTACATGCCTTGCCCTTAGTACATGGAAACAAATCTCACGTCTCGGATCATAGAATTTTTGTCATCCAGTGACAAGTGACTCTGGACTATTTGGGCTTTAATCGATCTCCCTTTCCGGTATGAAAAAACTAGGATGGTCCTGTATCTCTGTGCCAATTACACGACCCATTTTTAAAATATGCCAATTCCTACGGATAATTTTATTAAGGTCTCCTGCATTCTTCGAAAAGCTGATGATTAGTCTAAATTTCTGATCAGTCCCATTCTTGCTTGTGTTGTCTAAAAGGAGGATTTGTCTAGATCCGGCATCTCTGAGTAGCTCGTGAGCTACTGGTAGCTCCCCAGCTACCTGAAGTAGCTCTCACGTCTGCACCCCAGCCTTCTAAATTAGAAGATTTTTCTTAGTTGACTTAATTTATGTATACCAACATTGAGAGTGTACATTCTAGACAAAAATCTGCACATTTTCAGAACTTGCAAGCTGATGTTTCGAAAAAAACTGTTGAATTTCCAAAATATTTTTTAAGTTTTTAGTTGACTGATAAATTGTGTAGTGTTGTTGAGACTTATTACTAATATAATTACCTTGGTGCCATGGGCATTGCAGCTATGGCTTTTATGTATTACCCATGTAGAGGCCTTTGAAATTGACATAACCTTTTTACATTACTGCTGGCAACCCTGTCTGATGAATTGATGTGAGGACAATTAGCAATCTTGCATATATGGTGGCCACTAATATAATCTTTCTGAAGTAGTCACTATTATTACATAACTAATACTAGTAGCTCTGGTTGATTTTCATTAAATGCAAGTAGCTTATATTACAGAAAAGGTTGGAGACTCCTGGTCTTGATTTTTTCTTGACTCTATCTACTCCTCTGTTCAGGACTTTCTTGGGGTACCCTCTTTGCTGGAATCTTTTGATAGATTCTATTGTTGCTACTTCATAATATTCTTCTCTAGTGCAATTCCTCATCCTCTATATAGATATAGATAAACATAGATATATAGATATGGATCTGTATATATATAAATAGATACATATTACTAAAAAACATATTTGCACATTTATTACTACTGTGCTAAACTAAAATTAAGTTTTCACCACAGCATATCAAAACTGATTCGAGATAATGCTGCTCACTGCCTCATAGATTGCAGCCAACTTCTGCTGCACCTAGCCAGAGGCTGTGTGTATTTATGGTTGGCTGGCTAAGGTGGGTTGGAGCAGGGAACTGTTGCATGTGTAAACAATAATTCACTGAAAAACAAAGGTGAATGTGTAGTTTATAGTAAGCTTCCCTGCTTGAGATTCTGAATACACAATGCTGTAGGTTTGCTCATATTTTCTGACAATTCACGTCCATAAGCATATAAGCATTGCTCCAAGTTGGCTGATCATACTGAGGGTGGGTGTCAGCTAGCTATGACTCTATCAAAAGATCTTATATGTGTGAAAAGACCCCCTTAGAGTCAGTCACCTGTCTTATAAATTGGTCAGATAGGCTGAGATCTCTTTTGACAGTCTTTTGTAGGTTGGGGCTCAGGAACCCTCGTAGTCACACATACACCGATGTGCGTTTCTTGCTGGCCTCCTACTGGTACTGGCCCATTCCTCTCGATGATCATAGGGTGGCAACAAAGGTTAGACCACCTACACAGTGGCATATACAAGGTGTATATGCTACGAGAGGATCCGTCTGTCCTGACGAATGCTAAGGTCTCTGTTGAGCCACTAGGCAGAAACATGTTGATGGTTTAGTGGGGCTGGGGGCTAGTTCCCCTAATAACCACATTTAGGGGCATATTCTCAAGAACATGTGATAACCACCGCAAGAATAGCTTAACGCAACTTTGCATATCGCAGTCGATCGCGGGAAAACAACGCCGTGCTATCGTAGTATTCCCAACCTGGCGGCACCATGCGATAGTCCCATGATAACGCGTCAAATGACCGCGTTAAAATCAATGCAACGCCGCAAAAATGCAAAACACGAACGCGAATAAAGTTGCGATGAGGCCAACCGCGATACAAAAATCAGCGATAACCAGCGACAGGCCTGCAATTCCCACGCGTCATGTGGGAAAATACACCATAAAAGCCGAACAAGAAAAACACACCAAAAACAAAATAAACTGCGTAGCAACATGGATGCACCCGGAACGAGTGCCCAGGTCAACGCGAACCCCACAAGCCACACAGACCACCAGCAAGGAACCTCGGCGTCCGGGAAGGCCAAGGAGAAGAGGAAGAGGAAGACGGGGTACAGTCCGCATGGATCGTCGTCACGGAGGTGACAGAGCACTAACAAGAACTGTCCTTCACCTCCACCGTGTCATTGGCAACACACACAGAAAAATGGCATTCCATTGTGAATGCAGCCGGAGTGTCGAGGAGGCCAAGATACGCTGGCACGATGTGAAAAGCCCAACCAAGCAGAAACCCACTGCCAACAGGAAAGCAGCAAAGGCGAATGGAGGTGGGAGTCCTGCGCCACAGGAGGAGCTGGAGCAAATGGTGGCCACAGTCATCAGTGTGAAGACGGTGCAAGGAGTCGGGAGTCCGGACACTGCTCGACATGACCTGACACAACATCAACAGGGTGAGTAACAACAAGGGACTGTGGGGACGGGCACAATGGCACACATGCACAACGACGTGAAGCACACCGCACACCCACAATGACCCTGGGTCATGTCCCTGATCCCCGTGGCACACTGCAGCACACATACAAACATCAAGTAGGCCCCTGTCCACGATGTCCCCAAAGCGGTCCCACTCCACACATCACCAATTCCACATCACACACATGCACCCGTGCGAAACACAGCAAAGATGCGTATGTGAGAGCCACACTGACAATGCAAGTGACACCACATGACGAGCAGCATGGCTGGAGTACAATCACCATGACATTGTGCACGCCACGAGACTGAGGTGGCTGAGTGTGGCTGAGTGTGGATCACATCCAGAAAGGAGCAGGTCACACTCTGACACATCCACGTGCACAAACAACCACTGACGTCAACAATACATCTGCAGACAAACAATGCACAAGAGTACAAAAACCGTCCAAGAGCACAAATGACCCAAGTCGCCAACATCACAGCACCTTAAAAGCACAAAAGCCAAAGGCACACCACCTCCAAGGGATAAGGGGAGCAAAATCACAGCTGCAGGTGCGACTCTCACACAATGCAGCACACACACATAGCAATGACAGCACATCCACATGTACGACAATGTGGTACACAGTGCAACACTTACACTGCAGAACAGAGGACACAACTGGGTCCGCCTGTGCGTAGAAAATGGCCAATCACATCTGACATAGCAGGAAACTGTGAGATGCAAATGTACGTGTACAACCTCACCTACCTCATGTAGTCCAAATGTCCACTGTCCCGCATCAAATAGTCTGCCCCTCCCAACAGTCACAATGTACATTGTCATGCAGTCTGTATGTAAACTTGAACAATGCGGCAACATAAATGCCAACACAATGTCAACAAGCATCTCCCCTTCACATTGCAGAGGGACACACAACACCTCCAGCAGGGCAGACCAGGCAACTCTACAGTGATGCTGAAGAGGACCTCCACACTTCCGACACCGATGCCCCACAACAGTCCATGGACATCTTAGGCAATCGACCTCCAGGAGCAGGGCACCACTGCTGCATTGAGGATACCCCACCCCCTGCACAGACAACACAGCTGGACGCACCCACCACCCTGGCTGGCTCGCAGCAGCCCACCGAAGCACACATCGCATTCCAAGGCCAGGTGTCAGACTGCCAGAAGGGGGTGGCCGAACATGTGCGGGTGGGGTACTACCTCATGGAATCCGAACTAGATCACATACGTGGGTGTCTAAGTCCCATCAGGGACCACCTACACTCCCCAACGGAGACCCACACTGCGACCGAGACACATGCCTTTGCACATTTCCAGTACTGAACCACACCCAGAGCCACGGGATAATCATCCACACCCCCACGCTGGACTGGCGTACGCCGGCCTAGGTCACTCCTCTTACGTATTGAGTGGGGGCCGACAAAGCTACATGTGCAATGTCTCACCCGCTGCATGCGGTGACATGGCTGCGCCCTCTGTACGCGGCACAATGTAATGTTGTAGGGCCCTGGGCCCTAATGATGCATACATCATGAGCACACGGACACACTCAGACAGTTTGTTGAAATGGCTATGGGCACGTGCGCTCGACACCTTTATTGGCATGGTCACATGTACAGTGACGCATGTGCTGGATGTGTGTGGGGTGAGTGTAAGCCAGCCCTCATGGAGTCGTTGGTGCTGGCAACAACTTGAACAGTGATCACAATAAAAGCAGAAACAGAAAACACCAGCATAACAGAAACAACTGTGAAGCATCATGGTGGTAGCCGGAGAAAGTACAGTGTGCACCCAACATGCAAGCAGAATGGTACATGATTTGTGGTGCATTGAGTCAGTGGCACCTGAAGAGCTGAGCAGGGTATCAAGCTGATGAGGGCACCCACAACAGGTGTGAGCAACTCTGATAGTCTGGCAGTAAGACACTTCCGACTCTGGCACCTGTTGTTTGGAGTTGGTCCTGGCATTGGTGGTGTGTGCATCCTGCAGTGATGCGATGTCCGGGCAGGTCAGGACTCGATTTGATGTGTGAGCCCAGGTGGACCGCAGTTGAGGCCGGAGGCAGCGGACAGCGCAGGGCCACAGACACATGGCATTGATGACCCCCAGTCCATCGGCCCAGAGGCCATCCAATATGCTATCAGACAGGGGCCATGACTTGAGCTGCACAGAGTTAGTGGCCCCGGATGCACTGCGGCCGGCACAGGCACACCGCCACGGGACGGTGACTTGCGGTGCAGTAAGATAGGGCCACGCGAGGTGAGCGGGTCCTCGTTGATGTCGGAGGTGAATGTAGCGGAGGTTTGCGGGGGACAGTGGAAGGTGTCCTCCAGGGCATGATGCAGAGGGCAGAAGCCGGCCGGAAGCGGCAAATGGAGGAGTGGAATGCTACAGCCTCGTTTTTGCCACAAAGTCAGTATCACCGACATGATGATGAAGACAACCCCCAGTCCATAGACTCAGTCGCCACCAAAGTTCAACCAGAAAGTGTCCATGGATGTCGGGGAACAGACTTAGTGGCACCGGAGCTGAAAGGGGATGCAGTCTGCGATGAGGCCAGTACAATGATATCAAGTCTGCCATAAATGAATCATGACTGAATTCCCAATGTGTGACCTACTCGACCGCAGTGTAGGCCGAAGGCGTAGTCATCAAGGGCCCACAGACACGTGTGGTTGGGATGCCATGCACATACTTCGTGTCACCACATCGAAGGGAGTATAGTGATTTAAACTCTGCATTGATATGTGTACTCGGCCATTGTGTAATCAAGACTCAGTTCCAAATGTGTGACCTACTTGACCGCAGTGTAGGCCCAAGGCAGCGGTCAGCAGGGGCCCACAGCCACGTGTCATTGGCCCGCGATGCACAGAGTTAGTGACACCAGAGCAGTTGTCGGCAGTGTTCGATCACCTCCGTAACGATGATCCTTTTCTCCTCCGGACTGAACCGCGTATTCCTCTTACTCGTCTCCTTGCGTACAATGATATGAACTCCGCCATGCAGAAATCAAGACTCAGTTCCACATGTGTGACCTACTCGACCGCAGTGTAGGCCGAAGGCAGTAGTCAGCAAGGGACCACAGACAGGTGTAGTTCGAATGCAATGCACAGAGTTGGTGGCACCACATCGAAGGGAGTACAGTTATATAAACTCAGCCATAAAGTGTGTACTCTGCCATTGCATAATCGAGACTCAGTTCCAAATGTGTGACCTACTTGACCGTAGTGTAGGCCGGAGGCAGCGGTGGAGTACGTCAACGAAAAAGGAGTAAAGCGGGCCTGTGTCACGGAGGCCGTGATGGTCTGAGGAGGCTGCCAAGGTCGCGGGCTTCAGGCTTGGAGCTTGCGCCGGCATGTGGTGGGCCCTCTTCGACACACGCTGGTGTCGGCAGGTGAGCAGTGAGGCCTGGCTGCGCAGGGGCGGGCATGATGGGTTCGGGGACCAGCGGCCCGGGGTGCAGCAGGTGCACAGGATCGCAGGCCACACCGCTCATGGCGTCGGCCTCGTGGCGGGGTGGGAGGCGCCGCCCTGGCAGACACGTTGGGCATTCCGGAAGAAAACCACACCCAGAGCTACGTGCTTTTTATTCACACCCCTACGCTGTCATGGGGTCCTCCGGGCCAGCCCACACCGCACACGCTTACAGGGGGGGACGTCACAAGCTACATTTCCGCGATCTTCCCCACTGGCTGGGGTGACATGGTTGCGTCCACTGTCCACTACACTCCAAACACCAGCAGTGCATGTAGACATGGATATGTCTGTGGTCTGCATACTGCAGTCTGTCCAGCACTTCCACGCCACACTTGGCATTGTGTACATTCTCATTCATGGGTCACTTGCCTCCTTTGCACATGCCTGGTTCCCACCTCTCCCCACATTCCGCTATTGTGTGGCTGAGGTGCCATGCCGTTGATGGCTCATGTACATGGCTAACCAAGGTTGCCACAGTAAGTTGTGCTGTCGTGTCTGGTGGGTGGGCATGTTGTTTGGCATGTTGTATGTGATTCTGTGACATGTGCAGTGCCAGAGTTGTGAGTTGCATGATTGTGAAGTTGAGGTGTGTGGTGTGTTCATTTGGTACTTGCCAACAAGCAGTGCATTCCCATAGGTGCCATCCTGGAAGCGTTGGTTGATGTTGGACTGTCGGAAGATGAGCGGATCATGCACACTGCCTGGGTAGTTGGCTACGACATTGGTGAAGAGTCCCCTGTGGTCCACTACTGCCTGCACGTTGATGGAATGCGTGTGCTTTCTGTTGCAGTAATTGTGTGCAGTGTCGGCAGGGGGCACAAGTAGGACATGTGTGCAGTCGATTGCCCCCAACACGTGCGGGAATCCAGCTATGACGTATAGTCCTTGCTTGGTCTCCAGCTGTACCTGCGCATTGTGGGGGACGTATAGGTACTGGGGTACCTGGCTGATGATGGCATCCAGGACAGGTGTGAGGAACTTGGATGGGGCTGGCTGTGAGACTTCTCCGACTCTGGCGGTTGTTGGTTGGGAGGTACCAGAGGCCAACAGGTGCAGCACAGCCAGCAGCTTTGTCTGTGGAGGGATGTTGGTTGTCCGCTGTGTTGGTACCGTCAGCCTGTGGGCAATGATGTTCAGGATGCAGAGGATGGTTGTCCTTTTGAGCCTGTAGTGGGCATTGACATTGTCTGGTGTTAGGTCTGTGAGGCTGGTGCATTTTCTGAAGGTCTGCTGTCTTTGACTGTGCTGCCTCTGTGGTGGTCCGGGAGGGTCCGGGGAGGGTCCGGGGGGGGTGGCGATCCTGGGGGTGGTGGCGGTGGGTGTTGTTGCCCTCTCGGGCCTCAGGATGCATGGTGTGTGGCTCCATGGCATCTGTTGTTCTTCATGTGTGGCTCTGGGCTGGGCTCCCTTTGATGGTGCAGGTTGTCATCCGACTTTACACCAGGTCAGAGCAGGTGTTAATTTCCTGCTGCTAACGCGCCTTATCGCCTGTTTTGTGGTCTTATCGCCGATGTGGCTGGTCGTTGAGAATGTTGAGGTGTGGTGTTGTCGCGGCTTTTTGCTCGGGAACGCCTACTCTGCATATCATTAGCGATAGTTGCTGGGGTCATCTGTGGCGATGTTTTTTGCGAATGCTTTCGCAAGTAAACTGGTGGTATCGGCTGTTAGCACCAGCTTGTGAATGGGGCGATAAGATTATCGCGACTTTGGCTGCGATAAAGTGCCGATAACTCGGCGATAGCTCCTTGAGAATATGCCCCTAAGTTGTTAATACCAAGTGGCATCCCATATAGTATAAAGGCCAGACTGGATTATCACATTGGTTTTTAAGTTTATATTTCCCACTGATCCGTATTCAGTAATAAGTGTCTCCCTGATTTTAGGGCGTAGGCCAGCTCTCCATCAAAACTGAGTTTTTGAAAAACGTGGGGAGTCCTATGATGAAGCTTGACACCTGTTGGTGTGTGAGGACATCCCATCACATTTTTGTGTATGTCTAGGAGCAGGCTGGTATAATATGAATACATGGCATAATATTATAGATTAGAAAATTGTTCTGATGCCTGTTCACATCACACAAGATGAAAATATGGTCCTTGTTTCATTCTTTAAACAACAGATAAAACTCAACTGCATGACCTGCCTTTTTCACTGACTGCAAGCTCTGTCAGGAGACTTTTTAATGTCACAACTCAACTGTAATTCCTTATTATAGTTGAACTTTTACATAATTTTCTTATTGCAAGGGATTAGCAATATTACAACTAGACTTTAATAAGACTGGTTTTATAGATAGAAGGCAGGTTCCCATCTATTGTACATGCTCTTTTAAAAAAAAATATTTTCTCAATGTTTAAGTTGGCTTTTATTGATAAATTACATTATATTTTAATTTTACAATAACCACTCTCATTATAAAATCATCAATATGCCATCAAGATCTCTTTCACCAATCAATGCTGATACAGTGAAGACACAGTCATCTGTGCCGGTTAGAAAAGCCTTACTTCTGGCACTGTTCAATATGCAGTACCTGTTAAAAATATTTATTGGTGCAAGACTTGGGGGCACTCTTTCAAGTTTTTAGATATTTTAGAGTATAACTTCCGATTTCCCTTACAAACCTTAATGTTTCAACTAACTTTTATTTATCAAATTTGCTTTTAAATGCACCATCTGGTTCTCTAGTCTGCAAAATTTTCCTTGTGGGAAAATACTTCAGAACTCCCCTTTATGTAATTTGGGTTTGTTCACTTTGCTCCTTCGCTAAGTCAAACTTGTCGTCAACTTTTATACCCTATCACTTTCAAAAGTCACTAGCCGCCAAAGGGTGAATATGTCCTTGAAAAATCTGAATGAAAAGAACATATGGTATACTTTCGTTCTTACTTACTAACCATATGGAAAAAAACATACCTATCAACAATATCATTGTAATTCGTACTTTAAGTTTCACACCAAACGCTTAACATCAGTGGATTCTTTACCCAGCATATTGTCCTTTGAATGCAACTTATCTGTATTTGTAAAATGATAAATGGACAGTAAAATGTTACAAACCTCTCTTAAAAATATTTGACAATGCAAATAGCTGTTTCACGCCTACAGCTGTCTCCTTGAGAAAAAAAAACTGTGCTTTTCTCAGTGTTTCAATCAATAATGTATATGGCCAAATTACGCAAAATCTCTGATACACCAACAACTTTCAGGCACATGCATCAAGGTAGGATTTTGCGAGTCCTTAATTGCGATTATTAAGGAATCGCAATTAAGGACTCGCAAAAGCCTATGCATGTAGGAATCGCTATAAAAATAGCGATTCCTATACATTCCTTAATTGCGACTCGCAAATTGCGAGACGCAATTAAGGAATGGCTTCCCATTCATTCCTATGGGCCTACAGGCCCATAGGAATGAATGGGAAATTGCATGCGCAAATTGCGCATGCAATTTCAAGGGTGCAAGGGTGTCAAAAGGACACCCTGTTGCACCCGTGCAATTGTACTGTGCACCCATGTTGCGCACACACATGCCCCAAGGCATGTGTGTGTGTGACATGAAACTTTGAAAAATGCACTTTAGTGCATTTTTCAAAGTTTTTGCAAAATAGCGTTTTGTTTTATTTTACGGTACATTGCGCCCCCAAATAGCGAAATCGCTATTTGAAAGTGCATCTTGCATTGCATTTAAGGAATCGCAAATTGCGATTCCTTAAATGCAATCGCAATTTGGGAAATCGCTAAAAATTGCGATTACCGAAATTGCGCATGCCAAATTGTTTCATGCATCGCAGAAGCCCATTTTGCGATCGCAAACGGCCGATTTTTGCGAATCGCACCGTTTGCGATCGCAAAAAGCTTTGATGCATGTGCCCCCAAGTCAGTTATGAAAGGTATAAGCATGATCTCAAATATCCTGGGTATTTTTCTGTCAAACCATGCATGGACTTGTTATAAGATGTTTTGTACTCCTGTACCTTTGAGGGAAGAAACGTCATTGCAATAAAATATTATCAAAACTCTCAAATCTAAAAATGCCAGGGGACATTTTCTAAAAGGGTAATCGTGTTGGAAAGTTGTATGTTGAGAAATAAACCTTCACAAAAGATGCTAGTGCTTTAAAGGGCAAAATTGATGCTTTCAACAGACATGAATAATTCATAATCCTAGAAATACCTTACCTTATAGTATCTGAGCTAAGTTACACTGAACTGTTTGAGATCTTTCTGATGTACCACTGGCGTATGTAGCCCCCGGGTGATTTATTTCTTTTTATAAGTGAAAATATGGTTAAATAATGACTATTGTGTTTTCCCTTTTTTCCTAATTATTTGTTTGGTTTTCACTTGTTGCATCATTTTTTCCTGTGGGAGAGTTGTTGAAGCAGAAAATGTCCACACGAGCTGCGCTAGCAATGTTCCCCCGTGAAGACACTGTATGGCAAATACATTGTGCAAGTTTCTTAGGTGACTATTGTAGGAGAGCGTAGATCGAGTCAATTTTTATGCGGAAGACCAGTGAAGTGTAATTTGCATAACAAGAATAATTTCATGAAAATGATGTGTATTTCACACATAAAATATACTGCTTCACGCACCCCTGCAAACGGGTGTGGTGCACAACGCCCACCACCAGGGTCCGATTCCAGTGGCGTAACGAAACTTGAGGGGCCCCCCTGCATAGTACAAAGAGGGGCCCCCTCCAGACTCCCTCAGGAGTGCTTAGGCCAGGGTACTGTGATGAGGGGGGCTCTGGAGCACCACTGATTGGGACAGAAAACAGTACCAGAACCAAAATAGAAGTGGCCTCCATTAGTGAAATAAGTAGCTAAAAAAGTGGCCCATGTTTACAAATTGGGGCAGTTTTTAATTTGTAAAAACATGCCATATAAGTAAGTGTTTTGCAAGATAAAGAATACTGCATGAATTTGAGCTTGGATGCAGGCAATGTTTGTGGTCATATCAGGGAAATCAGCAGTAAAAACCAGTCAAGCAGACCGTAAAAGAGGCCCACCGCCAGAACACCGGACCCCACACTGGGCCACATGTATCAACCCATTTTGCTTTCGCATACGGGCCAATTCCCAGAATCGTTCTGTTTGTGAACGCGAAAAAGGCTTTTTACATGTATTAAACCCTATTTTGTGATTCGGTTACCTGTTACTGAATCGCAAAATGGGTTTGCGATTCGGTATTTGGAAGGGGCATGTTTAGGGCGTGTATGTATGAATGTTTTGTGACCGTGAATGTGGTCGCAAAACATTCACATTTTACTACTAACTTCCAGTTGGTGGTAACCCATTCGCAAACAGGCTTTGTGAATGTTTGAAAAAGCATTTTTAAGAGCAGGCAGTGGTCCCACCAACCACTGCCTGCTGTTATAAAATGAAAAAGAAAACTTTTCGTTTTTGTTTTTTTAAAGCATCCTGTTTTCCTTTAAGGAAAAAGGGGTGCTTTACAAAAAAATATATGCTTTATTTAAAAGCAATCATAGACATGGTTGTCTGCTGACCTCAGAAGCCCCCATATCTGTGATTTTTGCGGTTCCTAATGGGTTGCAAATTACGACCTACCTCAATATTATTCATGAGGTGGGTAATTTGCGACCCACTGGGAATCGCAGAAAGTGTTGAACACACTTTATACATTCCGTTTTGCGATTTCCTAATTGCGAGTCGCAAGGATTCGGAATTAGTGAATCGCAAAGCGGTGTCTTCATAAATCTGGCCCACTGACCTATCGAGTCAGCCCTTCTGGCACTGCCTGATTCCATAAGACCAGTCCTACCTTGTGTCTAGTACAGTCACACATTGCTCTTCTTTCAGTCCTCCTGTAAATCCGCATTTACCGCAAACAGGCGTTTGAGTCTGAATCCATATTTCTGCTAGCAAAAATATGGTGTGTCTGCAGCGCTAGGACGCCTTAGGGTAGCTATCGCGCTTAACAAATGGTCTTTTCATTTCATTTCATTTCATGGTGCATGATTATAAAAAATTTCCCAGCTTAAAACAGGATAGGACGAAAGAAGCAGTGGTAAAACCAGTGCCACTATTAACCCTCAATCTGAGCTGTAAAACTCAGACTTAGGTGCTACAATCACCGCAGGAAATAAAGCAAGTTGCACTAAAAGTTTTCCCATGCAGTTATTTTACTGCCCCATAATTCTAAGATGTTCAGAAAAGGGCTGATTGTGTGTAATGTGAAAGGGAAACGTGAGCCTTAAACAAGTGGGAATCGGACAGCATATCCACAACCAGCCCTGGCAAAAACGCTCGAACCTGGCCTGCTTTCTTCGTCTCCTCGCGCTATCTCTTTCTTTCCATCCATTCTCTCTCTCTTCTTCTCTCCTCGCTTTCTTGTCCTTCTGTGATCGCGTTCTCCCTACAGTGCCCTCTACCGGCCTCCCACAGCTCCTGCCCAACGGGGAAATTCCAGGTGGACTAAAAGGGAGGCCTGTCCGGTCCTGACAAAAACACAGGGCAAAATAAAGAAACGCCTTCATCTAACATCCTCCCGATGAACTGACTTGATAAACAGAAAATAATAATGTGAACATAATAGAATAACGTTTTGCCTCAGAAATGCCTGGACCACTGTTGCTCAGTACTGTACTTCGATTCAAGGCTTTAAGGTTTACAGTTTTTATTTGTTATTATTTTTTACATCCCACTTTTGTATTTTCATCAGTGAACGTTTAAGATAACTAACTCTCTTAGTTTGTAAAACATAGTTTGTGCGTCTTGATCAATGAATTTTTGATCTTAAACACGGACGTGTGTACATATGATACTTGGGACTTAAGGTCTTTCTGTAAAATATGGTTGTGAATAGAAGAAATGGATGTCTGCCTATCAACATTGTAGTATTATATCATACTGTGTACCATTTTATAGGTGTATGTATAGTGAGTTTTTTAAATTTAAGTTTGTATTTGGTCTACGGTTTTGCAGATAATCCTATTAATACAAGGCATGAAACACTCTGTTTGACCAAAAGCTTTTAACTTTATTTATTGTGATGGATTAACTTGAACACATATGAACTGAGAAGAAGAAATCGAGGAACGACTTTGATTTCATTTAAAAAAAAATATTTTTATTAAGTCAGATATGATCATTACACAGACAGCTCAAAAGAAAAAAATAACTTTGGGAATAGCCCCGTCATGAGCATATGGTTACCACTGAGTACGATAGCCTGCCATACTAGGATGAAACAACATCATATATTAAAAAAGAGTATGATAGAAGAATAACAGAGAATGCAAAAAAACACACAAATATTCTAAACAGCAGAAACCTCTTCAATCCTCAGAGTATCGACCATAGGATCATGAAGATTATTTTACACATTAATCTGCGGATCCCAATTGAATACCACCCAGATTCTATCCAATCTCTTAAGGAAACTGATACCTCTGGCTTTGGTCAATGTCAGTTACGGCTCATATATTTGCCCAATGACATCCCACCCTTCAGTTACCCTCAGTGGGGATGGGGAAACCCATGGTCTGGGGATACAGAGCCAAACACAAACAATTATTATAGACAGTAGCCTTCTTAACCCAAGATCAAATGTCATTCTATATTCCATCATAAACTCCTTAGGGATGAGCTGTACTTCAATTCCAAGGCAAGATGTTATTAGTTGGGTCACCCCTTCCCAAAATTACTGGAGAAGGGAACATGTAACATATATATGGAGAATATCTGCTGCAGAGCACCCACACTTTAGACAGCTAGCCTTATCAGCACCAGTATTCCCACCCCAGTTTAGAAATGTTACCGGTGATTAATATAACATGCAAATAGTCTTCAATTGCTGCAGTTTTATGTTTATAGAATGCACCGAGCCATCCACAGTCTCCAGGGCAGGATACAATTCTGATGCTAGAATCTCAGCAGAAAGCATCCTGCTCCACTCAGCCGCAAGTATTAGGCTATCATTGATTCTCTGCTGACAAAGCCCTAGGTAGATTGTACTAATTAAAAATGTAATATGTGCATTATGCATGTAAGACATTATGTCACAGCCTGCCAGATCGATTGGAAATTTGCACTCAGACCGAAAATGACCCCTTAACTGTAAATATATATTTTTTGAAATGATGAGGGAGATCATAGGAAGCTTGGAGCCCAGCAAACAAATGGAATCCGTTCAGATCGTAAAGCTGCCCAACAGTCTCCACCCCTAATCTTAGCCAGGCATTGCAAATTGGGTCATGAAATACTTCCGGGAATGCTGGATTATTCCATAGTGGCGTATTGCCATGTATCAACACTAAAGAATATTTGGCGCATATTTCCCGCCAAATACTTATGATATCCCTAGTGAATTTAAATCTTATATGTTTATAGAATTTGGAATCCTCTAATCTATAGAAAAAATAGTCTGCATTCAAACCCTAATGCCAGTCTATAACCGAAAACCGAAGAGTCTGGTTCTGCCTGTGTTAACAAATTACACACCCAACCAACAAATGCTGCTGAAAAATATAACTTAAAATCAGGTAACTGTAACCCTCCCTGCCAGCAAGGAAATTTTAAAAACGTATAGCATGTCTAGCCCATCTGTAACCCCATAAAAAAACTGCTTATAGCCCCTTCTAGGCGTTTAAAAAATAATTCCGGACCCGGAGTGGGATTGCCCGAAATAATGGCAAATATTTAGGCAATCTAAAGGTCATGTGGGAGGTACCCTTCTTTGGAAAAGGGATGGGTATATGGTCTCAAAAAAAACAAAAGTTCCCTTCTCCTGTTGATGTGATTAGGCAGAGATTATTTCCTCCTGGGCCTCTCTTTTCTCAACGTAAGAAAAAGGGATTAAGTGTGCAATAGAGTCTTATGCAGGTTGCCAAATTTACAATAAAATAATTCAATGCTTTGTGATTACACAGTCAAACGAAACAACTACACAGATGCAAAGGAATAAGATGTTTACCTATTTTATTAACCAGTACATTCTTCATTATTCATCCATATCAGTTAAAAACACCTTTCCATGTTATTTATTAAAAAAACATATACAATACATAATAATAAAACAAAGATATTTTGAAAAAAGACTGTCGACGCGGCGTTTCGGTGTTCTAAAATATCGTCACCTTCTTCAGGACAACAATTTCCAATTATAAAAACATCTAGACAAAAATATGAACATTGAATTATTGTAAAGAAAGAACTGGTATTCTTATGTTTATATTCCTTTGCTCGTTTTCTGAAAATACATGTTACAATCAAACAAACTTTTCTTTTGACATTGTATATTCATACAACCATCTATTTATCCCCACTTAATCTCAAGAACGGCTCCTTAATTCATTTGGGGTCTCACCCCTTTCATTAGATCAAAGTTGTTCTACCACAATTGTATAATTTACTTTACATTAAATCATCTCTATACCATGGTGAAGAACATCATCAACACTGTTCGATATATATTTACAAATAATCATTCTAATATTTGGTAACCTGTAGACAGTATCATGTCGATCACTCTCCTTGGGAGAGGGTTTTACTTTTAACTATTATTTCTATCCCTGAAGGACTGTATGTTTTGTTGCATACCTGAATTTGGTACTGTTTTGAAGCCTCAATCAATCGGCAAAAGATATTATTGCAATCCTTCAGTACTTTCGGATAAAAGATAGAATGGTGCTACGAAGAGAAAGAGGGGCTGGTGACTTAGTCATCTCTAAATGTATTTATGACTTATATTAATAAAACTTAATCATCAGGCTTATTAATTATCGTGTAGAGGAAAAAATACCTTTTAGTTGCCTGTTATTCATAAGTTTCTCTGTATCCTCACTCAGTATTTTCACCATGTATGGCTATCTTCTAATTTTAATGGATTCTGTTTGACTGACAGAGAGAATTTACATATAATAGGAAAATTAAGATCTATTCTCACCATTCAATTTTATCGCATCTCTAAGTTATTCATTTAACATTTAATATCAAGGGTATATAGATCTAGGTACCTTGTTGCGTAGAGTGCGTTTTATATATCGCTATCTCAATTTACTTCAAACTTCTTGTTTCTAACATCATTCAAGGAAGTCTGTTATCTGCCGACAAAATGGTTTATTTCTGTTAGTCAGCGCCACCTAATACATCTTTCAATTTTATATCCTATTCTAGTCATTCCAGGCTTTATTATTCACCCCTTACCTTATTCATTTCTGAGGGATATATGTGGGACGGACTTTACTTGGTTAGGTTCCTCTCTTTTGTTCTAAAACCAAAAAATGTAATCAATAAATTTTATATATATATGAACTAACACATCTTGTTTTACCAGATAGTATTTTTTTCTTTTTATCAAAAAAAGGATTTTTGGCATGGTCCCTTTATTTGGCTTTGTCTTACCTTCGTGGAGAAGGTTCTTGCCTTTTCCTCTTTACCACCTTTTTTTTCCTTTTTTTTTAAATGGGGTGTCTCATCTAAGTCTTGTCAGATCATAAACTAAGGAAACAAAACATAACTTAATTACCAAAAGGTTCCCATTTTTTTAAATATACCTTCAAAAAATATAGTGGGGAGCCTAGTCTAACTCTAGAACTTACTTGAGAAAGGTAAGAGCATTTCCTGTAGACGTCCGTCCTGCTGGCCTCTCAGTCTCCAACTGATTTTTGGAAACTTTAGGTCTTCTTTTTATACTCCTCTCTATTGGCTGTCAGTTGCCCAATTATATTCAATTACCTACACTACTCTGCTGTCCTGCTGCAGACTCATCTGTTTCGGTGCGGCCATCTTACAGTGTGTTATTTTCCTCATCAGCCTTATCTGGACATTCTCTCTTCTTTCATGATTTTTTATTTACTTAACTTACTTGTGTCTATGAGTTAAGTTTCATAATTCTTAAGTTGGTTTAACTATTATTCATCTTCGCGATCCGAAATTATTAAGATATTTATCGCGTTCAATGATTTACTCAATTTTGAATGTAGAGTCTGTTTATTTGTTCACACATAGCTCCTGTGTGTATTTAAGGGGTTTTAATTCTTTTAGTCACAAGCATCTAGGTGTATACTATATTTTAAAGGCGGCGATTCTCGCTGTATTGTTTGTTAGGTTTCCGCCGCCATCTTAAAACGGGTTGTTACCGCGATTTTCACCTTACTTGGCCCCATATGTCAATGGCGGCCATCTTATAGTGTGTTTTCCCTCGGAATCCGCCGATGTATGATTCCTTTTTACTAATATTCAAACTTGCTCCTTTCTAATTACTTTCTCAGTTGTTCATTTCACAAGTCCCCCGTCTTCATTTAAAGGAGTATGGTTCCCTCATCATAATGATATTTACCGCATTCTCTGTGTTACAAGTTGCGGTTCTTACTGATTATATTATCGAATTTTAGACCGCCATCTTGGAACGGATCGTTCCGCGGTTTTACCTTTCTCGACCCCCTGTGTTAAAGGTGGCCATCTTATACTATGTTTTCCTCCAAATTTGCCAATATATGTTTCGTATGTACTGATATCTAACCTTACTTCTTTATTTGATTAATTTTAATTTTAATTCTGTATTCCGTGTTCACTTACTTATGGTTTACCCACTTGTTTATCCGTCAGTGTCCACACTCAGGGGCCGATTCCGATTCGGGCCGGAAAACGTACCGACCGACTCGGTCCGGGAATAAAGTCCGACCGACACGTACCGGCGCCGTACGACCCTGGTAGTACGATGAAATGCATGTGAAATCAGACCGACTCGGACGGAATACAAAACGACCGACCGAGCCGGACGGAAACAAGCCATCCGGCCGGGAAATCACGCGAAACGAACCGACCGACACGCACCCGGATTGAACCCGAACGAAACGTACCCGCGAACTCCGACCCGCGTAGTACGATGCTGTGTTTGCAAAACATGACCGACTCGCCCGGAGCACAAGCCGTACGACCGACACGCATACAGAACCCAGCCGAAGCAACCCAATACTACACGACCGACTCGTACGCCGCATATGAAACCTAGCTGACACACAGCGGGAACGAGTCGGACAAGATCGCACCACACAACTGCAGCGTCCTACTCGGACACAAGAACGACTCCTACATGCACCAAAAACACCAAGGAAAAATTTGAAAAAAAAGGGCCAAACAAGCAACCACAAATTCAATAAATACAGGGAGGAAAAAAAAAATGGAACAAGGACACACCTCCAACTCCACCTACATAAAGGATACAAATCCCTACCATGATCCTTTGCAAATTCCACTGACCTGCCAGCACACAACACCATCACACAGCAACCACAGACACACTCACAGCTCATACATCACACAAGCCACACACCATTACCACACCTACAAATAGCACCCTCACACACGCACCCAGCTAAACTTACACTCACACCCCCCCACTTGCACACACACACATCAATCACCACCACCACCCATCACCATGCCCCCAAAGAAGAACCATAAGTTCCTAGATAGTGAATTGGAAGTCCTGGTAGACGAGATCATGAGGGTAGAGCCACAGTTGTTTGGTACATTGGTACAACAGACCCCCATGTCGCAGAAAACCAAGATGTGGGCGAGGATTGTCGACAGGGTGAACGCACAATCACCATGTTTGCGCACAAAGGAAGACATCCAGAACAGGTGGTATGATGTGCGTAGGAGGGTCCGGGACCTACTCAAAAAGGACTTCCTCCTCAGCCAGCACACCGGCAGTGGCCCTCCTGCAAAACCAGTATACCTCAGGCCCTGGGAGGAGAAGGTGCGGGCCATCCTACCACCAGTGAGCGTATACAGACTAACAGACATCCCAGAGCCTGGTGAGTACACAACTAATATACACAATATGGTGTGACAACACACACACATCACAGTCAAGGGGATAGGCAAACCATGCACCCTTAGCAAATACACAGCAACCAAAAGATATTCATCCCAAGATGTGAATGCTAGTCAGACAAACACAATACCTCCCATCTAATAGTGATATGTAACTGTGTCATGACATGTACAAACCTAACAACAAATACAGCAAGGCAGTGGCACAAATAGAAACAACAAACACTCCCAGATATTTAAACACCACTAGAACACCACCTCACAGGGAAGCTCACCGAAAGGAAGGAATTCTGTGTATGCTGGTCAAGTCAGTGTAGCCAATAGCATGATGGAAGTGGTAGTCACAGATATTGGTCACACCCACAATTGGCCCATCAACACCACTCTGAACCATGCTCACATCACAGGGAGTGGAAAACAACTGTCAAGATGGCTGACACTGGGTACTGCTGTGGGGAGCACAAGGCCCTGATGGGAACTGGGCACCAACAAACAACAACAACACCACACTGTCAGCCATCTTGCCATTGCTGTCACACTCACACAGAGTGAAGTCCACTCAAAAGGAAGGAAGTATGGGCATGCTGGGAAGGGGGGTGTAGGCAATAGCATGATGGGAGTGGTAGTCACAGATATTGGTCAGCCTCACAATTGGCCCATCAACACCACCCTGAACCATGCTCACATCACAGGGAGTGGAAAAGGACTCACAAGATGGCTGACACTGGGTACTGCTGGGGGAGCACAAGGCCCTGCTGGGAACTGTGCAACAACCAACAGCAGGACACCACTGACTGACATCCTGAAAGACAACTTGCACTCCCTGCAATGGAAGCACGTACCATGGTGGGATATCTGGCTGGGTGGGAAGGAGGACTCACAGCACTGACCATAGTTACAAGCACCTCCACTCACACACACCCTCAACACTAACTCCACATAACACACCTGGGAGAATGCAATGCCTCACATCCTAACTGAAGATCCCACAAAGAACCACCACCCTGGGTTATGCTGTGTGAAGCACAGGGACACTCTTGGGACTTGTAGCCAAACAACTGCCAGGACAACACTCCCAGCCATCCTGTCAGCACAGGCACCCCACCCCACAGGGAAGCAGAGTCAAAAGGAAGGAAGGATGGGCATGCTGGGAAGGGGGGTGGAGGCAATAGCATGATGGGAGTGGTAGTCACAGATCAACATCTCACACCCACATGGCCCAGCAAGTAAGCACTGAAGCATGCACACCTCACAGGGAGTCAAAAGCCACTTCAAAGATGTCTGACACGGGCCACAGCTGTGGGGAGCACAAGGCCCTGCTGGGAACTGGGCACCAACAAACAACAGGACCACACTGCCAGCCATCTTGCCATTGCTGCCACACTTACACACAGTGAAGTCCACTCAAAAGGAAGGAAGTATGGGCATGCTGGGAAGGGGGGTGTAGGCAATAGCATGATGGGAGTGGTAGTCACAGATGTTGGTCAGCCTTACAATTGGCCCATCAACACCACCCTGAACCATGCTCACATCACAGGGAGTGGAAAAGGACTCACAAGATGGCTGACACTGGGTACTGCTGGGGGAGCACAAGGCCCTGCTGGGAACTGTGCAACAACCAACAGCAGAACACCACTGACTGACATCCTGAAAGACAACTTGCACTCCCTGCAATGGAAGCACGCTTCATGGTGGGATAACTGGGCTGGGGGAGAAGGAGGCCAGGATGGCAAGCAAATACCACCAATGCTGGTCATGCACACACCTCAACATTCACATTGACATGCCACAGGTTGGCAGGACAATGTGCTACACCAATATCACTCTCTGACTGTCACAATTTAGGAGAATGCAATGTCCAGGCCCACATCCAGAGGTACAGTCACAACTGTCAGGTGTTTGAACAATTGATGCCAGTAGAAACATAACATACAATCTGTGTCTCTCCCCAAAACAGGTGATGATGGGACACAGCAGCAGACGAGGAGGAGTCCCTGTCCCAGGGTCCAGGGAACACTGAGCTCACTGGTGTGGATCAGCCTCTGCACTCCTCGGATGGCGAAGAACCAGCTGGACCCTCCGGTGTGAGTCATCATGCAGCACCAGCAGGACCAACATCTGCACCCCCTGCACCCACCCCTCCAACAACTGCCAACACACAGGCCACCCCTGCCAACACGGACAGACCAAGGACCACAGATGACAACAGCGCAGGGACCCAGACCCAAACTGGAGCTGGTGACAACGAGCCCAGGAACAACACCCAAGTGGGCCCATGGTCACCTGTGCGTGCCACCGCAGGTCCTGCACGTGTCGCCAGGGGTGGTGGGAGGGGTGGTAGACATAGGTCGCTCTTTGCAGAGGGGTCTGGACTACATGATGACCCAGAACTGGCACGCATTGCGGATGCGTACCAGACTAGCACCGGAGAGGTCAGCCAGGTAGTGGGGATCCTCAAGGACATACAACAGCAGCAGGCTGCCCATCATGCCCGCTTGGACTCCCACATGTCCCGTGTCGAGACACACATGTCACGTGTCGAGACACACATGTCTGGCATAGAGTCCAAGTGGGACACATTGGAACAACTGACAGCGGTGCATAGGGACATACTGACATGCCTCCGCCAGATCAGCACCAACATGGCCACACCTCCCTGTGTGCCCACAACATCTGCTGCTGAAACAACTGCAAATGCCTCAGGGAGGGAGGAGGACTCTGGCAGAGAGTCCCCTGCACCGCCGCAGCCTGCACCTGAGGGTCCCCCCCCAAGAAGAGGGGCCGTCCGAGGAGGCCAAACTGAGAGGCCGATGGCCATCTACATCCCCCAGGAAGCCAACACCTGTTCTGGAACTTTTCCTCTGTGTGCAAACTGCACGCCCTGTCGAAGCCAACCTAACTGTCCCACATGACATGGGGAGCTCTAGTTGGCCAAATTCATCAGATGACTGTGGACTTTACTCTGGACATCTCAGCTACCAAGACTTCCAAATCACATGGGAACTTTGGATTCCAATTTCTATGTACAGCACCAACCATCCTGTGTACCATTCTCACACCTGTATGTAAATAAACTCACCAATACACCATATCTGCCTCTGTTGTGATTCCAACGTGCTCTCTGTCATGGAGATGGTGATCAGAAAAATGACACCGTACATGCTAACTGCTACAGCAAGTCCAACACCGTCATGTCAGTCATGGCGACGTGACACATATGAGGAAGACACACCACTAGGGCCACACAACACATACACACCAGGGCCATCAGACTCATCACCTATACTGATGTTGCAACTAAATACAGTGGAATGCACAGACACGCCACATATTCACAGTCTGTCAACTAGACTACAGGTGCAGTAAGCAAATGTCAGTCAGATGTGTGACCACAGACAACGCACATCCCAAAGTGAAGCACAGGTTTATTACACATTTGCAACATGTTGTTTCCACTACAAATGCTAGCTAATCCAACCTGGCTGTGGCCACAAAGTCAAAAAGTGCAGAAGATAGAAAGTCCAGGGGTGTGTGGCACATCATCTGTAGGGAAACGACTGCTTCCACCTTGCAAGTTGATTCATGGATTCGTGGGATCCAAGTTGATCAAACAACTCCGGCAGCACCCTGTGAAGGACAGACATGACACACAGTCAAAACCACTGAAGAACAGCACAGAACGGCAATACTCATGTCTAATACATGTCACGAGATAACTACACAAAACCAAGTTAGCATGTCAACACTGTTGGGCAGTACAGACCACCTGCAAGGACACATCGCTGCACGCATCCAGTCAAGTAGCACATGGCCACACTCAAACAGCAACAGAGCACCACACACACATATCATGCAAACTCAAATCATTGACATTACAACCCTCTGGAGACTCACATTCAGCTGAAGAAGTTGGTGATGAGCTGTGTGCGGACATCACCATCATCATCATCTTCACTGGCATCGTGACCCAGGCCAGGATCTTCCACAGGTGGCGGACGTTGGTCATCGTCATCCAGGATGAGAGGCAACTCCTTCCGCACTGCCAGGTTGTGCAGCATGCAGCAGACAATGACAATCTTGCACACCTTTGCTGGGGCATATGGGAGGGCCCCTCCTGTCTTGTCCAGGCAGCGGAAGCGGCTCTTCAGGAGACCAAAGGTCCGCTCAATCACCCTCCTCGTCCGACCATGTGCCTCATTGTAGCGCATCTGGGCTGGTGTCACAGGGTTCCTGAGGGGTGTCAGCAACCACGGCATGTTGGGGTATCCCGAGTCACCTACAGACAGACAATTGCACATTAGCCGATTTGAAAATGTGTGCGGAAAACAACATAGCAGAACACACACAATGGTACAAAGTCAGTACACACCAACAAGCCAGGCACGCTGGTTCGGCATCTGTGACATCATCCTCGGGATGCGACTACTCCTCATCACGTAGGCATCGTGTGCCGAACCGGGGAAATGGGCACACACATGTGTGATGGTCATATCTGCAAGACATACCACCAGAGCATTGATCGAATGGTAATGTTTACGGTTCCGGTATGCCTGCTCATGTGCCTGTGGTGGTATCAAAGCCACATGTGTCCCATCAATGGAGCCAATTACATGTGGCATCCTCCCCAGGGCATAGAAGTCACTCTTGACGTCAGTGAGTCGTTGACGTGTTGGGAAATAGATGTACTGGTTCAGGTAAATCAACATTGCACCCAAAACATTGCGTAGCACACGGCTGAACATAGTCTGTGGCATCCCACCGGCAGTCGCCACAGTGTGTTGAAAGGTACCAGTGGCAAAGAAGTGTAGGGCTGCCATCACCTTCACCTTGGGGGTCAGCGCTGTAGGATACGGACGGCCAGGCTGCAAATGTGGGTCCAACCGCATTGCCAAATCCTCAATAAGCTGCCTGCAGAAGCGGTACCGTCGGATGCTGTCACGTTCCACCATCGTTGCCAGGACTGGGAATGGTCGATGGACAGCAGGAGCCCTGCAGTGCATAGGTGAAGAAAGCAAGATTGTCAGTCACCCCAACTATGTGCCGTTCACCATACTCAATTTCACATGATACATCATTAACAAACACAAGTACTTGATGTGTGTGTCGTTCTGTTTGGACATATATGGCACCTACATGGACATCATCTAACATCTCTGTTCAACAAGTGTTGACAACAGGTTCCAGGGTGTGCTATGGGAAACCATTAGGCTGTGTCACAGTACCCATTTACTGCTCTCACGTTCCACACACATACCACAGTGACATGTCTGGACAGATGCTCCACAGGTATCACAGCTCATTGACAGGTAGATTCCCAGGGACCCTGTCTTGCCACATGGACACTGGCATGACATTGCTTATCATGTACACGTCAGAGAAACTAACATGACACGCACAGGTAGTGGCCCGTGTAGCCTCTGCAGGACAGACATGGACGTCTGTGACACACACACACACAACATCAAAGTTCATGCACAAACCACGTGGATGTGGAGACTGTCTCCCATTGTGCACATGGAGTCAGAGACATGCGAAACACAACATGCACACAGACTGCGGAGGGACATCACTATTGTGGCAATGGGCCACCCTGTGACGTACATGCCTTCCCACATGTGAGCCTGGGGGTATGTGACATGTCATACACATACACAACCTGGAAATGTGACCATGACACATGCCCATAAATGAAAAGTTGCACACCACAGTGGTCAGGTGCACAACACACAAAGGACCCTGTCCCCATGAACACGTGCACATCCTGGGTGTGTCTGCCCCCAAATGCCACCCCAAAAACCACATGTTCACCCCCATACACAGATAAGGTTATGCTGCCACACATGCCTTAGATTAGGCCTGGGCGGTAAATTCCGTTCCGCTCGCGGAATTTGGGTAATTTCGCATTCCGCGGAGAACGCGGAATTGCCAAATATTCCGCGATCCGCGGCTTCGCGGAATTTTTGGCTTGTTCGCGCTTTCAAAGTGTGTGTTCGCGAGATATTTCCCCCCGAGCACGCAAACAGCGTTCGCGAACAGGAAAAAAGCATCGCGAACGGGCGGAACAAGCAATTCTGCGTGTTCGCGGAACTTTTGTGTGCTCGCGGAGATTTTTTACCGTTTCACGGAGCTTTGCGTAGCGCGACTACGCGAATTCCGCCCACCCCTACCTTAGATACAGTGTGGACTGGGTGAGGTGTTGTAGGTGTGCCCCTGAGTCCCTGGAAAGTATATGTGGCTGGCATAGGTTCACCAGTGACCAGCATGGTGACATATGCGTGTGACCTGTCCAGGGACGCGTTGAACAGCAATGGACCGATCAGTGTGCCCGGCCGGCCCATTGCATTGTATGTGAGCGGGTACGCATTGTATCCCGGGTACGCGTTGTACAGCAATGGACCGATCGGTGTGCCCGGCCGGCCCATTGCACTGTATGTGAGCGGGTACGCGTTGTATCCCGGGTACGCATTGTACAGCAATGGACCGATCGGTGTGCCCGGCCGGCCCATTGCATTGTATGTGAGCGGGTACGCGTTGTATCCCGGGTACCCATTGTACAGCAATGGACCGATCGGTGTGCCCGGCCGGCCCATTGCATTGTATGTGAACGGGTAAGTGTTATATCCCGGGTACGCGTTGAACAGCAATGGACCGATCGGTGTGCCCGGCCGGCCCATTGCATTGTATGTGAGTGGGTACGCGTTGTATCCCGGGTACGCGTTGAACAGCAATGGACCGATCGGTGTGCCCGGCCGGCCCATTGCATTGTATGTGAGCGGGTACGCGTTGTATCCCGGGTACGCGTTGAACAGCAATGGACCGATCGGTGTGCCCGGCCGGCCCATTGCATTGTATGTGAGCGGGTACGCGTTGTATCCCGGGTACGCGTTGAACAGCAATGGACCGATCGGTGTGCCCGGCCGGCCCATTGCATTGTATGTGAGCGGGTACGCGTTGTATCCCGGGTACGCGTTGAACAGCAATGGACCGATCGGTGTGCCCGGCCGGCCCATTGCATTGTATGTGAGCGGGTACGCGTTGTATCCCGGGTACGCGTTGAACAGCAATGGACCGATCGGTGTGCCCTGCCGGCCCATTGCATTGTATGTGAGCGGGTACGCGTTGTATCCCGGGTACGCGTTGAACAGCAATGGACCGATCGGTGTGCCCGGCCGGCCCATTGCATTTTATGTGAGCGGGTACGCGTTGTATCCCGGGTACGCGTTGAACAGCAATGGACCGATCGGTGTGCCTGGCCGGCCCATTGCATTGTATGTGAGCGGGTACGCGTTGTATCCCGGGTACGCGTTGAACAGCAATGGACCGATCGGTGTGCCCGGCCGGCCCATTGCATTGTATGTGAGCGGGTACGCGTTGTATCCCGGGTACGCATTGAACAGCAATGGACCGATCGGTGTGCCCGGCCGGCCCATTGCATTGTATGTGAGCGGGTACGCTTTGTATCCCGGGTACACGTTGAACAGCAATGGACCGATCGGTGTGCCCGGCCGGCCCATTGCATTGTATGTGAGCGGGTACGCGTTGTATCCCGGGTACGCGTTGAACAGCAATGGACTGATTGGTGTGCCCGGCCGGCCCATTGCATTGTATGTGAGCGGGTATGCGTTGTATCCCGGGTACGCGTTGTACAGCAGTGGACCGAACGGTGCGCACACATTGGCTGGGGCCTGGCATGGCAACGGACGCGTTTTCGAAGCTCCAACGAGTGTGATGCAGTGAATTCAGTTGGCCAGCCACAACAATGTTGCAAAATCATGGGTGTCATGAAGTTGAAGATTTGAAGGATGCTGTGGGTGTGTATTAGTGCTGCTATTCCATGGATTGGTCAGATTCAGAAGATGCAAACGACTTGGACCTAACACTTTGGACACATGGGACAGTATCTGCCTCTGCAGCACACATATAATGCTGGCTGTTCCCCTGAGAGCTCACTTGCCTGCACTACATGCTCCAGGACGACATCTGCCACCAACACTGCTGCTGTTTATGCATCCTCTGGCTCCTGCAATGGCACGTACTGTGGAGAGAGCCCCAGCCTTCAGCCTTGAGGAGAACCAGGCCCTGCTGGACAGCCTCCTTCCACAGTACAGCAAGCTGTATGGAAAACCAGGGGAGCAGGTGAGTGTGCTGTCCACTGCCTCACTAATTGTGCATGTTGTCTGACTAGCAGGGCTTTCAGTGTGCACAACACTGGCTAGCATGCCCACTGAGTAGTTGTCACACCCCAAAGTGTGTAGTTACATGCACTGAACTTTTACAGTGCAGTAACAGTGCATTCCAACTAGGTTTACTTCCCATGCAATGATACCATGTAGTGACTGCTGGCAAACTGTTCATAGCCATTGTTGCACTGCCTGTGTACATCATATGCCCCTGTGATTGAGACATGTATATCCAACTGTGTGATGCACGTATATGTTGCATGTGTAGTAATGGCCTTTTCACTTTGTCATCTTCACAGGTTGATGCCCACCAGAAGCAGGAAATCTGGCTGACCATCGCCCGGAAAGTAAGATCCGTGGGGGTCTACAGGCGCAGGATCCGCAACTGCCAGAAGAGGTGGCAGGACCTTCGTGGCTGGACCCGGAGGATCGCAAGGGTCCAGCTGAAGCTGTCGCCTCCTCGCAGGAGGGGCGGACACCGGACCCTGACCCCCCACATGCTCCGGATCCTGGCAGTGGTCTTCCCTGACCTGGATGGGCAGCTGAAGGACAGACAGCAGCAAGGAGGGGGTGAGTCCATGACTGCACTGTGCACTTTGTCTGACATGCTATGTGCCCTCCTCTGGCCTGGTTAAACTTCCACAGTACATCAGTCATGTGGTCCAGGACCCATGTCCCTCATTTGTGACATGCCCACTTCTCCTCTGATACGCATATGTGTGGCCCTTATAGTCAGGAAATTGTGTCATTTGGGGACTGTGTCATTGCATTCAACTTTGCTCAAGCTGGGGGACAGCATTTGTTCCCGTGACTATGTTGTGCGATTCATGGGTGGGTCAATTGCTTACACAATGCCTACGTTCTGACATGTAATCTGGGTGTAACTTTGATATGTGGTCCGCTTGCTGCTCTGACTCACCACATGTCCCTGGGGAATTTGGCACACACCCATGCTGCTGGTGGGAACAATGTTTGGGCCTCAGGAGTATGTGTATCCAGTGTGTCACACATGCTTAGCCACCTGCCTACTGTCCAGGACTCATCCCTCTTACAGGTGGAGCTGGACAGTCATGCCTACTCCAGGGCATGCAATGCACTCTGTACTCCCACTCCCGTGTATCATCTGGCATGTTGTGATCAGTGTAATGTACCCTCAGGTGTCTGCCTCTGTCTCATTGTGCTGTGTCTTCGTTGTCAGGACTACTGGTATGTTTATCGGTTAGGGCTCAGCATGCCATCTGAGATGTGACCATGATAGACGATACTTCTGTGACTTATAGGTGTCTGATCACTTGACTGTGCACACAGGTGTTTGCGACTGTGACTTTCAGTCAGCTGTATTGTCATTCACAGCACACTGTGAGGTGCTCATGTTCAGAGAGTTGTGTTTCATGTCCCCCATATGTCCAGTTGGTATGACGTGGACAAATAGTAGTACAGATGATGTGGTATTTGGGGATGGACATGTGCACTTGTCAGTCACATAACTTGCATTCCCCATGCCCTCGGATTGTGACACAGTGCAGACTGTTGTTGGCTGGCTGCCATGGCCATGTGACTTGAGACAGTAATGTATGACTTTGCACGCATTCCTGTGTCATGGCATTCAACTTCCTGAGACTGATCCTGCAGGGGAGTGACATGTGCAACATACACCCCATTGTGGCATTGACTATCCGGACATGGGTGCATCATGGTGTCTGGTGCTGGTATGCATCACATGCATTTCTATTTAGACTCTGGCCATCCCTTTATCCGGACACCTGCACTGACTCAGTGGCAAGAGATGTGATGTGTGCATGTTGACATACTTCACCGTGTTCCCTGCAATGTCCAACAACTGTGTAGGTGGTGAATGTGTCCACACTGGGGTCTTACCATCAGACAGGCACCGGACAGATGGGTGCAAGGGCAGGAGGGGTGTGAGTCCCATGGTTGACCATCAGACTGACAATTGGCTTCCCCGAATCTGTGTGAGGACTTTAGGCAATGTTCAACTAAGGATGCCAGGGCTTGCTCTGTAATGTGCTGTACTTACTGTGGTGTGTGCAGTCAGTGCAGATGACTGATGTTTGTCTGTTTCCCTAATTGTTTGCAGATACATCCACGGCCACAGGAGGGGACAGCTCCACGGACCAGGAGGAGCAGCGGAGCCAGACTGGGTCAGCATCGGACTAGTGGTCAGAGGGACCCAGTGGCACGGAGGGCGAGGGGAGCCACACCGAGGAGTCCTCAGCACCATCCACCTCAGCTGAGGACCACAGCAGCTCGGAGGATGACTCCCTTGTGGAGGCGGGTCTCAGCAGCCACTGAAAGGCCAGCTAGTCTGTCTGGCCCACCACCACCACCACCACCACCGCCCTCCCATTGGCTCCCATTCCTGAGGTCCGTGGAGGCTCCCGTACTCGGGAGCATGTCTCCTTCGTGCCAGGCACCGCAGCCCCTGCCCCTGTGTCCCCTGCTGCCCTGAGTGAGGAGTCTGTGCACCTCCTTCGGCAGCTCCATGTAGGGCAGACAGCAATGCTGAGTGTCCTCCATGCACACACCACTCTGTTGACACAGCTGGTGTCGTTCATGGAGGTCATCTCGACGGGTATGTCTGCCCTACAGAGGAGCAATAGGTCCATGGACTCCTCCCTGATGGCAGCAGTGTCCCTCCTCCAACAGTCCCTCACCCCTCCCACCTCTGCCCCATCCACACTTCCTGCCCCCCTACCTGTCCAAAGCACATGCACACCTGCACAGTCACCCAAACACACAGACACGAGCAGCACAGACACACCCAAGAGAAAGGCAAGACGTGCACACACACATCCTCAGGGGACTGATACCACAGACACAGGGGACGGGGAACACACACACACACAGGCATCCACATTAACTCCGCAGTCCTCCAAATCCTCTCCCTCCAAGACCCCTTCCCTTGCCTCGCCTGCTAACACACCTACACAGCAGATCTTCCTGTGTGACCTCGGCCTCATCCCCTCCAATCCTGCTGATCCAGCATACCGGGGGAAGAGGAAGTCCACCCACACAGAGGGAGTGCCCCTCGCCCCCGGACACCCTCCCCCAGGTGCAGGCAGAGTGAGCCCCCCACCCGCAAGTCCCCCGGTCCCGGAAGAGCAAGACCCCGCCACCGCCCTGCAAGTCAACCACCCAGTCTCTCACCTCCATCCCCCAGGCCACCACTCCACAGGTTCCACCGCCACACCCTGCCCCAGGTTCCCCCACACACCGATACCGCATCCCCAAACTGCTTAGGCCCTCCCCCTGCCACTTGCTCTTCCACCCCCAAACCAGACGCTCTGCCTGTTTGTGCCACTGGTGTGGAGACCGTGTCCCCCACCTCTGTCCTGCCCAGCTCTTCTGCCCCCCCTTCCACTACCTTGGAGTCATGCACTGCGGTGGAGTCCACAACCACCCCGTCTGACTCGGGCACTGCATTGGGGACCCAGTCCACTCCATCTGACCAGCCCACTGAAGTGGTTGCAGCACCAACTCCATCTGACTTGAGCCCTGCGGTGGTGCCAGCCCCCCCTGAGTCAGACACCTCCACTGCAGTTGCCGGTGACACTCCTGCACCCACCTCCCCTTCACTGCCTCCTTCTGGCATCCCCTGATCCTGTCCCTGCGGTGCCTGGCCTGCCCCTCGTATGCCCCTCCAAGGGGGATGTCCCCTGTCCGTACCTGTGCAGGCAAGCAATTGTTGACAAGTTGTCACACATCACCCTGTTGGGACTGTACATTTGGACTGGCCATTGGCCTTAGTTTATTTTGGACTTTTGATTTGAGTTGCACACTTGCTGAATAAAGCCTATTTTTGTTTACTTGTGGTTAATCTTTGGAGGTACATGATGTAGATGTGTAGAATTATGCATTTGCTGTTGTAATAGTGTTCAGATCAGGTAAATGAAGTTTTGCTGTGATGGGCTCCATGTTGTCCATGGGATATGTGTCCTAATCTAGTCTGGATCTATAGCATCCTTTGCTGCAGTCTGAGGGTGTAATGTTCAGCATTTGACACAGGGATGTACGTTTAGCATTGTAGATTACCATCTTTGTCCTACACTGATGCACATCTGGTGGGCTTACCACTGTCCAATGTTCCTAGTACCCTGACTGTGTGCCCGTCTCCAATGGACATGCAGTTTAGCACATCAAATTTGGAGGACTCATCTGTGTACACAGTGCAAGTTGCTTGACACGTGTCTTGGGTGTATGCAGATGACTGACATGACACTCCCGGGCCCAGGCTGATATGAGCAGAGCCTTCAGTGTGTTGTAGTTGTTGACTCACTGACCGAGTGTTCTGCTGACATGTTTGAGTCATGCACAGACAAGGTTTGGCACAGCTGACCTTCCACAGGAGTGGAGTGCCCTCATGGCAGTGCGTGATTCCGTGATATAGGCTGTGCCCATGTTGTGTGTTGTGTAGGCATGTCTGTGCGTGTTCCCTTCTCCTTTTCCTACACAGGCTGTGTCCCTACAGATGTTCCTGTTTGTGATGATTGCTGAGTTGTTCTGTGTTCATCTAGCATCTTGGACCTGGTTACTCCGGGATGTGGGTGCATGGCAAACTAATGTTCATGAGGTTGTCATCCCTAGTTGTCTTTGTTGTCAGGGCTGGGGATGTGGGCAAACGCAGATGGGACACAGTCAGGATTCCTCTTGGCACTTGTTGGTTTCACGAGTAATGTGATTTTCTGTTTGTGTATGCTTTCAGTGATTGTGACACGTTGTGTGTGTGACTGCTGCCACTCCTCAGGGTCAGAGCTGCAATGTTGGAAGTTGTCTATGTGTGTCCTTTGTGGGTCAGCTTGGCTTCTTCATTGGTGTGTGACTATGGCCAGGATCCCATTGTTTGGGGTGGATTTCACGTCATGCCCATGTACCGCGTACTGTGCAGTGTGTCAGACATTCACAAGTATTGTTGACTGGCCATGTGTGATGGGTTTCTGCACCTTATTTCCCCCCACCACCCCTGGGATTGTCATGGGTGCATGTGCAATGTCAGCAGTCCATGTGAGCTTCAACGCTGCACATTGGTGGAGTGTGCAAATGTGAGTTGTTGCACGGCTGGGGCACTACCTCCATATTTTCCTTGGCTGGCAGGCCGTGCTGAGTGCTTTGTGCTTGTATAGGTGTGATGGTAGTTTGTTGCTCAGGACACATGGCTGTGGTTCACAGTGTGGATGACATCTACCTTTGTCATCACAGTGTGATTGTCATGCAGGCTAGTGTCACCACAATGTGGGGTCCCTGGGGGGAGTGCTGTGGTGGTTCTGTCTCTTGCTGTGTGTGTTGCTGTTCCTACAAGCTTGTGTGACATGTGTAATTTGGGCTCCCTCTCATCTAACAATGCCTGTTTGCCCACATAGGGGAATCCAATCCATGAGTTACTTTTGTATGTGACTGTGTTGACATCTGTGTATCAGTGAATCTGGCCTCCTCATGTGTTGTGTGTTTGCCTGGGGACACTGGCACACAACCCCCTCACCTGTTGTGTATGATATGCAGTGTGAGTCTGCCGGTTTGTGTTTGTGCTTTTGCACCACTGCATTGGCATATCTTTAGTTTGCCATTGGCTGTATGTTGTTTGTTGGCTTTCCCCTGCTGGCCCTGGGACTGCTAGGTCATCAGTCAGCACATTGATCATGGTTAGTATGTCCCATTGCTGCCATGGTATGGTATTTGTTCACCTGACATCTACAGTCTCCACAGGATATCTACATTTGTGTGTCCATTGGTGCTGATATGTGGGTCTGCATTACGATGCTCACTTCTGTAATTGTGTTATTTGTGAATGTAGACAATGTGGGCCCCCATGGCTGATGTTTGTGTGCACATGGCCAGAACGATGTGTCATTGGCACTGCACTGCTTGCCTCACACAATCTATGTTGCTATGGGACACAAGCACTACAATGCCACTGTAGTGTTTGGTGTTGTGTGGCCAGGAATAATCCCTGCAGTTATGTTTTTGCAGCTTTTACCAGGACTACACTTCCCTTTTGGGCACTGTGGTGATGGGGCTTTGGGTCCCATTGCCACACTGTTCAAAATGTGCTTCAGCAATGGAGCACACACTTACCTTTTGGGCACTGTGGTGATGGAGCTTTGGGCCCCATTGCCACACTGTTCAAAATGTGCTTCAGCTATGGAGCACAGACTTACCTTTTGGGCACTGTGGTGATGGGGCTTTGGGCCCCATTGCCACACTGTTCAAAATGTGCTTCAGCTATGGGGCACACACTTACCTTATGGACACTGTGGTGATGGGGCTTTGGGCCACATTGCCACAGTGGTCATGGTCTGCTTGCATTGTGTAGGCCACACACACAATTATGTGTGACACATGTGTTAGGGGGTCACATTGTATGTTCAATGTCATGTTCAGTGTTGTATGCATTTGACACAGACCACACACGCTTGTCATGGTGTTGGGGGCTGGGATGTAATTTACAGACAGTCCTTATGTGGGAGTATGCTAGTTGTGCCTTGCATTACCCGTCCTATGAGTAGGGGTGGTTGTAGTGACAGGCATCCAGCCCCCCATGAGTGGTGATGATAGTAGTGGTAGGCATCCATCCCCCTAAGGGTGGGTATGGTAGTATTGGCAGGCATCCAGGCCCCCCTGGGTAGGGGTGGTAGTAGTGGCATGCATCCAGCCCCCCCTGGATAGGGGTGGTGGTAGTGGCAGGCATCCAGCCCCCCCTGAGTAGGGGTGGTGGTAGTGACAGGCATCCAGGCCCCCCTGGGTAGGGGTGGTGGTAGTGGCAGGCATCCATCCCCCTAAGGGTGGGGATGGTAGTAGTGGCAGCCATCCAGCCCCCTATGGGTGGGGATGGTAGTAGTGGTAGGCATCCAGCCCCCCATGAGTGGGGATGGTAGTAGTGGTAGGCATCCAGCCCCCCATGAGTGGGGATGGTAGTAGTGACAGGCATCCAGGCCCCCCTGGGTAGGGGTGGTAGTAGTGGCAGGCATCCATCCCCCTTAGGGTGGGTATGGTAGTAGTGGCAGGCATCCATCCCCCTAAGGGTGGGGATGGTAGTAGTGACAGGCATCCAGCCCCCCCTGGATAGGGGTGGTGGTAGTGGCAGGCATCCAGCCCCCCCTGAGTAGGGGTGGTGGTAGTGACAGGCATCCAGGCCCCCCTGAGCAGGGGTGGTGGTAGTGACAGGCATCCAGGCCCCCCTGGGTAGGGGTGGTAGTAGTGGCAGGCATCCATCCCCCTAAGGGTGGGTATGGTAGTAGTGGCAAGCATCCAGGCCCCCCTGGGTAGGGGTGGTAGTAGTGGCATGCATCCAGCCCCCTTGGATAGGGGTGGTGGTAGTGGCAGGCATCCAGCCCCCCTGAGTAGGGGTGGTGGTAGTGACAGGCATCCAGGCCCCCTGGGTAGGGGTGGTGGTAGTGGCAGGCATCCATCCCCTTAGGGTGGGTATGGTAGTAGTGGCAGGCATCCATCCCCCTAAGGGTGGGTATGGTAGTAGTGGCATGCATCCAGCCCCCCTGGATAGGGGTGGTGGTAGTGGCAGGCATCCATCCCCCTAAGGATGGGGATGGTAGTAGTGGCAGCCATCTATCCCCCTAAGGGTGGGGATGGTAGTAGTGGCAGCCATCCAGCCCCCTATGGGTGGGGATGGTAGTAGTGGTAGGCATCCAGCCCCCCATGAGTGGGGATGGTAGTAGTGGTAGGCATCCAGCCCCCCATGAGTGGGGATGGTAGTATTGGTAGGCATCCAGCCTCCCATGAGTGGGTATGGTAGTAGTGGCAGGCATCCAGGCCCCCCTGGGTAGGGGTGGTAGTAGTGGCATGCATCCAGCCCCCTGGATAGGGGTGGTGGTAGTGGCAGGCATCCAGCCCCCTGAGTAGGGGTGGTGGTAGTGACAGGCATCCAGGCCCCCTGGGTAGGGGTGGTGGTAGTGGCATGCATCCAGCCCCCCTGGATAGGGGTGGTGGTAGTGGCAGGCATCCAACCCCCCCTGAGTAGGGGTGGTGGTAGTGACAGGCATCCAGGTCCCCCTGGGTAGGGGTGGTGGTAGTGGCATGCATCCAGCCCCCCCTGGATAGGGGTGGTGGTAGTGGCAGGCATCCAGCCCCCCCCCCCTGAGGAGGGGTGGTGGTAGTGACAGGCATCCAGGCCCCCCTGGATAGGGGTGGTGGTAGTGGCAGGCATCCAGCCCCCCCTGAGTAGGGGTGGTGGTAGTGACAGGCATCCAGGCCCCCCTGGGTAGGGGTGGTGGTAGTGGCAGGCATCCATCCCCCTTAGGGTGGGTATGGTAGTAGTGGCAGTCATCCATCCCCCTAAGGGTGGGGATGGTAGTAGTGACAGGCATCCAGCCCCCGTGGATAGGGGTGGTGGTAGTGGCAGGCATCCAGCCCCCTGAGTAGTGGTTGTGGTAGTGACAGGCATCCAGGCCTCCCTGGGTAGGGGTGGTAGTAGTGGCAGGCATCCATCCCCTAAGGGTGGGTATGGTAGTAGTGGCAGGCATCCAGGCCCCCTGGGTAGGGGTGGTAGTAGTGGCATGCATCCAGCCCCCCTGGATAGGGGTGGTGGTAGTGGCAGGCATCCAGCCCCCCTGAGTAGGGGTGGTGGTAGTGACAGGCATCCAGGCCCCCCTGGGTAGGGGTGGTGGTAGTGGCATGCATCCAGCCCCCCCTGGGTAGGGGTGGTGGTAGTGGCAGGCATCCATCCCCCTTAGGGTGGGTATGGTAGTAGTGGCAGGCATCCATCCCCCTAAGGGTGGAGATGGTAGTAGTGACAGGCATCCAGCCCCCCGTGGATAGGGGTGGTGGTAGTGGCAGGCATCCAGCCCCCCCTGAGTAGTGGTTGTGGTAGTGACAGGCATCCAGGCCTCCCTGGGTAGGGGTGGTAGTAGTGGCAGGCATCCATCCCCCTAAGGGTGGGTATGGTAGTAGTGGCAGGCATCCAGGCCCCCCTGGGTAGGGGTGGTAGTAGTGGCATGAATCCAGCCCCACCTGGATAGGGGTGGTGGTAGTGGCAGGCATCCAGCCCCCCCTGAGTAGGGGTGGTGGTAGTGACAGGCATCCAGGCCCCCCCTGGGTAGGGGTGGTGGTAGTGGCAGGCATCCATCCCCCTTAGGGTGGGTATGGTAGTAGTGGCAGGCATCCATCCCCCTAAGGGTTGGTATGGTAGTAGTGGCATGCATCCAGCCCACCCTGGATAGGGGTGGTGGTAGTGGCAGGCATCCATCCCCCTAAGGGTGGGGAAGGTAGTAGTGGCAGCCATCCAGCCCCCTATGGGTGGGGATGGTAGTAGTGGTAGGCATTCAGCCCCCTATGAGTGGGGATGGTAGTAGTGGTAGGCATCCAGCCCTCCATGAGTGGGGATGGTAGTAGTGGTAGGCATCCAGCCCCCATGAGTGGGGATGGTAGTAGTGGTAGGCATCCAGCCCCCCATGAGTGGGGATGGTAGTAGTGACAGGCATCCAGGCCCCCCTGGGTAGGGGTGGTGGTAGTGACAGGCATCCAGGCCCCCCTGGGTAGGGGTGGTAGTAGTGGCAGGCATCCAGGGCCCCCTGGGTAGGGGTGGTAGTAGTGGCAGGCATCCAGGCACCCCTGGGTAGGGGTGGTAGTAGTGGCAGGCATCCATCCCTCTATGGGTGTGTATGGCATTGGTGTTGGCCATCCCACCCCTATGGTTCTGCTGTTGCTAGTGTACGTTATTTGTGCATCCCTATGTGTGTGTGACATATTTCGTGTACGTGTGGTTTGTTTGTATTGTTGGTGTTTGACTTACTGTCTGCGCCGTACGCGTCCGTGCCGGTCCCGGTAATAGATGTAGAATATAGGTAGGACCTGCGCAATGGGATTCATGCTTTGATCGTCTCGTTCGGGTTTCTCGTGTCTTCGAGTCGTACTCGTAGCAGGCTTGTTCGTCTCGTAGCCGTGGATCGTCTTGTGGCGCGAAACGGAGCTTATGTACGGCTCGCCCGGATGCTCAAACGTGCCGGACGTAGCAACGAGTTCGGTGCGTACGGAGACGCAGCGTACTAGTCCGGCCGGAAGGTGCTGTGTATTTGGTTCCATGCGACTCGATTCGGCATTTACGGATCCGGCTCGGGCGGGGAACAGGAGCTGGAATGGGTAAGTATGGCTCGCTCGGAATCTGGGCTGTTATGCGCATCATACTTGTTCGTTCGGTAGAGTGTTCGAGTCGGTCGGAAAACACGCGTTCGGCTGGTATTTTTTCCGGACGAATACTGTTAGGTGCGCTTCCGGCCGACATCGGAATCGACCCCTCAGTGTTTTGTGTTATGTTATATTCTGCAGTCAGCCCAAGTCCATAGGTAAGGTAATATGTCCTGTCCTGACCGCCCGGTTGGGGCATCCTGATTCATGGAGCAAGTATTCAGTTTGCATGATATTCATTGTCTACCTCTATCATCTACTGTTTTAAGGCTGATTAGATACTCGCATTCCTATTTCAAGCCTGTATTATGTATACTGGATACTCATACTTTTTATATAATTCTCTCCCATTCCTCCCTGCTGTTCAGGCCACTTTTGTATGTGTCAAATTTCGACATATAATACTGCTCTCTTTTCTTGCGTTTAGTTGTTAAATCTCCTCCTCTATTGCTTAATGTTACTACTTCTATAATGCACCATTTCAGGTCTTTTACCTGATGTTTTTCTTCTTGCCAGTGTTCAACTAAGGGTGCATTTTGTCGTTTGGTGCGAATCGCGGATTTATGTTCGTTCAGCCTCAATCTGATTTCTCTTGAGGTTTCACCAATATATGCTCTGTCACAGGGGCATTTTATCAAGTAGATAACATTATGGGTTCTGCAATTTACCAAGTTTTTATGATGGTGGGTTATTCCTTTATATGTAACTGTACGTCCCTTCATTATGGAATTACAGTTTTTACAAGACCCACAAGGAAAATTGCCTGTGGGTGATGAACCATCAATGGTGCTGATTTGATTCTTATTCCCTCTGTCTGGATAAGTGTGTACTAGACAATTTCTTATTGTTTTGTTTCTTCTGAATGCGAAGATCGGTCTGGGTAAAGATACCGAGCTCCCATTATTAAGTAAATTCCAATTTCTATTTATTAAATTTTTAACCTTATTGCTAACATTTGAAAAATTGGTAACACAGACTAATTGTTTGTCTGTTTGATCTCTTATGTCTTTTGGTTCCAAAAGACTTTCTCTATTATAGTATTTGGCACGTTTGTATGCTTTTTTCACCATTTGTTTCAGGTATCCTCTCTCTAAGAATTTGTTTGTTAAAACCTTAGCATATTTTTCAAACTCCTGTCTATTGGTACAGTTTCTTCTCACCCTAAGAAACTGACCAAAGGGGATATTATTTTTCTGACTCGCAGGGTGATGGCTATCATAGTGCAACATAGTGTTGCGGTCTGTGTCTTTCGTGAATAATTCCACATTCAGAGTTCCCTCTACGTTCTTAATTCTTATGTCTAAAAAAATCACACGTTTCATTGCTGTAGGAAGACGTAAACCTCAAGTTTTCATCTCCTAAATTGATCCATTGTATAAAGGATAATAGGTCCTCTTCACTACCCTGCCATATAAAAAATATGTCGTCTATGAAACGTGACCACTTGCTCACGTTTTCATAGTATGGCGCCAGTTCATTAAAAATGTGTTTTTCTTCGAAGGCTGCTACATATAGACAAGCCAGACTGGGATCACACGTGGCTCCCATACTGGTTCCCTTGGTTTGTCTATAGTACTCCTCCTTGAACAAAAAAATGTTGTTCTTTAGGATTATCTCTACACAGTCTACTAGAAAGGTTGAATGATCTGAAAGATCTTCTTCTCCATTTTTTAAGAGGCCTTTTATCATCAATATAGTGTCATCTTGTGGAATATTGGTATAAAGTGCCTCTATATCTAAGGTCACTAGCCACTCCTTTTGTTGGTTAAAAACTGTATTTTCTATTTTACTAATCATGTCTGTGGTATCTTTGATATAGGCACGTTGTTTGGTTACCAGTGGTTGGATGAATCTGTCAACATATTGACTTAGAGGTTCTGTTAGAGAATTTAAACTTGAGACTATGGGTCGCATGGGGGGATCTTTCATGCTTTTGTGCACTTTTGGAAGCCCATATATCGCTGGTATGGTAGGTGTCTCATTATTCAAATAGTTATATTCTTCTTGACTGATAATTTCATCTTCTTTAGCAAGTCTCAAAACATTTTGTATTTGGATTCCTAAATGAAGCCAGTCCTGTCTATTTGAGGCTGCATAATGTATCAGATTAATAAGAAGATTTTTAATCCTTCTCTCATAATCTAGCGTATCCATGACGACAATGCTGCCACCTTTGTCGCCTGGCTTGGTTGTAATCTCCTTGCATTGTTCTAGGGCTTTCAATGCTGTTCTTTCTCTATAAGTTAAGTTATTTTTAGTCCATATTTTTTGACTCAAGATACTTTCTAATCCCTTTTCTACAACCTTTTCAAAGATTTCTACATCTTTACCTATCATGGAGCCTGTAGGGGTCCAAGAAGATTTGGGCCATAAGCCTGATTTGTTTTCACTAGGTATTTTCTCTTTCCCTTCAAAGAATTTCTGTAATCTAATTTTTCTGAAGAAACTACGGAGGTCCCTCTCCAGATTGAATTTGTCTGGTGGTCCTGCAATTGCAAATCCTAATCCCTTTTATGGTACACATATTTCATCTATGGTTAGATCTCTATTTGAGAGATTGATTACTGGTGCTTTGAGACTTAATCCCAGATTTTTGGCTCCTCGTCCTCATATAAGGACGTTGTTGGCCTTGGTTCTGGGGGTAAAATCTTCTCCCCCTTCCCTGCCCTTGTGTATTTGGATTCTGATTCGGCTTGCTTCGTTCTAAAAAAGAGAGACTCTCTCTATTTGAATTTGAAGGAGTTTCTCTTTCCCTTACTATCGGATTCTCTTGTACTGTTTCATTTTCCGAATCAGTGCTGGTGTAAGATGTATCGGAGAATGTTACTCCCTTCCTAAGTCCTTTTCGTTTATTAGGTTGCCAATTGTTTTTGTAGGAAAGATCTTCCTTTTGTGTTTCATAATAATCTTTTTGGATATATGGGTATACTAACTCAGGTTTATATCTCCCCATATCTTTTCTAAATTTATTGCTCTTTTTATTCACCAGATAATCTTTGTAACCGTTAAGGTCTCCCTGAATTTCTTCTAATTTTCTTTTTGCGTCCTCGAGGGATGTATTGTCTTTTAATTTTTGTTCCATTTCATCTATCTCGCGTTTTTCTATGATCAATGTTTCATGTGCCGTTTCTATTATTAATAGTAGCCAATCTCTACAACATCTATTTGCAATGAATGTCCATGTTTCAATGAACTTTTCATTTTTAATGAATAAGCCGGGTTCGTTTTTTACTTGCAACCCTTTTGGGATTATTCCCTTTTACAATATTCAACTAAAAAGTCAGCATGTAACTCTGTTCTGATTACCTTTTTCTTTAAGTTCCATAGTTTTTTCCACTGTTCTTCATTGCTGTCTGGCATAGTTATTGTGTTAATGGTTTTGGCTGGACCATTAATAATTTTGTTAAAATGATCTTCTGAAAATCCAAAGATCTTAAATGTGTCCATAATCAATTCGGACTAATGCGCCGGTAAGCGCCTCTCTCGTAAGGTGAGATAGAGAAAAACTCCCCAGTTAACATACTGTGCTCAAATGATCTAAAGGTCATGTGGGAGGTACCCTTCTTTGGAAAAGGGATGGGTATATGGACTCAAAAAAAACAAAAGTTCCCTTCTCTTGTTGATGTGATTAGGCAGAGATTATCTCCTCCTGGGCCTCTCTTTTCTCAACGTAAGAAAAAGGGATTAAGTGTGCGATAGAGTCTTATGCAGGTTGCCAAATTTACAATAAAATAATTCAATGCTTTGTGATTACACAGTCAAACGAAACAACTACACAGATGCAAAGGAATAAGATGTTTACCTATTTTATTAACCAGTACATTCTTCATTATTCATCCATATCAGTTAAAAACACCTTTCCATGTTATTTATTAAAAAAACATATACAATACATAATAATAAAACAAAGATATTTTGAAAAAAGACTGTCGACGCGAGCGTTTCGGTGTTCTAAAATATCGTCACCTTCTTCAGGACAACAATTTCCAATTATAAAAACATCTAGACAAAAATATGAACATTGAATTATTGTAAAGAAAGAACTGGTATTCTTATGTTTATATTCCTTTGCTCATTTTCAGAAAATACATGTAACAATCAAACAAACTTTTCTTTTGACATTGTATATTCATACAACCATCTATTTATCCCCACTTAATCTCAAGAACGGCTCCTTAATTCATTTGGGGTCTCACCCCTTTCATTAGATCAAAGTTGTTCTACCACAATTGTATAATTTATTTTACATTAAATCATCTCTATACCATGGTGAAGAACATCATCAACACTGTTCGATATATATTTACAAATAATCTTTCTAATATTTGGTAACCTGTAGACAGTATCATGTCGATCACTCTCCTTGGGAGAGGGTTTTACTTTTAACTATTATTTCTATCCCTGAAGGACTGTATGTTTTGTTGCATACCTGAATTTGGTACTGTTTTGTAGCCTCAATCAATCGGCAAAAGATATTATTGCAATCCTTCTGTACTTTCGGATAAAAGATAGAATGGTGCTACAAAGAGAAAGAGGGGCTGGTGACTTAGTCATCTCTAAATGTATTTATGACTTTTATTAATAAAACTTAATCATCAGGCTTATTAATTATTGTGTAGAGGAAAAAATACCTTTTAGTTGCCTGTTATTCATAAGTTTCTCTGTATCCTCACTCAGTATTTTCACCATGTATGGCTATCTTCTAATTTTAATGGATTCTGTTTGACTGACAGAGAGAATTTACATATAATAGGAAAATTAAGATCTATTCTCACCATCCAATTTTATCGCATCTCTAAGTTATTCATTTAACATTTAATATCAGGGGTATATAGATCTAGGTACCTTGTTGCGTAGAGTGCATTTTATATATCGCTATCTCAATTTACTTCAAACTTCTTGTTTCTAACATCATTCAAGGAAGTCTGTTATCTGCCGACAAAATGGTTTATTTCTGTTAGTCAGCGCCACCTAATACATCTTTCAATTTTATATCCTATTCTAGTCATTCCAGGCTTCATTATTCACCCCTTACCTTATTCATTTCTGAGGGATATATGTGGGACGGACTTTACTTGGTTAGGTTCCTTTCTTTTGTTCTAAAACCAAAAAATTTAATCAATACATTTTATATATATATGAACTAACACATCTTGTTTTACCAGATAGTATTTTTTTCTTTTTATCAAAAAAAGGATTTTTGGCATGGTCCCTTTATTTGGCTTTGTCTTACCTTCGTGGAGAAGGTTCTTGCCTTTTCCTCTTTACCACCCTTTTTTTCCCTTTTTTTTAAAATGGGGTGTCTCATCTAAGTCTTGTCAGATCATAAACTAAGGAAACAAAACATAACTTAATTACCAAAAGGTTCCCATTTTTTAAATATACCTTCAAAAAATATAGTGGGGAGCCTAGTCTAACTCTAGAACTTACTTGAGAAAGGGAAGAGCATTTCCTGTAGACGTCCGTCCTGCTGGCCTCTCAGTCTCCAACTGATTTTTGGAAACTTTAGGTCTTCTTTTTATACTCCTCTCTATTGGCTGTCAGTTGCCCAATTATATTCAATTACCTACACTACTCTGCTGTCCTGCTGCAGACTCATCTGTTTCGGTGCGGCCATCTTACAGTGTGTTATTTTCCTCATCAGCCTTATCTGGACATTCTCTCTTCTTTCATGATTTTTTATTTACTTAACTTTCTTGTGTCTATGAGTTAAGTTTCATAATTCTTAAGTTGGTTTAACTATTATTCATCTTCGCGATCCGAAATTATTAAGATATTTATCGCGTTCAATGATTTACTCAATTTTGAATGTAGAGTCTGTTTATTTGTTCACACATAGCTCCTGTGTGTATTTAAGGGGTTTTAATTCTTTTAGTCACAAGCATCTAGCCGTATACTATATTTTAAAGGCGGCGATTCTCGCTGTATTGTTTGTCAGGTTTCCGCCGCCATCTTAAAACGGGTTGTTACCGCGATTTTCACCTTACTTGGCCCCATATGTCAATGGCGGCCATCTTATAGTGTGTTTTCCCTCGGAATCCGCCGATGTATGATTCCTTTTTACCTGCATAAGACTCTATCACACACTTAATCCCTTTTTCTTACGTTGAGAAAAGAGAGGCCCAGGAGGAGATAATCTCTGCCTAATCACATCAACAGGAGAAGGGAACTTTTGTTTTTTTAAATATTTAGGCAAAACATTCATTTTTATAATGTTACAGCAACCAATAGTACTAATCTGGAGACTGCTCCAAAACTGTAATTTGGAAATTACTCAAAGAAGCAGCGGCTCATAGTTCAATTTAAAAATCTTGTTCATCTGTGTGCTTAAGTTGACACTCAGATGCATAGCTGTTGAATTTACCCCCATGATTGGGGCAACTGTTGGGATTTAGCCATATTTAACTTATAGTGTTAGAATGTTCTGAATCTGTTAGCCTCCTCTCTTATATGATCCAATGCAACTGGTGGAATATATGAAAATATAGCAACATCATCAGCATAAGCGGTGTATTTAAGTTCACAGCCTTCAGAGATCAATGGCTGTATGCCATTATTCAGCAGGAAAGATTGCAAGTACGGCTCCAAACAGAGAGCGAATAAAAGAGGAGATAATGGGCTCCCCTGACGGATGCCCCAATGAATCTTAATTGGTAATGAGGATATCCCGGCATGAGCTTTTTTAGCACAGGGAGTCCTATATAATAACTGTACCCATTTACAGAACTGGTCCCATTCCACAAAGGCTCACATTGTTGCCCAGACAATGCGATCAAAAGCCTTCTTGGCATCTAATAAAATCATACCTATTCTTTTATCAGATCTTTCTGCCACACCGAAAGCAGTGATTGCTGTATAGATGTGGCTAGTGGTTTCCCTGCCAGGAATGAAGCCATACTGTTGCTGTGAAACTAGGTCTGGTAAAAGAGGAGCAAGTCGGGTGGCTAAGATCTTTGCAAAAACCTTTGCATCATCATTAATCGGAGATATGGGTCTGTAAGCCCCTGTCGTCGGGTGGCTTGCCTTTCTTCAAAAACACTATGATATTGGTCATATTACAAGTGACATGCACTTCTCCACCCCTATCAATATGTTGAATTACACTTCAAAGCGGGGGAACTATAATATCCTTAAACACTTTATAAACTTTCAATGGAATATAGTCGTCTCCTGCTGCCTTACCCAATGGCAATGCTACTAGAGCAGCCTCAATATCTTTCTGAAGCGCTGATGCCTGAGACTCCTCTAGACATGACATCCGCAGCCCTGCATATATTTCTTAAAACTGGACAGACTAATCGCTTGGGGTTGACTGTACAGTTCCTGATAAAATGAGGAAAATTGTTCTACAATAGCCTGGGGATGAGTATAAACTATCCATTGCTGCATTTAATGCACTTGAATGTGCACCTTGACTTTCTGTTAGAGATATGGTGAGCCAAAACTCAACCAACCCGATCCACATATTCATATTGGAGAGCTCTATTCTTGAGATAGCTAGCAGCCAACTTGTCTCTCAAACCCTATAGAGACTGTTTTCCAATTGATTTAAAGTAATGAACCCGCTCAATAGAGCCACCTGTAATTATTGCCAGAGCATGCAACGTTTTCAACTGTAGTATTGACTGACAGAGCAATCTGGCACTGTTTTGCATAACTTACTTTTGCTAAAAATGAACTGCACAGTCATGCCCCTGACGTATGCCTTCATTGTGTCCCACACCTCCGGCGGTGAAGCTGTACGTGTGTTAGCACCCAAAAACTCAATGAGCAAGGCTGACATATGCTTGCAGGAATCAGGATTTGGGAGAAGATGGCGAGGAAGTGAGAGCTGATTCATCTCCCCCCTAACCACAGTAACATTAATTGACAATAATATAGGGTTATGATCAGATGTAAGCTTGGGTCAGTCTTCCATTTCTACATCTTGAGGCAGGCACCCACTAGCAAAGACCATAGTTATCCTGAAATAAGGCTTATGTGGAGACAAAAAGAAAGTATAGCCCGTCTTGGTGGGTTGTAGGGCCCGCCATATATCTGTCAGCCCATGGAGACGGGCAAGTTCCAGGAGAGATGCCCTTGTTTTAACAATGTGAGAGGTGGAGTGATTAGTAGAATGAATGCTATAATCCAATAACGCAGTTAAAAACATCCATTAAAAGTGGTACACTGGCAAAATATCGACACCCAAAATATCCTCAAACAAAAATATTGTGACCAAAATATCGATGTCAAAAATATCTACATCCTATACTTATGATGGTAAGTACAAAAATATGGGGCAAAAATATCGATGTCATAGATATAGTTGTACAAAATATAGTTTTTATATATATATAAAATAAATTAATAAATATTAAATATATTAAAGAATAAAATTTACATAAAAAATAAATTAGATTTAGTATGCATTGTAACAAATATAACAAATAAACTTAATTTAAAAAAGTTAAACACACATATATAATAATTAATATATATATATATTATCTACTGGCGGTAGTTATAGTTAGGACCTATTTTCCATAGGAAATCCGCAACATTCTATTTGAAATAACGTGGGCGCCGGTTGACGAATCTTCGCGAAATTTTCCAACTTGTTGGGGCGCTCCAGTCCGCTCCTATCCTGAAAGTCTCAGGGTGATTCGTCAAGCGGGGGCCGAGAAAAAAGGGGGGTCCCAAAACGTGTTTTCCCCATTCATTTTTCCATAGGAACCTTTAGTCGCAGCTACAGCCCGAACTGCTGAACGGAATTACACCAAATTTGGCAAAGAGGTAGCCCTTGGTTCAGTGTCGTGCCTTTTGCTTAAATGGTGTAAAACCGTTCAGTAGTTTCTGAGAAAATCACAAATAAAATCACATATATATCTATGGCCGAGTAGGGTCCGCGTACCCTCCCGATCACGAGCTGCATGCTAATTGGCTGTCAACACTCCAAATCAGGAAGTGTTGGCAGCCATTTTGTCCCTCAGTAGAACCGAGGGACAGAAACAAGTGCGCAAAACGCACAAAGGGGGCAGGGTAGAAACACCCTGACACCCTAGGTCTGCTCAGGGGGTCCCACAAGGACCCCCTGGGCAGAAAAAAGCATTTTTTTTTTAAATCGGCGGGATGCGCTTAGGGTGCGCGGATCCTGCCGAAAAGAAAAAAAAATCGCGCTTCGATGTTAATTTGCCCCCGGGTGGACCAAGTCCCGGGGGCATGTGGGGGTGGGTTTAGATTTTATGGGGGGGCCTCTAAGGCCTCCCCAAGCCCGGGGACCGCCACCCCCGGGGCTTTAAATACAAAATGGTGCGTGAGGGCACTCTGCCCTCCCGCAGCCCCGGGACCGCCACCCCCGGGGCTTCGTTTTTTATTTTTAATAACATGTGTGGGGGCTCCAGCCCCCCCACACCCCCCCAGGGACTGCCACCTCCCCGGAGCACTTAGAAAATAAATGTGGGGGTCCGTTTCAGACCCCCGAAGCCCCGGGGACCACCACCTCCCCGGGGCTTTGCAGATGGTGGGGGGGGCCGCGCGGCCCCCCTCCTGGAGCCCTCAATGGCCCTGGGGACCACCACCCCCCAGGGCCGGCTCCTGCAGTGTCCCGGGGTGCCTACCCCCGGGACACTGTAGTTTGCAATGACAGGACTGCTTTGAATTTTTGAAGAGAGAGCAGGAAACCTGCTCTCTCTTCCAAAATTCAAAGCACATTGCTTTTTCACACGGGGAGCTGCATGTTAGCAGCTCCCCATGTGGAAAAGCAATGCCTGCTCCCGCAGGAGGCGGGGAACCGGCAGGGTCCGTGGGGGAGTTGGGGTCCCCCCACGGACCCCAAAGGATAGGGCCAGCCCCGGGGGATGGGGTCCCCGGGGCAAGTAGTGGCCCAGGAGGGGGGCCACGCAGCCCCCCTCCCCAAATGTTATTTTTAAAAAAAACAAAGGCCGGCCCCGGGGGATGGGGTCCCCGGGGCCATAAGTGGCCTGAGGAGGGGGGCAACGCAGCCCCCCTCCATAAGTTTTATTTTTTAAAAAAAGAAAGCCATGCCCCGGGGGATGGGGTCCCCGGGGCCGATTAAGGCCTGGGGAGGGGGGCCACACGGCCCCCTTCCAACTTTAAAAAATATATATATATATATATATTAGGGGGCAGGCCCTGGGGGATGGGGTCCCCAGGGCCAAAAAATTAGAAAAAGAAGGGGGGCCACACAGCCCCCCTTCTTAAAAAACAAATAAACAAAAATACCGGCATCGCGCCGGAGGCCACGCCCGCTCCTTGGAGCACTCTGCAAACGCGCCCTCTGGCGCGTTTGCAGATGGGACGAATTCCCCTTGAATACTGGGGGTCCCTGAGGCCAACTAGCCCACCAGGAACCTCCAGTATGCGCCCGGGGGCTGTGTTGCAGAGAGGTGTACAGAGGCCACGCCCCTTTTTACACCTCTCTGCAATGCAGCTCTGTGGAGCTTTTTGGAGGTACATGGTGGGCTAGTTGGACTCCAGGGACCCTCAGGATTCAAGGGGACTTAATCCCGCAACTTAAAACGTGCCACGGGGCGTGTTTGCACAGTGGTGAAGGGAGGGGGCGGGCTTCAGGTGACATGTGTGCAAACAGGCCCCGTGGCGCGTTTTAAGATGGGGAATTAAATCCCCTTCAATCCTGAGGGTCCCTGGGGGCCAACTAGCCCACCAGGTACGTCCAGAAAGCGCCACAGAGCTGCATTGCAGAGAGGTACAAAAAGGGGCATGGCCTCTGAACACCTCTCTACAACGCAGCTCCCTGGCGCATACTGGAGGTACAGGGTGGGCTATTTGGACCCCAGGGACCCCCATGATTCAAGGGGACTTAATCCCCCAACTTAAAACACGCCACGGGGTGCGTTTGCACAGATGTCACCTCAGGCCACGCCCCCTCCCTTCACCATTGTGCAAATATTCCTCTAAAATCAGCCGAAAGACGAATTCCGATTTACTCACCTGTTATCAGGAGAGAACCCAGTGCTGCATCTTTTAGCCCAGCACTGACCTTGAAAAGTAATTCTAACCATACTTACCAGTAACTTGAATTTCCTTCCATAGGCTAACATTGACTGGTTTCACTTGGAAATTCTTCTAAGTGTGGAGTTTTGGAACTTTATAATATTCCTCTAAAATCAGCCGAACGACGAATTCCGATTTACTCACCTGTTATCAGGAGAGAACCCAGTGCTGCATCTTTTAGCCCAGCACTGACCTTGAAAAGTAATTCTAACCGTACTTACCAGTAACTTGAATTTCCTTCCATAGGCTAACATTGACTGGTTTCACTTGGAAATTCTTCTAAGTGTGGAGTTTTGGAACTTGATAATATTCCTCTAAAATCAGCCGAACTACGAATTCCGATTTACTCACCTGTTATCAGGAGAGAACCCAGTGCTGCATCTTTTAGCCCAGCACTGACCTTGAAAAGTAATTCTACCCGTACTTACCAGTAACTTGAATTTTCTTCCATAGGCTAACATTGACTGGTTTCACTTGGAAATTCTTCTAAGTGTGGAGTTTTGGAACTTGATAATATTCCTCTAAAATCAGCCGAACTACGAATTCCGATTTACTCACCTGTTATCAGGAGAGAACCCAGTGCTGCATCTTTTAGCCCAGCACTGACCCTGAAAAGTAATTCTAACCGTATTTACCAGTAACTTGTATTTCCTTCCATAGGAATCCATTGTCTGGTTTTCAGCAGAAAGGTTTGTGTCGATTTTCACAAACTACAAATATTCCTTAAAAATCGCCTGTATGACTTAAACGCATTCTTTCAACTGTTTACAGGAGATGCACCAGTGCTGGATCCAGGATCCACCACTGAGTAAGAAAAAGTAACGATAACACTACTTACCTACTAAGTGAATTTCCTCCCATAGGATAACATTGGTGATTCTATGTGAAAAAGTTTGTGTCAACTTTTAAAATAGAATAATATTCCTTAAAAATCACTACTGTAACCAAAACGCTTTTACTCAACTGTTTACAGGAGATGTCCCAGGACTGAATCTAGGATCCATTACTGTGGTTAGAAAAGTAATCCATAAAGTAACTTATTGCATTTAACTAGAAATTCACATTGAGCTCAATGTTGCATTGTGTTTGAAATTGTGTTGCCCATTGCAACAACTGTAACTACTGTACTTAAAAGTCTATTGCCTATTTGCAAAGTATTTAAACTAAAGTAATTCATTCTGAGAAAGTATATTTTGTAATGTAATGTATAATGTAATTACAATGTAATTTAAAAAATAAAATATGTAAAAATAAATAGTTTAAAAAATGTAGTAAATCAGTATCAAAAAAATAAATATAACAATTAATACATTTAAAAATTGTCATTTACAAAACCTTTGAAATTCACTGAAAAAACCATAGGTTTCAGACATGTTATAGTTAGGAATTAGCATTTAAAAAACCTTAGAAATTCACTGAAAAAACCATAGGTTTTAGGGACAGTTATAGTTAGTTGGACATTGCACTCGTACAAAACCCGTGAAATTCCCCTGTTATAGTTAGTTCAGGTAACTATAACTCGCGCCCCGCAATGCACTGCTGATGACGTCACATATTACATCACTCATGACATGGTCAGTGACATCACTGATGACATCACTGATGACATCTCAAATGACATCACTGATGACATCATCCAGTGACTGTGTGTTTCTGTTAAGTTTAAATATGTTTAATATATATAGGGAAAGGCGTATTGAAGAATGAGTGGGTGTATAAGTGTCTGAAAGGATGATTTAGTAGGTGCGTGACTAACTCTATAAGTGAGTGATTAAACGTATCTTACTGAATGCATGGGTTAGTGACTAAACTGGGTGAATGTCTGTATCCGTCTGTCTGTTGCTGTGTAAGTGGCTGCATGGGTTTGTGAATAGCTACATGAGTGTCTATATGAGTTATTGATTGGTTGTCTGAGTATCTGTATGTGTGCCTGAGTGTTTGTGTGGGTGGGGTGTGTGCGACTCTGTGCATAGATGTGTGAGTGGGTGATTCACTGGGTGGATGGTTTCAAGAGTGCATCTGTGATAGACTGTATGGGTGGGTAAGTGTGTGTAAGAGTGTGTTAGTGAGTGAATGTATGTCCCAGTGGTACATGTGTGAGTAACTACATATGTGAAAGGCAGTATATATGTGTGTTGGAGTATATAAATAGCTATAAGCGAGAGTGTGTGATTGTGAGAGTGACTGTATGGATGAGTGTGTGCTTGTATCAGAGATTGTATAAGAGCGTAAGAATGTGCTAGTATTTGTATGAGTAAGTGAGCTGGTGTGTGTATAACTGTATAGGTGAGTAAATGGGTGTGTGCTTAATTTTTTGCATGACTGACTAGGTGTGTGAGTATCTCTATGGATGAGTGGCGGTGTGTGAGTGTTTATATAGGTGTATGAGTGCATATAATAGTCCTGTACTGAGTGACTATAAGTATGAGTGATTGTACGGGTGAGTGAGTAGATGTGTGTCTGTAGATCTAAGAATCAGTGAGTGTGTATATAGTAATTGGTGTTGGAGTGTCTATGGTTTTGACAATGGCAGTCTGTAATTTACAGTGGGTGTATCAAAAGTTATATTAGGGTGTGAGAAGATGCATCAAATTATCTTATGGATGATGTCATTCATCAGTGATGTCATCAGTGATGTCATTTGAGATGTCATCAGTGATGTCATCAGTGATGTCACTGACCATGTCATGAGTGATGTAATATGTGACGTCATCAGCAGTGCATTGCGGGGGCGCGAGTTATAGTTACCTGAACTAACTATAACGGGGGAATTTCACGGGTTTTGTACGAGTGCAATGTCCAACTAACTATAACTGTCCCTAAAACCTATGGTTTTTTCAGAGTATATATCTATATATATATTTATTTACTTATATAAAAATCTTACAAATAAATATATGAGTATATATATATATATATATATTCACTTAAAAAACCATAGGTTTCAGGCATGTTATAGTTAGAAATTAGCATTGAAAAACCTTTGAAATTCACTGAAAAAACCATAGGTTTCAGGCACGTTATAGTTAGAAATTAGCATTTAAAAAACCTTAGAAATTCACTGAAAAAACCATAGGTTTTAGGGAATGTTATAGTTAGTTGGACATTTCACTCGTACAAAACCAGAGAAATTCCCCCGTTATAGTTAGTTCAGCTAACTATAACTCGCGCCCCCGCAATGCACTGCTGATGATGTCACATATGACATCACTCATGACATGGTCAGTGACATCACTGATGACATCACTGATGACATCTCAAATGACATCACTGATGACATCATCCATGTGATAATTTGATGAATCTTCTCACACCCTAATATAACCTTTGATACACCCACTCTATTTGAGATGTCATCAGTGATGTCACTGACCATGTCATGAGTGATGTCATATGTGACGTCATCAGCAGTGCATTGCAGGGACGCGAGTTATAGTTAGCTGAACTAACTATAATGGGAGAATTTCTCTGGTTTTGTACGAGTGAAATGTCCAACTAACTATAACATTCCCTAAAACCTATGGTTTTTTCAGTGAATTTCAAAGGTTTTTTAAATGCTAATTTCTAACTATAACATGCCTGAAACCTATGGTTTTTTAAGTGAATTTCAAAGGTTTTTTAAATGCTAGTTTCTAACTATGCCTACAGAGGTAGGACATGTGAAGAAAGAAGAAAAGCGCAGAAAGAAGGAAGACAAATGCAGAAAGAGGCAACAGAAGTCCAGAAAGATGAAGAAAAGTGCAAGAAGAAGGAAGAGATGTGCAGAAAGAACCAACAGAGGAGTAGAATGTACTCCTGTGCCCCCAACTTTTTGCTGATGGGTACTGGTGGTAACTAACTCTGTCTCTGGTGGTAAAAGACACTTAGAATACAGTGAAAACCCCTACATACACTAGGGAACACTATGCGTTGGGGTACCCCTGTGATTATCATGACCTCCTCTGTATTTGCCATGAGTTAGTGCCTGGGTCATTGGATGAGTACATGGGTACTGACTGGATGATTAGAGTACTGCAAGGAGAGTGGATGGTGAATTTATAAGTGCTTGTGTTTTGGCGGAGTGATTGGATAAGTACATGGTGCTCGCTGGTTAATTGGAGGAGTGCATGGGTAGTGACAGGGCGATGGCTGGACTGCATCAGTAGTGCTCAGGGTAAGTTGGAGGATTAATTCCCCTTGAATCCTGAGGGTCCCTATTTGATAAAAGCCCTGGCGGTGGCAGTCCCCGGGGCTTGTGGGGGCCTTGGAGGCCCCCCCAAACATTAAAAAAACAAGCCCCGGGAGGTGGCGGTCCCCGGGGTTGCGTGGGCCCCCGTGGACCCTGCATATATTTGTTGGCAATGACCCCGGGACCTGGCCCACCCGGGGGTCTCAATTAAATGAAGTGCGGTATCCCGCGCATCATTTTTTTTTACATTTCGGTGGGATTCGCGACCCCAGCGCGAATTTTGCCAATTTAAAAAAATATATATATATTTTTGTCCATGGGGGTCCTTGTGGGACCCCCTGAGCAGGCCTAGGGGGTCAGGGTGTTTCTACCCTGCCCTCTTTTCTTCTTTTTCACCTTTGTTTCCCTGTTTTCTTGTGACTCGGCTCTACCGAGTCACAAGATGGCTGCCAACACTTCCTGGTTTGGAGTGTTGGCAGCCAATTAAAATGAAGCTCGTGGTCGGGAGGGTTCGCGGATCCACCGAGCCTCTAGATATCGATATTTGTTTTTTTACAATTTCTCAGCAACTACCGAACGGATTTACACCATTTTTAAAAAGGTCGCTTTCTGAGCCAAGCAGTTCTCAAATAGCGACAAAGCACTTTTGAATTATTTGTTATCTCTATGTTTTTTTATCCAGTTGACCACTTGATTAAATGTTACGCTTAGGGGAGAAAATGTGGTGTTACCAAGTTGGAGTTTCTGATTCAGCTCTTCATTCTGTGATTCTGGTCAAATCACTTAATCTCCCCATGCCTACAACCAAAATGAGTTTGTCCTTGTATGATGTAACCAATGCTCATGTAAAGCACTCCAATATCTGACCAGCCTGCACTATATAAAACTGCAAAAAAACAAAGGATAAAAAGTGTTTTCCACACTTCTGTCATTGGGCTATATGCGGGCTACATCTGGGTGATATTTGTGCTACATTTGGGCTCTTTTTTCTCTGGTGGCCATCTTGGAAGACTTATTTGTTATGAAGTTTCCTAATTTCCTCATTTACTGCAGTCTCCTCAGTAGGAAATGCTTTCAGTTTTTTACTTTGATTCCATCAAGAAGGCATTCAGATGTGTCACACATTTGCCATAAATTCAGAATGTTGGCACTCTAGTTGCTCATTAGATCACTGTAGTAAAGCTACTGCTCACCAGGGAGTTAACTGGAAGTCTACTGCTGGAATTGAAAGTGATTGTTTCAGTCTACATGTCAGAATTTTCTAATGAAATAGAAGAGGATTTGAGATCTTACTTAAAACATGCCCTAATTTTTCTTTCTGCAGCACTAACCATAATTTCTATGGCAAAATGAACCCCTCATTTTGTTCCTTTTTAAATTAAATGTTTTAAGTGTTACCAGTTTATTCCAATCAAGATGGCTTCAGGTGTGCCATAATTTTGTCCTAAGTAAGACTGTTAGCACTCAAGTTGTTCTTTAGAACACTCTGGGAAGCTGCAGAAGAACACAAAGGAATCAACTGATATGCTGCTCCTGTTGAAATATAACAGGAAGATATTTGAGATCTCACTTAAAACATGTCCTAATTTTTCTTTCTACAGCACTAACCATAATTTCTATGACAAAATGAACCCCCTCATTTTGTTCCTTTTTAAATTAAATGTTTTAAGTGTTTTCAGTTTATTCCAATCAAGATGGCTTCAGGTATGCCATACTTTTGTCATAAGTAAGACTCTTAGCTCTCTAGTTGTTCTTTAGAACACTCTGGGAAGCTGCAGTAGAACACAAAGGAATCAACTGACAGTCTCTGCCCTTGTTGGATGTACATGTTTTACTGAGAATGTCAGACTTCATTCTCACATGACTGAGAAAGATAATGTGAATTTACAGAAAATATGCTCTCATTTTAGCTTCTGGAGCACCTTCCAAACCTCCATGGGACAAGCATGAGAAAATAGTTTTCTCTCAAACATGATTCATGATATCCCAGCAGAAGGTTTTTCACAGGGTAAAATCACCTTAGAACACACCACAATTCCTAAAATGAGTATGGTACCATCAACAAATGAATTCTAATGTAACTAAAGTCTGTTATCACCCTTTATAGTTCTCCTTTTGGTGACCCTCAAAACCTTCTATTCACTACAATGCATTTCAATGGGGAGCTATCATGTATATTGGTCCCAAGATGGCTGCCAGCAATTCCAGGATGAAGTGCTGACAGCCAATCAGATCTCATGATGAGATGTGTGGTTAGGCTCCGCCCAGATATCGATATTTTTTTATTTTTGAATTTCTTAGAAACTACTGAACGAATTTACACCATTTAAAAAAGGGCGTTTTCTGAACCAAGAGCTACCTTTTTGCCAAATTTAGTGTAATTCCGTTCAGCAGTTCGGGCTGTAGCCTGTTCCAAAATTTCCTATGGAAATTAACATGGAGAAAACATGCTTTGGGACCCCCCTTTTTTCTCGCCCCCCGCTTCACAAATCACCCCGAAACTTTCAACAGAGAAACTGAGAGAGCCGACCCATTAGTTTTGAAAATTTCGGGAAGATTCGTCAAACGGCACCAAAGATATTGGCAAATCAAAAAACGCTTTTCCTATGGAAACTAGGTTCTAACTATAACTACCTACTGGTGAACGCCAGAAGGTAATATGTGTGTGTGTGTGTGTGTGTATATGTATATATATGTATATATGTGTGTATATATATATATATATTATTTTTTTTGCCACCAGCAGCCGCACACACGGAGGGAGATACTGCTTTCTTCAGGTTTCAGTTGCAATGATGATCTATGCACTAAAAGTTTGCCAGCACACTTGTTTTTTGTTTCCTTGGTCTATGCACTCTTGAGCAGCATGGTCACGGGGATTAGATTGGCTACAGTGAGCCAGGGATTATGCATATTTAAGGGTTGCACCCTCACAAAATATGTGCATGTTTGAGGGGTGCACCCTCAGGCATATTCAAAGTCAGTGTGCTGTGCACGTCCCACCCAGCACAGCATTGCCGAGATAGGAGCTTTCTTTGGTGATAGCACAAATTTGTCCTTAGCCTTGATGAATAAATGCATGAATAAATGAGTAAGATTTGTAGAGCACACGGCTACTTCAGGGAGTGTCCTGGCACTGAAAGCTCAAAGTAAGGAAGACCAGGCAAATGTACTAAATTGCTGAGAAAAGATATGTTTTTAGGGCTTTGAAGAAGGAAATCTCATGAGAAATAGACCAGGCAGACTAGGGAAGCCAATTGCATTCTCCACCAGTGACAACCATGAAAGACTGGCCTTCACATTTTACATGGAGAACCCTGGGATGATGACTAGCAAGGTGGGTCCTAAGTGCTGGGGCCTGGAGGGAAGGTAGTTCTTAATTCTTTTAATCAAATACTGGGGTCCACACTGGTAAAATGCCAGATGTAGAATGGAGAGGGTTTTAAAAAGAATTCTCGTTTTAACTGGTAGCCAGTGAAGTTCCCACAGATAATGAGGTATATGTATTCTGTGCAGGATATCTAAAATCAGGTGGGCAGCCACATTTTTGACCATTTGAAGTTTCCTTGTCAGCTTGTATGGAAGACCAAGATAAAGGTTATTAGCATAGTCTAATTTTGGAGTAGTCTACATGTTGACCAATGTCTTGTGTGTCTTCAGGGAATTAGAACCAAGAATTTTCAGAGGGTCTCAGAAGGGAAATACAAGTGTCAGCAACAGAGGTGCCTTGATGAGAAAAAGACATCTTGTCATCTATTGCTATTCCCTGATTCCTGGCTATTGATGCGGGGCATGGGCAGGGGACTGTAGGTCCCTCAGCCACCAGCTAAATAGCCATTCCAATTCCATAAGACCAAATAGGAGAATCTCTGTTTTATCCACACTAGATAACAAATGGCTTTCTCTCAGTCAATGCAGAGATGCAGAGAAGTAAGTTTAAAAATGCTTCATCTGCAATATAAAAAGTGAGGTCGACTGTCAGAAGAAGCTGGGTATTATCAGTATGAGACAGTCTTAAGCCAAAAGATTCTATTAAATTGGCCAGGGAAGTCAAGTAGATGTTAAATAGCCTAGGGCTTATTTAGGAGCACGGAGGCACCCCAAAGGCAAGCTTCCTTGTCAATGACAAGTACGGAGCAAGCCACACTTCTTGTTTTTTCTCCTGAAGGAAGGATTTAAGCCATTCCAAGGGTGTCCCACCAATGTCAACCTCATAGAAGCGTTGTAAGAGAATGGGGCGAGAGACTGTATCAAACGTCACAGATAAATCAAGTAGTAAGAGAGCAGCACTTTTCCCTTTGTCCAACATAATTTTTATGGTCTTAATGAGCTCCAGAAGAGCTGTTTCTGTGCTGTGACCGTGGCAAAAAGCCTGACTGAGCGTAATGCAGAAGGGCATTATTATCAGGTATAAAGTCAACTAAGTGTTAACTAGGTTTTCCAAAATTTTAAATGCTGGCAACAGTGATATAGGCTGAAAATTAACCAACACCTCCAGGTTGCAGATGCCATTTTTAGCAATGGGACTACTTTAGAGGAACTCTCACTGAGGACAGAGAACAGTTAAAATGTTGTTGAAATACCTGAGCAATAAGATCGCTAGCCATTCTAAGGCTAGATAGAGGAAATGTATTGGTAGGGGACCCTGATATTCAGAGCAGGAGGCCCTGTGAAATTTGTTTCACAGAAAAAGGACTCAAATACATTCAGGTTACAGGCAGTAACATTAGATGACTGAATCATTCAGCCAAATGGGCAAAGGGGATATATCTGACTGAGGCACAGTGGATATATCTGGCAAAGGCACAGACCGAGCGGCATGAATTTTTTAAAATCTTTTGCACAAAGAATATAAAAAATGTATCATGAAGGTTGAACAAGGAAGTGATAGTAGGGCTGTAAACTTTAAGATTCAAAAATGATTTAGGAATTTTGAAAATTTCTTGAGAGGAGTTGTTAACTGATTCAATTCATTCTGCAAAAGGTACACTCTAGGCAGTTTTGATTGCCTTGTGATAATGTTTTAGTGCTGTTTTATAAGATTCTTTGGTCCTCGTGTTGTATCCCACCCTCCAGAGATGCGCTAGTTTATTTACAGCTCTTCCTCAGGGCCAATAGTTCTGGAAAGAACCATGGGTCACATGGACCTCCTATTTTTTACTAAAATGGGCTCCAAACCATTAGCAACTTTCCTATTCCAAGACTTTATGGGGCATATTATCAAGCCCTTTATCGCCGCGTTAGCAGCACTTTTCTGCCACTAATGCGGCGATATTTTTATCACACTATTAACAAGCTGCAGCTAATGGGCCTTAGCGTGAGTTTATTGGCGATAGCGGCCGTTTGTTTACCTCTAAGCATGGCAACGATATATATCGCTAATGACATGCAAAGTAGGCGTCCCTGACTAAAACTCCATTGAGACAGTTGCAAACACAACTTCCCCCTATTATCAATGACCGCGAAGCGATAGGAAAATTCGCTCTAACCGCGCTTATCGCTGGAATTTAACGCCTGAAAAAAACATGCCTTAACCATCTTGTCAATGGGGGGTGGATTGTTGGGTTAAGTATACACTTGCCTATTATCAAGCTTTTCATTAGCGCTGTTAATTTAGCGCTGGAATTCTCACGCTATCGCTGGATTTCCTATCGCCTTTGGGATAGGCGTTGATAATACCGCGCTATCACGGCGAGGAAATCCAGCGATAGCCAGCGATAAAAAAAACAGCGCTAAGCGCGCTTTGCGATAAATATCGCAGATCCTTGATAATATGCCCCTATGGCTTTCAGATCTAAGTCCATATCTCCTATCAAGTGCGGTAAAAAGAGGGCTAGGACTTTTTTATTCCATTCTCAATTTTCAGAACTGCACCTGCTGCCTAATCCAGAGGTGGCACGAACAAAACCCCAGCTGTAAGGGATTACAAAATGATTAGACCAACTTACAACTAACAGGGGCTTAACCTTAGGTAGAAGATTAGAAAGGATAAGGTCTAAGGTATGCCCAGTTTAATGGGTAGCTGTTGAGATCAGACGATTCAAATTGATAAGTTTGCTAGTAGGCTCTCAGAGGTGAACAAGCTCATGGAACCCACTTCATGCAGAGGAGAGAAGACCCTGTAGGATCCCATTGCTGCAATGTCCTAGCCAGGAAGTGTTTTTTGTGAGTTCCGACTGAAAAGGATAAGGGCGCTCCCTCCCCTGTTGATATGGTCTCTAAGACTCTTTTCTAATGTTATGCACTCAAAAACTGATTTACAAAGTCAACTCCATCATTCCTGACAAGCTCTATCACCAACTCAGTCGCTCTCAACTAAAATACTCAGGGACATGGCTGTGGAGAGTTGTCAATGGATTCATTTTGTTAAATATATTTGTGAACTGTTTCCTTTCTGAATTGTGTACAGCATCAGAATACTTTAAACTTCCTGGGAATCAAATTACTTCTTTATTGTCAACTATCAACCACTCTTAACAAAGCGTGGTTTGGGATATTCTTCTTGCTTAAAGACCATATGCAATTTCCTCTAAAATATTGACCCTCGGCTATAGTCACATGTAACAAGGTAAGAAAAAAACTCTTCATCAATTGAAAAAGAACAGCGCCAGTTTGGATAGATCGTATTTTTTACAAATGCTTTTATTTAATTCCTTAATAATCTCTCAAATGTCATGCTCAATTCAAGGATCTATTCTCATAAACCTGCCTATCACTTTTAGCTATGCATATGCCCACATTGTAAGGTCCTTAAATCCACTTTCTGTGATAAGGTCTTAGTCTTGTTGTGAACTCCCAAAGTCAGACTCCATTTTGAGAATGTGAAGTTAGCCAGTCTGCCGTTAGTCTAAATTCAGTATGTCGTAATCTTTTGCAGACCTTGTAAAAGTGTCATTTCATCTAAACAATGATTTTGGTATAACAACAGGTGACACAAGTCTGCCACAAACTACGTGATATCTATGTTTCAAGGTTTCACAATAGACGTGTAAGATAAACATGTAATCTGTTTTGATGTTTTTTCATCCTTCTATTTTAGACTGGTTACATCTCGGATTACTGGAAAGTCCCCACTATATTTTGCAATGTAGACTAGAATCAGTTGTCGACCAAATATAAACCCCTTGAATGGCCTTCTGAATTGTGGAAGCTCTTCAAACCATGCTATTACTAAGAAGTCCTGCCAGAATGCCGGATTATCCACTCTTGAGCTATTGGATCTCTGACACCACCACTTCAGTACACTTCTGTACTTGCGAAGACTCTGACAGGAAGAAGGACTGCTGTGCTGCTGAAAGGACTGCCACTCTGCTGGACTGCTGTTTTGCTGTACACCTGCCTTGCTATGTTGACCTGCTGCCCTCTTGCCTGGGTGGGAGGACTATTCCTGCATCACTTATACCCAGAGTGACCCCTAGCTGGCCGGTCCTCCTGATCTGAAGTCTTAGGGGCATAAAAGACTTCCAGCTAACCTGTTTCTGCACCTAGGTTCTGCCATCTGTGAGTCTGCCCTGCCAAGTGGTGCCACTCCAGTTCTGGATCCTTGGAAGTGGGCCTAAGGTGCATCTCCAGTGGAACCGATGCTTCATCTGCAGCATGACGCATCCCCAAGCAGAACCGACGCATCTCCTCAGCTGAGTGGTGCATCTTCGAGCAAATCCGACGAAGTGGATTGGAACCATTGCAAAAGACTACTATCTCCTGAGCCTCCTGCATCTGCGACCGATGCATCACCTTTGGAACTGCTGCTAAGCGATGCTTTATCTGGTGCAAGCTCCTCGCATCCCTCTTTGATGGCAGCCTCGATGAGGACACCGATTTCTGCATTGCAACTTCACGGCTTATCCGAACCTATGCATCGCCCCCTGCGGTGCCTCGCATCCTTGACACCGGACTTTGCATCGCAAGCCCCGTCAGCAAGATCCTCAACGTCGATGCACCAACCTCACACCACAGCTTCACCACACTTCAGAACCGACGCACAACCAGGATTAAGGTACTTTGATTCAGTGGGCCTAAATGGTCCTTGTAGCCGGCTCGTACTGCATCGAGGTCAGTCTGAACTTTTGACTTCGTGCCGGCGCAACCAGAGATCCCAAATAGTGCTTTTTACTTCTAGGCACTATTTTTCCCTATAAACTTTAAAATTGAATATTTCAACTTGTACTTATTGGATTTTTGTAATTTTGGTATTTTTTATTTATTAAATCATGCTCGATTTTCTAATCTGGTGTGGAATCATTTTGGGTGGTGTTTTCACTGTTATACTGTTTGAAGTGTTCCACAATACTTCACACATTGCCTGGCTCTTCTGTGACAATCTACTAGAGGGTGAGCACAGGTCAATTTAGGGTTTGCCTTCCTCTTACCCTGACTAGGAATGTGGTTGCTGCTTGACCAGTGCTCAAACCCCAGTCAACCAACAACCACATTTCTAACAGTGGTGTTCAGTGGTGAGGATAGGACTTGTGTTTGTTGCATTGCTATACAGTGATTGGTGTACACTACTATTCCATACATAAGAACAAATTGTTTCTTTTTCAGTTCTCCTTGATTGGCCTTTTTGCTTTTCCAAATTCACTCTCCTCCTACCTGATTATCTGTGACCATACCTGCAGGACTGGAATTTGAGCTCACTAAACTGGAGAGTTACATGGTGGCTGAGCTCTTGGAGGCTGTAAGGAATGGGAACTTCCAACCAAGAAAGGTATCAGCAAGTTGGGTCTTCAGAAAGCTCTGAGGGTCATAGGCGAAGTACACCTGGTGCTGGCAGCAACAGGGGACCAGGTTGAGGAGGAGCATGTGGAGGGGCAAGGAGATAACCTGATTGCAGGTCCTCAGATGCAGCACACAGGGGAGGGGGATGTTGTACCTCCAGAATTAGAGAACCCTCCCAGAGCAGAAAGCAGTGCGTCCTCCCAAACTCTGTCCACAGATGAACTGGCAGACTGGGAAGCCGATTGGGAGTTTAGGCTGCAGATGGCCAAACTTGAGATGGAGGAGAGGAAAATCCTGTTAGCTCATGAAGTGAGTTTTAAAGAGCTGGACTTGATGAACAAACAGCTGTTAGAGTCTAGCAAGAATGGCTGGCAGCAAAACAAGTGTTCAGGGCTGAAGGAAGGTCCACATACCCACTGACTCGGTGCTTGACTTCAAGGAGGGGGAAAACATTCACTGGTGGCTTCAGGCATATGAGATAGCTATAGAGGTACACAGGATCCCTGAGGAGGATTGAGGAGCTGGCCTTTGGAGGCATATTGCTGGTGATGCTAGGGATACCCTACTTTTTAAACAACGAGGTGTTGGGCCTATATTTACGTCCAAACTAGGCCACAGTAATAATGGGAACAAGAGAAATGTTTGGACGTGCATTTAAAGTTAATACTTTTAAAAAGATAATAGCTACCTTGACAACTAAAGTAGTTATGGTGTTTCCAATCCAACTTTTCTTTATTCATTGACTTTTAAAGCACACAAGATAGACATTTAATTCATGTCTCAGAGAAGAACAATGAGTGCTGTAATTCATCAAAACAACAATAATCACAACATTTTGGACATTAAACAAATACTTAACAATTAACAAAACATGACACAACACAGTTGACCAGTCCTTAATTTGGAAAAAGAGGCCTGGACCACGCGTCACCATTACCCCGCCCGAGTTACAGATGATATCTCTCTGTTGTTTATAAAATCAATTGTATCAAACACATGGAAATAAATTTATTGTGGACAGGCCTTATATAACAGTTTTTTTGGTTAGTTGTAACCAGTTATATTTTTTGTACTGATTATAAGGTTGTTTTTTAATCCTCTTGAAATTATTTACTTCTCCCTCAATTTTCACCTACCTTTTGCACTAGCACTATCTTTGCACGCCCCTCTTGGAGCAACCTCTCCTCTTTGACTTTGATTATGAGTATGGTAGAACATCTACCATTTGTTTAATTGAATTTATAAACAATAAACCACTGTTTTTATATAGCTAAACAGATGCCTAGTTTTTGTTTATATCTGGTGCACATCTAAGTATTGTGTTGGGATTTAGAAAACCCACTTTTGCAGATTATATGCATGTAGAAAATTGTAGTTAAATCATAACTCTTCTTTTCAACTGTGTTTTGTCTGATAAAAAGGTCCGGGACCAATTGTTTTCTGTTCTATTATGTACTAGGGCCTTATAGGGGAGGTCATGCCAATTATAGGGGTACCCTTACCCATAGTGTACCCCAGTGTACGTAGATGTTTTCACTGTATTCTAGTGTGTTTTCAGCAAAGCACTGGCCTGGGGCCTGGGTAGACAGAGCCCAGGGATTATCAAAGCCAGTTACCACTAGTACCAGTCAGCAAAAAATAGGGGTGCCCAGGGCACAGCATGACTTTGCAACACAGAGCTACGCCAATACCTGGACAATTGCAGGCTCACTGACCCCAGGAGGCTTCCAAAGGAGGCAGACCTCAGGGTGAGCACCTGAGTGTCTGAGAAGGCATTGGGAAGTCATCCTAAGGAGGGTGGCATAGGTCCCCCCATCAGAGGGAGGGGAAGCTACGCAGTGATCCAGACAGGTCCCAGTATGGTGAGGGAGGAAAAGGGGCCCATGATCCTTCTAGGTGTAGGAGGGGAGTTCATGGTTGGCCAGGGTGGCTTATTTTAAGCCCCAGAACTTGGGTTGCTCCCAGAGGAAGCACAAGCAGGGGAACCTCATCTGTACCAAGAGACCATCCACTGATGGGGGTTCCTTAGTGTCAGGAGAGCTGGGTGTGGCGGCCGACACAGGCACCCTACTTTTTTTGTTTTTTGGCAGTACCACTACCCACCGGAGTGTTAAGAGACCCAGATGGAGGGGCAGGAGGTAAAAACAGTCCACAGTGGGCAAAACAGTGGGTCGGGTTACTGACTCTGAGAAGAGAGCACCCCAAGACCGACCCTAGTGAGGCCACTTCTGACCGGGGGAGCTTCATGCGCTGTCACTGGGACAGAGGGCTGGGGAGCAGCACCAGGTAGACTCTTGCATGACACAGACAGAGTTTGTCACTCTTGAGGGGGTTCCCTCCTGGTCGCCCTTGTTTGCAACGCACATGTTCAGTCTAAGGGTACAGACCCTGGGGTTGAAGGGCCAGTTTCAAGATACCACTCTTGAACTGGTGGGAGTCTAGAGTGGGAGTAGGGTGCAAAGCTACAGCCCCCTACTCCGAGACACCTCAGAGATTGAAGAAACCTCAGGAGCCCATAGGGAACTCCTTGCCAGCCCCAAGGCTGAAAGAGAGGCTTACCGAATGTCCCAGCGTAGGACCTCCACCTGGTAGTGGATGGCCTGGGGCCTGGCTCCTGAAAATGACAGCTTTCTGTGGCCTCTGTTGGTTGCTGTCTTTATGGACAGAGTTTTCCTTGGGTTGGGGGCAAAAGTCTAATCCAAGGGGTGGAATGGGCCACATCACTTTGTTGGACTTGGTGGTACTGTCTGCCTACGTGGATGCATCTGTGAGCAAATTAAGGTTAGGTACTGCACAGATGGGGTCCACAGATGAAGAGAATGGTTCCCTATGGCCAGTTCAGTAGCTCAAGAGAGTATAGACAGGGGGATCCAACTGAGTTCAGAGAGGCCTAGAACTGAAAAGAGCCCCTGCAGTAGTGGTCTATTGTCCACGTTATATCGCCTTCAGCAAGGAAGTCCATCAAGGTTTTGATTAGTCTACCCTGGCTTTAGGCTGAAGGGGGGCTGTGGTAGAAAATGGCCTTCTCTGCAGGGTCACCCTCAAACTTTTAGCCTTCTTCCTCTACTTTTTCTGACCTTGTTTTTGTTTGCCTTAGGACTCTGAGCACGTTACCACTGCTAACCAGTGCTAAAGTGCATGTGCTCTCTTCCTAAAACCTTGTAACATTGGCTCATACCCAATTGGCATATTTAAATTGCTTACTTTAAAAAATATATTTGTAGTGCTTTTTCCAAAAATAAACATATACAGACATAATAAGTGGCAGGTTTCAAGACATCATACAGTGGTTACTAGAGCAAAATGCAACCAAAACAATCAGTCAGATACAACTGGTAATGAACATCATGCACTGCCCTGTTATGCTTTTCACCCCAATAGAAGGACTCAGGTTCAGAGACCGTTCACATTAGTCCTCTAAACCCCCGCCATGGGGACCAAATTTTGTCCCATTTTTTGGGGCATCCTCTGCTGCGATAGATCGTTTCTTCCGCCAACATGCACCAGTCAATGTTATGTTTCCATTCCACCACCTGCGAGGCCTGACCTTCTCCCCATTTCCTGACTATGTTCTGTTTAGCCACCCCCTGTCCCAAGAACAACCAGAGTTTACTATACCTAGGTGGGGGATCATTTCCCTAAACATTCAACATGCAACATTTAGCTGTATCGGGTACTATGTAGCCCATTACATCTCTCATGATCTCCCTGAGTGCCATCCAATATGGCTGTAGTGTTGAGCAGCTCCACAGCACATGGTGGAAGGTACCCAACTCCCCACACCCTCTAACAAAGATGTTCATGGGGAACTTGCCCATGGAATGAAGGACCATATGGGAGTAGTAGGATCGGTGCAATATGCGCAGTTGCACTAGTCTGAACCCAGTCTAGTTGCCAATCTCCCTAAATGCTCCTGTGGTCTCTTCCAACTCTCCATCCTCTAAGTCTCCCACCTCAGATTCCCATTAAACCCTAAACTGCTGCAGGGTATCTGAGGAGTTATTGACCAGCTGTTTATATATCAGTGAGATCGCCCCCTTGCGCAGTGGCTCTGGCAGTATTCGTTCTTCCAATGGTGAGGAGTCCTCGAATATAGTGTGTTTAGCAATATGCGCTGCTAGTGTGTGTATGAGCTGAATGCATTTATATGTCTCTGAGTGCTCCAGTTTATACTGACACAGCATGTCGGTAAATGTGAGCATGTCCCCCCTCGCCAAATGGCTCCTAGTTTTGATATCCCAATAAGATCCCAATTTGAAAACCCTCGTAGCAATAGAACCCGACGTTGTACCGATAAACCTGTTACAATCTAGAAAAGAACTACAATACACAACAAAGCATTTAGTATCATGGAATGTAGCAGGACTAAAACTAAAGCTACTAGACCCGGAATGGCAGGAGTTCATGAATAAATATGATATATGCCTATGACAAGAAATCTGAGCTTTGGAACCACCACATAAGATGGGTTATAGAACGTTTAGTGCCAACGCAGTTCAATAAGTTTGGGGCCGGCCGTCAGGGGGGCTAGTGATATGGGTTAGGATCTCACTAAAGATCGAAGTTGAGGAACTAAAAATACCATCCCGAGATATCATTGGCATAAAAATAAAGAACCCTGATAGAGAGGATGTTTACTTGTTTAATGTCTATAATAGACCGAGGGCATCCAGCACTGAATCGCCAGAGATAGAACATTTGGATAATTTATTGGGCTCAATTAATCCCAATATATCGGTAATCCGAGGAGGGGATCTAAACTGTAAGTTTGAGCCAATAGTGGGCCTTGAGAACATCTTGGAAGAAGAGAACATGTCTCGAGGGATCCCGATATTAGAGGCTGGTGCCTCTGTTCCCTGCACAACCGCAGCGATACAGCTAGCTCGATTTGCGATGGGGCAAGGATTAAGGGCCTGTAATGGTAGGCTACCGTCAGATAGCCCCAGTGCATATACTTTTAAAAGAGGCACTACTAGGAGTAAAATTGATTATATATTGGTCAGTGTTAACATGTGGAGTAGTATAATAGATTTAAAGGTTGAACCAAGAGAAGATAGTGATCACCACCCACTATGCTTAACACTGAGGGGAAACGTTTTTGAGGACTAGGAACAGGGGATGGACCCCGATAGTGGGAACACACTACAACCTATTGTCAGTAATAATCGCAGAGCTTTAAAATGGACAGTTATAGTAGACAACAGCGAAATTATGACCAAGATCTATAACATTTTTTCGGACATTCTTCTGCCATATATAAAAATCACCCCAGGTAAGATACCAATCACGCAGATCTATCATACCATGGAGGAAAAACTTAAGCTACTTTTGAGCAAAAATTGCCAAAAGAAAGAGCAGCTAAATTGTATAAAAAATAACTCCTATAACCCATGGTTCACCAAGACCTGTTGAGATGCAAAAATACAATTACTAGGGGCAATCAGATCAAGCAACTCACAGAAAATAAGAGACAATAGGGCAAAGTACAAGAAAATAGTAGCACAAGCAAAGAAAGATTGGGAAGATTGTAACTGGAACGACCTAATCATGGCATCAAAAAAGAAGGCTCAGGCTGGTTTCTGAAATATACTTGCGCGGGGGAATCGAACTGGTAACCATGGCCTAGATCACTACCTGGATCCGGGTACATGGAGTAGTTATTTTTTAACCTTGTACTCTGAAGCTGTGAATCCAGTAACAAATGACATTTCTATTATGGAAATGAATTTCCTGGAAATTGATTGGCAGGCCTCAAACAGTACACCTTTTTTTACATTAGAAGACACAGAGGCTGCAATAGAAAGTATTAAGCCAGTGAAAGCACCAGGGCCTGATAAAATCCCAGGGGATCTTTTAAGGCATGATAAAGCAGTTTGGGTACCGTATGTGAATCTACTCTGCAATGCTTTGGCTATCGGGGCACCAATACCCGATTCTTGTAAGGGGGCTGAAATAGTACCTATTTTTAAGAAAGGAAACTGTCAAGACCCCGCAAACTATAGGCCAATAAGCCTAATAGATACCCTACAAAAGGTCTATGCAAAACAAATTTTGGCAACACTTAATAATTGGTTAGAGGAAAACAGTATCCTATCTCAATATCAAGCTGTATTTAGAACAAAAACCAGCACAATAGATCAGGCTTTCAGATTGTTGTATATAGCTTGGAAATACACTACTTTAAAGAGAGGGTATCTGTATATAGCTTTTATAGATTTGAAAGCAGCTTTTGATTTTATTCCTAGGAAATTGCTATGGAACTGCCTAAAAAGTCAGGGAGTTCCAGATGACCTTTTGATGCTGATTGTGAGGCTATACAAGGATAACTATGCAAAAGTCAGATGGCGACCTGGGGGGGAACTGACGGATGCAATACCGATAAATAGAGGGGTAAGGCAGGGTTGTATGTTGGCACCAACCCTGTTTTCTTTATATCTGAATAATGTTGTGCAATATCTACAGGGTTGTAACCACGACTCACCAAAATTAGGAGGGGTGCTGATGATACAATCTTGATATCTCAAACACCCAAGGGTTTACAAGCCCTTCTAGACACCTTTAATGATTTTTGTATGTCAAAGGGCCTTGAAATAAACTCAAGTAAAACTAAATACATGGCGGTCAACCCACACAAATCCTTCAAGAAAAACATTGTATTACAGAAACAAAAATTGGATTATGTGGTACATTTTAATTATCTGGGCATTACACTCGATACGAAGCTATCATGGAAAGCTCACATTCAAAAATCCAAGCTAGTCCTGATACAATCCGCCATGGCAATAGTAAAAAAACAGCAAAATATCTTATCAAAGGCAGTGTCACCAGCACTAGAAATCTATAAGTATAGGGCCCAATCTGCGGTCCTTTATGGCGCTGAGCTCTGGGGGGCGGATGGTCAGGAAGTGTTGACCAGGGAGGAGAATACATTTCTGAGAATGCTGCTAAAATTACCGACACGCACACCACTGATTCCCATTATATTTGACACAAACATTAGGCGCATTGATCATCAAGCCGCACTAAGACCAATGCTGTTCTGGGTCTGCTTATGGGCTACACCGGAACTTAAAGACTACAAAGATGGGTTAATCAAGATATTGCAACTTGATCAAAGCATTGTGCTTCCCTGGGTCCGATATATTCGAACCTGGTTTTATAAACTAGGTTTGAATAGCTATTGAGATGCTCCCGAGTCTCTTTCATGGCTATAAAAATCAGTATTAAAAAGTACATATTGGATGCATATAGGAAACAGTATACACCATTCCTCAAAGCTAGGAAGGTTGACTACGCAGTTTATATCCATCAAACCCTTGCCTGCGTTTGAGGAGTATTTAGACGAAATACAACCCCTGATGGCCAAATCCCTATATATGAAGTTCCGCTTTGATGTTCATAGAACAAAACATAACACATCAAAGTGGACGGGTAGTAAAACAGATGATAGCGATGGTTTCTGCTCCCTCTGCTCCCAAAATGCCATTGAAAACGACTCCCACATACTATTCTTTTGCCCAATTTATGCTACCTCTAGGGAAAAGTGGATCAAACCAATATGTCGGAATATGGGATTCAGGACATATTTAGAAGCTCTGAGAATTTTAAAAGCAGATACATCCCAGAAAATAGTTTTTAGTTTAAGCAGATATATATCTGCAGTAAACCTCACCCGCATGGAATTCTGATGGCTGCTTTTCTTTTTTGGGATGTATTCTCCTCCTGGACATATGTTGCTGTATTTGCACCCTAATATTTCTAGCAGTCACTACCTGTACTTCATACATCTTATTATGACTTGACATCATAGGACTACCCCTGGTTGTACAATTGTTTGACAAACACAAAAATATTTGTGTGCCCTATTCGCTAAACTAGAAGCTGACTACTGTACTAGCTGAATTGTAATTTCCTCTGTGAATATATTATGATTTGTATTTGTATAATATTTGTCAAATTGTTTTTAATGAATAATTAGTTGTAAAATGCCATCCTTTTTGCTACACAATTGGATTTTAAATTCAAAATCTAAAAATTATTTGAATTATTTATTTATTATTTTTAAATTTGTAAAATGTATATGTGTATCTTTATGGTTTCTATCTAAACCGAATAAAGATTATTGAGGAAAACCCTTGGAATTTCCCTACCTTCGATAGTATGTCACTCACCCAGAAAGGCGTCATTTCATTTGGTTTTCTCTTCCACCTCAAATAAGCAGTGGCCTCCCTCCAGGTGTAGACTATCCTTTTTGTGTGTGCCAGTAGTCGTCGCGAAGTCTTAGCCCTAAACAGTGCCCCAAGCCAGTTTCTTCTGTCTGATTGTCGGCTCGTCCCAGGGAAGAAAATGCCCAATCATTAATTACAAAAGGGGATGATGGACGGAACGTTTGAGCCAATCAAACACTCACCCCCAGTCAACTGATCTGGGTTTAATCCATCATCATTCTTTAGCTCACTCCACCACCCCAGTTCAGACATGGCCATATGCAAATCAGTCTGACCCTGTGCCTCATGGGAACAGTCCAGCCCGAACTGCCAAGCCATGTCTTCCCTGGACCGGAAACAAGCATCCTAGGACCGGTTTCTGGCATTTCAGCCGTCATCAGCCAGGCTTGCTTGAATCCAGTGGCAAAGTGAGCAAGGGACCCACGTCTGGGCATACCCCCGCCAACTTAGGGCGACCAAAGCGATACAAAAGGGGATGATGGACGGAACGTTTGAGCCAATCAAACACTCACCCCCAGTCAACTGATCTGGGTTTAATCCATCATCATTCTTTAGCTCACTCCACCACCCCAGTTCAGACATGGCCATATGCAAATCAGTCTGACCCTGTGCCTCATGGGAACAGTCCAGCCCGAACCGCCAAGCCATGTCTTCCCTGGACCGGAAATAAGCATCCTAGGACCGGTTTCTGGCATTTCAGCCGTCATCAGCCAGGCTTGCTTGAATCCAGTGGCAAAGTGAGCAAGGGACCCACGTCTGGGCATACCCCCGCCAACTTAGGGCGACCAAAGCGATACAAAAGGGGATGATGGACGGAACGTTTGAGCCAATCAAACACTCACCCCCAGTCAGACATGGCTTGGCAGTTCGGGCTGGACTGTTCCCATGAGGCACAGGGTCAGACTGATTTGCATATGGCCATGTCTGAACTGGGGTGGTGGAGATGAGCTAAAGAATGATGATGGATTAAACCCAGATCAGTTGACTGGGGGTGAGTGTTTGATTGGCTCAAGCGTTCCGTCCATCATCCCCTTTTGTATCGCTTTGGTCGCCCTAAGTTGCGAGGTATGCCCAGACGTGGGTCCCTTGCTCACTTTGCCACTGGATTCAAGCAAGCCTGGCTGATGACGGCTGAAATGCCAGAAACCGGTCCTAGGATGCTTGTTTCCGGTCCAGGGAAGACATGGCTTGGCAGTTCGGGCTGGACTGTTCCCATGAGGCACAGGGTCAGACTGATTTGCATATGGCCATGTCTGAACTGGGGTGGTGGAGTGAGCTAAAGAATGATGATGGATTAAACCCAGATCAGTTGACTGGGGGTGAGTGTTTGATTGGCTCAAACGTTCCGTCCATCATCCCCTTTTGAATCATTAATTACAGCTAGTTGCCTGGCCAGTAATATTTCTGTATATCAGGAAGGCCAATTCCACCATCATATACACCGCGCATCCATTTTTGGAGGGCTATGAGCTGCGGCCCAGTGTCCCAAAGAAGGAGTTTGAGCAAAGCCTATGTTTTGAGGAAAAACTCGCCAGAGACCCAAAAGGGAGTATTCTGAAGGGCATAAATAATTCTAGGTAGCGTCATCATTTTGAACATTGCTGCCATTCCCAATAGGGAGAATGGAAAAGCTTGCCAATGCTGTACATTGGGGGAAAGAGGTCCAATATGAGGGCTAGGTTATTGCGATAAAAGGGCTAGGGGTCTTTCGTGACATATATCCCCAAGTACTTAAACCCTTCCTCTATCATTGGCATGGGTTTGTTCTCTTGCAGGCGGGGTCTGGGGCCCGTGATCAAGTGCATGAGGGACTTACCCCAGTTTATGGTATATCCTGAATATTTGCTAAAGATTTTAATGGTCTGCATCAGTCTGGATATAGTCAGGAGGGTCAGTCACATAAATCAGAATATCATTTGAGTATAAAGAAATACTCTGCTCCCCGGTCTCCCTCCAGCTAATTCCCCATACTGACCCAAGCAGCGAGTGGCACAGGAACCAGGGTGAAGATCAATGGGGATATAGGGCAGCCCTGTCTGGTCCCATGGTGTAGTTCAAATTTACGAGATACCACTCCGTTCACTCTAACTTGGCCCATAGGGCCCTGATAGAGGAGGATTATCCATCCTTGGAAGTTGCGGCCGAAAACTAGACTCTCCAGTACCCCAAAAATGTAATCCCATTTAAGTGTGTCAATTGCCATGGTAGCATCCATTGCCAGTACCATTGTAGACACCCTGTCATCTGCCCCCCCCTGCCATCACCCCAAAAAGTAATTGGAGGTTAAGCCTTGTCCCCCTTTTCGGCATGAACCCAGATTGGTCTGGGTGTATAAGGGATGTGATTACCTGTCGGGGTTTGTTACCCAACAGTTTGATGACGATCTTGATCTCTGCGCTGAGGAGTGATATTGGTCTATAGGAGCTACATCTGTCAGGTGCTTTTCCTTCCTTGTGGATGACTACTATCATGGCTTGCCCCTGATCCTCTGGGAGTTGACCGGATGATTTGACTTCCAGCCTTATCTTTAGCAGATGGAGATCTAATTTGATTGCCAACTCCTTGTAAAGCTTGATGGGGATGCCTTTAGGCCCCATCACCTTCCCGGAGTTGAGGGAACGTAGGGCTTGGTCTATCTCACTAGGCTGGAGTTCACTTTCTAACATCTACCTATGCTCGTCTAATAGCTTAGAGATGTTAACATCACCAAGGAAGGCTTTAATATCGTGTACCACACATTGCCCCATACCGGAGTAGAAATCCTCGTAATACTCAGCGAATACCTCCCCTATATCTTCTGGGTTGGTCTTCATCTCTCCCCTGTCATTAGTTATCCTTAGGACCCAGGTGTGGTCTTGGTCGCGCCTTTCCAGCCACACCAATAATTTCCTAGCCTTACTGCCTACATCGTAGAGTCTTCTCTGGGACATTCTGTAGGACGTCCTTGCACTCTCTTCAGCTAGGTCCTTGTACTCCCTTTGTTTCAGTCTAAGGGCATGTGCAGAATCCTCTGTCTTGCTGTCAGGTGCTCTTTTTTCTAGGTCTATGGTGTCCTCCTCCAGTTGGTCAAATTTCTCCCTTGCTACTCCCCCCTGTGGTTACAGAGAATGCTTGGCCTCTGATTACAGTTTTAGAAGCTTCTCACAGTGTCAGCTCTGAGCTGACCAACCCCTCGTTTGTTCCAAAATATGCATCAGTCATTTGCCCCAGTGTCTCCAAATGTTTCTGATCTGTCAGGTGCCATGAGCATATAGGCCGCGATCCCGAGTTTCCCCCAGAGGTCTTACCACACCCAAGAGTGGCCCGAGATGCCCCTGGCTAAGTGCTTAACCTCAGCAATTCTGGCCATGTTGGAGTGCTGTGTGAATATGTGGTCAAGTTGCGAGAAACAGTTATATACACCAAACAGGAAGGTATATTGGCGTTCCTCCAGGTGTTGGGTTGCCATGTTGCCGTGAGGCCAAGAGCTGTCACAAGCTGGAAAAAGTGGTGTCCTTCCTAAACAATTGTGCCCTCAAGTGTCTGTCCATGTTGCCAGCCATAACCGTTTTATAATCGCCTCCCATAATCAAGATGACTCACAGCAGCCTTAACAAGAGGGTGCTCAACATTGGGAATGTCATCACCTATTGCCTCAGCAGAACGTATACCGAGCACATGTTTATAGTCAGGCCATACCAGGTGCCAGTTTGGGTTATATATTTACCCTGAGGATCAGTCCATGTCTTATTTGGAGTGCTATTTTTAAGTAATATCCCTAGCCCTAGGGAGTCAGATGTGAAACCCACATGGGCTGACATCTTATACCAAAATCTGTACATGAATTTACAGGAGTTGCCCAGGAGATAAGTCTCTTGAAGCAGTATGATGTCTGGGTTCTGCGGCTTAAGTTATTGCATTACTGTTCCCCTCTTCAGCCTGTTACTCAGCCCATTCACTTTCCAGGACAGTATTTTTAAAAGGCTACTAGAGAGGTGTGTCATTGATGTCTCCTGTATAAGGTGGTTGCCTTTTCTTGCCTCGTGTGTAAACTCCAGTGCCCTACCTAGGATATCTGTAAGATGAATCATACCTGCTCTTCAACATGAAAATAGAACTTTTCCCTTTAACAAACGCCCCCCCACCCTGCGCGGTGAGCCTTAAGCTGCCCACCTCCTCCCAACTTGCAGAGCGCATGTTGCCCCTCTGAATATGGTAGTAAAACTCTTAATTGAGGGAGAGTCTCGCCAACCATGCAGAGTCATGTGTGTAACTCACCCAAACCAAATGTGCGGTCTTGGTTGCCCCCGCTCAGGCGTGTGTTATAGTTCTTGGCTTGACATAAATGGGCCAGCTATTTCCCCCTTGTTGTGATAAATCACTTTACAATCCAACATCCAAACTAGTTCAGTGTTCAGTCATCATTTCTTTCAGAGCTCGACCTAGTGTGTCCCAGGTACTTACCCATATCACCTCTATTCAATGGATCATTTCAACTGCATGTTGTACTGTGCTTGTGCTCTGCAGCAATGGGAAAGCAGCTGCGTTTTCTAGTATGAGATGCTGGGCACCAACCCTCAAGCCACTCCCAGTCCTCTTCAGAGGTGACGTAGTGCCAAGTTTTGCCTTCAGCGACCACATGCAGTTTGGCTGGAAAAAGCATCAGGTACTTCAATTCTCTGGTTAGGAAAGACTTCTTGACCTCAGTGAAGCTTCGTCTCTGCTGTTGGACTTTGAGTGTGAAGTCTGGATAGATACTGACCATAGTGTTTCGAATTTCAAGTCTGATTTTTGTCGTGCCACCTGGAGTATAGCATTGCGATCTTTATGATTAAAGATACAGGAGATTATTGTTTTTAGTGATGACTCAGTTTGGGTCGAGGCATTGGTGCCCTCTGGACCAGTTCCATGGAGAAAAATGTAGAGAGTCCTCCGGGTTTTAGAATATGGAGGATAATGTGCTCCTCAAAGATGTCCACACTAGGACCCTCTGCCCGTTCAAGCACTCCCACCAAGCAGATATCGTTGCACCTGGACCTTCCCTCCATGTATTGCAGCTTTGTTCGCATCAGGACATTGTCTTTTTGCAGGCGGTCTACCTGCTGCATGATGGTGTCCGCGGAGACCCTGATTTCAGTCAGTTTAATTTTATTGTCTCTCAGACGGTTATTTGTTTTGTTTACATCAACATCTCTAGCACAAAGGAGTCAATCTTGGGTTCCTGAGTTCCTTTTAGCCCTTGGATGCCTGCCATGATTTCCTTGAGGTTCGGCTCAGGAATTGTCGCAGTTGGGTCAGTTGCTGGGTCTGTGGATGAATTCTCAGTCTCTCACAGGGAGGCTGTGGGGACTACCTTGATAAGAGCAAGTCTGGAGGTGGTTCTGCTGCTCCGCAATGGAACGCTATGCACCATTGCCTGCTGGGTGGTGATGGTATGATTTCCCCCATGGGCTTTCTTCCGATCTCGCAGCCTTTCGGTGTTTGCACCTCCACTGCCCCCACTAGTGTGGGCTCACCAAGATGTTCCTCACCTTCAGATGGGGTGGGCTTAATTGTCTAGAAGGCAGGCCCATAGAGTCATTTCCATGCCCAGTAGTATGTCCCTCTGTCTCTCTCTCCTCATTGAGGCTCATATGCTCACCCAAAAGCACGGTGCTGCAGCAGATAGAGGTGGACCTTGCCACCTCCCAATCACCTCACTCACCCAAGGGCCCACCTGTGGTCCAGGTCGTCCCAACTCTTCAGGCTTCCCGCAGGGGTTGAAGCACCTCATCAATCCCCTGCCCAGCAGTCTGTCTCTTTGACTCTCTCCCTTCTCATTGAGGCATGCAAGAGGCAGTGTGTGCTCACCCAAATGCACGGTGCTGCGGAGAGCAGAGGTGGTCTCTAGAATTCCATGTCACCCTCCAAGTGCCACACCCATCCAAGGACCCCCACCCATCCTCCAGGTCATCACCACTCTTTAGACTTTCTGTGCAGGAGAGAGGGGTTCAAAATGTTCTGTCCAATACCGCAGGAGCCAGCAGCCCTTGTGGGGCTCTCACCTGAATGTGGACTCCAGGTATGGACCAGCACCTTCTGCGGCCTCATACGCCGCTCCGAGGCGCCAACAGTCTCCGATCCCCTAAATGGTCTCCACGACCCCCCATGCAACTGGCTCTATTAAGGTGCTGTGGGGAAGGCCGCTTTCATTCTGGAGACACCTGATCCCAGCTGCTGCGCCATCAGGCTGCTAGCGGCTGGCTGCCTCTTTCACGGCTGCAGCTCTCATCTCTCGGACAGTCTACAATTCTCAAAATGGCTGCCACAGCCTCCCGGAGCACTGGGCCCAACCAAGGTGCCGCAAGCAGGGCTGCCTTTGTTCTGGGGTCACCCGGGCTCAACCGCCACCCATATCAGGTCTCTAGGGGCTGGTTGACACTTCTGCCACTCTTGTGTCTCAGACAGGAGCCCCTGTCTGGCTGAACACACTGCACAATTGCAGGGCTCTGTGCTGTCCAGGGCTCACTCACTGCCACTGTGCCTTCAGCCCGCAGTATGAGCCAGCAGCACTGATATTAGCAGCATTGACAGCCGAAGGGGGTATCACTGCAAATGTAGTCTTGTCCTATTCCTGCTGCTGGCATTTGCCAGCGGGGGCAAAGCCGGATTAACGTTGGATTATCGGCTAAAGATGTTTAGGGAGTCGGAGCTTCTCTAGAGAGCAGCTGCTACGTTTGGCTGCAAGCCACACCCCATCATTTAATTTACTTTTAAGTCCCTAGCAAGGTGCGCTACATGTGCCCGGGGCATGTAAATTAAAAGATACTAGTGGGCCTGCAGCATTACTTGTGCCACCCACTTAAGTAGCTCTCTAACCATGTCTCAGGCCTGCCACTGCAGATCCTGAGTGTGCAGTTTACACTGCCATGTCGACCTGGCAAAATTAACCCTTTTGCCAGGCGCAGACCTCTACTTTTCATACATATAAGTAACCCTAAGGTAGGCCCTGGACAATCCAGAGGGCAGTGGGCAATGTACTTAACCCCTTCGCTGCTAGGCCTTTTCCCCCCCTGTGCTAAGCCTTTTTTTGGCTATTTGGGGTAGTGCGCGCTTAGGCCCCTGTAACTTTTTGACCACATAAGGTATCCACGCCAAATTTGCGTCCTTTTTTTCTAACATCATGGGGATTGTAAAGGTACCCAGGGTTTGTGGATTCCCCTGGAGGGGACCCAGAAATTAGCCAAAATACAGCAAAAGTTTGTTTTTTGGGGGAAAAATGCGAAAAAAGGGCTACAGATGAAAGCGTCTTGTTTTTTCCCTGCAAATGGCATCAAAAAAGGGGTTGTGGTGCTGAAATCACCATCTTCCCAGCTTTCAGGGACAAGCAGACTTTTGTCAGAAAACCAACTTTTTTTACACAGTTTTGGCATTTTTCTGGGACATAGCCTATTTTTGCTATTTTTGTGCTTTCAACCTCCTTCCAGTTAATGGTAGAAATGGGTATGAAACCAATAATGGATCCTAGAAAGCCATACATTTCTGAAAAGTAGACAAAATTCTGAATTCAGCAAGGGGTCATTTGTGTAGATCCTTAAAGTTTTCCTTATAGAAACTAACAGTTAAATGAAGGAAAAATTGAAAATTAGTTGAAAAAAACAGCCTTTTGTGTCAACGTTTTCACCTGTAACTTCTTCTAATTATGACAGCTATTTGAAAGCAATATACCGTTATATCCGCTGGACCTTTCTGGTTGTGGGGATATATAGGACTTGTAGGTTCACCAAGAACCCGACGAACCCAGAGCCGATAACTTGAGCAGCATCTTGCAATGGTTTTTTATTATGTACCGGGTATATAGCAATTATTTTGGGAAAATGTATACATGGAAAAATTGTTATGAAAGACACCTATGTATTTCTGAAATGGGAACAAAATGTAGATTTTAGAAACAGTAGATATTTTCACATTTCCGGAATTGGGAGTACCCATACTAGCATGAGAATTATTGGTCATTTTTCCAAATGACTTATTTTTTACACATGTCTTTCATTTGGAAGGCAGAAATGCATCGAAAGTCAATAGGTAATAACAGTTGCTCTACAATTCTGTGTTACCCTAAGTCTCCCGATAAAAATGATACCTCACTTGTGTGGGTAGGCCTTGTGCCCACAACAGGAAATGGCTCAAAATGCAACGTGGACGTACCACATTTTCACAATGAAAAATTACCCTTTTTGCAAAGTGCCTAGCTGTAGTTTTTGAACCCTAGCTCTGCGGGCACTTAGGAAACCTAGCAAACCTATACATTTTTGAAAAGTAGACACCCAGGGAATCCAGGATGGGGTGACTTGACTGGCTCTCACCAGGTTCTGTTACCCAGAATCCCTTGCAAACCTAAAAAATTGGCAAAGAAATCACATTTTCCTCACTTTTCTGTGGTAGAAAGTTCTGGACTCTGCGTGGATCCACAAAATTCCACTCACCCCGCGTTCCCCAAGGTCTTCCAAAAAAAATGGTACCTCACTTGTGTGGGTAGGCCTAGTGCCCGCGACAGGAAGCAGCGCAAAACGCAACGTGGACGCACCACATTTTCACAGTGAAAAATGACCCTTTTTTTGCCAAGTGCCTAGCTGTAGTTTTTGAACCCTAGCTCTGCCGGCACTTAGGGAAACTTAGCAAACCTATACATTTTTGAAAAGTAGACACCCAGGGGAATCCAGGATGGGGTGACTTGACTGGCTCTCACCAGTTTCTGTTACCCAGAATCCCTTGCAAACCTAAAAAATTGGCAAAAAAAACGCATTTTCCTCACTTTTCTGTGGTGGAAAGTTCTGGAATCTGCGTAGATCCACAAAATTCCACTCACCCCGCGTTCCCCAAGGTCTTCCGAAAAAAATGGGACTTCACTTGTGTGGGTAGGCCTAGTGCCCGCGACAGGAAGCAGCGCAAAACGCGACGTGGACGCACCACATTTTCACAGTGAAAAATGACCCTTTTTTGCAAAGTGCCTAGCTGTGGTTTTGAACCCTAGCTCTGCCCGCACTTAGGAAACCTAGCAAACCTATACATTTTTGAAAAGTAGACACCCAGGGTAATCCATGATGGGGTGACTTGACTGGCTCTCACCAGGTTCTGTTACCCAGAATCCCTTGCAAACCTTAAAAATTGGCAAAAAAAACACATTTTCCTCACTTTTCTGTGGTGGAAAGTTCTGGAATCTGCGTGGATCCACAAAATTCCACCCACCCCGAGTTCCCCAAGGTCTTCTAAAAAAAATGGTACCTCACTTGTGTGGGTAGGCCTAGTGCCCGCGACAGGAAGCAGCGCAAAACGCAGCGTGGACACACCACATTTTCACAGTGAAAAATGACCCTTTTTTGCAAAGTGCCTAGCTGTCGTTTTTGAACCCTAGCTCTGCCGGCACTTTGGGAAACCTAGCAAACCTATACATTTTTGAAAAGTAGACACCCAGGGGAATCCAGGATGGGGTGACTTGACTGGCTCTCACCAGGTTCTGTTACCCAGAATCCCTTGCAAACCTTAAAATTTGGCAAAAAAAACACATTTTCCTCACTTTTCTGTGGTGGAAAGTTCTGGAATCTGCGTGGATCCACAAAATTCCACCCACCCCGCGTTCCCCAAGGTCTTCCCAAAAAATGGTACCTCACTTGTGTGGGTAGGCCTAGTGCCCGCGACAGGAAGCAGCGCAAAACGCAACGTGGACGCACCACATTTTCACAGTGAAAAATGACCCTTTTTTTGCAAAGTGCCTAGCTGTAGTTTTTGAACCCTAGCTCTGCCGGCACTTTGGGAAACCTAGCAAAACTATACATTTTTGAAAGGTAGATACCCAGGGGAATCCAGGATGGGGTGACTTGACTGGCTCTCACCAGGTTCTGTTACCCAGAATCCCTTACAAACCTAAAAATTGGCAAAAAAACCACATTTTCCTCACTTTTCTGTGGTGGAAAGTTCTGGAATCTGCGTGGATCCACAAAATTCCACCCACCCCGCGTTCCCCAAGGACTTCCCAAAAAAATGGTACCTCACTTGTGTGGGTAGGCCTAGTGCCCGCGACAGGAAGCAGCGCAAAACGCAACGTGGACACACCACATTTTCACAGTGAAAAATGACCCTTTTTTGCAAAGTGCCTAGCTGTTGTTTTTGAACCCTAGCTCTGCCGGCACTATGGGAAACCTAGCAAACCTATACATTTTTGAAAAGTAGACACCCAGGGGAATCCAGGATGGGGTGACTTGACTGGCTCTCACCAGGTTCTGTTACCCAGAATCCCTTGCAAACCTTAAAAATTGGCAAAAAAACAACATTTTCCTCACTTTTCTGTGGTGGAAAGTTCTGAAATCTGCGTGGATCCACAAAATTCTAACCACCCCGCATTCCCCAAGGTCTTCCCAAAAAAAAGGTACCTCACTTGTGTGGGTAGGCCTAGTGCCCGCGACAGGAAGCAGCGCAAAACGCAACGTGGACACACCACATTTTCACAGTGAAAAATGACCCTTTTTTTGCAAAGTGCCTAGCTGTCGTATTTGAACCCTACCTCTGCTGGCACTTAGGGAAGCCTAGCAAACCTATACATTTTTGAAAAGTAGACACTCAGCGGAATCCAGGATGGGGTGACTTGACTGGCTCTCACCAGGTTCTGTTACCCAGAATCCCTTGCAAACCTAAAAAATTGGCAAAAAAAACACATTTTCCTCACTTTTCTGTGGTGGAAAGTTCTGGAATCTGCGTGGATCCACAAAATTCCACCCACCCCGCGTTCCCCAAGGTCTTCCCAAATAAATGGTACCTCACTTGTGTGGGTAGGCCTAGTGCCCGCGACAGGAAGCAGCACATAACGCAACGTGGACACACCACATTTTCACAGTGAAAAATGACCCTTTTTTTGCAAAGTGCCTAGCTGTTGTTTTTGAACCCTAGCTCTGCCGGCACTATGGGAAACCTAGCAAACCTACACATTTTTGAAAAGTAGACACCGAAGGGAATCCAGGATGGGGTGACTTGACTGGCTCTCACCAGGTTCTGTTACCCAGAATCCCTTGCAAACCTTAAAAATTGGCAAAAAAACCACATTTTCCTCACTTTTCTGTGGTGGAAAGTTCTGGAATCTGCGTGGATCCACAAAATTCCACCCACCCCGCGTTCCCCAAGGTCTTCCGAAAACAATGGTACCTCACTTGTGTGGGTAGGCCTAGTGCCCGCGACAGGAAGCAGCGCAAAACGCAACATGGACGCACCACATTTTCACAGTGAAAAATGACCATTTTTTTGCAAAGTGCCTAGCTGTAGTTTTTGAACCCTAGCTCTGCCGGCACTTTGGGAAACCTAGCAAACCTATACATTTTTGAAAAGTAGACACCCAGGGGAATCCAGGATGGGGTGACTTGACTGGCTCTCACCAGTTTCTGTTACCCAGAATCCCTTGCAAACCTAAAAAATTGGCAAAAAAAACGCATTTTCCTCACTTTTCTGTGGTGGAAAGTTCTGGAATCTGCGTAGATCCACAAAATTCCACTCACCCCGCGTTCCCAAGGTCTTCCGAAAAAAATGGGACTTCACTTGTGTGGGTAGGCCTAGTGCCCGCGACAGGAAGCAGCGCAAAACGCGACGTGGACGCACCACATTTTCACAGTGAAAAATGACCCTTTTTTGCAAAGTGCCTAGCTGTGGTTTTGAACCCTAGCTCTGCCCGCACTTAGGAAACCTAGCAAACCTATACATTTTTGAAAAGTAGACACCCAGGGGAATCCATGATGGGGTGACTTGACTGGCTCTCACCAGGTTCTGTTACCCAGAATCCCTTGCAAACCTTAAAAATTGGCAAAAACCACATTTTCCTCACTTTTCTGTGGTGGAAAGTTCTGGAATCTGCGTGGATCCACAAAATTCCACCCACCCCGCGTTCCCCAAGGTCTTCCCAAAAAATGGTACCTCACTTGTGTGGGTAGGCCTAGTGCCCGCGACAGGAAGCAGCGCAAAACGCAACGTGGACGCACCACATTTTCACAGTGAAAAATGACCCTTTTTTGCAAAGTGCCTAGCTGTAGTTTTTGAACCCTAGATCTGCCGGAACTTTGGGAAACCTAGCAAACCTATACATTTTTGAAAAGTAGACACCCAGGGGAATCCAGGATGGGGTGACTTGACTGGCTCTCACCAGGTTCTGTTACCCAGAATCCCTTGCAAACCTAAAAATTGGCAAAAAAACCACATTTTCCTCACTTTTCTGTGGTGGAAAGTTCTGGAATCTGCGTGGATCCACAAAATTCCACCCACCCCGCGTTCCCCAAGGTCTTCCCAAAAAAATGGTACCTCACTTGTGTGGGTAGGCCTAGTGCCCGCGACAGGAAGCAGCGCAAAACGCAACGTGGACACACCACATTTTCACAGTGAAAAATGACCCTTTTTTGCAAAGTGCCTAGCTGTCGTTTTTGAACCCTAGCTCTGCCGGCACTATGGGAAACCTAGCAAACCTATACATTTTTGAAAAGTAGACACCCAGGGAATCCAGGATGGGGTGACTTGACTGGCTCTCACCAGGTTCTGTTACCCAGAATCCCTTGCAAACCTTAAAAATTGGCAAAAAAACAACATTTTCCTCACTTTTCTGTGGTGGAAAGTTCTGAAATCTGCGTGGATCCACAAAATTCCAACCACCCCGCGTTCCCCAAGGTCTTCCCAAAAAAAAGGTACCTCACTTGTGTGGGTAGGCCTAGTGCCCGCGACAGGAAGCAGCGCAAAACGCAACGTGGACACACCACATTTTCACAGTGAAAAATGACCCTTTTTTTGCAAAGTGCCTAGCTGTCGTATTTGAACCCTACCTCTGCTGGCACTTAGGGAAACCTAGCAAACCTATACATTTTTGAAAAGTAGACACTCAGCGGAATCCAGGATGGGGTGACTTGACTGGCTCTCACCAGGTTCTGTTACCCAGAATCCCTTGCAAACCTAAAAAATTGGCAAAAAAAACACATTTTCCTCACTTTTCTGTGGTGGAAAGTTCTGGAATCTGCGTGGATCCACAAAATTCCACCCACCCCGCGTTCCCCAAGGTCTTCCCAAATAAATGGTACCTCACTTGTGTGGGTAGGCCTAGTGCCCGCGACAGGAAGCAGCACAAAACGCAACGTGGACACACCACATTTTCACAGTGAAAAATGACCCTTTTTTGCAAAGTGCCTAGCTGTCGTTTTTGAACCCTAGCTCTGCCGGCACTTTGGGAAACCTAGCAAACCTATACATTTTTGAAAAGTAGACACCCAGGGGAATCCAGGATGGGGTGACTTGACTGGCTCTCACCAGGTTCTGTTACCCAGAATCCCTTGCAAACCTAAAAATTGGCAAAAAAAACACATTTTCCTCACTTTTCTGTGGTGGAAAGTTCTGAAATCTGCGTGGATCCACAAAATTCCAACCACCCCGCGTTCCCCAAGGTCTTCCCAAAAAAATGGTACCTCACTTGTGTGGGTAGGCCTAGTGCCCGCGACAGGAAACAGCGCAAAACGCAACGTGGACACACCACATTTTCACAGTGAAAAATGACCCTTTTTTTGCAAAGTGCCTAGCTGTCGTATTTGAACCCTACCTCTGCTGGCACTTAGGGAAACCTAGCAAACCTATACATTTTTGAAAAGTAGACACCCAGGGGAATCCAGGATGGGGTGACTTGACTGGCTCTCACCAGGTTCTGTTACCCAGAATCCCTTGCAAACCTAAAAATTGGCAAAAAAAACACATTTTCCTCACTTTTCTGTGGTGGAAAGTTCTGGAATCTGCGTGGATCCACAAAATTCCACCCACCCCGCGTTCCCCAAGGTCTTCCCAAATAAATGGTACCTCACTTGTGTGGGTAGGCCTAGTGCCCGCGACAGGAAGCAGCACAAAACGCAACGTGGACACACCACATTTTCACAGTGAAAAATGACCCTTTTTTTGCAAAGTGCCTAGCTGTCGTTTTTGAACCCTAGCTCTGCCGGCACTATGGGAAACCTAGCAAACCTACACATTTTTGAAAAGTAGACACCGAAGGGAATCCAGGATGGGGTGACTTGACTGGCTCTCACCAGGTTCTGTTACCCAGAATCCATTGCAAACCTAAAAAAATGGCAAAAAAACCACATTTTCCTCACTTTTCTGTGGTAGAAAGTTCTGGAATCTGTGTGGATCCACAAAATTCCACCCACCCCACGTTCCCCAAGGTCTTCCTAAAAAAATGGTACCTCACTTGTGTGGGTAGGCCTAGTGCCCGCGACAGGAAGCAGCGCAAAACGCAACATGGACGCACCACATTTTCACAGTGAAAAATGACCCTTTTTTTGCAAAGTGCCTAGCTGTAGTTTTTGAACCCTAGCTCTGCCGGCACTTTGGGAAACCTAGCAAACCTATACATTTTTGAAAAGTAGACACCCAGGGGAATCCAGGATGGGGTGACTTGACTGGCTCTCACCAGGTTCTGTTACCCAGAATCCCTTGCAAACCTAAAAAATTGGCAAAAAAACAAATTTTCCTCACTTTTGTGTGGTAGAAAGTTCTGGAATCTGCATGGATCCACAAAATTCCACCCACCCCGCGTTCCCCAAGGTCTTCCGAAAAAAATGGTACCTCACTTGTGTGGGTAGGCCTAGTGCCCGCGACAGGAAGCAGCGCAAAACGCAACGTGGACGCACCACATTTTCACAGTGAAAAATGACCCTTTTTTGCAGAGTGCCTAGCTGTAGTTTTTTAACCCTAGCTCTGCCGGCAGCTAGGAAACCTACCAAACCCACACTTTTCTGAAAAGTAGACACCCGGGGATTCCAGGAGGTATGGCTTGCGTGGATCCCCCAACGTTTTCTTACCCAGAATCCCCTGCAAACCTGACACTTTGCTGAAAAAATCCCTTTTTCACACATTTTTGTGTGGTAAAGTTGTGGCATCACCGGGCTGACACAAATTTCCTACCACCCAGCGTCCCACCAGGTTTCCCGATAAAAATGGTGCCTCACTCGGGTGGGAGGCCCAAGTACCCGCGACAGGCAAGGGCCTACAATGTATTGAGGCGACCTCAAAATGGCCTATCACAAAACGACCTGGTTTTGCAAGGGGGTCCCATGACGTTTTGGCCCGGGGCTCGGCGGCCACCTAGGGAAACCTACCAAACCCACACATTTCTGAAAAGTAGATACCCGGGGGATTCTAGGGAGGTATGGCTTGCATGGATCCCCCAACGTTTTCTTACCCAGAATCCCCTGCAAACCTGACATTTTGCTGAAAAAATCCCTTTTTTCACACATTTTTGTGTGGTAAAGTTGTGGCATCACCAGGCTGACACAAATTTCCTACCACCCAGCGTCCCCCAGGTCTCCCGATAAAAATGGTGCCTCACTCGGGTGGGAGGCCCAAGTACCCGCGACAGGCAAGGGCCCACAACGTATTGAGGCGACCTCAAAATGGCCTATCACAAAACGACCTGGTTTTGCAAGGGGGTCCCATGACGTTTTGGCCCGGGGCTCGGCGGCCACCTAGGAAACCTACCAAACCCACACATTTCTGAAAAGTAGACACCCGGGGATTCCAGGGAGGTATGGCTTGCGTGGATCCCCCAACGTTTTCTTACCCAGAATCCCCTGCAAACCTGACACTTTCCTGAAAAAATCCCTTTTTTCACACATTTTTGTGTGGTAAAGTTATGGCATCACGGGCTGACACAAATTTCCTACCACCCAGCGTCCCCCCAGGTCACCCGATAAAAATGGTGCCTCACTCGGGTGGGAGGCCCAAGTACCCGTGACAGGCAAGGGCCCACAACGTATTGAGGCGACATTAAAATTGCCTATCACAAAATGTTGTGGGCCCTTGCCTGTCGCGGGTACTTGGGCCTCCCACCCGAGTGAGGCACCATTTTTATCGGGAGACCTGGGGGAACGCTGGGTGGTAGGAAATTTGTGTGAGCCCAGTGATGCCACAACTTTACCACACAAAAATTTGTGAAAAAAGGGATTTTTTCAGCAAAATGTCAGGTTTGCAGGGGATTCTGGGTAAGAACGTTGGGGGATCCACGCAAGCTCATACCTCCCTGGAATCCCCAGGTGTCTACTTTTCAGAAATGTGTGGGTTTGGTAGGTTTACCTAGGTGGCCGCCGAGCCCGGGCCAAAACGTTATGGGACCCCCTTGCAAAACCAGGTCGTTTTGTGATAGGCCATTTTGAGGTCGCCTCAATACGTTGTGGGCCCTTGCCTGTCGCGGGTACTTGGGCCTCCCACCCGAGTGAGGCACCATTTTTATCGGGAGACCTGAGGGAACGCTGGGTGATATGAAATTTGTGTCAGCAAGGTGATGCAACAACTTTACCACACAAAAATGTGTGAAAAAAGGGATTTTTTTCAGCAAAATGTCAGGTTTGCAGGGCATTCTGGGTAAGAAAACATTGGGGGATCCACGCAAGCCATACCTCCCTGGAATCCTTCGGGTGTCTACTTTTCAGAAATGTGTGGGTTTGGTAGGTTTCCGTAGGTGGCGGCCGAGCCCCGGGCCAAAACGTCATGGGACCCCCCTTGCAAAACCAGGTCGTTTTGTGGTAGGCCATTTTGAGGTTGCCTCAATACGTTGTGGGCCCTTGCCTGTCGTGGGTACTTGGACCTCCCACCCGAGTGAGGCACCATTTTTATCGGGAGACCTGGGGGAACGCTGGGTGGTAGGAAATTTGTGTCAGCCCGGTGATGCCACAACTTTACCACACAAAAATGTGTGAAAAAAGGGATTTTTCAGCAAAATGTCAGGTTTGCAGGGGATTCTGGGTAAGTAAACGTTGGGGGATCCACGCAAGCCATACCTCCCTGGAATCCCCCGGGTGTCTACTTTTTAGAAATGTGTGGGTTTGGTAGGTTTCCCTAGGTGGCCGCCGAGCCCCGGGCCAAAACGTCATGGGACCCCCCTTGCAAAACCAGGTCGTTTTGTGATAGGCCATTTTGAGGTCACCTCAATACGTTGTGGGCCCTTGCCTGTCACGGGTACTTGGGCCTCCCACCCGAGTGAGGCACCATTTTTATCGGGAGACCTGGGGGAACACTGGGTGGTAGGAAATTTGTGTCAGCCCCGTGATGCCACAACTTTACCACACAAAAATGTGTGAAAAAAGGGATTTTTCAGCAAAATGTCAGGTTTGCAGGGGATTCTGGGTAAGAAAACGTTGTGGGATCCCATGCAAGCCATACCTCCCTGGAATCCCCCGGGTGTCTACTTTTCAGAAATGTGTGGGTTTGGTAGGTTTCCCTAGGTGGCCGCCGAGCCCCGGCCAAAACGTCATGGGACCCCCCTTGCAAAACCAGGTCGTTTTGTGATAGGCCATTTTGAGGTCGCCTCAATACGTTGTGGGCCCTTGCCTGTCGCGGGTACTTGGGCCTCCCTCCCGAGTGAGGCACCATTTTTATCGGGAGACCTAGGGGGACGCTGGGTGGTAGGAAATTTGTGTCAGCCCCGTGATGCCACAACTTTACCACACAAAAATGTGTGAAAAAAGTGATTTTTTTTCAGCAAAATGTCAGGTTTGCAGGGGTTTCTGGGTAAGAAAACGTTGGGGGATCCACGCAAGCCATACCTCCCTGGAATCCCCCGGGTGTCTACTTTTCAGAAATGTGTGGGTTTGGTAGGTTTCCCTAGGTGGCCGCCGAGCCCCGGGCCAAAACCCAGGTGACCCCCTTGCAAAACCAGGTCATTTTGAGATAATGTGTTGTTTATTTCTGCAGCGTGAAAATTTTGGCACAATATTGCAAGGAAAATGTGACAGACATTTTGAGGTTTGCAGGACATTGTGGGTACCATAACTTGTTGGGATCCACAAGAGAGATATCACCATGTACTCCCATGGGTGTTTCGTTTACGACAATATCTACCGTTGGTAGGTTATTCTTAGACGGAATGTACACCTTGGCAGACAGACTAAAAAGACAAAGATTACTGCACAGCCATCTATTCCTCAAGCACACACACATACTGGTTGGATTTGGCACGAGGGGCAAGTGATGGTTCAGTATATACAATTTTATTAACAAGAGATTTCACAAAAATGAAATGCACTGTCAATAATTGAAAGGACAAAAAACTGAACCAGTGACTCGCAGCTTGTGAGCTGTAAAGCCACGTCAAGGCCCCAACCGCTTTACAGGCCATTCACACACATTTCATACGTGATACACACAAGACCATTCACACCACCAGGCACGAAACAAACACATTACAATATTCACAAAAAGGGACAAGGTAAACCCTGCTTGAGAAAGACAAAAAAAAAATATTACTGCACAGCCATCTAATCTTCAAGCACACACACATACTGGTTGGATTTGGCACGAGGGTGAGTGATGGTTCAGTATATACAATTGTATTAACAAGTGATTTCACAAAAATGAAATGCACTGTTAATAATTGAAAGGACGAGAAACTGAACCATTGACTCACAGCTCGTGAGCTGTAAAGCCACGACAAGGCACCAACCTCTTTACAGGCCATTCATACACCTTTCATACGTGTGACACATACAAAACCATTCACACCACCAGCCACGGGCCCATCACATTACAACACTCACACCAGCAGACAGCGCCATTCAAGGGCCCATCACTTTTAAACGCCCACATTCCTAACACAGCAACCACACAAGCTGATGGATTGTGTGGAGTGTCGCTCGGCTAGCAGTGTGTGTAGTGACCAGCAGCAAGTCACTACTCACACACCGCCAGCCGAGCGCCAGTCCACGCACACCGCCAGCCAAGCGCCACTCCACGCACACCGCCAGCCAAGCGCCACTCCACCCACACCGCCAGCCAAGCACCACTCTACGCACACCACCAGCCTAGCACCACTCCACGCACACCGCCAGCCAAGCGCTACTCCACGCACACCGCCAGCCAAGAGCCACTCCACGCACACCGCCAGCCAAGCGCCACTCCACGCACACCACCAGCCAAGCGCCACTCCACGCACACCGCCAGCCAAGCGCCACTCCATGCACACCGCCAGCCAAGCGCCACTCCACGCACACCGCCAGCCAAGAGCCACTCCACGCACACCGCCAGCCAAGCACCACTCCACGCACACCGCCAGCCAAGCGCCACTCCACGCACACCGCCAGCCAAGCACCAGCCTACACACACCACCATCACATTTAGGATTTTTTATACAAAAAGAAAACACAAACAAATTGCAAATAGATACAAATCTACTAACACAAAATCAGAAACTAAATACATTGCACTAATGCCAACCTTGAAACAGAACAAAAATTCTTAAACATTACAGACCAGGCAGTTCAATTTACCACTCATGGTTGCTCCCAATAATTCTTTTGCTTGTGGTACGCTCTATAACAAGCAGGCACACACAGTCCAGGGTTAGAAGGACCCTCAGGGAAGTACATACGAGTCTCCTTCCCCGTACCTCTTCGCCAACAGACTCTACATCTCCTAGTGGGAAAGTCTTTTGAGGGTGTAGGAGGAATGTGATCAGGAAAGTGGCGATCTTTCAATCGAGCCACATCCTCCACCACTCCAACTCTAGGAACACTTGCCTGTTCCACAACAACAAGTCTGCCTATGACAGACTGCTGAAACTGAACAAAAGTCAACTTTGACGCAGGAGAACACTCCTTGAACACAACAAAAGCATTGAAAGTTGCTAAATTGAAGAGATGGATGGCCAACTTCTTATACCAAATGTAAGCCTTACGAATAGCAGTGTAAGGTTCCAACCTCTGATCTACTCTATCAACACCACCCATGTGCTTATTGTAGTCTAAAATGCACACAGGTTTGCGCACTTCAGCAATCTGACCCCAAACAGCCACAGGTGAAGTACTCTCATCATGGATGGTAGTCAACATGTACACATCCCTCCTGTCCACAAATTTCACAGCTAGTAGTTCATCACTACGCAAGGAACTGCACTGTCCCCTCTGAAGTTTTTGCAAACAAGCTCTTTTGGATAACCTTTACGGTTAGAGCGGATTGTGCCACAGGCAAAAGTGTCCACTTTGAACAATTCCATAAACAATTGCACAGCAGTGTAGAAGTTATCAAGGTACAAATGGTGGCCTCTGTTAAACAGTCCTCTAGCAATATCCCACACAATTTTCTCTGAAACTCCAAAAGTGGACGGACAACCAGGGGGGTCAATAGTGGAATCCCTACCAGTGTACACACGCAAATTAAAAACATATCCTGTCCTACTCTCAGACAACATATACAGCTTAATTCCATAGCGTGCCCTCTTGCTAGGAATGTACTGCCTAAAAACCAAACGGCCCTTGAACAGGACCAAAGACTCATCAATAGATATTTCTTTCCCTGGAGTATAGATCTCTGAAAATCGATCTACAAAGTGATCAAGAACAGGCCGAATCTTAAAAAGACGGTCACATTCAGGGTGATCTCGTGGCAACGCCAAACCATTATCAACAAAATGCAGCACCCGAAGCAAAAGTAAATACCGATCACGAGTCATAACTGTAGGAAATATGGTCGTTGCCATCAAGGGACTGGTAGACCAATATGAACCCATGGACGGCTTCCTTATCAAACCCATCAAAAAGTCAAACCCAAAAACTTCTTCATCTCTTCCAGATTTGTGGGACTCCACCGGGTAGCTCTAGAATGGGGCCTAAGTCTGGCACTGTTGTCCCTCAAAAACTGTTCAGCATACAAATTAGTCTGCTCAACAATCTCACCCAAAAATACATCATCCATAAACAACTGAAAATACTGTATAGGCAAATAATGTTCACAATCCACTCTACACCCTGCATAACCACTAAAGGCAGGCAACACCGGCTGCACCATGTTTGGATCAACCCAGAGTCCAGCACTTCCAGTAGGAAGCCTAGCAGCCCCAGGCTGCAATCCAGATGCCTCTTGCACCATCGGCACAGTAGTATACTCCTCTAAAACAGGCACTTCATCTGCACTGAGAGTACCTTCATCATCCGATGATTCCATGTGGAGAGAAAACTCACTGCCTGAATCTTCCCCTCCCTCCTCTCCCTCAGACGCACTGCCAGTCTCATAATCCTGCTCAGAGGAAGATTCAAGAAGCAAACCAACCACCTGCTGAGCAGTCATTCTACGGCTAGCCATAATGCTTACTAATAAAGGTTACTTGTCAAACAAGTCAACAACAACAAACCCTTTGTAAAAAAAGAAATAAACAAAATGTAGCTTTATCACAAAGACCTATATACTCCAACACTATACCACTCACGTGACAGAAGCAGCTAGACTCACCACCACCTACTCTGCACAGACACAGTAAGGATCAACAATATCCCACTAAAAAAGAAGAAAAAAAAATTACACATAAGACAATGCAAAACATCGCAAAGAATTTCATGCTCTGAACACTAACAAATATGCTGCCATTATGACACCACTTACAAAAAAATTAATTCATGCATGACAATAATACTCATTTGGAGTACACACAACAAAAATATTTTTCTTACCAAATAAATGCAATTACGCAAAACTGCAGAACAACCACTGCCGAAACCGCAAACAGGAATCAAAAGCTTTACACTAGAATAAAAAGGAGAAAAAAACATTACAATCACATATGCAAATAATGCACCAGTCCACACACAATCCACCAGCCAAGCTAAGGGGTAGGTGGGCCAAAGAGTATAAATAAAATATTCACCCCCGTAAACGGGGAGCAACCCTTGCCCTTTTGGCCACTCCCCAACACAAAAATTAAAAAAACCCTGGTGTCTAGTGGCTTCTGCCCTCCTTGGGGGCAGATGGGCCTAAAAACATACTGCTATTCTGCCACCCAAGGGGTCACTCTCCACAAATAAATGCCTGGTGGACTAGTGGGAAGATACCTTTATCTTCCGCACACGATCTCTCACTACTCAACTCTACTCTCAACTCTATTCACAACTGGATGTTAGCTCACCAACTCATTCTGAATCCCGCCAAAACTGAATTCCTCCTCCTCTCTACCTCTCTCTCAGCTCCTCCTGTTCAATCTTGGATGGATCAGCTGAACCTACTCAACAACATACCCATCATTGTCGACAGCGCTAAATCCCTAGGTGTCATTCTTGACAAAAGACTGAACCTAATCTCCCACATCAACTCTATTGCTAAGAACGCACGTTACCAGTTGCGCCTTCTATGGGGGATCCGTCGGTTCTTCCCGGAGAAAGACTTAAAAACCTTGGTACAATCTCTGGTTCTCTCAAGACTGGATTATTGCAATTCTCTTCTGATGGGCCTACCCAAATCCCACCTCTCCCCTCTCAAATCCATCCTCCACTCAGCAGCTCGCTTCATTTCAGGGCCTAAACAAAGTGACCACGTCACTCCTATCCTGTCCTCTCTTCGATGGCTTCCGATCGAGGCAAGATCTATTTACAAAACTGTCTGCATCACACACAAAGCCTTACACACGTCCTCCCCTCGTTACCTGGCGAATAAATTGAAATTGTCCGGTGGCTCTCGCCCTTCTCGCAATGCGGAAAAGCTTCTGCTTGAGCCCCCCCCCGTCTTCAAAAGGGAAAGATCGATGGCGCAATCCTTCTCAGGCAATGCGGTGAGAATCTGGAACTCGCTTCCCCCTTTGCTCCGTGCCACCTCCTCTACCCGGATCTTCAAAGCTGACCTCAAATCTCTTCTCTTCCAAAGACACTTTCAGAACTAATACTTTCACTCTCAGCCCCCTCTAGGAAGCTCTTCATTGTAAATTTGTACTTTTTCCTGTACATTCCTCACCCTTGCGTGCTGTGCTGGATTTGTGTACCCTTCATTTTAAGTCTCCTGTTTAATTCACGCCCTCTCTACTCCCTCAAGGAAGTTCTTCCACTATAGGAAATTCTGTACTCCATGCCTATAGAAGTGCCTTCCCAGTGTGTTCTGAGTGACTGCCACTTATTGAAGTATTATACCTCTATTTGTATTTTGAATCTCATGTATCATACACAATTGTCACTTTTTCCTCATGTAATGTAATGCTTGCTTTTGTATTATGCTCACTTGTAACCTTCTCCTCATGTAATGTTACTGTTCCTATTGTGAAGCGCTCTGACACCTTCGGGTAAAGCCTCGCGCTATATAAAAAAAACTGCCCCCCCAGGGGGGCAGAGCACCAAAAACATATGGCCCCCAAAAGGGGAGCGACCCTTGCCCAAGGGGCCGCTCCCCAAAACAGTATTTTCATTTTTTTTTTTAAATTCCCTGGTGTCTAGTGGGCCTTCCTGCTGCACGATCGCATGATCGTGCAGCAGGAATGCACAAAAGAGGCATCGAGGGAAAGGAAAGGGTTTTCCTTTCCCTCAATGCCTCTTCTGTTTGAAACCCCCCCTCCCCGGAGCCAAAACTAACCTTATTCCCCGAAGCGCTGGAAGCAAATGGCTTACAGCGCGTCGGGGAACATGAGAAACCCCCAATGACGTCAGCGCGCCTCGCGCGCTGGCGTCATTGAGGGCGGGGGAGGCAGGGGAAGCCCTTCCCGTGCCTTCCCCCAAAAAACCCAACGATCGGATTCCCACGGGGGAGCGCCAGCGCTTCCCCGTGGGTGGTCTTATGACGAGCTGGACTCGTCATGAGCACACGACCACTGTGTGCCATGACGAGTCCAGCTCGTCATAAGCATCGAAGGGGTTAAAAGGCAGGCAATGTAATTCTTAGTTTTGCATGTCCTGTTAGTGAAAAACACTCATATTCATTTTTCACTACTGCAAGGCCTATCTCTCCCATAAAATAGCCTTGGGATTACCTTATTACATTTGATAAGTGTCATTCCCGATTGTGAAGAGATAGACTTTTCAATTTTGGTGTCTCTGGAATCACAATTTAAAATCTAAACCAATGGTGAAGTCGGATTTTAAATTGCAATTCTGAAAATGCACTTTTAGAAAGTTGGCATTTTCTTACTTTGGTGCCTGCTGCCTGTCTCTGATCACATGTATGGGGTGGGTGACAGTTAGGCATTGTGTATTCCCTCTAGACAGCCTCACAATAGGAGCTTAGGTGTGACATGATAAGATATCCTGGCAGGATGGGAGAAAGAAGCTGGAGCCAGCTTCTCTTATACCTGAATAGGCTGTGTCCTGTCTGGAGCCAGGGCAGGAAGGGAGGACCTCTGTGCACTTCAAAGGCCAGTCTTTGAATTCGCCTCCGCTTCAAAGGCACAACTGGATATAAGTACTGGACTTCTGACACCACCACTTCAGTGCACTTCTGGGACACTGAAGGCTCGGCCGAGAAGAAAGACTGCTGTGCTGTTAAAAGGACTGCCACTCTGCTGAACTGCTGTTTTACTGTACTGCTGCCTTGTTGTGCTGACCTGCTGCCTGCTGTCCTCTTGCCTAAGTGAGGAGACTGGACCTGCATCACTTCAACCCACAGTGACTCCAAGGGCTAGCTAGCTGGCCTCCTGCTCTGAAGTCTCAGGGACATAAAAGACTTCCAACTAACCTACTTCTGCACCTAGACTCTGCCTTCTGTGAGTCTGCCCTGTCAAGTGGTGCCACCCCAGTCCTGGACCCTGGGAAGAGGGTCTAAGATGTATTGACAGCGCAACTGGCGCATCCTCTGCTGAGTGACGCATCCCGAGCCAAACCAACTATTCTCCTCAGTTAAACAGCGTATCTTCGAGCACAAACAATGCATCACCACTGTTGCATAGTTTGGACCCATCGCAAAAGATTTGCATTGACGGAGCCCCCCGGCATCTGGGACTGATGCATCGCCTACAGAACAACTGCTGTGCAACACTTACCCAGCGCAAGCTCCTCACATCCCTCATCGACGGCAGCCTCGACGATGATGACAGATCTCCGCATTGAAGCTTCACCGCTCACCGGAACCGATGCATCGCCACTTCTGTGCCTCGCTTCCTCGACACCGGACTTTGCGTCACAAGCCCCCAGTTGACAGGATCCTCAGCGTCGACACATCAGGACCTCGTACTGCAGCCTCGCCACACATCGGAACCCATACATCACCTTGGCTGCGTGATGCATCTTCATTGTGGATCCATGCAAGCGCCCTGCATCCAGGTAACCTTGGGCGTAAAATCGGCTCCACTCACGGAGTTTGCGGGTTTTTGGCAACTCCGCGTTCCGCGTAGAATGCAGAGTTACCAAAAACTCCGCGCTAGGCAGCGGAGCGGAGATTTTTTGTGTTTGCGCTCTCAAAATGCATTTTCGCGTGCGCGGGAGCGACTTACCGGGATGCCTGCGATCGCCGACGAGATTTCCTAACTGTTCGTGAGCGCCACGAGAATTGGTAGCCGGCCGCACGTTCCCGCGAGAGTGTCCGATCGCGAACACGTCTTTCCGGCGCGCCATCGGACTTCCGGCGGAAGTTTTGCGAAGCTCGCGATCCCGAACACGCAGAATTTGCAATCTAGAGAAGAATCTCTCTTGAGCAGCATCAAAACCTTCACGAAATGGTGATTTGGATTTAAAAAAGTCCTCAGATTGACATTTGGCTGTACTTTTTTGTGCAAGGAGTCCTTTATCTTTTTTTACTTATTTTTTAAGAGGAAGGAAGTGCCCCAGAGTCTCCAACTTCCTGTTTGTGTCCAGCTGGCTCCTCCCAGTGCTTTGTCCATCTCCTGTTCACTTTTCATTTGGATTTGGAGCTGGAAGGATCACTCTTTGTGGCTGCTGCATCATATATCATTGGATTTGAGGACTTTTGAATCTGAGATTTCACAAGTAAGTTAGAAAATTGGTGTTGTTTGTTTGATTGGTGAATGGCACCTACATTTTTTTTGTACTGTTCCTCTTTTTAAAAAATTTTTTTGTGGTGGGCGGCCTGTAGTTCAATAGGAGCCTAGTTGTTTCTTTGTAAGTAATTTTTCACCTTTTATAAAGGAAATATGTTGCACAGTTCACTGCATTTTCTCCAACTTTTGAAATTAATTAATTTGCAATATTTATTTAATTCACTAGCCCAGTAGTCTGCCAATACATAGGCCTTTCAGCCAGTAGGCCCAGAGCTACTCATGGGTGCATGAAACAACTGTTACTGTGGTGTCTGTTGAATTTAAACATAGTTTAGGTCATGGATGGCATTGGATTGAATCGCAAAATGTTTTTTTGGGGGTATTTCACTTTTTCCATGTGTGTTAAATAAATGCCTTTGTTGGATATGTGTTGTGTGGTTGTTGTGTAACTTGCAAACCTTTTTTTGCCCTGTGGATTTTCGTTTTTGCATTGTTGCATTAAAGCTGTGTTGATTAGCATGCCTCCTTTGTCTGGCCATATGGCCTGCTTGAGTTCATTGTTTTCCAGGCCTCCTGCTTGTTGTGAATGACCATGTGGCTGGTGGCCATTTTGTAGTGGTAGTTAGTGTGCTGCTTTTGCCATAGGCCTGCATGTCTTTCCTTTGTTCCTCTTGGCTTACTTCTTCTTGTTGTTGTGGCCTGGCCATGTGGCTCAGCTGTCGGCCATTTTGTGAAGGCAGCCAGTGTGCTTTTGCCATAGGCCTGCATTGTCTGTCTTCCATTTCTTGTTGTTGGAACTTGTGGTGGCCTGGCCATGTGCCTGGTGGCCATTTTGTGAAGGCATCCAGTGGGCTTTTGCCATAGGCCTGCATTGTCTGTCTTCCCTTTCTTGTTGTTGTAGCCTGGCCATGTGGCTGGCGGCCATTTTGTGAAGGCAGTGTGCTTTTGCCATAGGGCTGCATTATCTGTCTTCCCTTTCTTGTTGTTGTGGCCTGGCCATGTGGCTGGCGGCCATTTTGTGAAGGCAGTCAGTGTGCTTTTGCCATAGGCCTGCATTGTCTGTCTTCCCTTTCTTGTTGTTGTGGTGGTGGCCTGGCCATGTGGCTGGTGGCCATTTTGTGAAGGCAAGGCAGTCAGTGTGCTTTTGCCATAGGCCTGCATTGTCTGTCTTCCCTATCTTGTTGTTGTGGTGGCCTGGCCATGTGGCTGGCGGCCATTTTGTGAAGGCAGCCAGTGTGCTTCTGCATTAAGCCTGCAAGCCTTCTTTGTGGTGCCCATGCCTTGTTGTTGATTTGCATCCAATTTTTTCTTCTTTTACCAAGCAAAAAATGCAGCACAGTTCTCTAGATTTTCTAATACATTTGCAATATTATTGATTTGAATTGATTCACTATGTGGCCAAGTCTGTCAAAGGGTTTTCCAACCAATAGGCCCAGAGCTACTCATTAGGGTGCATGAAGCAACTGTTTTTGTGGTGTATGTTGAATTTAAACATCATTTAGGTCATGGATGGCATTGGATTGAATCGCAAAATGTGTTTTTTGTGGGAATTTCACTTTTTTCGTGTGTGTTAAATAAACGCCTTTGTTGGATGTGTGTGGTGTGGTTGTTGTGTAACTTGCAAACCTTCTTTTAGCCCTGTGGATTTTCGTTTTTGCATTGTTGCATTAAAGCTGTGTTGTTTAGCATGTCTCCTTTGTCTAGCCATATGGCCTGCTTGAGTTCATTGTTTTCCTGGTCTCCTGCTTGTTGTGAGTGACCATGTGGCTGGTGGCCATTTTGCGGTGGTAGTTAGTGTGCTGCTTTTGCCAGCCCATAGGCCTGCATGTCTTTCCTTTGTTCCTCTTGGCTTACTGCTTCCATCCCCATTGCCAGCTGCAGCTTCCTGAATGCTACATCCCACGTGATGCACAATGCCAAACAGGTTCCATCCATTACATTTGTATTTTTGTTTTTGTTCTTCTTCTTTCCTATCCTTCCTGAGTGTACACAGTACACCATGAAAGCCCTTGTTGTCAAAGTCTCACAAATGGCTACACTGTTGTTATGTTTTTTTAATAGCTGAGTTGATAAAATTTAATAATATTAATAATAACACTAACAAGTGTGATCACACACTAAGTTATCAATCAATCAATCAATCAATCAATCATGTCACTTATAAAGCGCACTACATACCCGCGAGGGTCTCAAGGCGCTGGGGGAAGAGGGGGGTGGTGCTGCTACTGATCGAAGAGCCAGGTCTTGAGGAGTCTTCTGAAGGCCAGTAGGTCTTGGGTCTGTCGGAGGTTGGTGGGGAGGGTGTTCCAGGTCTTGGCGGCGAGGTGGGAGAAGGATCTGCCGCCGGCGGTCGTTTTCCGGATGCGGGGAACTGTGGCGAGGGCGAGGCTGGTCGAGCGGAGCTGGCGGGTGGGGGTGTAGAAGCTGAGTCGTCTGTTGAGGTAGGCTGGTCCGGAGTTGTGGAGTGCTTTGTGTGCGTGGGTGAGGAGCTTGAAGGTTATCCTCTTGTTGACAGGGAGCCAGTGCAGGTCTCTCAGGTGGGGTGTGATGTGGCTGCGTCGGGGGATGTCGAGGATAAGACGTGCAGAGGCGTTCTGGATGCGTTGCAGCCGTCTCAGGAGCTTAGCCGTCGTTCCTGCATAGAGGGCGTTTCCGTAGTCCAGCCTGCTGGTGACGAGGGCCTGGGTGACTGTTTTTCTTGTTTCGGTGGGGATCCACTTGAAGATCCTGCGGAGCATTCGGAGGATGTTGAAGCAGGATGAGGAAACGGCGTTGACCTGCTTAGTCATGGAGAGGGTGGGGTCGAGGATGACCCCTAGGTTGCGTACGTGGTCGGTGGGTGGCGGGGCTGTTCCCAGTGATGTTGGCCACCAGGAGTCGTCCCAGGCTGAAGGGTTGGAACCAAGGATGAGGACCTCCGTCTTGTCCGAGTTCAGCTTCAGGAGGCTGGTCCTCATCCATTCGGCGACGGCCTTCATTCCTTCATGGAGGTGGGCTTTGGCAGTGTGAGGGTCTTTGGTGAGGGAGAGGATCAGCTGGGTGTCGTCGGCGTAGGAGATGATGTTGAGGTTGTGCTGTCGGGCGACGTGGGCGAGGGGTGCCATGTAGATGTTGAACAGCGTTGGGCTGAGGGAGGAGCCTTGGGGTACGCCGCAGATGATCTTGGTGGCCTTGGATCGGAAGGGGGCGAGGCGGACGCTTTGTGTTCTGCCGGAAAGGAAGGATGTGGTCCAGTCCAGGGCCTTCTCTTGGATTGGATGATGATGGATTAAACCCAGATCAGTTGACTGGGGGTGAGTGTTTGATTGGCTCAAACGTTCCGTCCATCATCCCCTTTTGTATCGCTTTGGTCGCCCTAAGTTGGCGGGGGTATGCCCAGACGTGGGTCCCTTGCTCACTTTGCCACTGGATTCAAGCAAGCCTGGCTGATGACGGCTGGAATGCCAGAAACCGGTCCTAGGATGCTTGTTTCTGGTCCAGGGAAGACATGGCTTGGCAGTTCGGGCTGGACTGTTCCCATGAGGCACAGGGTCAGACTGATTTGCATATGGCCATGTCTGAACTGGGGTGGTGGAGTGAGCTAAAGAATGATGATGGATTAAACCCAGATCAGTTGACTGGGGGTGAGTGTTTGATTGGCTCAAACGTTCCGTCCATCATCCCCTTTTGTATCGCTTTGGTCGCCCTAAGTTGGCGGGGGTATGCCCAGACGTGGGTCCCTTGCTCACTTTGCCACTGGATTCAAGCAAGCCTGGCTGATGACGGCTGGAATGCCAGAAACCGGTCCTAGGATGCTTGTTTCTGGTCCAGGGAAGACATGGCTTGGCAGTTCGGGCTGGACTGTTCCCATGAGGCACAGGGTCAGACTGATTTGCATATGGCCATGTCTGAACTGGGGTGGTGGAGTGAGCTAAAGAATGATGATGGATTAAACCCAGATCAGTTGACTGGGGGTGAGTGTTTGATTGGCTCAAACGTTCCGTCCATCATCCCCTTTTGTATCGCTTTGGTCGCCCTAAGTTGGCGGGGGTATGCCCAGGCGTGGGTCCCTAGCTCACTTTGCCACTGGATTCAAGCAAGCCTGGCTGATGACGGCTGGAATGCCAGAAAACCGGTCCTAGGATGCTTGTTTCTGGTCCAGGGAAGACATGGCTTGGCAGTTCGGGCTGGACTGTTCCCACGAGGCACAGGGTCAGACTGATTTGCATATGGCCATGTCTGAACTGGGGTGGTGGAGTGAGCTAAAGAATGATGATGGATTAAACCCAGATCAGTTGACTGGGGGTGAGTGTTTGATTGGCTCAAACGTTCCGTCCATCATCCCCTTTTGTATCGCTTTGGTCGCCCTAAGTTGGCGGGGGTATGCCCAGACGTGGGTCCCTTGCTCACTTTGCCACTGGATTCAAGCAAGCCTGGCTGATGACGGCTGGAATGCCAGAAACTGGTCCTAGGATGCTTGTTTCTGGTCCAGGGAAGACATGGCTTGGCAGTTCGGGCTGGACTGTTCCCATGAGGCACAGGGTCAGACTGATTTGCATATGGCCATGTCTGAACTGGGGTGGTGGAGTGAGCTAAAAAATGATGATGGATTAAACCCAGATCAGTTGACTGGGGGTGAGTGTTTGATTGGCTCAAGCGTTCCGTCCATCATCCCCTTTTGTATCGCTTTGGTCGCCCTAAGTTGGTGGGGGTATGCCCAGACGTGGGTCCCTTGCTCACTTTGCCACTGGATTCAAGCAAGCCTGGCTGATGACGGCTGGAATGCCAGAAACCGGTCCTAGGATGCTTGTTTCTGGTCCAGGGAAGACATGGCTTGGCAGTTCGGGCTGGACTGTTCCCATGAGGCACAGGGTCAGACTGATTTGCATATGGCCATTTCTGAACTGGGGTGGTGGAGTGAGCTAAAGAATGATGATGGATTAAACCCAGATCATTTGACTGGGGGTGAGTGTTTGATTGGCTCAAACGTTCCGTCCATCATCCCCCTTTGTATCGCTTTGGTCGCCCTAAGTTGGCGGGGGTATGCCCAGACGTGGGTCCCTTGCTCACTTTGCCACTGGATTCAAGCAAGCCTGGCTGATGATGGCTGGAATGCCAGAAACCGGTCCTAGGATGCTTGTTTCTGGTCCAGGGAAGACATGGCTTGGCAGTTCGGGCTGGACTGTTCCCATGAGGCACAAGGTCAGACTGATTTGCATATGGCCATGTCTGAACTGGGGTGGTGGAGTGAGCTAAAGAATGATGATGGATTAAACCCAGATCAGTTGACTGGGGGTGAGTGTTTGATTGGCTCAAACGTTCCGTCCATCATCCCCTTTTGTATCGCTTTGGTCGCCCTAAGTTGGCGGGGGTATGCCCAGACGTGGGTCCCTTGCTCACTTTGCCACTGGATTCAAGCAAGCCTGGCTGATGACGGCTGGAATGCCAGAAACCGGTCCTAGGATGCTTGTTTCTGGTCCAGGGAAGACATGGCTTGGCAGTTCGGGCTGGACTGTTCCCATGAGGCACAGGGTCAGACTGATTTGCATATGGCCATGTCTGAACTGGGGTGGTGGAGTGAGCTAAAGAATGATGATGGATTAAACCCAGATCAGTTGACTGGGGGTGAGTGTTTGATTGGCTCAAACGTTCCGTCCATCATCCCCTTTTGTATCGCTTTGGTCGCCCTAAGTTGGCGGGGGTATGCCCAGACGTGGGTCCCTTGCTCACTTTGCCACTGGATTCAAGCAAGCCTGGCTGTTGACGGCTGGATTGCCAGAAACCGGTCCTAGGATGCTTGTTTCTGGTCCAGGGAAGACATGGCTTGGCAGTTCGGGCTGGACTGTTCCCATGAGGCACAGGGTCAGACTGATTTGCATATGGCCATGTCTGAACTGGGGTGGTGGAGTGAGCTAAAGAATGATGATGGATTAAACCCAGATCAGTTGACTGGGGGTGAGTGTTTGATTGGCTCAAGCGTTCCGTCCATCATCCCCTTTTGTATCGCTTTGGTCGCCCTAAGTTGGCGGGGGTATGCCCAGACGTGGGTCCCTTGCTCACTTTGCCACTGGATTCAAGCAAGCCTGGCTGATGACGGCTGGAATGCCAGAAAACCGGTCCTAGGATGCTTGTTTCTGGTCCAGGGAAGACATGGCTTGGCAGTTCGGGCTGGACTGTTCCCATGAGGCACAGGGGTCAGACTGATTTGCATATGGCCATGTCTGAACTGGGGTGGTGGAGTGAGCTAAAGAATGATGATGGATTAAACCCAGATCAGTTGACTGGGGGTGAGTGTTTGATTGGCTCAAACGTTCCGTCCATCATCCCCTTTTGTTTCTCTTGGATCCCGGCGTCGTGAAGGCGTGTTCGTAGTGTGTGGTGGCAGACCGTGTCGAAGGCGGCTGATAGGTCCAGGAGGATGAGGGCTGCTGTTTCTCCGTTGTCTAGCAGGGTCCTGATGTCATCGGTGGCGGCGATGAGGGCGGTTTCGGTGCTGTGGTTGCTGCGGAAGCCGGACTGGGAAGGGTCCAGGATGTTGTTCTCCTCGAGGTAGCGGGTCAGTTGTTTGTTGACGATTTTCTCGGTGACCTTCGCGTGGAACGGGAGCAGAGAGATGGGTCGGAAGTTCTTGAGGTCCTTGGGGTCTGCCTTGGGTTTCTTGAGTAAGGCGGTGATCTCGGCGTGCTTCCAGCCTTCCGGGAAGGTTGCTGTCTCGAAGGAGATGTTGATTATTTTCCGGAGATGGGGCGCGATGGCTGTACTGGCTTTGTTGAAGATGTGGTGAGGGCACGGGTCTAGCGGTGAACCGGAGTGGATGGTGTTCATGATTTCGCTGGTGTCCTCGTCGTTGATGTTGGTCCAGGAGAGCAGGCGGTTTGTGGTTGTGGGGGCAGTGGTCTCGGTGGTTGCCGGGGCGGTCGTGGTGTTGAAGCTGTCGTGGATGTCGGCGATTTTGCGGTGGAAGAAGGTGGCCAGTGAGTCGCACAGGTCTCGCGACGGCTGGATGTCGTTGGTGTTGGAGCTGGGGTTGGAGAGTTCCTTCACGATGTTGAAGAGCTATTTGCTGTTGTGTGCGTTGTTGTCTAGGCGGTCTTTGAGTGAGGCCCTTTTGGCGGATCTGATGAGGTGATGGTGACTGCGGGTGGCGCTCTTGTGGGCGGCGTAGCTGTCCGCTGTCCGTTCGTGGAGCCAGATCTTCTCCAGTTTTCGGCATGTTCGTTTGGAGGCCTGGAGGTCTTCGGTGAACCAGGTGGCTTTCTTGCTGGTGTGGCTGTTGGGCGGATTCTTGAGCGGGGCGAGGTGTTGGCGCAGTCGTCGATCCACTGTCTGAGGTTGCGGGCGGAGGTGTCAGGGTCGGAGGGTTCGGCGGGTGGGCTCAGGGCGAGGGTTGTGGTTAGCTGGTCTTCCGTGACTCTGCTCCAGCAGCGGCGAGGCATTTGTTCGGTGCGGTGGTGCGTGGTGGGCTTCCTGTAGGTGAAGTGGATGCAGTGGTGGTCAGTCCAGTGGGGTTCGGAGGTGTGGTTGAAGGAGACGTGTGGGCTTGCGGAAAAGATGGAGTCGAGCGTGTGGCCGGCGGCGTGGGTGGGTGTAGTCACGAGCTGTCTGAGTCCGAGGGTGGCGAGGTTGTCGATCAGGGTGGTGGAGTTGGTGTCCTTGTTGTTCTCGAGGTGGAAGTTCAGGTCCCCGAGGAGGATGTAGTCCGTGGAGGCGATGGCGTGTGTGCTGACGAAGTCAGCGATGGAATCGCTGAACTGTGGTCGGGGTCCGGGGGTCTGTAGATGAGGGTTCCTCTGAGGGTGGTGTTGGGATCGGTGTGGATCTGGAAGTGCATGTGTTCGGCGGTGCTGAGGGTGTCGTCGGTGATGGTTGAGACTCTGAGGGTGTTCCTGTGGACGATGGCGATGCCTCCTCCGACTCCGTTGGTGCGGTCCCTGCGGGTGATCTTGTATCCGTCCGGGATGGCAATGGCGATGTCGGGGGCTGAAGCGGGATTCAGCCAGGTCTCCGTCAGGAATGCGACGTCTGGGGAGGTTGAGTCGAGAAGGTCCCAGAGTTCGATGGCGTGTTTGCGGGCGGAGCGGGTGTTGAGGAGGATGCATCTGAGGTAGTTGGGTTCTTTCCTGGGCGGTGGTTTGGCGGGGCGGGTGCTGGCGAAGCTGCAGTTCCGACAGGTGAAGGGCCCTTGGGTGCGCTTCGGGGTGGCCTGGTAGCAGGCGTGATCTTTTCCGGGGGTTGAGTGCGTGGAGGGTGCTGGCGTCGTATCGGCGTCTGTTGATGTGGCGGGTGCGGGGATGCCCGGACCAGGGGTCTGGCGCTGGGCGCGGTCACGGCGCGGACGGGCGCAGACGGGCTTGCTTTCGGCGCGCCAGCGGCGCGCCCGCTGCGCACGTCCGCTGCGCGGCCGCACAGCGGCCGCCATAAATGGGGAGGTGGGAGGGAGGAGCAGGGAATGGGGCAGCGAATGGGCAGTGAGGGGGCGGGGCTGCAGGGGCGCAGCGGCGGGAAACAGGCACAGAAGGGAAAACGAGCACAATCAGGGCATCAAGGGGGCACAGAAAGGAAAAAAAACGAGCACAATGAGGGGCAGCAAGGGGGCACAGAAAGGAAAAAACTAGCACAATGAGGGGCAGCAAGGGGGCACAGAAAGGAAAAAAGTAGCACAATGAGGGGCAGCAAGGGGGCACAGAAAGGAAAAACGAGCACAATCAGGGGCAGCAAGGGGGGCACAGAAAGGAAAAAACGAGCACAATCAGGGGCAGCAAGGGGGCACAGAAAGGAAAACGAGCACAATCAGGGGCAGCAAGGGGGGCACAGAAAGGAAAAACGAGCACAATCAGGGGCAGCAAGGGGGGCACAGAAAGGAAAAAACGAGGCACAATCAGGGGCAGCAAGGGGGCACAGAAAGGAAAAACGAGCACAATCAGGGGCAGCAGCAGGGCACACAGACGGAGCTGTGTGGTGGGGGAGCGACCTACCAGTCAAGGTCAGGGGTCGCTCTCTTCACCACGCAGCGGCCGCCATAAATGGGGAGGTGGGAGGGAGGAGCAGGGAATGGGGCAGCGAATGGGCAGTGAGGGGCGGGGCCGCAGGGGCGCAGCGGCGGGAAACAGGCACAGAAGGGAAAACGAGCACAATCAGGGCATCAAGGGGGCACAGAAAGGAAAAACTAGCACAATGAGGGGCAGCAAGGGGGCACAGAAAGGAAAAAACGAGCACAATCAGGGGCAGCAAGGGGGCACAGAAAGGGAAAAAAACGAGCACAATCAGGGGCAGCAAGGGGGCACAGAAAGGAAAAAACTAGCACAATGAGGGGCAGCAAGGGGGCACAGAAAGGAAAAACGAGCACAATCAGGGGCAGCAAGGGGGCACAGAAAGGAAAAAGCGAGCACAATCAGGGGCAGCAAGGGGGCACAGAAAGGAAAAGCGAGCACAATCAGGGGCAGCAAGAGGGGCACAGAAGGAAAAAACGAGCACAATCAGGGGCAGCAAGGGGGGCACAGAAAGGAAAAAACGAGCACAATCAGGGGCAGCAAGGGGGCACAGAAAGGAAAAACGAGCACAATCAGGGGCAGCAGCAGGGCACACAGACGGAGCTGTGTGGTGGGGGAGCGACCTACCAGTCAAGGTCAGGGGTCGCTCTCTTCACCACGCAGCGGCCGCCATAAATGGGGAGGTGGGAGGGAGGAGCAGGGAATGGGGCAGTGAATGGGCAGTGAGGGGGCGGGGCCGCAGGGCGCAGCGGCGGGAAACAGGCACAGAAGGGAAACACGAGCACAATCAGGGCATCAAGGGGGCACAGTAGTAATTGAACCACAACAAGAAATGCCACGTTTCACTGATGTTCTTCTTGCTTCTTTGCTTTTAGGTGCACAAAAGAGGAGGAGGCGTCATCACCTATTGCACTGCCAGACAGAAGTCCTGCTGCGCACGACGTCACATGACGTGTGACCACAGATATCTCTTCAACTAGTGCGACTGCGTGCTGCTGACATCTGAAGAAGATGGCCCCAAAGAAAGGTACCAGGTCCTCCAGTACCAAGAAAGTTGCCAGTGAGAAGAAGGAACTGCCAATTACCAAGACTGGTGTGCCGCCCAAGATCTTTTTTGGGAAACAAAAAATTGCGCCTGCAGCAGCGGTGTCCAGGGAGCAAGCTGAGAGCAGCACCCCCGCATCAGTGGACCCACTCCACCAACCTAGGCCCAAGCCTGTGTCTGGCACAGAGGCAGCCAGTCTAATCACGACAACGCCAACGAGCAGTGATGTTGAAATTGACTTATCGTTATCGCAAAAGTAGTACCCAATCAATGCAGGAAACTCAGATAAGTGGACAACAACAGCCGCAACCACCGCCCACAATAGTAGTTGTTCCTCCTGAAGTAGGAGCAGTTCAGGAAATCGAGCTTCCTGCAGAGGAAGAAGAGCAAGCCACTCTTTCAGAAGATCCATTGTCTTCCAGATCCCCAGCAAGGAAAAGGAGGGTTAGTCCATCTAGTTCTTCTGCAAGCCCCCCTTCTGATGATCAAGACGCCACTTGGATCCCACCATCTCAGTCTGAGAGTGAGACACGCCACGAGACAAGACTAGGGAAAAGGAAGGTTCCATAAAGCCTTAGAGTTATGGAGGTAGATGTAGAGGAGGAGGATGATGTTGATGACGAGCCAGTTATCATGGACATTAGTCCCGCCCCAGTGGAGACCGACATTACCCCATCTCAAATTGCTTTGAGGGATGTGGCATGGATACCACCAACACAGATAACATCAACACCCCCTCCAGCTTCCATATTTGCATTTTCAAAGGCCCGGCAGCGATCTACATCCAGCACAACCATCGCAGTTGAAGTAGGTACTGCAGAGAGTCAAACTCCACACCCACCTACCAGTTCATCCAGCATTGGAAGTGGCACCAGCAGCTCCAGAAAGTTCAGCTCCCCAGTTTGGGACTTCTTTTCGGCTAGCAGGAAGGAGGTGAACATTGCGATATGCTGAATTTGTGGACAAGTTGTTAGTCGGGGTAAGCTTGGTACAAACTATGGTACCGGAGGCCAAACAACCCATCTGAAAAAACACCACATGATCCAGTGGGAGGCGCACCTTAGCGACCAAAAAACTGCACCCATTGTTGTTGGTGGGGATGAAGGAGTAGAAGATCCGATCACAGTGGAAGGTGAACAAGAGGGAGACATTTTCTCTGGTACACAAAGTAGCCCTGTCCCCAGCAGTCCAGTGGTACCGGCCAGATCCGCATCAGCAACATCGCAGTGGCACAAGAGTAAGAATCAGGCTGAGACACCAAGGGGTCCCAGGCAAGAGAGTACTGCAACGAAACATGTGTTGAGCCTAACAACATCTGGCATCAAGAAGATGTCACCTGCATCAGTGGCACCAGAAAAGAAAAAAATCCAGGCTACCATTGTCAGCATGTTTAGGTCGGAGGGGCAGTACGAACGCAACCACCCAATGGCACGTTTGTACAATGCGAAGCTGGCTAAAATGTTAGCGCTGTACCTTCTCCCTTTTTCTTTTGCGGAAGGGGTGGGTTTTCTTGAATTTGTGACAACCATCTGCCCAAAATGGAAGGTTCTCAGCAGGTCCTATTTTGCCAGAGTTGATGTTCCAGCACTACATCACGACGTCCTGGAATTGCTTGGACAAGGTTTGCAGCAGAGTGCTGTTCACACTATCCACCTGACAACAGACATGTGGACCAGTTGCCAAGCCACTGATTACATGTGCATCACTGCACACTGGATCTCTTTTGTGGGGGTTCGAGAAAAGATATCTGCAGTTGTTGACACTGCTGAGATTTTTAATGCCACTCGGAAACATGAAACTGTAGGCATATTCGCCATGGAGAAATCTCATACTGCTGCAAACATTTTGGAAGAGTTTAACAGCAAGGTCTTTGAATGGCTGCACCCAAGAGGGCTTAACATTGGTTTTGTTGCCACAGACAATGACAGTAATATAGTTAGGGCCATGTACGATGGTGGCTATTTCAGGGTCCTTTGTTTGGCACACTGCATTAATATTATTGTTCAAGACTTTCTGAAAAAGGAAGACCGAGTCAGCAATTTACTGACCACCTGCAGAAGATTCTGCACACATTCCAGCCATTCTTTTAAAGCCCGGAAGCAGCTGAGGATCATTCAGTGTGAGCATAGAGTGCCAGTTAAAGCACTCATCGAGGAGGTACCAACACGTTGGAACTCAACTTATTACATGCTTGAACATCTGTTTGAGCAGTACAGACCAATCAATGAATACGTCATGCAAAGAGGGGATGCTACTGTGAAAGGCATGACCATTGAGATGGACCAATGGGGCCTAGTTAAATGCCTGACAGAGATGCTACTTCCTTTCGAGCTCTTCACACGTGAAATCAGCAAGGAAGACTGTACTATGGGCCAAGCTATCCCATTGTTGCACGTGCTACAGGAACAGCTGAAGGGGGTGTCTGCAATGTACGCAGGTGTGGTGGAAAAAAAAGAAGCATATGAGTTGGTGGAGAGCTTAACCCTTTGCTTATCTGAAAATACAAGGGTGCAAAGAGACATTGTGTCATCCAACCATTACATTTCTGCCACAATTCTGGATCCACAGTACAAATCAGTACTGAACACTAACACATTGATTCCTTTTTCAGAAGTGGATGTTGCCAAGTACAAAACTTGGATAGCTGCGGAAGCTAGTCGCTTAGAAAAAGAATGGCTGGGAATTAGAGGCCCGCTACTCCAGCCCACAACAAGTACTGCAGGTCAGCCGGCGTCAAGTTCAACTTCAGAGCCTGAGGACAGTGGGTTGGCTCACAGCAGTCAAAACCACCAACAACACCAAGAACAACATCAACAACAGCAAAAACAGGATCATCAGCCCCAGTAAAATCGGCACAGGAATGGTATGGACGGCAAGGGCTTGTTAGGTCTAGTGCTGAGGCAAAGGCAAAAGAGGCAGAGCAAAGCGGAGCACCCCTGAGCATTGAGCGGATGATCCAGGCCTATCTGGATGACCCAACAGAGGTCTACATTGATCAAAACCCATTGTTGTATAGGTTTTGGAAAAGGGGCCAATGGCCAGTGCTCAGCAGGCTGGCGATAAACTATCTGGCTTGCCCTATTGCAAGTGTCTCTTCTGAGCGTGTTTTCAGTGCTGCTGGTGCCGTTGTAACAGTGAAAAGGACCAGTCTCTCGCCCCAAAACGTGGAGAGGTTAACTATGATCAAAATAAATCAGCACTTTATACAACCGGATTACACCATGCCTGAAGTAGCACTGCAGGAAGATGATGACAGCGACTTAGGTCATGGATGTAGTGTGTTAGATGACCTACTTCTGGGTGAACCACCAGAGTTTGAGGACGAGCTCTACTTCCCTGACAACTAGGCTTTTAACTTGTTACTTTTTCTTTCTTCCTTATTTACTTTTATTATTTGTGTGTGTCTCTGTCTTTCTGGTTCGAATCACAACAAATCTATCACCACCGTCTTACTCTTTTACTGCCGGATTGGAGTTGCAACTGTGTGCAGGCATTAAAGAAGTAAGTCCACTCCTCCGAGTCCTGCTCCAGTTCACTCCTCCAGTCCTGACTCGCCCTAAATCAATTTCCCTCAAGCCAAACATTGGATGGAGAATAGTATAAGAAATGTGTGCCTGCCTCGTCGAGTCCCTCCAAAGAACATGACTAATTGACTATAGCTATCCTCCTTTCCGAGCCGAGAGGGACTGCCCCTTAAGAACAGGTAATGATGATGGCATGCATTGGACGCTGACTCTGAGTGATTGGTGTTTCTGTTGTTGTTGTTGTGTATGAAGTGTACTAGTATTTAATATATTCTACACACAAAAACGTGACTCAAGTAAATGTTTCCTTTCTCGTTGTTTAATAACAAAATTGTACTTCTACTGCAGGCCTATCCATTGCATTTTTGAATATGGAATCTGGACTCACTCGGTACACTACAGAGTTGAACACCATGATGACCATACTATACTCATCGCAGTCAGTCAGTAGGATCGGAGATGATTGATGGAATAACTTGGGCATTTCATGAAGTGGCCTAAAAGGTAAACAAGTCAACAACAACCACAGCAGACCTCCATGTCTGTGTAGTGGTGGAGGCGAGTGTAGTGGTATGACTGACAGCGGTGCATTGATTTAGTTACTTAGTTTGGAAAATGCTATGTTGCTGTATATGTGTGCTCTGTCTGGCTCAAAATCTAAGCTAAGTGGAGGTTGGGTGGGCACCGCGGGCCTGCTCTGTCCTGCTGTTGTTGTAGGTTTATGCTGGAAACAGAGTAGACATGATTTAACCATGCCGCCTCTGAAAGTGTTCTTGTTGCACTCCTCCGTAATTTATGCATTTTAACTTTACTTTTCGCCTTGATTTTTCAATATCCCTTTTGTTTTTCCATCTATACTTACAGGCCGGCCTTTACCCTGTGCTATACTGGGAAAAACAACTCACACTTACCTTACCAATCCGCATCCGCCAGGCAGGCAGTGGCACCCAAGACTGACTAACGGAGCGTCCATGGAAGGAAAGACCAAGAGGAATGCCGAGACGCAACTCCCCAATTTGACCATAACATAGCAACTTAGTATCATTCATCATCTTTTAATTAATTTGATTCATTTTTTCTCTTCAATCATTACCACTGTGTGTGTTGTTGTTTATTATGTAGGCTCTTTGCTAAATTTGACCCCTACAGCTATTTTTTAATTTTCTTAGCTAGCTTTAAAAGGAAGCCCGGCACAACAGAACATATAATGTATGTAATTTGGGTCTCTCTACAGGGCTGCCCTGTACTACCAGTCTAGTACTACTTATCATTAACCATCAAGTCATCATCATGCATGCATTTCCTTTTTCTCCCTTAACATATTTATGATGGTCGTCTGCCAAGATTGTGTGTTGTCCATGTGTAGTGTTTGTCTTTGTCAAACCTTTCCCTCAAATACCCCTTCCCAACCATTCATCAAACCCTAACTCTCTTCCCCCGGGCTGTGTGATTTATATTGAGGTGTGACTAAATTAAATTTACACCAATAATTGATCACACGCTTGCTGGGGCGGATGTGGTGAAAGCAACACTAACTCACGGCAGGGCGAGGATCTTCTTCTGCTCTAAGTATATATATATATCGGCCACACTGGCGGCAAAAGATTAGATTGCCCATTGCCCACCCATGCTCAGTAGTATTCACTATTCTCTTTTTTTTCAGAGGAACAAAATTATTAACCCATTATTAATTATTAATTGCCAGTATCGATTTATCATCCTTCCAGCACTAAAGGTTACGCTTGTCCACTTCATAGGTCAAGTCAACTTCAGTTTGTTGTAACTTGTACTAGGCTATCCCTGTTTTTTTTTACTTTAGCATTGCTTATCAATATCATTCATCATCACTTTCTTCTTGTTTGGCAGTCTTCTTCTTGTGTACTTACTACTTACTGTACTTCTACTAAGTACTCATTCCCTAGTCTCCCTCAGGTCACTGACTGTCTCATTTTCTTTTTTTGCAAATGCAAATGCAACTGTCTACTACTGCTACCACCACCCACCATGGCACCTTAGGATAGGAAACCAAACCATCACCATGCAGCCATCGCTTCGCCTAAACATCAATCACAGGTAAGAGAAGAAGTGTGGGGGAGTCAATAATGTATATACTATGGAAATTAATTAATTCTTTCACACACCCACATCCGTCTGAGTACATAGTGTATAAGGGGTTTTAATTGCAGAATGCATAGACTCGGAGGAGAGACTGACAGTAGTAGGACAAGTGAGGGTACTGCATCTATCTGTCGGTGTGTTACACTATTGGCAGATTTCAAAAACTGGCTGCGGCCCTGCAGCAAAAGAAGAAACAAACAAGGTGACGTAAAAGAGTAACCCCCCCAGAAAAGATTTGCATCATATGTATTGGAAAACTATAAATAATGTATTACCCTAACAAATATAAACTAGAAGAAAAACCCACAACACCTGACCCACCCCGCTCCCTAACCCCAACCAATGTCCAGTAAATTAAATAAATGTCCATCCACGTTGAAGTTGAAGAAAAAAAAGTAAACCCCAAGTTTCGTTTCCCCAACTCCCAACATCCCACCCACCCAAAAAAAGATTAAAAAGGGGCAAGGGTCAAAGACTGAGGTGACTTCTAGCGGCGGGGGTGCCGGTGGCGGCTAGTTCGCTCTAGGACCTCCTCCAGCTTGGTCTCCAGGTGCGTCATCCTGAGGAGCATGCAGCGCCGAAAGTTCCTGCAGGAACAACAGGGGTGGGGGGCAGCCGTAGATGTTGATGGGTGGCGGGCAGCTGCCAGAGCATGGCACCGTACCACCGGAGGCACGTGGGGGGCCTGGCTGGGGCCCGGGGCATTGGAGGAAGCTGCAGCTGCCGCCTCCTCTGCCTCCTCCGCCAGTACAACCAGCCGGCGATATTCATCCCGGATGGCCTCCAGCTTCCTTTGCCGTGCCCTGGCTGCTAACTCCTGCCTGGTGGGTTGGGAAGGAGTAGCTATATCAAGAAATAAAAAAAGACAATTGTAACCAATACTCTTAGCAAAACAGTAACACAAAATTACACACATAAAAATTATAGTGGCACAGTAGCACTAGCCGTTGTGGTACTATTATCCTCCTCACTTCCTCTGCCCCTAAGATTTGGATGTGATGATTAGACTTTCAGGCACTATGGAGTAGAGGAGAAGTATTCTTCTTCTCTCTCTTGTTTAGCACAATTAATCTTGTAGGCATGACAGCTCAGTCAGCTTGTGCCCTAGACAGACATACTCGTGTCCCAGACTCATGTTACTTTACTACTGTCTGCATGTGGGGCAGCTGTACTACACAATTATATATTTTTTCCATTACGGCCAAACTCTGTTAAATCAATGGCAAATGCTCAGACAATTTCACTTTCACCCTGACTACTGCAATAAGGCACATGATGATGGTTAATGATGACATGCTTATGAACGATGATATATGGCGGCACAACATCTTGTCACTTACGTGATGATGATGACATACTCAGTGATTTGTAAGTACTAGTTACCATGCAGCCGATAGGCCACCCATGGCTGACACACTCAAAAATGACATGGGTAAGGACTGGAGCGGAAGTGGGCCTTAGAGTCGGAGAGGGAGGCGATTAATGATGGGTGGGTAGGGTATAAATCATGCACAATATGTATGTTGTGCTTGCAAACTACTGTGAGTCAAGGGAGTATTCCATTCTGAAATACAAGTACAACCTCAAACCTTTGAATCAAAAACCTTGCAAAAAACAGTCCTTGTTCTTCCCAGGGCTTTTTTCATTTATCAGTGCATTGCTCTTCTAGCATTATTATTATTTTATTCTTAATCTTCACCCTTGGCTTTGGTACTCTGGCACGGTTTAATTTTCTTTTACATTCTCTTTATCCAGTCTGACTCTGTTTTCACCTACTATCTATGATACCATCCAGGCATCCATCCATCCAAACATGGCTATCATAAACCGGCTTTCACCGACAACATACATTTGTCATAGATATAACCAACCATCACCCATGTGTCCTTGCTTGCCTTGGAGTTTGATCCCTCAAACCCTGCAGAGGCTTCCGCCACCTATATGCATCCCGGGGCCCCTTCCTTCACCCACGCATCCTTCTCTGCCAGTCATACATGTCGTCGACTCGTCTGACTCTTTGTCTTCATCATAAAACTGTCTCTGCTGAGTTGAAGATGGAATTGAATAGGCCATTAGTTACTTAACCCCCGCCGCTAATGCTAATGTTAAGTAAAGGGTGTCTCCTTCAACTGTTCAGTGTTCCCAACAAATTAGTCTCAGCAGAAGTACAGTGTACTCGTACTGAGTGTACACCCTAGCAGCAAGTGTATTCATCATTCTCAATAAGTAAGGTATATGACTTATCACCGCCCGCCACTGCTGCTGGCTCACCCCCTGCAGCTGCCGCATCCTCTGCTCCCTCCGGAGAGGCATGGGTCTCACCGCTGGCCCTGGCACTTGTGGTCAGTACGCCTGGAAAAAAACATTTCACATTTTTTTAGATGCAATATACGCCTCCCCTATTTATTTTTTTCATTAGCAAGATTGAAAATACATAATTAATAATACATACACCACACACATCACTATCTACAATTCGGATACTAGAGTAGAGTAGACAGTATGTCCTATCAAATAACAATATCCAGTTGGGAATTTTGTTGGTGGCAATTTTTGAAAAGCCTCTGAAGAAGAGGACAACCCAAAGGACTGGACTCAGTGACTAGAGCTATTGGTGCATCTCATTTTTTGAAAAGAAGAAAGAGTGGCCAACTGGGCGGACATGAGGTCTCTCTTAGTTGGAACATAATGGTGCCGTCCTCCTACTCCTCATACTTCCTTCCAGCCATGGTGCACGGTAATCAGTTGTTCAGTGTTCACCATCAGCCGCTGCTACTAAAAAAAGTACTAGGTCTGGATTCGAAAAAGTAAAATACACCACTTTGGGGTGTCCTGTCCAACGTGAGTGACCACCATTACTGATTGAACATGATGAGACAGTAAAAGAAACTAAAGCCTTCTCATCTCACAAACCTGCAGAGAATACCTTACTTGCGCATGCAATCTGCACAGCAGATTATTGCTACTAGTACTAGTAGAAGTAAGGAGTCCTTACTAGTACTAGTACTAGTAGTAGCCTAGGACCAATGGGTTCTCTGAGTCTTAAAGTACCACTACTATGAAATCCACATATAAGGGGAGAGGGAAAGCTGAGTGAAACCCAGAAGAAAGCAAGCTACAGACAGACTAATACAGAGTCAGAGCAGTGGTTAGTCAGATGCAGTTTGATTTGATGTAAAAATAAAAACAGACACTAGAAACAATGTTAGTACTAGTACTTAGTAGTAGGTAATGGAGCAAAAAACAAGAATTTAGAAACAGATAGATTGAAGAGGATTTTGGAAAAATTAAAATTAGGAAATGGAAATAATAGAGCGGTAAAAGTTAGGGAAATATTAATATATAACAACACCAGGAGGAGGACTTACTGGGGCCAGCAGCAGAGCCATCTGCACCTGAGGCCGCTTCCTGCTGCTCCTGGGAGGCCCCTCCAGCTCCCTGCACCCGCCGCACTGCCAGCTGACCCAGTCTTCTTCTTGCCCCTGGATGCTGATCATGTAAGACATAATTAAAGAGACAAAAAATGATTTGTGTTAAACAAATAAATATAATTGCTCTAAAAATATTTTTAGAGAGGGAACGGCAATTGCAATAACATTGACCTATCCTAAAGATCGACTTACTCGACTAGTAGTAGTCGACTAGTATGTATCGCAGTCGAGTACCATCCGATCATTATTATTCCACAGTTCAATTCTGATTCCTGAATCCTAAACATACCTAGCCCGCCTATTCCAGACTTTGGAATGAATTGCAAAAAAATTATATTTGCTTCTTCTAAGTTCCGATCTCATTCCCAATCATCTCTGTCTCTAACTCAAACCCCCTTTGACGGGTCAATTACTAAGTCTGCATTTTTATTCTTCTTAATGCATAGATGGATGCATGCATATTGCATTCACCATTGGTTGGTTGCTATTCTATTCACTCACTATACAAACTAACTACAAAAGGTTCTACTAGGACTGAAGTCATGTGAGAGGACGTGTCACGCAGGCTGGTAAATTACCAAATAATACTAACTACTATCACTAGCTTAGTGACAGGAGACTGGACAGCCTGACAGGACAAAGGAAAGGACTGGAGTCTTTCCTATATGCATTACCTAACTTAAATTCTCTAACCTCTCTTACATAACCAGCCCAAGAGAGCGCAAAGTTGCAAACAAGTTCTATTAGTTATTAGCACCGAGCATGAGCACCTGTCTGGAAGTAACAATCACATAATAATAAGATTTTTAAACATAAGTTACCTGCATGTAAGTAGCAGCAGCATGTTAGCTATTTGCGAAAAAAATAATATTTGCAATAACACAGAACAGAAGACCACAATAGTAATATATTTAGCTACTCACCAAGCCCCAGGACCTCAACACCTAGCAGGTCCAGCAGGTCCTGCTCCCAGTCCAGGATGTCGGACCACTGGTGTGTCAATTGGTTAAGGGTGCACCGGACCCCAGAGCAGCGAAACACTGCCCGGCGCACCCTCGCCCACCGCCCGTGACGCTCCCGGAACCCGTACCCAGGCCTGCCGCCTGCTGCCAGGGTTAAGGGGAGGTGGCGCTGGAAAAAAAACAGTGCGGCCACCTCCTCCTCACTGAATAAGGCTCGTGGCTGCACCCCTTGTGGGCGCCGCCTTCCGCAAGGAAGGCGGTTGCGGCCGTCACTCTTCTTCCCCTGGCCCTTGGTTTTCTTAAGGCTCTTTGCCATGGTTCTGGGTAGGCAGGGGGAGGAAAAGAAAAGGTAGGAAGTTATAAAGTAAGTAAAAGTAATGAAAAAAGCAAGTAATAGAAAAAGAGTGAAAAACGTACTGAAAAACACACAAAAAGTAGGAAAAAACGCAAAATATACACTCAGCAATAGAGAGGGATAGGTAATAAATAAAAAAGATCAAAAAAAAGTTTCTAGAAACAAAGGATTGACTAGATATAGGGAGGATAGAAAAGAAGGCCCAGAACCATAGCAAAAAGTGAAAAAAGAAGATGGCCGCGCCCATTGGCGACCGCGTGGTGAAGTTCGCACGATATTTCCCCCTGAGCACGCAAAAAGCGTCCCCGAACACGCAATACGCATTCCCGAACAGGAAAAACACATTGCGAACGGGCGGAACAAGCAACTCCGCATGCTTGTGGAACTCTGTGTAGCTCGCAGAGTTTTTTTGCGACTGCGCGAACTCCGCCCAGGGTTACATCCAGGATTAAGGTACTTTGGTGCAGCTGGCCTAACTGGGTCCCTGTAGCCGGTCTGTGCTTCATCACAGTCAGCCTAAATTTTTGACTTTGTCCTGGTCTGGCTCAACCAGATATCCCAAATAGCACTTTTTGCTTTTAAGCACTATTTTCCCTATAACATTTTAAATTAAATGTCTCAAGTTCTACCTATTGGATTTTTGTTGTTTGGTCTTATTTTATTTATTAAATCAATCTATCTTTCTAACATGGAGTGGAATATTTCTATGAGTTGTTTTCACTGCTTCTCCTGTTTGAAGTGTTGCACAAATGCTTTACACATTGCCTCTAAGTTCAGCATGAATGCTCTGTGCCAAGCTACCAGAAGGTGAGCACAGGTTAATTTAGAGTTTTCCTGTCTTTTACCCCTGACTATGATTGTAATTGCTGCTTGACCAGGGCTCATACCCCAGTCAAACAAACCCGAATTTCTAACAGAATCTATTATTGGTCTTATTGTTTATGTCACCTATTAAACCTGATATTTTAACTAACATTTTTGTATTAAAAGGCATCTCCATATCATGTACTAGAGGGTGACCCTGTCTTTGTTGCACACTGCATTTTACCAAAAACCAAAATGTGTGCATCTAGCTTAAGCAATGTGGTTCGTATTAAGCAGGACTACTGAAATGTAATTCTGTTAGTCGGATGCAGGCATTTTGAAATATTGTCTTCATGGAAACAAGCTTTGTTTTTGGAATATTCAATATTTAAAATGAATAAAATTCACATTTGAATGAAGGAATTTAATATGAAATGAACTACTGAACATTGAACATTGATAAGCATCACTAACCATGAGAAAGAAAAGAAAACAATCCTCCATTTGGCAGCAAGCAGTGCACTAAAGGGACGCTACCCCTTGGCGGAGCACATTTCTTATATATTGTTACACACTTCTGATAAGAAAGCGCAACCTTGATGCAGCCCAAACAGTCGACAATCATATTACCACAGTTATATGTTTTGAATGCAGATTATAAACAGACACGGAGTGAGTGAGCCAGCCTCTATTATCCATTTTCTTTATCTGATCTGGGCACATAGCACCCAGCAGAAACTATGTCTTACAACGACATCTCTAACCTAACAGATAAAAGAGCGAATACATTCACATACTTTGATAATGAAGACCAAAGAATTTACTCTCTAATCGTCAAAGTGGAAAACGACTATCTCCGGAACGGGCTCGATTCAGAGCAACATTAAACATTTATTGTATTTAACAAGGAGGGAGATAAGTCAACGGTTACATGCTAGCACCCTCATAAGATACCATAAAGTGCAACGTATATAGAGAGGACTCAGAATCTCATTAAAACCATCATTATGCAAAAACAACTCTAAATTTATAGATAGGTGGTATGAAATTCTGAACAAATGTTCACTGGATTTAATCCTTCTAATTGTAGAAAAACTTTCAAGACTATTGGAAGAACTTACCAGCAAAATCAATCAACTTAAAAGTGAACTTTCATCAAAAACAAACTCTGATGATTGGTCTAAGACTTTAGTTGATATCTAAAACCAACTGACCAGACACACTAAATAAACAAGCATAGAGTTAGGAAATTCAAGCGAGATACTATTGACTATAAATTGGGTGAAGTGTATAATGGGCTGAAGTGTATGCTAAAAGAAGACAAAACAGGCCACCCAACAAATCTTTGAAAACAGAAACATCATCCGCAGGCAGCAATTCGGACACTTGGAATAAGAAAGCCGGAGAACGCTATTAATCCAATCAACCAGGTCAATCTAATAGTCAACAGGTCGATTCGGCGCCAATGCAACCAACACAAACAACATCTGGAGATCCTTTTTTAGTGACAGGCCCTCTAGCAAATGGCGAACCAGGAGGGGAAAGGGCGGCAACAAACTCAGATCCATTAAGGTCCAAGAGAATAAAAAGGAGTCACAAATCATAAATGATAAGAACCTTGTAATCAATATATCCTCTTATTCTTTGAGTCAAATAGAAATCAACACACTCCAAAAGGGGACATCTTTTTTTCCCCACGTACCATTCAAATGTCCTAGAAGCAGAAGTGAGTTTTTTCAAATTCATGAGAAATCTTCAGTTGAGGAATTTCTTTGCAAACATAGTGGGCAACCAACAGTCAAAAGAGCGAAGAACCCTAATGGGTCTAAAACCTAAAAGTTCCTACATAGCCCCAGCCAGCCATATAATACTTGATTCCTTCGAGACCATCATCAAAAAAGGGATACAGGGCTTGTTTAAAACAAAGAAAACTCATCAAACAAATTTGACAACAAAGAAAAGGGGTATAATACATCGATATGCCATAAATCCAGACATCACCTGTATAATGGATTCCTCTTTCTACAACCAGATGGTGAATGAACATGTTTACATGAAATTGGACACTAACCCCACAGGAGAATTTATGAAAGTCTTGAAAATGATCATAGATATGGCTGTTACAAAGGGACCATTACAGAAACAGACAAGCGTTACTTGATATAAGAATACCCAAAAAGTCTGAACATTTACATGTTACCCAAAATTCATAAGGTTACGTGAAACCCCCTTCAGACCATTTGTATCTACTAGAGGTTAGATCCATGAACCAATAGGCAAATATTTAGATCACCATCTACAACCACTCGTGCGTCAAATGACAACCTATATCAGAGACACTACCGAGTTCCTACAAAAAATCTTGGAATTGGAAATAAATTCGGATCAGAACATCCACATGTATACCATTGATGTCAAAGCTTTGTACACGTCAATTCCCCAAGACTTAGGTATTGAAGCAGTTGGACATTTTTTAATCAAATCTAGCATGAAGGAAGATCTAAATGTGTTCTTATTAGAACTCTTACACTTTACACAGTACCATAGTTACTTCTGTTGGAACCAGGAGATCTTCCTACAACTCACCAAAACTTCCATGGGAAAATGTGCAGCTCTGAGCTACGTGAATCTCTTCATGCATAAATTCGAATTGGATCACATTCTGTCTAATGACCTCTGGAAAAGCAAACTCATCACCTTTCTAAGATACATCGACGATATCTTCATTTTGTGGAATGGTACCAGAAACGAACTAATCTCAGCTATCGAAGCATTGAATAACATCAATGATAGCATCAGGTATACTTACGAGATTAGCAGTAAACACATCAGCTTCTTGGACGTATCTGTTTATATTGAAAATCAGAAATTGGAGACCAGCATGAACAGAAAGGAAACTGATCGAAACAACTTATTACATTTCAATAGCTTCCATCAGAGGTTATCCTTCTGAAGTATTAAATAGAGTGGCAACCCGATCATTTAACCTGACTCAGAAAGCGACAGCTAAATCCAATAGAACAGATCTGGTATCGAAGTTTTCTACCAAAAGTGCAGGACTTAAGAAAATTGTTCATAAATATTGGCCAATATTATAAACGGAGCCTGATTTCAAAGGAATATTTAATGAACTTCCAATGTTTGCGTGCAAACGCAGTAAGAACATCAAGGAGCTCTTAAAAGGAGATACACAAAAGTCTAAGGACAAGGTGACTTACAAAGGTACAGTTCCCTATTTGAACTGCAACTGTAATAGCGTCATAAAAGGGAATAACATCAACTACCCATTGAAACGTACAAAGATCAGAATATACACAACAGCTAGCTGCGATTCAAAAAAATTTAGTATATCTCCTAAAGTGCCCATGTGGTTTGGTCTACTTGGGCAAAACAGAACGCAAGATCAAAGTCAGACTGAATGAACACAAGAGTTATATAAGAACTAAGAACACCAAATCAGTGTTAGCCAAATACTTTATGGAACAGAATCATAGCATTTGTCAACTACGCTACATGATACTAGAGACTGTGGATCTCAGAGATGGCAGAGACAACAGGAAATTCCTTTTACAACGTGAGACCTATTGGATCAAAAAACTGTGTACCTTGTTGCCACATGGATTGAACGATCGCATCGAATAAAGTTGTTTCCTTTAAATATACAGACTTTTGATACCTGGTGTTTATGATGTGTACACGCTTTTGCAATAATGAGTACATACTCTTGCTCAGTGCTCACAGATCAGCTCCACTCCCATGCAGGTGCCTCTTTAAAATCAGTTTTTTTCATACTGGCAAACTTACTAACTGTGTAATTTGCTCCCAACCTTCTCCAATGTTTAGGTGGATTTGGAGTTGGCTTTCCACCAGAGAGGCCACTGATATACTGTCCCACAGCCTTTTAAAGTCCCTCTTATGGTCAGTTATTTAATGTATTAGCCCATAGTGATATGTCTCCATACATTCTTTCGATAACACATCAATAAAAAGTGTCCCCAATTGTACTGATTCCTGCGCTTTGTCACATTGAGACCCTCCCAGAGCCTCTCTGTTTTAACCAACTGTTTTCCTCTCTATTTTCAGTGCTGTGGTGTTGATCACTATTTTGGTGGACCCCTACGCACCTGCCACTCCTACATAGAGCCATGAGTCAAATATTGGTGAGAGTGTGTGTTTGTGTAAGTTGGTGTTGTGTGTGTTTTCCTGTCTGGGTGATATGGTCCTGAGAATGTGTGAGGAGCCTGCTGAATGAGTTTACCTAGGAGGTTGCAGTGGTCATAGCATTCATGGAGCCCATCATTGACATAGGGTGTCCATTTGTGTTGCCATTATGGTTTACCCTCATATTGAGGGGACCCATGCTTCATATATTGTAAGCGATCATGACAAAAATATTTCTTTTACATAACATGTGGCACTTCATTAAAAAATTCGACCGATGTAGATACCCTTTTACGTTATGTGTGCCCCACCTAGTACAATCAAATACACCACGAACTAGAAATGAGGATTTTAAGAACTCAATGATATTTTTTTTCCAATGGTTGTCTTTTATTTGGCCAGTTCCTTCTAATTTAAAGGATCAAAAATGGCCAAAATGTGTTTTGTGATTGACGTGTCGCATCATCAGGACCAATCACATAATATACAAATGTCTAATTTTCTAAAGCGCTCCAGTCATAAAACTCTCATTTGATAGTGTAACCAAGGTCAGGGAACACTAAACCCTTAAAGTGTTCTCAGTTGCGCTTGACATAGTGCTAGGAAGTGTTTCCATGGTATTTGTAGTGAAGGCATTTAAGAATTAGTAATGAATTAGATTATTGATATTCTTGGCATACAAAGTCCCATTCTAGTCTATGCCCTACCTATACCTGGCACAATAAGTGCCCATCCTTGATGTGTTTTTGGCATGGTTGACAATATTCCTACTATCCTTGACATAATAATACTATGCGTTGCCCATCTGTGGGTTTTTCTGGCATCATTGTGACTATGTGTTGCGCAATTGGGTTACATTTCATAATGACACCGATTTGTGGTCATTTTTCACACAATGATGGCTACGTGCAGAATAATGGTGGTGAAAATCCCTACCATATAATGTGTGACAACAGTGCATGTCAATGCTTGCAAACAAAAAGACAAACTGCTGTCTGGGATCAAACATACACCAACCATAAAATTTAGATCTGGTATTTTGGGGAAAACATTTTTTTTATGAAAACAAACAGCAGTCCCGTTGTCCCTTAAATGAATGTGCCAATGTTGAGTTGCTAGCTCACACTGAGGGGTTTGAAGGTGTGGTCTTAGTCCTAAGATAATTGTGAGTCTCTGGAGGAATTAGCAGAGTGTACTGTGAAGTCAGATTCATGAGCTCCTCTACAAAGTTCTAGGGGAGGTGTCATTACAGAATGGGATGAACTACCTAATTTTGTGGGACGAATAAATGAAGCTAGATGTGGTAATTACCTGAGCTATCTCTCAAGAAGACTCCCTCTTGAAGTTGGCTAATCGTTTAAATGTCTTGTTCTGGAAGTGACCGGTTTCAAGATAAACTTAGTAATCTAGATTGTGTCACCCTTATGGAGGAATTGTTGCATTCTTTGCCTTCAGGAGACATGGGTCACAGGTAGAACATATATAAATAGATATGTAACTTGTGACACCCCCACAGAACCTTCTAGAACAGGGAAGGCAAAAAGGGGGTCTGTGAACCTTTATTTCGACATTGTAACCTGGTAAAGTGGATTTCAAACATCTTAGTTCACCAGTCTACCAGATAATTGGCTTATTGATTGTGAGGGGATTTTTAGTTGCTATTCTTCATTATTAAATATCATTTCTTTATGATAATCTCTTTAATCAAGAAATGACTTTTGTTCTAGATAATGATGTAGGGAAAAAGAGGATACATTATATCCAAACACACACAGAGCTGAGGCCTATAACTTCCATGCAAAGGTCAAGTTAGAAGCAGTTTTAGGCCCAAGGCCTCTGCGAGAAATAGTTCAAAAATACCATGCCACAAAAGACAATGGGGCATATTACCAAGGATTTGCGATAATTATCGCTAAGCGCGCTTAGCGCTGTTTTTTTATCGCTGGATTTCATCGCGGAGCTAACGCGTTATTATCAACGCTTATCTCCAAGGCGATAAAAAATCCAGCAATAGCGGTGAAACCCAGCAATAGCGCGAGAAATCCAGCAATAAATTCACTGCGCTAATGGAAAGCTTGCTAATAGGCAGGTGAGGACTTAACCTTACAATCCACCTCCCATTGACAAGATGGTTAAGTCAAGTTTTTATCAGGTGTTAAATTCCAGCGATAATCGCGGTTAGCGCGATTCTTTTTATCGCTTCACGGGCATTGATAATAGGGGGAAGTTGTGTTTGCGACTGTTTGCAGTTGCTTTTAGTTGAGGAACGCCTACTTTGCATGTCATTAGCGATAATTATCGCTGACATGCAAAGCGGCAACAAAACGGCCGCTATCGCCATTAAGCTGTCGCTAACAGCTGTTAGCGACAGCTTGCTAATAGGGCGATAAAAATATTGCCGCTTTATCAGTAAAAAGTGCCGCTAAAGTGGCGATACTGCCCTTGATAATATGCCCCAATGTGTTTAGCTGATTTAATCAGGTCACACAGTTCGTTGAAATGTCAGGAAGTAGCCTGCAAGGCCAGGAAATAGCTTGCGGGTAGCATATTGATCTTCTGTATGAAGCGTAGATCATATCTTCCTTGAGACTCAGGACACCAGTAGCGTTTAGGTGTAGAAACTGCAAAAATAGGTCACCACAAGTTCCATCTGCTAGAGAGATGGGCCAAAATGCACTAATAACTTAAGAGCCTGCTTCCTCAGAAGCGCTGCGGTTTCTTACACCTTTAAGCTTGAACACGTATATAGGAAGAAATACCAGGTGAACATCCTGCCTTAGTACATACTGACGCACATGTGTACACTTCTGACAAGATCACACCTACAAGTCAGATAGCTGGTAACTCGCTTCTGCAGAAACCACAGCTTCACACCTAACCGGCTAGATGGCTTGATGGAAGAAACCACATACAAAAGGTCAGATAAGCTTGGCCAATAGGCGTTGAGCAGGACATAACCATGTGTAGTTCAGTTAGATAAATATAGCTTTGCTTCACTTAGATTCTGAGAACCGAAATCCCACAGGGGGGTTTCCACGCTCATCATGTGAGGCTAGGCCCACCTACATGCGCTTCTATTTCAGAGAAATTGCTACATCTACTGATGCCATCTTGTATGTCCTGTGTGAACATTGCTTACGTCAATGATCAACTTCTGACCTTTTCCTCTGTGGTTTGGAAGAATAAATAGAGCTGATTCTGAGCTAAAAGGAGAGACATCAAGTTGTATCTCCTTTGAGGTGAACGGATCTCTCCTGTGGTGACAGATCCTCACTACAGTATTGCAATAAACCCATATTGTATTGTCAACTTGCTGTTCTTGGTGTTTGTTCAATAGATTTCCCTCTAACAATAATGTTGAGAGAAATCTCCTACGATTGACATTTTTCATTTTGGGCTGGGATTTAATGCCCACCTTTGCCCCTTGCTGTGTAAAGATGTATGTGGCCTGCTCCATTTATCTGGATAGGGTGAATCCCATTTAAACCTGATGGATATGGGAAGCAACTAGTAAGTGTTTTCAAAGGAATAATTTCATCTTTGCAAACAAGGGGACTGATTCACCAAGGAATTTATGAGTAGTATCTTTACGAGTGCGGAGTCTCCACACATAAAAGATAGGACATTTTTATCTTTTTATGTGTGGAGACTCTGCAGTCGTTAAGATACTACTCATAAATCCCTTTGTGAATCTGGCCCAAGATATGTAAACCCCGGTTCCTTTTCAACACACTTTTATAGGCAGGGTTCACCATAGATTATATTTTAATCACAGAAAATGTAAGCCCTTAAATTGTTGATTTTAATACCAATGTTAAGGATCATTACCCTTTTAGCTATTCAGCTGGGAACATTGGAAGAAGCTGTTACCCCAATAGATCAAGTTGAAATTTTTTAAGTTCCTGGAATTAATTGCCCTGTACTAAAATGCACTAAGATTAAACTTGAGGTCTTTTTTTTTAAACAAATTTGGCAATGGCCAACAAGGAGCATTTGGGCATCTGTCTAGAATGATGAGGCAGTTGATTTAAACATCATAAAGGCTTTTGTTGAGATATCTAAAAATATAAAAAGGGGGTTGACATCTAAGTATATAGGGTACCACAACTACAAAGAGAGGTGGGTTGAGCAATAAATGTACTATGTCACACAAAACTTTAAAGCGTGTCCTGTGTGCAAATAAGAGGAATAACACAGTGGCTAAAGAATGTAGGTGCGTATATAAAGAAGTCTTGGCTGCAAGTAAAGAAAAGGTAAATAAGAATGCATGGGCTCTTCTCCTTGACGCCAGTGAAATAAGGGAAAATACAGCCTTTTGGAAGTTGATTAATTAACCCTGTTTTATGGAATTAGGGTCACCGTGCTTAGAGGTAAATATTCTGCAGCAGGGTTGTTCGACAATTTTAGCAGTATATGCGCGCTTCCAAAGCAGGTCTCTAAAGCAGATAATAAGGAATTACTCAGAATTAATCCATCAGGGCCTGTTTATAATATTATGATATTGGTCTTCACATTTATAAAAGCAATAATGTCTCTCTCTTTGATTGTCCCGATTTTAAAAAAAGGGAATTGTGTGGAGCCCAAATGTTGCCGCCTGATATCCTTGCTCCATTCATTGGTAGAGGTGACAGGGTGGATTTTATTATCTAGATTAGAAATATGAGTGAAGAAACACACAATTTTATCAGATATTCAACAGAACAGTAGCTAAACCTTACCTTAATAGTCAGTAAACAGACAGTGGCCAAAAAGCAGGCGTTATATATGACCTTCATGGATTTATCTAACACTTTTGTTTGTGTTAGTAACTCTAAACTAGATGGGGGAGTTAGGTGATTGTAAACCTGCTGAGAGAGATATATTTGAGTTCTAAAGCAAAGATGAGGTTTGGGATTAATGGAAAGTGTTCTCAGGCATTTGGCGTTAGCAGAGGTGTTGGGCGTCCTCATACCCTTTTTTAGGTTATAAAAATAAACTAGTTGGAAAGGATGCTAAAGGACACCTGTATAGATCTCCTCCAGACTGGATATCCCCCTGTCCTGGCCCTTCTATACACTGACTATGCAGTTCTAATAGCATGCACACCCAATGCCTTACAAAGACTTTTGAACTCCTTTACTGATTTCATGACAAATCAAGACAAATGGACCTGAATGAAATTTGCAGTAAATCTTGTATTATGTATAGTGTCCACCAAAGAGTAAACATCGTCCTATGACCCTTAATAATGTTCTTTTAGGTCCAATAAGGCCTTTTGTTTAATTAGGTGTGTGAGGTGATCTCAAAAGAGTAAGCAGCAGGCAGGAGACAGTGTAGGTGATGAACCAAGAGAAGTTTATTGTACATCTTATCTAAGAGACCTCAGCCACCAACAGCCAGGCAAATTGTCAAAACCTTAAAGAACAACATTCTCTCACTAAGGAGAGAGTTCCACATTACATCACAGCCTAGCAACCCCAACAAAGACAGATTGCTTAATACATAGCACAGAAGACAGGCTGATGAATACATAGTGCAGAATACCAAAAACCTTCCCCCTTATAGCATAAACATTAGGAACAAAAAGTTAAAGCACAACAAAAAAAAACAATTAGCGAACACAATCCTGCAAACAACGAGGAGCGGTTCTCAAATGCAAAGAACTCCTCCTAGGCGCTTGAGGTGTGGAACAAGCCACAGAAACATTGGTACTTTGGGAATCACGAGGAGAACACTTGGCTACCCTACCAAAGTTCCATATCCTATGGTCACTGGTCTTGACAGCATTGTTGAACAACTTAATGATTTGCAATGGTTTACCAAACTTGGAATCACCGGCACCCTTCCTTGGTAACTTCACTCTGACCCAGTCACCAACACCTACAAGTGTCTTCTTAGCAGCCTTTCTCACATCAAACAATTTCTTCCTCCTCTGCATACACCCCAACTCTTTTTCCCTCCAAGCACCAGTACTTTCAAACTCACAGTCAGCCATTTTCCTACAGGAGGCCACCCACGATGGAATCATGTTCGTAATGGCCGCCCTTCCCTTAAACAATCTAAAGGGAGCCACACCAGTAGATGAATAAGGGGTAAACCTATACTCATGAACTTTTCTTTTGATGGCAGCCTCCCAATTATTACCAGAAACAACTGCTAACTGCATGGCATCCTTCAGTACTTTAACAAACCTCTCCACAGCACCATTGCACTCGGGATGGTATAAAGCAGCCTTTTTATGCTTTATGCTTGTTTCCTCCAAAAATTTCTCAAAGAAATAGGAAGTAAACTGAACACCATTGTCAGATAATAAAGTCATGAGAAACCCTTCTCGTTCAAAAAAGTTCCTCCAAACATTCCACGACAACATGAGATTCAGCAGAATTGACAATCTTTACCTAAGGCTACCTAGAATACAAGTCCGCACAGACCAAAACAAAACGGTCTTGAGACCTCAACTTCACAGGCCCTAAAATATCAATAGCGACATCAACCCATGGACCGGAAGACTGCTCCCGGATAATCACAGGCTGAGTCCTACACTTCAGCGCCTTGTAACTCCCAGCACACTGAGGACAATTGCGAACCACTCTTTCTATGTAAACGTCCATTGCTGGCCACCAGTAAGCCTTTCTAATACTTTCTTTAGTTTTTTCTATCCCCATATGGCTCACATGAGCATTGTCCACCAGCTTATCTTTCAAGTTGTCAGGAACAACTAATTTACTACCACGCATCAAGAAACCATTCCCCAAGTTCAATTCATCTTTGAAACTCCAAAAGCCTTTGAGATTTTCATCACAATCCTGCTTGTTACCCCAACCATCTCAAACTTTAGACAACACAAGTTTCAAGATATTGTCCTGATCAAAACTTTCTCTCCACACTTCTTCTGAAAAGAAACCCTCAGTGATAAGGCAAACATTCACCTCCTCCTCAAAGTCCTCTCCAGAAAAGAACTCAGACTCCTCTCACAAATCAGAAATTTCTTTTTGACCACAAAGCCTGGAAAGGCAACCAGCCGAAATGTTTTTTGAGCCTGGAAGATATAAAACATCAAACTGAAACTCCTGCAAGGCAACAACCCATTTTTTTATTCTTTGAGAAACAAAATCAACCCCTTTCTTGCACAATACACCTCTAAGGGGTTTGTGATCAGAAAAAACCTCAAACGGTTTACCCCACAAAAACTTTCTTAGTTTGCGAATGGCCCAGTAAACACCCAGAGCCTCCTTCTCCATCACCGAGTAATTACACTCAGCACCTCTCAAAGGCCTAGAAATAAAAACAATGGTCTTTTCAGAATCACCGACTTTCTGTAATAAAACGGCACTCAAACCTTTTGAACTAGCATCCGTCATAAGATAAGACACTAAAGAGGGATCAAAGCTGGATAAGGAAGGCGCATCATTCAGACACAGTTTGATGGTATCAAACTCTTCACTGCAGGCATGACTCCACATAAACTCACAACCCTTTTTCAACAAACCACATAAAACCTCAGTTTTCTGTGAACAATTGAGGGACAAACTTATTGTAAAATTTTGCCATTCCTAGGAATTTTACTAATTCCACTTTATTCTTAGTGTAGTCTAATTTAGAAATGGCTTGCACCAAGGAGGGTTTGGGTTTAATACCAGATCCAGAAATTAAATGACCCAGGTACTCGATCTCCCCAACATTGAACTTGCATTTTTCAAACTTTAGTGTGAGACCAGCAGCAAAAAGTCTTTCTAAAACCAGGGTCAACCTTTCATCATGTTCTTCAAGATTAACACCATGGACTAGAATGTCATCCTGATACACTTTAATCCCAGCAACACCCTTCAGAACCCTCTCCATCACCCTCTGAAAAACAGAGGCCGCCGAGATGAGACCAAAAGGCATCCTGAGAAATTTGAAAGTACCAAAAGGTGTGATGAAAGTAGTAAGATCCTGGGAAGTTTGATGAAGCTTGACGTGATGGTACACTGATGAAAGATCCAAAGTGGAAAAGTGCTTGGCTCCAGCCAAAGAGGACAACATTTCCATGATGTTAGGGAGAGGATAATGGTCCACAATAACTTCTTTATTCAGCTCCCTCAAATCTATGCATAACCATGCCTCCCCATTGGCCTTGCGAGCCATAACAACTGGAGAGATCCACTCTCAAGGAACACCCCTGACTTTTGCTACTTTGGGTACAGCACCTGGTTTACTTTTTATGTGATGAATATAGTTCTTGAGGCAACCCAATTCCTTCCTAAAACCTCAGGATATTTCGCAATCCAGACATCAGCCCCATCATTTAGAGCTTTACCAGCTTGCAAATCTTTCAAACACACAGAGGGTGTTTGATTGGGGTCTAAGTACATATAAAGATCCCGTTGGCGAAACCAACTAATCAAAGAGTCCCCTCTCATAGAGACATAAATCTCACAGGGAACAATCCTCCCTTTGAATTCAATGGTGCCCCAAAAATACCCCAAAAGATCAATGATTTCCCCTCCGTAACCTCTGGGTTTGAAGTCTGGCTAGTTTGACTTTATTCAAAAGATGTTCATCATAAAAACTCTTAGGAATGAGTGTGATTTTGGCGCCAGAATCAAATAGCATTCTTACAGACTGATCATTTATAAATACTCTTTCAAAGGGGCCCTCATTTCGTGAATCATTGACTTGACAAATCTCAACAACCTCACTATCTTGCTCATAAATGTTGACTTCCCTAACCTTCTTTTGCTCCTTTTTTGATCTACAGCAACGTGAAAAGTGTCCCTTTTTGCCACAATTGGAACACCAGACCTTCCATCCAGGACAGTCTTTAAAGTTGGCCATGTGGCCAGGATTACCACATCTAAAACATTTACCTTGAAACATAGTGCTAATAGAAGATCTGATTGACACAGAAGGCTTATTAGAACCACTCTTGGAAGGAGGTTTGGTGCTAACTTCCCTGACCACCTCTTTTTCATTTTTTTCAACAGCACCATCCTTAGAGCACTCTTTTTGAATGGTGTCAACACAAGCTTTGGAATGCTCATGCATCTTTAATATAGTGATGACCTCCTGTAAGGAAGGATTATCTTTTTGCCACAAGCTATCCTTAGCCTTATCAATGAAACATCCAAGCATGAGTTGATCCCTCAACCTCTCCTCCAACGCTGCACCAAAACAACAAGTGGATGCTAATTTTCTCAAGATAGTAATATATTGCCCCACAGATTCCTCTTGTCTTAGCATTCTCTTCCCAAAATGGTAACACTCCAACATCATACTCACTTTGGGAAGATAATGTATGTCCATCTTTCTCACACATATTTCATATTCGTTTAAGACAGCTACCTCACTGTCCGGAAGATCAGGAAGATGTTCCAAGGCATCCTGACCCTCTGAACCCAAACAATGCATAAATAAAGAGGCTTTCCTTTCCGCACTTAAGAAGTGCCACAGACCCTTGCATAATTAGCAAACACCTTTGTCCATTTGATCCACGTAATTAGAGGATCACCAGGTGCAGCTAGAAAAAATGGAACAGCGGTGACATTTCATGTTTGAAAAATAATGAGAGGGAGGAAAAAAACACAACGTTTTTTTTTTAAAAAGCTGCGCAAACGTTTAACGAATACGAGTGTCCAAACACCAAAGTTAAATGTACCCACTACCAACTTTGTGTGACAAGAATTTATGTGCATAAACAGTTAGTTAAAAGTGAAGACAAACAGCTGTGCTCAAGAACGACCTTACTGCAAACTCCAGAAATGATGTTGTTTATAAAATAAGCTGTGCGCATAACCTGCAAGGCAAATGCAACGAACGACAGCTGTGCACGTCAGCGCAGAGACAAAAGCAATGAAGAAAGGCTGAGCGCATCAGCGCCGACGATTGGAGGATGAGCCTGTTCTGACAGGCCTCCAGGCAGAGTCAGGCATAAATTAAAATGGCCGCTACGCTGCATGATGTTGATACATCAAATATGGCGGCTGGACGTTGCACGTAATCACAAAGACGTCAGGCAAAGCAGGAGACGCTTGTGATGCAAAGGTCAGGCAGTGCAAGGCAGGATCAGGCAAGCAGCGAACCCCAGATGAGATCGGCATGCATACAAGACCAGGCAGCGTCAGGCAAACCGGATTGAAGAGAGAAATGCCCAAGGTGACGCAAACAAGGCCAGGCAGCGTCAGGCAAACAGGATTGGAGAGAGGAAGGCCCAAGATGACGCAAGACAGCGCGTCACTGTGCAAAAGTTAAAGAGGACAAAACGAGAGTCACAAATGGAGGGAACATAACCCTACCGTAAAATTCATCGATGAAGCACACCAAGACAGTCCTCAGCAGAGTGACAGTTGAGCAGTTGAAGAGTTGCTCGTGAAGACTCCTCCTGTCGGGTGATTCAGGATGAAAACAGCACACCGGAGGGGCCCCACAGAGAAGTGAAAATCAAGGTAAAGACGTCCTTTTATTTTCACTCAGAAGAAACGTTTTCATGCGCAGGGAAGTTCGAGGCAGACAGCTGAGTCGAATAGCAAAACAGGATCAGTTGTGTTGAGGTCCCTTTTAGGCAAAGTAGTGGGTTCACTCGTCGCCAAAATAAGGTGATCTCCAAAGAGTAAGCAGCAGGCAGGAGACAAAGTGTAGGTGATGAACCAAGAGAAGTTTATTGTCCATCTCATCTAAGAGACCTCGGCCACCAACAGTCAGGCCAACTGTCAAAACCTTAAAGAACAACATTCTCTCACTAAGGAGAGAGTTCCACAATACATCACAGCCTAGCAACCCCAACAAAGACAGATTGCGTAATACATGGCACAGAAGACAGGCTGATGAATTCATAGTGCAGAATACCACAGTGTGCAATTTGATTCCAGGGGCACATGGTAGCAGCTGTACATTAAGGGAAATTCAATATGGAAAAATTATTATGGCCATATAGAGGTTTTTTAAGAAACTAGGGAAGAAAACAATAAGAGAAATGACTCAAGTTTATAAGGTCGTGTGTGTTTGCAGGAAGTTTTGGTTATGGTGATACTACTGATTTACAGATGTTAAAAATCAATTTTTAAGGAGGCTTTCGTCAGTTCCACAGTCATTTTCATCTTACGTTAGCCATCAGGAGTTGGGCATGTTTTTTTTTTTAGATCTTATATGGGTGCGTCCACTTCTATTATGGAATAAGATATGGACAAAAAATGAGACTTCTTTTATTAGACAAATTGTTTGTGATTGTCTAGCTGTGGATTCGCCCCTTGAGATGTCATGCCTACGATTCATTAAGACCCTTTGTGAAAGGATGGGTAGATTAGATCTTTTTGATCACCCAAAGAAGTTAAATGAGATAAGCAAAGGTAGTTTAAAGTGGATGTGCTTAAATCTCTCGGAGGAACAAAGGCTTAACAGAGAAAGGCAAAAGTAGAGTTTTGTCACTTGCATAGGTATGACACTCTTTTCTGGATGCTGTTATACCTGGGATGGGCAATACATACTCACCAAAGGTTTCTGCTAACATGCTCCAGATTTAGAAGAACCATTCGTTCTCAGGTCACATTTCTGAGACCAAATAACTGGTCAAGAAGTCACATATGATACCCTTGTGAGGTGCTTTCATGCCAAAGCCCCAGGCGCTTTATCTTTTTAGGTAAATTGAATGCGGCCCGAGAAGGAGATTTATTAAGTCCCTTTTGGTACCAGTTTCCGCTTGACATATTTGCGATTTTCATATATTTATTGATGAGTAATGTATGTCATTGAATCGAAGACTCTGTGGGGCAGATTTACAATAACTGGCGCATCCCTGCATATTAGCAGGGATGCGCCAGTTATTTTGTGTGACGCAAAAAACCTGTTACGCCACCATGGATGCGCCGCATTTACAATGCGGCGCACCGTGGCGCAAGGATAGACAGATGCCTGCTGCATCTGTCGGCGTAAGGGTGACGCAGTGCTGGAGTCATGTCGCAAGCGCGACGCAACTCCAGCACTGCTCAGGGGTGCCCTATACCTAACAAGCTGCGTCACTCCTTACGCCTGCTTCAAGCAGGCGTAAGGATTTGACGCAGCGGGGACGTAAAAGTGACTCTGTGAAATCTTGTAGATTTCACTGCGTCACTTTTACGGGGCTTCCTTGCGATGGAACGCCCACCCTGCATACATTGGGGCAGATTTACAAGCTCCTTGCGCCACTTTTGCGTCACTTTTCCCATGTTAAAAATGGCGCAAAAGTGGCGCAAGGGCCTTGTAAATAAGCCCCACTATACCTGACGCAGGTATAATGTAGCGCAGGGCTTTACAACGTGACGCATCTCACTAGATGCGTCACGTTGTAAATATGTCGCATAGTGGCGCACTGTTTGCGCCGCCGCTGCATCACAAAAGTGACGCAGCGGCGGCGTAAAAGTGTCGCAAGGGGCTTGTAAATCTGCCCCAGAATTTCTACTGATGTTTACAATATGTTTTATATTTGGTGTCTTCTATAGTGGGCTGATCTGACTTAATTTGTTTACTTACTTTTCAAACGTATATATTAATCTTGCTTGTCCTTATTGTATACTTTTATGGTTTTCAAGTGAGGAAACCGAATAAAGTTTTTATTGATTGACTGACAGACTCAACGTTACAACTTCTTATGTGTTTGAAGCGAGAGAACCGAAATGCAACTGTGGAACGTACTTGCAAATAGAAAGTTCACTTTAAGCACAAACAGAAATGTGGCAAATGAGTTGTGTTTATAACTCTGAAATTCCTAGTTAAGAAATGAAAGTGGCATGCAGAAGTACAACCTGAAGAAGTGTGCATATATGTGTGTATAGTATTTCATATTTGTAGTGCGCATCTTTTTAGGAGATCGAAAAATCGATTGACAGGACGACTGAAGCTAACTTTTTTTCAAGAAAGAAAAAACAAACGAATGAGATGGGATTTGCCTTTCAATAAAAATATTTGTCATCTTACTACTTTTAAAATGAGGAGCACCTGTCCTCAATCGTCGTGCAGCATGCAATAAGTTAAAAAATGCAAATAAATATACTGGGAACCTCAACCTACTTAGTCAAGACCAAATGACGTCAGTTATAACTTCAAAGGCTCTATTAAGATGTTTAGTATCATCATGGTAAAGCTGGCCAATATAGCTAGGAAATATGTGTGATTATATATGGATACATTAACAAATAATATTATATAGGGGGTTCTTTTGAGTTAAGAAAAGGAAGCTGGATCTTGTTTCTTAAAAGCTGTTTTCCATTTTCCATGAAACTCGCGAGAAAGACATTTTAAAAGAAGGTGTCCTGTCTAATGTGCTAAGCATGTGTACTATGAAATATGTTAATAAATATCACTGACATAATATACGATTTGAACGTCTTACTCTCATTCCCCTTATCGTGTTTTGCAGATTGATTTAATGCCATAATATAATGGTTTTCTGGGTTTGTATTAATATTTAATTCCTTATTGAAGATACCTCAGTGAATGTCCCAAAATTGTCAATAATTGTGCCTCTGTTTTTTTTTATTTAAAGTTGTTTGATGACATACTGCCTAGGGATGGAAGCAAAACAAGCTAGACGTTTCATCAGTGAAAGGATCCGGAAATCGTTTCTGCAGACAACAGAACACTTTCATTACTTCTCCATCCTGCATCCGCTCTGTGAGGAAAGAGGTCAGAATAACATTTACACCGAGAAATAGGAACTGGCATTATTTTTTAGGGTATGACAAATATCTGACATATCTTAGTTTTTCCTCAGACGTTGAAGAGTCCTCAGAGGCGGTGCTTTCTGGCGGACATTTAGGAGTCCACATTTCTGTAAGTGGTATATCTTGAAATGATGTGAAGGTACTGGCTTCATGATGTGAGCTGCAGTGATTAGAAACACGAATCATTCTTCTGTTAATGCACATTCAAGTGCAGCTCTGTGCTGCATTGTTAAGGTCGAACAGAAACATTTCATCGTTTACTCTTACTTCACTTTTCATCTACATCCGTGGTTTGTATTTATTTTTTTCAATATAGCGGGAAATAAAAAGAGCATAAGTAAAAAAAATTCATTGCTACACATGTTTATAAGAAAGGTTTTTGCTCTCAAGTTTATATCACGAGGTGAAGTATAAGTTTTCTGCCTGCCCAAAACGTTTTTGAAAATGTAAGTTTCCAAGCATTGAAACATCACATTTATTAATTTCTGTTCAGATTAATTGACTCAACATGCTGTCCAACTAAAATGCGTATATTAATATTCACGTCCTCAGTTTTGTTTTTACAAAAAGTAAGTATTTTAGCTTTTGCTACTGTGAGAATAACTGATAAAAGACTGTAATTTGGGCTGCAGTCCTGCCAACTAAAACAACAATTTCACTGTGTGAGGAAGGGGGCGGGGCCTCATGTCAAAAAGTACCTAAGAGGCACTTTTGCCCCTGCCACCAACAAACCACCTCCTCCAAAGAAAGAAAAAAAGCTTGCTGAGGCTGGTCCTGATGTCCTGGGATGTTTTTACATCTATTAATGGACATCAGCAGTTCAAAGCATCCGTAAACAAGCTGGAAATCCAGTGTTTACAGGGGTTTTCAGCTCATTTTCCCTGCCACCGTGTGATATCAACTCATCGGGTGACTGTGTTAAAGGAGCCAATATTGTGTGTCACACAGTGACACTGTGTGAGTTGACTGGTCTGGGGCTGGGATTTTCCAAAAGGTGGGCTGTGAATTTAGTGCACCTCTTTGTATTGACCCTTTTCATTAAAATACAAACATGTACATCATTGTAATCATGACAGGTATAAGGAAGTGTGAGTCTATGGGAAGCAACATGTGAAAGGCACACAAAATGTAAAACAGCACAGCAGACTGATATGAACGATGAAGCCCAGGTCAGGTCAAAAACGTATGAGGGATGAAGGGAATTGCCGGCTCTGGTGCAACACATAGGCAGGGCCACTGAAATTATGCGATTTTTCAGCTGCAATATGTTCTGTAAAGTTATGGATTTGCTGCATTTGCAACATAATCCATTACCCACTGCATAGTCAGCAGATTTTAGCAAAGAAATGCTGTGTAGCTTCAACGGATCCAGAGTTACCAAAAATGTGGTTTCCCGGTAGAACAAAAGAGGACTGGACCTGCTGTCTGTGGCCTGGGAGGATCACTAAAGGACTCGACCTACTCCTTGTTGTACTCAGGACAAAGACATGGACTCTAAGGGTCATAAGGCTGACCTCCTGTTTAAACTTAGGGATGCAAACTACAAGAGGCCTTTTCTGCAACTGCCCAGCAGACCAGTGGCAACTGGGCCTCAAGTGGACTCTAGCATTGGCCTCTGCCTGACTCTCTGTGAATCTCTTATTGCCTCCTCTGAGACCCCTGGGGGTTTTAGAAATGCACTCCTGTAGTGGATTGGGGGTTAAAAATCTAAGTCAGAAGGTAAAATCTTTGGTCAGGATGAACCTGGTTTGTGTATCTGCTCCATCATGGTGAGTGTCAAATTGAGCCTAGGTCCCGGTCTACCACAACAATATACTTTCATTGGCCCTTAGTTCTTTTTGGTGTTATTTCTACTTAAAACCTTCAAAATTCACATATCAGGTTCCCCTCATTAGGTTTTTGACATTTTGGTGGCATTTTATTTAATTAATTGCTCTTTCATTCTAATTCAGTTTATCATTTTATTGTTTTTCATTTGACTTTAATGCTGCTTTGGTACTGCATGAATACCTTACACATTGCTCTAAGTTAAGGCTGTCTATTCTGTGCCATAGCTACAAGAGAGGTTAGTGACTTTGAGGGTTTTGTTTACTTCTTCAGGTAGGTTCTCACCCACCCTAATAATCCATGTTCTTACAGTTTCACTACACTTAGCTACATCACTGGGTGCTGCACTGCTTGGCTAAAGAGGGGTTTGACTAGGAAGCTAACTCCTTTTGAGTAACTTTTGCAAACACCAGACACAGACCAAATTTAGTCTCTGGGATATATTGGGTCTCAAGGCCTAAAAAAAAGTGACAAAATGGGGCTTCCAGGTGATCTGGGAGAGGGAGCTGGGCATGGCACTGAGCGGCAAATTCTTCATTACTCCACCAAGGAATCCACTAGTATATTAGGGGTAGAATCTAGTTTAAAACTTCGGTCTCATTAGAACTCTACCTCGTGAAACTATGTGCATTCAACACACACACCATACACATGCTTAGGAAAGAAAGGGCAGTATCCCATATCTTGTGGCACTGCCACAAAGAAGGAGTATTTAGGCATGAGGTTTTGGAAAGCACATCTCGTGTCATTGACTACAATGTCCTACCATCTGCCCTTAGTACGTTTTTGGAGTGGATACCTGGGGCTTCTTCTCTGTCAGGAAAAGAGACTTGGAAAATGGTTTAACAATGATACTCGTGAAAAAACAGATGCTGTTGGGAAATGGGGCAAGTCCGATTGACTAAATGGAGTGAACTGGTACCAGTGGCTGTAGAATGCACTGGGAATAGAGAACGTTTCTCACAGCATCAAGGGAACAGAGAAAGATTGTATTGAACAGTGAACCTTACTGATACATTTCTTTGCAGATGATTGTAAATCACTCAACTGCCCAAGAACATTGTGAGCACTTAAGATCATCCCAAGGAATGGATGAGCAGTGAGACAGATGAATGACTCATGAATGGAGCCCTGTCCCCAGAGATGGGCAGGTTGGCATTCCACCAGTCAATCTGTGGCCCAAACTCCCTAAACTCATATAATGCATAGTAGATCTCCTAGTGTGTGGGGTGGAGAGGTTGGAAGGGGGGAGAGGGTATTATCTATGTTGATATTTGAGACTGAATAACATACTGAATCCTCACCAATCCAATGGGTATTTAGTACCTTAATCTAATGCCCTTTAAATTTAGCTCACCTTATATTACCTGCTTAATGTTAGACTAGATAATCCAATAGCTGTAAAGACTTTTAAGACTGCCTAATTTGGTGGCTGTCATCAGAGTGGTGGTATGCTGAGTTATAGCTAATGGTTGATAAACAGTGTTGTGTGGTGATCCCCAGCACTGTCGGCAGCTCAGCCCAGCATCATGTGACTCTGGGCAATAGCTTGCTTAATCTTCCCGACGGCCCCAAGTGCCTTGAGACCCTTAGGGGTGATTAGTTTGCACTTTACAAATACCAGGTTATTATAATGCAAAGGGTAGCGCATCCAATAAAATAAAACCTGAAATTGAGGTTTTTGGACTTTCTTGAGTGAGATAACTATTGCCTATTCTGACTTTTTCGGAACTAAAATTCAGATTTTAGTGCTGCATGTCCTGGTAAATAATGGGCCCATTTCCCCTGTAAAATTCCATCAGGTATGAGTTGCTGAATTTTAATGGATGGTGGGAACTTTATCTCACATGGCAATTATTGGCTGCAAAACACATAATTGTGATATCATTGCAAAAAAGCTGTCACAATATGATGGCCACTCATAATCAGGCCATAGATCATTGATTATATAAACATTTTTTTTTTAATCTAAAGGCCTGGTCATAATAAGCTAATACCAAGATCCAATTTAAGAAACATCCCTGACAGAGCCATTAGACGACAAAAATACAGGTGTTGTCCTTCATTAAAGGCGCCTTACATATAACTTTGAGTGGGTTCCACAAATGGTTAAGGCATTTCCCATTCTGAATACAAAATAGGTGGGGGAGAGGGCTCACTAGAAGTGTTACTCCAAGTAAATAACTTGAGTTTTCTGGCTTTAGATACTGCATCCTGGTCTACGATCAGTGCTAAACTTTCTAATATTTCTAATATTTGACAGTACCCACTCTTCTGTCAACCTGCCGGAAACACCCATGTGGCCATTTCTATACCTACAAATAGTACTCCAGAGAGTTTGCCATACACCCAGATTTTCCCTGGTATTCATTTCCATCTGTAGTAAAGGATTTTATGAATCAGGAGCTGCCATTTGAGGTCACAATGGGGTTTTCTTGGTGCACCAAAAAATGGAATTAGGTGTTCAAAACATTGTGAATGATGCCTTTTCCCTTAATGAGTTTTGAAAAATGTTCATTCAAAACATTAAATTGACTCGATAAGGTATGTAATGGAAGCTTGTATGTGTTGTTCAGAGAGGAGAGGGGACTTAAATCTATTAAGGAAACCAGTGGTGCCTTAATTTTTTCCTGCAGTTAAAGATACAATCAACTATATGTATGCAAAGCATATTAATCTTTTTCTAGTGTTTTACTAGAAAGACTAGACAGCAATACATTGCCTTATATTTGGAAAGAGAGGGCCATATTTATGACCCGCTTTGATTACCTCTTGTAGCACACAATGTGGTACAAGAGCGACGCAAACCTTGAGACATATTTTGGAAGCCACGCATAGCCACTTTGCATGGCTTTAAATGGTTTAAACAATCTGGAGTAATGCAACAAAGCGCAAACCTCTGTGTTGCATTACTCTGAGCAAGTAAGGCATTCCATGGGCATTGCATGGGTGTTCTCTTGCAGCTCCCATGGTTTTTGACACATTTCCAGATTTAACAAACCCGGTAAACCTGGGAATGCACCAAAAAGATACACCTCCCCAGGAGCGGCATAATGAGGAGAAATATATTTATTTCTCTTAGTTTTTTCCTCTTTTTATGTGTCGTGCATCTTGCAGCACACATAGAAAGAGGAAAAAGCCTCTCAGGATTGTTTTAGTGCCGCACAAATACAATCATGCATGCAACGCAGGGACCCTTGCACCACATAATTAGACAAGGTCCCGAGAAGGGCCAGAGGAAGGTCAAACATCACTGGTGTACTTCAGCCAACTGGGAAACTTGCCACCATGTTTCTGATCCCATTTAAACTATATCAACATTTTTATTGCAGCTGGGAAATTAGGCTGCATTTTAAAAAGTTGACTATTTTTAAAACAAAAGTCTGAGTATTGCCAGTGGTCCCATGGCTATCCAACAAACATTTTTTGAAGATTCATAAGGGATAGGACCACTTTTCTTTTGTGAATGAGTTACCACCCCAACTCAGGAGCTGGTAGTTTTTCGATGCTCTGCAACAGGATTACGATTGCAAAACATTGATACATCTCATACCAAATCACAATTTCAAAGGGACACCTACAACACTCTTTTTCCAAATTGCAAGTTGGTATTCATTTGCAATTACATTTTAGCAGTCAGTAAAAGTTTACTAACTCTTAAAAGGTCATGAGTACATTGTAGAAATCTATTTTGTAGTTGCAAAAATGCCTATTTTGTGAATCGGAGCATTTGCAACTGCACAAGAGCTTTTTACATCAGATCCTGAAACTGAATGGTACCTACTACAATAAATTCTAAACTTAAAGCATGTTCCATTTATGCCATGATGAAAGGATGCAGCTTTGGGTGCTTCCAAGATGTGAGGTTTATTTCCTCTTTACCTAAAACTGAGCTTACATTATTTTTCATCTGAAGATTACCTTCTCTCAGCACGATCGCTCTTTATTGGTGCGGGGCTGTCGATAATGAGCTTTATCTTTTTTTCTATAGCCATCAGACTAGTGTTGTTAAGGGAGGCACGATAAAATACTGTATTCATTTTTGCTAAAATCTACTATAATAGAATGCCTGAATTAATCAATAGAAATGTTCACAAAAACACCACGATCAGGGACTTTCTGAGAGACACTACTTGCTTGCTACAAAGGCCATCTTTTCCCATGTAAGGTTATGTTTTATCATGCTAGAAACTAGTGACAACTTTCCTCAACAAAGCTGTTTCATATGAATGAAAGCAAAGAGATTGAATGTGCGGTCTTTATCAAAACTCCTTTAAGTATAATCTTCATAAACGTCTATGCTTCACAGTTTTAGAATTGTCTTTTTTATGGCTTTGCATTAAATAACAAGCACTGGTGTGTGACTTTTATTTTTTTACAAAAATATGGAAAAAGTAACAAACATTTAAAATGTAAAACTAAAGGACTGGAAGGGCAGCCCAAGTGCACTCTTTTTCTGGTGCCTCTGTACGCGAGATCAGGCACAATGGCTTTACCCACAATGAAGACAGCCAATGGATAGCGTGAGACTGCCAATGCATAAAGTGAGCTGTACTAGGTGGAAACAAAATTCGAACGCCACTTAAACAAATCAATGGATTAAAGAGAGCAGACCAAAGGTTTCTGTATGTATGTAAAGATGTATGTATTTATGTTATGGTTTTTGGGAAAATAGGAGCTAGAAGAGAAAGTTAAAGCTATTTATTGGCTATACCTAAGAAGGATATAGAGTACATAATGAGACACATGTGTCTCTTTTCTTGACTTGTTCTGTTGTTGTCTTGTGTAGAAACCCATGTTTGAATAGCAGTTGTTGATAGGCAGATTCATGGTGTGAAATATAGGGGTGGGCAAACCTCACGGAATTTAACTCCGCAGAATTACATGCAGTTACATAAAAACTCCTCGAGATTTCCACCAATGGGCGGACATAGGCACGTTAAGCTGCTCATGCTGTGATTTTGCACAGGGAGAGCATTCCACGGTGAAAAATCAGCATGAACTGCACCATGCAGTGCACCAAAGGGTGCAGCTACTCGAGCTCCATCACCTTCAGCCACACCACTGAACTCCCATGGACTGACCATCGATGCGTCCACTTCACCTTCAGAACACCCACCATCCACAGACACCAGCACCTGCTCCCACGAAGAAACTGGACCAGAATCACGATGACCAGCTAACCTCATCACTCAGCAACTCCACCCCAACCATCACGGAAAACGACGACCCCAACACCGCAGCCCGAACCCTGCACAGATGGATCTCCGACAGTGCCAACACCATAGCCCCCCTCAAGAAAAACAACAACACCCACGCCAAGAAAGCTAGATGGTTTACCACCGAACTTCGAGAGTCCAGACGCACTTGCTGCTGCCTCGAAAAGGCCTGGAGGAACACCAAATCCACAGAAGCCGCCACCAACGCCCACCACCAACTCATCAGAAAAACGAGGAAAAAAGCGATTGAAGACAGAATCTCCACTCACGCACACAACAGCAAAGAACTCTTCAACATCATCAAGGAGTTCGCTCAACCCACCAGCGAGTCCACCGACATCCCTCCCTCCCTCACAAGACCTCTGCGACAAACTCAGCACCTTTTTCCACCACAAAATCAAGAGCATCTACGACAGCTTCGACGAAGACAACCAACACACTGAACCCTCACCAACCACCCCCGACACCCTGAAGCCAGTGATCGACAACTGGACAGCCCTCACCACCGAAGACACACTGAAGACGATGAAGTCAATCCACTCCGAGGCCCCCACGGACCCCTGCCCCCACCACATTTTCAACAGAGCCACCGACACCATCGCACCCATGCTCTGCCACACCATCAACCGCTCCCTGGCAACCGCCTTGTTCCCCGATGGCTGGAAACACGCCAAGATCAACCCCCTCCTGAAGAAACCCTCGGCGGATCCCACCGACCTCAAAAACTACAGACCCATCTCCCTGCTCCCGTTCCCAGCGAAAGTCATCGAGAAAGCCATCAACAGCCAACTCACCACATTCATCGAAGAGCACAACATCCTCGACACCTCCCAATCCGGCTTCAGAAAAAGCCACAGTAGGGAAACCACCCTCCTCGCCGCAACAGATGACATCCGCACCCTACTAGACAAAGGAGAAACAGCAGCCCTCATCCTCCTCGACCTCTCAGCGGCGTTTGACACAGTCTCTCACCACACCCTAATATGCAGACTCCACGACGCAGGGATCGAAGACAAGGCCCTCGACTGGATCCGCTCCTTCCTCTCTGGCAGAACGCAGCGGGTCAAACTCCCCCCTTTCCTCTCGGACCCTACACCAACCACCTGCGGAGTTCTCCAGGGGTCCTCCCTTAGCCCTATGCTCTTCAACGTCTACATAGCTCCGCTCACCCCCATCGTCAGAACCTATGGACTCAACACTGTGTCATACGCAGACGACACCCAACTCATCTTCTCCCTATCCAACGAACCCAACACCGCCAGACAAAACTTTCGAGAAGGCATGGAAGCCGTCGCCAAATGGATGAAAAACAGCTGCCTACAACTAAACACCAACAAAACGGAAGTACTCATCATGGGCCCAAACCCCGATGCCTGGAACGACACCTGGTGGCCCTCGGAAGTCCGCCCACCCCCACGGACCACGCACGCAACCTGGGAATCATCCTGGACTCAGAGCTCAAAATGGACCGCCAGATCAACTCCGTCTCGTCCTCCTGCTTCCACACCCTCCGCCTCCTACGTAAGACCTTCAAATGGATCCACCTCGAACACAGAAAGACTGTCACTCACGCCCTGGTCACCAGCAGACTCAACTATGGCAACGCACTCTATGCCGGAATAAGCAAAAACCTCACCCGCAAGCTAGAGAACATCCAGAATGCCGCCACAAGACTGGTCCTCAATCTGTCAAGACACTGCCACATCTCCCAGCACCTGCGCACACTCCACTGGCTCCCCATCGAAGCTAGAGTCACCTTCAAGATGCTCACCCACGCTCATAAGGCCCTCCACGACACCGGACCAGCATACCTGAACAGCCGACTCAAATTCCACGCACCCCAAAGGACCCTACGATCAGCCCAGCTCTCCTACGCCGTGGTCCCCCGCACCAGAAAGACCAGATCGGGAGACCGCTCCTTCTCCTTCCTCGCGGCCAGAGCCTGGAACGACCTTCCGCTCCACCTCAGACAGACAACATCGCTCCCCATCTTCGCAAGAAACCTCAAAACCTGGCTCTTCGACAGACCCCCTCCTTGATGGACTGTAACCTGCGAACCCCCACCCCCTCCAGCACCTTGAGACCCCTACGGGTGAGTAGTCGCGCTTAACAAACACCTGATTGATTGATTGATTTTGCTGCCACTCAAGTATATTTTTTACTCGAGCAGCAGTCTTCTGATCGCAAACAGTCACGACTGCCCACGACCGCCCTCATCAGAAAAATCTCACAAGATGTCCTCCTAGCAACCGGAAATCACACCAAGGGGGATGCCAAATCTTGCTTACGCTCGCCAACTTGCCATTACAATTTTGCCCCACGGCAATTGGCAGAATTTGGCCTGAACTCCACATTACAAGAGTAGCGTGGAGTCATCAAAATTCCACCAATTCCACCGGCGGAACAGAATATTTTGCCCACCCTTATTCATATTGTGCAGGATCACATAAAGTGAGCACTGATTGTGCTAATTTAAGTAATACAGCATCACAAAAATCGAGCTCTGGGGGTTGATCACACAGTATTCATGACAAGTGCCATTTTATGTCCTCAGTGGAGAGTTAAGGCAGTGCTCTGTCAAAACACCTTTTACCACTGGAATTTAAAAACAAGATTCTCAAGGTGGTAATGTGTGACAAGAACAATTGTGCAGATTTGTTCGGTGAAATCTTGTTGTGGTTATGTGTTCTATTGTTTCAGTGCTCTTTTGTTTTTGGTCTGCATTATTTCAAGGTGAATTTGTTGTGTTGGATTACTGTTCCTGTGTTGCATCCTGTTTTGACTGTTTTGATGTGATGTGTCCTGTCATGTTTTAATTGCATTGTTAGGTAACTTTGTTCAGGTTATTGTGTAGTCTTCTGTTGTTTACTTCAGAAATGTCAACATATTCTGCTACATTTGCACCCCAAAGCAGCACATACCTTCTAAAGTCTTGTGATAAGCAGCAATTTGCCACTATTTTAGTGGCAAAAAATCACCACTCCAGCTCTATTTTAAGACATTTCTCTGACACAGATTTGGACTGACTGGTGTATTAATTAGGTGAATCAGCTTATTTTAACACTTTTGCAGTGGTAAATGGTTGCTTCTTACAGGAACTTTAAAGACGTACTGCACTGGGCTGGAAGTGTAGAAGCATTTGTATCACCTCTAAAGTAAACACAGAACATAACATAATAATAAACGCAAAGCAACAAAAGAATGGTAAAAGTATAAATGATGAAAAAATAAAGCTGTGGACCATGCATCAACAAAATGGAAGAAATGTATATATAGAATGCATCCTGGTACCATAGTCAGTATCATGTTAAATGATTGCTGGAATTGATCCACATGCATTGAGGTTGGCTGATGTATAGGGTCAATAGATGCTTATCGGCTATTCTGGTGGATTCTGTAATTATTTAAGCAAGTGAGTCATCATGTATAGAATGAGAACACATAGAAATGCTCATTGTAAACATTAACTTTCAATTTCCCTAATCAAAGTATCAGCTTCTGCCATCTGTAGAATCATATTAATGCCAGTCTTAGACTCAATGGCTATATCCATATCTAAAGTGTGCATACTTATAAATGAAACAGGTAACTTCTGGTTTCTTGTTTATAGACACTTACATCAACAATGATCTGTAATCCCCATTATCTGCTGTTTTGAAAATTAAAGGTGAGACACTTTCATTTTGCAATATTCCAATTAGGAGATTTAGTTTTAAAAATGATCTTAATATCTGACAATAATTCTCAGTGATAAATACTCATTGTAACATTCAATATTAATAGTAAAGGGAAGTTTTCACTCTTGAACTATACATAGCCTGATTGTTGTTCAAACAAAATATTTCAAATGCATTTTTCACAAAAAAGTATAAAGGTCAGTGTTAAATGTATTACTATGTGATACAGGCCCTAACAAGAAAACATTATCAGTAATTATTCTATTTAAAATTAAATTTGTTCTACTTGATATATTAATGCCTAAATCTGATTTGTTCTGTTCAGTTGGTTCTAGTGCAGGTTAGCACTTGAAAAGTGTGAGGTTGTTTCCCCACCACTTATACTGCAGTGTGTTGTCTCTCTAAAAAATGTTTTCCCCCACCTGAAGATTTGGGCTGACTTTCTTCTCACAGTGCTGCCCTATATTTCCTTTATTTTTGTACTCTCAGGGGCATATTCTCAAGGACTCATCACCGATTTAGCGGCACTTTTCCGCCACGAAAGTGGCGATAGATTTATCGCCCTATTCACAAGCCTGCACTAACAGCCGACTTCGTCAGGTAACCTGCGATAGCTGCCGCTAAAAACATTGCCAAGGCTGACTGCGACAACTAACGCTAATCATATGCAGAGTAGGCGTTCCCGTGCAAAAACTCACGATAACACCACTTCGCGATATTCCCAATGACCAGCCAGATCGGCGATGCGGTCCAAAAACAGGCGATAAGGCACGTTAGCAGCAGGGACTTAAGACCTGCTTTTTTCTGGTCTTAAGTAGGACGAAAACCTGCAGTATAAAGGGAGCCCAGCCCAGAGCCACATCTGAAGACCAACAAATGCCATGGAGCTACTAATCATGCGGCTTGGAGACCCAAGAGGGCCACAACACCCATGGCCACCACCCCCAGGACCACCCCCACCCCCAGGACCACCCCCCGGACTACCACCGAGGCAGCACAGAACAAGACAGCGGACCTTCCAAAACGCACCAGCCTCAGAGACTTAACGCCAGAGGATGTCATTGCCCACTACAGGCTCAAAGGACAACCATCCTCTGCATCCTGACCCACATTGCCCACAGGCTGACGGTACCAACACAGCGGACAACCAACATCCCTCCGCAGACAAAGCTGCTGGCTGTGCTGCACCTGTTGGCCTCTGGTACCTTCCAACCAACAACTGCCAGAGTCAGAGGAGTCTCACAGCCAGCCCTATCAAAGTTCCTCACACCTGTCTTGGATGCCATCATCAGCTTCATACCCCAGCACCTCCACTTCCCCCACACTGTGCAGGAACAGCTGGAGACCAAGCAAGACTTCTACGCCATAGCTGGCTTCCCGCACGTGTTGGGGCAATTGATTGCACACATGTCCTACTTGTGCCCCCTGCCGACACTGCACACAATTACCGCAACAGAAAGCACACACATTCCATCAATGTGCAGGCAATAGTGGACCACCGGGGACTGTTCACCAATGTCGTCGCCAACTTCCCAGGCAGTGTGCATGATTCCTACATCTTCCGACAGTCCATCATCAACCAGCGCTTTCAGGATGGCACCTATGGAAAGGCACTGCTCATTGGTAAGTACTAACGGAACACACCACACACCTCAACTCCACAATCATACAACTCACAACTGTGGGAATGCACACGTAACAAAATCACATACAACATGCCAACCAACATGCCCACCTACCAGACACGACCACACAAGTAACTGTGGTAACAGGGGCCAGACATGTAGACAAACCATCCACAAAGGCATAGCCCCTCTGCCACACAATTGCAGAATGTGGGGAGCGGTGGGAACCAAGAATGTGCGAAGGAGGCAAGTGACCCATGAATAAGAATGTACACAATGCCAAGTGTGGTGGTGATGTGCTGGACAGTCTTGAGTATGCAGAGCACAGACATGTCCATGTGGACATATACTGCTGGTGTTTGTAGTGTAGTGTTGTGGACAGTGGAGGCAACCATGTCACCTCAAGCAGTGGGGAAGACCTTGGACATGTAGCTATGTCGCCCCCCCCTGTAAGCGTAAGCGTAGTGGGCTGGGCCGGCGTATGCCAGTCCAGCGTAGGAGTGTGAATAAATAGCCCGGGGCCCTGGGCGTGATTCACTTCCGGGATGGCCACCAAAGTAACTACTGCCTGTGTCTCTGTGTCCGCCATATCCTGACCATAGGCCTACACACACGTGGCCGACCACCTTCAACGGCCAAATTTACACCGGCGGCGAGGTGGCTACGTCACACGCCACCCGGCGCACATCTCGTCATCGCCTGCAGGTGTGTGTCTTCCAGGGCGGTGCCCCTCACCCTGCCACGAGGCCGCCACCATGACTGGTGGTGCCTGCGCGATCCTGTGCACCTGCTGCTCCCCAGCCCGCTGGTCCCCAGACCCGTCCGGCGCCCAGCGGTGATTGCCCGCCCCTGCGCACCCAGGCCTCATTGCTCACCTGCCGCCACCGGCGTGTCTCCAAAAGGGCCCACCACGTGCCAGTGCAATCTCCAAGCTTGAGGCCCGCGAGCTTGGCAGCCTCCACAGCCGATCGCTGGCTTCCGCGCAACAGGCCCCCAGCGCACCCTGCGGCACCGCACCGCGGAGTTCTGTGTGTGCTGACTGCTCCCTCTGGCCACACTGCGGTCCAGCAGGTCTCAGACAAATCCTTTCCAGTCCGGCCCTCCAGGCCTCCTGCATCATCGCAGGCTGCACACCCGCTCAGCTCTTCAGGTGGGCCTACCTCAGTGCACCGCAAGTCATCGCCACGTGGCGGTTGGCCCGTGCCGGATGCAGGGCCTCAGGTGCCACTACCTCTGTGCACCACAAGTCACCGTCCAGCCTCAAGGCCTCCTGCATCATCGCAGGCTGCACACCCGCTCAGCTCTTCAGGTGGGCCTACCTCAGTGCCCCGCAAGTCATCGCCACGTGGGGCTACCCCACAAGTCCGCCTCCAGCAGCCAACAGCATGTCCTCGGTAACGCCACTGGAGCCCTTCACAGTCACGGGGCCACCCCCATCCCAGGCAGGCCGCTGGAAAGCCTGGGTGGAACATCTGGAGACGTACTCCGAAGCGCACGACATCCCAGCGCCGCGGCGGCGGCCCACGCGTCGGCGTGTGAGGAGTGTGAAGAAATGGCCCGGGGCTCTGGGCGTGGTTCAGATCCGGGCTCTGGGCGTGGTTCAGTTCCGGGCTCTGGGCGTGGTTCAGTTCCGGGCTGGCCACAAAAGTAACTATGGCGTATGTCTCTATTGTAGTGTTGGCGCCACCCGGCCCTTAATCGACAATGTTGCAATGTAGCATGCACCCAGAGGGCGGGCTCGCCTGAACGGATAAATAAAGGAGCGCAAGTCCGCTCGGGGTCTTGGCTCATACATGCCAACTGCTGTGTGTGTATCTTCATTGCCGCAGCATAAGCCAAAGGCCTAGCCTCAATCGCAGCGCGAGTTCAGCCAGGCCTGAACTCTACATCTGTGTCCGCCCTATCCTTACCATAGGCCTACACACACGTGGCCGCCCACCTTCAACGGCCAACATTACAGTGTTGTAAGGCTTGCGGACATGCACAGACAGGCATGACAATGGTGTGCCGTAGGAGTGCAAGTGATGCAACCGCGCAGCGCACACAAGTGAATAGGCTCGGGGGGAGGGAGGAGCAGCTGTGAGGCTACGTAATACACATTGATCCCACACATTTGCCAGAAGCAATACATGGCAAACATAATTCCCAAAGTCGCACAATTCACACACCACAAAACTTGTAAGTCTGCCAACACAGCATGCAGAACCACCAATTTACACCAATCTCACTTACCTCTCACAGGTGATCAAGGATATGCACTCTGCCCGTGGATGATGACACCCCTCCGAGCCCCATACAATGTGGCCCACAAACGCACCAGGGGCATTGTTGAGCACATATTTTGCGTGTTAAAGTCACGTTTCAGGTGCCTGGACATCAATGTTGGAAGACTCCTGTACAGCCCAGAAATAGCGTGCAAGATGATCATTGCATGCTGTGTATTGCACAACATATGTGTACACACCAATGCCCCATGGATCCAAGTGCCAGATGCACCGGACGATGATGAGGAAGATGAGGCAGGTGGGCCACACCCCACTGCAGCTGCAGCAGGAATAGCACGAAGGAACACAATCATTAACAATTTCTTCGCATGAGCACGTCACATTGTGACTGTCCTTAGCAATTATGGAACAGTACGAAATGACCACATGAACAGCATGTGCAAATACATTCATTGCAACACACATTCCCTGTGTACATGTCAGTCCTCTGCATTAGCACATCACTCTGACAAGTGTGAGTGCAACATTAAGTGCTAAAATCTCACAAATAGCAGATAGATGGTGGGTATGTCACCTCTGTACAGAGAGTCTGTTTAGGGTGTCACGTATTCGAACTGCCATTTCAGGATGTCAAATGTAGTACGTAATCCCAATCATCAGCGTATCACATGTGTACAAAAACATGACATGAAGGCTGTCATTGGTGTTCAAAATAAGACAACTGGGTGTCATTTGGGGTCAAATATGACATTTCAGGTGTCTTTTGGGGTCACAGCTAGTTCACACATTCCCAGTCATCTCACTGCCTATCTGGGTCACGGTCAAACATGCGCATTGATATCAGTTCCCAGGGAGTACCTTTTTTTGGAATCACTGCCCCTACATTCATCCATACTTTCATACTTGCTTGATGATAGACATGACACATCTGTGTGAATTAGAATGTTTTAATCACATTCGGTGCAGTGTCGAAGCTGGACCAGTACATGGCCATGCAAACCCCACTTTACATTGTTGCCCCGTGGAGGGCCAGCCAGAGTCCTTTAGGGATTGACAAGTTCATCGGAAGAGAAAGAGTTCAGTCCGCAGTCTGATTGCTGTGTCATTGGTAACCAAACAAAATATGGCAGTCCATGTCGAGGGCCAAGGCTAGTGTCGCAGAGTGTATCGGGGGTCATTGGAAGGTGTTATTCCAGGGCATGATGCAGAGGGCAGAACCAAGCTGAAACAGGCCATATGGCGGAGATGAATGCTACCGCTTCCTTCTTACCACAAAGGCACAATCATCCACATCATCGTCCTCTGATGTGTGATGTGCCTCACATGTGGGTGGTGGTGTTATGTCTGCCGCACTGTGTGGCACTGACACATCAGGGGCCGGAGGTGGAATGTCTGCCGCACTGTGTGGCACTGACAAATCAGGGGCCGGAGGTGGATTGTCTGCCGCACTGTGAGGCACTGACACATCAGGGGCGGATATGTGGCTGGAGTAGTAGCAGCAGCATTCATCTGCGCCAGGCCTTGTGGCAGCAATGCCATGATGAGGATCTGCAGGGCATGGAAGATCCCTGCTACATCTCGCTGGTGTGCAGCCGTGGCAGCCATTCTTTCCGCCTGCATCCGCTCCATGTTCTCCATGATCCTCGGCATGTGTCCCAACTCCCGGCTGACATCGCTGGAGCCACTCTGACTAGACAGTTGTTCTTGTCTCAGAGTCATGACTCCAGCGATATCAGCCATGGCTTGTTGGAGAGCATGGAGCGGACTGTGGGTGTCCGTTATGGACTGTAAGTGGTCCCTGATGGGACTTAGACACCCACGTATGGCATCTAGTTTGGCTGCCATGAGGTCGAACCCCACCCGCACCTGATCAGCCATCTCCTTCTGGCCCTCTAACACACGGCGTTGGAATGCCATGTGTTGGTCGTGGGGGTCCTGGGAGACAGCCGTGGTGGTGGGTGCTTCCTGCTGCGTGATCTGTGCAGGGGTGGGGTCTCCTCGAGCAGCTGGGCTGCCCTGCTCCTGGGGGTGGGGTGCTGAGGGTGTCCATGAGCTGTTGGAGGGCGTCACTGTCGATGGTGTGGAGGTCCTCTTCATCATCAGTGAAGAGATGTACGGTCTGCTCTGCAGGAGGTGTTGATTCTCCCTCTGCAATGTAAAGGGGAGATGCAGTTTAACAGTGTGTTCCATGTATGTTCACACATTGGACAAGTTTACAAACAGACTTCGTGACAATGCACATTGTTTCTGTTTGGGAGGAGATGCCTATTTGATGCGGGACAGTGGACATTTCTACTCCATCAGGGATGTGAGGTTGTACTTGTACATTATCATCTCACAGTTTCCTGCTATGCCAAATGTGATTGGCCAGTTTCTACACACAAGCGACAGCAGTTGTGTCCTCTGTTCTGTTGTGGAAGTGTTGCAGTTTGTACCACATTGTTGTCAATGTTGATGTGCTCTGATTCTTATGTGTGTGTGCTGCATTGTGGGAGAGTCGCCCCTGCAGCTCTGATTTTGATGGCCCTTATCCCTTTCAGGCGGTGTGCCTTTCACTTCTGTGCTTATACAGTGCTGAGATGTTGCAGACTTGGGTAAATTGGGCTCTTGGTGGGAGTTGGGACTCTTGGGCATGGTTTGTCCGCAGATGTCTTGTTGACGTCAGGGGTTGTTTGTGCACGTGGATGTGTCAGAGTGTGACCTGCTCCTTTATGGATGTGGTCCACACTCAGCCACCTCAGTGTCGTGGCGTGCACCATGTCATGATAATTGGACTGCAGCCATGCTAATCGTCACGCAGTGTCACTTGCATTGTCAGTGTGGCTCACGGACCCGCAGCTTTGCTGGGTTCAGCACATGTGCATGGGTTTGTTGTGAGATTGGTGATGTGTGGGGAGGGCCCCCTCTGGGCACATTGTCGACGGGGGCCTACTTGCTGTTTCTATGTGTGCTGCAGTATGCCAAGGAGATCAGGGACATGATCCAGAGTCATTGTGGGTGTGCACTGTGCTATACTTAATTGTGCATGTGTGCCATTGTGCCCATCTCCCCCCGTCCCCCTAGTCCCTGGTCATTACTCACCCTGTTGCTGTTGGGTCAGGTCATGTTGAGCAGTGTCCGGTCCCCCAACTCCTGCCACCGTCTCCCCACTGATGACTGTGGACACCATTTCCTCCATCTCATGCAGCTCCTGCTGTGGCGCTGGACTCCCACCTCCAGTCTGCATTGCTGCTTTCCGGTTGTTAGCGAGTTTCAGCTTGGTTTTGCGCTTCACATCATTCCAGCGCTTCTTGCAGTCGTCCACTTCCCTTCTCTTCACTCCGACTGCATTCACCTTGGCCAAGATGGACTGCCATATTGCATTTTTAGTTGCCAATGACACAGTGGAGGTGATGAACAGTTGTTGGTGGTGTTCTATCACCTCCGTAATCAGGATCTTGTTTTCCTGCGGACTGAATCACGGGTTCCTCTTCTTCTTCTTCTCCTTGCCCTTCTCCTTCCCCGAGGTCCCTGGCTGGTCCTCCGGGGGATTTGTGGGGTTCTGGTTGGCCTCTGTAGTTGCTCCAGCTTCCTCCATGTTGCTTCTCAGTTGTTTGGGTTTTGCTTTTATTTTTTTTTATTTTTGTTGCGGCTTTTATGGTGCTTTTTCCCGCCTGATGTGGGAATAGCAAGCCTGGCGCTGATTTTTTGATCGCTGTTGGGCCCATCACCACTTTTTTCACGTTCAGGTTCACTTTTTTATCGGCGTCCCGGTAATTTTAACACGGACATTTGACGCGTTTTCGGGAAACTGTCGCCTGTTGCCGGCGTGTTGAGAATACGCCGTTAACTGGCGTTAGTTTCCCGCGATAGACGGCGTTATGTATAATTGCGTTCACCTAGGTTGGCAATGATTATCGCCCGTTCTTGAGAATATCCCCCTCAGTTTCCTCTGATTGTGAAGGTGTACACAAATCAGTAAAGAGCTGGCCAGATTTTTTCAGTACGTAAAGGTTACTAGAAAGAACACTTAGATGAAGATGTCACTGTGATTTAAACTTACATTCTCTTTAGCTAGTATTATACATTTCTACATATTTGTGTCAGTACTGACAAAGTCAACTTTATTATTTGACCAGAGAATAAGTAAGAAGCCCAACTTAGTTGTTTCCAGCACAAACGATAAAACATTGTATATATGTGATACCATCAAGCCTTCGTGTGCTGATCAAATATGCAAACACATTTATGCAACCAAAATAATAATCTGACCAGACACTTCTTACTCCATGATGAGAAATATAGTGACAAATAGTAGCAAGTATTCCTCTAAGAAATACATCCCAATATCGAGTAATGTGCCACTGATCAATTGCTAAAAAAAATATTCTTAAAGACTCAAAGGGTAATGCTTAAAATGAAGCTGGATTCTAGTAGTTCTTGATTTTTTTCAGATTAGGATAATCGAATCCGCTTCGAAATGCAAGAGTAATCATCGCAACTCTTGCCGTTTTTAAACTGTATTCAAATTAGATGTATCTTAGCTATACATTGGCTGAAAAATGTCTTAGCTTTGTGTAGATATATGAACACAATTAAAGACATAAGGCCTAAATTAGAGTTTGACCGATGGGATACTCTATCACAAACATGACTAACAGCATATCCACAATTTACAAGAGCCATAGGCTACAATGGCTGGTAATTTGGTGGACTGGACAACCAACATGTTTGCAATGGTGTATCCATCACAAACATGTCCTTCCTGCACAAAAACATTAATGCCAACAACACAGACACGGGTGCCTGAGTTGGTGCACGGCTGCTAACTGTGTACCAGCGCTGGCTGAAAGGGCAGGAATGCACCATATCTTGAAAATATGGTGCACTCCTGCCCTTTCGAATTGCCGTAGGGCATTGCAGCAAAATGACTTGCGGCACTGCCCTACACCAATTCATTGCAAATATGCCCCCTTGTTTTTGTGTTATTGGGTGCCAGCCTATGCCTTCTTGGACGTTAAAATGTAACACTTTCACTATTTTTTTAGTAGGAAATTAATTTAAGGTATGGAATTATAGAAAAAAAGTTATGTTGCAAGTTCTTTCGTGTTGATATGCAGCCCTAGCCATTGAAACACTTTACAGAGATGAAAAAGATTGCTACGGCAGCATATATTAATGATGCTTAGAAAGCAAAATGTTTTTTCTTAGAATGTTAACGATCCTAATAACCCTGTTAAAAGGAAAAAGGTTTCACTACGCTTTGCTAAGAAACATCTATATGTAGCTAAGCTTGGAAAAAGAAATATTTGTTGCAGCAAAATTCTGATAATATCTTTTGGTCCAAGCATAAGTTGGAATTGTCTACCTTTTTTGAGACTATTTACACTGAGAATAAGACTGAAATTGCATTGAGATTTGAGCCGGCAACAACTGGCTCAAATTAAGCACTGTCCTAATTGATTGCAACTCCCCTGACCCCCAGCACACCTATCAGATTTAAGGTTATCTGCACTTATGCTTAAGTTAGAGGGCTGGCGATAAGCTGTACATCTATTTACTCCCATTAGACTGAGGTTTAGCCTAAGAGCGAAGCATAGGTGCAACCATTTACACGGAATACTACCCTTCTGCTAGATATGACCACACGCGGAAAGGCCAGCACCTCTCACAATTGGTTAACTGTCACAATGCCTATTGAAAGTTTCTCCAACGAGTGGCTCACGAGCAACTGGTTGATCTCCAGCTACCCTTAGGTAGCTCTCCTGTTTTGTAGCCTTACTGAAACCAATTAGAAGTGTTTGCTTGGTTGCATTGATATACATATGCCAAACTTTAAAATTGTATATTCGAGATGTAAATGTGCATATTTTCTGAACTCATAAGCTGATGCTTGGAGAAAATTGGTTGAATTTCCAAAATATACTTAAGGATAATAATAAAATGATTAATTGCAGCTATGTCTGTTATGTATTGCCCACATAAAGACATTCCACATTGTCAACACATTTTTTACGTTAACACTGGTAAAAGTGCCAGAAGAATGAGTTGATCACTGATAGGAATCTTGTATATGGCGGCCACTAATGTAATCTTGTTTGTTGTGGTCATTACAAACACAAATAATAAGAGTAGCTTGTGATGATTTTCATTTAACCTAAGTAGCTCCTATTACAGAAACATTTGAAGACCCCTGGCCTACCTGCTTCTTCAAGGCTGCTGTTACATAGTGTTGTAGCCATTCGCTGAGCATAATTGCCAGGAAGATATGTACATTTATTCAGAGATGAGTTACAACTTGATGTGGCATTGCATAACAACACGTGCCAAGCATAGAATAATATGTCCTACAAGGGACTTTTAGCATCATACCAACACACTTTAATGTATTATATACTACAGTCTTCTAAATCATCCCATGATGCATATGAACAAAAGAAACAAATACCTTCTGAAGTGGCCACAAAATTTCAAGCTTGAACATCACATTGGTTGAGCATGCTATCTTTGAGACCTGACAGCCTTAGGGTGGTCTTCCCCAAACTTTTTGCCTGCGTACCTCCACTTTTTGCTGTATTCTTTTTGCTGGCCTTAGGACTCTGAGCACTTTACCACTGCCGACCAGTGCTAAAGTGCATGTGCTTCTCCTTTAAACATGATTTCATTGACTTATCCACAAATGGTACATTTCATTTATCTGTACGTCCCTGTAGAGTGCACTACCTGTGCTCAAGGCCTGTTAATTAAATGCTACTAGTGGGTATGCAGCACTCTTTGTGCCACATGCACATGTAGCCCTTTAAAACATGGCCCAGGCCTGAAACTGGAGAACCTATGTGTGCAGTTTACACTACCATGTTGATTTGGCATTTAAAACCTTTTGCCAAGCCTTAAACTCCCCTTTTATTCAATATGTCACTCCTAAGGTAGGCCTTAGATAGCCCATAGGGCAGGATGCTGTGTAACTAATAGGTAGGACATGTAATTGTAAGTTTTGCATGTCCTGGTAGTGAAAATCACTTACATTTGTTTTTCACTATCCTGAGTCCTACCCCTATTATAGGTTAACACTGAGAATTCCTTATACTTTTAAGCTGTAATTCCTGATTGAGAAGGAGTAGCTCTGTCATGTTTTATATCATGGGAATGGTATTGAAAAATCTTCCTTGCTGCCAAAGTTGAATTTAACATTACTATTTTAGAAAAGCCACTTTTAGAAAGATGGCATTTCTTTGCTTTTAAAGGTCCGTGTGCCTGCAGCCTCTCTTCAATACACGTCTGGAATGGGTTACAGATGGACTTTGTGCATTCCCTCGAGATCGCCACACACAAAGGAAGGTTTGGTGTGACTGAGTGGCCATTGGCATCCTGAGGGCTCATCCTGGGCAGGATGGGAGGAAGAAGCTGACACTTACATCTGATGGGAAGTCTCCTGTCCTCACACAAAGGGTTGATTACCCCCCTATAGTGAGTCTGGAGCCAGGGCTGGGAAGGGAGGACCTCTGTGCACTTCAAAGCCCCTCTTTGAAGTCAACTCCACTTCAAAGACACACCTGGGTGTAAGTACTGGGTCTCTGACCCCACCAAATCAGACACGTTTGGAACTGTAAAGGAACTTTGCCAGGAAGAAGGACCACTGTGCTGCGACAAAGACTGCCACTCTGCTTAACTGATGCTCTGGAAGAACTGCTTTTCTGCTGTGCTGTGCTGCCCTGCTGCCTGCGACCCTCTGCCCCTGCCCCTGCTGAGGAAGAACTGGACTCTTGCTTGAACCCAGAGTGATCTTCAGGGGCATGCTGGCTTGCCTCCTGTTTTGAGACTCAGGGATATCGGAGTCTCACGTCCTGCTCCTGTGACTGGTCCATTGAAAGTGGATCCACGTGTTTGCTCCAGTGGAACTGATGCATCCTCTGCTGCGTGAAGCAGAATTGATGCATTGCTGCTGTTACAGGAACAAAAACTGGTGTATTGCACTTGGAACCAGTGCATCTCCTCCAGAACCGATGCATCGGAACCGCCGCATCACCAGCGTTTCAGTGTGAGAAGATCGACGCATCCCCTCAACTGTGGGGAGAAACCTGGTGCATCGATTTTGGAACCAACGCATCTCAGCTTTGGAGCTTCCTCTTCAGAACTGGCGTATCACCATCATTGCATGGAGAAAATTGGTGCATCACCTCGACTGCAGGGATAGACAATGAGGCATTGCTTGGCTGCGCCCTGTTGCGACTAGGATCAAGGTACTTTGCTCAGCAGGACTTGTGTGGCTCCTGCACCCGGCCCACACTCCATCACGGTAAGCCTGAACTCTTGACTTTGCCCCAGTCCAGTACGACCAGAAAACACCCATAGGCGCTTATTCGTTTTAAGCGCTATCTTTATATTTAAGCTTTAAAAATTCATATCTCGACTTCTACTCATTGGATTTTTGTTTTTTGGTGTTGTTTTATTTATAAAATCATAATCTATTTTTCTAAACCGATGTGGGGTAATTTTGTAGTGTTTTCAGTGTGTTAGTGTTAGACCTGCCTTGTCCAGCGGGTTTATCCCCAGACTTTTGATTTTTGTCCTCCTGTTTTGGACTCTATTTTTGATGGTTTTATGACTCTGGGCACTTTACCACTGCTGATCAGTGGTAAAGTGTATATTCTCTGCCTGTAAATTGTTGCCATAGAATAGTGGTTCCATAGTTGGCTTATTTGATTGACTACTAAGACCCTAGTACAGTGCACTGTGTGTGCCCAGGGCCTGTAAATCAAATGCTGCTAGTGGGCCTGCAGCACTGATTGTGCCACCCACACAAGCAGCCTTGCCAAAGGTTCTCAGTTCTGCCATTGCAGTGTCTGTGTTCAGTTCAGTACTGCTATGTTGACCTGGCAAGTGCACCCACTTGCCAGGCCCTAACCTTCCCTTTTCTTACATGTGAGTCACCCCTAAGGTAGGCCCAAGGTACCCCTCTGGGCAGGGTGCACTGTATGTGAAAGGTAGGACATGTCCTGATGTGTGTGGCATGTCCTGATAGTGAAATCAGCCAATTTCATTTTTCACTATTGAAAGGCTATCTGTCCCATAGGATAGAATGGGAGTTTATTTATAACATCTTATAAATATAACTTCCCATTTGGACCAGATAGGAAGATAAAGTTTAGTATGCCTGAACTCAGAATCTAAAGATGCATCTTTTAGTAAGGACGATTTTTACATTATATGTTTGAAAATACCACTTTTAGAAAGTAGGTATTTTCTTGCTTAGCCATCCTGTGTGCCTCTGCTTGTTTGTGGATTAACTCTCTGGCTTTGGAGTGACAGGGCCTGGGGATCTGCATTCTCTGAGATGGCCACGGAGGGGTTGACGCGTGTCCTGCCTTTCCTGGATGAGTCAGGGCTGGGCTAAATAGACCTGGGCTGCATTCAGAGTAGTGGGAGGAGTTTTCACTAGCACCTGAATAGGCCTGGTCTGCTCTGAGAGTGGCGGGTGGAGATTTCCCCTGCACCTGAATAGGCCCTGTCTGCCTTGGACAATGCTGTCTCCACCTCCTGCCGGGAAGCTGGACCGGAGAGGACAGAACTGGTTTTAGCTGAGCACGAGCCTCTCTGCACCAAGAGAACAAAGGAATTTGCTGTATAAATATTGGGGCCCAGCCTCCAGTATTTTAGATTACTTCTGGAATTCAGGAGGAACCTTTGCCAGGGAGAAGAGCTGGAGAAACTGGAGGAGAAGCACTGCCCCTTTGCTATGTTCTGTCTGGAGTAGGCCTGCAGCGGCTGTTTCTGCCAAGGAAAGGACAATAACTTTGCTGTGTGCTGTATCCCCTGCTTGAGGAAGATCTCCAAGGGTTTGGAGTAGAGCTTGCCTCCTCTTTTGAAGTCTCAGGGATACAAAGACATCACCATCATTTCCCCTGAACTTCCTTGCTGGGATTTCTGACTTGCCAAGAGGTGCCTGTGACTGTTTTGGGCCTCTGGAGGTTGTTCCTGTTGTTGGGAGCTGGAAATGTAACACAGCGATGAGAAGTACGACGCAGTCGCACCTGTTTTTGATGTATCGTCGAAGAAATCGACGCAGCGCCTGCCCGCGGCTTGAGAAATCGCAGCACGCCGAATCCCATGCACCGATCTCCGAAGTTCGAGATCACCGCACCGATTCCGATGCAGGCCCTGCTGTGCAGCCGCAAGAACCAAAGCATTGTGGGACTGCAGCTGGAGAAATCAATGCAGAGCCATTGCCGCCACCGCTTCGAGAACCGACGCATCCCCGATCCCCCCGCATTGCACCAGGGCGCCAAGTCTACATCAACCCTGGGGCCGCAGTAGGAAAACGATGCATCACCTCCATGCACAGTAAGAAACCAACGTATCACCTCCCCTTCAATAAGGAACTGACGCATCACCTCCCCTGCCTGGCAGTAAGGAACCAACGCATCACCTCCCCTGGAGTAAGGAACCAACGCATCACCTTCCCTGCGCATAAGGAACCGACACATCACCTTCCCTGCAGCTGTTTTTGTTTATGATTTTGACGCACCCAAGATACTTTGTGTTGAAAGTGTTGCATCTATAGTTTGCTATAGACAGACTGTTTCTACCTTTTAAAAGTCCTATTTTAATTACTGTATTGTGGATTTTTGTTGTTTTGATCTTGTTTGGTTTAGATGAAGATTACTTATTTTTCTAAACTGGTGTGTTGTCCATTTGTAGTGTTTTCACTGTATTACTGTATGTGTGCACAAATGTTTTACACGCTACCTCTGAGATAAGCCTGTCTGCTCGTGTCAAGCTACCAAGTGGGTGAGCAGGGGTTATTTCAGAAGTGTATCCCCCTTACCCTAACTAGGAAGAAGGGTCCATACTTTGACAAAGGTGCAAACCATTGTCAACTAGAGACCTCCATTCCTAACAGTTACTGTTTAAAGTGTGCACAAATACACTACATATTGCCTCAAGTTAAGCCTGACTGCTCTGTACCAATCTACCATAGGGTGAGCACAGGTTAATTTATGGTGTGTATCTGACTTAGCCTGACTAGGAGTATGGATCCTGCTTGGACAGAGTGCATACATCTGCCAACTAGAAACCCAGGGGCTTATTTATGAGCCCTTGCGTCCCTTTTGCGCCGCCGGTGCGTCACTTTTTGTGACGCACCAGCGGCGTAAAAAATGCACCATGTTGTGTCATATTTACAAAGTGGCGCATCTAGGTAGATGCGTCACTTTGTAAACCCCTGCGCCACATTATACCTGCGCCAGGTATAATGTATGCAGGGTGGGCGTTCTGACGCAAGTAAGCCTCGTAGAAGTGACGCAGTGAAATCTATGAGATTTCACTGCGCCACTTCTAGGACGCAAATGCGTGAATATCTTACGCCTGCCTCACAGCAGGCGTAAGACTGGTGCAGGCACATTTGAAATGGGACTTGCCGATGTGAAGTGACCCATTGCTGGAGTTGCGTCACTTTTGTGACACACTCCAGCAATGCGTATTTTTTGCGCCTATAGATACGTCAAAATACTGACGTATCTGTAACTCCTTGCAACATGATGCGCCATACTGTAAATATGACGCATCCATCATGTCGCAAGGAGGGCGCAATGAAAAGTGACGCATCACAGTTTTCATGCAGCGATGCGTCACTTTTCATAAATGAGGCCCCCAATTTCTAACACCATCTATTATCAGTTCTTAATCACAGTAGAAATCCTTTTCCATTGCAAAGTTTTTACTACAGCTCCATGCAACATTTCCAAACATTGTCTTCAAATCTCAGTGTTTGTCAGTTATGCACAATCATGATGTCAAGTCACAACAAACCAAAACCCAAGAAGCACAAAAAGGGACTTATTTCAACAAAGCTCCATAGCTGTGCTGTTCCGACGCTGTAGATTCTTCATGGAAAGTGTTTTAGAGTGGAAGAAGCATGATTAATATATGTAATAGGTAGTAGAACCATAAGGAAGAAAATCAAGTCAGGGTTTCCAGATGACCTGATTTCCATATTGCTTCTGCAAAAACATGCTCCTCTCCTGCCTTCACTCCAATAGTGACAAAGATAATGAATTTATCATTAGGTACAGGCAACCTACAAATTGATTGGAAAAAACATTTAGTCAGGCTAACCTAAATTGGCCAGTCTACACAAAAAAAATTAAAGACCAATCACCTCATCACCGCAGTTAGCAAAATGGTAGAAAAAATCATATTCAAACTACTAATGGATAAGCCGGAAAAGGAAAGTTGTCTAGATGCCTGACAATTTGGTTTTAGACCTTGCAGAAGAACGGAAAATGCATGGCATTGGAGGAGCAGTACCTTATTCTAGACAAGGATGGTCCTGCAACATTAATACTATTGAATATATCCGCAGCATTTGATACAGTGGATCATAATATACTGATTGAATGCCTTGTGTATCTAGGTATAAAGGGCACTGCTTTGAGTTGGTTTGTCACTTTAAAAAAAAATGATCATATGATGTAATGTTGGCTCTTCATCGCTCAAACTCCGCAGCTATTGTCCATGCTTTTTAATATATCTTTACATCTTTTACCTCTGCTTATTAAATGATTTGGATGTACAGTTATATCATACCCAGATGGTACCCAACTGATTTTTTTTTTTTGTTTAATCTGTTTATTGAGATTTTGTAGACATATGAAAACATGATACAAACATGCATAAAAGCAACGAGTACCAGTTGGAACGACAGTTCACATTAATAAGAAGTGCATAAAATCCTTACAACGATAGAAAAAAGCAACAGTGTGAGTAACGTGTCTCAGGAGTATACAGATACTTAGCGATTATACTTCGTACTTCCAACATTGTATATCACCCATTACAGCCTGTTATTAATGCAATATCGAAGCACCATGCAAAAGCACAGAAAGCTCTCCACAACATGAGAGCTGTACATTTCTAGCGACTCCCTTCGGCTTAGCCATAAAGTCACGACCATTATGCAAGTAAACAGGTTCATATAATAAAACTATATAAAACCACTCAGAAAAATCAACTGAGAAAACCAATAAGGGTAATAAAGGAAGGAAGGAAGAGGGGGGGGGACCCTTGGTGTATGGGAACGATCCGTTTAATAAGGCCACAGCAACCCACACTCAGTCCCAGACATATCAAACTCGGTGGCACATTTCGAGAGACTATATCAGCCGAAGTGAAGAAATGCACTAAGTGCAAAACTCGTTAATGAGTGGGATCACCATGCCCAGTATGTGAATTAACCTGATCGGAGTCGGATGCAATAGAAGAGTCTTCTGGAGTCGAAGCTACCTGTAATGCCGTCAGCATCACTCCCCATGCCGCCGAGATGGGATACTTGCGGAGTCCCAGCGTGCCCTCTCTTAGCAAAAAAGACGCCTCTGCTTTAGCCCAATATAACATCGAGTGAACCCAAGCTGTGAGTGGAGGGGGATCAATTGACTTCCAGCGACGGGTGACCAGTCGCTTGCCCACCGCCAGCCCCAAGTCAAGAAAACGAGAAGAGGCCCTGTGTTGTCTATCTCTGGGAAATATACCTGTGATGCAATTCCCCCATGTGTTCGGCAGAGCTCTATCTGTGCTGGTGGACAATAAGCTAATTACTCCGAGCCAATAAGTCTGCAGTCTGGAGCATGACCATATCATATGCAATAAATCAGCGTCCACCAATTGGCATCGCGGGCAACAGGCATCTGCCTTATTGAAAAACGTATTAATTTGATCTGGGGATAGGTAGGCCCTATGTACTATGTAGAACTGGATTAGCCTAAATCTTGCATTCCTAGGGACCTGTCTGGGACTTTCCAGCAACGCTCCCCAATACCTAGGTGTGAATGGACGTGCAAAATCCATTTCCCACTTAATACGCAAGTGTGTTAAATCAGTAAAGGTGTATTCTCTAATGGACTCCGCAAACCATTTAATGAGGTGTCTCCCTGTGCCCAGTACGTGGATATATTGTAACAGCAAGTGCGTCGGAAGCTCTTGCGAAATATCCCCCCAGTGGTGTCTCAACGTAGCTATCCAGGAGGCGTGTTGTAGGAACTGCCCCAACGGAACACCTTCCTCATCCACCAGAGATTGGAACGGTCGTAATGTGCCCTCCAAGTACCAACCCCCAGAGTATGCACATCAGCCTCATGCCAAACTGCCAATTCAGCAGTACTGGCTCTGCCCCTACCTCTCGGTAGTCCTAGGAGCGGTATCGTGGGCGCATATGGTGTGACGTGCCTAGTAAGATATAGGGCTCTGTGGAAACATTTGTGGGCTAACTGTACCAAGAAGGGTAAAGGCATACTTGGTTTAGCACATGGATGAAAAATGTATAGAAGCTCATCTAACGTACACGGCGGTCCACCTTCCGCCGTATCCTCAAGATTGAGCTCACCCAACCACTTCGCCACCCACTGTATATGAGACGCCAAATAATAATGTTCCAGATTGGGTAGAGCTAATCCTCCCTGTGTCACCGGCAGATATAATTTAACAAGCGCAACCCTACAACAAGTGTTACACCATATAAAGTCCCTCATCAACCTTTCCAATGGGCGGAAAAATGAAGCCGGCAGAAATAAAGGGAGATTCGCGAAGTAATATAATAATCTGGGCAATACCACCATTTTGATGATTGCCACCCTACCCGCGACAGAAAGGTTAAGCGTTTTCCAGAAGTCTACCTGCTGGCGCAGTGCAGTGAGTGCTCTGGATAGGTTGTCATCCAGTAGATCCCGGTCCGTGTGATAGATACGGACACCCAAGTACCGAAACACCGCCGGTTGCCAGGCCACTACTGCTCCATCCACTGTCCATTGAGGATCCTCAACACCAGGAGTAAAGGGAAATAAACATGATTTCCCCCAGTTCACCTTCAGCCCCGACACTTTGGCAAACAGCCACAGCGTGTTTGGCACTGTTGGAGGAATCGTCTGTATGTTCTTAAGGAAGAGTAAGATATCGTCTGTGTATAATGACACAGCCTGAGACTCTTCCCCCAACCGTATTCCCCATTGAGCTGCCAGTTGGCGCAAAGCTATGGCCAAAGGTACTATAGCCAAAGAGAATATGAGTGGAGAGAGGGGACACCCCTGTCTGGTTCCCCTACCTATCGACAAAGGTTTAGAGAACAAGGATCCCGAGCGAACCCGGATGGTGGGGGCGTCATACAACAGCTTCACCAGATTTAGGAAGTAGGGCCCAAACCCAAATCGACCCAACACTGCAAACAGATACTGCCACTTCACGGTATCAAAGGCCTTCTCCAGGTCCAAGACCAGGCAGCCTGCTGCAGGCCAATCCGCCACAGCTGTGCACATAACCTGAAATAACCGACGAATATTTAAGGAGGTGTTGTGAGCCGGGACAAAACCATTCTGATCCTGATGGACCAGCTGTGGAGTAACCAGGGCCAAACGACTCGCGAGAACCCCCGCCAAAATCTTGTAATCTCCATTTAACAGCGCCAAAGGCCGATAGGCACTCGCGCACGTGGGATCCCGATCTGGCTTAGGAAGGGTAACCAAAGTGGCTTCTGTCATCAGGGCCGGAAGAGCAACCCCCTCCAATGCCTCCACATAAACTCCTAAGAGAGGAGGACCCAGCTGATCTGCATAAGTCTTATAAAACTCATGAGGAAGACCATCCGGTCCTGGGGCCTTTCCATTAGGCAAAGCACGCATCATTCCTTTTATTTCCTCCAGAGTAAGAGGTGCATCTAGTTCCTGGCGCTGTTCAGGTGTGAGCGTAGGAAAAGTGATACCATCCAGAAAGGAACAAATGTCTCCATCAGAGGCAATGTGGGTGGATCGGTACAACTGTGCGAAGTGCGCAGTCAGTTCCCTGTGAATCTCCTGTTGTGTATATTTAAGCCCACCATCCTGGGAACGAAGGGCGGTGATGAGGCTCGTGGCCTGATCCCACTTGATCAACCAGGCTAGTAAAGCACCAGTGCGATCCCTCTGAGCGTGAGCCCTCACCAAATGTGCCACGTAATTTAGACATCTCTGGCGCTCCAAGAGTTTCGTGTGTTTTTTACGTGCCGCCAAAAGCGGAGTCCGATCCGGATTTCGGATTCAAATCATAATAGTCCCCGTTCCACTTCAAGCAATTCCGATTCCACCTGCCTCTTCATGCTACAACCCAATCCCAGACATTTCCCTCATATTGTGACCTTCATGGCAGCCCATTACCACATGCTTGAAGAGGCTGTTCCCGCATTGTGCTCAAAGTACTCACTGAGAGCTTCTCCCACCCCGTCTCTGAACAGGGGATCTTCCAGCGTCGACGGCTGTAACCGCCACGTAGGAATGGCAGGAGGTCCAGTTTCCCATGCCAGTGACACATAGTGTGGGTTGTAATCCGAGTGGGTGTGGCCCTGATATTCAGAAGCCGAGACATATGGGAGTAGGGAGGGAGAACCGAGAAACCTGTCTAATCGGACATGTAGATTGTGTGGCACCGAGTAAAAGGAATACACCTGCACCATAGGGTTTCGGTGCCTCCAAATATCCACTATCCCCCATCCCCGAGCCCACCCACTCAAGACAGCCGAATTGACTGTGGCTACAGTATGTGTAAGGGGGGAAACTATCTGTCTAACCCAACATCCAAAACACTATTGAAGTCTCCACCAATCAGTCACGGGGTCTCACACCATTTAGCAAGAGTTAGGGAGAGTGTCTCAAGGAATGGGTTTAAGTCTGTGTTAGGGGCATAGACATTACCAAGCAACACATAGCAACCATCCAGCCTACCTAGTAAGAATACATATCTGCCCTCTTTGTCAAGCACCACCTCCTCTGCTGTGAAAGGTGTGCCTGGGCGGACCCATATCAGTGCCCCACGTGCAAATAGTGAATAATTGGTAGCGTATACCTTGCCTCTCCATTTCCTTTGCAACTTAGCCGCTTCCACACCATCTAGATGCATCTCTTGCAGTAGGGCTATGCACACCTGATGTCTCTTAAGATAAGAATAGACCGCATATCTGCGAGATGGTGTTCAAAGACCCCTCACATTCCATGTAAGTATCGTGTAATCAGTCATGTCACTGCATCGTACAGCAACCACTCCTGACCTAACCCCCAACTGACACCAGTGCAGGACAGCAAATAACTGTGTCGTCACCCACACCCCCCTAGAGAGACTATTAGGATAGGAAAAAGGGAAAACACGCCAACATGGCAGTGAGTAAACCGTATCAGAGCGGCCCCCATAAACTAGAGATGCTGCCCAAACCTATCTGGGATACAAACTATCCATGAAACCAACTGATACCCTGTAGTAGGGATGAACGTAGGGGGTGAACGGCCTGGCAGAGCGCTCCATAGCGTGATCCCCATGAGTCACACATGTGAATGTGAGAGTGTGCAGATAACTAAGAAAAACAGAATAGCCATACATCAAAACATATGCAAAAACATTAATGCAGACCCCCCAGCCCTCCACCCCGCAAGTCAAGTACCACAGGACTGCGACATTGTCAATAGTTTGTAGGGGAAACACCTGAGTCCCAGCCTTTACACGATACCATCAGAAGTCTGAGGTGACACGTCTGGCATTCGCAGCGATACCACATCCGATAGTTCAACTGCCGACGAGCCCTCATCATCCGATGAGTGGGGCAGCGTACCCCCCACACTGACCACCTCCGCAGGTTCCGCCAATTGCTCCACCTCCTGGACCGCCGCCTGTCTCTCCTGCCGGATCTGGTCCTGTCCAGGAGCTGCCAGCAAACCAGGATACCGCCTCTTGGATCGTCGCCGACGAGTTTTCATGTTGTTCGCCTCTCTCCGCCAGGTGTCCGCTGTGCCGGTTGGTCTAGGTCCCATGAACTGGCCCGTAGTTTCCAACCAGTCCCAGGTATCCTGCGGTTTCTCAAAGAAGCGTACTTTTCCAACTGAAACTACTCTGAGCTTTGCCGGATAGAGTAGGGAATATGCCACATTGAGTTGTCGAAGTTTCTGCTTGACCAGGAGGAAAGACCCTCGTTGACGCTGGACCCTGAGAGTGTAGTCCGGGAAGAGGAGGATCCTAGCATTGTCAAATTTTACTTCCTCCAATTTCCTCGTTTCACGCAGAATCATGTCTCTATCTTTAAAATGTAGTAGCTTGAAGATAAGTGGGGCGCTCCAGAGCCCAGCGGTGGTTTTCTGCCCGGGATGCGATATGCCCTCTCTATTGTGAAGAAGGGAGAAAAGGAGGAGGAAGGAAGAGTATCCTTGAGCCATTGTTACTAGAAAGCCACGGCGTCCTGGCCCTCCGCCCCCTCCGGCAGCACAATCAGGCATATATTATTCCACCTGGAGCGGCCTTCGGCATCCTCCACCCTGTCCTCGAGATATCTGATACGAGCTTTGTGTGCATTCTGCTTTTCCAGGAAATCAGCAACCGGTTTTAGCTCAGAGACCTCCTGCTCCACTTCCGTGACTCGATCCCCTAGCTTCCGATGGTCAGCATGTAATAATGTAAGGTTCAGCGCTACCTTGTCTATCTTAGACTACATTGATTCCCTGGTACGTTCTATGGCATGCAAGATCGCGTCCAGTCGGTCATTTGGGAGGTCCTGTTGAGCAGGTGGCTGCGTTGTGTCCATGTCCGCTGAGCTCGCGACTTGGGAGGAGGACCTCGACCCAATGCCCCTGGTGCGACCCATGAGGTCAGTCAGTGTCCCTGATGCAAGCCAGGAATATAAAGTTGCAGCATATCTGAGAAGTACTCTCTGCTCTCAATGTGGCACATAGTGATGGCAGGGAGAACATGCAGTAACGCTCCACTCCCCGAAGCAGACTCCGCACACAGAGCGTAGCTCTCCTACACAGTGTCCTCCCCCGTATTCTCTCCCCCAGTCACCCACAGCCTCGCTGACCTGATTCCTCTCTGGGTGCCTCCGTGTGTTCCTGCGATACGCAGCCCGTGATAAGGGCACTCCGAGTAGGGTCCAACTTCAGCCACTACTGCTGTGCCTCAGTGAAACCAGATGAGGGGGGGAAAGCAAGAAATGCCAGAACACCGGCCGTGTACCACACCGTTATGCCACTGTGGAGCTGGACACAACATGCACCACATTCAGGTGGGATGCCCTCACCTCTGTCACTCCTGGAGGCCTCCAGGCCGCCCCACACTCAGCATATGGCGCTGTCTCTGTCCTTTCCACCCTCGCACCAGCAGCTCTACACAGGCAATCCCCGACCTCCGCTGCGTCACAGACAGTCTAGGCAGTTCAAGGCAACTCCCTCGACATGCAGCTTTGTCTCCGCCGGCCAATCTGCCACACTCCCGTCCAACCGGCACAGCGGGATCTCACGCAAATCGGGAGCCACACCAAGCCGCCCAATGCTCCACCGCAACGCACCCGAGGCGCCGTAATGGGCTCCGTAACCTCCACTGGTGAACCGGCCCACCGGGCAACCACCCCACAGTCTGAGCCAGCCAGGGGCTCACCCGCACTCTCAGCACACGCCTGGGCCAGTCAGCAGTCCCGCCGCCTCCGTGTATCCCGCACTCCTTGCTGCGCGGGCAAGCGCGTCCCCGCTGGTGATGTGCCCGGCCGACCGGGCCCTTGTCTGCCGGCACCCTCCAGCCCGCAATCAGTGGCACCACACGTCCCTTCAAACAATGGCGAGACGATCCCCCAAATCGCGTCAGCCAGCCGGGAGGTGCAGCACTCTCAGGCGTCTTCCGACCCCAGGCTCCTAGCGACCACGAGCCTCAGCTGAGCAATTCGAGCAACTCCACTCAGGCCTCATGCATGCGACCGGGAGCCAGATCCGACCACAAGCCTCAAGTCACCTCCTTCCTGCGATATTTTCTCACAAACCGGCACCGGGGGGTCCGCACAGCAGCTGCCGTCAGCTGTGCAACACAGATGTCGTGCCTATCCCAGATAAATATGACGGATAATGGGGATTAAGAGCGAAGCGAGCTCAAAACGCGTCCGCCATGGTGCCCATGCTGGCCACGCCCCCCCAGATGGTACCCAACTGATAGTGAGATTGGACCGAAATGCACCTGCTTGGGCAGGGATCCTAACAAACTACCTTACCTATGTAAGACATGAATGTCTAACAACTTCCCTCAACTTAAACTGAAACAAAACGGAGTAGTTGCTGGTGAGAAACCATACAGCAAGATGGCAGGGTTCCTTATGGCCCACCGCACTTTGGCATGCTCCTCCACTGATGTCTAAATTTAAGCCCTTGGACATTTATATAGGTAATCAGCTATCTATGCACAATAGCTTAATGCCCTGTTATCACCTTGTTTTTCTTACAGGAAATCATCATAAATGTTGTAGTCTACCTGCCCAAGCATCTACACAAGCAAGTGGTTTCCACCTGTATACTTTCAGAAATTGACTACTGCAATTTATTGCATTTAGGTTTCCCTGAAACATCTCTTAACAAGTTGCAGAGAATGCAAAATCTGGCTGGTAGAACCATTTGCGATCTGAGCAAATTGAATCAAGGTTGCTCAGCGAGAATAGATCGGCCATGGCTCCCAGTCAGATAAAGGATTATTTTTAAAACTCTGTGCTTGATGTTTAGGATATTTGGAGAGATTGAAAAATACCTGCTAGTTATCAGATTCCAACGCTATATGCCCAACAAGAATTTGCATTCCATAGTTGGTGTCCCTCAAGTCAAGAAAACGAGAGTGAGGGCCATATATCTCTCCTATTCAGGGCTCCTTTTATGGATTGACCTCCCTGTGCTAATCAAAGAAGAGGACTTCTCCTTTGTGTGTCACTTCACTTGCAAACCCTTCTGTTGACTATGGGTAATGAAAATTGAGAGACACTGTAACGGGCATGCCACAATATAGTACATAAATAATGAGAAGACTAGCATACTGCACACAGTTGTGTTATGGCCAGAATCCTTTGGTTTTGATCTTGACAGTAGCGCGTGACTCTCATTCCCTGATATTATGTTTACTGATCATTAGTCATCTGGGGGCATATTAACAACGGCCAGCGATAATTATCGCTGGCCGTGCTTAGCGATAATTATATTATTGCGCCTATCTCTGGTATTTATCGACCTGGTAGCGCGTTATTGACAACGCGTTACTCCAGGGCAATAAAGATTCCAGAGATAGCGAGGTTATCGCCCTTTTGCAGGGAACATCGCTGGTTTTCCAGCGATGTTCCCTTCAAAACGGCGATAACCTTGCTGATACGACCCTGTGGTCGTATCAGCAGAATCCATCTCCTATGTCTAACATAGGTAAGTCAGGATTATAGCAGACGTTAGATTTTGGCGAAAACGGCCGTTTCGCCAAAACTTAACGTCTGCTATAATACTGTGGGCTGCCTTGTAAATATCGCGATGTGCACATCGGCGATATTTGCAACGTAGCCCATCCGGGGTACGCCCAGTAACGCCCACTTTGCATCTCATTAGAGATGCAAAGATGGGCGTTGGGGAAAGGGCGATAGTGCAAGGATTCACGCGATAGCGTGACCTTGCTGATTAGGCGATAAGATTATCGCCGCTTTTCGTCCGAAAACGGACGCTAAAGCGGCGATAATTGCTTATCGCCTCGTTGTTAATATGCCCCCTAGTTTTTTCAGACTAAATACAGGTGCGAGGTAATGGATCATGCAATTTTATATACCGGTTTTTGTTTTATAATTAAAATGTAACCAGTAAAAGTGGCTAATAAATTCCTTTCTTATTAAAAATGATGACGTCTTGACAGAGCAGCTTAGAGAAACTGATCTCCCATCTTGTGCTGAACAGTTGTGGTTCTGGTAATCTACACGTGAAACTGGACATGCTCAGGCCAGCAATAGGGGGACATATTGTAAGCTTTTTGGTTAAAATTGTGGGGCATATTAGCAAGACCCACGTTAAAATTATCGCCGTTTTAGCGGCAGGAAACTGCGCATAAAACGGCGATAATGGGCTTGCTAATATGCGTTATAGAATTCCAATAGAAGCCCAGGTTAGATGTCCTGCACATCTAACCTGGGCTTCTATTGGAATTCCATAACGCATATTAGCAAGCCCATTATCGCCGTTTTAGCGGCAGTTTCCTGCCGCTAAAACGGCGATAATTTTAACGTGGGTCTTGCTAATATGCCCCATGATCTTTATTTTTGGAAAAAGAGTTTGTAGAATTGAAAACTAAGGACAGTACATTTAACCTCTGTAGGCACATAGAAGATTTACATTTGTTTTTGACCTTGAAGGAAATAATTGGTTCAGTTTTTCACAAATCTATAATAATAGGAGCAGGCTAAGAGCCCATGCAAATTGATCGAAATGGCTGCAAACCACTTCATGATGCAGGAATTTATTATATCTTGCAGATGGCTCATTACATAAAAGCTCCTCCAAGGTAGATATCAAAATGAGAGTTTTCGATTATTATAGGAATCTTTTTAAAGGAGATATTTTCCAAACAGTTTGGTACCCTTATTGTCTGCTTAAATAGACTGTTGTTGGGACTGGATGCTAAGACTAGCTTGGAGACTTTGGTGATGTATGTAAAATTATACACTGATTGCCAGCTGTCAAAGCATGGCTTGGATGGTTTTACTTGTGACTTTCACAAAGCATTAAAGGTGTGTTGCTTCCTGTTTTATACTCTCTGTTCAGGGCCGGACTGGCCGTAGCGGGCACCGGGCGTTTCCCCGGTGGGCTGGAAGGGTGGGGGCCGGTTCTGGACCGGTGGGGGCCGTTTTTGTTACTGGGTACCGGTTTTGCAGCAGCAAATCGGCTCCCAGTAACAAGTGTGCACGCAGCAGCAGTGTTTCCGTCAGTACATGCCCCCCCCACTGGGGCCGGTCGGATCCAAGTGCCCGGGCTGGTTTGCAATCCAGCCCGGCCCTGTCTCTGTTTGAAACATGATTTAGATTGGAGAAAAGTGCCCAGTTCAATTAAGACTCCCTTATTTACAATGCATTAAAAACAAAAAGTATAAGCAGGGCCACTGGAATTATGTGTCAGGGTAGGGCCAAATTTTGCGGCAGGGTTGAGTAAATTATGCGCAAGAAAAGGCAAAATATGCGACACAATGTGGCGTATTTTGTGATACTATTACTTCATTATTTTGTCATCTTTGCACTTGTTAACGCTGTCTGGGCATTGGTTGAACCTCATTGGTCCAATACAACACTCAAATATAGCAATAGGCAACAGAAAGGTGGCCAGACAATATTGGCAAAAGGCCATCCATAGCGCTGCAACACATGCCACTGCCACTTTAGAAACTGTTGAACCGTTTGAGCTAGAAACAATTTTTTTAAAATTAAAATGTACAGGTTATGCAGCAGATGACTGATTATGTGGCAAATGCGGCAAGTCTATCATTATGTGAAAAACGTCATGGCAACACAGTCTCCATAATTGCAATAGCCCTGAGTATAAGGCTAAATGTGAAAACTATTGCCTAATTGTTTCATTACATTTTGACGTTAAACCTTTAGCTCGACTTTATGTCAATTAACTTAATGGGATTAAATAGCTACTACTTGCAGCAAAACGTGTTCTTCAAGAGAAGATGAATTAGTGATGATATGATGCAAGTGAGCAATATTATTGATTTCTCTAGACATTGTAACAAATCTGTTTCACAAGTTTACACAGATTCCAAGACAGCATTTGTCAGAGTGAATTGGAAGTATTTGTTTTGAATACATTTGACTTTGAGTATGTTTTATAAAATTGTATAGCACAGTGCATACAACATTTTTAAAACCCAGGGGCATATTAGCAAGACCCACGTTAAAATTATCGCCGTTTTAGCGGAAGGAAACTGCCGCTAAAACGGCGATAATGGGCTTGCTAATATGCGTTATTGAATTCCAATAGAAGCCCAGGTTAGATGTGCAGGACATCTTACCTGGGCTTCTATTGGAATTCTATAACGCATATTAGCAAGCCCATTATAGCCGTTTTAGCCGCAGTTTCCTGCCGCTAAAACGGCGATAATTTTAACGTGGGTCTTGCTAATATGCCCCCCACTTTTCAGAATGAGAAGAACCTTTCATGACCCACCTAACGGTCATGACAATTTTGTAATGCAACTTAAGCATCGTGTGGCAGTGCACTGTCATTGACAGACAGCACATTTTCCATTGAAATGCCCACTAAATGTGCACAGACGCACAGTTTTACTCTGCTACTGTGTGGACTTCGGATTTTAGTGAATATTTATCATTTGTGCATTGCCAAGTGAAATGTTTTAAGTTGTTTTGATCCAATCAAAATCTTTGCTTCCATCAAACCTCAGAATTACAAATAAATATCCTTTATTTTTGCTTTCCTAACTGCTGAATATGTACAGTTCATTTACAGGTATGTACATTTTGTTTATTTGTTACTATGAATGACAACCTGCAGCGTTTTCTTTTACACTTTCTGTACCTCTGCAAGATTGTCACATAATTCACTTTACGTTTCTTTCTCTAACTGCAAAGTTAGAGGACTTTGTAAACACCAGTCCCCATATTTTGAAAATAAGCTGAGGTTTGCTTGAAGACATAGCCCGACATTTGACCTCTGTCTTTGAAGTGCAGCAAATGTGACGAGATAAATAGAGAATTTAAAGGAATCTTCATTTATCACTTGGGCTTTCACCACACACCAGAAATCGGCTCACGAGTCATGATCCAGCAGTTGGTCGTGACCCACAGTTTGGGAAATACTGGTATAGAACATTAGAATTGTAAGTGGAAGCCCAAATGAATAGATTATTATCTAAGAATTTTGCATGCAAATTCTAGTATCTCCATTCTATTAATGAAGGCAACATTTCATCAGCATATAACAATTTTTGTATTCCGTGTTGACAACTACAATTGCTGTGATGTCTACTTAATGCACTAGGCCAACAACTCCAAAGCCAGTCAAAAAGCAAAGGACATAGTGGTCAACCTTGCATGCAAAATTCTTCAAACTTCACTTCTGTGATTTGGCTTTCTCAGATTGAAATGCAAGCTTGAGGATAGGAACACTTCTGTTATTTGCTTTTGAAAGAATGATTGTAAAGTAAAGGATGTTAGAGGTACTGAGCCTGTGCTTCATAGCATATGCTCATTTCTTAACCATAGTTTATTCCCAGTCTTACCCTAATGTTAATCTCTACGTTGATGTCCGAAAGGATGCTGATTCTTCTTTCGTGAATAGAATCAGAAAATTATGGTTTGTCAAGGTGTCCGAAAGAGTAAGGAATTTCATGTCCTTAAAAATGTGTACACAATTAGTGTTAGACCTGGCACCCTTGGCGTGGGAGATCCCCAAACATTTTGCCTTCTCCCCTCCTGTTTTCTGGATCCATTTTTGTTGGCTGTTAGAAAACTGTGCACTTTACCACTGCTAACCAGTGCTAAAGTGTTTGTGCTCTCTACATTAAACATGGTAAAATTGGCTTACACCCAATTGGCACGTTTAATTACTTATAAGTCCAAAGTAAGGTTGTACTGCCGGTACTCAGGGCCCATAAATGGAATGCTACTAGTGGGCATGCAGCACTTATTGTGCCATCCATTTAAATAGCTCTTCAAACCTCTCTCATGAATATTGTTTCATGTAAATTAATCTTTTGCCAAGCATAAAACTCCCTTTTCAATAAATACAAATCACCTCTTGGTAGGCCCTAAAAAGTTCGTATGGAAGGGCGCAATGTAATTTATATGTCGAACACGTACTTTTAAGTTTTACATGTTCTGGTAGTGAAAAACTCACAAGTTTGTTTTCACTACTTTGAGGGCCACCTCTCCCATTGGATAACACTGAGTTACCTTATTGCATTTAATAAGTGATAACTTTTGTTTGGGAGGTGGTAGGAATTTCATGTTTGGTGTCTGAGGAATTGTAATTTAAAACTCTTTTTAATGGTCAAGTCGAATTGTAAGTCACGATTCTGAAAATGCCACTTTTAGAAAGTTTGCATTTTCTTGTCCAAATTATTTGGTACCTGTAGCCTATTTCCCGGTTCACATGACTAGGTGTAGTTGGCAGTTGGCCTTTATGTATTCATCCTAGACAGCCACACACAATAGAGGGCCTGGGTGTTGGCAGGATAGGTCTTCCAAGGCATCATTGGGGGGCAGAGCTGTGCACAACTCTACATGTACTTCAAAGACACAGCCTCCGCTCACACAGAAAGAACTTCACAGTAACCTATTGTGACTGCAGACAGACTGGGACCACGACAGGGAGGCAGGAAATTCCAAACACCTCTTCGGGGGAAAACTTCGAAAGCTTCTCCCATTTCAAAGCTAACACCAGGTATTACAATGGGGCCCTCAAACCCACTCTTCAGATTACATCTGGCCCTGTAGGAGACTCAGAAGAAGGACTGCTCTGCTACCCTGCTTCTGGAAGGCCTGCTCCGCTGGTCTGCTGTAAGAAGGACTGTGCTGCTGCCTGAGAAAGGAAGACTGGACCTGCCCCTTGAACCCTGAACCACCAGAGTAAGTTCAAGGGCTAGCTGACTGGCCTTAAGTTAAGAGCTGCAAGGACAAAACAAGCTCCAGAGACATGCCCTGCATCTGTCCAGCTGCCCAGGCTCAACTGGACCTGTCTTTGCCCTGCTGCTGGCTTCTGCCTTGGTAAGTCCTGATCCCCAAGAGGTGACCAACCAGGTCCTTGGCCCTTGGCTGGCATCGGAAGTACTCCTCCTGGCCCAACTGTGGATTTCCTCAAAATCAATGCAGCACAATGCAAATCAAATCAGTGTAATGCAGGACCTCGCATCACAGCACCTCGTAGCCATTGATCGAGCCCTCCTTGGAACCAATGCCGCACGATGCAGCTTGATGCAGTACTTCGTATCACAGCCCTCGCAGCTTCTCATCGGAACTGACGCAGTACTATGCAACTCGAAGCAGGACCTCACATCACAGCCCTTGCAGCTCCTCCTTGTAACTGACAAGGTGCAATGCAACTCGACACAGGATCTTGCATCACAGCCATCGCAGCTCTTTGTCAGAACCGAAGCAGTGTGTCACAACCCAATCGGGGTGACAAATGCAAAAACAACAGTTGATGGACAGAATGCAGAACAATGTCATACATTCACCCCAGTACAGAGATCTGGGCCTAAATCCATCGTTTTTTGCTCACCATGCCATTCCAGTTTGAACCCAGCCATATGCAAATCAGTCTTGACCCTGTGCCTCATGGGAACAGTCCAGCCCGAACTGCCAAGCCAGGTCCTCCCTGGACTGGAAACAAGCATCCTAGGACCGGTTTCGGGGTTTCACCCTCTTCAGCCAGGATAGCTTGATTCCAGTGGCATGGAGAGCACGGGACCCACGTCTGGGCATACCCGTCCATCATCCCCTTTTGTATCGCTTTGTTCGCCCTAAGTTGGCGGGGGTATGCCCAGACGTGGGTCCCTTGCTCACTTTGCCACTGGATTCAAGCAAGCCTGGCTGATGACGGCTGGAATGCCAGAAACCGGTCCTAGGATGCTTGTTTCCGGTCCAGGGAAGACATGGCTTGGCAGTTCGGGCTGGACTGTTCCCATGAGGCACAGGGTCAGACTGATTTGCATATGGCCATGTCTGAACTGGGGTGGTGGAGTGAGCTAAAGAATGATGATGGATTAAACCCAGATCAGTTGACTGGGGGTGAGTGTTTGATTGGCTCAAACGTTCCGTCCATCATCCCCTTTTGTATCGCTTTGTTCGCCCTAAGTTGGCGGGGGTATGCCCAGACGTGGGTCCCTTGCTCACTTTGCCACTGGATTCAAGCAAGCCTGGCTGATGACGGCTGGAATGCCAGAAACCGGTCCTAGGATGCTTGTTTCCGGTCCAGGGAAGACATGGCTTGGCAGTTCGGGCTGGACTGTTCCCATGAGGCACAGGGTCAGACTGATTTGCATATGGCCATGTCTGAACTGGGGTGGTGGAGTGAGCTAAAGAATGATGATGGATTAAACCCAGATCAGTTGACTGGGGGTGAGTGTTTGATTGGCTCAAACGTTCCGTCCATCATCCCCTTTTGTATCGCTTTGTTCGCCCTAAGTTGGCGGGGGTATGCCCAGACGTGGGTCCCTTGCTCACTTTGCCACTGGATTCAAGCAAGCCTGGCTGATGACGGCTGGAATGCCAGAAACCGGTCCTAGGATGCTTGTTTCCGGTCCAGGGAAGACATGGCTTGGCAGTTCGGGCTGGACTGTTCCCATGAGGCACAGGGTCAGACTGATTTGCATATGGCCATGTCTGAACTGGGGTGGTGGAGTGAGCTAAAGAATAATGATGGATTAAACCCAGATCAGTTGACTGGGGGTGAGTGTTTGATTGGCTCAAACGTTCCGTCCATCATCCCCTTTTGTATCGCTTTGTTCGCCCTAAGTTGGCGGGGTATGCCCAGACGTGGGTCCCTTGCTCACTTTGCCACTGGATTCAAGCAAGCCTGGCTGATGACGGCTGGAATGCCAGAAACCGGTCCTAGGATGCTTGTTTCCGGTCCAGGGAAGACATGGCTTGGCAGTTCGGGCTGGACTGTTCCCATGAGGCACAGGGTCAGACTGATTTGCATATGGCCATGTCTGAACTGGGGTGGTGGAGTGAGCTAAAGAATGATGATGGATTAAACCCAGATCAGTTGACTGGGGGTGAGTGTTTGATTGGCTCAAACGTTCCGTCCATCATCCCTTTTGTATCGCTTTGTTCGCCCTAAGTTGGCGGGGGTATGCCCAGACGTGGGTCCCTTGCTCACTTTGCCACTGGATTCAAGCAAGCCTGGCTGATGACGGCTGGAATGCCAGAAACCGGTCCTAGGATGCTTGTTTCCGGTCCAGGGAAGACATGGCTTGGCAGTTCGGGCTGGACTGTTCCCATGAGGCACAGGGTCAGACTGATTTGCATATGGCCATGTCTGAACTGGGGTGGTGGAGTGAGCTAAAGAATGATGATGGATTAAACCCAGATCAGTTGACTGGGGGTGAGTGTTTGATTGGCTCAAGCGTTCCGTCCATCATCCCCTTTTGTATCGCTTTGTTCGCCCTAAGTTGGCGGGGTATGCCCAGACGTGGGTCCCTTGCTCACTTTGCCACTGGATTCAAGCAAGCCTGGCTGATGACGGCTGGAATGCCAGAAACCGGTCCTAGGATGCTTGTTTCCGGTCCAGGGAAGACATGGCTTGGCAGTTCGGGCTGGACTGTTCCCATGAGGCACAGGGTCAGACTGATTTGCATATGGCCATGTCTGAACTGGGGTGGTGGAGTGAGCTAAAGAATGATGATGGATTAAACCCAGATCAGTTGACTGGGGGTGAGTGTTTGATTGGCTCAAACGTTCCGTCCATCATCCCCTTTTGTATCGCTTTGTTCGCCCTAAGTTGGCGGGGTATGCCCAGACGTGGGTCCCTTGCTCACTTTGCCACTGGATTCAAGCAAGCCTGGCTGATGACGGCTGGAATGCCAGAAACCGGTCCTAGGATGCTTGTTTCCGGTCCAGGGAAGACATGGCTTGGCAGTTCGGGCTGGACTGTTCCCATGAGGCACAGGGTCAGACTGATTTGCATATGGCCATGTCTGAACTGGGGTGGTGGAGTGAGCTAAAGAATGATGATGGATTAAACCCAGATCAGTTGACTGGGGGTGAGTGTTTGATTGGCTCAAACGTTCCGTCCATCATCCCCTTTTGTATCGCTTTGTTCGCCCTAAGTTGGCGGGGTATGCCCAGACGTGGGTCCCTTGCTCACTTTGCCACTGGATTCAAGCAAGCCTGGCTGATGACGGCTGGAATGCCAGAAACCGGTCCTAGGATGCTTGTTTCCGGTCCAGGGAAGACATGGCTTGGCAGTTCGGGCTGGACTGTTCCCATGAGGCACAGGGTCAGACTGATTTGCATATGGCCATGTCTGAACTGGGGTGGTGGAGTGAGCTAAAGAATGATGATGGATTAAACCCAGATCAGTTGACTGGGGGTGAGTGTTTGATTGGCTCAAACGTTCCGTCCATCATCCCCTTTTGTATCGCTTTGTTCGCCCTAAGTTGGCGGGGGTATGCCCAGACGTGGGTCCCTTGCTCACTTTGCCACTGGATTCAAGCAAGCAAGCCTGGCTGATGACGGCTGGAATGCCAGAAACCGGTCCTAGGATGCTTGTTTCCGGTCCAGGGAAGACATGGCTTGGCAGTTCGGGCTGGACTGTTCCCATGAGGCACAGGGTCAGACTGATTTGCATATGGCCATGTCTGAACTGGGGTGGTGGAGTGAGCTAAAGAATGATGATGGATTAAACCCAGATCAGTTGACTGGGGGTGAGTGTTTGATTGGCTCAAACGTTCCGTCCATCATCCCCTTTTGTACAACCCAATGCAGGGCCTCGCATCGCAGCACTCGCAGCATCTCATCAAGACTGAAGCAGCAAGCTACAAATCTCAGTGGGACTAACATGGTTCCTGTATCCAGCCCGCACTCCATCATGGTCGACTTAAACTTGGGACATTGTCCTAGTCCGGCACAACCAGATAACCACAGATGCGCTTTGCGCTTTTTGGCACTACTTCATTTCCAAACCCTTAAAATTCAATATCTTCAGTTCTACTGATTGGACATTTTTCTAAACTGGTGTGGAATATTTCTTGTGTTCTGGTTTCACTTTACTATTGCTTGTTTGCTGCATACATAATTTACACATTGCCTCTAAGTTAAGCCTGACTGCTTATGTGCCAAGCTACGAGAGGGTTAAGCACAGGTTAATTTAATGACAGTTTGTGGTTCATCCTGCCAAGGATTCTGACTGTTGCTTGAGAAGGGCTCATACCCCCTCAACTAACAACCCAAATCCTCACAATTAGTAACAAGCATTGGCATAGCCCATTGGTCTCGCCTTTGGGGCCTTATAAGTGTTTAGACAGAGCTATTGACTTTGCCAATGTGTTTAAGTTATGCTGTAGAGAAGTGTGGCTGCTGTGCAGCATGCTGAAAAGTTATAATAAAAAAGTGCCAGAAGCATTTTTGTTACCTTATATATGACCAAAAAGGCATTATGTCCAACAGAACGACCATATTAAAAAATTTATGTACAATAAAAAATGTCCTCATTTTTCTTTTGTTCTTGCAATGCTGGCAACTTGTTTTTGCCTATTCCAATGGTTGTTTGTTAAAGTTTTTTTTTTGAGGGGGCATAAACAATTTCGAGGTTGAAGGTTGTGAACTAGTACCTGTATTATAACACTAGCAGCGGCCAGACGCTAGGGGAGAATCAACAGATGGCAGATTCCGAGAGCAGGCTGAGGTGGTGTTGAGTGATGTTGAGGTGGTAGTGGTGGTGGTGACTGGTGCTGAGACGATGCTGAGGTGATGCTGAATGATACTTAGGTCTTGCTGAGTGATGATGATGTGGTGGTGTACTAGTGCAAAGGCGATGCTGAGTGATACTGATGTGGTGTTGAGTGATGTTGTGGTTGTGCTGAGTGATGTTGTGGTTATGCTGAGTGATGCTGTGGTAGTGCTGAGTGATGCTGTGGTGGTGCTAAGTGATGCTGTGGTGGTGCTGAGTGATGCTGTGGTGGTGCTGAGTGATGCTGTGGTGGCGCTGAGTGATGCTGTGGTGGCGCTGAGTGATGCTGTGGTGGCGCTGAGTGATGCTGTGGTGGCGCTGAGTGATGCTGTGGTGGTGCCGAGTGATGCTGTTGTGGCGTTGAGTGATGCTGTGGTGGTGTTGAGTGATGCTGTGGTGGTGCCGAGTGATGCTGTGGTGGTGCTGAGTGATGCTGTGGTGGTGCTGAGTGATGCTGTGGTAGTGCTGAGTGATGCTGTGGTGGCGCTGAGTGATGCTGTGGTGGCGCTGAGTGTTGCTCTGGTGGCGCTGAGTGTTGCTGTGGTGGCGCTGAGTGATGCTGTGGTGGCGCTGAGTGATGCTGAGGTGGCGCTGAGTGATGCTGCGGTGGCGCTGAGTGATGCTGTGGTGGCGCTGAGTGATGCTGTGGTGGCGCTGAGTGATGCTGCGGTGGCGCTGAGTGATGCTGTGGTAGTGCCGAGTGATGCTGTGGTGGTGTTGAGTGATGCTGTGTTGGTGTTGAGTGATGCTGTGGTGGTGCCGAGTGATGCTGTGGTGGTGCAGAGTGATGCTGTGGTGGTGCTGAGTGATGCTGTGGTGGCGCTGAGTGATGCTGTGGTGGCGCCGAGTGATGCTGTGGTGGCGCTGAGTGATGCTGTGGTGGCGCTGAGTGATGCTGCGGTGGCGCCGAGTGATGCTGTGGTAGCGCTGAGTGATGCTGTGGTGGCGCTGAGTGATGCTGTGGTGGCGCTGAGTGATGCTGTGGTGGCGCCGAGTGATGCTGTGGTGGTGCCGAGTGATGCTGTTGTGGCGTTGAGTGATGCTGTGGTGGTGTTGAGTGATGCTGTGGTGGTGCCGAGTGATGCTGTGGTGGTGCTGAGTTATGCTGTGGTGGTGCTGAGTGATGCTGTGGTAGTGCTGAGTGATGCTGTGGTGGCACTGAGTGATGCTGTGGTGGCGCTGAGTGATGCTGTGGTGGCGCTGAGTGATGCTGCGGTGGCGCCGAGTGATGCTGTGGTAGCGCTGAGTGATGCTGTGGTGGCGCTGAGTGATGCTGCGGTGGCGCTGAGTGATGCTGTGGTAGCGCTGAGTGATGCTGTGGTGGCGCTGAGTGATGCTGCGGTGGCGCTGAGTGATGCTGTTGTGGTGCTGAGTGATGCTGTGGTGGTGCAGAGTGATGCTGTGGTGGTGCAGAGTGATGCTGTGGTGGTGCTGAGTGATGCTGCCGTGACACAGTGTCTTTGCTAGTTACAGTGGGTAGAAGAGGGGTAGTAGAGGGGTAGAGGGGTAGAGGGGTAGAAGAGGGGTAGAAGAGGGGTAGAGTAGAGGTAGAGGGGTAGAAGAGAGGTAGAGGGGTAGAAGAGAGGTAGTGTAGAGGTAGAGGGGTAGAAGAGAGGTAGAGGGGTAGTAGAGGGGTAGAGGGGTAGAAGAGGGGAAGAGGGGTAGTAGAGGGGTAGAAGGGTAGAAGAGGGGTAGAGGGGTAGAAGAGGGGCAGTAGAGGGGTAGAAGAGGGGTAGAAGAGGGGTAGAGGGGTAGAAGAGGGGTAGAAGAGGGGTAGAAGGGGGTAGAAGATGGGTAGAGGAGTAGAATGGTAGTAGAGGGGTAGAAGAGGGATAGAGGGGTAGAGGGGTAGAAGAGGGGTAGAGGGGTAGAAGAGTAGAAGAGGGGAAGAGGGGTAGAAGAGGGGTAGAGGGGTAGAAGAGGGGTAGAGGGGTAGAAGAGGGGTAGAGGGGTAGAAGAGAGGTAGAGGGGTAGTAGAGGGGTAGTAGAGGGGTAGAGGGGTAGTAGAGGGGTAGTAGAGTAGAGGGGTAGAAGAGTGGTAGAAGTGTAGAGGGGTAGAAGAGGGGTAGAGGGGTAGTAGAGGGGTTGAGGGGTAGAGGGGTAGAAGAGGGGTAAAGGGGTAGAAGAGGAGTAGAAGAGGGGTAGAGGGGTAGAAGAGGGTTAGAGGGGTAGAAGAGGGGTAGAGTAGAGGTAGAGGGGTAGAAGAGAGGTAGAGGGGTAGAAGAGAGGTAGTGTAGAGGTAGAGGGGTAGAAGAGAGGTAGAGGGATAGAGGGGTAGAGGGGTAGAAGAGGGGTAGAAGAGGGGTAGAAGAGGGGTAGAGGGGTAGAAGAGGGGTAGAAGAGGGGTAGAAGAGGGGTAGAGGGGTAGAAGAGGGGTAGAAGAGGGGTAGAGGGGTAGAAGAGGGGTAGAAGAGGGGTAGAGGGGTAGAAGAGGGGTAGAAGAGGGGTAGAAGGGGGTAGAAGAGGGGTAGAAGGGGTAGAAGATGGGTAGAGGAGTAGAAGGGTAGTAGAGGGTAGAAGAGGGGTAGAGGTGTAGAAAAGGGTAGAGGGGTAGAAGAGTAGAGGGGTAGAGGGGTAGTAGAGGGTAGAAGAGGGATAGAGGGGTAGAGGGGTAGAAGAGGGGTAGAGGGGTAGAGAGGGTAGAAGAGGGGTAGAGGGGTAGAAGAGGGGTAGAGGGGTAGAAGAGGGGTAGAGGGGTAGTAGAAGGGTAGAGGGGTAGTAGAAGGGTAGAGGGGTAGTAGAGGGGGTAGTAGAGGGGTAGTAGAGGGGTAGAGGGGTAGTAGAGGGGTAGAAGGGTAGAAGAGGGTAGAGGGGTAGAAGAGTAGAAAAGGGGAAGAGGGGTAGAAGAGGGGTAGAGGGGTAGAAGAGGGGTAGAGGGGTAGAAGAGAGGTAGAGGGGTAGTAGAGTAGAGGGGTAGTTGAGGGGGTAGAAGAGGGGTAGATGTGTAGAGGGGTAGAAGAGGGGTAGAGGGGTAGTAGAGGGGTAGAGGGGTAGAAGAGGGGTAGAGGGGTAGAAGAGGGGTAGAGGGGTAGAAGAGGGGAAGAAGAGAGGAAGAGGGGTAGAAGAGAGGTAGAGGGGTAGAAGAGGGGTAGAGGGGTAGAAGAGAGGTAGAGGGGTAGAGGGGCAGAAGAGGGGAAGAGGTGTAGAAGAGGGGTAGTAGAGGGGTAGAGGTGTAGAAGAGGGGTAGAAGAGGGATAGAAGAGGGGTAGAGGGGTAGAAGAGGGGTAAAGTGTTAGAAGAGGGGTAGAAGAGGGGTAGAAGAGGGTAGAAGATGGGTAGAGGAGTAGAAGGGTAGTAGAGGGGTAGAAGAGGGGTAAAAGAGCGGTAGAAAAGGGGTAGAGGGGTAGAAGAGTAGAGGGGTAGTAGAGGAGTAGAGGGGTAGAAGAGGGGTAGAGGGGTAGGAGAGGGGTAGAAGAGGGGTAGAGGGGTAGAAGAGGGGTAGAGGGGTAGAAGAGGGGTAGAGGGGTAGTAGAAGGGTAGAGGGGTAGTAGAGAGGTAGAGGGGTAGTAGAGGGGTAGAGGGGTAGTAGAGGGGTAGATGGATAGTAGAGGGGTAGTAGAGGGGTACAGGGGTAGAAGAGGGGTCGAGGGGTAGAAGGGTAGAAGAGGGGTAGAGGGGTAGAAGAGGGGTAGAGGGGTAGAAGAGGGGAAGAGTGGTAGAAGAGGGGTAGAAGAGGGGTAGAAGAGGGGTAGAGGGGTAGAAGAGAGGTAGAGGGGTAGTAGAGGGGTAGTAGAGGGGTAGAGGGGTAGTAGAGGGGTAGAGGGGTAGACAAGGGGTAGTAGAGGGGTAGAGGGGTAGAATAGGGGTAGAAGAGGGGTAGTAGAGGGGTAGTTGAGGGGTAGAGGGGTAGTAGAGGGGGTAGAGGGGTAGTAGAGGGGTAGAGGGGTAGAAGAGGGGTAGAGGGGTAGAAGAGGGGTAGAGGGGTAGAAGAGAGGTAGAGTAAAGGTAGAGGGGTAGAAGAGAGGTAGAGGGGTAGAAGAGAGGTAGAGGGGAGAAGAGAGGTAGAGGGGTAGAAGAGAGGTAGAGTAGCGGTAGAGGGGTAGAAGAGAGGTAGAGGGGTAGAAGAGAGGTAGTGTAGAGGTAGAGGGGTAGTAGAGGGGCAGAGGGGTAGTAGAGGGGTAGAGGGGTAGAGGGGTAGATGAGGGGTAGAGGGGTAGATGAGGGGTAGAGGGGTAGAAGAGGGGTAGAAGAGGGGTAGAGGGGTAGAATAGGGGTCGAGGGGTAGAAGAGGGGTAGAGGGGTAGTAGAGGGGTAGAGGGTTAGTAGAGGGGTAGATGGGTAGAAGAGGGGGTAGAGGGGTAGAAGAGGGGTGGAGGGGTAGAAGAGGGGTAGTAGAGGGGTAGAGGGGTAGAAGAGGGGTAGAGGGGTAGAAGAGGGGTAGAGGGGTAGTAGAGGGGTAGAGGGGTAGAAGAGGGGTAGAGGGGTAGTAGAGGGGTAGCAGGGTAGTAGAGGGGTAGAAGAGGGGTAGAGGGGTAGTAGAGGGGAAGAGGGGTAGAAGAGGGGTAGAGGGGTAGAAGAGGGGTAGAGGGGTAGAAGAGGGGTAGAGGGGTAGTAGAGGGGTAGAGGTGTAGAAGAGGGGTAGAGGGGTAGAAGAGGGATAGAAGAGGGGTAGAGGGGTAGAAGAGGGGTAAAGTGTTAGAAGAGGGGTAGAAGAGGGGTAGAAGAGGGGTAGAAGAGGGTGGAAGATGGGTAGAGGAGTAGAAGGGTAGTAGAGGGGTAGAAGAGGGGTAAAGAGGGGTAGAAAAGGGGTAGAGGGGTAGAAGAGTAGAGGGTAGTAGAGGGGTAGAGGGGTAGAAGAGGGGTAGAGGGGTAGGAGAGGGGTAGAAGAGGGATAGAGGGTTAGAAGAGGGGTAGAGGGGTAGAAGAGGGGTAGAGGGGTAGTATAAGGGTAGATGGGTAGTAGAGAGGTAGAGGGGTAGTAGAGGGGTAGAGGGGTAGTAGAGGGGTAGATGGATAGTAGAGGGGTAGTAGAGGGGTACAGGGGTAGAAGAGGGGTCGAGGGGTAGAAGGGTAGAAGGGTAGAAGAGGGGTAGAAGAGGGGTAGAGGGGTAGAAGAGGGGAAGAGGGGTAGAAGAGGGGTAGAGGGGTAGACGAGGGGTAGAGGGGTAGAAGAGGGGTAGTAGAGGGGTAGTAGAGGGGTAGAGGGGTAGTAGAGTGGTAGAGGGGTAGAAGAGGGGTAGTAGAGGGGTAGAGGGGTAGAAGAGGGGTAGAAGAGGGGTAGTAGAGGGGTAGTTGAGGGGTAGAGGGGTAGTAGAGGGGTAGAGGGGTAGTAGAGGGGTAGAGGGGTAGAAGAGGGGTAGAGGGGTAGAAGAGAGGTAGAGGGGTAGAAGAGGGGTAGAGGGGTAGAAGAGAGGTAGAGTAGAGGTAGAGGGGTAGAAGAGAGGTAGAAGGGTAGAAGAGAGGTAGAGGGGGAGAAGAGAGGTAGAGGGGTAGAAGAGAGGTAGAGTAGTGGTAGAGGGGTAGAAGAGAGGTAGAGGGATAGAAGAGAGGTAGTGTAGAGGTAGAGGGGTAGTAGAGGGGCAGAGCGGTAGTAGAGGGGTAGAGGGGTAGAGGGGTAGAGGGGTAGAGGAGGGGTAGAGGGGTAGAAGAAGGGTAGAGGGGTAGAATAGGGGTAGAGGGGTAGAAGAGGGGTAGAGGGGTATTAGAGGGGTAGAGGGTTAGTAGAGGGGTAGAGGGGTAGAAGAGGGTGGTAGAGGGGTAGAAGAGGGGTAGAGGGGTAGGAGAGGGGTAGAGGGGTAGAAGAGGGGTAGTAGAGGGGTAGAAGAGGGGTAGAGGGGTAGAAGAGGGGTAGAGGGGTAGAAGAGGGGTAGAGGGGTTGAGGGGTAGTTGAGGGGTAGAGGGGTAGAAGAGGGGTAGAGGGGTAGCAGGGTAGTAGAGGGGTAGAAGAGGGGTAGAGGGGTAGTACAGGGGAAGAGGGGTAGAAGAGGGGTAGAGGGGTAGAAGAGGGGTAGAGGGGTAGAAGAGGGGTAGTAGAGGGGTAGAGGGGTAGTAGAGGGGTTGAGTCGTAGTAGAGGGGTAGAGGGGTAGAAGAGGGGTAGAGGCGTAGAAGAGGGGTAGAGGGGTAGAAGAGGGGTAGAAGAGGGGTAGAGGTGTAGAAGAGGGGTTGAGGGGTAGAAGAGAGGTAGGGTAGAGGGGTGGAAGAGAGGTAGAAGGGTAGAAGAGAGGTAGAGTAGAGGTAGAGGGGTAGAAGAGAGGTAGAGGGGTAGAAGAGAGGTAGAGTAGAGGTAGAGGGGTAGAAGAGAGGTAGAGTAGAGGTAGAGGGGTAGAAGAGAGGTAGGGATACATAGGCAAATGAAAAGGAAGCTATCGACTTCAGGAATGTGAAAGAAAGCTCTCGTATCTTGAAAGCTGATTACAAGCATCTCCTGAGAAACGCGGCAAAACTTTCAAACCACAGAAACAATGTCGTTGTTTGAAAGTTTCGCTGCGTTTCTCAGGAGATGCTTGTAAACACGAATAACCTGATTCATTTATTTTAACAGTTGGCTCCACCCAGGATTGCTCAGTAACGCAAATGAAAAGGAAGCTATCGACTTCAGGAATGTGAAAGAATGCTCTCGTATCTTGAAAGCTGATGACCCATGACGAGAGAGGAAAGCCAGATGGTGGCTGTGCGCGTGCACGCGCGCGTAACAGCAAGCCTTAGGCCACAAGCAAAAGCTTGTGGTCGCATTTCTAAAGCCCCCACTCACTAAATGTCTCGCCAGACCAGCGCATGCACTGGCTCAGGCGAGACCTAAAAATGGAATTAAATCATGATCTATTGCTTATTCAGCAGAACTGAATATTTATTTTACGTAGGACCCCAGCACCTATGCAAAAGGTTAATTTATATTGATCATTTCTGGAAATAGCGGATCTGTTAACACTACTTTAGAATATACGTTTTGGTGTTTTTCAGTAGTCCAGTCTTTTTGGATTCATATGCCTGACAAGTTGGGGCTGATGATGAGCAGGTCTTTGTGGGGTTACCTCTAATCGCTGTGTTGCAGGTTTGTTTTCAGAATAATTTAGCTTTGTCATTGGAAGAGAGAAGATGGCTTTCACACGGACTGGTGGTCATGCAAAAACTTATTTTAGGGTGGTGGAAATGTTCAAGAATTTTAAAGATAGTAGAATATATTGCAGAGATGAATATAAGAAGTTGATATTCTCTGGAAATAGTAAAATGAATGTGTACAAGCTTATTTTCGTTGCGTTTAATTTGTTGTATCAATAGGTGTAACCTGTTCCACTCACTCGTTTTATACTCTGATCCAGCGCGATATTAGCAAACAGCATTCATACACTAGATACTCACTTGGGCCCATACATTCATACTACGCTAATACTTACGCTGGGTTTTATCAGTTGTTACTCTTTATCAAAATCCCTGCTACCAATTACCTTCCGAATTGAAGAGTAATGACATCAAACCCTGTGCACACGCATGAAATAATTATAATACAGAAAGTAGAAAATGAAGACAAAGTATCTTGCTTCAGGTGTAGGTTTAATGTTGTGTTGCTTCACAAGCCAGCCAACACGTGTTTTGTCTTTGGGTATTAACCCTAGACTTCTTCAGGGCTGGAATTAAACATAAAATGGCTTGTATCACGAGATGTTGATTAAAATCTAACATATCTTAAGTGTTACACAGGTGGGACAAAGTGAGTATAATAGTGGAAATTGTATGTCATTAAAATTTATGATTATTTGAGGGAAACACCATACCGTTGGATATGACAATGATAAAGAGTACTTACGTTTAAACAGAGTTCCGAGGGGTTTAAGGTCTCAAATCTTTCCGACCTACGATGACCTAGAAGAGGACCTGCTTAAACAATGGGAAGAGGCACTAATACACAACTCACAAACACTAATGGGTATTCTAATTGAGAACTCAGAAAGGAAAGTCTCCAAACTTCAAATTGAGATCACGCAGTTGGAGCAAGAAATAAGAGATTTGGACTTAAAAGAGGGCACAGAGAAGAACTATGTAATACTTAATGAGATTCTAGCTAGACATCAAAATGACATTAAGGAGAGAAAGGCGAGAAAACTTAAACGGGATGAGTTTGATTACAAAGAGGGGAGAGTTTTCACTTTTGCTAAGAAATATGATGAGTGGTTCCAAAAAGGAAATGAGACTGGAAAGACTAACAGACAGGAGGTTATCTCTGTTTCATCCAGCTCAACCTCTTTGAATGCTCCCCTTACTAGTGACAGTGAGGCTGATAATGCTAGCACGTCTACTGACATCAGGCAGGTCCAATCCTCTTCTTTTTATGCGAGGTACAGAGGATAAGGAAGGGAAACAGAGCACAGCCCAGGAGAGTAAATCAAGACATAGGACCCGCAGGGGAAAAAGGGCAGGAAAAGGAGAATTACAAAAAGAAACTAAGATCAGGGGACAACAAGAACTAAGAAACTGTGGTGATAAAGGGGTGGAAGTCATCAACCTATCATCTATGACACTTAACCAAGATATGGTCTCTCTTCTTGAGAGAGGCTTGAGTTACAATCCTAAGGATGAGGGGGATGTATGCAATACCAAAATTGACCTCTTTAAATTTGTAAGAAACTTGAAACTTAAAAAGTTTTTCAGTGTCAATCCAGCATCAAATAAAAGAAATGTGAATATTCCAACCGGCTCACTCTCTGATGTTTTAAGCATTCAAGATGTACACGACACTCATCTACTTCTGTCATTGACTGACACTGAGGACTCACCACTCCGCATGGATACACTGCTACAAGAACTTGACGTACATACTGACTTTACTATTGATAGTGGTTTGAAAACTAAATCTAAATGGACACCTATCCTTAATAGTGGTAACACTATAGATATGTTTCACAAATTGGTATCAGAGGACTTAGACAAATTCCACATTAAGAGGTTAAGAAACAAAACGAGACATATGGACAATCTTCTCCCAGGTGAAAGGATAGCTCTCAATAAGTTATCTAGCCGTAATGATTTAATCATCAGAGAGGCTGACAAAGGGGGAAACGTGGTTTTAATGAACAGGGTTGACTACAACAATGAGATCTTAACACAACTCCAGGATGAAGCTTGTATTGAACGTCTCACTTACAATCCTATTGGCCCCTTAACCATGGAGATCAACAAAAATCTAAAGAATTGGCTGAATGCAGGGCTGATTAATGATGACGAACACACATACATGAGAGTTTTTCGACCTCACTATCCTTGCCTATACACACTTCCCAAAGTGCACAAGCACTTACCGTTTCCCCTGGAAGACCTATTGTCTCAGGTATAGGGGGACCTACTGAACGTTTGGCGGAATATGTTGAGCTCTTTCTTGGACCTTTGGTCCGGAACCTTCCATCATACATAAGGGATACGAAGCACATATTGAGCATTCTGGCTGATTTTACGTGGGAAGACAACATGACCCTCGTGACCCTAGATGTAGTTTCACTTTATACCAGCATCAAGCCAGATTTGGGTATAAAAGCCATCACACACTTTCTTAATAGAAGATCTGCTTCACAATGGGAACACACTAACATGCTGTTGGCCATGATCAATTTGATCTTGGACAACAATGTTTTTCTTTTTGAGAAAGACTGGTACAAACAAAAAAGAGGCGTAGCCATGGGCTCTAAATTTTCACCCAGCTTTGCCAACCTCTTTATGGGTCGCTTAGAAGAAGACTGGATTTGGGGTCTTAAGGGTAATCAGTTTAACAACTCAATCATCTTTTGGGGTCGTTATATCGACGACTGCCTTCTAATATGGACAGGACCACAAGCAAAACTTGATGCTTTCTGCTCTTACTTGAACACAAACACATATGACATGCGCTTCACATATCACAAGAGTAACCTAAGTATCACCTTTTTAGACATTGAAATCTTCATCAGCCAGAATACCTTACAGACCCGCCTTTTTCGCAAAGATACAGCATGTAATTCGATTCTTCATGCTCATAGCGCTCATCCCCAGCATCAAATCCGTGCAATTCCTTTTGGTGAATTCACCAGGGCTAGAAGAAATTGTAGTAGTGATCATGAATTTGAAAGTTGCCTTTTGTCCATGAAAAATAGATTTGTACACCGGGGTTACACACATCAGAACCTCAGAAAAGCTGAAACTAGAATCAGACGTACAGGTCGGGAAGAAACAATTCGCGATAAAATTCACATAACTGATACAAGTACAGTGAGACTGATTACAGACTTTAATGACTTTAGCGGGGCATTGTCAAGGAGTCTAAACAAACATTGGAAATTGCTTACCAATGATTCAGCGTTAGCACAACATATCAACAAACATCCACAGATTACCTACAGAAGAGGCAAAACGCTTAGAAGTAGACTGAGTCCAAGCTATCCAAAAACAGAAACCAAAGAGTCGTGGCTGACTTTACGCGCCCGGGGCTTTTACAAATGTGGTTCATGTGGAATTTGTAGGTGGGCTTCCGACCAAAAGAAAACCTTCACTGGTCCAGACCGAACTTATGACATCAGATCCAACATAAACTGCAATACAAAGTTTGTTGTTTATGTATTGGAATGCACCTGCGGTGGAAAATATGTGGGCAGTACAATAAGGACCCTTAGGGAAAGAATAAGCGAACATGTGAGAGCCCTTAAACAACAGGACCCCAGATATCCTATGGCATTACACATGTGGGAGTGTCCATCCCAAGGTACACACAAAAGCTTCCATTTCTATGGAATTGACATCACTGCTCCCAGCCCAAGGGGGGGGAACAGAGAGCTACGGCTAAGACGTTCTGAGGCCCTTTGGATCATGCGTTTGAAATCCTATGAATATGGTTTCAACAGCGACCGAGAGATGCATTATTTTCTAGGAGACTAGGACCTTGTATATTAGCTGCTACTACAAAGTGTCTCATTATTGTATGAACTAATGTATCTTACTGATCTGCCTTTTCTCTCCTTTTGCCTTTTATATCCAAAAACAATCCCCAATAGAATTATGTGTTATTACATGAACACTTTAGTTACTCTTACTGCTTTGCTATTTCAAAAAATATTTTTTAATGTCTATGAGATAGATTGCAATAATCTTTTTAATTTAGATTTACCATGTTTTCTATACTCATGCCGTTTTAATTTTAATTTGAATTTTGTACCATAACATGGCACCATTATGCTCTGAAAAGATGGGTCCGTACTGTTGGTCAAATTTTAACAAATTCTCACTTTATTTCAGCATCATTGCTTAATATACAATACGTGGTATCTTTGAAAAACTATGAATTATGTGTTTGCTATGATTTTGTAACTGTTATTTGTCTCAATTTTGATGCCAACCTTGTTTAGCCGATTGTGAAATAGTAATAATATTCGATCGTATTATCTCAATGATTTTGGTAGTGCAACAAAACACTGCAAGCTCAACCAATCACCACGCACGTTTCAGGGCGTCTTAGGACTTAAGCAGACGTTCTAGTTGTTGTGTTTTCCTCACGGCGTGCGACTATTTAATCACTTCCGGGTCTCTTGTTTTCACTTTCGTTTGAAAACGGAGACGAGTAGTTCACCTAGCGTACTCGCTGGAGGTAAGCGATCATGATACTGTAGGAGTGCAGAAACTTTGGGTCTCCACCTTTCAAGGCTTGGAGACGTTGTTTAACGTTTGCTGGTGACACGATATTTTGTTAATCCTTATTACAGTGATTTGTGGCGGATGGTGCCACGCTATTTTCTGTCTATCCAAAGGAGACGCATGAGCGCGTTATTTGGACTAACACAATTGATGATCAAAAATTTCATAATAACGACAATAGAACCAGAATTGTATTCCTGTATAAGAGGTAAGCTGTGGATTTGGTTCATATATTTAGAGATAAAAAGTTATTAGTATGTTAGAGGGAACATGTGTAAGTCGAGTAGATATACATACTCATGATAGTCATTATTACACAGATTTAATCGACTGCGAAAAGAGAGTCCATGTACCACTGTGAATATTAGGACCTGCTGGGTCGGAATTATCACCAGCTGGAAGGTGAGCGATACTTGGAGTATTATCCAGATTGAATAGATGTTATATAACTTATCTTGTTTTGCCACTGTGACGGGCCTTTATTGATTTGGGTGCCTGTTCTTCTTGTTTACATTCTAGGTCCAAAGAGTGATTAAGTAATTTTGAGGTAGGCTGATTATCTGATCTCTTCACTAGTTTAGATGCGGATTTCACTGTTCTGTCACCTAATCACCAGCATCCGGTTTTATCATCTTTCATATAGACACATCACCCATATCTACTCAATTGGGACTCACAATGTGCGGTTTATCTTTTGTTGCACTATCATGGACATATCTTTGTCCAAATTTGGTCCTTAAAACTCGGATTGAATATTGGCAATTGTATATGGTGCTCATTAGCGCACTGCAGCTTCACCATACAGATCACGGTTACTGCACTGCCTGGATCTGACATTATTTTCACTTACAGGTTTTTAGTATTAGACTAATTAATTCAAATTGATGTCCTCGTGACTTTTCTCTTTATCATTGTCATATCCAACGGTATGGTGTTTCCCTCAAATAATCATAAATTTTAATGACATACAATTTCCACTATTATACTCACTTTGTCCCACCTGTGTAACACTTAAGATATGTTAGATTTTAATCAACATCTCGTGATACAAGCCATTTTATGTTTAATTCCAGCCCTGAAGAAGTCTAGGGTTAATACCCAAAGACGAAACACGTGTTGGCTGGCTTGTGAAGCAACACAACATTAAACCTACACCTGAAGCAAGAATACTTTGTCTTCATTTTCTACTTTCTGAATTATAATTATTTCATGCGTGTGCACAGGGTTTGATGTTATTTACTTAGGCAGACTTGTGTCTGTAATTGAGGGCTTAGGGGTTTTCCCTCACCTGTTGCACCGTACAGATATCTCTTCGTTTTACTTCTACGATATTGGGCAAGCGCCAATCCACACCCTGTGATAACCAATACCCCCCTTTCGCTCTCTCATATATTTTGAGACAGGGTAGGCTGCTACCGCGTTTTATACACCACAAATATGGACAGGGAAAAAATAGCAGAAGAACTGTTCGAAAACCTTACTAAGGGCAATACCACCAGTATAAGTATGATGAAAAGCAATCCCCAACGTAGGGAGGGTCTTAGGGAGAAATTCCTCAGACTAGAAAGACTTAAGAAGAGTGAAAACTCTAAATGGTGGGACGGGGCCACACTCAAACAGTACTTACGTTTAAACAGAGTTCCGAGGGGTTTAAGGTCTCAAATCTTTCCGACCTACGATGACCTAGAAGAGGACCTGCTTAAACAATGGGAAGAGGCACTAATACACAACTCACAAACACTAATGGGTATTCTAATTGAGAACTCAGAAAGGAAAGTCTCCAAACTTCAAATTGAGATCACGCAGTTGGAGCAAGAAATAAGAGATTTGGACTTAAAAGAGGGCACAGAGAAGAACTATGTAATACTTAATGAGATTCTAGCTAGACATCAAAATGACATTAAGGAGAGAAAGGCGAGAAAACTTAAACGGGATGAGTTTGATTACAAAGAGGGGAGAGTTTTCACTTTTGCTAAGAAATATGATGAGTGGTTCCAAAAAGGAAATGAGACTGGAAAGACTAACAGACAGGAGGTTATCTCTGTTTCATCCAGCTCAACCTCTTTGAATGCTCCCCTTACTAGTGACAGTGAGGCTGATAATGCTAGCACGTCTACTGACATCAGGCAGGTCCAATCCTCTTCTTTTTTATGCGAGGTACAGAGGATAAGGAAGGGAAACAGAGCACAGCCCAGGAGAGTAAATCAAGACATAGGACCCGCAGGGGAAAAAGGGCAGGAAAAGGAGAATTACAAAAAGAAACTAAGATCAGGGGACAACAAGAACTAAGAAACTGTGGTGATAAAGGGGTGGAAGTCATCAACCTATCATCTATGACACTTAACCAAGATATGGTCTCTCTTCTTGAGAGAGGCTTGAGTTACAATCCTAAGGATGAGGGGGATGTATGCAATACCAAAATTGACCTCTTTAAATTTGTAAGAAACTTGAAACTTAAAAAGTTTTTCAGTGTCAATCCAGCATCAAATAAAAGAAATGTGAATATTCCAACCGGCTCACTCTCTGATGTTTTAAGCATTCAAGATGTACACGACACTCATCTACTTCTGTCATTGACTGACACTGAGGACTCACCACTCCGCATGGATACACTGCTACAAGAACTTGACGTACATACTGACTTTACTATTGATAGTGGTTTGAAAACTAAATCTAAATGGACACCTATCCTTAATAGTGGTAACACTATAGATATGTTTCACAAATTGGTATCAGAGGACTTAGACAAATTCCACATTAAGAGGTTAAGAAACAAAACGAGACATATGGACAATCTTCTCCCACGTGAAAGGATAGCTCTCAATAAGTTATCTAGCCGTAATGATTTAATCATCAGAGAGGCTGACAAAGGGGGAAACGTGGTTTTAATGAACAGAGTTGACTACAACAATGAGATCTTAACACAACTCCAGGATGAAGCTTGTTATGAACGTCTCACTTACAATCCTATTGGCCCCTTAACCATGGAGATCAACAAAAATCTAAAGAATTGGCTGAATACAGTGCTGATTAATGATGACGAACACACATACATGAGAGTTTTTCGACCTCACTATCCTTGCCTATACACACTTCCCAAAGTGCACAAGCACTTACCGTTTCCCCCTGGAAGACCTATTGTCTCAGGTATAGGGGGACCTACTGAACGTTTGGCGGAATATGTTGAGCTCTTTCTTGGACCTTTGGTCCGGAACCTTCCATCATACATAAGGGATACGAAGCACATATTGAGCATTCTGGCTGATTTTACGTGGGAAGACAACATGACCCTCGTGACCCTAGATGTAGTTTCACTTTATACCAGCATCAAGCCAGATTTGGGTATAAAAGCCATCACACACTTTCTTAATAGAAGATCTGCTTCACAATGGGAACACACTAACATGCTGTTGGCCATGATCAATTTGATCTTGGACAACAATGTTTTTCTTTTTGAGAAAGACTGGTACAAACAAAAAAGAGGCGTAGCCATGGGCTCTAAATTTTCACCCAGCTTTGCCAACCTCTTTATGGGTCGCTTAGAAGAAGACTGGATTTGGGGTCTTAAGGGTAATCAGTTTAACAACTCAATCATCTTTTGGGGTCGTTATATCGACGACTGCCTTCTAATATGGACAGGACCACAAGCAAAACTTGATGCTTTCTGCTCTTACTTGAACACAAACACATATGACATGCGCTTCACATATCACAAGAGTAACCTAAGTATCACCTTTTTAGACATTGAAATCTTCATCAGCCAGAATACCTTACAGACCCGCCTTTTTCGCAAAGATACAGCATGTAATTCGATTCTTCATGCTCATAGCGCTCATCCCCAGCATCAAATCCGTGCAATTCCTTTTGGTGAATTCACCAGGGCTAGAAGAAATTGTAGTAGTGATCATGAATTTGAAAGTTGCCTTTTGTCCATGAAAAATAGATTTGTACACCGGGGTTACACACATCAGAACCTCAGAAAAGCTGAAACTAGAATCAGACGTACAGGTCGGGAAGAAACAATTCGCGATAAAATTCACATAACTGATACAAGTACAGTGAGACTGATTACAGACTTTAATGACTTTAGCGGGGCATTGTCAAGGAGTCTAAACAAACATTGGAAATTGCTTACCAATGATTCAGCGTTAGCACAACATATCAACAAACATCCACAGATTACCTACAGAAGAGGCAAAACGCTTAGAAGTAGACTGAGTCCAAGCTATCCAAAAACAGAAACCAAAGAGTCGTGGCTGACTTTACGCGCCCGGGGCTTTTACAAATGTGGTTCATGTGGAATTTGTAGGTGGGCTTCCGACCAAAAGAAAACCTTCACTGGTCCAGACCGAACTTATGACATCAGATCCAACATAAACTGCAATACAAAGTTTGTTGTTTATGTATTGGAATGCACCTGCGGTGGAAAATATGTGGGCAGTACAATAAGGACCCTTAGGGAAAGAATAAGCGAACATGTGAGAGCCCTTAAACATCAGGACCCCAGATATCCTATGGCATTACACATGTGGGAGTGTCCATCCCAAGGTACACACAAAAGCTTCCATTTCTATGGAATTGACATCACTGCTCCCAGCCCAAGGGGGGAACAGAGAGCTACGGCTAAGACGTTCTGAGGCCCTTTGGATCATGCGTTTGAAATCCTATGAATATGGTTTCAACAGCGACCGAGCGATGCATTATTTTCTAGGAGACTAGGACCTTGTATATTAGCTGCTACTACAAAGTGTCTCATTATTGTATGAACTAATGTATCTTACTGATCTGCCTTTTCTCTCCTTTTGCCTTTTATATCCAAAAACAATCCCCAATAGAATTATGTGTTATTACATGAACACTTTAGTTACTCTTACCGCTTTGCTATTTCAAATAAAATTTTTTTAATTTCTATGAGATAGATTGCAATAATCTTTTTAATTTAGATTTACCATGTTTTCTATACTCATGCCGTTTTAATTTTAATTTTAATTTTGTACCATAACATGGCACCATTATGCTCTGAAAAGATGGGTCCGTACTGTTGGTCAAATTTTAACAAATTCTCACTTTATTTCAGCATCATTGCTTAATATACAATACGTGGTATCTTTGAAAAACTATGAATTATGTGTTTGCTATGATTTTGTAACTGTTATTTGTCTCAATTTTGACGCCAACCTTGTTTAGCCGATTGTGAAATAGTAATAATATTCGATCGTATTATCTCAATGATTTTGGTAGTGCAACAAAACACTGCAAGCTCAACCAATCACCACGCACGTTTCAGGGCGTCTTAGGACTTAAGCAGACGTTCTAGTTGTTGTGTTTTCCTCACGGCGTGCGACTATTTAATCACTTCCGGGTCTCTTGTTTTCACTTTCGTTTGAAAACGGAGACGAGTAGTTCACCTAGCGTACTCGCTGGAGGTAAGCGATCATGATACTGTAGGAGTGCAGAAACTTTGGGTCTCCACCCTTCAAGGCTTGGAGACGTTGTTTAACGTTTGCTGGTGACACGATATTTTGTTAATCCTTATTACAGTGATTTGTGGCGGATGGTGCCACGCTATTTTCTGTCTATCCAAAGGAGACGCATGAGCGCGTTATTTGGACTAACACAATTGATGATCAAAAATTTCATAATAACGACAATAGAACCAGAATTGTATTCCTGTATAAGAGGTAAGCTGTGGATTTGGTTCATATATTTAGAGATAAAAAGTTATTAGTATGTTAGAGGGACATGTGTAAGTCGAGTAGATATACATACTCATGATAGTCATTATTACACAGATTTAATCGACTGCGAAAAGAGAGTCCAAGTACCACTGTGAATATTAGGACCTGCTGGGTCGGAATTATCACCAGCTGGAAGGTGAGCGATACTTGGAGTATTGTCCAGATTGAATAGATGTTATATAACTTATCTTGTTTTGCCACTGTGACGGGCCTTTATTGATTTGGGTGCCTGTTCTTCTTGTTTACATTCTAGGTCCAAAGAGTGATTAAGTAATTTTGAGGTAGGCTGATTATCCGATCTCTTCACTAGTTTAGATGCGGATTTCACTGTTCTGTCACCTAATCAGCAGGATCCGGTTTTATCATCTTTCATATAGACACATCACCCTTATCTACTCAATTGGGACTCACAATGTGCGGTTTATCTTTTGTTGCACTATCATGGACATATCTTTGTCCAAATTTGGTCCTTAAAACTCGGATTGATTATTGGCAATTGTATATGGTGCTCATTAGCGCACTGCAGCTTCACCATACAGATCACGGTTACTGCACTGCCTTGATCTGACATTATTTTCACTTACAGGTTTTTATTATTAGACTAATTAATTCAAATTGATGTCCTCGTGACTTTTCTCTTTATCATTGTCATATCCAACGGTATGGTGTTTCCCTCAAATAATCATAAATTTTAATGACATACAATTTCCACTATTATACTCACTTTGTCCCACCTGTGTAACACTTAAGATATGTTAGATTTTAATCAACATCTCGTGATACAAGCCATTTTATGTTTAATTCCAGCCCTGAAGAAGTCTAGGGTTAATACCCAAAGACGAAACACGTGTTGGCTGGCTTGTGAAGCAACACAACATTAAACCTACACCTGAAGCAAGAATACTTTGTCTTCATTTTCTACTTTCTGTATTATAATTATTTCATGCGTGTGCATAGGGTTTGATGTTATTTACTTAGACAGACTTGTGTCTGTAATTGAGGGCTTAGGGGTTTTCCCTCACCTGTTGCACCGTACAGATATCTCTTCGTTTTACTTCTACGATATTGGGCAAGCGCCAATCCACACCCTGTGATAACCAATACCCCCCTTTCGCTCTCTTGAAGAGTAATGACTTACCAATGAATCATTTGCTAATTGGGAAGTTTAAAATGAGTGACATTCATTATAATACTTAATCCTGAAATAACCACTGAGTCAGGAAGTTTTAAAAATGTTTATCTAAAGATTTAGCAGAGTAAATTACAGAAACACATGGTACTTAATCGCACATCACAGATGAAGTAGAGAAAAATAATTATTGATTAATGACGGTCCCTCAGAAAGGAGAAGATAGAGACAGCAGCGCAACTAAAGGTTGCATTTATATTTACCTAAATGCGAGAACCAAACCCTTGGCCAAGGAGTTGGAAAGATTAGGACCCAGGAAGGATGAAGAGCAAAGACCTCCTCCAGGATCAGGACAGGACCGGTGACCTCTCTACAACGACGCCTGCGTGCGTTCCCTCTCTGATACTCGACTTCTCCTCGATTCTCCCGTGCCTTTCTTCTAATGGACTCCACCGCCCCCTCCTCAGGACCTCTCTGGACAGCGGTTCAGTCTGCAATCGATCAGCTTGACGGTCTCGAGCTAGAAGCTAGCTAATTAGCTAATTCTATATCTATTATACCCTTCTACGCCCATGTACCTCCCCTTAATGTTGCTAAAATATGGGACCATTACTTCTGATTGGACAGGGACAGGGGGTTGATCCTCGCACCATATTAATGTGGTACGCATTTCTGAAGACCTTTGTTTTTAAACTACCGCCCATTAAATTTAATACATTGGCTTTATTTCCCACCCGTCTCACGACAAAGTTTATTAAATTTTCATATACATAGTTGCAAGTTTGGCAGGAACACATGAATACATCAATATCGGCCATTAGGTCGTGGCCTTGGACGACGTCCAGGTTGACTTCATCCTTTTTCCTTCTGGGCAGTCTTTCATAGAGCATGCGTGGAACCCACGTCATTCGAGTTTTCAGTTCACCAACCCCAGGCCCAAGTTTACGAACTAATAAAAGTCAAAGAAGAGAATATTAAAATCACAAATAATATGTTTCACTGTATACCCATTCTCTCTACTCTATCCCCATTTACTTATAAATCTATCCCGCATTAGTAGCGTTAAGAAAACGACAAATTAATAATAACACAAGAGCAAGCTGAAGCATGTGAAAACATCAAGCAGCCATTTTAATGCACACTGCGCAGAAGCAGAAATTTCCCACCAAGCAAAGAAAGACGTCACACCACGTGATATGGTTGAGACATGCGCAATAAAGTTCCTGCGCTTTAGCGGCCATTTTAGAAAAAGACAAGCGTTACTTGTTAGTTAGAACACATAGGCAAGCTTCCTTGCTATTCGTGTAATGTATGCAACGTTAGTATAAACAATACAAGATTAATAATTTAATACTATGAGGTGATTGTATTCGAGCAAGTCTCATTTTTGAGTCCTTGCTCCATCAATCCCCTCTCTGATGGCGTTTAAGACCCATCAAAATATTACCCTCAATCAGGTGCCAACTTCTGGCAAATTGTCTCATTCTCATCTTTACAATTTCTATTTTTAACATCCCCTTTCAATTTCTTGTATAATTCACTTCTCACATCCTCAAGTTCAATTTCATCAATTTTTCTCTTCTTTCCTCTTCCTGTCACACTATATGATTCATTCTTTCTACAACATTTGCACCATATTATTATCGTCAGTACTATTATTGCTATTCCTGCTAAAGGTACTAGTATTTGACCTATAAGCCCTTTTCCTACATTAGAAAACCAGGTACCAATTGATGCAATACTACTTGTCAATCTTTCCCATACACTATCAACTTCCAGTGGTTTAAGTTCCTTTTCAAGTTTAGTTATATTCTGTATATACGTTCCAATTTCTGCACTTTTATCAGGAATGTAAGTGCAACAATGTTTCGTCTTCAGTAATTTACAGACTCCGCCCTCTTTTGCCAATAAAATATCAAGAGCAAGTCGATTTTGCATAACCATAGATCTAATCGCAACCATTTCTGCATTAATCATTAGAAATCCTCCAGCAGTGTCAGTTGATAAACGATCAACCACTGTAGACAATTTACATATTTTCCTTGAGTTCAGAATTATTCCCACCGAAGGTATCAATGCACCAAATATATCACCTACAATTTCAGAAAAACTAGGGGGCATATTATCAAAGAAGAGCGATAAACATCGCTAAGCGCACTTAGCGCGTTTCTGTTTATCGCCGTCTTACGCTGAATTTCATCGCCGTGTTAGCGACGTATCATCAACGCTTTGCGAACAGGCGATGAAATTCCAGCGATAGATGGCGAGAAACATAAATATCGCCTGAAATCCAGTGATGATTATGGAGATGCTTGCTGATAGGGGAGTGTGGTCGTAACATGGCGATCCACCTCCCATTATCAGCATAGCTAAGTAGAAGAAAAAGCAGACGTTAACTTCATGCGATAACCGCGGTTAGCGCGGTTTGTTTTATCGCTGGGACCGCATTGTTAATAGTGCGAAGTTGTGTTTGCCACGTTAATGATGCAGACATTGTGAGGTACGCCCACTTTGCATGTCATTAGCAATAATAATAGCTGACATGCAAAATGGAGAAAAGACGGCTACTAAATCAAGGAAACACGCGTTAGCGTGTCCTTGATAATAGTGCGATATTTTAATCGCCGCTTTTCGGCCGAAATCGGCCGCTAAAGCGGCGAAAATGGGCTTGCTAATATGCCCCTAGCTCTTTTACTACGTGTTAATTCGCCATTGTTTTCATTGCTCCCAGTGTTTCTTTTTACGTGGTATATCTTTGGAAATACTATTCCAAAATAACAACTTCCATACCACCGTGCAGGAAGCCTAAAATAAGCCTTATTCCCGCATACATAATAGATTCCAGGATAAACTGAATCTGTTCCTCCTTTCATTCCCCAACCTCAAAGAATTAAGAAATTGTGTTCACATTCACTGGTACCAATGAAAACATTGTTATAATCAGTCCTTAGTCTATGTAGACAAATTTTCCCCATCTTTACAAAATCCAGAGCCATAGCAGCTTGAGCCTTGCCAGGTGTGTAACTCCCTTCTTTCTCAGCCCAAGGTGGCAAATGAGCCTTATGCTCAGAAGCTTTCTTTTGAAAATCTTGTCTTATATCTTCTACTAAATTCAAAAATATCTTTTCTTCCTCCTGTAAAGAACATGTTAGATTGTGTCTATGTGCATGTGTTATGTCCATCAATTTCATTGTTAAACAAAATTCTCCCATAAACTGTGCGTCTTGACTACTAAGCACTGGGTTCATACTCTTTTGAATTGGAACCTCAGAAAATATCACATCTATGTTTGAATAATAATATTGAAGTCTCCCTGTTCTATAAAATAAACTAGCTAATACACTACATGATATGCCATATGTCAATGGTAAGTGATGATATGTTAATCCTTCTGCTACTGATTCAGGTAACTTCATACAGACATAACAGTTACTAACTTCCATGGTATCTACATATTGAAATAATAACTTTGTGAAAACATTTAAACTAGTGTCGTTATCAGTTATTTCATGATGAAATTCTGGTTCATTTTCTGCCATTAGTTCTACTCTATTTCCCTTCATGTGTGCTGTCTTTCCTTTAGTTTCGTTGTTAATCTTTTTATCCATTATCATAAGGTAAGGGACTGCTACGATCAGAACTAACCATACTATAAGCACCATTACTAGACTACATATGCATATTGCACAGCATCTTCTACAACATCTCTATTTTGGTCTCCCAGCAACTCTATCATCAGACATTTCGACAAGGAAGATTGCTCTTCTTATCTATTTTTCTTTTTTCTTTTATGACTCTTTTGCGAGGTCAAGGTGGTCTTGTTTCTTTCTCGTACGTCAATTCTGCACTTGTTCCTTCGTCACCACTTTCACTTGACTCTGAGCTCTCGTAATCTTCAAGAATAATGTAAGTCCAATCAGGACCCTTGAATTTGTTATTTACAAGTTTCAGTCTCTTGCTTCTTCTTTTCTTAGTTCTGTTTTCTTGTTCGGTTTGACTTGTTACTTCATTTACTTGATCTGGATCTTCACTTCTGGTTGTTATCTGGTATTTTACTCTTTTAATGACACTAGGCCAATGATCACCTTTTCTTGTTTTCTTTGTTTGCACTGTTTCTTTATTTTTGTCTTCAGCAATCTCTTTATTTTCACTGTTCAACACCTTTTCGTTTTCTGCAATTACTGTTTTTCTTTCTTGCTCTTTTCCAGGCCTTATTTGTTTTTCTTCTGCAGCTCCTCCGTGAGTTTCCAATAATTGACCTTGTTCTTTGTTTAATTCTTCATGCTCATGTTTCTCGAGATCTTTTTCTTCTGTGTGATTTTCTAGATCTAACTGGTTCTGATCAGGGCTTATTGCACTTTGTACTTCTGCAGCCTGACCGGATTCTTCTAAACCTGTCTTTCCCTGCTCAAAACTTGTTGGTTCTTCGTTATTTTGAGTCCAGTTTCCTTTCCCTATCTGGTCTTGCTCAGGTTCTTTTATTGTATGTTCTTCTTTTCCCTGAGCTGCTTCTTCTTCACCTATCTGATCTTCTTCAATTTCTTCCAATTTTGCTTAACTTCTTGTTCTGTAGTAAACTTCAGGAATTTCTACTACAGGTATCCAGTCCTGACTTGTGCTCGGTTGTTCTTCTGCAGCTTCTCTCGAATCTCGAACATGAGATTCTTCAGCTGGGCAACCTTCAGCTTCCTCAGTGATTGATGCTGACTGAGGATTTTCTTCTTCAGGGTCTGGTACTCTTTTGGTGTGGCTTACATGAATCCAATTAGGAAATCCTGCACACTTCACTGCTGTATTGGTAGTCAGTATGACTTGACAAGGTTTTCCCCATCTAGGTGATAGACACGTCTCTCTGGTGTGATTCTTCACTACCACCCAGTAACCAGGATTCAAATCATGTTCTTGTTCAGGCTACCTCGAAACTGCGTCTTCACCGACCTGATGAGAGACAGAACGCACTAGGTCAGCCAATCCTTTGCAATAATCCAGTACCATATCATCAGATATATTCAGCAGTTTGTTTATGGGAACATGTGCTTGTCTCATTGCTCTTCCCATCATTATTTCATGTGGGCTCAATCCCGTATTTCTATCGGGAATGCTTCTGAGTCTTAATAGACAAGTGGCAATGCATCTGGCCACTCCAATGATGTTGAAGCACACATTTTTCCCAGTCTTGATTTTATAGTGCCATTCAATTGTTCAACCACTCCAGAAGCCTCTGGGCGATATGCACAGTGCAATTTTTGTTCAATTTGGAATGCTTCACAGATTATTTGAATCACTTCACTGTTAAAATGTTTTCCTCTATCTGATTCCAAAGTTACTGGGAAACCAAACCTAGGAATGAGTTCTCGTAGTAACAGCTTTGCGACTGTAATGCTGTCACTCCTCCTGGTAGGGTAAGCCTCCACCCACTTTGAAAACAGACATACTATGACTAGTACATATTTCAACCCTCTGCATGGTGGTAACTGTATAAAGTCGAACTGTAGTCTTATAAATGGACCTTCTGCCTTTCCAATTTTTCCAAACCCAATTATTGTTTTTCTTCCTGGATTATGCATCTGGCAAGTCAAACATCTCTCGCAAAGGCTCTCTGCTACAGCCCTGAACTTGGGATTGTACCAGTTCTGTCTGAAAAGCCTAATCATTGCATCTCTCCCTATGTGTGTGTCTCCATGATACATCCTGGCCATTTGAGAGAGCAAACAGTCAGGCATGACTGGTCTGCCATCAGCACAAATCCACACTTCATCATCTCCCTTTGGGAACAACCCACTTTGATCCATGTTTTCTTCTCACTTTCATCAGCACCATCTTGTAATCTTCTAACCTCATTCCATGTTTCAGGTGGCATATACAGCATAAGTTGACAACTGATTCCCATTCTTTCCACCCTTTTATTGACTGACAACCTATTTCTGGCACAATGTTGAGCCACAAGGTCTGCGTATCTGTTGCCGACTACCACCCAGTCATCTCCTGACTGATGTGCGGCACATTTCACCACAGCCAATTCTTTTGGTGATTGTATTGCCTCCAGCAATTCCCTTACAAATTTTCCATTTTTAATGGGGGATCCTGAAGAAGTCATGAAATCTCTCTGCATCCATAGTTGGCCAAAATCATGCACAACCCCGTAACCATATTGGCTATCTGTAAATATAGTCACTTTTTGAGTCCTCCCAATTTTGCACGCTTTTATCAAAGCAATCAATTCAGCTACTTGTGCCGATTTTACTCCTGGTAAATAGGATGCTTCGACTATTCCAGTTAATTCACATACTGCATATGCTGCAGTCAGTTTACCATCTTCATGCCTCTGGCATGAACCATCAACAAACAGCTCCCTATCTGGCTTTCTAAGGGGCTGTTCTTCAATGTCCGGACGTGGTTTCGTGCATAATTCTGTGACTTGTAAACAATCATGTTCTTCTTCTTCGTCATTTTTAATTTCCTCATGATACGGGTCTGGTAGTAAGGTTGCAGGATTTACTATTGTACACCTCACTATGTTCACATTTTCAGCACCCATTATTATTCTCTCATATTTAGTCAGCCGACTAGGAGTAAGATGCTGAGTTCGTGTTCTTGTCAACAGAATCACAACCGCATGTGGAACAAACACCTTTACTGGGTGTCCCATTACAATTGACTCACTTTGTTCAATGCTTAGGCAGGTAGCCGCTACTGCTTTTAAGCAGCCTGGCAATGCGGCTGCCACTGGATCCAACGTAGCAGAAAAATATGCTATAGGACGTCTGTCCAAACCATGTCTCTGGGTTAGGACTGAAAGTGCACAATTTTCTCTCTCGTGACAGAACAATGCGAAGCTTCTCTTATAGTCAGGCATGCCTAGGGCCGGTGCTGAGCACAAAGCATTTCTTAATTTTACAAAAGCTCCTACACTCTCATCATCCCATTCAACTGGGTCTTTTGCTTTCTTTCTTGTCATTTGAATTAGGGGCTTCGCTAACAAGGAAAATCCTAATATCCATTGTCGACAGTAACCTACTATTCCTAGGAACATTCTCACTTCTCTTTGGGTTACAGGCATTTGCATTTTCTTAATCAACTGTACTCTTTCCGATGTTATTCTCCTTCTGCCCCTCTCAATTTGGTGTCCTAGGTACTTAACTGCTGTTGTACAGAACTGCAATTTTTCTGGTGAGACTTTATGTCCTTCTTCAGCCAAATGATTCAATAGTGCTATGGAATCAACAACACAGTCCTCTCTGGTGTTTGATGCCACCAGTAAGTCGTCGATATATTGGACTAAAACTGAGCTTCCTGGCATCACTAGCTTCTCTAGGCACTTTTTCAATAATTGATTAAAAATAGAAGGACTTTCCGTGTACCCCTGAGGAACACGATTCCATACATAGACTTTGTTTTCAAATTTAAATGAAAATAGATACTGGCTGTCTGGATGTAATGGTATTGAAAAGAACGCTTGGCATAAATCAATCACTGTGTACCATCCTGCACTCCAAGGTATTTGATATAGGATTACTGCAGGATTTGGCACTATAGGACAACAAGGTTCCACGATCTTATTTATTTTGCGCAGGTCCTGAACAATTCTATATTTTCCGCTAGGTTTCTTTAAACCCATTATTGGTGAATTACATGGGCTACTCATCACTTCTCTTAGTATGTCTTGTTCTACCATTCGATTTATTTCTTCATTGACTCCTGTCTTTACTTCTGCACTCATTTTGTACTGTCTGGTATTTGGGAAAATCGCACCTTCTTTTACAGTAATTTTAACTGGGTCTATTTTGGCCATAAGTCCTACTTCCTTTCCTGTGAAATCCCATACTATGGCGTTTACTGTAGTTTTTAATTCTTCTGGCAGCTCATCTTTTGTTATTAACGAAAACATCTCATCTACCTCTGTACCTTGTTTTGCAATCATAAACTTATATACATGATCTTCATCTGGGGTCTGAACTGCCACACCATCCGGTGTGCAGAAAATTGTACAGTTCATCTTACAAAGCAAATCCCTGCCCAATAAATTTACTGGACTGGAATCACATACTACAAATTGATGCATTTCTCTGAAATTTCCAATTTTAACTTCCATTGGTTCGGTAAGAGGTGTTCTAATCTTTCTATTAGCTACTCCCACTACTTGGATAGCTTCTCCAGAGAGAGGAAGGTCTGGAACGTCTGCTGTTCTCACAGTAGACCGGGTAGCACCAGTGTCCAAAAGAAAAGTAATATCATTACCTTTTACACTCCCTTCAACATATGGACCTGACTGATCTACCGATAAGGATGCGCCAAGTACGCACTCCTTCTCCCCCTCTCCCAGGCACCGTCATGAACTGTATTGACAGAAATCGTCCGGTAAAAGAAACTGTGATGTTACATAATCATTCTTACCACTTCCTCCATGATATCCGACGTCTGTACCGTGTTTTGCTCTGCTTACATTACCCTGAATAGGTGCAGGTGGCAACTGACTCGAGGGTTTACACCCTGCTGTGAGTCATTCTGTGTCTGTGGATTTAAATTTTGATTTGGGCCATTATTATTCCGGATCTTTTTACATTCATCCTTCCAATGTCCCAATTTTCCGCATCCATGACAAGGGAATTTCTTTTTAGCTTCTTCTCTACTCATTCGTCCTCTCACTTTTCCACCATTCCCAGTATCTCCATTCGTTCCAGAATCCTTTCCTTGACTTTCACTCGGATTATCCAAATTAATTCCCTGTTTCTCAGCCATTTTCACTTGTGCCCACATCACTTTTTCCTGCAATTTCTTGTGTCTATCCTCAATATTGTCTCCACAATATTTCGCATATTTCAGAATTTTATCTATGGGTTTCCCCTGCCAACACAACATGTGCTGTTTAATCATCTGACAGATCTCTGGCTTCAGACCATAAACAAATTGATACACAAACTGACTCATGTTCTTGTCTCCAATGTCCTCAAATCCACTATACTGCTTGAATACCTGCAATAAACGCTCATAATAGGCATGTACCGATTCACTAGCTTCTTGGGTGGTTCGGTCTATTTTCACCCAATCTGTTTCTTTTGGTGGTATTTTGCCTTTCAGGTAAGTTATCACCTGCTGATACTTTTTCATTACATCATTTGACGGGGCACCTGTTTTTGGATCTCTAGGATACTCATCACTAGGCCAATCAACTGTAATTTTACAATCTGTCCACAAATCGGCATGTACCACTATGTCAAACAGACCATCTAAATCCTTCAACAATACCTTTGACACCTTCACAAACCTTTCAACCTGCTTGTACCATTCAATTGGTTTTTCTCTCAACTTTGGAAAATCATTCGTAAATGACAAAATATCCTGTCTACTCCATGGGACATGTACATAGCCCCCTCCGGGAACTTCTCGCATCGGGTACATTTGATCTGTCTTCCCTGTTTCTTTCATCACATATTCAGAGGCTGTTCTACTGGATCGTGCTTCTTCCTTTTTCTTTGCCCATCGAACTCTCCATTTATCTAGGTCTCCCCATTTTTGCAAAACTGTCATTAACTCCTTTACTTGTAACTTTCTTCCAGATGCGTTCATATTTTCTAAATCTTTGTCTGAAAAATCTGCTCTATAGGGTTTCTGCAACACCTTTGATCTCCCTATTTCAATTCCCATTTGCAAAGCCAAATCTGATAATTTTTCATGAAATATTTTTACATTTCTGGTGATACTTCTGCATATGAATAATAATTCTTCTTCATTGTAAGCATTTAGGCGATCTAGTCCCACATTTCCTGCTATTATTTCTTCTAATTCAACTTTTAATTTATAAATGTCCATGATCTTTGGAGGTGTAGACTGCTGATCTGATCCTTGTGCCCACCTTTCTAAGTCTTCTGGACTAACTACAGTGACACTTTTTGCTCCTGATGAAGTTATCAAGTTTACCTCTTTTGAGCACCCAGGTGTAGTTCTTCTGGGAGTACTATTGACAGAATCCCGAATTGGTAAATCCATTAATGATATCGTAGATTCACAATCACTAAAATGATCCTCAACCATTACTGTTGCTTCAGGTTTAGGAATATTCACAGGAGTAGGCATAACTAACGATGGAGGACAACTTCCTGATTACCATATAATGGGACTACTGGACCAATCGTTACAGGTATGGTCAAAGAATCAGGATGTACTTTTATCTGTGTTATCTTCTGTATTAATTCTGCTCTGGTCTTCTCTAGGGCTTCTTTCTCTTTATCGTGAAGTATCCTACTGGGGGTGAAATCATGCACTACCTGTGGTACTAATGGAGTTTTTAACAATGGGGCACTTGGGGTACATCCTCTTGTCCCTTCCTGATATGGTGGGGGATTCCTTAATATTTCTTCTATAAATTCATCTTCGGAATCTCCATTTCTCATTAAATGTTTTGTCTTTTCTGTGCATTTCTTCCCTAACAGTTCTTCTTCCGTAAATATTGGATATAATCCTTCTGTAAGCATTGCTCTCCTCCACTGTTTCATCTGACCGTCCCTAGACTCATGTTGGTGTCTGGGGAAAAATCCTCTATAACCCCTATTACTCCTCGATCGGTCACGCTCAAATGCCTTGGTTTCCCATTCCTCTAAGGCTTCGTATTGAGTTAATCTAGGTCTGGGTTCTAAGTCATTCATCCTCAATCTCAAATTTTGAAGAATTCTTCCATTGAAGGTACCATTCTCGGGAAATGCTAATATCCCATCATTTTTGGTATATTCTATCCAATTCTCCATCCATACACAAGTATGATAACCTCTCTCCATCATCATGAATGAAGCGGGCGTTTTAGCTTGTGGAATGATAATTCCTTCTCTAGTTTTGATTGGTTTATCCTTTTTAAAATAGTTCTTAATCTTTTGCAGAAAGGACATTTTTCTCTTTTCTCCGTACATCTTGGGCAAATCTCGATGTATATAATTATATTCTGCAAAACCCAAGAATCTCCTATCCGGACGAGTTCCTGTTAAAGTCGGATCGCGTTCTAACATGCAATCTCTATCCACTAAGATTTTAGCTTCTAAAATATCAACCAATCAAGTGTCTGCTAACTTTTTTTTCTGAACCAATACTAACGCGGCCTTTCAGTGACGTTTGTCTGTCAACCCCTCCTTTACAATCTGCGCTTCTCTGTCCCTCGCTGTTTCAACCAATCCCAGCGCGGCACCTGTGACGTCAGTACTGCTCCTGACTACTGACCCCTCCTTTACAAGAGTCGTTCCACACCCGCTGTTTCAACCAATCCCAGCGCAGCGTTTGTGATGTCAGCTCTCTCTCCGGTAGCTGACCCTCCCTTTACAAAATCTTACGCAAAGTTTATTTTCTCTATAAATCTTTAATTAAATTTCAGTAACAACATAAAACATTCGCTATCGTGCCAGTTTCTCTAAAATAGAAAAGATAGTTTTCTCTCACAATTAGTAAAACCTTTCCGTTTACTAAACATACACTACGAGTAAAACCCTTCCGTTTACTCTTCGCACAAGCTCCAGAAGTACCTGTTACTTCTTCAATGTTACCCTTTCTAGGTGATATAACATCAAATTTTCACCAGCGTACTGCTTTGCTATTACTCACGCATAGATTCCCTAACCAGTACTGATAGTCCTGCTTAACTTTTCAGTACTATTTCTGCCTGACAGATAACCTCACTGCAGTATGGCTTCCACTTACCAACCGCTATTCAATTTTCCCCGGGGATTCTAGACAACATAAAACAAACTTTGAATACACAGATGTTAGTTCATAAAAATAAAATTCTCATTACCCAATTAACAAAGAGTAACCATCCTCTGATTACCAGAAAACTGATCCAGCGCGATATTAGCAAACAGCATTCATACACTAGATACTCACTTGGGCCCATACATTCATACTACGCTAATACTTACGCTGGGTTTTATCAGTTGTTACTCTTTATCAAAATCCCTGCTACCAATTACCTTCCGATTGAAGAGTAATGACTTACCAATGAATCCTTTGCTAATTGGGAAGTTTAAAATGAGTGACATTCATTATAATACATAATCCTGAAATAACCACTGAGTCAGTAAGTTTTAAAAATGTTTATCTAAAGATTTAGCAGAGTAAATTACAGAAACACATGGTATTTAATCGCACATCACAGATGAAGTAGAGAAAAATAATTATTGATTAATGACGGTCCCTCAGAAAGGAGAAGATAGAGACAGCAGCGCAACTAAAGGTTGCATTTATATTGACCTAAATGCGAGAACCAAACCCTTGGCCAAGGAGTTGGAAAGATTAGGACCCAGGAAGGATGAAGAGCAAAGACCTCCTCCAGGATCAGGACAGGACCGGTGACCTCTCTACAACGACGCCTGCGTCGTTCCCCTCTCTGATACTCGACTTCTCCTCGATTCTCCCCTGCCTTTCTTCTAATGGACTCCACCGCCCCCTCCTCAGGACCTCTCTGGACAGCTGTTCAGTCTGCAATCGATCAGCTTGACGGTCTGGAGCTAGAAGCTAGCTAATTAGCTAATTCTATATCTATTATACCCTTCTACGCCCATGTACCTCCCCTTAATGTTGCTAAAATATGGGACCACTACTTCTGATTGGACAGGGACAGGGGGTTGATCCTCGCACCATATTAATGTGGTACGCATTTCTGAAGACCTTTGTTTTTAAACTACCGCCCATTAAATTTAATACATTGGCTTTATTTCCCACCCGTCTCACGACAAAGTTTATTCAATTTTCATATACATAGTTGCAAGTTTGGCAGGAACACATGAATACATCAATATCGGCCATTTGGTCGTGGCCTTGGACGACGTCCAGGTTGACTTCATCCTTTTTCCTTCTGGGCAGTCTTTCATAGAGCATGCGTGGAACCCACGTCATTCGAGTTTTCAGTTCACCAACCCCAGGCCCAAGTTTACGAACTAATAAAAGTCAAAGAAGAGAATATTAAAATCACAAATAATATGTTTCACTGTATACTCATTCTCTCTACTCTATCCCCATTTACTTATAAATCTATCCCGCATTAGTAGCGTTAAGAAAACGACAAATTAATAATAACACAAGAGCAAGCTGAAGCATGTGAAAACATCAAGCAGCCATTTTAATGCACACTGCGCAGAAGCAGAAATTTCCCACCAAGCAAAGAAAGACGTCACACCACGTGATATGGTTGAGACATGCACAGTAAAGTTCCCGCGCTTTAGCGGCCATTTTAGAAAAAGACAAGCATTACTTGTTAGTTAGAACACATAGGCAAGCTTCCTTGCTATTCGTGTAATGTATGCAACGTTAGTATAAACAATACAAGATTAATAATTTAATACTATGAGGTGATTGTATTCGAGCAAGTCTCATTTTTGAGTCCTTGCTCCATCAACTCCTTCCATTTGTTTTATGTCTATTACTATACTGGCTTTATATTATAGTTCAAAGTTATTGCATTGCAACATTCTATTTTTCTGAGTGTCTCTTACTGTATTTTCAATACTGGAATGTAATCACTATGTATGTTCACAATTCAAAATAAATACATTTTCAAAGAATAAGAAATATTAACCTAAACTTCGAAAGTGAGTTGCCAGTCCTCAGAGAATCAACACTCCTTGTATAGGCTACTGAAGACTTTTAAACACCTACGTGGAACTCTGAATCCAGAATCAAGATCTAGGCCCGGCTGTACTATGAGCCTTTCTCTGCTACCAGGACCTCGTTTAAAGAGACATGCGGACAACATACTTTGAAGAAGCTCTCTAGCTGGGGCATTGCTTTCTATTGATGCAGGTCGAAGTACTCCTTTCTATTACCAACATCATTGTCACAACGGGTAACCCATTCCTACAATTTTCAGGTCTATGTGAATTGATCAGATCACCACAGAGGACTAAGTTAGATGTTTGAGGAAACTCTGGCATCGTAGAGCTTAGCTGGAAAAAGAAATATTTAGTGACATATGCAGTAGTTGTGACAGACCTATTCTTGCATTTTGTGTTTAGGATTGCAGGTATGTGTGGTGGGTAATACCAAGCAGCAGTGGTAGCAGTGAGTTTAAAATTGTCTAAAAAATGGCATGCCAGTCTTTAAAATACTCCATACTTGGCAGAAATGTGTGGGGGTGGTGGAAGCCTCAGCTAACGGAACTGCCAATAGTATTAGTGGTATTTGGTTAGGTCACATCTAAATAAGCCTCCCTCAAAGGCCAGCCCAGCTTGGTTTGCCTTAGAAGAAAAACAGCATTAAAAGCCTGTGTCAGGTCGACTTGACAAAGGGCCCTTACCACGAGTATCAAAATTATGAATTGCTCAGATATTACCGTCAGATTTTCCCACAATAAATTTCAGAAGGTCAAATCTGTAAAATCTGTCATAATTGTCCAGGCCAGTATAAAGATTTTAGTGTGGCAAGGAACAAAAAATCCTCCTGCTATGCTCCACTTTTACATGGAAACTCATAATTGTCGTTATTTATCACATCTAATAAACAACGTTCCCCCAGGTTACCGTTGTTTATTGAGTGCTATAATAATGTACCAATAATGTAGGACTCATACTTGAGGCCTAAATCAGACCATAATCCCTTTGCTGATGCTCTCAGAAGAAGATAGCCACATGCCCAGAAAGTGAAGTGTCAGGCCTGGTTCAACCCCATGGACTGGTTGTAGCTACTCCTCTACTATTATGGAAAGAATATTTCACCACCTGCCTTCTTTTCAGACACTTTAGATTTTTGGGAGACTTGTGGATGTTTGGAGACTGACTGTAATATGTGTAAATATGAACAGCAGGTCTACCCAAAGCACAGTCTGAGTGGTGGAAAGTAATCTGTATATGGGATTTTGTGCCCTTCTGCTCACGAGTATCATTCTCATTCACTGAACAGATGTACATGACACTGGGGACACTCAAACACAGTTTTTAATTGGAAAAGCATATATGTAGAGGGCCCAAAGATTTTCTTTGAAGCCAGTGGTTGCTGAATGGCAGGGTTGCCAAACTTCAAGGCTGCCTAGTGTTATTTCTGATGCATTCCTCTTTCTTCCCTTTCCTTACACTGGTACAATCTTGCAGTTCTTTTTCATCCCCGATTTCTCCCTTCACTACAGTTTTCCTATATTTCTCATCTCCTTCCCTTTTCCGCCATTCTGGCTGTTACTCTGAGTCAATGTCTGATAATGAAAATATGCCTCCTGGTCCTCAAACACCTGCACAAATTAAGTATTGGTTACACAAATTTGTTTACAGTAGACTAAAGGCCTGCTTGCATCAAAACAGTGGTCCTAACATTAAATTAGAATTTTCTGCTGTGGCAGAAAAAATATAAAAAAGTAACTGGTTCCCTGAAAAGCATAAGTGAAAAATACATTATTTATGGACAAGCAACAGCTATACATATACTTTAAATATATTGTCATTTTGCACTAACAAGAAATAATACATTTTTGGCCGACTTTTGTCATTGAAAACGGTAATGTACGGTAAACATAAGTTCTGTGAGGGCCTGTGAATATTATTAATAAAGACTTTTAGGAGGATAGATGGATAGTTACCTTTTTGCAAAGTAGCTGCACATAAGCAATTTTGTGATGATCATCTCTGATACAGAGTTATGGCCTTATTTACAATGATTTGGCATGGGGCAGCGCCACAAGTCTTTTTGCTGTGCTGCACTATGCCAAATAGAAAGGGCAGGAATGCATGATATTTACGAGCTACGGTGCATTTCTGTACTTTCAACCCGCGCCGGTGCACAATATGGTGCTTAGTGCCAACACAGGTACCCTTGCACCATGGTGCAAGGGTGTTTGCATTGTTGGCAGGATTGTTTTTGTGCAGAAAGGGAAGCCTTCCTGCACGAAAACAATCCATGGAGTCGTTTTCCTCTTTCTATGTGTGCTGCAGAAAGAGGAAAAAACAAGGACAAATAAACATATTTCTCCTTGTTGTGCCTGCCCTGGGGAGGCATAGGGGCTTATTTACAAGCCCATTGCACTGCCGGTGCATCACATTTATTGAAGCACCAGCAGCACGATTGGGCTTCCCCAAACTTACAAGACCATGTAAAGTGACCCTGCGCAACTTTTCATGGCCTTGTAAATATGTTTCACTTTCATGCATAACTCTGCATAAAATGGGCATTCCATGTGTCAAGTTCCATGGATGTTGCATGGGAACACCCACAGCAGCTGCCATGGAACGCCCCTTTCATGCAGAGTAATGCGTGAAAGAGTGAAAAGGGGCCATATTTACAAGGCCTTGAGAAATCACGCAGGGTGGCTTTGCACGGCCTTGTTAATATGGGCTAGCACAGTGTGCCATGAGAGCGCTGAAAAAAGTGACGCTCAGGTGGCGCAAGGGGCTTGTATATATGCCCCTTAGTTTGCAAGACAGCATGAGATGATACATGTTTTACAGGTGAAAGTTGTTGAAAACACAACAGCTTTGGAAGGCTGCTGCAGGCCAACGTTTCGTATTTTTTCCGCAGTTATACTACTTTTCTGTTTATGAAGTTGGAGCAAGAGCGAATCACATATTTCTGAAAAGTATTGCTCATTCATTGCAACTGAGGAAACAGCGGTTGTGTTGATTAAGTAGCTAGAGAGAGGACGTAATGATTCAAAGGTGTTAACGCATTGAGCCATGCTGACCTTGATAACTATGACGTGGATCATTTGAAAGGAATTGGAAAGGATTAGGGTCCCTTTTGGGCTCAGCCTGAAATGACACAGCGGTGACAGGTGAGACAAATCATAAGCAACTCTCTTCCCCTGGAGATTTCAGCAAGACAGAAGCCTGGATTTTTTTAACTGCTTCAGCTTTATTCCTGTGTCGGCTTGCACTTATTTATGAAGGCTGGAACATGGATGAATGTAAAATGTCAATAATGTGTCTATTCTTTGTTTGTATAGAGCTGTTGAGAGAACATTGGGACTTAACAGTACACGCCTTTGTCCCTCAGAAATATATATATTCACTGAAAAAACCAAAGGTTACATGGACATTATAGTTAGGCTCAGATTTCACACGCACAAAACCAGAGAAATTCAGAAGTTATAGTTAGCTGAGCTAACTCCCACCCCCGCAATGCACTGCTTATGGCCTCACATATTACATCACTCATGAAATGGTCAGTGACATCACTGATTACATCACTGATGACATCTCAAATGACATCACTAATGACATCACTGATGACATCATCTAGCGGCTGTGAATGTTTTCAAAATGTTTATGAGTGTTAAATATATATTCCAAGGTGTATTGATGAATCAGTGGGTGTATGACTGCCTGTATGGATAATTCAGTGGGCGCGTCACTGACTGTATAAGTGAGTGATTAGGTGTCTCAGTGAATGCATGGGTGAGTCACTTGTGTGAATGTCTATATCTGTCTGTCAGTTAGTGTCTAAGTGGTTGTATAGGTGTTTGAGTGGGTATGTGAGTTTCTGTATGGGTGAGTGACTGGTTGTCTGAGTATGTGTATGGGTGTCTCAATGTCTGTGTGGATGGGTGAGGGTGTGTGTAACTGCCTGTATGGATGAGTGCATGGGTGAGTCAGTGGCTCTATGGGTTAGTGTGTGTGTAAGGCGATGTATGGGTGAGTGAGTGTGTATGGCTGTGTCATTGAGTGAATGGATGTGTCAGTGGTATATGGGTGAGTAACTGCATATGTGAAAGGCAGTATAGGTGAGTGTTGGAGTATATGAGTGACTGTATGTGTGACTGAGTGATTGTGAGAGTGGCCGTATGGGTAAGTGTGTGCTTGTGTCAGTGACAGTCATAGGTGAGTTAGTATGTGTTAGTATCTGTCTGAATAAAGGAGTGGATGTGTGTAGAACTGTATAGGTAAGTAAATGGCTGTGTGATTGAATCTATAAGTGAGAGAGTAGGTGTGTGCGTAGCTGTAAGAGTGACTGTTTGTGAGTGGCTGTATAGGTGTATGAGTGGATATATCAGTGGCTGTATTAGTGAGTGAGTTGGTGTATGAGTGGCTGTATAGGTAACTGAGTGGATGTGTGTGTAGACCTATGAATCAGTGAGTGGGTGTGTAAGTACTGGCATGTGTGTGCCATTGGTTTTGAGAATGCTAGTGCATAAGTTGGAGTGGGTGTATGAAAGGTTATATTGGGGTGTGAGTGGGTGCATGAGATGTCATCAGTGATGTCCTCAGTGATGTCACTGACTATGTTGTGAGTGATGTGATACATGAGGTCATAAGCAGTGCATTGCGGGGGCGCGAGTTATAGTTAGCTCTGCTAACTTTAACTGTTGAATTCCTCTGGTTTTGTGCGTGTGAAATCTGAGCCTAACTATAACGTCCCTGTAACCTTTGGTCTTTTCAGTGAATTTCTAAGTTATTTTTAATTCTATTTCCTAACTATAACGGCCCTGTGACCTTTGTTTTTTTCAGTTAATTTCTAAGGTTTTTTAAATGCTAATTGCTAACTGTAACGTTCCTGTAACATTTGTTTTTTTCAGTGAATTTCTATGGGTTTTTTAAGTAGCAATGGTGTTTGCAGAGTGGTGGGGAAAGGGGGCGCGGCCTTTGACCAGCTCTCAGGAATCCCACTGTGTATGACTTACAGAAAGTACCGGAAGGGCTTCTTGGCCCCCAAGGTCTCTTAGCATCCAAAAGAACTTCATTCCCCAACCAGTAGTGTGCCAGGAGACGTGTTTGCAGATTGGTGCAGAATTGGGGCGTGGCCACTGAAGACCTCTTAGCAAACTGACTGTGTGGGAATTGCTAGAGGTAACAGGAAGTGTAGTTGGCCCCCAATGACCCTTAATAGCCAAGGGGACTTCATCCGTCAACTAGTACTGTGCCAGGAGGCACGTTTGCAGAGTTGTGGAGAAAGGACGTCTTTGATGATTGCACAGGTAGTGCCTGTATGAATCTTATGAGTGCCATTGCCAAGGACACACTGCGAATACCGGGTGTTTTTGACAAAGTGAAAAACTCTTATATTGAAATATTTCACATAAAGTTTCAATGTAGCTGTTTAGTAAGATACTAATTTAACTTTCCCCTTTGTATACATTTGTCGAAATAACTACATCAAAAATGCATTTTCCTTCTTCACAGCAACACCGAAGGTTGCAATGACATCAATAGTCACAAATACAAATGACAAAATGTAAAACAGATATTTAAACATATTTTGCACAAAGTTTGAGTCTAGCTGTTTAGTAACATAATTGTTACTTTATTTTAACAACACATTTAACAAAAACAATTTCAAAAATAACTTTCAACATCTGAACTCACGAATAGAACATAACTACAAAACACCCATAGAACAACCCATTCTTACCCAAACTCAACAGGAATCAAAAACAGCTCCAAAACTAGTACAATGCACACTCTATGAAACGATCCACTCTAGAGGGATGAATACAAAATATTCATGTGGGATGACGTCCATGGTGTATCATCTTAAAACCTAAAATAGAAAACATCTCTAACTGGCAATCAAGTAGAGGGTAGCTGGAGGACCATCTACATCAGTGGCACCAGCAACAATTCTCACCCAGAAAGTCCTTTGAAAGGCGCAGACTACTGCATAAAAAAAATGGTTCCAGAGTTTTCAAGAATGGCCACTCACAAAACCACGAAAAAATCAAAAACAAAACAGAAAATAATGTCACTGAGAAATAAAGGAATATCATTGGATAATACACTTTTCAAGTAAAAAATAAAAGAACATGCCCATTTATCCATCTTGAACATTCTTTAAGAGGAGTTCATAGTGAGCAGATTTGCGCATTGCACAATATGTCACAAGACATGGACTACGTCCATGCTTTACCATCTAAGCAAACATACCAAAGCAATAGTGTAAATGCAGCAAGTAGGCAACGCAAGGCTGAAGGACCCTGATTTTCAATACCAGCCAAAACAACCCTTCCGAGGTCCAATCTCAACTTCCAGATTTGTCTCTACAGTTTTTCCGGATGGCATCATACTGCATGGATTGTTGAGTTGTAGTGCGTGCTGGAGAGCAGTCCATAAGAGCCCTTTGCAATTCTGCAAAGAATCATAAATGTACATTTTTTTTAATTTTTGGCCCTTCATCATTTTTCTACATTAGCAGGCATTTTATTATCTTGCAAAATGGGTATCTAATAGCTATGTTTTGTTCATTCTATTATCTTCTAATTTATTGTAACACTAGTTACATATAACTTGCCGTATGGACAAGTCAAAGCATTCCTCTACAAATAAATACACAGCTAACTTTTGCCAGTTATCATTATTTACTTTTTAAATTTTTAAATACAACTCAACAGTCTGTGTTTAAATCTTCTAGTGAGTGCGTCGACAACATATACAAACATACTCTGGTTTTTAGAACACACTGTGTAAAGATTTTGTAATCTCTTCTTCAAAACTATCAACAGTAAAATCTGTGTCCTGTTTTACAATTCCTCCTCTTAACAATTCTTCATTTTCCCTAGAATTCTGCTGAGAACCAAAGAAACGAAACTGCACATCATCACAAGCCTTTTCTTCATCTGCCACAGCACCATGCAAAGGTGCTCTATTCATTTCTCCTAAACATAAAGCAGGAGTTTTTTACATAGTACAGCCTCCTAACTAAAGTTCGTATTGTTGAGTGGTGTACAACTAACATCCTGAAATGATGAAAAGTGCTTTGGCACACATTGTTTGATAAACAAGCTAGTGAGTGTCCCTGCAAATTTGTATGCTTTCTAATCTTGCAAGGATCCAATCCTTGTAAAGTACTTATTTTCTGTTTTAAACTTCACCTTGGAAAGATATGTAGAAATTTCCTTAATATATCAATGAATTGCTGTCGAATATTACAAACACTACTAAAATTCCATTTCTATACAGGCACCTGACTCCGCCTTCCTTGCACCTGTTCTCCAATAACTTGTGCTACATTTGTAGGTACCATCAACTCTTTCGCTATTGGAATGCCATTCTTCATTTCATAACATTGTCCTCTGTAATCAATAGCATGAACTAATCTATTATACTGAAGATAGCTTTCTTCATTAAAGAAAGATTCGGTACTAGAAGTATGTATGCATTCTCCACTAAAAATTGTACAAATGTTACTTCTATTCGCTAATCTTTTTTTCTGGTTTTGTCTCGTATGAAAAAATGTCAATGTGCAGTTCCTATTGTGAAGGAGTGTTCAGGTCTCTTATGGGTTGCCCTCACACACCCCGGAGGATGTCATGCTTCATCATGGGGCTTTGCTCCTCGTCGGGCCGGCGCTGCAATGCCCGACGGGCACCCGCGAAGGGGCTCTTTAGCGGAGATCTTTTGATGTGTGAGGGTATGTGGACAAGTACAACACCATTTTGTCAAGAGTCTTCATTCTTATTTATAATCAAAATAAAAACCTTCACCTTCAAAGCAAATGCCTTATCAACTACTCTCTCAACTCTTTCTTTCTGTTTCACTGCATGTCTCCTTCTTCTATATTTCTTTATATTTCTCAGTAGATTTATAACTACTCTACTACGAAACAATCTAGCTCTGATTTCCTTAAACTGCTTCTGTGTCCTGGTTAAGGTGCGTACATCTTTGTTGCATTCCTTCCTGGTCTTGGTATATAGATTTTGTCTATTGTTATTCTTTCTCATAGTTTGAATTTTATTTTCATTATTTCACAATCTTTAGAAATGTCCACATATATTTTTAAGAAATGAGTTTGTCCTCTTACCAAAAGCTCTTTTTTCATTCACCACTTTTTCTTCATTTTGCTCCTTTTGAGTCTTCTGTTCCTTTTCCCTCCGAGCTTTTGCATGCAATCTGTCTGCAATTATACAGATATTGTTTTTGTTAGACTTGGCATCTTTTGGCGTGTTTCCCCTGAGTTTTTGCTTTTTGACCTCCCGGTTTTGACTCTGTTTTTGCTGGCTTAGTGTCTCTGTGCACTTTCTCACTGCTGTTCTGTGTTAAAGTGCAAGTGCTCCTGTTGTAAACTGTGTTATGGATTGGTGTTTCCATGATTGGCATATTTGATTTACTTGTCAGTCCCTAGTAAAGTGCACTGAGTGTGCCAGGGCATGTAAATCAAATGCTGTTAGTGGGCTGCAGCACTGGATTGTGCCACCCACACAAACAGCTTGTAAATGTAACTCTGGCCTGCCATTGCAGAGCCTGTGGGCAGTCTGGGACTGCCATGTCGACTTGGCAAGTTTACCCACTTGCCAGGCCCTTACCTTCCCTTTTCTTGCATGTCAGTCACCCATAAGGTAGGCCCAAGGTACTCCTGTGGGCATGGTGCAGTGTATGTGAAAGGTAGGACATGCCCTGGTGTGTGTGGCATGTCCTGATAGTGATTTACTGCCAATTTCGTTTTTCACTATTGCAAGGCTACCTGTTCCCATAGGACAGAATGGGAAGATTGTTTATAACCTCTTATAAACATAACTGGCCCTAGGAACAAGGTAGAAAAATAAAGTTTAGTATGCCTGAACTTAGAATCTAAAGATGCATCTTTTAGTGAAGGTGTTTGAAAATACCACTTTTAGAAAGTAGGTATTTTCTTGCCTAACCATCCAGTGTGCCTCTGCTAGGTTTGTGTATTGCATGTCTGGCTTTTGGATGACAGGGGCTGGAGAGGGGCAGCGGCTCCAGAAGTCTGATGGGTCAGGGCTGGGCTGAATAGACCTGGGTTGCATTTAGAGTAGTGGGAGGAGATGTCCTTGCACCTGAATGGGCCTGGTCTGCCTTGCACAATGCCGTCTCCACCCCCTGCCAGGAAGCTGCACCAGTGAGGACAGTACTGGGTTTGGCTGGGTACAGACACTCTCTGCCTTCAGAGAACAAAGGATTTGGTGGTATAAATATTGGGGCCCAGACCCCAGAACTTTAGAACTCTTTTGGACCAAGAAGACTGCCAAGAAGAAGAGCTGGAGAAGCTGTGAGGAGGAACTACCACTTTGCTGAGTGCTTTGCTGTGTTGGCCTGTAGTGGCTGCATCTGTCTTGGGCAGTGAAAGGACTGGACTGAACTTTCTGCAACTTCTTTCTTTGAGTATCTCCAAGGGCTTGAGGTAGAGCTTGCCCCCTGTTCAAGAAGTCTCACGAACAGCAAAGACTTCAAGTTCTTCTGCCCTCAGCACTGGGAATGTGTGTTTTGTGCTGCAACGGAAGAAATAGCAATCCAACGCTGTCTACGATGCCGCTGCTGACTCCGTGTCCTGAAGGCACCGCGGAGGGCACTGCCACACCGCGACCTTGGTTTTACTGATGACGCCTGCTGATGGCACCACCGAGTCGCTGCTCGCACCGCAACCTGTGGGCACTGCACTCCGCACCGCCTTGCTTCATGACGCCGCATTGGTATCCCGACGACGACGCTCCACACCGAAATCAACACTGCTGCTCGCACCGTGGTTTGAGGGTACCGCTCATAAGGATACACGATGCACCGCCCTCATCCCGCACCGCAGCCTTGGCCTGCCGGCGCCATCGACTCCAGTTCATCAGCCGACGACAGCGCTTCAGCAACGACTACACCGCTGCTTGCACATTAACCTGCCAGCACCGCGACGAGCACCGCATCACTTCGCACCGCGACCCTGGTCTCACCGACGACGCCATCTGACGACGCCACCGAGCCACTGCTCGCACCGTGACCTGAGTGCACCGCACGCCGCACCGCTGCACTTCGCACCACAGCACCCGACGCCTGCTGACGCCAGCGCTCCTGACTTCAACCGTGAGGTGTTCGATCTGCAACGCGTGTGACTTCAAGGGCCCGACGACTCCTGCACCGACCTCCGGAACCGACGCCTGCAGACACCGTGCTTTCGGAAGCTCAACGAGAGGTCGCCGACGCCCTGCATTTCTAAAGGTACTGTTTTGCGGGTCTTCCTGACACCATAGCTGGCCCACGACGCCGCGGTCAGCCAGAACTGTTTGGATTTGTTTGTTCACAACGCTGTGATAGCCCCGAGGGAGCTATCGACTTCAAGGAACTGTTTTTCAAGGTTATTTTGATAACTGAAGATTTCTAAGTACTGTATTGTGGATATTTATCGTTTTAGTTCTTGTCTTAAGTATATAAAAATATTGGATATTTTTCTAAACTGGTGTGGTGTCCTTTTGTAGTGCTTACACTGTATTACTGTTGGTTATGTGCAAATGCTTTACACACTGTGTAGGAAAGTAGGTTCTGCTTCTTATGGTTACCCCCACTTTTTGCTTTTTGCACCCACTGTTTTGACTAGTCTGGCTGGGATCCTGCTATTCAGGACCCCAGCCTATCTGCTTTCTCCCTAAAATTGATATGTATGTACTTTGGTACAACTCCAGATTGGATACTGGGGTACCCTTATCAGTCCCTAGTTTATGGTTCACATGTACCCAGGGCATAGGTACCCCAGAGGCCTCCCATGGGCTGAAGCATATATTATGCCACCCCTGAGAGGCCATGCAAAATGGAACACTAGGTCTGCTACTGCAGCCTGTGTAAGATGGTGCTTGCACCACTTACCTTAGATATAGGTTCACTATATCTATATATATCACTACACTTAAAACTTTGTAAGTCACCCCTTAAGCAGGCCTTAACAATCCTGAAGGCAGGGTGCTGGGTTTTATGTGAGAGGGAGCTCCTGCATGAGCAGGGCCCCTCTGCAGTCTTCGGAGACCATTCTCCCGGGCTGTTCGTGATACTACCAGACATATAGGTAGAGGTGCATTATAACCTCGCGGTAAATGCTATCTCGAAAACGACTGCAACGAAGTATGTCGTGTTTGGTGTCAAACACCTTGGAATCATACCTCTTCACCAGTAACTGGTGTGGGAGGTATGATTCCGCCCCTCAGAAGCAAGGTTCTGGGAGTACCTAAGTCTACCGGTACCGACTTTCTCGAGCCTTACAGCACAAAATGGATGCTGCCAGCCACAGACATGAGTCTGCCCTCTTGCTGCTGAGCCAAGCTCGAGCAGGGGAAGGCAGCACAATAGGCATCCTGTCACAGGGAGGTGTGACCACCTCCCAGACGGGATTTAGTGTATTGGGGCTGGGTGGGTGCACTGTCTCAGTGCCAGAAAGTCTGGCTCAGGGGCACATTTGGTGTCCCTGTGCATAGTCCAGCTCAAACCAGTTCTGGGAGCCATTTGCTCCTGCTCTGGAGCGAAACTGGGCAAAGGACTTGGGAGAGCCTCCCCCCTGTCCTTTCCCTCCCATAGGAGGGTCCCTAGAATCTGTCCAACCCTCTCCCAAGGGTATAAAATGGGTTACCTGGCTACAGGACATTAGATTTTACGTGGACAAGATTCTGCAAGAGGATACCACTACACTTCGACCGTCTGGACATGCTGGACTTCGCTGGACCTCCCTTGGGCTCGACTTCGTCTTCCCTTGCCATCCCCAGTCTTGCCAGTGTCCATGATCCATACAGGCTCCGTGAGGGACCCTGTGGACCTCCAAGACAACAGAAGAATCTCCCTGGGGGTGAAGGAGTCACTCCCCTGCAAACGCATCTGACCGGTCTGCTGATCCTGAGCTGCTGTGGACTCCGAAGGCTCCAGCAACGCAGGAGGTGGGTTTCTGAAGGTGTCTGAGGTTGAGCTGTCCTCTTACCGAGATTGAGGCAGATATCCCTTTGTGGGGACTGCATGACTCTTAGCCCTGTGCACCTCATACATTTGCAGCTGCACATGCTTGTTGTCGTGCAACAATTCCGTGCATTGGGCCATTTGTAGCTCTGACACCAGCGCATCTTTTCTGAGAAGGACTCTGGCATCCTCACACTCTGTGCCCTGCTAGCTGGTATCCTGTGAAACCACCTGAGGTCCCCTCGCAACTCCTGTGCCTCCGGCCTGTGGGTCCACTTGAGGGTCAAATTTGCTTTATTTGAGCTCCCCTGGTTGCTCCAGGCCTGCCCTGACTCCCCTTGCTGTGGTGAGTCTCCTGGTCCTTGCTGGGCCAGATCGACACTGAATTTGACCATCTAAGTTGCTTGCCGCTGCCAAGGCTTGTTGGTGATTCCGCCAGACACTGACCCCTCAGCACTCGACATCCTTTGTGGTACAGCTCGTATCCAGCTCCTGGTCATCCTAGACATCTCCTGGTCTGCACAGCTGAAGAGTCAAGATCACCGTCAACGCACCTGAAGCACCCGACATCGGTGGGCATTCGTCTACTGAGCCCCTGGTCACTCCAAAGTGATCCAGACTCTGTCCCCTCTGCTTTCAGGTTCTTCTCATCTAGAATCCATGTTTGGATTCCAACGGACACTTTTCTTTCTTCCAGCAGCATCCTTTCTTTGTCGACATCCATAGAGAACGACGAGGGTTTCCGACGCCACTTCGTACCTATGCACCCGGCTCCTCTGAGATAGGTAACTCTGGTACAAAGGTATCCACGGGTGGGGTGGCTCTCCAAACTCTTAATCCAAGGGTTGTCTTCGTAATCTGCTGGGAAGGGTCCTTAATCTCTAATTTTCCAACCACGACTTTCCCATTGAATTGTACGGAGCACGCAGTCGTGTTCTCACTCTGCACCCGTCCTCCGTGGGGTCCCTACTTACTCACCTTGGGTGGTTCCTTGGGGTCCCAGCAATTCTACACCTTTTAGACTAGGTCTAGTCCTGAGTCGTGGTTCTTATACCACTATTTTAGTATATGGTTTGGTATCCCCCTGGAGCCCACTGTGTATTGTGCTACTTACGTTGGATTCTTTGCAACTGTATTATTTGATTTGTGTTCAATCCTCATGTAGAGGATACTAGAGAGTGTTATATATAACAAATACATATTTTTATAACTACTGTGTAGTTTCCCTTTCATTTAACCAATACTATAAGGTTGCATTCTGATAAAACAAGCTGCTTAACATTCCTTCAAGACTTAGCCTGAAGGCTGCTCTCTATAGATACCCCTAGGATAGCTTTCTATAAAGGTTATCTTTAACTTAATCACCATAAGGGTTGTTTGGACTGCTGCAAGGTGCCCACTTTATTTAGTGGACAGCATATACCAGGACAACTTCTCACATTGGTATGCAGCGGTTGGGCTTCAAGCCTGCATTGCTTTACCAGATAAATCTTTGTATTCATTAACTGAAAAACCACTAGTATCTAGGAACATATAATACTGGCTTAAGACAGTAAGTTCTACTGAACTTGGGGTTGGGTAAGTCAAGGGTCTAGCACACCCTTTCTCCAACCTAAGAGAGTTTAGTTCCCACTAGGTTAGGTAGGTGCCTACACCACACCACACTTAGTTATGTCTTCTAATGGGAATGCCACTGGTGGCATCCTGCCTACTAAATATGATGGCTTTACATTCACTGAATTAAAACCATGTGTGTATCTAGGAAGCTGAAGTCAGGTAGAAATGCCAACACTCAACGCCTCATTGATGCATTACTGCTAGATGACATTAGGAAGAATCCTGGGCCAGATGAGCAGGACAGAGTGGGTGGTACAGGGGAAGAAGATAGGTCAGGAGGGGTCACCTTCTATGACATGGACTCAAACCCTGGACAGGAGGGTCAAAATGACCCACCCCTGAACAACTCAGATCCCCAGGAGGAAGGAGAAGAGGGTCAAGAATACAATTGCTTTATTCCTCCAGGAAGAGTACAGAGTTTACCAAGGAGATCCAGGTCTCCCTCTGCTGAGTCAGATCATTCTAGACATTCTATAGGGACCTCTGTTTCTAGCAAGAGGGACAACTCTTATGACAGGGAGTGCCAATTTCTAGAGCTTGAGAAAGCTAAGCTTAGGCTCAGGCAACAGCAATTGGCCCTGGATAAAGAGTCCCTAGAAGTCCAGAAGGCTAGGAAGAAATTGGGACTGGAGTCCCATGGTGGCAGCAATAGTGTCCCTAGGGTTAGGGAACAGACCTTTGATCATAGGAACCTGAGCAAGATTGTCCCTCCCTTCCATGTGGGGGATGACATCCAGAAATGGATAACTGCACTGGAGAGGGCCTGTAAAGTACAGAAGGTCCCTCAGGAGCAGTGGGCAGCTATCTTGTGGCTCTCCTTTGCTGGCAAAGGTAGAGATAAGCTCCTCACTGTTAGAGAAGAGGATGCTGACAACTATTCAGTCCTGAAGAGTGCTCTCATTGAAGGGTTTGGCTTAACCACTGAACAATACAGGATTAAGTTCAGAGACACCCAGAAGACACAGACTCAGGACTGGGTAGACTTTGTTGACTGTGCCATTAAGGCTCTGGAAGGCTGGTTACTTGGTAGCAAGGTGAATGATTTCAAGGGATTGTACAACTTGATTATGAGGGAGCAGATCCATAATAATTGCCAAAACCAGTTGTTGCATCAATACCTGGTTGACTCTGATCTGACTTCTCCCCAAGAATTGGGAAAGAAGGCAGATGATTGGGTCAGAACCAGAGTGAAGCAGAAAACTCAGACCAATGGTGGTGACCAGAAGAAACCAGACTCTAAGAACTCAGATAAGGGTGGGGACAAAAATAAAGATCAAAAGTCTTCATCAGGGCCCCAAAAACCTGCATCTGGGGGGGAGTCACAATCCAACAAAGGAAAAGGCAAAAAGAAACCTTGGTGTTATGTATGTAAAGAAAAGACCCATTGGACAAAAGATGCCAATTGTCCAAGGGCCAAGGATTCTACTCCTACCGCCACTGCCCCTAAGGCAACTGCTCCCCCTAGCACAGTTTCAAGTGGTGGTACACAGAACAAGGGAATAGTGGGGTTAACCTTGGGCTCTGAGATGGGTTCTGGCCTAATCAGAACTCCAGCTCAGGCCTCTTCTAGTCTGTGATGGAGGCATGGATATTGCCTCCTTATTTGTTAGTCCCAGTAAACTGGGCAAATACAGACAACAGCCTTTAATAAATGGTAAGGAGGCCATGGCATACAGGGACACAGGAGCAAGTGTCACCATGGTGACAAAAGATCTTGTGCACCCTGACCAGATCATACTTGGTGAGATGTACCAAGCGACCAATGCTAGCAATGTCAGGACAGACCATTCCTTGGCCGTTGTTAATTTCACCTGGGGAGGGGTAACTGGCCCTAAGAAGGTTGTGGTAAGTTCAGACCTCCCTGTGGAATGCTTGTTGGGCAATGATTTGGAAACTTCAGCCTGGGCTGAAGTGGAACTCAGGACTCATGCAGCAATGTTGGACATCACTGCAGATGTGTTTGCTGTGACTAGGTCACAGGCCAAACAGAAAGCCACTGAACAGGCTCTGGATCCTGAAAAGATGGACCAGGTGCCTTCCAAGAAGAGGAGCAGGAGGAGTAAGGCTGTGTCTTCCCCCCAGGCTCAGAGTGAGGGTCAGTCTTTTGAGGAAGATGACTCCAGCCCTGTGGAAGGAACTGTCTCAGATGAACTTGAACCTGATCAGGTTGAGTTTTTGGGGACAGGGGGACCATCCAGGGCAGATCTGAGCCAGGAGCAGCAAACCTGCCCCTCTCTTGAACCCCTCAGACAGCAAGCTGCTGCTGAGGCTGCAGGGAATGTCAGTGGCTCTCACAAGATCTATTGGGATGAGGGACTCCTATATTCAGAGGGTAGAGACCCCAAGCCTGGTGCCACCAGGAGGTTGGTTATACCTCTGAAGTTTAGGGGCTTCCTACTCACCCTAGCACATGACATTCCCCTAGCAGGACACTTAGGTCAAAGAAAGTCTCGGGACAGCCTTGTCCCTCACTTTCACTGGCCTCATATGTCAGAGGACACAAAGGAGTTTTGTCGCTCCTGTATTACTTGCCAAGCCAGTGGTAAGGCAGGTGGTACTACAAAGGCCCCCCTGATACCACTACCTGTGGTGGGGGTTCCCTTTGAGAGGGTTGGGATTGACATAATTGGTCCCATGAACCCTCCAACAGCATCTGGACATTCTTACATCCTGGTGGTGGTAGACCATGCTACCAGGTATCCAAAAGCTATTCCCCTTAGGACCACCACAGCACTTGTGGTGGCAAGGGCGCTCCTGGGGATTTTCTCCAGGGTGGGTTTTCCTAAGGAGGTCCTAACAGACAGAGGTACACACTTTATGTCTAGTTACATAACTGCAATGTGGAAAGAGTGTGGTGTAAACTACAAGTTTATCACACCCTATCATCCTCAATACAATGGGTTGGTTGAAAGGTTCAACAAAAACCCTAAAGGGCATGATAATGGGGCTCCCAGAAAAGCTCAGGCGAAAATGGGATGTTCTGTTGCCCTGCCTTCTCTTTGCCTACAGAGAGGTGCCACAGAAGGGGGTTGGCTACAGCCCTTTTGAACTTTTGTTTGGTCACCCAGTTAGGGGTCCACTGTGTTTAGTGAAGGAGGGATGAGAGTTACCTCTCAAACCTCCCAAACAAGATATTGTGGACTATGTACTTGGACTCCGCTCCAGGATGGCTGAGTATATGAAGAAGGCATCCAAAATCCTTGATGCTAGCCAGGAATTGCAAAAGGCCTGGCATGACCAAAAGGCTATCTTGACTGTTTACCAGTCAGGACAGAAGGTGTGGGTGTTGGAGCCTGTGGCCCCAGCAGCTCTCCAAGATAGATGGAGTGGATCCCACACCATACTTGAGCAAAAGGGAGAGGTCACCTACTTGGTGGACCTTGGAACTCCCAGGAGCCCCCACAGGGTGCTCCATGTGAACGGGCTCACGCCTTATGTTCACAGGGCAGACATGGGCTTGCTCATGGCTACTGATGAGGGACAGGAGGAAGAGAGTGACACACTCCCTGACCTCCTCTCACAGAACCCTGATGATGGCTCAGTGGATGGTGTAGCTTTGGCAAGCAGCCTCACTGAGCAGTAACAGTCTGATTGCAGGAAGGTCCTCAATCAGTTTAGGCAAATGTTCTCACTGACTCCAAGTCAGACCACTTGGTGTACCCATGAAGTGGACACAGGTGAAAACCTACCTGTGAAGAACTAAATTTGCAGGCAACCTGACCATGTCAGGGACTGCATCAGGACTGAGGTCCAGAAGATGCTGGAATTGGGAGTCTTTGAGCCCTCAACTAGTCCTTGGGCTAGTCCAGTGGTCTTGGTACCTAAACCTCACACCAAAGATGGTAAGAGAGAGATGAGGTTTTGTGTTGACTACAGAGTATTCAATGCAGTCACTAGGACTGATGCTCATCCTATTCCAAGGGCAGATGAACTCATAGATACTTTGGCCTCAGCCACGTTTCTGAGTACTTTTGACCTTACTGCTGGCTACTGGCAAATCAGACTAGCTGAGGATGCCAAGCCAAAAACAGCATTCTCAACCCCTAGTGGGCATTACCAATTTGTGGTGATGCCTTTTGGCTTGAAGAATGCACCTGCCACATTTCAAAGGTTGGTGAACAAAGTTCTCACAGGCCTGGAAGACTATAGTGCAGCATATCTAGATGATATTGCTGTCTTTAGTTCCACCTGGGATGATCACCTGGTCCACCTGATAAATGTTTTGGAGGCCTTGCAAAAGGCAGGCCTCACTATCAAGGCTATAAGTGCCAGATAGGGCAGAGTCAGGTTGTGTACCTGGGCCACCTTGTGGGTGGAGGCCAGGTTCAACCATTGCAGAGCAAAATCCAGACCATCATGGAATGGGTTGCTCCAACTACCCAGACTCAGGTCAGAGCTTTCTTGGGCCTGACTGGGTATTACAGAAGATTTGTAAAGGACTATGGGTCCATAGTGACTCCATTAAATGACCTTACATCTAAAAGAATGCCCAAGAAAGTTCAGTGGACATTTAGCTGTCAAAAGGCATTTGATGACCTCAAGCAAGCCATGTGCACTGCTCCCATTCTGCAGAGTCCTGACTATTCCAAACAATTCATTGTTCAAACTGATGCATCTGAGTTGGAGGTAGGGGCTGTGTTATCACAATTGAATGCAGAGGGTCAGGATCAGCCAGTAGATTTTATTAGCAGAAGGCTGGCCCCCAGAGAGAAACGTTGGTTAGCTATTGAGAGGGAAGCCTTTGCTGTGGTTTGGGCCCTGAAGAAGTTGAGGCCATACTTGTTTGGAACTCACTTCATTGTTCAGACTGACCACACTCCCCTCTTGTGGCTAAAACAGATGAAGGGTGAAATACCCAAACTTTTCAGGTGGTCCATTTCCCTACAGGGGATGGACTAAACAGTGGAACCTAGACCTGGGAGTAACCATGCCAATGCAGATGGACTCTCCAGATATTTCCACTTAGAACATGAAGACTCAACTGGGCAAGGTTAGTCGCATCTCCTTTTGATTGGTGGGAATTGTGTAGGAAAGTAGGATCTGCTTCTTATGGTTACCCCCACATTTTGCTTTTTGCACCCACTGTTTTGACTAGTCTGGCTGGGATCCTGCTATTCAGGACCCCAGCCTATCTGCTTTCTCCCTTAAATTGATTTGTATGTACTTTAGTACAACTCCAGATTGGATACTGGGGTACCCTTATCAGTCCCTAGTGTATGGTACACATGTACCCAGGGCATAGGTACCCCAGCGGCCTCCCATGGGCTGAAGCATATATTATGCCACCCCTGAGAGGCCATGCAAAATGGAACCCTAGGTCTGCTCCTGCAGCCTGTGTAAGATGGTGCCTTAGACTTACCTTAGATATAGGTTCACTATATCTCTATATATCACTTCACTTAAAACTTTGTAAGTCACCCCTACAGCAGGCCTTAACAATCCTGAAGGCAGGGTGCTGGGTTTTATGTGAGAGGGTGCTCCTGCATGAGCAGGGCCCCTCTGCACTCTTCGGAGACCATTCTCCCGGGCTGTACGTGTTACTACCAGACATATAGGTAGAGGTGCATTATTACCTCGCGGTAAATGCTATCTCGAAAACGACTGCAACGAAGTATGTCGTTTTTGGTGTCAAACACCTTGGAATCATACCTCCACACCAGTAACTGGTGTGGGAGGTATGATTCCTCCCCTCAGAAACAAGGTTCTGGGGGTACCTAAGTCTACCGGTACCAACTTTCTCGAGCCTTACAGCACAAAATGGATGCTGCCAGCCACAGACACGAGTCTGCCCTCCTGCTGCTGAGCCAAGCTCGAGTAGGGGAAGGCAGCACAATAGGCATCCTGTCACAGGGAGGTGTGACCACCTCCCAGACGGGATTTAGTGTATTGGGGCTGGGTGGGTGCACTGTCTCAGTGCCAGAAAGTCTGGCTCAGGGGCACATTTGGTGTCCCTGTGCATAGTCCAGCTCAAACCAGTTCTGGGAGCCATTTGCTCCTGCTCTGGCGCGAAACTGGACAAAGGAAATGGGAATAGCCTCCCCCCTGTCCTGTCCCCCCCATAGGAGGGTCCCTAGAATCTTTACAACCCTCTCCCATGGGTATAAAATAGGTTACCTGGCTGCAGGACATTAGATTTTACATGGACAAGATTCTGCAAGAAGATACCACAACACTTCGACTGTCTGGACACGCTGGACCTCCCTTGGGCTCGACTTCATCTTCCCTTGCCGTCCCCAGTCTCACCAGTGTCCGTGATCCATACAGGCTCTGTGCAGGACCCTGTGGACCTCCAAGACTACAGAAGAATCTCCCTTGGGGTGAAGGAGTCACTCCCCTGCAAACTCAGGCACCATAACGCATCTGCCTGGTCTGCTGATCCTGAGCTCCTGCGGACTCCAAAGGCTCCAGCAACACAGTAGGTAGATTTCTGAAGGTCTCCGAGGTTGATCGGTCCTCTCACTGAGTTTGCGGCAGATATCCCTTGTGGGGATTGCATAACTCATACCCCTGTGTACCGTGTACATTTGCAGCTGCACATGCTTGTTGTCATGCAACAATTCCGTACATTGGGCCATTTGTAGCTCTGACTCCAGCGCATCTTTTTTGAGAAGGACTCTGGCATCCTCACACTCTGTGCCCTGCTAGCTGGTATCCTGTGAAACCGCCTGAGGTCCCCTCGCAACTCCTGTGCCTCCAGCCTGTGGGTCCACTTGAGGGTCAACTTTGCTTTATTTGGGCTCCCCTGTTTGCTCCAGGCCTGTCCTGACTCCCCTTCATGTGGTGAGTCTCCTGGTCCTTGCTGGGCCAGATCAACACCAAATTTGTCCATCTACATTGCTTGCAGCTGCCAAGGCTTGTTGGTGCTCCCGCCGGACACCGACCCCTCAGCACTCTACATCCTTTGTGGGACAGCTCGTATCCAGCTCCTGGTCATCCTAAACATCTCCTGGTCCACACAGCTGAAGAGTCAAGATCACAGTCAACACACCTGAAGCACCCAACATCGGTGGGCATTCGTCTACCGAGCCCCTGGTCACTCCAAAGTGATCCAGACTCTGTCCCCTTTGCTTTCAGGTTCTTCTCATCTAGAATCCACATTTGGATTCCACCGGACACTTTTCTTTCTTCCAGCAGCAGCATTTCTTTGTCGACATCCATAGAGAACGACAAGGGTTTCCGACGCCACTTCGTACCTATGCACCCGGCTCCTCTGGGATAGGTAACTCTGGTACAAAGGTATCCATGGGTGGGGTGGCTCTCCAAACTCTTAAGTTCCAAGGGTTGTCTCCATAATCTGCTGGGAAGGGTCCTTAATCTCTAATTTTCCAACCACGACTTTCCCATTGAATTGTACGGAGCACGCGGTCGTGTTCTCACTCTGCACCTCTCCTCCGTGGGGTCCCTACTTACTCACATTGGGTGGTTCCTTGGGGTCCCAGCAATTCTACACCTTTTAGACTAGGTCTAGTCCTGAGTCGTGGTTCTTATACCACTATTTTAATATATGGTTTGGTCTCCCCCTGGAGCCCACTGTGTATTGTGCTACTTACGTTTGATTCTTTGCAACTGTATTATTTGATTTGTGTTCAATCCTCGTGTAGAGGATACTAGAGAGTGTTATATATAATAAATACATATTTTTATAACTACTGTGTGGTTTCCCTTTCATTTAACCAATACTATAAGGTTGCATTCTGGTAAAACAAGCTGCTTAACATTCCTTCAAGACTTAGCGTGAAGGCTGCTCTCCATAGCTACCCCTAGGATAGCTTTCTATAAAGGTTATCTTAAACCTAATCACCATAAGGGTTGTTTGGACTGGTGCAAGGTGCCCACTTTAATTAGTGGACAGCATATACCAGGCCAACTTCTCACACACTGCCTCTAAGGTAAGCCTGTCTGCTCATGCCAAGCTACCAAGGGGGTGAGCAGGGGTTATTTTAGGTGTTTAACTCCTTTATCCTCACTAGGAAGAAGGGTCCCTATTTGGACAAAAGTACCTACCTCTGCCAACTAGAGACCCCCATTTCTAACAGTTCTGTAAAAAAAAAAAAAAAAAATCTTTTTTTTTCTAGCCAATGTACCAGCTCCTTTACTACTGGCTTACAAATAATGCAAAAATATTTTTTATGTTCTGTTGCAGTTTTAAATGTACAAATCAACCTACCTACATAACTACAAGCACTTACTTCAATGTACCAATCCCAAACCAAAACACAAAACTTAATTTATTACTTACCTTTTAATAATATAGCACCCTCTCCTACAACACGGCTGCACCATATATCAGTTCTCACTCATACACGCTAAAAGACCACTTTAATCTTTATGTACTCAATTTTAAAATTATCATCAACAAAGTGTAAAAGTACATACAGTGTCTCAATACTGTAAATCCAAAACAGAACATATAACCTATTTCTGTGCCTCTCTACAACTGTGTCACCGGTACATTATGGAGCCGATTCCGATTCGGGACGGAATTCTCTCCGACCGAGCCGGACCCGGAGAGAATTCCGACCGATTCGGACCCTAGCAGTCCCACCGAACGAGTACGATGCATTCGCATGCCATCGGACTCGATTCGGTCGGACTCCCATTGAAGTCAATGGGAGCCTGGCGTACGACGCGTACGCGGGCTCCCATTGACTCAATGGGTGCGAGGCGGTCAAGTGCGCCCCCTACAGCGTGTACGCGTCCATGCGCATCGCGGCGTACATGCACAGGTAGGGGGGACCCATGGGTCCCCCCTGTGTGCGACTCGCGCGCCTACGCGTACAGGGGGGTCCAACGCGGACCCCCAAAGTCCGGCTCCGACAGCTTTTTCGAGCCGGACGGCGCGAGTCGGTCGGACTGCTCGCGGCGCGCATCGTACTTACCCGTCCGGGAAACGTCTCCATAGCGCGGTGCGAGTCGTGTCCATGCGAGTCGGTCGGAGTGTGTTGAAGCCGCGTTCGAGTCGGTCGGAGTTTTCGCGGGTGCCTGCATCGTACTCGCTCGGCCGGACCCGCGTACGATTCGGTCGGGAAACAGGGCTCCGAATCGGATCCGGTAAATCCGAATCCGATTCGGAGCACTACCGGCCGAGATCGGAATCGGCCCCTTAGTGTTTCAATACTTTTCTACTTAGATGTGTCAGATTTAAATTTTGGGAAACACTCCATATAAAAACCTGCACAATAATAGGTATCACAGCATATAGCTCACTAATTCTTCCGAGTATATGCAAACAGTGTGTGACAGGTTACATATATAATTCAGAAGATGGTTCTAAAAGAGTACATATTCCTCACTAAAATTTGTAAATACATATGTTTCTGGTTGAGTACAACAATACTCCCTGGATGAATGGATGAGTGCAAAGATAGTGCCTACATAATTCCCTCAGAATATAGGTAGTGCCTGGATGATTCCCAGAGTATGCAACATCAACGGTTCCATATCTGCTTAGTTAGTGCCTGTGTATTCACATAACTTTATTGCTACTATATGGGTGATTGAATGAATGCATGGATGTTGCCTGTGTAGTTCAATGAGTACATAATTAGTGCCTGAGTGATTGGAAGAGTGCATGTGTAGTACCTGGGTAATTGAATAAGTCTAGATATCACACTTGATACATAATGCATACATGGCTCTCTAAGAGTATACATTGCTCTGTTACTCAGCATCCACATGCATCAATAATTTCTGAAAAACTGAAAACAACAATTCTCACCTTTTGAAAGCACAAAACCTTTTCCCAATGGAATATCTACATAATTTCACAAATATTTCTTGTGTCTTTAAAACATATATTCAGAATTTCTCAAAGAAAAGTTACATGCCAAAAGAAGCTAGCTCAGAAACTCTCAAAAGATATTCTTCACTATTACCCCTCCCCTAATTTTAAACAGAGCATGTTGAAAGAAATGCACCACCCTCACTATATACATGACATTTTCAACAGCCTTAAAGAACATAGATCACCATGTAAAACATATATGTGATTTCATAAAAGATACACCTTTAGGCCATCGTTCCAAAAATATATAGTTCTCTGCCTCTTCAAGTAAACTCAACATTCTCATTACACATAAAACTATCTGCAAACAGAAAAACGATATCCCACCATCTAAAAATATGCAAACCCATCATAGAAGTTAAAAACCACATTGTAAACACTTCCTAATACATACCTAACAAGTATTGCTACTTTATAATTTATATACAGGCACAGCACATTTTCTTATGTTTTATTCATGACGTCAGTGTGAGAAGTTGGCCTGGCATATGCTGTCCACTAATTATAGTGGGCACCTTGCACCAGTCCAAACAACCCCTTATTGGAGATAGGTTAAAGACAACCTTATTGAAAGCTATCCTAGTGGTAGCTATGGAGAGCAGCCTTCAGGCTAAGTCTTGAAGGAATGTAAAGCAGCTTGTTTTACCAGTCTATAATCTCTTGAGTGATCAAATGAAAGAGCACCACACCAGGTATATATTCAAAATATATGTATTTATTGCTAAACACACCCCTCTAGTCTCTTTATGAGGCTAGAGTTCGAAGTACATAAGTTATAAGTTATTAAATCACAGTAATAGCACAAATACACGTTTGGGCCCTAGGGGCGTACCAAACCATATACCAATAAAGTGGTATGCGAACCACGACTGAACTAGACACTAGGCCTAGAGCCTCTAGAAGTGCTTGGACCACAAGGAACCACCCAAGGTAGTGACACAGGGGACCTACGGGAGACGCGTGCAGTGTAAATACACAACCGCGATACGCCGTTGACTTCTATGGAGAAAGTCGGGATCGGGAAAATAGAGAAAAGGGACACTTAAAAGAGGACTAGGACAAAACCCTTTGAGATCTAGGACTTTGAAGAGTCTCTACCCACGGGAGCACCGGAGTACTCGTGTTACCTCACCCAGGGAAGCCGGGTGCATAGGTGCCTTTCGGGGTCGGGTTTCGTCGTCGATTCGAATGGCGATCTGCTGCAAAGTGCTGCTGGCGGCCAAGAGAAAAGTGTCCGGGTGGATCCAAGAGTGGATCGGAGTTCTGAAGAACCTGAAAGCAGAGGGGACAGAGTCTGGGTCACTAGCCAGTGACCAGGAAGGCGATGGACAGATGCCCACCGATGTCGAGTGCTTCAGGTGCATTGACAGTCATCTTGACTCTTCAGCCACGAGGTCCAGGAGACGTTGTCGGCGACCAGGAGCAGGATTCGGGCTGGTACACGATGTCTGTCGAGTGCTGAGGCGTCGGCGACCGGATTGGACCCAACAAGCCTTGGCAACGGCAAGTCTCGGTGAAGATGTAGATCGTCGATGGTGCAGACCAGCAAGGTCTGTGGAACTCACCCAGCGAGGCTAAGTGAGGGCAGGCCTGGAGCAACCAGGATGCCAAGTAAAAAAAGAATTGGCCTTCGTTAAGGGCTACTAGCCAACGGGCTAGCGACCGCGAAGGAGCCTCATGACGCCGCACGTGGATCTGGCTTACAGGACACTCGTGGAGTGGGGGCCAGTGATTTTCGGTGCAGGTGGTGCTGGAGGCTAGGGCTACTCGGAGCCCAAAGCACAACTTCTTGGGAGACCCAGAAGAGGATGCACTTGGAAATGTGCTTGGTGTCCAGGGGTCATGGTCTCAAGTCACCCACGATAGCCACGGGCCTCAGCTTTGCTGGGGACTCAGGGTAGCCTCGGGGAAGTCTGAGAATCTACCTCTGGTGATGCGATGACTTCGGCGTCCGACGGGAGCTTCAGAAATTCGAACCGGACAGATGCTTCTTTGGTGCCTGCCAAGCAGGGGAGTCACTCCTTGACCCCAAGGGAGATTCTTCAGTCCTCTAATCTTGTCGTAGAGAGTCGAAGGTCCAGGATTCAGTTTCAGAGTTTCGTCCAGGGATAATCTAATCTTGCTGTGGCAAGGGTTCCCCATTTTAACCAGTAAAACAGGGAGGGACTAACTCTATGACCCCACCTATGGGAGGGTCAAGGGAGGGGGTGGCTACACCCACTTCCCTTTGTCCAGTTTCGCACCAGAGCAGGGGCAGGTAGCCCCTGAGCTGGTTTGAACTGGCATATGCACAGAGGAGCCTTTTGCTCCCCCCAGTGCAGGACTTCAAAGCACTCTAAGAGTGCACCCACCCAGCCCCAATACATATTATCCTGTCTGGGGAGGTGGTCACACCTCCCTGCAACAGGAAACCTATTGTCCAGGCCTCCCCTGCCGGAGTTTCGTCCAGCAGCAGGAGGCCAGACTTGTGTCTGTGGCAGCAGCATCCATTTTGTGATGCCAGGGCTTCAGAAAGAAGTTACCGGGTAAGCCAGAGTTAACATGTCTTTCCCTCTAGAAGGGTGGAATGCTACCCCCGCCGCCAGGATTGGCGGGGGGTAGTATTCCAAGATGTTTGACACCAAACACGACATGTTTAGGTGCAGCCATTCCAAAGTTAGCATTTTACCGCGAGGATATAATGCGCTTAAGAGTATATGGTCAGGCTGCACTACAAACAGCATCAGAGATGGTCTCCGAATGCTGCAGAGGGGCCCTGCTCATGCAGGGGCACCCTCTCACATAGGAACCATGCACTCTGCCTTTAGGATTGATAAGGCCTGCCTTAGGAGTGACTTATAGGTTTATATGTGTGTATGTATTTAGTGATATAGGTAACCTATATCACAGTAAGGAGTGCATGCACCACCTTACCCAGGCTGCAGTAGCAGACCTGTGGTGTCAGTTTGGATGGCCTTCCAGGGGGCATAATACATGCTGCAGCCCCTGGCAGGCCTCTGAGGTACCTATGCCCTTGGTACATAGTATACCATATACTAGGGACTTATAAGGGCACTCCAGATTCCAATCAGAGATGTGCCTAAGGCACATGGAAACCTTTTTACAGAGAAAGCAGATAGACTGGGGCCCTGAATAGCAGGATCCCAGTCCAACTAAGTCATAAACCAGCAAAACACCATAAAAAAGTGGGGGCAACCATATAGTCAGATTCCACCTTCCTACAGTCAGTACTCCTGTTTAATAATGTGACTAAAACTACCACAACTCCCAAAATGCAAATAATAAAGATGTATCTATTCTGCACATAATGCTTAGACATTTAAAACAGTGTCATTGTTAAAGGCATTGCTCATGGTAATTGTCAACAGTACTAACATCTTAAACACATACCCTCTGCCAGATACAGTTCATCTGATATATTTTTTTTCACATCACTGTGATACTCTTTTTAATCAAACTCCCATATACATCTTCATTTCCAATGTAGATTTAATAAAAAAGTTATATACATACCAATGAATTGAGCTCGTAGATTATATTGTTCTTTTAGCTCTTTCTGGATAGTTTTGACACTGTTAAGATTTGTAAAATAACACATAACTTGTGTCACTAACACCCCCATTTCTCAAACATAGGGTCAGAGTACCTCTACTCTGACCCCTTAGTTTAGCTTTTTGACAAATTGTCAGCCCCGAAAACCGTTCCCGATCAATAAAATGGTGGCCTCAATTTTCTGTTCAAGTTCCTCGCCAATCAGAGCATTTCTGTTGGTGCGTGTATTCGCGATTACTCGCGAAACCGCCGCGAAATATCAACAACCAGCGATATCACAATAATTTTTGGCTTAAATTTCTCAAAAACAGCTGAACAGATTTACACCAAATAGGCAAAAGGCACTTCCTTGATCCAACATCTACCTTCCTGCCAAATTTGGTGTAAGTCCGTTCAGCAGTTCGGGCTGTATGTGTGGCTAAAGGTTCCTATGGGAATTAACATTAAAAACATACCCTTATTTTGCACCCCAAATTCTCAGTCCACACTCAACGGAACACACCCAAACTTTCCATGACAACCAGAACCTACCTTGACACTTTTTGGGGAAAATGTTATGAAGATTGGTCAAACGACGCCAAAGTTATAGGAAAGTCAATAAATGCTTTACCTATGGAAACTAGGTCCTAACTATATATATATTCACTGAAAAAACCATAGGTTTCAGGCACGTTATAGTTAGAAATTAGCATTTAAAAAACCTTACAAATTCACTGAAAAAACCATAGGTTTTAGGGACAGTTATAGTTAGTTGGACATTGCACTCGTACAAAACCCGTGAAATTCCTCAGTTATAGTTAGTTCAGCTAACTATAACTCGCGCCCCGCAATGCACTGCTGATGATGTCACATATTACATCACTCATGACATGGTCAGTGACATCACTGATGACATCACTGATGACATCTCAAATTACATCACTGATGACATCATCCAGTGACTGTGTGTTTCTGTAAAGTTTAAATATTTTTAATATATATAGGGAAAGGCGTATTGAAGAATGAGTGGGTGTATAAGTGTCTGTATGGATGATTTAGTAGGTGCGTGACTAACTCTACAAGTGAGTGATTAAACGTATCTTACTGAATGCATGGGTTAGTGACTAAACTGGGTGAATGTCTGTATCCGTCTGTCTATTGCTGTGTAAGTGACTGCATGGGTTTGTGAATAGCTACATGAGTGTCTATATGAGTTATTGATTGGTTGTCTGAGTATCTGTATGGGTGCCTGAGTGTTTGTGTGGGTGGGGTGTGTGCGACTCTGTGCATAGATGTGTGAGTGGGTGATTCACTGGGTGGATGGTTTCAAGAGTGCATCTGTGATAGACTGTATGGGTGGGTAAGTGTGTGTAAGAGTGTGTTAGTGAGTGAATGTATGTCCCAGTGGTACATGTGTGAGTAACTACATATGTGAAAGGCAGTATATATGTGTGTTGGAGTATATAAATAGCTATAAGCGAGAGTGTGTGATTGTTATTGTGAGAGTGACTGTATGGATGAGTGTGTGCTTGTATCAGTGATTGTATAAGAGCGTAAGAATGTGCTAGTATTTGTATGAGTAAGTGAGCTGGTGTGTGTATAACTGTATAGGTGAGTAAATGGCAGTGTGTTTAATTATTTGCATGAGTGACTAGGTGTGTGAGTACCTCTATGGATGAGTGGCGGTGTTTGAGGGTCTATATAGGAGTATGAGTGCATATGATAGTCCTGTACTGAGTGACCGTAAGTATGAGTGACTCTACGGGTGAGTGAGTGGATGTGTGTGTAGACCTAAGAATCAGTGAGTGGGTATGTAGTTATTGGTGTTGGAGTGTCTATGGTTTTGCGAATGGCAGTCTGTAATTTAGAGTGAGTGTATCAAAGGTTATATTAGGGTGTGAGGAGGTGCATCAGATTATCACGTGGATGATGTCATCAGTGATGTCATCAGTGATGTCATTTGAGATGTCATCAGTGATGTCATCAGTGATGTCACTGACCATGTCATGAGTGATGTAATATGTGACGTCATCAGCAGTGCATTGCGGGCGCGAGTTATAGTTAGCTGAACTAACTATAACGGGGAATTTCACGAGTTTTGTACGAGTGCAATGTCCAACTAACTATAACTGTCCCTAAAACCTATGGTTTTTTCAGTGAATTTGTAAGGTTTTTTAAATGCTAATTTCTAACTATAACGTGCCTGAAACCTATGAATTTTTCAGTGAATTTCAAAGGTTTTTTAAATGCTAATTCCTCACTATAACATGTCTGAAACCTATGGTTTTTTTCAGTGAATTTCAAAGGTTTTGTAAATGACAATTTTTAAATGTATTAATTGTTATATTTATTTTTTTGATACTGATTTACTACATTTTTTAAACTATTTATTTTTACATATTTTATTTTTTAAATTACATTGTAATTACATTATACATGACATTACAAAATATACTTTCACTGAATGAATTACTTTAGTTTAAATACTTTGCAAATAGGCAATAGACTTTTAAGTACAGTAGTTACAGTTGTTGCAATGGGCAACACAATTTCAAACACAATGCAACATTGAGCTCAATGTGAATTTCAAGTTAAATGCAATTAGTTACTTTATGGATTACTTTTCTAACCACAGGACTGGATCCTAGATTCAGTCCTGGGACATCTCCTGTAAACAGTTGAGTAAAAGCGTTTTGGTTACAGTAGTGATTTTTAAGGAATATTATTGTATTTTAAAAGTTGACACTTAGAAACTTTTTCACATAGAATCACCAATGTTATCCTACGGGAGGAAATTTACTTAGCAGGATAGTAGTGTTATCGTTACTTTTTCTTACTCAGTGTTGGATCCTGGATCCAGCACTGGTGCATCTCCTGTAAACAGTTGAAAGAATGCGTTTAAATCATACAGGCGATTTTTAAGGAATATTTGTAGTTTGTGAAAATCGACACTGAAACTTTTCTGCTGAAAACCAGACAATGGATTCCTATGGAAGGAAATATAAGTTACTGGTAAGTACGGTTAGAATTACTTTTCAGGGTGAGTGCTGGGCTAAAAGATGCAGCACTGCGTTCTCTCCTGATAACAGGTGAGTAAATCGGAATTCGTAGTTCGGCTGATTTTAGAGGAATATTATAAAGTTCCAAAACTCCACACTTAGAAGAATTTGCAAGTGAAACCAGTCAATGTTAGCCTATGGAAGGAAATTCAAGTTACTGGTAAGTACGGTTAGAATTACTTTTCAGGATCAGTACTGGGCTCAAAGATGCAGCACTGAGGTCTCTCCTGATAACAGGTGAGTAAATCGGAATTCGTAGTTCTGCTGATTTTAGAGGAATATTTGTAAGTTTCAAAATCGACAGAAACTTTTTCAGCAAAAAGCAGGCAATGATATCCTATGGAAGGAAATTCAAGTTACTGGTAAGTACGGTTAAAATTACTTTTCAGGATCAGTACTGGGCTCAAAGATGCAGCACTGAAATCTCTCCTGATAACAGGTGAGTAAATCGGAATTCGTAGTTTGGCTGTTTTTAGAGGAATATTATAAAGTTCCAAAACTCCACACTTAGAAGAATTTCCAAGTGAAACCAGTCAATGTTAGCCTATGGAAGGAAATTCAAGTTACTGGTAAGTACGGTTAGAATTACTTTTCAGGATCAGTACTGGGCTCAAAGATGCAGCACTGAGGTCTCTCCTGATAACAGGTGAGTAAATCGGAATTCGTAGTTCGGCTGATTTTAGAGGAATATTTGTAAGTTTCAAAAAGTGACACATAAACTTTTTCAGCAAAAAGCAGGCAATGATATCCTATGGAAGGAAATTCAAGTTACTGGTAAGTACGGTTAAAATTACTTTTCAGGATCAGTACTGGGCTCAAAGATGCAGCACTGAGGTCTCTCCTGATAACAGGTGAGTAAATCGGAATTCGTAGTTCAGCTGATTTTAGAGGAATATTTGCACAATGGTGAAGGGAGGGGCGGGGCCTGAGGTGACATCTGTGCAAACGCGCCCGTGGTGCGTTTTAAGTTGGGGGATTAAGTCCCCTTGAATCATGAGGGTCCCTGGGGTCCAACTAGCCCACCCTGTACCTCCAGTATGCGCCTGGGAGCTGCGTTGCAGAGAGGTGTTCAGAGGCCACGCCCTTTTACAACACTCTGCAACGCAGCTCCGTGGGGATTACTGGACGTACCTGGTGGGCTAGTTGGCCCCAGGACCCTCAGGATTGAAGGGATTTAATTCCCCATCTTAAAACGCGCCACAGGGCCTGTTTGCACACATGTCACCTGAAGCCCTGCCCCCTCCCTTCACCACTGTGCAAACGCGCCCGTGGCGCGTTTTAAGTTGGGGGATTAAGTCCCCTTGAATCCTGAGGGTCCCTGGGGTCCAACTAGCCCACCAGGTACCTCCAAAAGCGCCACAGAGCTGCGTTGGAGAGAGGTGCAAAAAGGGGCGTGACCTCTGTACACCTCTGTGCAACACAGCCCCCTGGCGCATACTGGAGGTTCCTGGTGGGCTAGTTGGCCCCCAGGGACCCCCAGTATTCAAGGGGACTTTGTTCCTCATCTGCAAAGCGCGCCAGGGGCGCGTTTGCAGAGTGCTCCAAGGACGGGCGTGGCCTCCGGCGCGATGCCGGTATTTTTTGAAATTTTTTTAAGAAGGGGGGCTGTGTGGCCCCCTTCTTTTCTAATTTTTTGGCCCTGGGGACCCCATCCCCCAGGGCCTTCCCCCTAATATTTTTTTATTTTTTTTTATTTTTAAATTGAAAGGGGGCCGCGTGGCCCCCCTCCCCAGGCCTTAATTGGACCCGGGACCCCATCCCCCGGGCATGGCCTTCTTTTTTTTTTAAATGTTATGGAGGGGGCTGTGTTGCCCCCTCCTTAGGCCACTTATGGCCCCGGGGACCCCATCCCCGAGGCCGGCCTTTGTTTTTTTAAATTAACATTTGGGGAGGGGGGCCGCGTGGCCTCCTTCCCGGGCCACTACTAGCCCCGGGGACCCCATCCCCCGAGGCTGGCCCTCTCCGTTGGGGACCATGGGGGGGTCCCCAATCCTCGAACGGTCCCGCCGGCTCCCCGCATCTCTCGGGAGCCGGCATTGCTTTTCCACATGGGGAGCTGCTAAGAAGCAGCTCCCCATGTGGAAAAGCAATTGTCTTTGAATTTTGGAAGAAAGAGCAGGTTTCCTGCTCTCTCTTCCAAAATCCAAAGCAGTTTGCTATGACAGGACAGGAGCCGCGAGGCTCCCGTCCTGTCATAGCAAACTACAGTGTCCCGGGGGTAGGCACCCCGGGACTCTGCAGGAGCCGGCCCTGGGGGGTGGCGGTCCCCAGGGCCATCAAGGGCTCCAGGACCCCCATTTTAAATTTGTTAGTGCCCCGGGGAGCCCCACCACACAGGTGATTTAAATTTAAAAAAAGAAGCCCCAGGGGTGGCGGTCCCCGGGGCGGCGGGAGGGCTCAGAGCCCTCCCGCACCATTTATCTTTAAAGCCCCGGGGGGTGGCGGTCCCCGGGGCTTGGGGGGGCCTTAGAGGCCCCCCCACATATTATAAATAACCCCCTCGCATGCCCCCGGGACTTGGCCCAAACGGGGGCCAATTAACAACGAAGCGCGGGAGACCGCGCTTCGTTTTTTTGGGGGGTTTTTTCGGCAGGATCCGCGCACCCTAAGCGCATCCCGCCGATTTTTGTTTTAAAAAATGCTTTTTCTGCCTAGGGGTCCTTGTGGGACCCCCTGAGCAGACCTAGGGTCAGGGTGTTTCTACCCTGCCCCCTTTGTGCGTTTCTACACTTGTTTCTTTTTTTCTCGCCGGGATCCGCGCACCCTAAGCGCATCACGCCGATTTAAAAAAAAATGCTTTTTCTGCCCAGGGGTCCTTGTGGGACCCCCTGAGCAGACCTAGGGAGTCAGGGTGTTTCTACCCTGCCCCCTTTGCGCTTTGCGCACTTGTTTCTGTCCCTCGGTTCTACCGAGGGATAAAATGGCTGCCAACACTTCCTGATTTGGAGTGTTGACAGCCAATTAGCATGCAGCTCGTGATCGAGAGGGTACGCGGACCCTACTCGGCCATAGATATATATGTGATTTTATTTGTGATTTTCTCAGAAACTACTGAACGGATTTACACCATTTAAGCAAAGGCACAACTCTGAACCAAGGGCTACCTCTTTGCCAAATTTGGTGTAATTCCGGTCAGCAGTTCGGGCTGTAGCCGCGATGAAAGGATCCTATGGAAAAATGAATGGGGAAAACGCGCTTTGGGAACCCCTTTTTCTCGGCCCCGCTTGACGAATCAACCCGAGACTTTCAAGCTAGGAGCGGAGCGGAGCGCCCCAACAAGTTGGAAGCTTTCGCGAAGATTCGTCAACCGGCGCAAGAGTTATTTCAAATAGAATGTCGCGGATTTCCTATGGAAAATAGGTCCTAACTATAACTATCTACTGGCGACCGCCAGTAGATAATATATATATATATATATATATACACATTATCTACTGGCGGTCGCCAGTAGATAGTTATAGTTAAGACCTATTTTCCATAGGAAACTCATTTTTTGTTTTCTCAATATCTTTGGCGCCGGTTCACGAATCTTCGCGAAACTTTCAAAAATTGTAGCCCGCTCCGGTCAGCTTCTGTCTTGAAAGTTTCGGGGTGATTCAGCAAGCGGGGGCCAAGAAAAAAGGGGGGTCCCAAAACGCGTTTTCTCCATGTTAATTCCCGTAGGAAACTTTAGACACGGCTACAGCCCGAACTGCTGAACGGAATTACACCAAATTTGGCAAAGAGCTAGTTCTTGGTTCAGAAAGAACCCTTTTTGTTAAATGGTGTAAATCTGTTCAGTAGTTGCTGAGAAAATCAAAAGTAAAAACACATATATATATCTGGGCGGAGCCTAACCACACATGTCATTGTGAGATCTGATTGGCTGTCAGCACTTCATCCTGGAATTGCTGGCAGCCATCTTGGGACCAATATACATGATAGTACCCCATTGAAATGCATTGTAGTGAATCAAAGATTTTGAGGGTTACCAAAAGGAGAACTATAAAGGGTGATAACAGACTTTAGTTACATTAGAATTCATTTGTTGATGGTACCATACTAATTTCAGGAATTGTGGTGTGTTCTAAGGTGATTTTACCCTGTGAAAAACCTTCTGCTGGGATATCATGAATCATGTTTGAGAGAAAACTATTTTCACATGCTTGTCCCATAGAGTTTTGGAAGGTGCTCCAGAAGCTAAAATGAGAGCATATTTTCTGTAAATTCACATTATCTTTCTCAGTCATGTGAGAATGAAGTCTGACATTCTCAGTAAAACATGTACATCCAACAAGGGCAGAGACTGTCAGTTGATTCCTTTGTGTTCTACTGCAGCTTCCCAGAGTGTTCTAAAGAACAACTAGAGTGCTAACAGCCTTACTTATGACAAAGGTATGGCACACCTGAAGCCATCTTGATTGGAATAAACTGGTAACACTTAAAACATTTAATTTAAAAAGGAACAAAATGATGGGGTTCATTTTGTCATAGAAATTATGGTTAGTGCTGTAGAAAGAAAAATTAGGACATGTTTCAAGTGTGATCTCAAATATCTTCCTGTTATATTTCAACAGGAGCAGCCTGCCAGTTGATTCCTTTGTGTTCTACTGCAGCTTCCCAGAGTGTTCTAAAGAACAACTAGAGCGCTAACAGTCTTACAAAATTATGGCACACCTGAAGCCATCTTGATTGGAATAAACCGGTAACACTTAAAACATTTAATTTAAAAAGGAACAAAATGAGGGGTTCTTTTGAAATAGAAATTATGGTTAGTGCTGCAGAAAGAAAAATTAGGGCATGTTTTAAGTGAGATCTCAAATCCTCTTCTATTTCATTAGAAAATTCTGACATGCAGACTGAAACAATCACTTTCAATACCATCAGCAGACTTCCAGTTAACTCCCTGGTGAGCAGTAGCTTTACTACAGTGATCTAATGAGCAACTAGAGTGCTAACATTCTGAATTTATGGCAAATGAATCTGAATGCCTTCTTGATGGAATCAAAGTAAAAAACTGAAAGCATTTCCTACTGAGGAGACTGCAGTAAATGAGGAAATTAGGAAACTTCATAACAAAGAAGTCTTCCAAGATGGCCACCAGAGAAAAAAGAGCCCAAATGTAGCACAAATATTACCCACATGTAGCCCAATGACAAAAGTGTGCAAAACACTTTTTTTTTAGTTTTTGCAGTTTTATGTAGTGCAGACTGGTCAGGTATTGGAGCGTTGCATCTTAAAACATGACCCCCTACACTACAAAAACACCACTGCACTACCCTAAACCCTAAAACACTACCCCCAGCACAACCCCCTACACTACACAAGCACCACTGCACTATCCTAAACCCTAAAACACTACCCCCAGCATGACCCCCTACACTGCACAAACACCACTGCACTACCCTAAACCCTAAAACACTACCCCCAGCACGACCCCCTACACTACCCAAACACCACTGCACTAACCTAACTCCTAAAACACTACCCCCAGCACGACCCCCTACACTACCCAAACACCACTGCACTACCCTAAAACATGACCCCCTATACTACATAAACACCACTGCACTACCCTAAACCCTAAAACACTACCCCCAGCACGACCCCCTACACTGCCCGAACATCACCACACTGCCCTAAACCCTGAAACACCACCCCCAGCACGACCCCTACACTGCCGAAGACCACTGCACTGCCCTAAACCCTGAAACACCACCCCTTCATGACCCCTACACTGCCCGAACACCACTGCACTGCCCCTAAACCCTGAAACACCACCCCCAGCACGACCCCCTACACTGCCCGAACATCACTGCACTGCCCTAAAACCTGAAACACTACCCCCAGCAAGACCCCCTACACTGCCCGAACACCACTGCACTGCCCTAAACCCTGAAACATCACCCCCAGCAAGACCCCCTACACTGCGCGAACACCACTGCCCTAAACCCTGAAACACCACCCCCAGCAAGACCCCCTACACTGCCTGAATACCACTGCACTGCCCTAAACCCTGAAACACCACCCCCAGCACGACCCCCTACACTGCCCGAACACCACTGCTCTGCCCAAAACCCTGAAACACCAGCCCCAGCACGATCCTTTACACTGCCCGAACACCACTGCACTGCCCTAAACCCTGAAACACCAGCCCCAGCACGACCCCCTACACTGCCCGAACACCACTGCACTGCCCTAAACCATGAAACACCAGCTCCAGCACGACCCCCTACACTGCCCGAACACCACTGCACTGCCCTAAACCCTGAAACACCAGCCCCACCACGACCCCCTACACTGCCCGAACACCACTGCACTGCCCTAAACCCTGAAACGCCACCCCTGCACGACCCCCTACACTGCCCGAACACCACTGCACTGCCCTAAACCCTGAAACACCACCCCCTGCATGACCCCCTACACTGCCCGAACACTACTGCACTGCCCTAAAACCAGAAACACCATCTCCAGCACGACCCCCTACACTGCACGAACACCACTGCACTGCCCTAAACCCTGAAACACCACCCCCAGCACGACCCCCTACACTGCCCGAACACCACTGCACTGCCCTAAACCCTGAAACACCACCCCCTGCACGACCCCCTACACTGCCCGAACACTACTGCACTGCCCTAAACCTGAAACACCACCCCCAGCACGACCCCCTACACTGCCCGAACACCACTGCACTGCCCTAAACCCTGAAACACCACCCCCAGCATGACCCCCTACACTGCCCGAACACGACTGCACTGCCCTAAACCCTGAAACACCACCCTCAGCACAACCCCCTACACTGCCCGAACACCACTGCTCTGCCCAAAACCCTGAAACACCAGCCCCAGCACGACCCCCTACACTGCCCGAACAACATGCACTGCCCTAAACCCTGAAACACCATCCCCAGCACGACCCCCTACACTGCCCGAACACCACTGCACTGCCCTAAACCCTGAAACATCACCCCCAGCAAGACCCCCTACACTGCCCGAACACCACTGCCCTAAACCCTGAAACACCAACCCCAGCAAGATCCCCTACACTGCCTGAATACCACTGCACTGCCCTAAACCCTGAAACACCACCCCCAGCATGACCCCCTACACTGCCCGAGCACCACTGCACTGCCCTAAACCCTGAAACACCAGCCCCAGCAAGACCCCCTACACTGCCCGAACACCACTGCCCTAAACCCTGAAACACCAACCCCAGCAAGACCCCCTACACTGCCCGAACACCACTGCACTACCCTAAAGCCTGAAACACCACCCCCAGCATGACCCCCTACACTGCCCGAGCACCACTGCACTGCCCTAAACCCTGAAACACCAGCCCCAGCACGACCCCCAACATGCCCGAACACCACTGCACTGCCCTAAACCCTGAAACACCACCCCTGCACGACCCCCTACACTGCCCGAACACCACTGCACTGCCCTAAACCTGAAACACCACCCCCAGCACGACCCCCTACACTGCCCGAACACCACTGCACTGCCCTAAACCCTGAAACATCACCCCCTGCACGACCCCCTACACTGCCCGAACACCACTGCACTGCCCTAAACCCTGAAACACCATCCCCAGCACGACCCCCTACACTGCCCGAACACCACTGCACTGCCCTAAACCCTGAAACACCACCCCTAGCACAACCCCCTACACAGCCCGAACACCACTGCACTGCCCTAAACCCTGAAACATCAGCCCCTGCACGACCCCCTACACTGCCCGAACACTACTGCACTGCCCTAAACCGTGAAACACCATCCCCAGCACGACCCCCTACACTGCACGAACACCACTGCACTGCCCTAAACCCTGAAACACCACCCCCAGCACGACCCCCTACACTGCCCGAACACCACTGCACTGCCCTAAACCCTGAAACACCACCCCTGCATGACCCCTACACTGCCCGAACACTACTGCACTGCCCTAAACCCTGAAACACTACCCCCAGCAAGACCCCCTACACTGCCCGAACACCACTGCACTGCCCTAAACCCTGAAACATCACCCCCAGCAAGACCCCTACACTGCCCGAACACCACTGCCCTAAACCCTGAAACACCACCCCCAACAAGACCCCCTACACTGCCTAAATACCACTGCACTGCCCTAAACCCTGAAACACCACCCCCAGCACGACCCACCACACTGCCCGAACACCACTGCTCTGCCCAAAACCCTGAAACACCAGCCCCAGCACGACCCCCTACACTGCCCGAACACCACTGCACTGCCCTAAACCCTGAAACACCAGCCCCAGCACGACCCCCTATACTGCCCGAACACCACTGCACTACCCTAAAGCCTGAAACACTACCCCCAGCAAGACCCCCTACACTGACCGAACACCACTGCACTGCCCTAAACCCTGAAACATCACCCCCAGCAAGACCCCCTACACTGCCCGAACACCACTGCACTGCCCTAAACCCTGAAACACCAGCCCCAGCACGACCCACCACACTGCCCGAACACCACTGCTCTGCCCAAAACCCTGAAACACCAGCCCCAGCACGACCCCCTACACTGCCCGAACACCACTGCACTGCCCTAAACCCTGAAACACCAGCCCCAGCACGACCCCTATACTGCCCGAACACCACTGCACTACCCTAAAGCCTGAAACACCACCCCCAGCACGACCCCCTACACTGCCCGAACACCACTGCACTGCCCTAAACCCTGAAACACCACCCCCTGCACGACCCCCAACACTGCCCGAACACTACTGCACTGCCCTAAACCCTGAAACACCATCCCCAGCACGACCCCCTACACTGCACGAACACCACTGCACTGCCCTAAACCCTGAAACTCTACCCCCAGCAAGACCCCCTACACTGACCGAACACCACTGCACTGCCCTAAACCCTGAAACATCACCCCCAGCAAGACCCCCTACACTGCCCGAACACCACTGCACTGCCCTAAACCCTGAAACACCAGCCCCAGCACGACCCCCTACACTGCCCGAACACCACTGCACTGCCCTAAACCCTGAAACACCAGCCCCAGCACGACCCCCTACACTGCCCGAACACCACTGCACTGCCCTAAACCCTGAAACACCACCCCCAGCACGACCCCCTACACTGCCCGAACACCACTGAACTGCCCTAAACCCTGAAACACCACGCCCTGCACGACCCCCTACACTGCCCGAACACTACTGCACTGCCCTAAACCCTGAAACACCACCCCCAGCACGACCCCTGACACTGCACGAACACCACTGCACTGCCCTAAACCCTGAAACACTACCCCCAGCAAGACCCCTACACTGCCCGAACACCACTGCACTGCCCTAAACCCTGAAACATCACCCCCAGCAAGACCCCCTACACTGCCCGAACACCACTGCCCTAAACCCTGAAACACCACCCCCAGCAAGACCCCTACACTGCCCGAACACCACTGCACTGCCCTAAACCCTGAAACACCACCCCCAGCACGACCCCCTACACTGCCCGAACACCACTGCTCTGCCCAAAACCCTGAAACACCAGCCCCAGCACGACCCCCTACACTGCCCGAACACCACTGCACTGCCCTAAACCCTGAAACATCAGCCCCAGCACGACCCCTACACTGCCCAAACACCACTGCACTGCCCTAAACCCTGAAACACCAGCCCCAGCAAGACCCCCTACACTGCTCGAACACCACTGCACTGCCCTAAACCCTGAAACACCAGTTCCAGCAAGACCCCCTACACTGCCCGAACACCACTGCACTGCCCTAAAGCCTGAAAATCCACCCCCAGCAAGACCCCCTACACTGCCCGAACACCACTGCACTAAACCCTGAAACACCACCCCCAGCAAGACCACCTACACTGGCCGAACACCACTGCACTGCCCAAAACCCTGAAACACCACCCCCTGCACGACCCCCTACACTGCCCAAACACCACTGCACTGCCCTAAACCTGAAACACCACCCCCTGCACGACCCCCTACACTGTCCGGATACCACTGCACTGCTCTAAACCCTGAAACACCACCCCCAGCACAACACCCTACATTGCCCGAATACCACTGCACTGCCCTAAACCCTGAAACACCACCCCCAGCACGACCCCCTACACTGCCCGAACACCACTGCACTGCCCTAAACCCTGAAACACCACCCCCTGCATGACCCCCTACACTGCCGGAACACCACTGCACTGCCCTAAACCCTGAAACACCACCCCCAGCACGACCCCCTACACTGCCCGAACACCACTGCACTGCCCTAAACCCTGAAACACCACCCTAGCACGACCCCCTACACTGCCCGAACACCACTGCACTGCCCTAAACCCTGAAACACTACCCCCAGCAAGACCCCCTACACTGCCCGAACACCACTGCACTGCCCTAAACCCTGAAACATCACCACCAGCAAGACCCCCTACACTACCCAAACACTACTGCACTACCCTAAACCCTAAACCACTACCCCCAGCACGACCCCCTACACTACCCAAACACCACTGCCATACCCTAAACCCTAAAACACTACCCCCAGCATGAACCCCTACACTACCCAAACACCACTGCACTACCCTAAACCCTAAATCACTCCCCCCAGCACGACTCCCTACACTACCCAAACACCACTGCACTACACTAAACCCTAAATCTACCCCCAGCATGACACCCTACACTACACAAACACCACTTCACTACCCTAAACCCTAAAACACTACCCCCAGCACGACCCCCTTCACTACCTAAACACAACTGCACAATTTGTTACAGGCGTTGCAACGCAGGCCTGTGGTGCTCACTGGAAGTACCTGGTGGGCTAGTTGGGCCCCAGGGACTCTCAGCATTCAAGGTGACCTAGTCCCCTAACTTAAAACGCGCCACGGGGTGCATTTGCACAGTGGTGAAGGGAGGGGGCGGGGCCTCAGGTGACATGTTCGCAAACACGCCCTGTGGTGCGTTTTAAGTTGGTGAATTAATTCCCCTTGAATCCTGAGGGACCGTGGGGGCCAACTAGCCCACCAGGTACCTTCAGTAAGCACAACAGAGTTGCGTTGCAGAGAGGTGAAAAAAGGTGCGTGGCCTCGGAACGCCTCTCTGCAACTCAGCTCTGTGGTCCTAACTGTAGGTACCTGGGGGGCTAGTTGGGCCCCAGGGACCCTCAGGATTCAAGGGGACTTACTCCCGCAACTTAAAACGTGCCACGGGGCTCGTTTGCACACATGTCACCTCAGGCCCCCCCTCCCTTCACCACTGTGCAAACACGCCCTGTAGCGCGTTTTAAGAGGTAGTTTTAATCCCCCTGCCCTATTATGTACTAGGGACTTACAGAGGAGGTCATGCTAATCACAGGGGTACCCCAACGCATAGTGTTCCCTAGTGTATGTAGGTGTTTTCACTGTATTCTAAGTGTCTTTTAGCATAGCACTGGCTCTGGTTAGTCAGAGTCAGTTACCACCAGTACCCGTCTGAAAAAGTTGTGGGCACAGGATGATTTTGCAACAAGGCCTCTTTCTGCTCCTCTGTTGGTTCTTTCTGCACATCTTTTGCTTCTTCCTACACTTTTCTTCGTCTTTGTGGACTTCTGTTGCTTCTTTCTGCATTTCTTTTGTTTCTTTCTGGGTGTTTTTCTTCTTTCTTCACATGTCCTACCTCTGTAGGCATAGCTAGAAACTAGCATTTAAAAACCTTTGAAATTCACTTAAAAAATCATAGGTTTCAGGCACGTTATAGTTAGAAATTAGCATTTAAAAAACTTTGAAATTCACTGAAATAACCATAGGTTTCAGAAACGTTATAGTTAGAAATTAGCATTTAAAAAACCTTTGAAATTCACTGAAAAAACCATAGGTTTTAGGGACAGTTATAGTTAGTTGGACATTTCACTCGTACAAAACCATAGAAATTCCCCGTTATAGTTAGTTCAGCTAACTATAACTCACGCTCCACAATGCACTGCTGATGACGTCACATATTACATCACTCATGACATGGTCTGTGACATCACTGATGACATCACTGATGACATCTCAAATGACATCACTGATGACATCATCCATGTGATAATTTCATGCATCTTCTCACACCCTAATATAACTTTTGATACACCCACTCTAAATTACAGACTGCCATTCTCAAAACCATACACACTCCAATACCAATAACTACATACCCACTCACTGATTCTTAGGTCTACACACACACATCTACTCACTCACCCGTACAGTCACTCATACTTACAGTCACTCAGTACAGGACTATCATATGCACTCATACACCTATATAAACACTCACACACCGCCACTAATCCATAGAGGTTCTCACACACCTAGTCAGTCATGCAAATAATCAATCACACTCCCATTTACTCACCTATACAGATACTAATGCATACTTACTCTCTTATATAATCACTGATACAAGTACACACTCATCCATACAGCCACTCTCACAATCACTGACTCTCACGTACAGTCATTTATACTCCAACTCTCACATACACTGCCTTTTCCCTATGTAGTTACTTGGACATGTACCACTGAGACATCCATTCACTCACCAACACACCCATACACACACTCACCCACCCATACAGCTGTTTCCACATGCACTCTTGAACCCATACACCCAGTGAATCAACCACTCACACATGTATGCGCAGTCACACACCTCCCACCCACCCACACACACGCTCAGTCTCCCATACAAATTCTCAAGCAACCAATCAATAACCGATATACACACTCATGTAGCTACTCACCAACCCATGCATTCAGTAAGACACATTTAATCACTCACTTATACAGTCAGTCACGCACCTACTAAATCATCCATCCAGACACTTATACACGCACTCATTCTTCAAAACACCTTGGCATATATATAAAACATATTTAAACTTTACATAAAGACACAGTCACTGGATGATGTCATCAGTGATGTCATCAGTGATGTCATTTGAGATGTCATCAGTGATGTCATCAGTGATGTCACTGACCATGTCATGAATGATGTAATATGTGACGTCATCAGCAGTGCATTGCGGGGGCGCGAGATATAGTTAGCTGAACTAACTATAACGGGGGAATTTCTATGATTTTGTACGATTGAAATGTCCAACTAACTATAACGTCCCTGAAACCTGTGGTTTTTTCAGTGAATTTCTAAGGTTTTTTTAAATGCTAATTTCTAACAATAACGTCCCTGAAACCTATGGTTTTTTCAGTGAATATATATATATATTCACTGAAATGAACAAAGGCTCACATTTAAAATGTACAAAACCATAGAAAATCACCTGTTACAGTTAGAGATATCAAGTAACTGCAACACGTGGCCTAGTATAACTATAACTTGTGCCCTGGGGAGGTGGAGGTCCCCGGGGCTGCGGGGCAGGCGTGCGGACCCCCGACATTATATTAACTTGGTTTGCCCCGGGGAGTTGGCGGTCCATGGGTCAGGACCTCCCGCATACATATTTATGCTTGCTCTGTCGTTGCAGATCCTACAAAGGAATTAAACAATTGCATCAATATTCAAGGCATTGAACCTACTAAGGATGTCACTAAACTCACCTTGAGGGACTACAACTCCCAAGATGCCTCAATGAACATTACACTAAGTCCCGCCCACTGAAGGCGATTTGCATAAAGGTTGAAAATGAACACGAGGTGAGCCGTCAATGCTTGATGTTTTACCCAGGAAGAAGAGGCGTAGAATGCCTCGAAACGCGTCGGCACTTGAAAAGACTGTTACGGCAACGGAGGAGCAGGCTGCAACGAGGTGATACAGGACCGCGAGGTCAGAAGCGTGGTCCAGTGCTCTTTCGATGCTTCAGGGCGATTGTTAGATATATATATATATATATATATATATATATATATATATATATATATAAGAAAGAAGTGACTCAAACAGATAGATTCACCAAAGAACAAAAATATATTTCAACTACAACGTTTCAGCTTCCGCCTTCCTCAGGTAGTACAAGATGGTTTGCTCAGTGGCTGCACAGATGACACAGCTGAATTTTCAAAAAGCATCATGAGTGAAGATTCTATTTGGAATGTGGAATCAATGCAGTCCTGAGAGCTCTTGAGATATGCAGTAATCAGGTTGTATTATCAGTAATGTTCAGTCCATCTGGATGCAGTGATTTTAAACGGTACATCCAGAAGTTCTCTCTGGAGTCCAGTAGTTCTTCCTTTGAGACATGTTCCACGGGGAAAATCTTCAAATCTGATAGTAAATGATCCACTTTCTAAATCATTCTGTTTTTGGAGATTTTCTTGTCAGTGTAAGCCCTGTGAGTAAACAGCATAAAAAAACAGAAGATTTATAAGACAAAAAAGCTGCATAGCATCAGCCAGCTACAACCCTTCCAGACATCCGACCCAGTTATTGACTTGACTGGAGGGCTCCTATCACCAGGTGAATTGAACCTCTTGAGCAAAGGCCTCTATTTCTGTCCTGTACCGAAGGACCATAATATGGCCAACATGATGAGAGACCTAAAAACCTTCGAGAGAAGATGCAGACTTGCAGAATACTTTTACAATAATTCTAATGTTGGTCTGCCAAGCTACCTTCCAGATCCATTTAAGAAGTTCCGCCATCCCAAATCATGGACTCCTCAATGTGGTAGAAATCCTGTTCTTGATACATACATTTTATCCATCAACAAACTCATCAAGGAATCAACACCTAAGAGGATTTTTGATAACATTACCCGAGAAGAGAGAAAAGCTCTCCACCTCCTTCAACAGAGAATGGATGTCATTATAAAACCGGCAGACAAAGGTGGTGCAGTGGTTGCCTTGAAAGTAAGTGATTATATTGAGGAAGGAATGAGACAACTAATGGATACCAACACTTACAAACCTTTAGAAACTGATCCCACAGAAGACTTAAACAAAGAAATTAAGAACATGGTTGTAAGGTACAAGAGCTTAAACCTCATTGATGAAACAACAGCAGATATACTTGTTCATCCCAAACCAAGACCTGGGAGATTTTATATGCTTCCCAAAATTCACAAAATGAACAATCCTGGCCGTCCCATCATCTCTGGCAATGACACAGCTACTGAGAGACTATCTTTATTTGTCGACCTGCACCTCCAGCCCATTGTACAGGAACTTCCATCATTTGTTAAAGATACCAGTCACTTCCTTCAGATTATTGAAAAATTAAACCAAACCTACACATTTGATGATGATACTCTTCTGGCTACATTTGATGTTACATCATTATACACCAATATACCACATGAGGATGGGCTTATGGCATTATCTGAAGCTCTTAATAAAAGAACTGTGAAAAAGCCATCAACAAATGTGCTTACCAACTTTGCAAGAGTTATCCTTAAATCCAACAATTTTACATTCAATGGTAAACACTATCTGCAGATACAAGGGACTTCCATGGGCACTCGGATGGCTCCATCCTATGCAAATATCTTCATGGGCAAACTAGAGAACTGTATACTTGCTACTTATAGCATCAAACCACTGGTATGGCTAAGATACATTGATGACATATTTATAATATGGAATGCAGGAAGTAGAGCATTGGAACAATTTACAGCTTATATCAACAATATCCATCCTACCATCAAATTTACCAGCAGCAATACTAAACAGAAGCATCATCTCCCTTTTCTGGATGTGCTACTCACCATTCAAGAACAAAAATTACAACTGATCTGTACCACAAGCCTACAGATGCTCATTTGTATCTAAACTGGACTTCATGTCACCCACAACACACTAAACTGAGCATCATCTACAGCCAAGCACTCAGAATAAGACGCATCTGCAGCAATGAGGAAACCTGTAAAGACCATCTACAGGAGCTTGCTACATTATTTAAAAGACGAGGCTATCCTCTGCATATCATACAGCAACAAATTGACAAGTCTTTGCAGTTACCCAGAGAAGCACTTATTTGGAATACCAACGGCAGAAACAAAAGTGACAGAACTCCATTTGTGGTTGACTATCATCCATCAGCTCCCAACTACAGAAATATAATGCAAAAAACATTTCCCTTACTGTCTACTTGTGAAAAATTGCAAAAGGTTTTTCCAAAACCGCCAGTCATTGCTTACCGCAGAGCTCCAAATTTACGATCTCTTATTGTGAGAGCTGAACTCAAGCAAGTTGTAACAAATGCAGGGGTTCATTGCTGTGACTCTAAAAGGTGCATCACGTGTGAATACCTTTTACAAACATCATCAGTAACTAGTTCTGTTACAAGAAGGACCTATGGAATAAGACAGCATCTTACATGTCGCTCAACATGCATTATTTATGTGATTCAGTGCCAACGGCAAAGCTGTAAAAAACAATATGTAGGCCAAACAGTGAATGACCTCCGTACACGATTCAGGAACCACAAATCGGCAATAATTAATAAGAAAATTGACCAGCCTGTAGCCAATCATTTTAACCTTGTGGATCATTTACTATCAGATTTGAAGATTTTCCCCGTGGAACATGTCTCAAAGGAAGAACTACTGGACTCCAGAGAGAACTTCTGGATGTACCGTTTAAAATCACTGCATCCAGATGGACTGAACATTACTGATAATACAACCTGATTACTGCATATCTCAAGAGCTCTCAGGACTGCATTGATTCCACATTCCAAATAGAATCTTCACTCATGATGCTTTTTGAAAATTCAGCTGTGTCATCTGTGCAGCCACTGAGCAAACCATCTTGTACTACCTGAGGAAGGCGGAAGCTGAAACGTTGTAGTTGAAATATATTTTTGTTCTTTGGTGAATCTATCTGTTTGAGTCACTTCTTTCTTGGATATTTTATTTCTTTGTGACTCATTGTATCCTTTGGGATCCAGATTTTTGCCCTGGCTGGCTGTTGTTTTCTTGTGATCCTCCATCTTCAAGTATATATATATATATATATATAAATTCACTGAAAAAACCATAGGTTTCAGGCACGTTATAGTTAGAAATTAGCATTTAAAAGACCTTAGAAATTCACTGAAAAAACCATAGGTTTCAGGGGCGTTATAGTTAGTTGGACATTTCACTCGTACAAAACCATAGAAATTCCCCGTTATAGTTAGTTCAGCTAACTAAAACTTCGTAGCGCCCGCAATGCACTGCTGATGACGTCACATATTACATCACTCATGACATGGTCAGTGACATCACTCATGACATCACTGATGACATCTCAAATGACATCACTGATGGCATCATCCTTGTGATAGAGTGGCAGACCTCCTCTCACCCTAATATAACCTTTGATACACACACTCAAAAATACAAACTAACATTTTCAAAACAATGGACATACCAATACCAGTTACAACACACCTATTCAGTAATTCCAAGATCTACACACACATCCACTCATTCACCAACAGTCCCTATACAGTCACTCATACATGTACTCACTCATCATATGTACTCATACACCTATACATCCTGTTACACACCGCCACTCATCCATAGAGTTACTCACACACATAGTCACACATGCAAACAAAGTATCAAACATCCATTTACTTGCATATACAGTTATACACACACTACCACACTTACTTCTACAGAAACTTACACATACTTACTCTCTTAAACAATCACTTATAGAAACACCTACTTATTTGTACAGGAACTCTTCCAATCTCTCACTCTCACATATACTCACTTATATACACCAATACTCACATATACTAGTTTAAAACATATGTAGTTACTCATAAAGACACTATTGAGACAGTCATTCACTCACTAACACACCCATACACATACTCATCCACCTATACAGTCCTGCACACATGCTGTCTTCAACACATACAAACAGTGAGTCACTCATTCATGCATCTATGCACTAAGTAATACCCCCACCGAACCATACAGACACTCAGACACTCATACTCAAAAAACCAACTAATAACCCATATAGACACTCATGTAGCTACTCACCAACCCATGCAGCCACTTATACACAAAGTGAGAGACTGATACAGATATTTTCATATTTAAACATTACTCACTAACCCATGTATTCAGTAAGATACACTTAGTCATTTATACAATCAATTTTACAAAACAAAATCATCCATTTAGACACTTATATACCCATTTATTCTTCCATCGACCTTGAGATATACATATATAAACCATATTTAATTTTTAGAAAAACACACATTCACTGGATGATGTCATCAGTGATGTCATTTGAGATCTCATCAGTGATGTCATGAGTGATGTCACTGACCATGTCATGGGTGATGTAATATGTGACGTCATCAGCAGTGCATTGCGGGCACGCGAGTTATAGTTAGCTGAACTAACTATAATGGGGGAATTTCTATGGTTTTGTATGAGTGAAATGTCCAACTAACTATAACGCCCCTGAAACCTATGGTTTTTCAGTGAATTTCTAAGGTTTTTAAATGCTAATTTCTAACTATAACGTGCCTGAAACCTATGGTTTTTTCAGTGAATTTCTAAGGTTTTTTAAATGCTAATTTCTAACTATAACGTGCCTGAAACCTATGGTTTTTTCAGTGAATATATATATATTTATTATACTATGTATACATGTGAAAATGTCTCGGTCCCCTGTTTGCCTCGGTGGCACGGAAAAAATGGGTGGAACTGACGTCAGCACGCCGACGAGGTTCTCTTATGGCTCCGATGACGTCATACGGTGTCGCGAGCGGAGCCGTGCTATTATGACGTCCTCGTTGACGTGGGAGAACTAGGAAAGAATTTCCGTGGAATGCTGGTGCAGGGGATATTCACCTAAGTGTTCAGGCTAGTCCTTTGGGAGCAACTGTTTATGTTGCCACTCCAGAAACCGAAACCAGTGATCCGAGGGCAGAGGCCCTGCAGATGGCACACGAGGTGGGGTGCCCAGTCGTGTGCACCGGCGGGGAAGCGAAGTGACAAGCACCACAACCCACAAAAAAGGTAACGAGGGCACTGAATAACACAGGATCTTCTCTTTGTATCTGGCAGGAACAACGAAGTTAAAATGCCCTAGTACCAAAATGTAGAATTAGTGCTACAACGGTCTTCAAGAGGACCTGCGATGCCGCTTCTGCCTCCCGTACCCTGGAGGTGGCACATGGGTCACGCGGTACGGTCATACTGCGGTGGGACGCACACTCGTTGACCTCTCATGGCACTGCTCCACACTTCAGGGAGGACGCTTTCCATTAGCTATGTTTTCTGATGACATGTCGCGCCGGCCCCGTCCAACAACAGAACTCCTTTAGATCCAAACAGACTCTTCCACTCTCTCACCGGAAGTGAAACCAGGCCACGCAGACACTTTCACAATACAACAGCCGGGAATGCACTTTTCGGTAAAAATAACACATTCCTTCCTCCTAATTAATCAAATAAACGTCACACTGAAGAACAGGGGCCAGCTTCGATCGGTAAACAGCCGTTACAACGACTTTTTTACTTTGCGATACCATTACAATGCATGCATTACCACGCATGCGTTGTACATCACGGAGTCATTACTACACATTTTTTTTAGAACACATGGTCATTTACCACGCATGCCTTTACAACAAATTTTGTTGTAAAGGTATGTATGGTAAATGCAATTATCAAGGAGAGAGAGAGGACTGGGTAGCCAGTCCATATCCCCGGAAATTATATGTAATCAAAAAGGACTGACCTATTTGTGACTGGTTTAGGACTCAGGACTGTATGAAGAAGGAAAAAACATTTAGTTTTTTGTTAAGCCCTCACCCACCAACCTAGTTGGTGGCATGCTTCATCATCGGGCCCACCCAGTGACACCAAATGCGTCCCGGGTGTGCTACAACGCCTGTATTTACAGCGGAGCTGGTATATTGCTGAGTGTGCAGTGTGAGTGACGTGAAAGTGGAAGGTTAAAAGCTATACAGCGGTCCCAGTACCCGAAGGGCTTAGTATTTAATATCTGGGCCTCTGTTAGCGTCTAAAAACAAGGCAGTGGATGCTGGTGGAGCGAGTGTTAAGAACTCCTACATCCAGGGTGTGGTCTACATGTTTCAGCCAGGCCTATCAATAATACTGGCTTTCCTCAGGACCGAAAGGTATGTATAAGTGCGTATTGTACTTGTTGTGAGTGTGATTTAAAATGTGTTGCACGCGCTAAGGTGCCTTATATGTGGGAGGAGGATTCCCTCTCCAAGCAATACTGGACGTACAACATATAACAAACAAACATACAGAGGAGAGTGTGAGCATATTAGCATAAGTCACAAAAATGCATCTTTGCCGGTAATAAAGTGCCTAGCTGGCGGATAAAAAACGGCAAAAGTGGAACCGTACTGGTGGTGCGGTTAGAGTGAATTATCATAATATGCGCTAAAACGTGTGGTGAACTAGGAGGCGGAAATACACATGTGTGTAAAATGTGGTCACGCTCCAGAAATAACCTCACGCTAGCGTTTTGTAGCATATGCCCCTGTGGAGAAATCCGGCAGAGATTCTGACCCTGTAAAGATAAAGGGCAGGGGCCCATGGGACATAAGGAAACTGAAAGGGAGAGCTTACCCGGTGATGGTGAAGTTACATGATTACTCACGCCTTTGTGGATCAGAACCTGTAGGAAACCTGTTCTGCTGTCGCTGATCTCCGGAAATGAAGATCCTTGCCGTGTTGGACTTTTAAGGGGCCATTACGGCGTGCTCAGGTGTAGCTGGTTGATCCTCTACTGTGAGTAGCGTCCCTGGGAATGAAGGAAGAAGAAAAGAGACTACACGCGCGCGGTGGGCATTGTCATGGAAACAGAGCGCTGATAAGCCATGTGTACAACCCTGGGAAGAAAGACTACATGCGCATGGTGAGAGTATAACGCTGGTAATACTCAAAAAGGGAATCCAGAAATTAATAAATAGCTGCGCAATATTCTAAGAGCGCTAAGGTCAAAGAAAAAAGGAAAAAGAAAAAGAAAAAAGATCGGTACAGTCCACAGCGTGACTGTGAACTGGTGATTGAAGGGAACCTTTCAGAGGTGGCAGATCTAAAACAGAAGCGCAAAAAGGACATAAAGACACTGTGTGTGCCTTGGCAAAAGTTCACTCGTATTACTAGAATCATAAAGAGTATTAGTTTCTCAGGGAGCACCATGGGATGGAATCATTCAATCCCTGGTGTTGTGTAGACAGACGATAAATCCATTGTTGTTCTTTAGTCAGTAAGGTCTTTTCATTATTGTCTCGGTTGTGATCAAATTGTTCGATCACTGTCCATGTCATGTCATTGGGGGTGTGACCATATTGTAGATAATGGTCAGTAAGCCTGCTGATGTTTTTTTTGCATCTAATGGTGCTGCGGTGCTCGACCACTCTGGTTCTCACTTTCCGCGTCGTCATTCCCACGTAGCGAAGGCCACATGGGCATGTGATCAGGTAAACGACGTTAGTGGAATTACAGTTTGTGTGGTGTAACTGTGTCCAGACTTTGTTTGGTTCTAGATCAAGTGTCTTACAATGTCTGGTGAGGTGACACGCACTGCAGTTATTGCAAGGGTAGTGTCCTGTGATATTAGGGAGGCCCCAAGCGTTTAAGACGGAGTTGGTGGCTGGTCTCCGTAATGGCCTTGGGCGTGTAGACAATAGTTGGTCTTTAAGATTGTTCGCACGTTTATAGGCAAAAAGGGGTTCTTCCCATTCCCTTGGGCCTGAATTTATAATCCGCCAGTGTTTGCGGATGATGCTGGAGACCTGGTTCGAAACCACGTTATATGTGGTAACGCATGTCATGGGAGGCGGGCCAGGTTCCTTGGTTACTGATTCAAGGAGGGCCTCTCTATTCTGGTTACGTGCCCTCTTTTTGGTTTTCTCAATGATCCGTGTAGGGTAGCCGCGTTCCTGTAATTTGGAGGCAAGAGCTGCTGATTGTCGTTTATATTCTGTGATTTGACTGCAATTCCTACGTATGCGGAGGAATTGTCTGAAGGGGAGGTTCTCCCTTAAGGATCTAGGATGAAAACTGTTGAAGTGTAATAATGAATTCCGAGCAGTGGGTTTGTAGTAAGTAGTGGTTATGAGTTCTCCTCGCTCAGCTGTGATATTAAGGTCAAGAAATGCCAAGGTCGTGGTACTTGATGTGCTAGTGAATCAAAGGTATGGATCACGCTCATTAAGCCATGTTAAGAATTGAGTCAATGTTTCTGGTGTTCCTTCCCAGATCATGAAAATGTCATCTATGTAGCGGCGCCACACTTTGATATTAACTGAATGTGGGTTAGTGATTGATGATATATGTCTTTGTTCAAAGTGGTGTACATAAAGGCCCGCTACACTGGGGGCAAAAATGCTCCCCATAGATGTTCCGTTGGTTTGTAGGTAGAAGTCACCTTCATACTCAAAGTAATTTTCTTTGAGCGCTAATGTGGCACATTTCAGGATGAATTCCCTGGGGGTGTTATATTTCCAGGGTGTGTGCTCCAATATATCCTGTAAAACCTGGAGTGTGGCATCCTGTGGTAAACTGGTATACAGACTTTCTATATCTAGTCCCACCATTAGTTGGGTCATGGGGTCGAACTCGAGATCTTTGATGACATTGAGAAGATGTTTAGTGTCTTTTATGTAGGTTGGTGTTTGTTGGACCAAGGGGTTGAGAAAATGGTCACAGTATCTAGACAACGGTTCCAGGAGGGAGTTAATCCCAGAAACGATAGGCCTACCCGGGGGTGGCAGTGTTCCTTTGTGGACCTTGGGAACCGTGTAAAAATATGGAATTTTGGCATTTTTGGTGCACAATAAATCAGCCTCTTGTTTGGATATATGGCAAGCTTTGCTTGCAACGTCCACCAGAGTATTAATGGTGGCTTGTAATGTCTTAGTGGGGTCATTTTTGAGTAGTTTATAATTGTGTGTGTCACTTAGTAATCTGCGACATTCTTTATCGTAATCTGTTTTGTCTTGTAGGACGATGCCCCCACCCTTGTCTGCTGGTTTAATGACCAGGGTGGGGTTGTCTTGTAAGTTTTTGATAATCTTCCGGTCTTCTTCGGAAAGGTTATTGAACGGTCTAGTAGAGTCGAGTTGCTCTATATCGTGATAGACGGCTTGTTCGAATGTGATGATTTCCGCGAGTACACTTGTTGGTGGGGGTACAAAGCTTGATTTCAGTTTCAAGCCCGTCTCATTGTTGCTCTCCATGGGGTTATCATCATTTGTGCTCGGTTTTTCAAAGAAGGCCTTCAATTTAAGCTTTCTGAAAAAGTCTGCAAGCTCCACATGTAGTTTAAACTTGTCCAATCTGGTAGTAGGGACAAACGATAGGCCTTTATCAAGTACTGCAGTATCCTTGGATGATAGTGGTGTACTGGACAGGTTGAATACCAGAGTGGAAGGCGAGTCGTTGGTTATTGTTTGCTCGTGCCTGGTTGTGGTTCCTGTGTCCTGTTGCGGGTGTTCGCGCTCACAGGGTTCTCCTCTTCTGCCCAGTGTACTGACTGATTGTTTCTTCTTCTGCCGCGTGACCTCCGTCCCTGTCCTTTTTGATTATATGTATGGTAAATGACCATGCGTTCTAAAAAACATGTAGACGATCCATGTCGTTGTAAGGAAACAGAGGCTGTTCCGTTTCCTCACAACGACGTGCACCGCCCCTCAGAGACGACGTGAAGCAGGAACCACGAGGAGTGAGAGGTAAGGGGGATTGGGCATGGGGTGGGGGGTTCTTTTCTAGGGTTTAGGGTAGTGCAGTGGTGTTTGGGTGGTGTAGGGGGTCGTGCTGGGGGTAGTGTTTTAGGGTTTAGGGTAGTGCAGTGGTGTTTGGGTTGTGTAGGGGGTCGTGCTGGGGGTAGTGTTTTAGGGTTTAGGGTAGTGCAGTAGTGTAGGGGGTCGTGCTGGGGGTAGTGTTTTAGGCTTTAGGGTAGTGCAGTGGTGTATGGGTAGTGTAGGGGTCGTGCTGGGTTAGCGTTTTAGGGTTTAGGGTAGTGCAGTGGTGTTTGAGTAGTGTAGGGGGTCATGCTGGTGGTAGTGTTTTAGGGTTTAGGGTAGTGCAGTGGTGTTTGTGTAGTGTAGGGGGTCATGCTGGGGGTAGTGCTTTATGGTTTAGGGTAGTGCAGTGGTGTTTGGGTAGTGTAGGGGGTCGTGCTGGGGGTAGATTTAGGGTTTAGGGTAGTGCAGTGGTGTTTGGGTAGTGTAGGGAGTCGTGCTGGGGGTAGTGTTTTAGGGTTTAGGGTAGTGCAGTGGTGTTTGTGTAGTGTAGGGGGTTGTGCTGGGGGTAGTGTTTTAGGGTTTATGTTAGTGCAGTGGTGTTTGGGTAGTGTAGGGGTAGTGCTGGGGTAGTGTTTTAGGGTTTAGGGTAGTGCAGTGGTGTTTGTGTAGTGTAGGGGGTAGTGCTGGGGGTAGTGTTTTAAGGTTTAGGGTAGTGCAGTGGTGTTTGGGTAGTGTAGGGGTTCATGCTGGGGGTAGTGTTTTAGGGTTTAGGGTTTAGGGTATGGCAGTGGTGTTTGGGTAGTGTAGGGGGTCGTGCTGGGGGTCGATTTAGGGTTTAGGGTAGTGCAGTCGTGTTTGTGTTGTGAAGGGGTCGTGCTGGGGGTAGTGTTTTAGGGTTTAGAGTAATGCAGTGGTGTTTGTATAGTATAGGGGGTTTAGGGTAGTGCAGTGGTGTTTGTGTAGTGTAGGGGGTCATGCTGGGGGTTGTGTTTTAGGGTTTAGGGTAGGGCAGTGGTGTTTGTGTAGTGTAGGGGGTAGTGTTTTAGGGTTTAGGGTAGTGCAGTGGTGTTTGTGTAGTGTAGGGGTCATGCTGTGGGTAGTGTTTTAGGGTTTAGGGTAGTGCAGTTGTGTTTGTGTAGTGTACGGGTCGGTGTTTTAGGGTATAGGGTAGTGCAGTGGTGTTTGGGTAGTGTAGGGGTCATGCTGGGGTTAGTGTTTTAGGGTTTAGGGTAGTGCAGTGGTGTTTGGGTAGTGTAGGGGTTCGTGCTGGGGGTAGTGTTTTAGGGTTTAGGGTAGTGCAGTGGTGTTTGTGTAGTGTGGGAGGTCATGCTGGGGGTACATTTATGGTTTAGTGTAGTGCAGTGGTGTTTAGGTAGTGTAGAGAGTCGTGCTGGGGGTAGTGTTTTAGGATTTAGGGTAGTCCAGTGGTGTTTGTGTAGTGTAGGGAGTCATGCTCGGGGTAGTGTTTTAGGGTTTAGGGTAGTGCAGTGGTGTTTGGGTAGTGTAGGGGGTCGTGCTGGGGTAGTGTTTTAGGGTTTAGGGTAGTGCAGTGGTGTTTGTGTAGTGTAGGGGGTCATGCTGGGGTAGTGTTTTAGGGTTTAGGGTAGTGCAATGGTGTTTGTGTAGTGTAGGGGGTAGTGTTTTAGGGTTTAGGGTAGTGCAGTGGTGTTTGTGTACTGTAGGGGTCGTGCTGGGTTCTAGTGTTTTAGGGTTTAGGGTAGTGCAGTGGTATTTGTGTAGTGTAGGGGGTAGATTTAGGGTTTAGGGTAGTGCAGTGGTGTTTGGGTAGTGTAGGGGGTCGTGCTGGGAGTAGTGTTTTTGAGTTTAGGGTAGTGCAGTTGTGTTTGGGTAGTGAAGGGGGTCGTGCTGGGGGTAGTGTTTTAGGGTTTAGGGTATGGCAGTGGTGTTTGGGTAGTGTAGGGGGTCGTGCTGGGGGTAGTGGTTTAGGGTTTAGGGTAGTGCAGTAGTGTTTGGGTAGTGTAGGGGGTCTTGCTGGGGCTGATGTTTCAGGGTTTAGGGCAGTGCAGTGGTGTTCGGGCAGTGTAGGGGGTAGTGCTGGGGTAGTGTTTTAGGGTTTAGGGTAGTGCAGTGGTGTTTGTGTAGTGTAGGGGGTAGTGCTGGGGGTAGTGTTTTAAGGTTTAGGGTAGTGCAGTGGTGTTTGGGTAGTGTAGGGGTTCATGCTGGGGGTAGTGTTTTAGGGTTTAGGGTTTAGGGTATGGCAGTGGTGTTTGGGTAGTGTAGGGGGTCGTGCTGGGGGTCGATTTAGGGTTTAAGGTAGTGCAGTCGTGTTTGTGTTGTGAGGGGGTCGTGCTGGGGGTAGTGTTTTAGGGTTTAGAGTAATGCAGTGGTGTTTGTATAGTGTAGGGGGGTTTAGGGTAGTGCAGTGGTGTTTGTGTAGTGTAGGGGGTCATGCTGGGGGTTGTGTTTTAGGGTTTAGGGTAGGGCAGTGGTGTTTGTGTAGTGTAGGGGGTAGTGTTTTAGGGTTTAGGGTAGTGCAGTGGTGTTTGTGTAGTGTAGGGGGTCATGCTGTGGGTAGTGTTTTAGGGTTTAGGGTAGTGCAGTTGTGTTTGTGTAGTGTACGGGTCGTGTTTTAGGGTATAGGGTAGTGCAGTGGTGTTTGGGTAGTGTAGGGGTCATGCTGGGGTTAGTGTTTTAGGGTTTAGGGTAGTGCAGTGGTGTTTGGGTAGTGTAGGGGTTCGTGCTGGGGGTAGTGTTTTAGGGTTTAGGGTAGTGCAGTGGTGTTTGTGTAGTGTGGGAGGTCATGCTGGGGGTACATTTATGGTTTAGTGTAGTGCAGTGGTGTTTAGGTAGTGTAGAGAGTCGTGCTGGGGGTAGTGTTTTAGGATTTAGGGTAGTCCAGTGGTGTTTGTGTAGTGTAGGGCGTCATGCTGGGGATAGTGTTTTAGGGTTTAGGGTAGTGCAGTTGTGTTTGGGTAGTGTAGGGGGTCGTGCTGGGGTAGTGTTTTAGGGTTTAGGGTAGTGCAGTGGTGTTTGTGTAGTGTAGGGGGTCATGCTGGGGGTAGTGTTTTAGGGTTTAGGGTAGTGCAATGGTGTTTGTGTAGTGTAGGGGGTAGTGTTTTAGGGTTTAGGGTAGTGCAGTGGTGTTTGTGTACTGTAGGGGGTCGTGCTGGGTTCTAGTGTTTTAGGGTTTAGGGTAGTGCAGTGGTATTTGTGTAGTGTAGGGGTAGATTTAGGGTTTAGGGTAGTGCAGTGGTGTTTGGGTAGTGTAGGGGGTCGTGCTGGGAGTAGTGTTTTTGAGTTTAGGGTAGTGCAGTTGTGTTTGGGTAGTGAAGGGGGTCGTGCTGGGGTAGTGTTTTAGGGTTTAGGGTAGTGCAGTGGTGTTTGGGTAGTGTAGGGTCAACCAACATGAATTTGTCCTTGTATGATGTAACCAATGCTCATGTAAAGCACTCCAATACCTGACCAGTCTGCACTATATAAAACTGCAAAAAAACAAAAAATAAAAAGTGTTTTGCACACTTCTGTCATTGGGCTATACGTGGGCTACCTCTGGGTGATATTTGTGCTACATTTGGGCTCTTTTTTCTCTGGTGGCCATCTTGGGAGACTTATTTGTTATGAAGTTTCCTAATTTCCTCATTTACTACAGTCTCCTCAGTAGGAAATGCTTTCAGTTTTTACTTTGATTCCATCAAGAGGGCATTCAGATGTGTCACACATTTGCCATAAATTCAGAATGTTAGCACTCTAGTTGTTCATTAGATCACTGTAGTAAAGCTACTGCTCACCAAGGAGTTAACTGGAAGTCTACTGCTGGTATTGAAAGTGATTGTTTCAGTCTGCATGTCAGAATTTTCTAATGAAATAGAAGAGGATTTGAGATCTCACTTAAAACATGCCCTAAATTTTCTTTTTGCAGCACTAACCATAATTTCTATGGCAAAATGAACCCCCTCATTTTGTTCCTTTTTAAATTAAATGTTTTAAGTGTTACCAGTTTATTCCAATCAAGATGGCTTCAGGTGTGCCATACTTTTGTCATAAGTAAGGCTGTTAGCACTCTAGTTGTTCTTTAGAACACTCTGGGAAGCTGCAGTAGAACACAAAGGCATCAACTGACAGGCTGCTCCTGTTGAAATATAACAGGAAGATATTTGAGATCTCACTTAAAACATGTCCTAATTTTTCTTTCTACAGCACTAACCATAATTTCTATGGCAAAATGAACCCCCTCATGTTGTTCCTTTTTAAATTAAATGTTTTAAGTGTTACCAGTTTATTCCAATCAAGATGGCTTCAGGTGTGCCATACTTTTGTCATAAGTAAGACTGTTAGCGCTCTAGTTGTTCTTTAGAACACTCTGGGAAGCTGCAGTAGAACACAAAGGCATCAACTGACAGGCTGCTCCTGTTGAAATATAACAGGAAGATATTTGAGATCACACTTGAAACATGTCCTAATTTTTCTTTCTACAGCACTAACCATAATTTCTATGACAAAATGAACCCCATCATTGTGTTCCTTTTTAAATTAAATGTTTTAAGTGTTACCAGTTTATTCCAATCAAGATGGCTTCAGGTGTGCCATACTTTTGGCATAAGTAAGGCTGTTAGCACTCTAGTTGTTCTTTAGAACACTCTGGGAAGCTGCAGTAGAACACAAAGGAATCAACTGACAGTCTCTGCCATTGTTGGATGTACATGTTTTACTGAGAATGTCAGACTTCATTCTCACATGACTGAGAAAGATAATGTGAATTTACAGAAAATATGCTCTCATTTTAGCTTCTGGAGCACCTTCCAAAACTGTATGGGACAAGCATGTGAAAATAGTTATCTCTCAAACATGATTCATGATATCCCAGCAGAAGGTTTTTCACAGGGTAAAATCACCTTAGAACACACCACAATTCCTGAAATTAGTATGGTACCATCAACAAATGAATTCTAATGTAACTAAAGTCTGTTATCACCCTTTATAGTTCTCCTTTTGGTAACCCTCAAAATCTTCGATTCACTACAATGCATTTCAATGGGGTACTATCATTTATATTGGTCCCAAGATGGCTGCCAGCAATTCCAGGATGAAGTGCTGACAGCCAATCAGATCTCACGATGACATGTGTGGTTAGGCTCCGCCCAGATATATATGTGTTTTTACTTTTGATTTTCTCAGCAACTACTGAACGGATTTACACCATTTAACAAAAAGGGTTCTTTCTGAACCAAGAACTACCTCTTTGCCAAATTTGGTGTAATTCCGTTCAGCAGTTCGGGCTGTAGCCTTGCATAAAGTTTCCTATGGGAAATTGATTTTTTGACTCTTATTTTTTATTTTCTCCGCAACTACTGAACGGATTTACACCATTTAACAAAAGGGTTCTTTCTGAACCAAGAACTACCTCTTTGCCAAATTTTGTGTAATTCCGTTCAGCAGTTCGGGCTGTAGCCGTGGCTAAAGTTTCCTAAGGGAAAATGAATGGGGAAAACATGTTTTGGGACCCCCTTTTTCTCAGCCCCGCTTGACGAATCACCCCGAAACTTTCAGGGTAGGAGCGGACCGGAGCGGGCCATAAAGTTTGAAAATTCCACGAAGATTCCTCAACCGACGCAAGAGTTATTTCAAATAGAATGTTGCGGATTTCCTATGGAAAATAGGTCCTAACTATAACTATCTACTGGCGACCGCCAGTAGATAATGTATATATATTATCTACTGGCGGTCGCCAGTAGATAGTTATAGTTACAACCTATTATCCATAGGAAATCCGCGACATTCTATTTGAAATAACTCTCTTGCCGGTTGACGTATCTTCGTGAAATTTTCAAACTTTGTGGCCCGCTCCGGTCCGCTCCTACCCTGAAAGTCTCGGGGGGATTCGTCAAGCGGGGCCGAGAAAAAGGGGGTCCCAAAACGCGTTTTCCCCATGCACTTTTCCATAGGAAACTTTAGACACGGCTACAGCCGAACTGCTGAACGGAATTACACCAAATTTGGCAAAGAGGTAGTTCTTGGTTCAGAAAGAACCCTTTTGTTAAATGGTGTAAATCCGTTCAGTAGTTGCTGAGAAAATGAAAAGTAAAAAGTTAGTGATATCTATGGCCGAGTAGGGTCCGCGTACCCTCAGCGCACCCTGCGCGCACCGTCCCGATCACGAGCTGCATGTTAATTGGCTGTCAGCTGGCTGTCAACATTCCGATTCAGGAAATGTTGGCAGCCATTTTGTCCCTCGGTAGAACCGAGGGACAGAAACAAGTGCGCAAAGCGCACAAAGGGGGCAGGGTAGAAACACCCTGACCCCCTAGGTTTGCTCAGGGGTCCCACAAGGACCCCTGGGCAAAAAACAAAACATTTTTTTAAAAATCGGCAGGATGCGCTCAGGGTGCGCGAATCCTGCCGAAAATCGAAGCGCGGGCTCCCGCGCTTCGATGTTACTGGCCCCGGGTGGGCCAAGTCCCGGGGGCATGGTGGGGGAGGATAATTTAATGTGTGGGGGCCTCAAGGGCCCCCAAGCCCGGGGACCGCCACCCCCAGGGCTTTTAAAAAATGGTGCGGGAGGGCTCTGAGCCCTCCCGCAGCCCGAGGACCACCACCTCCCGGGGCTTTTTTTAAACATTAGAAAACCTGTGTGGGGGGACTCCAGCCCCCACACGCCCGGGGACCGCCACCTCCCCGGGGCACTAAACATTTTAATATGGGGGTCCGTTATGGACCCCAGAGCCCGGGGACCACCACCTCCCGGGGCTGTGTACTGAATGGGAGGGGGCCGCGCGGCCCTCCTCCTGGAGCCCTTGATGGCCCTGGGGACCACCACCCCCAGGGCCGGCTCCTGCAGTGTCCCGGGTGCCTACCCCCGGGACACTGTAGCTTGCTATGGCAGGACGGGAGCCTCGCGGCTCCCGTCCTGCCATAGCAAACTGCTTGGATATTGGAAGAGAGAGCAGGAAACCTGCTCTCTCTTCCAATATCCAAAGCCGATTGCTTTCCACATGGGGAGCAGCATGTCAGCTGCTCCCCATGTGGAACAGCAATGCCGGCTCCCAAGGGACGTGGGGAGCCGGCGGGACTGTGGGGGATTGGGGACCCCCACAGTCCCCAACGGAGAGGGCCAGCCCCGGGGATGGGGTCCCCGGGGCAAGTAGTGGCCCGGGAGGGGGCCACGCGGCCCCCTCCCCAAAAAAGAGAAAAAAATAAAAAATAAAAATGGAAAGGCCGGCCCCGGGGGATGGGGTCCCCGGGGCCTTAAAATGGCCAGAGGAGGGGGGCCACGCTGCCCCCTTAAAATAATAAATATAGAGGCCATGCCCCGGGGGATGGGGTCCCGGGGCCAATACAGGCCCAGGGAAGGGGGCCACGCGGCCCCCTTCCCGTTTTTTTTTTTTGTAATTTAAAAAAGGGGTAAGGCCCTGGGGGATGGGGTCCCCAGGGCCCAAAAAGAGAAAAAGGAAGGGGGCAACACAGCCCCCTTCAGGAGACAAAAAAAAAATACGATGGCCCGACCCGCCCCCACTCTGCAACGCGCCCTGGCGCGTTGCAGGGGCAATTCCCTGAATACTGGGGGTCCCTGGGGCCAACTAGCCCACCAGGAACCTCCAGTATGCGCCAGGGGCTGCCTTGCAGAGAGGTGTACAGAGGCCACGCCCCTTTTACACCTCTCTGCAACGCAGCTCTGTGGCGCTTTTGGAGGTATATGGTGGGCTAGTTGGACTCCGGGGACCCTCAGGATTCAAGGGGACTTAATCCCCCAACTTAAAACGCGCCACGGGCGCGTTTGCACAGTGGTGAAGGGAGGGGCGGGGCTTCAGGTGACATGTGTGCAAACAGGCCCCGTGGCGCGTTTTAAGATGGGGAATTAAATCCCTTCAATCCTGAGTGTCCCTGAGGGCCAACTAGCCCAACAGGTACATCCAGAAAGCGCCGCAGAGCTGCGTTGCAGAGAGGTGTAAAGGGGTGTGGCCTCTCTACACGTCTCTGCAACGCAGCCCCTGGCGCATATTGGAGGTTCCTGGTGGGCTAGTTGGCCCCTAGGGACCCTCAGGATTCAAGGGACTTAATCCCCAACTTAAAACGCGCAACGGGGCGCGTTTGCACAGATGTCACCTCAGGCCCCGCCCCCTCCCTTCACCATTGTGCAAATATTCTTCTAAAATCATCCGAAATACGAATTCCGATTTACTCACCTGTTATAAGGAGAGACCTCAGTGCTGCATCTTTCAGCCCAGTACTGGTCCTGAAAAGTAATTTTAACCGTACTTACCAGTAACTTGAATTTCCTTCCATAGGATATCATTGCCTTCTTTTTGCTGAAAAAGTTTCTAAGTGTTGATTTTTGAAACATACAAATATTCCTCTAAAATCAGCCGAAATACGAATTCCGGTTTACTCACCTGTTATAAGGAGAGACCTCAGTGCTGTATCTTTTAGCCCAGTACTGGTCCTGAAAAGTAATTTTAACCGTACTTACCAGTAACTTGAATTTCCTTCCATAGGCTAACATTGACTGGTTTCACTTGGAAATTCTTCTAAGTGTGGAGTTTTGGAACTTTAAAATATTCCTCTAAAATCAGCCGAAATACGAATTCCGATTTACTCACCTGTTATCAGGAGAGACCTCAGTGCTGCATCTTTCAGCCCAGTACTGGTCCTGAAAAGTAATTTTAACCGTACTTACCGGTAACTTGAATTTCCTTCATAGGCTAACATTGACTGGTTTCACTTGGAAATTCTTCAAAGTGTGGAGTTTTGGAACTTTAAAATATTCCTCTAAAATCAGCCGAAATACGAATTCCGATTTACTCACCTGTTATCAGGAGAGACCTCAGTGCTGCATCTTTCAGCCCAGTACTGATCCTCAAAAGTAATTTTAACCGTACTTACCAGTAACTTGAATTTCCTTCCATAGGATATCATTGCCTGCTTTTTGCTGAAAAAGTTTCTAAGTGTTGATTTTTGGAACTTTAAAATATTCCTCTAAAATCAGCCGAAATCCGAATTCTGATTTACTCACCTGTTATCAGGAGAGACCTCAGTGCTGCATCTTTCAGCCCAGTACTGATCCTCAAAATTAATTTTAACCGTACTTACCGGTAACTTGAATTTCCTTCATACGCTAACATTGACTGGTTTCACTTGGAAATTCTTCTAAGTGTGGAGTTTTGGAACTTTATAATATTCCTCTAAAATCAACCAAAGTACGAATTCCAATTTACTCACCTGTTATCAGGAGAGAACCCAGTGCTGCATCTTTTAGCCCAGCACTGACCCTGAAAAGTAATTTTAACCGTACTTACCAGTAACTTATATTTTCTTCCATAGGAATCCATTGTCTGGTTTTCAGCAGAAAAGTTTCAAAGTGTCGATTTTCACAAACTACAAATATTCCTTAAAAATCGCCTGTATGACTTAAACGCATTCTTTCAACTGTTTACAGGAGATGCACCAGTGCTGGAACCAGGATCCAACACTGAGTAACAAAAAGTAACGATAACAGTTTTTACCTCCTAAGTGAATTTCCTTCCATAGGATAACATTGGTCATTCTATGAGAAAAAGTTTCTAAGTGTCAACTTTTAAAATACAATAATATTCCTTAAAAATCACGAGTGTAACCAAAACGCTTTTACTCAACTGTTTACAGGAGATGTGCCAGGACTGAATCTAGGATCCAGTCCTGTGGTTAGAAAAGTAATCCATAAAGTAACTAATTGCATTTAACTAGAAATTCACATTGAGCTGAATGTTGCATTGTGTTTGAAAATGTGTTGCCCATTGCAACAACTGTAACTACTGTACTTAAAAGTCTATTGCCTATGTGCAAAGTATTTAAACTAAAGTAATTCATTCTGAGAAAGTATTTTTGTAATGTAATGTATAATGTAATTACAATGTAATTTAAAAAATAAAATATGTTATAAAAAATTGTTTCTAAAAATGTAGTAAATCAGTATTAAAAAAATTTATATAACAATTAATACATTCAAAAATTGTCATTTACAAAACCTTTGAAATTCACTGAAAAAACCGTAGGTTTCAGACATGTTATAGTTACAAATTAGCATTTAAAAAACCTTTGAAATTCACTGAAAAAACCATAGGTTTCAGGGACGTTATAGTTACAAATTAGCATTTAAAAAACCTTTGAAATTCACTGAAAAAACCATAGGTTTTAGGGACAGTTATAGTTAGTTGGACATTGCACTCGTACAAAACCCGTGAAATTCCCCCGTTATAGTTAGTCCAGCTAACTATAACTCGCGCCCGCAATGCACTGCTGATGACGTCACTTATTACATCACTCATGACATGGTCAGTGACATCACTGATGACATCACTGATGACATCTCAAATGACATCACTGATGACATCATCCACGTGATAATCTGATGCACCTCCTCACACCCTAATATAACCTTTGATACACCCACTCTAAATTACAGACTGCCATTCGCAAAACCATAGACACTCCAACACCAATAACTACATACCCACTCACTGATTCTTAGGTCTACACACACACATCCACTCACTCACCCGTACAGTCACTCATACTTATGGTCACTCAGTACAGGACTATCATATGCACTCTTACTCCTATATAAACACTCAAACACCGCCACTCATCCATAGAGGTACTCACACACCTAGTCAGTCATGCAAATAATTAAACACACTGCCATTTACTCACCTATACAGTTATACACACACCAGCTCACTTAATCATACAAATACTAGCACATTCTTACGCTCTTATACAATAACTGATACAAGCACACACGCATCCATACAGCCACTCTCACTATCACACACTCTCACTTATAGCCATTTAAATACTCTAACACACATATATACTGCCTTTCACATATGTAGTTACTCACACATGTACCACTGGGACATACATTCACTCACTAACACACTCTTACACACACTTACCCACCCATACAGTCTATCACAGATGCACTCTTGAAACCATCCACCCAGTGAATCGCCCACTCACACATCTATGCACAGAGTCGCACACACCCCTCGCACACAAACACTCAGGCACCCATACAGATACTCACACAAGCATTCAATAACTCAAATAGACACTCATGTAGCTATTCACAAACACATGCAGCCACTTACACAGCAACAGACAGACGGATACAGACATTCACCCAGTTTAGTCACTAACCCATGCATTCAGTAAGATACGTTAAATCACTCACTTATACAGTCAGTCACGCACCTACTAAATCATCCATACAGACACTTACACACCCACTCATTCTTCAATACGTCTTTTCCTATATATATTAAAAATATTTAAACTTTACAGAAACACACAGTCACTGGATGATGTCATCAGTGATGTCATTTGAGATGTCATCAGTGATGTCATCAGTGATGTCACTGACCATGTCATGAGTGATGTAATAAGTGACGTCATCAGCAGTGCATTGCGGGGGCGCGAGTTATAGTTAGCTGGACTAACTATAACGGGGGAATTTCACGGGTTTTGTACGAGTGCAATGTCCAACTAACTATAACTGTCCCTAAAACCTATGGTTTTTTCAGTGAATATATATATATTATCTACTGGCGGTCGCCAGTAGATAGTTATAGTTACAACCTATTATCCATAGGAAATCCGCGACATTCTATTTGAAATAACTCTCTTGCCGGTTGACGTATCTTCGCAAAATTTTCAAACTTTGTGGGGCGCTCCGGTCCGCTCCTACCCTGAAAGTCTCGGGGGATTCGTCAAGCGGGGGCCGAGAAAAAGGGGGTCCCAAAACGCGTTTTCCCCATGCAATTTTCCATAGGAAACTTTAGACACGGCTACAGCCCGAACTGCTGAACGGAATTACACCAAATTTGGCAAAGAGGTAGTTCTTGGTTCAGAAAGAACCCTTTTGTTAAATGGTGTAAATCCGTTCAGTAGTTGCTGAGAAAATTAAAAGTAAAAAGATAGATATATCTGGGCGGAGCCTAACCACACATGTCATCGTGAGATCTGATTGGCTGTCAGCACTTCATCCTGGAATTGCTGGCAGCCATCTTGGGACCAATATAAATGATAGTACCTCATTGAAATGCATTGTAGTAAATAGAAGATTTTGAGGGTCACCAAAAGGAGAACTATAAAGGGTGATAACAGGCTTTAGTTACATTAGAATTTATTTGTTGATGGTACCATACTAATTTTAGGAATTGTGGGGTATTCTAAGGTGATTTTACCATGTGAAAAACCTTCTGCTGGGATATCATGAATCATGTTTGAGAGAACACTATTTTCTCATGCTTGTCCCATGGAGGTTTGGAAGGTGCTCCAGAAGCTAAAATGAGAGCATATTTTCTGTAAATTCACATTATCTTTCTCACTCATGTGAGAATGAAGTCTGACATTCTCAGTAAAACATGTACATCCAACAAGGGCAGAGACTGTCAGTTGATTCCTTTGTGTTCTACTGCAGCTTCCCAGAGTGTTCTAAAGAACAACTAGAGTGCTAACAGCCTTACTTATGACAAAAGTATGGCACACCTGAAGCCATCTTGATTGGAATAAACTGGTAACACTTAAACAATTTAATTTAAAAAGGAACAAAATGATGGGGTTCATTTTGTCATAGAAATTATGGTTAGTGCTGTAGAAAGAAAAATTAGGACGTTTCAAGTGTGATCTCAAATATCTTCCTGTTATATTTCAACAGGAGCAGCCTGCCAGTTGATGCCTTTGTGTTCTACTGCAGCTTCCCAGAGTGTTCTAAAGAACAACTAGAGTGCTAACAGCCTTACTTATGACAAAAGTATGGCACACCTGAAGCCATCTTGATTGGAATAAACTGGTAACACTTAAAACATTTAATTTAAAAAGGAACAAAATGATGGGGTTCATTTTGTCATAGAAATTATGGTTAGTGCTGTAGAAAGAAAAATTAGGACATATTTCAAGTGTGATCTCAAATATCTTCCTGTTATATTTCAACAGGAGCAGCCTGCCAGTTGATGCCTTTGTGTTCTACTGCAGCTTCCCAGAGTGTTCTAAAGAACAACTAGAGCGCTAACAGCCTTACTTATGACAAAAGTATGGCACACCTGAAGCCATCTTGATTGGAATAAACCAGTAACACTTAAAACATTTAATTTAAAAAGGAACAAAATGAGGGGTTCTTTTTGAAATAGAAATTATGGTTAGTGCTGCAGAAAGAAAAATTAGGGCATGTTTTAAGTGAGATCTCAAATCCTCTTCTATTTCATTAGAAAATTCTGACATGCAGACTGAAACAATCACTTTCAATACCAGCAGCAGACTACCAGTTAACTCCCTGGTGAGCAGTACATTTACTCCAGTGATCTAATGAGCAACTAGAGTGCTAACATTCTGAATTTATGGCAGATGTGAGACACATCTGAATGCCTTCTTGATGGAATCAAAGTAAAAAACTGAAAGCATTTCCTACTGAGGAGACTGCAGTAAATGAAGAAATTAGGAAACTTCATAACAAAGAAGTCTTCCAAGATGGCCACCAGTGAAAAAAGAGCCCAAATGTAGCACAAATATTACCCAGATGTAGCCCACATATAGCCCAATGACAAAAGTGTGCAAAACACTTTTTATTTTTAGTTTTTTGCAGTTTTATGTAGTGCAGACTGGTCAGGTATTGGAGCATTGCATCTTAAAACATGACCCCCTACACTACACAAGCACCACTGCACTACCCTAAACCCTGAAACACTACCCCCAGCACGACCCCCTACACTACCCAAACACCACTGCACTAACCTAAATCCTAAAACACTACCCCCAGCACGACCCCCTACACTACCCAAACACCACTGCACTACCCTAAAACATGACCCCCTACACTACACAAACACAACTGCACTACCCTAAACCCTAAAACACTACCCCCAGCACGACCCCCTACACTACACAAGCACCACTGCACTACCCTATACCCTAAAACACTACCCCCAGCACGACCCCCTACACTGCCCGAACACCACTGCACTGCCCTAAACCCTGAAACACCAGCCCCTGCATGACCCCCTACACTGCCCGAACACCACTGCACTGCCCTAAACCCTGAAACACCACCCCTAGCACGACCCCCTACACTGCCCGAACACCACTGCACTGCCCTAAACCCTGAAACACCACCCCTGCACGACCCCCTACACTGCCCGAATACCACTGTACTGCCCTAAACCCTGAAACCCCACCCCTAGCATGACCCCCTACACTGCCCGAACACCACTGCACTGCCCTAAACCCTGAAACACCACCCCCTGCATGACCCCCTACACTGCCCGAACACTACTGCACTGCCCTAAACCCTGAAACACCACCCCCAGCACAACCCCCTACACTGCACGAACACCACTGCACCGCCCTAAACCCTGAAACACTACCCCCAGCAAGACCCCCTACACTGCCCGAACACCACTGCACTGCCCTAAACCCTGAAACATCACCCCCAGCAAGACCCCTACACTGCCCGAACACCACTGCCCTAAACCCTGAAACACCACCCCCAGCAAGACCCCCTACACTGCCCGAACACCACTGCACTGCCCTAAACCCTGAAACACCACCCCCAGCAAGACCCCCTACACTGCCCGAACACCACTGCACTGCCCTAAACCCTGAAACACCACCCCAGAACGACCCCCTACACTGCCCGAACACCACTGCTCTGCCCAAAACCCTGAAACACCAGCCCCAGCACGACCCCCTACACTGCCCAAACACCACTGCACTACCCTAAACCCTGAAACACCAGCCCCAGCACGACCCCCTACACTGCCCGAACACCACTGCACTGCCCTAAACCCTGAAACACCACCCCCAGCACGACCCCCTACACTGCCCGAACACCACTGCACTGCCCTAAACCCTGAAACACCACCCCCAGCACGACCCCGTACACTGCCCGCACACCACTGCACTGCCCTAAACCCTGAAACACCAGCCCCAGCACAACCCCGTACACTGCCCGAACACCACTGCACTGCCCTAAACCCTGAAACACCAGCCCCAGCACGACCGCCTACACTGCCCGAAAACTACTGCACTGCCCTAAACCCTGAAACACCACCCCCAGCAAGACTACCTACACTGGCCGAACACCACTGCACTGCCCTAAACCCTGAAACACCACCCCCTGCACGACCCCCTACACTGCCCAAACACTACTGCACTGCCCTAAACCCTGAAACACCACCCCTCAGCACGACACCCTACACTGCCCGAACACCACTGCACTGCCCTAAACCCTGAAACACCACCCCAGCACGACCCCCTACACTGCCCGAACACCACTGCACTAAACCCTGAAACACCACCCTCTGCACGACCCCCTACACTGCCGGAACACCACTGCACTGCCCTAAACCCTGAAACACCACCCCCAGCACGACCCCCTACACTGCCCTAACACCACTGCACTGCCCTAAACCCTGAAACATCACCCCCAGCACAACCCCTACACTGCCTGAGCACCATTGCTCTGCCCTAAACCCTGAAACACCAGCCCCAGCAAGACCCCCTACACTGCCCGAACACCACTGCATTGCCCTAGACTCTGAAACACCAGCCCCAGCAAGACCCCTACACTGCCCGAACACCACTGCACTGCCCTAAACCCTGAAACACCAGCCCCAGCATGACCCCCTACACTGCCCGAACACCACTGCACTGCCCTAAACCCTGAAACACCAGCCCCAGCACGACCCCCTACACTGCCCGAACACCACTGCACTGCCCTAAACCCTGAAACACTACCCCCAGCACGACCCTCTTCACTACCTAAACACAACTGCACAATTTGTTACAGGCGTTGCAACGCAGGCCTGTGGTGCTTACTGGAAGTACCTGGTGGGTTAGTTGGGCCCCAGGGACTCTCAGGATTCAAGGTGACCTAATCCCCCAACTTAAAACGCGCCACGGGGCGCGTTTGCATGGTGAAGGGAGGGGGCGGGGCCTCAGGTGACATGTGCGCAAACACGCCCTGTGGTGCGTTTTAAGTTGGGGAGTTAATTCCCTTTGAATCCTGGGGGCCAACTAGCCCACCAGGTACCTTCAGTAAGCACAACAGAGGTGCGTTGCAGAGAGGTGAAAAAGGTGCGTGGCCTCGGAACGCCTCTCTGCAACTCAGCTCTGTGGTCCTAACTGTAGGTACCTGGGGGCTAGTTGGGCCCCAGGGACCCTCAGGATTCAAGGGGACTTAATCCCGCAACTTAAAACGCGCCACGGGGCGCGTTTGCACACATGTCACCTCAGGCCCCCTCCCTTCACCACTGTGCAAACGCGCACTGGCTCTGGTTAGTCAGAGTCAGTTACCACCAGTACCCGTCTGAAAAAGTTGTGGGCACAGGATGATTTTGCAACAAGGCCTCTTTCTGCTCCTCTGTTGGTTCTTTCTGCACATCTTTTGCTTCTTTCTGTGCGTTTTTCTTCTTTCTTCACATGTCCTACCTCTGTTGGCATAGTTAAAAACTAGCATTTAAAAAACCTTTGAAATTCACTTAAAAAATCATAGGTTTCAGGCACGTTATAGTTAGAAATTAGGATTTAAAAAACCTTTGAAATTCACTGAAAAAACCATAGGTTTCAGGCACGTTATAGTTAGAAATTAGCATTTAAAAACCTTTGAAATTCACTGAAAAAACCATAGGTTTCAGGCACGTTATAGTTAGAAATTAGCATTTAAAAAACCTTTGAAATTCACTGAAAAAACATAGGTTTCAGACACGTTATAGTTAGAAATTAGCATTTAAAAAACCTTTGAAATTCACTGAAAAAACCATAGGTTTTAGGGACAGTTATAGTTAGTTGGACATTGCACTCGTACAAAACCCGTGAAATTCCCCTGTTATAGTTAGTTCAGCTAACTATAACTCGCGCCCCGCAATGCACTGCTGATGACGTCACATATTACATCACTCATGACATGGTCAGTGACATCACTGATGACATCACTGATGACATCTCAAATGACATCACTGATGACATCATCCATGTGATAATTTCATGCATCTTCTCACACCCTAATATAACTTTTGATACACCCACTCTAAATTACAGACTGCCATTCTCAAAACCATAGACACTCCAACACCAAAAACTACATACCCACTCACTGATTCTTAGGTCTACACACACATCCACTCACTCACCTGTACAGTCACTCATACTTACAGTCACTCAGTACAGGACTATCATATGCACTCATACACCTATATAAACACTCACACACCGCCACTCATCCATAGAGGTACTCACACACCTAGTCAGTCATGCAAAAATTAATCACACACCCATTTACTCACCTATACAGTTATACACACACCAGCTCACTTACTCATACAAATACTAGCACATTCTTACGCTCTTATACAATAACTGATACAAGCACACACGCATCCATACAGCCACTCTCACAATAACACACTCTCACTTATAGCCATTTAAATACTCTAACACACATATATACTGCCTTTTACATATGTAGTTACTCGCACATGTACCACTAAGATATACATTCACTCACTAACACACCCATACACACACTCACCCACCCAAGCAGTCCATCACAGATGCACTCTTGAAATCATGCACCCAGTGAATCACCCACTCACACATCTATGTATATAGTCACACACACCCCACCCACACAAACACTCAGGCAGCCATACAGATACTCAGAGAACCAATCAATAACCCATATAGACACTCATGTAGCTATTCGCAAATCCATGCATCCACTTACACACCAACAGACGGATACAGACATTCACACAGTTTAGTCACTAACCCATGCATTCAGTAAGATACGTTTAATCACTCACTTGTAGAGTCAGTCACTCACGTACTAAATCATCCATTCAGACACTTATACACCCACTCATTCTTCAATACGCCTTTCCCTATATATATTAAACATATTTAAACTTTACAGAAACACACAGTCACTGGATGATGTCATCAGTGATGTCATTTGAGATGTCATCAGTGATGTCACTGACCATGTCATGAGTGATGTAATATGTGACGTCATCAGCAGTGCATTGCGGGGCGCGAGTTATAGTTAGCTGAACTAACTATAACAGGGGAATTTCACTGGTTTTGTACGAGTGCAATGTCCAACTAACTATAACTGTCCCTAAAACCTATGGTTTTTTCAGTGAATATATATATATATATATATATATATATATATATATATATTTATTCACTGAAAAAACCATAGGTTTGAGGCACGTTATAGTTAGAAATTAGCATTTAAAAAACCTTAGAAATTCACTGAAAAAACCATAGGTTTCAAGGATGTTATAGTTAGTTGGACATTTCACTCGTATAAAACCATAGAAATTCCCCCGTTATAGTTAGTTCAGCTAAGTATAACTCACGCCCCCGCAATGCACTGCTGATGACGTCACATATTACATCATTCATGACATGGTCAGTGACATTACTGATGACATCACTGATGACATCTCAAATGACATCACTGATGACATCACTGATGACATCATCCAGTGACTGTGTGTTTCTGTAAAGTTTAAATATGTTTTATATATATGCCAAGGTGTATTGAAGAATGAGTGGGTGTATAAGTGTCTGGATGAATTATTTAGTAGGTGTGTGACTGACTGTATAAGTGAGTGATTAAATGTATCTTACTGAATACATGCGTTAGTGACTAAACTGTCTGAATGTGTGCATCAGTATGTCTGTTGTTGTGTAAGCTGCTGCATGTGTTGGTCAGTAGCTACATGAGTGTCTATATGGGTTATTGATTGGTTGCCTGAATATTTGTATGGGAGACTGAGTGTGTGTGTGGGTGGGTGGGAGGGGTGTGACTCTGTGCATAGATGTGTGAGTGGCTGATTCACTGGATGTATGGGTTCAAGATTGCATGTGGAAAAAGCTATATGGGCGGGTGAGTGTGTGTATGGGTGTGTTGGTGAGAGATTGGATGTCTCAGTGGTACATGTCCAAGTAACTACATATGTCAAAGGCAGTGTATGTGAGAGTTGGAGTATATAAATGACTATATGTGAGAGTCAGTGATTGTGAGAGTGGCTGTATGGATGAGTGTGTACTTGTCTCAGTGATTGTATAAGAGAGTAAGTATGTGTTAGCATATGTTTGAAAAAGTGAGGTGGTGTGTGTATAACTGTATAGCTGAGGAAATGGGAGTGTGATTGATTCTTTGCATGACTGACTTGGTGTGTGAGTAACTCCATGGGTGAGTGGCGGTGTGTGAGTGTCTGTATAGGTGTATGAGTGCATATGATAGTGTTCTATTGATGAGTGACTGTATGTATAAGTGATTGTATGGGTAAATGAGTGGTCTGTATTTTACAGTGGGTGTATCAAAGGTTATATTAGAGTGTGAGGAGGTGCATCAGATTTTCACGTGGTTGATGTTTTCAGTGATGTCATCAGTAATGTCATTTGTGATGTCATCAGTGATGTCACTGACCATGTCATGAATGATGTAATATGTGACGTCATCAGCAGTGCATTATGGAGGCGCGAGTTATACTTAGCTGAACTAACTATAACGGGGGAATTTCTTTGGTTTTATACAAGTGAAATGTCCAACTAACTATAACATCCCTGAAAACTATGGTTTTTTCAGTGAATTTCTAAGGTTTTTTAAATGCTAATTTCTAACTATAACGTGCCAAAAAACCTATGGTTTTTTCAGTGAATATATATATATATATATACATATATACATACATACATAGATATATAAAACCTACTGGCAGTCGACAGTAGGTAGTTATAGATAGGACCTAGTTTCCATAGGAAAAGTATTATTTTGATTTGCCAATATCTTTGGCACCCTTTGACAAATTTTCGTGACATTTTTAAAACTAATAGGGCGGTCAGGTCAGCTGCTGTGTTTAAAGTTTTGGGGTGATCCATGAAGCGGGGGCCGAGAAAAAGCGGGGGTCCCAAAACACCTTTTCTCCATATTAATTTCCATAGGAAACTTTAGACAGGGCTACAGCCCGAACTGCTGAACGGAATTACACCAAAATTGGCAAAAAGGAAGGTCTTGGCTCAGAAAGCACTCTTTTTGTTAAAGGGTGTAAATCCGTTCAGTAGTTCCGGAGAAATGTAAACATTTCTCAGATACACAAATATGGCCGCGGAGGATCCATGAACCCTCCCGATCTCGTGCCTGAGATCTGATTGGCTGCCAACACTTCAAACCAGGAAGTGTTGGCAGCCATCTTGTGACTCGTTTGAACCGAGTCACAAGGAAAAAGGTAAAAATACATTAAAAATTAAGAAAAGGGGGAAGGGTAGAAACACCCGACCCCCCTAGGCCTGCACAGGGGGTTCCACAGGGACCCCCTGGGCCAAAACAAAGAAAAAAAACAAAGCACGGGCTCCCGCGTTTCATTTCCTTGAAGCCCACGGGTGGGCCAGGTCCAGGGGCAATATTAAAAAGAAATGCGGGGGCCTGCACGGGCCCGTGCAGCCCCAGGGACCACCACCTCCCCGGGGCTATGTTTATTAAATGCGGGGGGCCATGCAGGCCCCCGCAGCCTCGGGGACCATCACCTCCCCGGGGCTTTCTTTTTAAAATGAATGCATGGGGGGCTTCTGCCCCCACGAAGCCCCAGGGACCACCACCTCCCCAGGGCTGTTTTCATTAAAATGCGGGGGGCCAAGTGCTCCCCTGCTGCCCCGGGGACCACCACCTCCCCGGGCTACATATGAAATACAATGCATGGGGGGCTGGAGCCTCCCCATGCAACCCCAGGGACCGCCACTTCCCCGGGGCTAGCTACAATAAAATACGTGGGGCCACGTGCCCCCGCTTCCCCGGGGACCACCCCCTCCCCGGGGCTACATTACAACATGCGTTGCGGGCTCCTGCCCCTCCCACGCAGCCCCAGGGACCGCCACCTCCCCGGGGTACAAATCAAGTAAAGGTGGGGGTCCGTTGCAGATCCCCGGCCCTGGGGACCACCACCTCCCTGGGGCTACTGAGAAGATGGGAGGGGCCTGCTTGGCCCCCCTCCAGGAGCCCTCCATGGCCCTGGGGAGCGCCACCCCCCAGGGCCGGCTCCAGCAACATTAACATTGCAAAAGGACATTGCAGTTTGCTATGGCATGGCGGGAGCACTGCTCCAGCCATGCCATTGCAAACTCTGCTTCTCTTCATGGAAGCGAGAGCAATGAAAATGCTCTTGCTTCCATAAAGCAAAGCAGAACTGCTTTTGGGCAGAGGGAGCTGCATGTTAGCAGCTCCCTCTGCCCAAAGCAATGGCAGCTCCCGCTGGAGGCGGGGAGCTGGCAAAGACCGCGGGGGCCTTGAGGGTCCCCAACAATGTGGCCGTGCCCCGGGCGATGGGGTCCCTGGGGCATTAACAGCCTGGGTAGAGGGGCCGCACATTTATTTTAAAAACATTTCAGTGGGCGTAGCACTGGATCCGTGGAACCCGACAATTTTTTTTTTAAAACAAAGCACGGGCTCCCGCGCTTCATTAATAATCGGCCGCCAGGTGGGCCAGGTCCTGGGGGCATTTACATAATAAAAGAGGGGGACACATGGACCAACCCTTCCTGGGGCTTATTAATGCCCCTGGGACCACCACCACTCCGGGGCTTATTTATTTATAAATGGGAGGGCCTCTTGGACCATCTGGGCCCAACAACCACTCCCTCCCTGGGGGGGCCTCTTGGACCCCTGTGTCCCAGGGACTACCCCCTCCCCTTAGCTAGTTCTTTGCTATGGGGGGGCATCTTGGACCCCTCTAGTCCTTGGGACCACCACCTCCCTGGGGCCATGATCAATTTGTGGTGGGGGGGCCTCAGGGATCCCCATGGGCCCCGGGGACCACATCCTCCCTGGGCCAACTTCTTTTTGTAAAGATGGGAGGGGGGCCCCGGAGACTGCCACCTCCCTGGGGCAGGCCCAACATCAAGAAAGGCGGCCCCTCTCCTGGAGCCATAGATGGCACTGGGGACGGCCACCCCCAAGAGCTGCCTCCTGCTGTGTCCCAGTGTGCTGACCCCTGGGACACAGCTGTTTGCTGTGGCTTGGCTGAAGCTTTACCTCTCCCGCCAACCCATAGCAAACGTTCCTCTTCCAGCAAGCAAGAGCATTAAAAATGCTGTCGCTTGCTAGAAGTGGCGGAGAATTGCTTTTACAGACAGGGATCTGCGTTTGCAGCAGCTCACTGTGTGTGAAAGCAATGCCGGCTCCCGCAGGAGGTGGGGAGCCGGCAGGAACTGCGAGGACCTTGAGGCTACCCCTGTGGTCCTCAACAGTTGTGAGTGGGTGCCCTGGGTTGGACACGGGCACCCAGAAAAGAGGTTGGGCCCCGGGGGATGGTGTCTCGGGGACCAAAATCGGCCCAGGAGTGGGGCGCTTTGCCCCCTCCCTTGAATTAAAAAAAAATAACAAAATAAAAAGCCCGGGCCCCGGGGAATGGGGTCCTTGGGACCAAACTCAGCCCAGGGAAAGGGGGGAGACGTGGCCCCCCTCCCCTAATAAATCAAGAATGTTAAAATGAAAGCCGGTCTGCCAAGTCACAGGAGTTCCTGCCCCCTTTCACCACCACTCTGCAAACGCGTCTCCTGGTGCACAACTGGTTGGGGGGATGAAGTTCCCTTGGGTGCAGAGTGTCCTTGGGGGGCTAACAACCCCTCTTGTTACCTCCAGTAAGTCCCACACAGTGGGTTTGCTGAGAGGTTTCCGAAGATACTACACGTAAAGCTACACTTGGAGGTTGTGAATAACAAAAAATAGTAACTTATACCAAAAGTGTAAGTTTACCTTTGTGAATTAGGCCCTTGAAAACTTGGGACACATTTATACTCATAAAATTAGAGAAATGCTTGGGAACTGAACTAGTAAGGTAATATTTAAAATATGCAAAAAACGTTGTCATGAAAGCGAAATATATTGCAGTAGCCACATTCTCTTTTGGGAAAGGTGAGAAAGATCACATTAATGTGATGAGAAAAAGTAGCAAATCACTATGCACAAACAACACATCTGCCTCCCAAGTCCTCCTGCCTGACCTCCCTCGTAGTCCTGATATCATAAACCATTTGTAGCTGGCTGCATCTCATGGGGGTCTCTCTAGCTGCTCTAGTGGAAAATATTCTCTGACTTCAGTGAGCTGGGATAGGTGCTTGAAAAACAAAAATATAATAAAACTGTGCGAAGAGCTATTTTCACTATTTCTAATTTATGCAGGTGCTGGGTGAGCACAGTCAAGCTAAATGAATGCAGAAGTGAAGAAATAAATGGGAAATCAGAAGGTCAGACAAATGCATGAATGTGGTGTCAACTTTATGTTGGTTCTTGCCCATTTGAAAGCCTCGGACAAAAATGTGCTCTCTCCAGCACATATATTTGCTTTGTTTGTACCATTTGATCTACAGAATAGTGCAGCCGCCTCAAACGATGGCTTTGTGATGTCCCAGTTGTTAATGCACTCATCCTTGACTACAGGAACTCATTTCATCTTGCTTCTCCAGAAACGCTTTTTAAACAACCGCAGTTGGTCTAGAATTCAACTGCCTGACTTATTGTCACACAATTTTCCAATTCTCTGATAACTTCATTTGCTATGTACGAAAAGCCGTGCCATTTTCAAATCAATGATGATAGTTTACAAAGCAGTGTGCTAACACTTCCCTGAGTTTATGGCAACTAAATTCCACTGGCAATCACTTGAATGATCCTACACTTACCTAAATTATATCAGGCCATGGGCCATTAAGTTGGGACCCTGTATATTCTCAGTTACTGCTAAGAAGACCTTTAATTCTTTTCTTGTCCATCTTCGATCAGAGCTCATTCTCCTTCAGTTTAGGAAACTGCTGAAGACCCATTTATTCAAATAGTGTCATTTTTCTACATCATGCATGTACTCTCATTGGCCACAAGCTTCGGCAAAACGCTCACTCTAAAAGCAATATCCATAGAACGCAGATCAAAGTAGGAAAGATCACTTTTTTGACCGCCCCACCTATTTTTTGTTTACATGCCGAACAAAAATTAGATGACCTTTTTTGGAAAGTTTCTTGAATATTTGCTGCACTGCACCAAAGTAATTAATAAAAAAAATGGCCTTTCAGTTGAAAGTCCCTAACCATAACTACATAGGTGTTCTATATATTATCTGAATTATAATCATGCAAATGTGCAATTTCAGATTGCGAATTTCAATTTTTTTTATTCTTATATATAGATATCTACATATTTATAAAATATGTGAAAGTTCAGCATTACTCCTTGAAAACTATATCAAATAGAAAGAATATACATTATTATATTTCCAAGATTGCAAAATATTGGTCATCAAGAATAACTCTAAAAAGTAGGGGACGTGGCCAAGGCACCTCCTAGACTGGCACTAAGCTGTGAGCTACCAGCCCAATGCTAATTCTTTTGAATCTATCCTCTACTTTTCATACGGTGGTCCATGGGCTTTAGCCAACCATTATTGATTTGTGGCAATGTAGTAGGATCATCATGGGCTTGGTTAAAGCATGCTGTAAAATATGATCCTTCGTCTTCAAGTGGTTTGTCATTAAATGTGGAGTGCTGTTCACCCTCCCACTGTACCTTTAATGCATATCAGCAGTTATTTGTGTATATCATCCTAGATTGTGGTGAAGATACAGGGGGTACAAGAATATTTAAAGCAACTTTGAGGTATATTTATGGGAGCCAAACAGGAATGTATTGGTTGAGGGACACTTGTTTAATTAAGCAGAACTCTCTCAATGCTTAATGTCCAGGCATTGTCAACTTTAAACTTTTGTAACTATACATAACCTAGACAGGTTAGGTTCAACCAGTGCTGGTCTTCAGACGGAAGCATGTTCTCTTACTAGAGGAGAATTGAACTGACTCTCGGTAGGTTAGGAATCACTTCTAATGTGATGAACTAACTGGATGGGGCTCACAAAGTAATGTTAAAGCCTTAGGATGATGACAGAAAGTCCAACGACAACGAGCTGGTTGAGAAAGCATCTGATCTCCCTAATAAAGAGAGACAGAAACCAGTCACGTTAAAGGTAAAGTCACCTCAAATTCTCAATGAAACTCGTGGATCATTGACTGGCATCATGAAGAAGGTCTTTAGTAGCGATAAGTAAGGTCCCAGTCAGTAATTTGACTGGTATACGCATGTTAATGACAGGCCCAATTAAGTACTCTTTAAAGAATTAAAAGAAACTGGAAAAAGTAAAGTGATGTGTAAAAGTGTTAATAGATGTCAGCATCCTCTGATCGCAGAGATGTATACACTGATCCAGAATGTCCAACAAAAGAAGGGGGAATGATTGTGTTTTATTCACATGCAGAGAAAGAGTAAATACCTCAGCAGCTGCTGACCATAGCAGAGAATAAATTGAAGATTATTTATCACTTTACTTTGTACACATGTCCTTAATAAAAAGGAAGCTGTTGAAAAGTTTGAAAGTACGATTGAGGCCAGAGCTCATACCTCAACTTAGGTTGATATCAGTTGTGGCACTTAAATGGGTATATCAAGGAAAGGACACTTTCTCTGAGATGACGCTTAACATTTTTTTACTTGAAATATTTAAAAATTCTCATCTGTGAAATTTTAAAAGGATAAGATTTGTGTGGTCTAGCTGTCTTCCTGGTATGCACATTGAACCAATGCTAGGTGAATGGTATGGTTTCTACGTACATTTGACTAAAAACAAAAATAATACTCAAGTTCTGAGAATTGTTGGGTTCAGACAGTTAAGTACTTTTACTATGACAGTCTTCCTGTTTTATACTGTGTGTTCTAATATAGTTACTTATAAATTCTTCACCTACCTTTGGAGCATGACTTACTGCTGGGCATCAAAGCTTGCCATTCGTGCACCAGCTAACATTCTGGTGATGATGCGAAAGTGAGAAGTATTCCTGGATGAATTTATGGGTGAATACTGCAGGATCGACAGGACTACCAGCAACCCTGCAATCTGAGATCGGAAAAGTAGCAACACTGGGGTTTATTTTTGGTTAGAAAAGGTTGTCACTCATTAATTATCTACTTTGACGTCAGCTCAGGCTAATAAAGCACTAACCAGGCAGCCTTACCAGAAGAATTTGATTTACTGGAATCTTGCCTCACTATGTTGGGTCACATTAATGTCAGTTACACTGACTGCCATCTTCCTTTCCTGTGCCAACATTTCTTCATGCACAATGACACATTGTGAATATCTGAAACTTCTACTAGTCAATAACTTTTGATGAAACATTATTTTGTTTATCCACATACATTCCTGGGGTGAGTAACTTATGGAAACTGCAACTTCTCGGAGGCAGTGGCCTGAAGCCGATGGCAGAATGTGAGCAAAAGTGGGGATTGAAGAGCAGACACCACTCAATGGAGGGGGAACACAAGAGACCACGTTCCAAACTGTTATGAAGAGTCCAGGTCCCTGAGTGCCACAAGTGGTAAGTGGCTGGGGCTTATTGCAGGGGGTGCTCATCGACCTGAAACCTCTAGATTGCTGCTCTAGGTTTGTGAAGGCATGAATTACTGTCATGAATGGTATGGGCTTTTGGCGCCCCGTGACACATTGTAATGCAACCAGTGGGGGCATGCACTTTACACCACAAAGCTTGGCAAAACATTAAGAATTGGAAATTTTGAAGCAAATGCTCTGCTCATGCCAGATAAGGATCTTCTGTTATGTTCTGCCCTCTGTACATACCTGGAATTCTTCCTTTTTGCTTGATGCACTCACACCTTGTTGACCTGACATGCTGCTTTTGACAGCGCAGAGGATAAGGCTCCTAGTCACCTTGAAGTGCAGCCAATATGGTGTGCACTCTCTATTATGGAAGTCCTGCGAACATTGGCCACCTAGTCGCTATTGATGAGCAAACTCACTCCATGACATTCATCTTTTCTGTCTTTGCCCAGATCATACCTAACTCTCAGCATGGTCCACATCAGCGGAACCAGAGCCACACATAGGCCTGTTGGGGTATGTGAGGGACACACCGGCGGAAACCCGCAAATTGCATGCTATTCTTCTACTTTTTGCCAAGCGCAGAGTGGCCATACATTGGGGTAGAAGGGGGGTTCCCAAGATGGAAGATTGGCTGCGGGATGTATTATTTTGCCACACACAGCTCGCCACATTTTGGGAGTTAATGCCGCCCACATCTAGACCAAGAGATATATGGGTCCCTTTCTTGATGTGGGTAAACTCACAGGGCGAGGGGGAGGGGGTCATTCCAGGAACTCAGTCTACACCTAATGTGTGATCTTGGTATTTTTTCGGGAATTTATACTTCAGGGGCTAGGGTGTTTGGTGTGTATTAGAGATGGGCCCATTGTTCCGTAAAATTGTTTGCAGCTTTACACTAGCTTGATGGCCCCACATGCCACGATGTCCCAGATCCCAATTATTTGCCACAAAACCCAGATAAAGAAAGGCTATTAGCTGGGTTGACTGCGCCAGGCGATTTATCTTATCTGCTGAGAATTGTTATGCTCTGTATCGTAATGCTGTGTACATGTGTAAACATAATATTCAACTGACTGTGGTGTTTCACTTTAAATGTTTGTTGTATAAAATGCCATAAAAAAAAAAAAAACATTTTTTTTAAAACTCTCAGCATGGTCAAACTAAAGATGGGCAAGGGGTGCAAGCGCCCAACATCCCTGGTACAGTCAATGGAACAATATCAGGAGATCCTGACCCCATCACAAACTCTGATGGGTGATGGGTACCACTTTGGACACAGTACTACAAGCTGTGATGAGCACCAAAACGACCCTCGAAAACAAAATTTCCTCTGTGGCCTTTGACTTATGTTGGTGGGCCAGCGAAGGCTAGTAGATATGGTGTCTAAGCATGAAAAAATTGTGGAGGATCACACTTTTGAGGTGGTGGAGTTAGAGACTCGGCTGGCTGATGTGATAGAACAGGTGCAATTCTTGGAGCGCTGGGATGAAGAATCTCAGGGAAGATTCTGCTGCAGTAACTTACGCTTCATTGGGGTCCCAGAGGAGAGCGAAGAAAGAGATTTGGCAGCCTTTCTTGAAGAATGGATAAAAGATTCACTGAATGGGGAGAGCCTAAATGGTTTCTTCTCAATAGAGAGGGCACACAAGATCCCAACTGTGCCCCTTAAGCCAGGTACTCCACCAACAACCCTCATTGCCAAGATGCTTTACTTTCAGTGATACTATCCAACAGAAAGCCAAAGATAAGGCCCCTGTCCCACTGGACAAATTTTCCCTGACTACACGCAGTGATACAACAACTGCGCAAATTTCTATGCAGTCAAGACTACACTACGTGAGCTAGCAATATCACACAGGCTCATGTTTCCTGCATGGCTGAAGCTTATGCTCAGCGACCAAACTTTTTTAAAGATCCCAAGGAAGCCTGGGACTGGGCAAAAATGAAAGAGACTGCAGGTGAGCAAGGGACAGCCAAGTCTCCCTGGTTGGAGAACCCACCTCCTAGTAATCAGAAAAACTGAGTGACCAGAAGATTACCTACTCCTTCCCAAGCAGTTAAGGGCTGGTTGGAGGCCTTGGCTATTATCAGATCACCTAACCACCTACAGGGTGTTGGGGATTGAGGGACACTTTGGCCATGTTTAACAGTGGACCTAACGACTCAGACAACGAGTTACTCATGTACATGCCTAGAACTCAAATGATTAGAGGCTGTGAATTCAGAGAGTGCGGCTATGCTGGCTGTACCTGGTGCCATCCACTGGCACCCATGCCGAACATCCTTGTGAACATCAGAGCCGATTTATTTGTATTCTTACATTTGCCAGATTCGGGGCAGCCCCGGAGAGTTGGCAGTGGGGGTCAGGTACATGTTTCTTCTTCACCCACTAGGCAATAGCCATGATGGTTCTATATCCACTTTTAATACTGCAGACATGTGCTGTACTGCCAGTTGCAGTAAAGGACATTGGGTGTTTGTTACATATAGTGGGCTGTGAGCAGTTTTGTAGCCCTGCCTACGGAAGGGATTTCAGGGTGGACTTGTGGGGGGCGTTTTAAGTTGACTCATTCAGTCAAACCTTAAGGTCCAATTCATGGTATGCATCAAGATTAGCCTGACATATATATTGCATCCAACACATTGCATGGCTGATATGTGTGGGTGTGTCTGTCGAGTGCATACCATGCAGTGCTTTTCCCAAGGCCTCTAGGCGCCCGGGCTCGGTGTGGTGCCCCGGAAGATGGGAGTTGGACGGGTGTCTGCCTCTGTCCCCCACCCTCGATGGGAGTGCTGGACCCAGCTAGGACAGACAAACCACCACCCACCTGGGAGAGCTGGGCCTGCCCACCCAACCTGACAGCCAAGATGGCCGACGGATGAGGAGCTCCGGCCGGGAGCTCCCGGCCAGGGATTGCCTTTTTGGCTTAAATCCCCCGATTTCTTCCTCCCCCTGGACCCTCTTGCTCACCTGGGGTCCTGCTCGACAGCGGTCTTCATCTTCTCCAATCTCCCGCATATCGGCTCGAGATCTTCAGAGGATTGCGGGATCGTTGTTTTCAGGCTGCGGAGCTCGAGCAAACATGGCCGATGCCCGGTGGAGCTGCCAGACAGCTGTAGGGGAGATTGGCTCCGGTTTCGCCGCCGCGGCCGTCACCTACCCAGCCGGGCATCGGGCATAGTCTCTCCTCTCCTGCGTGCCTCCCTCTTCCCCCGTCTTCCTGATGATGCCCTGATGAGGGGTTTCTTTCTTCCGTGGTTGCTGTTGGGGAATTGGCGGGGACGCTCTCCTCCGGCCATCGCCTATCTTTCCGGATTGAAGATGGGGTTGCTGGGCATCCTGCTGCGCTGGAACGAGAACCAACGCGAGTGCAGAGTTGCTCTTCCTCCTGACCGGCTGTTGCCTTTCCACTTCCTGGGACTGCTGCCTGGACGCCCGCGCTCTCTTCCCCTGCAGTGGATTACCCGGGAGAGAACAGCGATTTTCGACCTTGCCTCCCTCCAGTGCCAAGCTGCTGCCTTCCCCATTCAGCTCTGCCTTTGGGGTAGGTTTTTGCACTCACGCAGCCCCGCCATCTTGTCTTTGTAACTCTTGGGGTCCGAGTCCTTGGTGCCTCCATCTTGTGATTTTGGCTGTGCCCCTGACTGTTCCTTGCCACTAGCCAGCTCCCTCTGCCTCTGGTTTGGTCATTGCCCCTCTTGCTCGGCTTCACCGTGCTCTTCGTGTTTCGGCTTGATGGGACACCCCGCCCACTTCCAACTTTCTGCCCCACCCAGTGATGAAGTACGGCACCGGTTTGTTTGTGGATCCCTGGACCCTCTCCGGTTTTGTTCAACTTGTCTTCTGACTTTTGTTTATCCACAAAAGTTCTCTTCTCCATTACCCGTCGTCCTGACTTGCTATGTACTCTTAACCCTTTACTTTTACCCCTCTACCATCCTTGCTCCTTGGACCTGTTTATATTTTATTCTTATGCTCTAGTAACGGATGTATTTTTGTAATAATGTCTTTCTCCATGCTATGTTTTTATTCTAGGAAATTATGTAACTATGTAACAATATTCTGTTGTAACCACTTCCTTATGTAAAGCGCTCTGATACCTCCGGGTCTAGCCAGCGCTATATAAAACTCTTCAAATAAAAACAAATAAAATAAAATATGCAGATAACACCTCATGAGGCACACAATATAACAGGTGGATCTACCAGAAAGAGTAGATGCTGGGGTGATCGGAATCTGGTGGTTTCAAAGGTTGGCAAATATGTCTTCATGATCTAGAATGGCCATGGGCCTCAGCAGCCCAGTCAAAAGACACACAATTCATACTCACCTGATACGGTAGGGGGCACACATGTTGCTGTTATAGGAGACACTTGTAATGCCTCGTGAGGACATCAGACAGCAACGAAGATGGAGAGGGCAGGTATAGGTCACTGCCGTCTCTGCTTATGCTTGAGGAGTCCTGATGTGGGTGCATCCTGGGGTCTCCTCCCACATCACTGAATATGCAGAGGACAAGGACAGGAGATTGTCTGTTTGTATGGCAGATTGCATGCAAGTGTGCTACAAATAATAAGCGTCTATGCTCCCAATACAGGTCAGATGACACACTTAGAACAAGTGGGCTTGTTGTTTAATAGGTATCCACAGAATCCATTCCTTATAGGGGGAGATTTCAACTTTATTATGAGCATTGAAATAGACAGGTGACATCCATTGGTACACAGCCCACCAGTAGAGAAACTGACTGAAGGACTGACAACCTGGGTGAGGGAATTTGCCCTAACAGACAGATGGCGTGTCCTCTACCTGCAGAAGCTGGAATATTTCTATTGCTCCCCACTACACGGTCTTCACACATGCATAGACATGTTCTTTATTACCTCAAATCTGATGGCACACATCCTTGGAATCGAATATTTTGACAAGACACATCATCCGACCATAACCCAATGCTTATGACTGATCATTGGAGTGACTATCTTACACAAATACCCACACGGAGGCTGCACATATCAGTGCTTGAAGATGAAGTGTTCAGACACACAATTAAATACAAAATCACAGGTTTAAAAAAAAAAAAAAAAATGAAGGCTGTCTCAATAGATAACCCATAATTAATTTGGGTTATGTTGAATGCATACATCAGATCGATCTGTCTTAAATTCAAGAACGTGGTGCACAGAGCACCTCATGCTCAGATCGCTGACCTCCAGAATAGTAGGGCATTAAGACACGAACCACTTACTGACCCTGAATCCCTTCCCAAACTGGTGCAACAATTGCTCTCCCATAAGGAGCACTAAGATAGGCTAGTTTGTTAGTTCTACTGAGAATACCTGGCCCAGAGTCATTCTTAGGGCGACAAGACAAGGTGTCTGCTTGTCAAACTAGTCCAGGATACATCACTGCGCCCATCTGTCTCCTCAGTGTGCCCAAAGGATGGCAAGATGGCACACATCTTTGTGCAGGTCTATACTATGTTTGTGGTGTATTATCATGATCTATATGCATCTCCTGTCTTGGAGTGATGCAATGATTACCGGTACCTGCAAGGAGCAGCCTTGATGTGGCTATCCCTGGAACAACACAATGAGCTAGATCTGCCCAAAGAGGCTAATGGGATTAAAACAGCCCTGGCACAATTTGTACTCTGGGCAGAGATGGACTGCCCCTGGAGTTTTACACAATGTTTTCAGAGCACTTTGCCCCTCACCTTCATGATCTTTATCGATAAGCTTACACAAAGTGAGACTTGTCCCAACCTCCAGGGAGGCAGTTGTGGTGTCCTGCCAAATGTGGGTCACTTCACCCCCTGTCATTGCTCAACCTTGATTTCAAGATACTGGGAAAGATTCTGGCCATCAATGTGCTTTGAGTGCTGTTGTTCTTGGTTAATTGCGACCAAAGCAGGCCTCTCCCTAGCTGCAGTACAATACCCAATATTAGATGACTACTTCACTCCTGAGCAGCACCTGGGATAACTCTGTCAGTTTGGGATCAGCCTCCATAGACTTGCAGAAAGCTTCCAACACCCTTGAATGAAGCTTCTCGTGGCTAGTTCTGAGACATATGGGCTCGACAGCTGATATCATTGAATGTGAGAAGCTGCAGTATCCTGCTCCATCCTTTCCAGTCTGAACGGAGCATGTGATCTTTGAGACTTGGTCAATGTAACGCGGGACAAGGCAGGGGTGCCTCTTGTTAGCCGCCAGGCTTCTTGTACCCTGTTAAAACTACAGCTCCCATAATGCAGTGAGAAGGGTGCCCGGTTGTATGCTATCCCATGCTGCTTTGGTCTAAAGTCATGTGACTAAGAATGTTCATAAGCGTCCAGCTCCCATTCCCAGGTGCTTGGCTTTCATCCTGCAAGGACCATGCCCGTTCCCTTGTCTGGATAATCCCTGAGTACTTTTCCGTTTGAACTGACCCGTGTTACGGTTTTCCTCCTGGATTCTAGCTGTTGTTCCAGAAGCTCTTTGAAGTTTGGAGCTACTGGAAAGTTTTCTTTTCAACTGTCTAAGGCCACCAGCATCCCGCTAAACTGAGTGCGAGGTTGCGCTGTGATCGCCTCCTTGTTTTGTGATTCAGCGCTTGGACGCGCCCCATTTTCCTTCCCTCCCCGCCATTACAGCGCGAGGACGCGCTGTGTTTGCCTTCCTTTTGTTTTATGGCCATTCGAGTGCTGTGACGCGCGGAGTTCTTTGTACTTTTTATACGAACTCCTCTATTTGTTCAAGAGTCGGCTTCTGCTAAAAGCGCGAGGTTGCGCTAACACCCTTTTTGTCTTTTTTTTGTTTTTTTTTAAATTTCTATGCTGCGGACGAGCAGCAAGACCGCCTTTAATATTTCCTTTCTCCACGGAGCCAAACCGCTGCTGATACATTGTTGCTGTCTGCCTCAGAGTACACTGACTTTCTCGCAAGGGCGTTCTATGCTGCAAATAGATCGGCTTTCTCCCTTTGCTTTTTAGTAAACATATCGGCAACAAAAGAAAAAACAAATCACACGCTGCTACATGAATTCTACCTCAGTGCTTTCCGTGCCTTATTAAGGGGGATTTAACTATTGGCAGACGTGTGCCTTTGAACCATCTTGTTGAACTATGAAATTGGCTGCTGGAGGATTGTTCCTTTGAGTTATTTAAGTCCATTATCCTTTTCATCGAAGAGACCTCTTTATGTGAAAAAACAAGCACTGGCCCAAGTGAGTATGTGAGAGTATACAACCTGTGTTCCTTGTTTATTTATGTTGTGCTTTACCCTCATCTTAAGAGGAGAGTTTCCTTTAACTGTTTTCATTTTTGCCTCCTTGTCATTTCCTTCTGTAGGACTCCATTGTCTACTCGGGTTAGTCGTCCTCCCTGCTGGTCTCGATTGAAGATTCCCTGGTGGTCCTACTTCGTCTCTTCGCTCCCTGGGGGTACCTGTTTCTCCTTAGTGTGTCTTGACTGGCACAGGGTGACGGTATCTCTAGGGAGAGGAAAGGCTCACTCTTCGCTCCTGAGGAATTGGTGCTTCTGCCTAGGGACCCGTTCTCCCCACGACAGAAAGCCAAGCCCACGTATACTTTATTCCCCTGAGCGAAGATGGACAAGGGGGCTTCCTTCGACACCCTCATGGATGATTCCCTGACTCTAGAAACCCCCGAAACCACCATGAGGGAGTTAGCAGCAGCAGTATTCAACCTACAGGCTAAGCTTAAGTTAGTGAGAGGCGAGAACCAACGCCTTGTATCAGAGATAAATGTCTTGAAGACGCAAAAACAGATAGAGGTTAGAGTAACAGACACTAATCCCAAACATAAATTAAGTTACATACAACCAGCACATTTCCAGGTCCCTTCCTCCGCTTCTGCCTCTGCACCTGAAGTCACTACTCCCTCCCCGGTTAACGTGACAGTCGTAACACCTCCCCAAACACCTCTAGCAATGCCTGAAAGATTCGGTGGGGACAGTAATAAGTACGGGGTGTTTATGAATCAGTGTCACCTTCAATTCCTATGCAGAGCCGCCTCTTTCCCGGGTGATGCAGCTAAGGTAGCTTTTATAATTTCCTATCTGAGTGGTAATGCGGCGCTTTGGGCGGTGCCACTCGTAGAAAACGACGACCCCATTTTATATAACCTAACCATGTTCAAAGAAAGAATGAGGAGCCTCTTTGCCCGCCACTCCTATATGCAGGCCAGTGACAATGAACTGTTGAGTCTCAAGCAGGGATCTAAGGATCTGTTAACCTATATTACCACCTTCAATCGCTTAGTCACTGAAACCCATTGGCCTGAAGAAAAGAGGACCTCCTTGTTCTATAGGGGATTGAAAGATGAGCTTAAGGACATCCTCTCTCAGATAGTGGACCCACCGGAAGATTGCTCATCGTTCATGGACTTGGTAGTCAAGTTAGACCATAGCCTGACTGAAAGGAAAGGAGAAAAGACCAAAGGAGAGTACTCTCGCCTTTTCCTTGCTAGAAGTGAGAAGAAAGACGCTCGGGACACCAGTGAACCTATGCAGATAGGGGGTATTAGAGGCCAGTTGTCCAGTGAAGAGTGTGAGAAACGCAGAAAACTGAAACTCTGCCTGTATTGTGGCAAAGGTGGTCATTTCGCCAGAGAATGTCCTGTTAAACCTAGATCTGCCCTGAAAACCCCTGCAGTTAGAACAGGCTGAGCTGTGTAGTCAGAAAACTGAATGACTTGGAGAGTATAGAGATCGGTCTTCCAAGTCCTTCTCCTTTAAAGACCTCACATTTTCTGGCCAATACCATGGCTCCTGTGCCCAAACATTTCACTATTACTGTTGTGTTTATTCTACCATCCCAGCATCGTAAGTCCATGTCTATACTGCTGGATTCTGGGGCGACGGGGAATTTTCTGGATATTGCAGTAGCTAGGGCTCTGGGGCTAGCATTCATTCCAAAAACACAACCTGAAAGAGTAAGAGCTGTTGACGGGACAGAATTGTCCTCTGGCTTGATAACCTACCAAACCCCCGACCTTATCATGATGTGTGATAATGGGCATTTGGAAGTCATCACGTTCGATTTAATCGACACCCCTAACTTTGGTGCCATTCTTGGAGTTCCGTGGCTACAGCTACATAATCCACACATCGATTGGGTCTCTAGGAAAGTAACGCTACGCTCTTCTTATTGTATGATACATTGTTATCAGGAAATCACTCACTGGCAATCCCCTTTATGTTGTGCCCTTTCAAGTACCGACTCTTCTGTCCTGCCCTCTGAGTATCTAGAGTTCGCAGAGGTCTTTGATGAAGTCAAGGCAGTAGCCTTGCCACCACACCGCTCCTATGACTGTAGAATAGATTTGGTACCTGGTGCAGATCTGCCTGTTAGTAGGGTGTACGCTCTCACCGAGCCGGAGACTAAATATCTTGCTGAGTACCTGCAGGACATGTTGAAGAAGGGGTTTGTACGTCACTCGACTTCCCCTGTCTCTTCCCCTATTTTTTTTATCCCCAAGAGGGAAGGAGGCCTGAGAGCGTGCCTGGATTATAGTGCCCTGAACAAGGAGACTATCAAAAACAAATACCCTCTTCCGCTCATCTCCAATCTCTTGGACCAGGTGCGAAAACCCAAATTTTTCACTAAACTTGATCTAAGAGGGGCTTATCATTTTATTCGAGTTAGAGAAGGAGATGAGTGGAAGACGGCCTTCCGCACCAAGTTCGGATTGTACGAGTACTGCGTCATGCCTTTCGGTCTCTGCAATGCCCCAGCGGCTTTTCAGTTTTTCATAAATGAAATCCTGCGGGAATACTTGGACGTATTTGTCATCATCTACATAGACGATATGTTAATCTATTCCCAGACCGAAAAAGAGCATGTGGAACACGTAAAATTAATACTACGACGCTTACAGGATAACCATCTATTTGCCAAATTGGACAAATGTCTCTTTCATACTCGGAAAGTAGCCTTCCTGGGGTTGTCATCTCACCTGAAGGAATCCACATGGATCCTGCCAAGGTAACAGCTATAACCAACTGGGCCAGTCCTACAACAATAAAGGAGGTGCAATCCTTTTTAGGATTTGTCAACTTCTATAGGAGGTTCATCAGTCATTTCTCTGAACTCATCACTCCTATTACAAGACTCTTAAAGAAAGGAGTGGTGTTTGAGTGGGATAATGCTTCCGAAAAGGCTTTCCAAGCACTGAAAAACAGTTTTACTTCCGCTCCCATCATACGACATGCGGATGAGACACAGCCCTATTATGTTGAAGCTGATGCCTCTCAGTATGCAGTGGGTGGAGTCTTGTCACAACGTGACCAGAAATCAGGAACCCTCCATCCAGTAGCCTACTTTTCTAAGACCCTTTTACAGGCAGAACAGAATTACACCATTGGAGAAAGAGAACTCCTGCCCATTAAAATGGCATTTCAAGAATGGTGCCATTACCTGTTGGGATCCCCCCATGTCATCACTATTTACTCCGATCATCGGAATCTCCAGTTCTTTAGGTCAGCCAGAGCCCTTACACCAAGACAGATGAGGTGGGTCTCCTTTTTTTGTGAATATGACTTCGTTATCAACTTCCGCCCTGGAGTGAAACAAGGGAAAGCAGACGCTTTGTCTCGCTTGTAAAAAGACCATAAATACATAGTTGAGACCCCCGTACCTATTATCCCAGAAAACAAGATCACAGCTGTTGGTGACGGTCATGGAGATGAGACTGACTCCTTCTCCTCACACCTAGAACGTGCTTTTGCCTCTCTTGATCAGAATGAGTGGTTAACAGATCCTTTGAATAAAATAGCAAACAATCTATTTTACCATGACGATCGTCTGTTTCTCCCCTCGAAAGAAACCTGTGATATGATTATGAAGTGGTGTCATACGCTACCATTGGCAGGACATCCTGGGGGTGAAAAGACTCTGCAAACGTGCCAGAGGTGGTTCTGGTGGAAAGGCATGACCCAAGACATCACTAACTTCGTCAAAGCTTGTCCTACTTGTGCTCGTCAGAAAACCCTGCACTGCGCTCCTGCTGGACTATTACAACCCTTGCCTGTTCCCAATCTTCCCTGGTCATTCATTAGTATGGATTTGATCACAGACTTACCGGCAACGCAAGGCTTTACCACTATATTGGTTGTGGTGGACATGTTGTCCAAAATGGCGCATTTCATCCCCCTTAAGAAACTGCCAAAAGCCAAAGAACTCACAGAGGTATTCATACAAAACATTGTACGTCTTCATGGGTTGCCCTCTGTTATCGTAACGGATAGGGGCCCACAGTTTGTGTCTAAATTCTGGCAAAGAAGATGTAAGGCACTTCACATGGATCATCGCCTCTCTTCGGCCTATCATCCACAAATGGATGGGCAAACGGAGAGAACAAACTAGACCATCGAACAATTCCTCCAATGTCTAATGAGCACCATCACTAGGGATTGGGTCCAAGCCCTTCCCTTGGCTGAGTTCGCTTACAATAACACCACACATTCTGATTCCAAGATATCGCCCTTTTATTTTACAAAACGGTATCATCCTAAATGTCTCTCCCTACATCTTCCTCCCTCTGCCTTTGACACACCAGCAGTCTCATAACATCACACACACCTCATGTCCATATTGGAGCAGGCCAGACAAGAACTACTTGAAGCTAAAGAGTGCATGAAGTCCCAAGCTGATAAACACAGGCGCCCTGCTCCGAACTATAAGGTAGGGGATCAAGTATGGTTATCCACCAAAAACCTCCGCCTATCCGGACCTCGCAAATTACAACCTAGATATTTAGGTCCCTTCACAATCATACATGTAGTTAACGCAGTTGCAGTAAAATTAAAACTTCCACTAGACATGCAAGTACACCCAGTTTTTCATACTTCTTTGCTTAAAGTATATACTCCTCCCTCGTACCCAGAGCCTCTGCCTCCTCCTGTTAAAATAGAAGGGGAATTGGAGTATGAAGTCAGACGTATTATTGATTCACGAAGACATAAGGGTAAACTTCAATACCTTATAGATTGGGTGGGATACGCCCCTGAAGATAGGACTTGGGAACCCGCTGAAAATGTTCATGCTCCCTTGTTGGTGAGGCGATTCCATGCACTACATCGCTCTAAACCCAGACCAGTGAATAGGCCTTTAGGGGGGAGAACTGTTAGCCGCCAGGCTTCTTCTACCCTGTTAAAACTACCGCTCCCATAATGCAGTGAGAAGGGTGCTGGGTTGTATGCTATCCCATGCTGCTTTGGTCTAAAGTCATGTGACCAAGAAGGTTCATAAGCGTCCAGCTCCCATTCCCAGGTGCTTGGCTTTCATCCTGCAAGGACCATGCCCGTTCCCTCGTCTGGATAATCCCTGAGTTTATCTGACCCGTGTTACGGTTTTCCTCCTGGATTCTAGCTGTTGTTCCAGAAGCTCTTTGAAGTTTGCAGCTACTGGAAAGTTTTCTTTTCAACTGTCTAAGGCCAGCAGCATCCCGCTAAACTGAGTGCGAGGTCGCGCTGTGATCTCCTCCTTGTTTTGTGATTCAGCGCTTGGATGTGCCCCATTTTCCTTCCCTCCCCGCCATTACAGCTCGAGGACGCGCTGTGTTTGCCTTCCTTTTGTATTATGTGTGTTACAGCAAACAATTGATGGACGGAATGCTGACAATGCAAACATTCTCCCCCAGTCAAAAGATCTGGGTTAAATCCATCGTTCTTTTGCCCACTACGCCACCCCAGTTTGGACCCAGCCATATGCAACTCAGTCTTGATCCTGTGCCCCATGGGAACAGTCCAGACCGAACTGCCAGGCCAGGTCCTCCCTGGACCGGACACAAGCATCCTGGGACCGGTTTCAGGGTATGTCACCCTTCTTCAGCCAGGCTAGCTTGAATCCAGTGGCACAGTGAGCAAGGGACCCACGTCTGGGCATACCCATCCCACTTAGGGCAAAAAGTGTTACAGCAAACAATTGATGGACGGAATGCTGACAATGCAAACATTCTCCCCCAGTCAAAAGATCTGGGTTAAATCCATCGTTCTTTTGCCCACTACGCCACCCCAGTTTGGACCCAGCCATATGCAACTCAGTCTTGATCCTGTGCCCCATGGGAACAGTCCAGACCGAACTGCCAGGCCAGGTCCTCCCTGGACCGGACACAAGCATCCTGGGACCGGTTTCAGGGTATGTCACCCTTCTTCAGCCAGGCTAGCTTGAATCCAGTGGCACAGTGAGCAAGGGACCCACGTCTGGGCATACCCATCCCACTTAGGGCAAAAAGTGTTACAGCAAACAATTGATGGACGGAATGCTGACAATGCAAACATTCTCCCCCAGTCAAAAGATCTGGGTTAAATCCATCGTTCTTTTGCCCACTACGCCACCCCAGTTTGGACCCAGCCATATGCAACTCAGCCTTGATCCTGTGCCCCATGGGAACAGTCCAGACCGAACTGCCAGGCCAGGTCCTCCCTGGACCGGACACAAGCATCCTGGGACCGGTTTCAGGGTATGTCACCCTTCTTTATCCAGGCTAGCTTGAATCCAGTGGCACAGTGAGCAAGGGACCCACGTCTGGGCATACCCATCCCACTTAGGGCAAAAAGTGTTACAGCAAACAATTGATGGACGGAATGCTGACAATGCAAACATTCTCCCCCAGTCAAAAGATCTGGGTTAAATCCATCGTTCTTTTGCCCACTGCGCCACCCCAGTTTGGACCCAGCCATATGCAACTCAGTCTTGATCCTGTGCCCCATGGGAACAGTCCAGACCGAACTGCCAGGCCAGGTCCTCCCTGGACCGGACACAAGCATCCTGGGACCGGTTTCAGGGTATGTCACCCTTCTTTAGCCAGGCTAGCTTGAATCCAGTGGCACAGTGAGCAAGGGACCCACGTCTGGGCATACCCATCCCACTTAGGGCAAAAAGTGTTACAGCAAACAATTGATGGACGGAATGCTGACAATGCAAACATTCTCCCCCAGTCAAAAGATCTGGGTTAAATCCATTGTTCTTTTGCCCACTGCGCCACCCCAGTTTGGACCCAGCCATATGCAACTCAGTCTTGATCCTGTGCCCCATGGGAACAGTCCAGACCGAACTGCCAGGCCAGGTCCTCCCTGGACCGGACACAAGCATCCTGGGACCGGTTTCAGGGTATGTCACCCTTCTTCAGCCAGGCTAGCTTGAATCCAGTGGCACAGTGAGCAAGGGACCCACGTCTGGGCATACCCATCCCACTTAGGGCAAAAAGTGTTACAGCAAACAATTGATGGACGGAATGCTGACAATGCAAACATTCTCCCCAGTCAAAAGATCTGGGTTAAATCCATCGTTCTTTTGCCCACTACGCCACCCCAGTTTGGACCCAGCCATATGCAACTCAGTCTTGATCCTGTGCCCCATGGGAACAGTCCAGACCGAACTGCCAGGCCAGGTCCTCCCTGGACCGGACACAAGCATCCTGGGACCGGTTTCAGGGTATGTCACCCTTCTTCATCCAGGCTAGCTTGAATCCAGTGGCACAGTGAGCAAGGGACCCACGACTGGGCATACCCATCCCACTTAGGGCAAAAAGTGTTACAGCAAACAATTGATGGACGGAATGCTGACAATGCAAACATTCTCCCCCAGTCAAAAGATCTGGGTTAAATCCATCGTTCTTTTGCCCACTACGCCACCCCAGTTTGGACCCAGCCATATGCAACTCAGTCTTGATCCTGTGCCCCATGGGAACAGTCCAGACCGAACTGCCAGGCCAGGTCCTCCCTGGACCGGACACAAGCATCCTGGGACCGGTTTCAGGGTATGTCACCCTTCTTCAGCCAGGCTAGCTTGAATCCAGTGGCACAGTGAGCAAGGGACCCACGTCTGGGCATACCCATCCCACTTAGGGCAAAAAGTGTTACAGCAAACAATTGATGGACGGAATGCTGACAATGCAAACATTCTCCCCCAGTCAAAAGATCTGGGTTAAATCCATCGTTCTTTTGCCCACTACGCCATCCCAGTTTGGACCCAGCCATATGCAACTCAGTCTTGATCCTGTGCCCCATGGGAACAGTCCAGACCGAACTGCCAGGCCAGGTCCTCCCTGGACCGGACACAAGCATCCTGGGACCGGTTTCAGGGTATGTCACCCTTCTTCAGCCAGGCTAGCTTGAATCCAGTGGCACAGTGAGCAAGGGACCCACGTCTGGGCATACCCATCCCACTTAGGGCAAAAAGTGTTACAGCAAACAATTGATGGACGGAATGCTGACAATGCAAACATTCTCCCCCAGTCAAAAGATCTGGGTTAAATCCATCGTTCTTTTGCCCACTACGCCACCCCAGTTTGGACCCAGCCATATGCAACTCAGTCTTGATTCTGTGCCCCATGGGAACAGTCCAGACCGAACTGCCAGGCCAGGTCCTCCCTGGACCGGACACAAGCATCCTGGGACCGGTTTTAGGGTATGTCACCCTTCTTTAGCCAGGCTAGCTTGAATCCAGTGGCACAGTGAGCAAGGGACCCACGTCTGGGCATACCCATCCCACTTAGGGCAAAAAGTGTTACAGCAAACAATTGATGGACGGAATGCTGACAATGCAAACATTCTCCCCCAGTCAAAAGATCTGGGTTAAATCCATCGTTCTTTTGCCCACTATGCCACCCCAGTTTGGACCCAGCCATATGCAACTCAGTCTTGATCCTGTGCCCCATGGGAACAGTCCAGACCGAACTGCCAGGCCAGGTCCTCCCTGGACCGGACACAAGCATCCTGGGACCGGTTTCAGGGTATGCCACCCTTCTTCAGCCAGGCTAGCTTGAATCCAGTGGCACAGTGAGCAAGGGACCCACGTCTGGGCATACCCATCCCACTTAGGGCAAAAAGTGTTACAGCAAACAATTGATGGACGGAATGCTGACAATGCAAACATTCTCCCCCAGTCAAAAGATCTGGGTTAAATCCATTGTTCTTTTGCCCACTGCGCCACCCCAGTTTGGACCCAGCCATATGCAACTCAATCTTGATCCTGTGCCCCATGGGAACAGTCCAGACCGAACTGCCAGGCCAGGTCCTCCCTGGACCGGACACAAGCATCCTGGGACCGGTTTCAGGGTATGTCACCCTTCTTCAGCCAGGCTAGCTTGAATCCAGTGGCACAGTGAGCAAGGGACCCACGTCTGGGCATACCCATCCCACTTAGGGCAAAAAAGTGTTAAAGCAAACAATTGATGGACGGAATGCTGACAATGTAAACATTCTCCCCCAGTCAAAAGATTTGGGTTAAATCCATCGTTCTTTTGCCCACTATGCCACCCCAGTTTGGACCCAGCCATATGCAACTCAGTCTTGATCCTGTGCCCCATGGGAACAGTCCAGACCGAACTGCCAGGCCAGGTCCTCCCTGGACCGGACACAAGCATCCTGGGACCGGTTTCAGGGTATGTCACCCTTCTTCAGCCAGGCTAGCTTGAATCCAGTGGCACAGTGAGCAAGGGACCCACATCTGGGCATACCCATCCCACTTAGGGCAAAAAGTGTTACAGCAAACAATTGATGGACGGAATGCTGACAATGCAAACATTCTCCCCCAGTCAAAAGATCTGGGTTAAATCCATCGTTCTTTTGCCCACTGCGCCACCCCAGTTTGGACCCAGCCATATGCAACTCAGTCTTGATCCTGTGCCCCATGGGAACAGTCCAGACCGAACTGCCAGGCCAGGTCCTCCCTGGACCGGACACAAGCATCCTGGGACCGGTTTCAGGGTATGTCACCCTTCTTCAGCCAGGCTAGCTTGAATCCAGTGGCACAGTGAGCAAGGGACCCACGTCTGGGCATACCCATCCCACTTAGGGCAAAAAGTGTTACAGCAAACAATTGATGGACGGAATGCTGACAATGCAAACATTCTCCTCCAGTCAAAAGAACTGGGTTAAATCCATCGTTCTTTTGCCCACTACGCCACCCCAGTTTGGACCCAGCCATATGCAACTCAGTCTTGATCCTGTGCCCCATGGGAACAGTCCAGACCGAACTGCCAGGCCAGGTCCTCCCTGGACCGGACACAAGCATCCTGGGACCGGTTTCAGGGTATGTCACCCTTCTACAGCCAGGCTAGCTTGAATCCAGTGGCACAGTGAGCAAGGGACCCACGTCTGGGCATACCCATCCCACTTCGGGCAAAAAGTGTTACAGCAAACAATTGATGGACGGAATGCTGACAATGCAAACATTCTCCCCAGTCAAAAGATCTGGGTTAAATCCATCGTTCTTTTGCCCACTACGCCACCCCAGTTTGGACCCAGCCATATGCAACTCAGTCTTGATCCTGTGCCCCATGGGAACAGTCCAGACCAAACTGCCAGGCCAGGTCCTCCCTGGACCGGACACAAGCATCCTGGGACCGGTTTCAGGGTATGTCACCCTTCTTCAGCCAGGCTAGCTTGAGTCCAGTGGCACAGTGAGCAAGGGACCCACGTCTGGGCATACCCATCCCACTTAGGGCAAAAAGTGTTACAGCAAACAATTGATGGACGGAATGCTGACAATGCAAACATTCTCACCCAGTCAAAAGATCTGGGTTAAATCCATCGTTCTTTTGCCCACTGCGCCACCCCAGTTTGGACCCAGCCATATGCAACTCAGTCTTGATCCTGTGCCCCATGGGAACAGTCCAGACCGAACTGCCAGGCCAGGTCCTCCCTGGACCGGACACAAGCATCCTGGGACCGGTTTCAGGGTATGTCACCCTTCTTCAGCCAGGCTAGCTTGAATCCAGTGGCACAGTGAGCAAGGGACCCACGTCTGGGCATACCCATCCCACTTAGGGCAAAAAGTGTTACAGCAAACAATTGATGGACGGAATGCTGACAATGCAAACATTCTCCCCCAGTCAAAAGATCTGGGTTAAATCCATCGTTCTTTTGCCCACTACGCCACCCCAGTTTGGACCCAGCCATATGCAACTCAGTCTTGATCCTGTGCCCCATGGGAACAGTCCAGACCGAACTGCCAGGCCAGGTCCTCCTGGAACGGACACAAGCATCCTGAGACCGGTTTCAGGGTATGTCACCCTTCTTCAGCCAGGCTAGCTTGAATCCAGTGGCACAGTGAGCAAGGGACCCACGTCTGGGCATACCCATCCCACTTAGGGCAAAAAGTGTTACAGCAAACAATTGATGGACGGAATGCTGACAATGCAAACATTCTCCCCCAGTCAAAAGATCTGGGTTAAATCCATCATTCTTTTGCCCACTACGCCACCCCAGTTTGGACCCAGCCATATGCAACTCAGTCTTGATCCTGTGCCCCATGGGAACAGTCCAGACCGAACTGCCAGGCCAGGTCCTCCCTGGACCGGACACAAGCATCCTGGGACCGGTTTCAGGGTATGTCACCCTTCTTCAGCCAGGCTAGCTTGAATCCAGTGGCACAGTGAGCAAGGGACCCACGTCTGGGCATACCCATCCCACTTAGGGCAAAAAGTGTTACAGCAAACACTTGATGGACGGAATGCTGACAATGCAAACATTCTCCCCCAGTCAAAAGATCTGGGTTAAATCCATCGTTCTTTTGCCCACTACGCCACCCCAGTTTGGACCCAGCCATATGCAACTCAGTCTTGATCCTGTGCCCCATGGGAACAGTCCAGACCGAACTGCCAGGCCAGGTCCTCCCTGGACCGGACACAAGCATCCTGGGACCGGTTTCAGGGTATGTCACCCTTCTTCAGCCTGGCTAGCTTGAATCCAGTGGCACAGTGAGCAAGGGACCCACGTCTGGGCATACCCATCCCACTTAGGGCAAAAAGTGTTACAGCAAACAATTGATGGACGGAATGCTGACAATGCAAACATTCTCCCCCAGTCAAAAGATCTGGGTTAAATCCATTGTTCTTTTGCCCACTACGCCACCCCAGTTTGGACCCAGCCATATGCAACTCAGTCTTGATCCTGTGCCCCATGGGAACAGTCCAGACCGAACTGCCAGGCCAGGTCCTCCCTGGACCGGACACAAGCATCCTGGGACCGGTTTCAGGGTATGTCACCCTTCTTCAGCCAGGCTAGCTGGTATTATGGCCATTCGAGCGCTGTGACGCGCGGAGTTCTTTGTACTTTTTTATACGAACTCCTCTATTTGTTCAAGAGTCGGCTTCTGCTAAAAGCGCGAGGTTGCGCTAACACCCTTTTTGTCTTTTTCTTTTTTTAATTTCTACGCTGCGGACGAGCAGCAAGACCGCCTTTAATATTTCCTTTCTCCACGGAGCCAAACCGCTGCTGATACATTGTTGCTGTCTACCTCAGAGTACACGGACTTTGTCGCAAGGGCGTTCTATGCTGCAAATAGATCGTCTTTCTCCCTTTGCTTTTTAGTAAACATATCGGCAACAAAAGAAAAAACAAATCACACGCTGCTACATGAATTCTACCTCAGTGCTTTCCGTTCCTTATTAAGGGGGATTTAACTATTGGCAGACGTGTGCCTTTGAACCATCTTGTTGAACTATGAAATTGACTGCTGGAGGATTGTTCCTTTGAGTTATTTAAGTCCATTATCCTTTTCATCGAAGAGACCTCTTTATGTGAAAAAACAAGCACTGGCCCAAGTGAGTATGTGAGAGTATACAACCTGTGTTCCTTGTTTATTTATGTTGTGCTTTACCCTCATCTTAAGAGGAGAGTTTCCTTTAACTGTTTTAATTTTTGCCTCCTTGTCATTTCCTTCTGTAGGACTCCATTGTCTACTCGGGTTGGTCGTCCTCCCTGCTGGTCTCGATTGAAGATTCCCTGGTGGTCCTACTTCGTCTCTTCGCTCCCTGGGGGTACCTGTTTCTCCTTAGTGTGTCTTGACTGGCACAGGGTGACGGTATCTCTAGGGAGAGGAAAGGCTCACTCTTCGCTCCTGAGGAATTGGTGCTTCTGCCTAGGGACCCGTTCTCCCCGCGACACCTCTCTCCCCTTTGCTGTTTGCATTGGTAATGGAGCCCCTTTACGCTCTCCGTCATGAGGCAATGTCAGGTGTCTATCTATGGACACAGCCATGTCATATTGCTATATTCGGATGACATTCTTTTATACATGCGCAATCATAGCGAATGCCTGACAACACTACTGGCAGAGCTTCATAGATTTAGGTAACATTCTGGTGTCTGCATAAATGCAGTGAAATCGTGCAGTTTCCCACTGACTGAGGGATTTTACCCACTAATGACCTTGCCTAGGATTGAGGACCTAACAGTGGCACTCATCTCATTAAAATATCTTGGGATAAGAGTGTATAGGGACCCTAAAGCTGTGCTTCAGGGCAACCTTGGGCAAGCACTGATGGCTGCTAGAGCCTCAGTTGGATTCTGATGCAAGCTTCTGTTATCCGTGATGGGTCAGGTTTTCCTCGCTAAGATGGTACTACTACCCAGGATGCTTATTTTCTTTGCCAACATCCCCTTGCAACTTAAACTAGATGTTTTCCAGCCTTTTTCCTCAGTTGGGAGATACGTAGAAGGAGGGTAGCCCTTGACAACTTATACACCCCACGTGTCATGGGAGGACTGTGGGCCTTTGACTTTGAGGCATACTACCTGGTGTCGCAGCTCCAAAGTGTGGCAGGATGATTCAGTCCTGGGTCCTCTTTGAATTCTCTGACTTACAAACAGAATTATCTCCCATAAATGTCTTAGAGTATATTTTGGACAAAAAGTGTAGGAAAAGGGCTATGTCGATTCTGCTACATGAGGCATAATATAACTGGCATGAATACCTGCGCATAAGGGCTAATTACTTTCCCTATGCCCTGAAACTCCACTGTGGGTTTTCTCTAGTTTCTCACAACTGGCACGCAGAGTGGACAGATCCCCATGGAATTGGGCAAGGATAACATGGGTGATCTATATGATTCTGGTATTTTCATGTCTTTCGAGTAGTTGACACTCACTCATGACCTGCCCTCCCAGTAAGTTCCACACCCATGTGGCACTATCCAGCACCATTATATTCACATGGGGAGATGGTGGGGCAAAGCCAGCAGCAGGCACGTTAATGCAGGCATTCTGGGTGTTGGGGAATGGTTACTACTTCATCACTCTAACCTATAGAGCTATCAAGTCTGCTGAATCTAAAGCCCCTACATCCTAGAGAGTCCAATGGGACGAGGACCTTGGAGAAGAACTAATAGACTCAGAATGGACCTGTGCCATGCAACAGGTGCGACAGGTTTCCATGAATGCTCGCCTCAAACTCATACAAATTAATGATGTTTATTGGACTCACCTAATGCTAGCTTGCTTATACATCATGTACCTGGACGTGTCCCTCGTTTGCCCCCACTGCAGCCAAGATTTTTGAGTGTTTGATCATATGGTATGGTTGTGTTCAGCTTCAGGAGGGTAAAGTTTGGGCACTGGACCATATTTGTCAGCATTTGAATGTTGTATCTTAAGGTTGTTCTTCAGAATGATAATAAAGAATATATTTTAAAAAACTGCGGCTTCTGTAGGAATTTGGCATTTATCTCTTCTGCTGTATTTACCACTACTCATTATGAAATCAATATCACTTCCTGCACCAGTTTTACAAACTCCTGGAGAACACTGGTGTCATGGAATGATCAGTTTTAGGGGCAGATTTACAAGGCCCTTGCACCACTTTTGCGTCACTTTTCCCATGTTAAAAATGACGCAAAAGTGACGCAAGGGCCTTGTAAATCTGACCCTTAGTCTTTTAATGCATATTTATGAGCAATGGCTGGGTTCCATTTCATGAAAGGAAGGATAATGCATTCTGGAACAATTCCCTGACATGGAAGGTCAAAACATTTCAAGCATCTTCTGGTTATGATACCATCATAAGCTGAAGAATATGATGAATATGTGTAGGCTGGTAAAAGACTTGAAAAAAAATTCTATTCACAAAGCATAGTTTATCTCAAGCACATGTTTTTCCAGAAAGCGATTTATGTAGGATACCATAAAGTCTTAGCTGCTTTAAAAATTCTAGCAGCACAATGTGAATTTGAACATTTCACAGAGCAGCTGATTAGAGCTCAATTAGCCATGAGGTGCGTAGAAATGAGATAATCCAACAGAGGCAATTATTACCTGCCAGAAATCCATCTTTCATAGAGGCAATGGAAATGGTAAATAGTATTCAGAGGTCACAAGGGATGTTTTAAAAATCTTAAACGAGTAGGGGTTGACTTTGAGGATATATCAGTTTGAACTTTGGAAAACTCAGGTGAGATATGTCGAGCCTGTTATGACTAATTAGGATAATAGACCAAAAGAAGATTTATTTTTAGATGTAAAGGAGGCACCAGCACCTTGTAACAGAGAATATGCAATTTTTTTGGTTTGTGTGAACTAAATGAAAAATGTGTAAAAAGAATTTGGCATCGCTGGGTGAAGCACTCATGAGTTTACTAAAGAAGGGTATAACATTTGAGTGGGGAGAAAAATAGAAAATTGTGTTTTAAAACGCGTAGGGCCTGATTAGGATGGCTGTCGGAAGAGCATCTGACCGCCATCATTGCGGGATGGATACCGGCCAACATGTAGTTGGCGGTTCCACCCGTCAAATTACAATCCGACCGCCATGCAGGGGGTTGAAAACATGCCGTTTTCCATTGCGGCTTGTGCAGAGGCCCGGAAAAGGGCAGCAGCACAAGCCACAAAAGAAATAGGCATGTTTTAAACATCCATGCACCAGGTGCCAGGCACCATGTACATGCCGAAGGAAACGGACATCGTAATCCCTACGATGGTGCCTGAGCAAGCACTGCCCCTATTGTAGGGAATACAGTCCAACTGTTGCCCCAAACAGGCTCCTTGAGCCCATCGGAAAAGCAGAGGTCCGTCCCTATGACTGATGCCTCCGACCACCAGATCAGTATCCGGCGGTCCGGCCACTTCTATGGATGGCAGTGGGACCCCCACCGATGGGCTATCGGTGGCAGTCTCACTGCCATTGTAAGGAGGCCAAAGTGTGAGATAGCAGAAGCCCAAATGTTAGCATCATTTGTCCCCAGATTAACAGTGATTGGAGAGGAAGACAATAATATGGGTTTGGGGACTGTGATGACACAGAAAGGAACAATAAAAATTAAACTATTGTATTTGCATCAAAGATCTTATGAGCAGTTCAAGATAACATTCTACAACAGAATAAAGAATGCTAGCCTGTTGCTGGGCACTGCAGAAGAAGTTTAAATCCTTTGTGTGAGATACCAAGTTTGTGCTGCACATTGACCACAAACCACTCATAGATATTTTAAAGTTGACATGTTCATTCCATAATCGATGCTGAAAGACTGGTCAGACTAAGCACAACATTGTTGAAATGTAATTTTGAAGTAGAGTATATTCATGGTTTAACGAACAAGCAAGAATTCTGCATGTTTCAGTTTCCAATGCTGAGTGAGGGTTGGGAAGAAGCAGAGTCTGATGAGGAGCAAGTTTTAGAGAGTCTAATCAGGGTTGTGCAACTGAAGAGGAATGACGACAGGTGTGGTCACCTATCAAGTGATTCAAAATGTCATGGAATGAGATTTCCAGTTGAAATTGAAAAAGACATTTTGTAGCCAAAATGCAAAGTTATGCAATAATTGACCCAGAGATTGCCACTTAAAGAGGAATATTTGGGAGAGGTGAAAACTTAGTACACCAGTTGACGTACGATAACATCTAGTGGAATTGATACATATAGAGAAATATACCCTTGTAAAAAAAAGGCAGATTGTTCCTAGCCTTCGTTGACCTTACTGCAGCCTTCGACTGCGTAAGGCATGATAAACTTTGGAGAATCTTACAAGAACAAGGAGTAGATCCCACAATCATACACTTTTTAAGACAATTGTACAAGAACGCGAAGGCCAGAGTGAGATACGGTCCAAATGGAGAATGTACAGCCCCGTTTCAAATTAATAAGGGTGTAAGGCAAGGGTGCGTGCTGGCCCCTTTCCTTTTTAATCTTTATATAAATGGGCTAGGCCAAGCTTTGACGAATACATGCCAAGATCTTCCCAAGATTGAAGGACGGCACATACCCACATTATTATATGCGGATGATGCCGTCCTGATGTCTCGCACTCAAGTTGGTTTACAAAAACTATTAAATGGTTTTGCAGCCTTCATGCATGATCTAGGATTGAGGGTAAATACAACAAAAACCTACGTTATGAGATGTGGCTTGGGCAGCCACAAATGTAGAGACATGTACATAGACGATCAAAAAATTGAATTTACAAACAGATTTAGTTATTTGGGCATTTTATTCGATCACAAAGCTACATGGTCTCAAGCGGTACAGGCTAGAAAACTTGCCTTTTTGAAAACGACGGCAGCACTAGCCAACTTTTCGAAAAAACTGGGTAGGAAACCCCTCCAAGAACTATTACAGATATATAGAGCAAAGTGTGTTTTGACAGCCATATATGGTGCAGGGGTTTGGGGACATTGCAATGTTTTACCTTTACAAGTGATTGAAAATCGATTTTTAAGATATATTCTGGCAGTCCCGGCAAGCGTTTCTTCATATGTTTGCCACTCTGAATTGGGGATCCCTTTTATTATAGATCTTATCAAAGTGGAACCAATCCTGTTATGGCACAGGATATGGGTATCAGCAGAAACTAATCTCAATAGGGATATTTTAAAAGATGTTTTAAAAATGGATGGTGTCAAAAGAATTAAATGGATAAAGTATGTGCGGGACTTTATGTATGATTTAGGACATCCAGAGTTTTATAATGAGCCGAGCTCAATGAACATATGGACAAGGACAGTGTTGAAAGAGAAAGGTTTGTCCTTACTTGAATCACTTCTTAGAGTAACAGAGGAATTGTCCAAACCCACAGCTCTGCACAATCAACTGATCCTAACTACATATAGGGGCCGATTCCGATCTCGGCCGGTAGGGCTCCGAATCGGATTCGGCTTAACCGGATCCGATTCGGAGCCCTATTTCCCGACCGATTCGTACGCGCGTCCGGGCGAGCGAGTACGATGCGAATTCGCCGACCGACTCGTCCGGGCGTCCCGACCGCTCCGACCGACTCGTTCCCGGCTCGAACCGCACCGACCGACTCGCTCGGACTCGACCCGCACCGCGCAATGGAGACGTTCCCCGGCCGGGTAAGTACGATGCGCGCCGCGAGCAGTCCGACCGAGCCGCGCACTCCGGCTCGTAAGAGCTGTCGGAGCCGTACTTTGGGGGTCCGTGTCGGACCCCCCTGTACGCGTAGCCGCGCGAGTCGCACACAGGGGGGACCCATGGGTCCCCCCTACCTGTGCGTGTACGGCGCGAATCGCTTCGCCGCGTACACGCTGTAGGGGGCGCACTTGTCCGCATCGCACCCATTGAGTCAATGGGAGCCCGTGTACGCTTTGTACGACCGGCTCCCATTGACTTCAATGGGAGTCCGACCGACTCGAGTCCGATGGCATACGTGCGCATCGTACTCGTTCGGTCGGACTGCACGGGTCCGATTCGGTCGGAAATCTCTCCGGGTCCGGCTCGGTCGGAGAGATTTACGGCCCAAATCGGAATCGGCCCCATAGTGTCCAACCTTATCTTATCCTAGTCCATAGCACATATGAGAGATTTCTGCTGACAAGATTTAGATTTGGGATACTGCACAGAACAATCAGCTTTCCAGGTATAAACGACTGGGCGAGGGTGATGCAACTATGCCCCTGTGATAATAGTTCGGAACAAACAACACTTCATGTGGTTCTCTTTTGCAAATTTTATAATGTACAAAGAAAGAAATGGATACTACCTCTTTTAAAGAAGCTTAGTTTTAGACAATGTCGTCCCGCCTTTTTGGCACTACAGGCTTTGGAGAATGATTTTATGATATGGATTTTATCTATGTTTTTAAAAAGTATAGTAAAAAGTAGGAATACGATTATATTATGATGGTAAAAACTGTTTTAGATATGTATTTAATGATATAAATAGGCGACCTTGCGTTTTTTTTTTTTTGTATCTAGTGATGAAATGACATAATGACTATGAAATGGGGATGATGTGTTTTTATGTGCTTTTATGTATTTCTTACACTGAAATCGAATAAAGCTTTGTTTGACTTGACTTTGATACACAGTGAACCCATGGGTATGACTTTAGTAAAACCAAAGATTGAGAGTGTAATTTTGGTGGCCATCTGTGGATATGGAAGCTGATTTATTTATTTGTGTTGAGTGCAATAGGTCAGGAAATGCATTGATTTGCAGAAAGTCACGTTTGGTGTCAGTACAATTTCAAGAATGTCTTTAAGCTTGGAACTAATTTTCAAGGACTCTTTTTGTGTTTGTTCGCAAGTAAAAGTTATACCATGGTTCTTATAGATTATTTCTAAAAATTGGTAGAAGTTAGATTTATCATCAATCCGGATATCATAGCCGTAATTTGGTTTCTGAAGAAATATTGGCTTTTTTTAAAGTAATTCCCAAAATTCTAATTTTGGGCAACAGGTTGTAATTTCTATCACAGAAAACGTTTCTAAAAGACAATGGAATGGACATTTGAGGAGCAGTTTATACCATTGTCAGTGCAGTACTTTAGTTGGAAGGGCCAACAGGCAAATATGTGGATGTGCTTGTTTCACAGTCACAAACAGGCCTGCACTCTTGCAGGAAGGGAAACAGTGTCCTTGGGTGTGCTCCCTGGTACACCACAGCAGCCGAGACGCCCCCAGGGGATGATCAGCTCAGGGAGGGGCTGGGCCGGGCCCTGGTGGATGGGATCCCCAGGACCACGATCGGGAGGGGGGCTGTGCACCCACCTCCCCTCTGAAGATTGTGCTGGGCTCCTGTGGATGGGGTCCCCATTGCAGTGGTTGGCTCAGAGAACTGTGCACTCACCTCCCCTTTAATATTTATGCAGGGCCCTGGGGGATGGGTTCCCTGGGGCCATCATCGGCTCTGGAAGGGTGGTCCCACACTTGCCCTGTCCCAAAACATTAGATTACATTAATTAGATCACATTAACATTAGATTATATTATATATATAAATACATATAAATATATATACACATACATATATACTGATATATTTGTATATATATTTGCTTGCTAGTAACTTTGGCGGTGTTTGACAAATATATATATGTCGTTTGTTTGCTGTATGCACGAGCACTTTGCTATTGAAATGAAGAAAAATCAATAAAAGTTAAGAAATTACCAATCTTGGATTGTGTCCCTGATGTTTGGTGCCGTCTTCCTGTGTTTGCCCTCCCATACTAGTGGAGTGGAGTGTGGAGGGAAAGAGCAGGATCCATGTATCATATATATATATCTAGATAGACAGACAGATATCTAGATAGATAGATAGATAGATAGATAGACAGACAGATAGATAGATAGATAGATAGATAGATAGATAGATAGATAGATAGATATACATATATATATATATAATAATAATAATATTAATACTGAAGCTTATATAGCGCAACAGCTACCTCAAGCAGAGGTGTCCCAGCGCTGTAGCAGCAGGTAATGCACGCAAAAAGAACGCTACAGCTCTAAAACCCAAACTAGTCAGCCCTAAAGAACCAAGTCTTCAAGGCCTTTCGGAAGCAGGTCTCTGATTTAGCCTGGCGGAGGTTCCCAGGCAGGGCATTCCACATTATGGCCGTTCTAACTGTAAGCGTTCTACCACCCAGACGTGCTTTCGCAAAGCGGGGAGTACAAAGCAAATTTTGGGAATTCGACCTCAATGCTCGATTTTGCTTATAGCCGCAGAGTCTGTGTTTAAGATAGCCAGGGCATTTTCCATTGAGAGCCCGGTAAGCCAAAGTCATGGCCTTGAATTCGATTCTTTTGGCTACCGGGAGCCAATGGAGCTCATGTAAATGCGGAGAGACATGGTGTCGAAACGGTATGCGTCTGACCAGTCTGGCAGCTGCATTCTGTATCATCTGGAGGCGGCAGATAGAATATTTAGGAAGGCCGAGATATAAGCCATTTGCGCAGTCTAGCCTCGATGTCACTGTGGCATGGACTACGGATTTGCGGCAATCCTCCGGTAGGAAATGTAAAAATTTCCAGAGATTTCTTAATTTACTAAAGCAGATAGCGGTGACCTGCTGAATTTGGGCCGAGAAGGAGAGATCAGCCTCCCATCTCACGCCTAGATTTCTGATATTAGTGGCGGGGGAAGGCGGTGGACCCATTTCAGATGGCCACCACAGATCTGAATCTGGCACTGGGCCCTTCCCGAAGAACAGTACCTCTGTCTTCCCCGCATTGAGTTTTAATTTGTTTGTATTCATCCATAGTGCTATGTCTCGCAGACACCCTTTAAAGTTCTTGAAAGCATCTACCGTCTGCTCTTGAAAGGGGAAAACCAACTGGGTATCGTCAGCGTAGGAAATCGCTTTCACTCCCCAGTTGGCAATCAAAGAGAAAAGCGGAGCTAGGTAGAGATTAAAGAGTAGAGGGCTCAGTGCTGAGCCTTGAGGGACACCGCACCAAAGATGTTTGGGTTTTGATTCAAATGGTTGTAAGGCTACTCTCTGGGTGCGTCCGCTTAAATATGATTTCAGCCAGGTCAGCACCTTCCCCCCAAAACCCGCATCTTGTAGTCTCTGAACCAATATGGCATGATCGACAGTGTCGAAAGCAGCAGACAGATCCAGGAGCACCAGCAGCGCTGATGCCCCTGAATCCAGCGACCATCTCACTGACTCAGCCACCTCGAGAAGAGCAGTCTCAGTGCTAAAGCCCGCCCGGAATCCGGATTGTGTATCATGCAGAGAGCCATTGCTCTCGATAAAGTTAGTCAGTTGGCGCTGGACCAGCTTCTCCAACATTTTACCGGGCGCAGGGAGCAGTGAGATTGGCCTAAGATTATTGAGGTCTCCTGGGTCACCATTTAGTTTTTTTTTCAAGGGGAGGAGCGACGCGTGTTTTCATTTGTCTGGAAAGACGCCAGTGTCAAGAGAGGTGTTCCAGGTATGAAAAAGCGCACCAGTCAAAGAATGGGACAGCATTTTCCAGAGTTTAGGAGGGCAAGGATCATCTGGGGCACCTGAACGACATTTTTGAATTTCGGCTAGTGCATCTTGAGGCGAGATAGGTAAAAAATTAGTAAACAAAGGAACCTCCACCGCTCCCAATGGTGTATCTAATTTCTCTGTTGCCTCTGGTGCCGAGAAGGAGTCATAGACCCTTGCAATTTTATTAGCAAAAAACTAGCTATATTTTCACACAAAGCTGGAGACGGTAAAACTTCAGTCTCTATTGCTTTAGGCTTAAAAAGGTTTGAACCACCTTAAAGACCTCTCTACTGGAGTGATCTGCGTTGTGGATACTCGAGACAATATAATCCCTCCTGGCTACTTTTAGTGACTTATGGAGATCTTTCAAAGCTTTTTTATAGATTCCTTTTGCTGAGTGTCCGTAGCTCACTCTCCACCGGCGTTCTAGTCATTTGCACCAGCTTTTTGCTTCTTTGAGGGCATTTGAGAACCAAGGTGCAGAGGGGGACAGTCTAATAGACTTCACCACTCTGGCCGGAGCAACGGACTCCACGGCAGTGGCAATCCATTAATTTATAGCAACAGCATCTACATTGGGGTCGGAGGATAAAAAAGGATAGTTGTCCTGAAGAATAGGGCTTAGGGATGCTGCAGTCAGATTCTTCCAGTTTCTTTTTAAAATGGAGCGTTTGCCCTTAACTTGACCAGGTATAGACAGAATAACCGAAAAGGGAATCAGGTAATGGTCTGACCACACCAAAGGGCAGGGAGTCTCCATATCTATAGAAGTGATGTTAGAAAAAACTAGATCCAGGGTGTTGCCTGCTTTGTGCGCCGGGGAAGACACCAATTGTATAAGATTGGCCCCCGCCAGGGATGAGACCAGCTGCGCTGCTTGTGCACAGTTAGGGTCATTCACATGCAGATTAAAATTACCAAGAGCCATAAAATTGGTATAAACTAGCGATTTTTGAGCAATAAAATTGCAGAGATCCTGACATACCGTCGCTGTACAGTCAGGCGGTCTGTAAATGAGTATGCCTGAGAGGGAGGAGGAGGGGTTAATTTGGAGGCAAAAATTGGGTCCTTCAATTCCCTGCATGTAGAGTGGGGCAGAGGAAACTAGCTCCCACGAGTCTTTAAAAATAATGGCCACCCCACCCCCTCTTTTGTTGCCCTCTCGATTGGCGTGACACATTTTAAAACCTGGCGGGATAGCCAGGGCAATCGCTGCCACCGAGTCCGTATTTAGCCAGGTTTCAGTTATAAACATGACGTCCCAAGTAGCGTCTGCTAACACTAGCCAGACATCCTCAGCGTGCTTGGGCAGTGATCTGCAATTGACGAGGCACGCCCTAATTTTATCAGTGAGCGCGATCGCAGTGCCCTGGGGAGTCGCTCTCCCCATGCTGATATCTTTGACATAGTTCAGCATCTGCCCACATGAGCAGCAACTGTGTGGCAGTGGGGTCTTAGCTAAGTCGATCTGATGTGTCTCGGGACAGGCAGAGCCTTTGAGGAGCATCAGCTCGTCTCGAGACCAGTGTATAGCCTCTTCACTCCCACAGCCAACAGCATGGCTGGGGCTGGCCGCGTTCTGGTCGCGGACGGGCGCAGACGGGCTTGCCTTTGGCGCGCCGGTGGCGCGTCCGCTGCGCGGCCGGACAGCCATCTGGTTTAGTAGCCGGGGGCAGGAAGTGAGGTGCAAAGTGGGAGGAGTCGCGTCCCTCCGTTCAACCGGCACTACTAGCCGTGACGGACCGGGGACAGCGTGGTAGAACACAAATCAAGTCACCACATGTACGTACACAGTTAAAAGACACTTTGAAAAATGCAGAATTAAGTTTTTTTACAAAGACGGTAACAAGCCTCACGGCGCGCGTTTACCCACTATATATTTGTTTATTTATTCTTTAGAAATATATTTTATATATAAGTGTGCAAATTTTTCTCAACATATATTAAGTCTAGAATATATTTTATATATAAATTATAAATATGAATGCGTTGTTTACAATACGTATTATATATGTATTTATGTACTTAAATGTGTGTATATATAAATAATTGTGTTATTGTATGCAATGTATGTTACGCGCATACATAATATATATGATCACATTGTTATATAAATAATTAAACAATTTGAATATAAATTCAAAAATGTATATATATATTGATGTGTGCATATATCTTTGCATATATATTAGCTATGTTATTATAAATCATCTTTCATAACATGCATAGCAAAAAATAACTGTTTTTGAATATATTACTTTTTTTTAAGTTGCAATTTAACTGACTACTCCTTTGCAGCAAAGGACGTGGACAGATGTGCCCCGAGGTGCCCAAAGGATATTTATTTATGTGCATGGTGGTACCATATTCGCAGTGACAGGATGTCATGTCATACAAGGATCCATGATGGTATAGCTTAACAGCATACCACCTTACGTCCTTTCCATTTCCTTCACTCCTTCATTGTTTTTCCTATTCTTTCAGAGCCCTGTCTCAACATTATAAAAGAAATATGCTAAATAGCATTGAATGGTCCATTAAACCTTTCAAAGTGATACTTTGGATAGTAGATAACCCAACATTAGTGATGTATTGCTTTTGTAACTTGTCCCAAATAGTGTAATGTTGACAGCAGGTGTCTAAATATCTGCATTATGTTTTTGTCTAGGACCCGAAGTACTCCAGGCTCCTGCCGAAGAGGGCAGAGACCACCATCCAGTGGAGTGGGAAGGAGTGGCTGCTGGGAGAAGTGGTAAGTCTTTTTCCTTTCTCAATGACAAATACTGCATGCAGTTGAGGTACCCAGCTGCCTAAGCCAACTCCCCAACCCCCAACGACCACCGTGGACTCTGCCCTTGCCCTGCTAATTGTGTGGGACATGGGCGAGATTAAGCATGGCCCGCAGGAACTTTTGCAGCGGATGGAGGCTATGGAGGCCTATTTTGAATGAGGGGTTAGACTGGTTGTGGGAGGTGATGGTGGGAAAGACAGCTGGAGACAGGCTAATTTTTGGGTGGATTGGGTTTGGGTGAGGGCGTTGGCCTGTTATGCTTAGAGAGGGTAGGACTTTTATACATTTTTGTTAAATTAAATCAATGTGTTTGCTTACCATCATGAATATCTATTGTTGCATTGCTGGTTAAAAGAATAGCATCACATACAGTTGAAGAGGAAGCACTACCAATGCAGTGAAAAACATAGGCTGTTTCTCTCCTCACCTGTCCCGTTGTATTTGCAAACCATTTGTTCCACTGTGTCCACCTTCTCCTTTCAAGTTTTTAATATTTCCATATCTGATCTACCTTTCCATGTGTTGCTACCTACTCTACTTACCTTACCTCATCCAGTCCAGAACCTGCCTGCAAGCAGTGTTGTAAAGTAGAATATGAGTGGCCATGCACATCTTTCCCATCCTTGCTTGATGAGGCCGAGCAGCACCCACCCTCCCAGTGTCAGTAAAATCTGTATACTATTTACTGCCCTTGCCCTACCCTCTGCAACTAGTGACTGCTAATGAGGTTGGTCAACATATAGTAAAAACAACCATCCCTCCTCCCGAAGAGATTTTTTCTTACTTGAGTAGATGAAGTAATGTCTGATACATCTCCTATAATCGGTCCATAGATTAATGAAGGGTTTTTGCAAAGGGTCCTCCTAATGTTAATGGTGGTAGACCAACTTTACCAATGGGGACAACATGACAGGGATTGAAATAGGACATCGTAAATGAATTTGGTGATGTGAACTAATGCATCACAGCCATCAACTAGACTCAAGGAAAACAGAATGAGTGGAAAATCCGAGACTGAGACTCCCATGATAACACAACAATTAGCAACATAGCATTGAGTTACTTACTGCTGTAAGCATAATGAACCCTTCAAGACCCATGAGGAGTCAGGAGGACTCATTAGAACGTTACTTCAGTTGATTGCATGGGATGTAGACTGTGGGACAAGTGCACACTACTTACCTTGGACACACATTGTAATTATGTTTCTGAACTATGGTGTCCCTTCTATGCCTGGGTAAGAGGGGTGCCTTGGGCAAATGTAAATTTTGGTACTAACCCTCTACTGTAACAGTTGGCATCGCTTTAACCATATACACCTCACCAAGTGTGGATATGTTAAAGGTGGGAATTAACACACAACCCAACTGATCACACAACAAGGGAGAAGAGGGTCATGGGTTTTATGAATGGATGGGTAGGAAGAAGTTGGGAAAGGTGAGCGATAGTCAAACACTACATTAATCAAGTTGCTGAGTTCATCACATCTATTGTGAAACAAAGATGACAGTTCAGTTACCAAAAGCAAACAGTCCTTCAGCCCCCAGACTCCCACATTATCTAATTGATTTGTTACATATGACTTGAAAAATGCAAAATAGGGAGAACCCACACAGTTAAAAAATAGTTATAGTTAAAAAAAAGAAAAATGATACTGTATACACATGGATGGTGCATTTGCACTAGTCTGTCTTTGGTGCAGGGCTGAGCTGGAGCGTTGGAGCATTCTAATAGACAAGATGGTCTGTGGAGTGCAAAAATAAAATGACAATATTGGAGAGTCAAGGTAAGCAAGATTTATTTCAACCAAAAGAGATTGACCTGTAGTGGTGACAAGACAATGGAAAGAATTTGGGGATTAGTCATTTTAGTTTAGTCTTGGTAAATAAACTGACTGTTGTCAAAAGAACCTAGCGATAATGGACTTAAGCTAATTATAGGAAAATGAAAGTATATATCCCATTATGTGAAAGGCAAGCATTGATGAAGAATGATCCCCCAAACAATACATTATCAAATGTGGCTTACCAGACCCTCTCATCCATCACAGCATGATGAATCATGCATTTGGTAATGCTCATTAGGGCAAGTAAAAGTGTGGTGTCCCTATGTCTCTGCCTTCTTCATGGAAGCAATACACAATATAGGGCAGTCTTAGTTTTTAAATCTTCACTGGCAGCTCAGGAAGGGAATAATACCAAGGAAAGAGGTGGGATAAATCTTGTTATTTCAGTTCTTTTTACAAAACAGAGGATATTTATTTCAGCAGACTGTCACCATTTACTCATTTTAAAATCAACACTTGAACCGAAGGTTCAATGAATCTTTCTCAGCTCTCACCGCTCAGCCATCTCAGGCCAAAACATTGCTGTGTCCTCCTTGATTGCCTATCTGTGCTATGCACACTGGACCACTCTATTTCTGTTTACTACGTGTTTATTTTTACAGTATATGCAATATTAATAGTTTATTATTTATTATTTACAAAAGGCAGTGTAAGTAAGCCGCATATCAAACATAAATTATATATAATGTTTTTAAGCAGTCTTCCTATATGTAACTTCTGTTGTATTAGTCTGTTGTGTTAGTCTGCCACAACAAAAGGAAATGTTGGGTTGTTCGGGTGGAACCAGACACCCCAACACAGGTCCCATAAATGGAAAAAGTTAATAAAAAATTGTGCAGCTCCCAGCAATGTGGAACTAGAAGCGGCCTGAGGAACTACTATAATATGAACTCTCCAGATGAGGAAGCACCCCATAATGCCATGTTACATGCATGTTCCTTGCTTTGTGGTCCCCCAGGATGGCCGGGCAGCCCCAATGTGTAAAATAGAGTTATGACGGAGCTGCAAGAGTGCTGCAGCTCCTCCAAAAGATGTTAAACATTGACCATAAGTTTCTGGTGTCCTGAAAAGCATGATCCCCAGGTTTTTCATAATTATTTTCCAAGGATTTCTAAGGCTGGAACTTTTCTTCTACAATCTGGGAGTGCAGTAATCTCCAGTGGTTTATTCAGTGGCCGCGTGTTATGTGGCTTTAAGGTGCTTAAGAAAGACATATGTTATGTTCATTTGAAATGCTTTATTGTCAAAACGTTGTTAAAAGAGGTTTATAACAAACATTGCAATGCAAAATTGACATTCTCCACTGCATTTAACATGGTTAATGATTATGGTGATATAATGATGAATTTTGACATAGGTTTTTGTTCTTCTAATGTGGTGACCCCTTGACAAAGCCAAAAGGTTTGCTTTACTTGAAGTGCTACCTCTTTATATTCTGATGTTCAATCTGGTATAGCTGGGGGGTACTGTGATTTTGGGGGTCATGACCAGGAGGGGGTCAAATGTAATTGCAGAATGTCACCTAAGGTATTTTCAATCTGCCTGATGTATATATCTGTAAATGAATGTGTAGTATTTAGTGTCACACGTGTAATAAATGTACTTTTCCTTTTTTAAAGAAAATGCACTGACTGGACAGTCATTTATTGAGTGTTAATATTATGGGCCAGCAAATGGTAATGACCAGCTCACACCACCTCCCCTGAATGGGCCTTGGACTGCTTTGGTTCGCTACCCTGAGAGAGCAAGTGCTAAATGGGGTGCTTGGTTCCCAGAATAAAGGCAATTGTGGACCTGTCACTTGCTCAGGTCTCACAACCTGCACAACTACTGACCCAATTTCTTACAATGTGCAAGTGTTTTGCAGCAACTGGGTTGAAGTAATAAGGGTTGAAAACTGTTCAAAATGTAAATATTTTATGATGCATATCGAAATCTGATAGATTTTCTACATGAGGGAAATTACCATCTTCAATTCAGGTGTAAGAAATTAGGTTATTAGTAAGGCGGGGGAGCCCTACTCAAGAAATAAACACAATGCTTGTCAGAGTAAACCACAAAAGTAACTAAATAAACCTGTGCTTAACCCTCTGGTAGCTTGACACAAAAGCATTAAGGCATCACTCTAAGACAATGTGCAAAGTGTGTATGCGGCACTCAAACAGTAATAAATTGAAACACAACAACAGAACAATCCCACTCCAATTTAGAAAAATAGAGTACATTTTAATAAATACGACACCATACTGACAAACATCCAATATGTAGAACCAGAGTTGTGAACCTTTCAAATTTGTGGTGAAAATAGCTCCAAAAAGCACAAAATACTGCCCATGGTTATCTGGTCATGATGGACTGGGCCAATGTCACAAGTTGAGGCCGACCACAATGAAGTACTGGTTCTACACAGGGACCAAGGTTCGACCGAGTGAAGAGTATACCTTCTCAAAATAAAAGTCCTTGGGAGAAGCCTCAGCTGGAACTTTGAGTTGGCGGGGGCCGCAAAGAGTTCACTGTCGAGGCGAGGAGCAGGTCGCCACTGCAGTTTCGCATTGACGGGAATATAAAGATCATTGGTGATGCGAGGAGCCCCAAACTTTCTGGAATTTCACCGACAGTTTAATTGTGAAGTAGGAGGAGTGTGCTTTAATGCCAGCCAGGGGTCCAGGACATGAGGGCCACATCTTGGGGATAGGACTCACTCCTGCAGAGGTCAGCAGCAAGGCTCAGGGATGTCCAGTTGGTGTGGTCAAACTGCCCTTGGGGTAGCTGCTGGCGATCCTGGGTTCAAGGGATGCAGGACCAATCTTCTTTCTTCAAACAGCAGGATAGTCCTTATTCTGAATCATCCATGGGTCCAGGAGTGTTCTGATTAGGGGTGGGCAGTAAACTCCATTCCTCTGGCGGAGTTTGCAGCGTTTTGCCCACTTCACGCTCCACTGGCAGCACAGAGTATCGGAAAAACTCTGCCACGTGGCAGAGTTTTTTCTGGTGCATGGCTCGCCAACTGTAAGTTGGTGAGGGCAACTGAGAAAATCAAGCACTAGACCACGGCCCGGCAAGGATTCTCAGCTCGGGCGGTCGCAGCAGGTCGCTACCGCTTGCGTTGAGAAAGCTGCTGCTCGAGTAGAAAATCTACTCGAGCAGCAGAACAAAGGAGCGCCCTCTGGCACACCAGGTGGTGCCATTCATGCTGATTGTACAGCGCAGGACAACTCCTGGTGATAAAAATTTCCACGAGCAGCGTGACGTACTGCAACTACGCCATTTGTGGAACTCCGTGGAGTCTTGCAGAGTTTTTGGGTAACTCCTCTGAACTTCGTGGAGTGAAACGCTGTGAGTTACGTCCACCGAAATTTCTGTTGAGAGGATTTGAGGGTACCTTTCTTATTCCCTGTGGCAGCCTGTGGATGGATGCCTCTTTTGTCTAACCTCCCCCCTTCCCTGGGTTTGGCACCAATATGTCTATGGGGTACAAAGGCAGACAGGCCTAGGTGTGAAATGCTTTTGTCAGTGGCAGGGCAGGCATCCTTCAGAAAGCAGGAAGGGAGTGGGCACAGTCCTCAGGCTATCCTTTAAACCTCAGGAAGGACTGAGTACAACACCCCAGGAAATCCTATTCGGGAGAGGCACACTCTACCCCACACCCAAGTGCAAGACATATTTGGCTTAGGCAAAAAATTCTAACTTTCTAAATGTGGCATCTTCAGAATAGTAACTTAAAATCTGAATTTACCATTCAAGAGAAGTTTCAATTGCAATTCAAATGAGTGGAAGAAATATTTTTCTACCTGCTCCCGAGCTGAAGTTGTCATTTATTAAATGTTATAATGTAACCCAGTGTTAGTCTCTGGGAGAGACAGCTTTGCTCAGTGAAAAACAACTTTAGAAGTGTCAGGACATGTAAAACTTAACATGTCGTACTTTTTGATTGGCATGCACCCTGCCCTATGAACCTTTTGGGCCTACCTTAGGGGTGACTTATAAGTATTAAAAATAAAGGTTTCACTGTGCTACTTCAGTGGGTGACATAATAAGTGATGCAGCTCATTTGTAGCATTTAATTTCGAGGCCCTGGGTACATAAAGTACCATTTACTATTGACATATAAGTAAATTAAATGTACTATTCAGGTGCAAGTCAATTTTACCATGTTTAAGAAGGAGAGCACAAGCACTTTACCACTGGTTAGCAGGCTAAAGTATACAGAGTCCTAAAAAGCCAACAAAGTCCGGGGGAATACCACACCAAGGATGTCAGGTCTAACACAAGGTCAACCCAAATATTTTAACTGTCTGCTATAACTCTAGGTACTTTTTATTGATACATTACTAACTATTCTTTTTATTTCAGAACATTTCAAGAGAGTACTAAGTTATCATTTTCCAGACTATGGGGCGTATTTACAACGGGATTGTGCCACTGGAATGCCACCTTTTACCATGTTCCGGTGGCGCAATATCCTGCACCATATTTACATAGTGGCATTAAGCATGGTTTATTGCCGCTTTGTAAATATTGTATGCCCTTTTCATGCAGTTTTCGACATGAAAAGGGCGTACAATGGGTGTTGATGTGGGCATTCCACTGCAATACCCATCGCTTTTTGACGCTTCCCCAGATTTACAAGGATCTGTAAATCTGAGGCAGTGCCAAAAAACTAACACCATGCAAAAGCAGGCATTGGATTTGTGCAACGAGGAGAAACACTTTTATTTCTTCTCATTTTTGCTTTTTCTATGTCTGCTGCATTCTGCAGCAGACATAGAAAGAGCAAAACACCTTTAATGATTGTTTATGTGCAGGAAGGTGTCCCTTCCTGCACATAAACTCAACCATTAAATAATGGTGATATGCTACTTCTGTGTGTGATGCAGAAAGTAACAAATCGCCATTATTGAATGTTTGTGCAGGAACGGACCTTCCTGGACATAAACAATCATTCCCTGCAATGCAGGCACCCTTGCACTATGGCGCAAGGGTGTTTGTGTTGGTGCTAGGCAGCAATTTTTACCGCAAAGAAAAACACAGGGGTGCACCGTAAAGTTGTAAATACAGAGCATCCCTGCGTTTTCAAAATGACGCAGCGAGGTGCTGCAAAATTTGCCACAGAGCTGCACTGCTCCATTTACTTGTAGTTATTCCTCTATATGTTCCTCTCCCTACACCCTTCTTTTGTTTCACAACTTGTGCCTGTTGAGGTTGACTGTTTAAGCATTCTTTGCAAATGCGCATATGTTAGAAATGGGGGTCTCTAATTGGCAGAGGTAGGTACCTTTGTCCAAGTAGGGACCCTTCCTTCTAGTCAGGGTAAGGGGCATACACACTTTAGATAACCCCTGCTCACCCCCTTGGTAGCTTGGCAGAGCAGGCAGGCTTATCCCAAAGGCAATGTGCAAAGTATTTGTATTCAAAACACACAGTAACATGATGAAAACACCACAAATGGACACCATACCAGTTTAGAAAAATCAATTATCTTTCTCTAACCAAACAAGACCAAAGCAACAACAATTCAACATACATATATCAAAATAGCACTTAAAAACAGTTACTTGTTGGGCGTGGCCAACTGCCGAGGAAGATGACCGCACACTAGCGTGGCTCCGGCACAACACACCCGGCAAGATTAAAATCTGTGCATTAATCCGAAACGCAACGAGCCATAACCAGCGCTGCTTGTGTCCGTGAACACCGGGAGCGTCCCCGAAACAAGTGCGGTGTGATTTGAGCGCCGCAGTCCAGAGATACGATCCAGGCCCGGTAGATCGCTGCGCAACAATGGCGCTGAGACAGCCCTGAGAGACGCTGCCACGGGGAGGAAACACCTGCGACGACGGTAGTGAGCGGCGGAGGGAGAAAGGAGCGCTATTGCCCCCTGCCACAACGGAAAGATAAGGAGGCTCTGAAGGGGAGCTGACCCAGCCGGCAGTGTGGGCTGAGAGAGACGGTGAGCACCGGCGGTGACCTCAAAGGCGGGGTGAAAGAGTGGGGAGCGGCCGACCCGTGATACAGCCTATCCGGAACAACTACACAGATGCATCAGCCCTTTCCGGCTGTAATCTCTAGCCTGCCCGTGACATCGGCACACTCCTGACCTGTGCTGTGGGGAGATGTGGGTGGAGTCACAGCCTACCGCCGGCTCCTCTGGACATCACAAACTCGGCTGCGTGAACGGTAGGAACACTGGCCCAAAGCACCCATATCAGCCCTGCCTCTGAAACTTGAGTACTGACTGTGGGGCTTCCCAGACATGTAAGGGCGCATCACAGCCAGCAGAACGTAGCACACATATGAAGCACAGCGTGGCGGAGGAATGTGAAATAGCCCATAGTCCTGCAGCGGTGCATGATCCGGTCTGGAGGCATGTGGGTGCAGCACTTACGGCAACTGTTAATATAGCAGAATTCAATGACATTCACCATTGCCTAGCTAAGCAATAAGAGACTACCAGGGATATTTACAACACATATTATTAAGGCTATCTGTATTGTCCTGGTGGGCTAAAAGCAAAGATACGGGGATGGCGCAGCAACCACCCATAAGAGGCAGCGCAGCACAAGAGAGTTGCGCAGACCGGTGGGCCTTTGGGAGTACCGGCGGGCCGGGAACTAAATTAATGATCATCGCCCGTGTGGGAGTGGTGGTGCAGGTACATGCGCGAGCCTTCGGGGCCACTCCCGGGTTGGGGAAATAACCCTGACACCGAAACGCCACGAGAGTGGGGGCACCCCTTAGATGGGAGAAAGGTAAACAAGGGGGTAGCGCCGGACACGACACAGGACTTGGCTGGAGAATCCTGATAGGCCGGACAGGGCCTAGGTCCTAGAGAAGATGGCAGAGAGTAGCCAGTTGGCCCCGAGCATTCAAGCCCACGCCTCATGCACATTTGGAGAAGAAATGGCTGGAGAGAAAAGTGTTTGCACAACAATGCAAGCAAAACTTGATAAATATGCATGGCAGAAGGGAACGGACAGGAAGGAAAAAGGATCTGAGGGTGCGCACGACAGAACGATGCCGGCTGAGGGACACACTGATCTGACTCTAAACAACATAATGTTAGCCATCACTACAGTTCGAACATCTCTGGAGGCCAGGATGGACAGTGTGTCATCCGAAGTTTCCCTGATCAGGGCGGATATCCACAATATGAACGCCAGAATTAAGGAGTTGGAAGCCACATCAAACATATTAACCAAAGATTCCCCATGCTTAAAAAACAGGTCAAAGAGCTCCAGGCCAGCAACGACAGGATGGAAACTCAGCTGGACGATTACGAGGGTAGGGCTTGACGTAACAATGTGCGAATCCTAGGCATACCTGAACGAGCGGAAGGACAGGCGACGGACCTGTTCATCTAGGACCTCATAACAAAGCATTTGCAACCCAAAGGCCTGTCCCAATTCTTTTCAATCAAACGGGTGCACAGAGTCCCAGGTGGGAGGCCGAAACCTGGAGCGCCACCCAGGCCTATTTTAGTGCACATATTCAACTTCCGGGACAGAGACGCAATACTGCAAACGGCGCACAGTGCACCCCCGGTCCACCTAAAAAACAGCAAGATGACATTCTTTCCGGATTTCACACTGAAAGTGCAAAAGGAACGCCGCAGTTTCCTGGAAGCTAAGAGTGCCCTGCGTGAAAAGGAGATCAAATATGCGATGATGTTTCCTGCCAAATTAAGGGTCGAGTCAGAGGGAAAGGTGTGGTTTTTCAACAGCCCAGAGGAAACATGGGACTGGCTCGATGGATGGTGCACGGTCAGGAAATGGCCGCATCGGGACCAGCGGGGGCAAACAAACAGGACCAGGCCAGAAAACAGAACAGCGAATAAGCCAAGCGCCAGCCCAGAGCGAAACTCCCAGGTTGGGGGCAACAGTGATTAACGAAGTGCAGTCATCAGTGCAGCGGTGAAAGATCTCAGGGGCTCTCCCCAATACGGACGCAACCAAGAACTCTGTTGTATTAAGAAAAAGGATCAAGGACAAAAAGGACACCAATGAACATTCGTGAAAATCCGAGGACTACTACGCAAGTATTATAAAGGGACTTGCTTGCAATGTTTTACCAGGCTCTAGTACTGATGGACGCCGGGTGTGGGGGGTTGGATCATACACCACACTTTAGTTTAATGAGACAATATGGGCGACAGGCGCTCTGCAAATTGGGGTGGTGGGTAATTGTAAACCTACTGTGCAGAGCAGCAGGGAGGGGGGAGTTTGAAAGGGACTTTTGTTATAGTTATGGCACAGTATGCGCAATGTTTGATGTTTTTTATGATCCAGCTAAAGATGCACAACTGCAGGCAGGCATTAGTGGACAGCCCCAGGGGGAGGGTGGGTTAGGGTGGGCACCGAACGAGAATGGGCAGTATATATGTAACCGAATGTAACCATGGCCAATCAACCTGCAACGACGTTGAAAACCCTCTCATGGAACGTTAATGGGTTGGGAGACAAGATCAAATGGCCTGCGGTCCTTCAATATTTACGCAATCATGCCCCCGACCTCATTCTACTCCAGGAGACGCCCCTGCTTGGCCAACACTACCTGGCACTAAATAGGTTTGGCCACACCATCCGGGCACATGCAAGCTTTACATCAGGTTCCAGGGGGGTGGGGATCCTGGTCAAAAACTCAGTGCCATTCATCCTGGGCCGTGCTTGGCGGGACCCGCTGGAGAGATTTGTGGCCCTGGCAGGGATGTGGGAAGGCCGTCATCTAAATTTATGCTCTACATACATCCCCCCAAGACTCCACGCAGGCACTTTCCCTGAGCTAAGCATGACACTATTGGACATGCCATCCGGGGTGTTGATACTGGGCGGGGACATGAATGATGTGATGTCCCAGGAATGGGATAGGACAATGCGACAAACCAGGACTGAAGAGGCAGGGCCACTATGGACCTTTGCCCTTTCGCAATGGGCTTATTGGACTTATGGAGACTGTATAATCCCTCTTGTAGGCATTTCACACACATATCTGCCGCACATGGTAGCGGGTCCCGCCTAAACTACATTTTTACGCAATGCACACAAGCGGGACACTTCCGTGGAGCCCACCACATGGTCAGGGGAATATCTGACCACTCTCCAGTGAAGATATGGCTTCATGGCCCAACTAGGGACTTCACGCTTCCCCCTCGAATTGCCCCACAGCATCTCAAGGACAGAGACTTCCAGGACAAGCTCAGAGAGTGCACTCAGCAATACTTTGCTGAGAACTCTGGGTCGGTCAACTCGCACTGCACACTCTGGGAGGCATATAAAGTGGTGATTAGGGGCTACATTCAGGCAGAGGTGGGCGGACAACGGAAGCAAAGTCGCTCCAAATGTGATGAACTTGAGTGCGACATTGATGCTCTGGAACAAGAGCTATCCCAGGAGGCGCCGGATACCCCAGAGCTGCTCATGCAGCTTCGCCTTAAACTGAAGGAACTTAGGGACTTGGGGGAGGATGCGGCGCGCCAACATGCGTTGGCCACACAGAGGTGACTGTACGATGTTGGTGAAAAAGCTAACAAGTTAATCGCATGGTTAGAGAGGTGGGACCGTGATCGAGACTGGGTCACGGAAGTTACGACGAGCACTGGGGGAGCACTTAGCTCCGGGGCAGACATTGCAGAGGCGTTTGCGATGTATTATGAGAATGTCCCTTGCTCACTTTGCCACTGGATTCAAGATAGCCTGGCTGATGACGGCTGTAAGCCAGAAACCGGTCCCAGGATGCTTGTTTCCGGTCCAGGGCAGACATGGCTTGGCAGTTCGGGCTGGACTGTTCCCATGAGGCACACGGTCAGACTGATTTGCATATGGCCATGTCTGAACTGGGGTGGCGGAGTGAGCTAAAGAATGATGATGGATTAAACCCAGATCAGTTGACTGGGGGTGAGTGCTTGCAATGTTCAACACTCCGTCCATCATCCCCTTTGGTTTTGCTATGTTCACCCTAAGTTGGCAGGGTATGCCCAGACTTGGGTCCCTTGCTCACTTTGCCACTGGATTCAAGATAGCCTGGCTGATGACGGCTGTAAGCCAGAAACCGGTCCCAGGATGCTTGTTTCCAGTCCAGGGCAGACATGGCTTGGCAGTTCGGGCTGGACTGTTCCCATGAGGCACACGGTCAGACTGATTTGCATATGGCCATGTCTGAACTGGGGTGGCGGAGTGAGCTAAAGAATGATGATGGATTAAACCCAGATCAGTTGACTGGGGGTGAGTACTTGCAATGTTCAACACTCCGTCCATCATCCCCTTTGGTTTTGTTATGAGAATGTCTATCAATCAGCATCTGCTAGGTAATTTGATTAGTCCACGGACCTGCTTGCAGATCTCTCCCTTCCGACTCTGTCACAAGAGGACAGGGAGGACATTGACCAGGACCTGGCGGTGGAGGAAGTAGAAGGGGCCATTAGGGACCTCCAATCAGGGAAGTCGGCCGGCCCTAACGGGCTCCCTGCCAAACTCTTTAAATGTGTGACAACTGCCGTGGCGAAGCCCATGCTGGAAATGTTCATCGCTGCCCAGCAGGAGGGCCGCCTACCCACTGACCTGCGAAGTGCCACAGTAGTGGTCATCCCCAAACAGAACAAACCCCCGGAGCTTTGTAGCTCCTATCGACCCATATCCCTACTCAACTTCAAAACAAAAGTGCTAGCAAAGGTACTGGCAAACCAGCTTGCCCCTGTGATTTCCACTATGGTCCACCCGGACCAAACCGGGTTTATGCCTCAGCGTAACACCAGACTAAACCTTAGACGCCTGTACGGGGTGATGCAAGCCGCAGCGGCTAATCCAAGCGAACCTGCGGCACTGCTCTCACTGGATGCCCATATGGCATTTGACAACATCGAATGGCCTTACCTCCAGGCGGCTTTGGCTAGGTTCGGTCTGGGTCCAGGTTTTGTTGCATGGGTGCGCCTTCTTTATCGGGACCCCAGCGCCCGTATCCGGGTGAACGGGGTAATCTCCAGACCCTTTTCACTCCTCAGAGGTACACACCAGGGTTGTCCTCTGTCCCCCGTACTCTTTGCGTTAGTGCTCAAGCCATTAGCGGCATGATCAGAGGAGATCCCATAGTGAGGGGTATAGACATGGGGGGTCTGGGAGGAACAAATATCATTGTATGCAGATGATATCTTACTCTACGCAAGCAGACTTCGACAGACATTTCATAGGCTCATCAATATAATCCGGCTATTTGGTACATACTCATGTTACCAAATAAATTGGGATAAATCCCTCATTTTTAATCTCACGGGAGTACTTCCCCCACTCACTTCCGACTGTGCGGCACTGACACAGCAGGACAAATTTAAATATCTGGGAATATGGATCACACATTCACTGGAGGAATTACTTTGCATGAATGTCCACACGCAATTGGCGAGACTTCGGGAAGACACTGCCCACTGGCGTCAACTTCCTATTACCCTTATGGGAAGGGCAGTGTTATTTAAAATGATGGAACAGCAACTTGCTAAGTGGTAGCGGGGCGCCACGGATTGCACTCCGCAAGCTCCAGCGGGAGATATACGAGGGTGGGCTTGCTATACCAGATATTAGGAACTACTACCTGGCGTCCCAACTTATAAATATTAATGGCTGGGTCTTTGCACAACAGTCTGAAGCCGCGTACAGAGTGGACCGTCAGGCTATGGGAACGGCGGGGTACCCTTCAGTGCTTAATCAGGGCAAAGGAGGAGGCTACTCCCTGCGCACACTCAGGTGTGGTACGAGCGTGGTATGCTGACACCAAGGCGTTAGGATGGAAGGACAGACTGACCCAACAAACCCCATTGTGGCACAGCGACGCGTTGAGAGAGGTGGGACGACTAAGGGGATTCCGCAGTTGGCGTCGCATAGGTATAGATACCCTCGGGGACATCTGGCGGAGTTATAGGCTGCTTACCTTTAGTGAATTACAAATAGAGTACCAACTGGCAGACAAGGAACAGTATAGGTACATTCAGCTGAAACATGCGCTAAGGTGTCACATTAAAGACAGGGAATCAATACCTGAGTATGCCCCTTTAGAAGACCGACTGTTATTAGATCCAATTCCTGACAAAGCGATCTCCCTTACATACAGGAAACTAATGAATAACCTTCCTGACCCTCTTGGGTCACTTCGGGTGACTTGGGAACTGGACCTGGGTATACTAGAGGACGATGATTGGCAGGAGGCAATACAGAGCCCCAGAGAAATCGCTATGATGGCCAGATTCTGACTAATCCAGTTACGAATTCTGCATAGAGCGTATTATCCCCGCACACTTCAATATAAGATCGGGAGGGCGGCCTCGGACCACTGTGTTAGAGGCTGCGGATCAGCCGGCACTTTCTTCCATATACTCTGGGGCTGCCCAATAATACAATGTTACTGGATGAGGGTTGCGGTGGTGATGAAGAGGGTTCTAGGGGTCCACATCCAACCGGAGGCACGCTGGCTCCTGTTGGGCATCTCGGGGGAGGACCAATGGCCCGCAAACACAAAAACATGGCTAATGTTAGCTGCTGGGGTCGCAAAACGCAATATAGCATGACTGTGGAGGGCCCGGGATCCTCCAAAATTATCCGGCTGGATCACGGATATAGATTGGTGCCACCTAGCAGAGAAGGTAGTGTATAAGAGTAGAGGCTGCCCCAAGAAGTGGGAAAAGATATGGAGCCCCTGGGAGAAATACAGATCCTAGATGGGGGGGAGGACATGACAACATGGACCCGGGAGTTCAAGGGAAAACCATGCGTAATGTGTAAAAATGCTCAAGATATATGCCCCATATTATGCGGATACACCAATACCTCTCGCACGACAGAGTTTGTACAATATATGATTGTGCGATATTTGATGTGTATCTGGCTGGAATTGACTTGTTGTTTAATATAAAGAATTTTTTAAAAAACAGTTACTTGAAGAAACAGCACTGTAAAAACAAATAGCTCCACCTGGGGCTATTGTGATGTTGTGACAGGCATAAATCCAAAGTACGGCGCTGACCGCGAGGTGCGCAGTGTCAGGCACGGAGTCACATGGATGCCCAAACAACAGTACCTTGGAAAACAAAGTCTATGGACAATGCACGCCGTTGTGGAGGTGAGGCGTCAGTGCTGAGGTAGAAGCCGGTTTCCTGGTTGCCACTGGTGAGGCAAGGCGTCGTGTCCATGAGGAGGCGATGTGTCGTGTCCAAGACAGGGGACTTTGGCGGTGAGGCGTCGGTTCCAGTGAGGCGATGCGAAGTCGAAAAGTTTGTGAAGTCACCCTCATCAGTTATCGACTCCGCAATAATGGGATCCTGGCACTGGAGGTGATGGCGTTGGGGTGAGCACTGGCGTCGGGAAGGCTGATAACTGCAGGCGTCAGCAGGCGTCAAAGGGCATCCGAGCTGCGGTGCAGGCGGTGCGTCGTGCATGTCATGAGTGGTGCCCCTGGCCTCGGTGCAGGTTGCGGCATCACTGGCGATGGTGCTGATGGCAGCGCAGCTTTTTTTCTTGCTTTCTTTATGTTTCTCCCAGCTCCCAACAGCAGGAACAACCTCCAGAGACCCAAAGCTGGACTAGGCACCTCCTGGCAGGTCAGAACTCTCAGCAGTGGAGTTCAGGGGAGCTGGTGGTGAAGTCTGTGTGTCCCCCCTGAAACTTCAGAGCAGGAGGTCAGCACACACAAGCCCTTGGAGATTCTGCTTCAAGCAGGTTCTTAGCAAAGTTCCAATCTTCGTCCTCTTCCTTGGCAGAAGTAGCAGCTGCAGGCCAACCCAGGAAAGTACACAGCAAAGGGGCAGTACTCCTCCTTACAGCTCTCCAGCTCTTTTCCTTGGCAAAAGGTTAGTCTTGAGTCCAGGAGTGATCTAAATCTCTGGGGTTTAAGGTACAATGCTTATACCCCATTTTGGCATTGTTCTGTTTGTGGCAAGGGTCTCTGAGACCAGTCCAAACCAGTTTGGTCCTCTCTGGTGCAGCATCACTACAGGAGGTGGAGACAGCATTGTGCAGAGGAGACCTATTCAAGTGTCAGTGAAACTCCTCCCACCACTCTAAATGCAGCTAAGATCTATTCAGCTCAGCCATGAGTCACCCAGAAAAGGCAGGACCACCTGGCTGTCAGTGAATGCACATCCACAGCCCCTGTCACTCCAAAACCAGACAGTCAATACACAAAATAGCAGAGGCACACAGAATGGTTAAATAAGAAAATGCCTGTTTTCTAAAAGTGGCATTTTCAAACACACAATTTAAAAACCATCTCCCTAAAAGATGTGTTGTTAAATTCTGAGTTCAGAGAGCCTAAACTCCACTTCTCTATCTTCTCCCAAAGTAAAGTTATACTTGTTTACAAAGTAACTCCCATGTTAGCCTATGGGGCAGATAACCTTTCAATAGTGAAAAACGAAATTGGCAGTATTTCACTATCAGGACATGTAAAACATAACAGTGCATGTCCTACATTTCACATACACTGCACCCTGCCCATGGTGTTACCTTGGGCCTACTTGAGGGTGCCTTACATGTAAGAAAAGGTAAGGTTAGGGCCTGGCAAGTGGGTGCGCTTGCCAGGTCGACATGGGAGTTTAAAACTGGGCGTGACACTGAAGGGGCAGGTCTGAGATACCTTTAAAAGGCTACTCATGTGGGTGGCATAATCAGTGCTGCAGGCCCACTAGTAGCATTTTATTTACAGGCCCTGGCACCCTCAGTGCACTTTACTAGGAACTTACCAGCTATGTTCCCTTTAGGCTGCGCGCGTGCGTGCAGCCTTGCCTCTCCCTGCACCTTGACTGTCTCTGACAACGCCCTGGCCACGTTCAAGAGCAAAAGTGACAATAAAGGGACATTGTGCCTTCGCCACACGGCAAGTGTTTTCACACTTGCCCCATGGAGTCGACGAAATGTCCTTTTATTGTCCCTTTCAACAGGTGTGAAATCTCCTCTTTCTTGTGTGGCAGGCTGCACTACAGGAGGTCCAGAACATGCACCAAAGACAAAGGGGCTGCTGCTTCACTTAATTAAAGAATGAAGTATTTAAGGTGGCCAATCCGGGGCAGTCTGAAATTAGCGCGTTGAACTGGATTATTTGTTTTAAAGACTTGGCAAATACTTTTTTTATGGAGTGTTAGACCTGGCACCATTGGCGTGGGTCTCCCTTCCTTTTTTCGCTGTTGTCTCCTCTGTTTTTGCTGGTGTTAGATGCTCTGGGCGCTGTGCCACTGCCCTTCAGTGCCACAGCGCGAATGCTCCCGTGTAAATATGACATGTGAATTGGTATATCCATGATTGGCTTATTTGGTTTACCTGTTAGTCCCTAGTAGCGTGGCCTGTGTGTGCCCAGGGCTGGTAAACCGAATGCTGCTGGTGGGCCTGCAGCGCTGGTTTGCGCCACCCACAGAAGCAGCTTGTAAAGTGTGTCTCAGACCTGCCACTGCAGAGTCTGTGTGCAGTCCAGAACTGCCATCTTGGCTGTGAAGTGCACCCACTTCCCAGTCCCTTGGCATCATGTAAGTCACCCCTATGGTAGGGTGCAGTATATGTGTAAGGTAGGACATGCCTTGGTGTGTGAAGCATGTCCTGGTAGTGAATTACACCCAATTTCGTTTTTCACTAATGTAAGGCTACCTGTTCCACATAGGCCGGAATGGGCAGTTTGACTACTACATTCTATAGTCCTAACTGACCCCAGGAACATGGTAGAAAAACGAATTTAGTATGCCTGAGCTCAGAATATTAAAATACATCTTGTAGTGAAGTTTATTTTTATATTCTGTGTTTGAAAATACCACTTTTAGAAAGTAGGTTTTTTCTTGCCTAAGCCTTCCAGTGTGCTCTGCTGTTATGTGTATTGGCTGTCTGGTTTTGGAGGGACAGGGCAGGCTGAGTCAGACCTGGGTTGAATAGAGAGATCTGCATTTGGAGTATGGGGAGGGGTAGCTCCTTGACCTGAATAGGGCTGTGCCTGGCAAGGTGAATGCTGGCTCCACCTCCTACTGTGCGTCTGATGGCAGACCCCCTCTTTCTGAAAGGAAGGATGCAGCCTGGTAAACAAAGTGCTCCAGGACCGAACAGAACTGGTTCTGGCTAGGCTCAGTGACTTGTAGCTTTTGAGAACAAAGACTTTTGGGGTATAAATATCTGTGCTGAAACCCCTACAAAGTGTATTGCTCCTGGACATCAAGACCAACCTCTGTCCGTGTAACTGAAGGAATCTGCAGGAGGTGACGATCCTTGTGCTTGTGTGCTGTTTCTTGGATTGGCCTGCAGTGGTTACCATTGGACTTGGAAGAAGAGGGAAAAGGACTTTGAGAGAACTTTTATTAATCTCGCTAAAGCAATCACCCAAGGGCTAGGAGAGAGCTAGCCTCCTGTTGAAGTCTCAGGCACATCAGACTTCACCACCAGCCTCCTGATTCCTCCCAGCGAGGATTTCTATCTGCAGGTGAGGCTCCTGTGAGTTCCAGGGCCTCTAGTTCTACTACAGAGAAGAGAGTGCTGAAATCGTTGCTAACGCACATTTGCGAGCCGCCGCAGCCGAAAGCGCCCGGAAAATCATCGCGCTGCTGCCGCCGAGTGCTCGCAACCAAAGATCGAATCATCGCTTCACGACATCGCAGCGCGGACGCCGAGCGTCCGCAATTTTCATCACATCGCATCAGGATCGTCGCTCCCTTGCGGAGCGCCATTTCTTCGCATCGCAACCCGATCGCACACGCAACAGGATCGTCACCTCGCCTCCTCCCTCGCGGCAAGGAGTCCTCGCATCAATGGCCTAGCGTGCAGAAGTTTGTCGCATCATCTCCGCACGCACCAGCAGATCGGCGCATCATCCTCCCTCGCGGCACGGATTTATCGCATCGCCGGCCTCACGTGCAGAAAATCATCGCTACAGCTTCTTTGCGACAATTTGTTGGTTTTGCTACGAAATCCAGGTACTTTGTAAGTAAAAGGGTCGCAGAGACCACTGCTTTGAACTGAACCCCTCTTGGCACACTTTGAACTATTTTTGCAGCATTTCAAGAGTAATCCTATTTTACAGTATTGTGGCTTTTTATCGTTATTGGTCTTGTGTTACGTCTATATATAAAGATACTTTTTTTTGATAACTACTTGTGTGGTGTCCCTTTGTAGTGTTCCTCACTGTGTTACTGTGTATGGTCATAAATGCTTCACACACTGCCTCTGAGATAAGCCTAGCTGCTCGTGCTACGTTACCACAGGGTTGAGCAGGGGTTATCAAAGGGTGTAGCCCTCTCACTCTGACTTAGGAAGAAGGGTCCCTACTTGGACAGTGGCCAACCATTGCCAACTAGAGACCCCCATTTCTAACATGGAGCCTCTTTTTCTTTCATTATCACACTAGAGCGCCTTCAAATACAGTGATTACAGGATGCCTATGGAGCGAGTCTAGTTTTAGAGTTGTGCCATGTGTTCAGCAGTTTTTAGGTAACAATACAATATCATGATAACTCTGGTGATTAATGTTCCTGCTGGCGAGAGATGGATCTTTGTCTAGTGGCAGTTTTGACTTATCATAAAGTAGTGTAAAGGTTTAATATCCCTGCTGCAAAGAATGTGTATCTTGCAAATCACAGAACTGTATTTATATGGATAGCTCAATTGGTTACTGCTTTTGTCACAGAGATCCTTTTGTTACTTGCAATTTATAAGTCACAATCCTAATATAGCACAGTGACCTATGAATTGTTATCAAAAAGCTGCTTGTAAACTGCATGGTGTAGGTTAGAACTTTATTGTTTTTTTCCTGACTTTCATTATCCTACTGTTGGGTCTGTTTGGGTGGAAATAGAGTCCTATGTAATGCTAACCCCAACCACTGGGGCCAATCCCAACCACTGGGGCACGTTTTAAATCCTTAGTTTGTTCTTTTCCAGACCAAACACTCTTAAAATATACTGCATACTAGTATCAGTGACATGTGCTTCCTATATCCTTTAATCCTCATTGTCTTATGTAACATTGCTATAGACTGATTTACACACATATGATTCATTGTCTCTGTATAATGTATGTGTGTGATATAAATTGCCCTGACACCCTACACTGGTATGAGTAGTGCTAAACAACAAATTAATGGTGTGTGAGAGAGGGGCACTTGAGAGATGGAGTACACTGTTGGAGGGTGATAGTGAGGGAATCCATTGAGAAGGAGGTCGCAGGGGGGTCGCTAAAAAAGATTGTCGCACGTGTGCCACTACAGGTGCTATGGAAGTAGTGTGATGTTCATCGTGGAGACATACCATATATACTATGAGCTCAATGTTTGATAGTGCTGCTTTTTAAAGATTTGTACTTGCCTCATTCCCACTAATAAGTCAGTTGATGTTTTGTTTTTACAAATGTACTTAAACACTTTGCAAAGGGTTTAATAATACCCCCTGTATTGAAATGTCAATTCTTTGAATATGTTATTTTTTTAAACGAAATATATAATATTTTAAAATTTAAATTGAATAACTGTTTTTATCTTAATGTAAAATTATCACTGTACTTGGCGTTGATCCAGACTGGGCCCTGCACTTCTGTTGGCAGCTAGGCCTGGAAAAGCACAGCTCCAAGATCTGTTTGTGCTGTGTGCCTCTGTTTGGAAGGGGCTGGGAGGTGTGATCAGTCAATGTTGAAAAATTGGTGTTTTGCCTGGAAACTGAATCATGTTTCTCAAAGTATTCACCTAAAAGAGCAGGAATGTAGTCCATGTCAGTCAAGAACTCAAGATTCCTTCCCTATTACTGCTTTTAGCTGATATCACTGAAGTGCAAATAAAGACAGCTGTGTAGTATTTACAAGGCTATAGGTGAGTAGGTCTGATAAGGCTTAGAGCACCCCTATTATGTCTAATCTACTGCAGAGGCTCTCTTTCCAGCCTCTCTCCTGAGGGTGCTCTCGGCTCAGCCCCCCTGCCTCACCCCGTTACCCCCTTTCTCCCACTGCTCGCAGCATCTTGTTCATGCACTACCTTCCCTCCACTCCTCAGAGTCCGTCAAACTCAAGGGCATCATAAAGGGAGTAGGTAGAGGACATGTGTGTGCTCTTGGGAAGAGTTTCATTGTCTTGTGGCAGCACCAGACCTTCAGAGGGCATGTTAGGGAGAGCTCTATTCTTGGAATAGTGAGTCGGATTAAGGAGAATTTTGAGCTCAGGATGTAAGGTAAGCCTTTTATCCTTCTGAGGTCGATAGACTGAGGAACAATGAGTTGGGTACCAGTTCTTCAAGGTGTAACTTTTAGCTATACCCTTTTGTTAGTGTCATAAGAATGAGTAGCTAGGCATACCCATGTGAAATAGAGTTCTGAGAATAAGTCCGCTCTTACTAGTGGGTGGATCTCAGCACTGGAGGTAGAGTTTGGATGGCTGAGGCTCAGTGAGGAGCATGTCAGCCCAGGGGCAGGGTTATGAAGGACTTATAGATTGGCTTGCAGGGATCACAGCGAAGAAGCACATCAGTACTGTGGAGAACTCAGAATGAATGGGGTCATCAGCACTGGGCTCTGGAGGACCCAATGAAGGAACATTAGCACAGTTAGATGGAGCTGCAGCTCCTTAGTCACTCAAGGTCTCCCTGTCTATGCCTCATCAGTGTAGCAAATGTGAGGGAGATAGGTTTTTTGGTCAGGTGTCAGTCCAATAAACTTCTCTCCAGGGGGGAATTCTCTTTTGTTTTCTCCCCTCGGGATCTTCATTTGTATTGTGTGGCGCAGCTGCAAATATTAGAATATTTGCGTTGTGGCCATGTCATATTCCGTCCAGGGCTGTGTAAATGGTACCATGATTTTTACACTCCACACATCATCTAGTGCAGAGAGTCCAATGGTGTCCCATTGTTTGAAGCCTGGTATTTCAGTCACTGGGCTAAGTCTCCTGCTCAGCCATCGAGGGATGCTTAGTGTTAGTATCTTCTCCCACCCCTTTCTCTGTTCAGTTTATGCCATATATTTGTGACTGTTATAGTTGCTGGTGGAGTGCCTTCCTTCATCCATATAGTATATAAAGGTAGCTCCTATTTTCAAATTTCTCCTGGTCCATCCCAAATGCTGGATCAACTAGCGGAACTTATGACCATTCATTAACTACACTAACCTGGGATGCCTCATTATATTTATAAATGTCTGGCAGTGCTATGCCTCCCTCGAACACCGATCTTTGAGGGTGGCTAGGGCAATCTGCGGCGGGCCGTCGCAACATAGCAGGGATTGTATTAACCTATTTACTGTCTGGAAGAATGTTCTGGGGATGGCATATGGGCTATTCTGTAATATGTATTTGAAGCAAGGAAGTATTGTAATGTATTGTAATTGCATTTGTATAGCGCTTACTACCCCTGACGAGGCGTCGAAGCGCGAAGTCCGATAATTTTGAATATTGCCGCCCTGCCCACGATAGAAAGTGTTAGGATACACCAGTGTTTTATGTCACTTTCCAGCCTATTTAGCAATGGTGCAAGGGTATCTTCATAGTGTGTGCATTCATCCCTGAAAACCCATAATCCCATATATTTAAAATGCTGTGTGGCCACTTTTAGTGGTAGTAGCATGGCTCCCTTAGGTTCTTAATTGCCCATCAGGAAGGTCAGGGATTTCTCCCCCTAACGTATAGCTCTCTTTAAGTTTTATAAGGGTGATCTCTAGTTCTGCTAGATATAGCAGTATATCATCAGCGTATAATGATATCCACTCTTCCCATGGGTCTCCCCAATGCGAACCCACACCTCACCATTTACCTGGATCCATTTGGCCAAGGCTTCTATTGCCAAGGCAAATAGCATCAGTGGCAGGGGGCATCCATGTTTTGTGTCCCTCCGAATAGGGAAGTCTCTAGAAAATATGCCATTTACCGGCTCTGGGATTTATGTAGAGGAACCTGAACCAATTCAGGAATTTGGGTCCAATTCTCCTGTCCTCCATGATTGTGACATGAAGGGCCATTCTATTGAATCAAATGCCTTGTGAGTATCCAACGATGCAACTGCCAATGGTGTCTTGAGGCTCTCTGCCGCTGTGCTATTATAAAGGCATCTCAGCTTTAGCCTAGTCGTTCTTTGGGGTAAGAACCTGTTCTGGTCTGGAGAACTAGGTCTGGGATTACTTCCTGAAGCCTCTTTGCTAATGCTTTGGCCAATATTTTAGTGTCTGCATTTATGAGTGATATCGGTCGGTAAGAATTCAACCTGTCTTTGGGTTTACCCGCTTTGGGGATGAGGACCATTGTTACTATACTCAAATCTCTAGGGACCCCCCTCCCCCCCACTCAGTATGCCTCCAGGTGCATCTTGTGCAGTGGGGATGCAACCCTGCCTGCCATCCTTTCAAAAATATTGCCGGTAGCCTATTCGGGCCAAGAGTTTTTGCAGAGTGGATCTGTGTACGGGCTTGGAGTATTTCTGCCTTTGTCAGGTCCTCTTCTAATTCTAGGATTTCGTTCCTGTCTAGGCACCTGCAGGGGCAGTCACAGACAAAGGTCTGCAATTTCTGACTGGCTGCTGTTGAGTACTTGGCGTAGAATCCCTGCATGTAATCAGCCTTTACAGTTGCTTTTTCTTCGCTATCTTTAATTTTCTAGCCATCCAATGCTATAATGGCCCTGGAATGACTCATCTCCAACTCTACTGCTGAACCAGGCCAGGAGCTTTCCCGCCTTGTCCCCTGTTTCGCATAGTCGTTTCTACAGAGCTATGTATGTTGTTTTAACTTCACCCGTGGCCACTGTACAGTACTCCTCTGTTTTGAGGAGAATGCAGTTCCCCCTTTCGTATGATGGTTGCAGGTTATAGGCATTCTCAAGGTCCATTATCTCGTTTTCTAATGCTAGAAATCATTGGGTTCTTTGTCATTTGTCCCCTATTTCATCCGATTGTGGCTTCATAAGCCTCCCATCGTGTTATAGCGTAGGTGTCTGTGGTGTTATTGTCTTTGAAGTAGTGTTTTTTGACATTGCCGAGGTGCTCAACTACATCTCTGTTCATTAGACTCCAGGCTGCCATTCTCCATTCCACCATCCCCCTTTTCTGCATTGTGTCTAGGCTGAGGCTTAATGACAAGTGGTCTGAAATTCCCCTTGCTCTATAGTCATCCTCTGTGAATCTGTAGAGAGTTGCTAGTGATGTAAAGACGTAATCTATCCTGGAGGAGGTGTTATGAGCTCCTGAGTAATAGGAGTAATCTTTACGTATCTCATGCAGTGTTTTTCAGATGTCACCCAGTGCCAGTGCTTGTGTGAAATTTTCTAGTTTCCTGATAAGTGGGCTATGTGTCTAGGAAATGTTAGATCTGTCTATGGGTGGATGCATTGTCATAGTCAAATCTCCACCTAATATAGTTGTAGCTGGTGGCAGATCCATGAGTAAGCATCCCAAGTGCTGCAGGGTCTTAGCCTGTAGTCCTGGTGGTCATACATATTTACTAACACTAGGGTTTCCCCCTCCCAGTTCCCAATGCCCGCCATATATTGTTGCAGGCCATCTGATCTGACCTGTGTTACGTGGAACTAAGATCGTGACTGCTCTGAAACCTGTGGTGTAACCAGAGTGGCTGGCTACCATATACTTCCCTCTTCCCAGGAATCCACAATTGCAGCCCTTGAGGTTTATTCCTTGCAGAAACACTACATCTGTAGCATATCTTGTCAGGGCTTTAGTCACCAGACTTTGCTTAGTTTGGCTCCCCAGGCCATTGACATTCCATGTTAATAGCTTAAGAGTGTGCTCCTCGTTTTTTCCATGTCTGGTCCTTACACTGTGTGTATCCTTCCCTCCTGGGTGGTGTATCCCCCTCATGTGTTCCTTGTGCCCCTGAGTAACTTTTGCCTTTGTAACTCTCACCCAACTCCCTTCTCACCCCACCTTAGCATACTGCAGTCTTTGAACTGACCGCCACCCCAATGTATGGTATGTCTGTCGACCAAACTTTTCAGATTTGTGAAATATCAACATTAATAAACGCATATCAAACTCTATGTTGATATTGTGGGGGTGTCGTCCCCGAGTGGTGATTAAAACCAGTTAACTATCCCATTGACAGTGCTCATCAGGGTGCCCTGGGTCCTCGTTCTTTATGCAATCTGTGGGGCAGGTATCAGACAATCTCTTTGGACGTCATTGGGGTGACCACCGGGGGGGCAGGGGTGTTATGTCATCCCCAGTCATCCTATTGTTCAGGGTTATCCTTGGGGGATCCCTCCATATCCTCCACCAATTCTTCTCACCATTTGGTGGTTTCCAGGGCTCCATGTTGCTAGAAGTTCCGCCACTACTTTTGCATTCTGTCTCTGCCTGATCTTTTGTCGGGGCCAGTTGTGGCCGTTGTGGTGTCTTGTGGCGTTTCCTGGATTTTTTGCAATCCCTTTGTTAGTGTTGGCTCCTTGTCATTAGGGATCAGGTAGCTGTATCTCTCGGCCCAGTCCCATACCTCCTCCGATGTTGCAAAAAAGTGTGCCTCTCCTTGGGATATTATCCAGAGTTTGGTAGGGAAGAAGAGGGTGGGATGGAGGTCCAGTGCCCAAAGATGTTTTTAACTCCCAAGAAGGCTTCCCTTTGGTACTGTACTAAGGTAGTGTAGTCAGGGTAGATATTGACAGTCACCCTCCCAGTTCCAAAGGTCCCATAATCTGTGCCACTTGCAGATTAGCTTCCCTGTCTCAGAAGTTCAGCAGCCTGGCCACAAAAGCCCTTCATGGAGCCCTGGGGGCTAGTGGTCTCCGGGGTACTCTGTGGGTCCATTCCACTGTTAACCATTTGAAGGTTTTACTCCCAACACCACTGATGATAGCCTGTTGTCCAGGAACAGCTCCATGCAGGGGTCTTTCCTGCTTTTTCCGGGATCCCCACCACTCGGTTCATATTGGGGCAGGATCGTCTCTCAGCATTGCTAATTTTTCTTGTTAGGCTGGCCACCATTGTTTCTAATTTTCCTATCGGGGTGGCACCCTCTACCACCGTGGTTCTGACATGTGCTAAGGTAGATTCTCCATCCGACACTCTGTTCACTAGCTTCCTGTGGTCAATCCATAATATGTTCACCTCCTGTGCCACTGTGTCGAATGTAGATTCTAAGGCCGCCTGGTTACTTTTATAGGTACCGGTATGTGGTGGTATGTGCCTCCAACCCATGTTCTGCTGTCGCAGCCTTCTGACCATTCCTGTCACTCACCATTTTGGCGTAATCCTCTAATGGGGATGGTTTTGCAGTCCTTGGGTGGACTATTCCTGCCAATCTGTAGTCTGTGACCGGTATCCTATCACCCTCACACGTCGAGGGTTAACCGTGTAGGGAAGTCCTTTCTTGTCAGCCTCCCTTGTTGGGTCAGTGTGGTTCTTCCTAGATGTTCAGGGCCGCCATAGACATGTCCCACGTCCAGCCCATGAGGAGGTGTTTCCCCCCCTTTTGCCTGCTAGGGAATTGCCGGTCACCAGTTAACCCTTGACTCCATTCATGTCAGAAATTCCCTCCCACCCAGGTCTTCCAACCGCAGCACCCCGGGCACGTGCACTCTCACTGTCCTGCCGTAACTATATGGGTGTCTCCACGTGTGGTCCCCTGCAGTACATTCTTGTGTTTTTGATGCTGCTAGTGCAGTCTTCAAACCCCTTTGCAGTTCTCTGGTCTCTCTGGCAGGTACGGGAGCTGCTTCACTTTACCTTCCCCTGGTGTCGTCTGCTGTGCAGACCTTGTGTTTGGGGGAGATGAATTCACCAGTTCCTTGGTCCCTGGTCAGCTGAGGACTGTTTCCCTTTACCCGTCTGTGGTGCAAGAGGGTGGCGGAGTCACCATTCTCTCAAGAGCTGCCTCCTTGTGGGTGTCCCCCTAGCCAGGACACCACCAAGACTCTAGGGGGCCTGTAGCACTGATCCAGGACTACACTCGAGGGCCTCAGAGGGTCATGATTATTGAACTTGCGCAGTTCGGGTGCTGGAGCTTGGTGATCATGCAGCCGACTCCATGCAACCTAGGACATGCTCCCTTCACCAAGGCACTTTCAGTTATCAGTCTGATCACTAGCTTTGCCAATGCTTGTTGGCCATTACACCATGTACATCAAGCCGGTGTTTAACAAGATGAGAGTACCCAGTTCTCTGCCGTAGTTCTCAATTTGGGTGAAAAATAATAGTCTGGATGTCTGGGACCACAAAAATACCATGGACTTTTTACTATCTTCATGTTGAATAAAAAGTGGCTTGTGGACATAACATTCATTTGCTCACTGACATAATTGCAAATTGGGCCGTTAACTGCAGTTACCAGCTCCATTGGAATTATGAGGTCTTTGGGATATTTTGCCTGCTAAAAACTGCTGAAACATCTGGGATAAAGTGTGGGACAAAATGAGGAATTACTGGGGCAAATGGGTGCAGATCAAAGGATGCCCCACAAATTCTTCATTTCTTAGCTGACTCTCTGGGTACAACTTATAAAAGAGACACATGAAATTTAAATTACACTGCCGTAATTTCAAGAATTTTGTGTCACACTTGTTCCATGAAATTCCCAAAAATATGCATTTGCCACATTGTGTAATTACTCTGTCGTTTATGGCAAAATTATAGTGCTGGAGTGTGGAAACAACGTGAACAACCAGAATGCGAGCAGCTGTTTGTATCACTCGTGGTTTGTTTTTAGCACAAAATGTGCCCTTTCATCAAAAATCGACACAAGGATGAATTCAAGCAAAAAGAAAGTGCTAAATGACAAATTTGCATTTTGAATAAATGCGTGTAAATTCGCACAATTTCCCCAACATTATGTAAAAGCAAATTACATGGCTTTCACACACCAGTACTCACATTCGATCTGGTTTTCTCCACCTCCGGACATATTGGTACCCTCATTACTGCTAACTCCAGAAGAGGAAAATGCCGGTAAGTGTCCTGGGCAACTCCGACTGAAAGTCTAAGTGGTGGTAAACTGTCTCCTGCACAAGTCATCTTTAATGCTGCTGTTTCTTTCAGAGGCTAGAAATCTACCCCGAATGGTCTGGCCGAACCGGAGGGACCGTCAATCTTCGGGTGATGACTCCATTTCCAATTTTAAAAAAAAAGGATTTGCCAAGGCAGTGTTCCTTTGTATATTCTGAAACATGTTGATGGGCAGCATTAAAGAATTGATCCAATTGTCGCTTGCCTTCTCTGCTTATTTCAAATACTTCTGGGAATCCTATTTGATGAAAAATTAAACTGGAAAACATTGATGGAGGGAAAGCTGAGCGACTTGAATAAATCCATTGGGGCTATCTCCAGCTATGCACACAGACTGGGATTATGGTCACCAGACATGATTTTAAAGTTGTACCAGTCCATATGCACCTCCAAGGCCTTTTATGGGAGTGAAGTCTGGGGATATCCTTCAGCACATAAGCTAAAGGTGGCTCAAAATAAGTTCTTGCAACGGATTTTGAAGATTCCACAAATCACCCCCTCCTTCTCCGTATACGAAGAACTTGGTGTTAACTATTTAGCTGACCAGGTGGCAGTTAAGCCTCTGTTGTGTTGGGGAAAGATATGGTCCAGGGAGGATAAGTATCTAAACCACCTGATCATATCAGGCTGCCTGTCACTAGAGCATGCTCTGAAAATCCCCTGGTTACGGTATGTTAAGGAGTCCCTTTTTGCTCTAGGAAGGGCAAACTTTTTTCTTTCATGTGATTCAGTAAAGGCTCAGGACCTCAACACAGTAAAAAGAATTGTTCTTCAAACTACTGCCGACCATGAAAACGCCGAGCTTCTGAAACCAGCAGTGAGGGGGCACGCCTTGTTAAAGTCAGTCCAGGGCAGGGAAAACTATCTCTCTACTCTTATAAGCGCAACCGACAGGTTTTTAGTAACCCATTTTAGGCGCAACCTACTTCATCATCATTTGGCGTCCCCATCTGCTTTTGTTTCCCCAAATGTGAGAGGACCCTGTGGTTGCGACTCTAGGTCTCCACAGGACATGTTACACTTTGTCCTTTTATGTAAATATTTTAGCTACCCCAGGAGACAGCTTCTTCGACACCTTTTAAAATCCATGAAGTTTAGGCAAGCCCGAGTGGCGTCATGTACCTGCAACTTTTAGCTAATGCCCTCATACTTTGTGCAATAACAATCAGACATGATTGATTGTTGAATGGCCTTTTGTGTCCTTTGCACTGTCTCTTCTTTTTTCACTTCTTTTAACTACCCGTGATCTGGAGTTGCTTCTTATCTTTTTTTTGTGTCTTAATATTTTATTATTAATAATAATAATAATAATCTTTATTCGGCATAAAAAATAGGACCATAAAGGAGACAATTTAAAATACACATACATCAAGTGTGAGCATTATCTGTAAAGCCGCCAGATGTGCAGGATGAGACAAAACGGAATCCTTAATGTATTGTAGTCTCCGCAGGTGTCTTAGATTCATAACACTTCCAACAACCCTTTCTTAAATTAAGTCAAAAATGTAATCAACAAAATCCTGATTTAACATTTAAATAACATAAGAGAACTACACATAGTCCTAAAAAGTAACCCACAGTTCCAGACATTCATAGCAGCGTACCACAGTGCAAAATTTGCGAATGCTCTTGTGACCCTCAATCACCTCTAGTGGTTCTTATCCTTAAAGCCAATCTTAAAAAATTAGAAACACAAAAAAGTGTAAAAACATCAGATGAGAGTTGTAAAAACAGTAAGGCAACACGTGCCTGCCTAAATCTAAGCTTTTTTAAAAGCCCCTTGAGGAACACTCATCTAGGATATGAATAATATGAGCAGAGAAGGACAAAATGTAAAGTATCCTGTGGAGACCTATTGTCGCAGCCACAGAGTCCTCTATGTACTGCGTGCACCGCAAAGCCGGGGGGGTGAAGCCAGTAAGTGGTGAAATAAATTCAGTCTAAAACGGATAATTAAAAATCTATCTTTGGCACTTGTTATCAGGAATAAATAGGGTTCCATGCCCTGCACCGATTTTACTAAAATATGTTCTCTGACCGTGGGTTTCCTGAGCTCCTTATCCTCACAGTGTGCAGTGACATGTTTAAAAAACAAATCTTAAATAATCACTTTTTCTTGAGATCCAACCTTATCATGACTAATAAACAGATCTTCTCGTCCTAATACGTTGAGGGTGTCCTTTACATATTTTCACCATGGAATTTTTAGAGCGTGGTCAAGGGAAAGGCAATCTTGGATTACCAGCCAGTTAAAACATGCCTCCTTGGTGGACCAGATCTTCACCCAAACAGGAGGGGTTTAACAGCCACCATATCAAAGATATACTTGGACCCCAATTCCTCATGTACGGAGTACGCAGGGGTACTATGAGGGACTTTCAAAATCTGCCTAAAATATTTATTTTCTACAGTTTGTAATTTGTTAGCCACCATGTATCCCCATACCTCACTACCGTATCAAGCTTTAGAAATACAAAAGGAGTTGTATAACTTTAAAATTGTCCCCAGTGACCAATTGCCTAATCTTTGAGCATAGTTTGCAATTGCTCCTGTAGACCATGTCATTTCTAGATACTTCTCCTCTAATAAATGTTTAAAACTCAATTTCTCATTGAATAAAACACCCCGATAAGAAAAAGCAGGTACCTTCCCTAGGCTATGTGTGCCTACTTTATATATATTGGACCTCCTGCTATGTTTTCCAATTTCCATTATATATGATTTAGTTAGATTAGGTGACAAATCCATCGCCTCCATAAAAGTTGCAAACCCATCTAGTAAAAGCTGCAAGCCCTTCGGTGTACGTGCAAGGAGTACCGTGTCACCCGCGTATAACAAAAAGGGGACCGGTCTTGTGCCTATCCTCGGGGTGTCACAATGTAAGACCGTCAGGGCAGATTTGAGACCATTAATGTACAGTGTAAACAAAAATGGTGCTAATATACAACCCTGTCTGACCCCACTAGAGCAATTAAAATGACCAGTAGTCTTCCCCTCCTGCTGTGGTGTTAAAATGGAGGCCCATTAGGTTGTTAGTTATTGCCAGGTCCACCCCGAGCTCTCCAAGCAGTTTCCAGAGTTTACCGCGATTCACTCGATCAAAGGCCGCGGTGAGATCCATAAACCCTAAATACAACGGCCCGGTTTGGCTATTGTTTTTTTGCGATTATGAGGTAAAGATTGAGGCATTGATCTGAGGTGGATTTACCCACACGGAATCCATATTGTACGTCCGATATTAGTTGGTTAGTCTCTGCCCAGTCAGACAACCTATTCAATAAGACCCGACCCAGGACCTTCACTGTCACGTCAATAAGGGATATGGAGCGATAACAATGTGGACTGTCCCTATCTCCCTATCTCCCTTCTTGAAACTTGGTACAATTGTGGCAGTAGACCATGATGCGGGCATTGCTGTTGCTACTGCCACATTTAAAACCCTAACCAGGAGAGGGACCCAAATCTCGGTTTTACAGCGGAAAAGGTCTGGCGGGAACCTATCTGGTCCCGAAGCCCTGTTCCGTGAAAGTCCCTCAATTCCCAGTCTGACCTCGTCCAGAGTGAAGGTAATGGGATCAGCTCTGTGGTAAAGATTTAATTCCTGTGATTGTTCCTCTCTGTGGGGTTGATTATAGACTCCCTCAAAATGAGCCTGCCATTGCTCTGGTAAGATATTATGACTTAGCCCTGGTTTGTTTAGATCTTTAAAACATGGGTTATTAATGACCCTCTGTTAGAATTGGGGGTCTCTAGTTGGCATAGGTAGGTACCTGTGACAAATAGGGACCCTTGCGTCTAGTCAGGGTGAGGGGCTACACTCCTAAAATAACCCCTGCTCACCCCCTTGGTAGCTTGGCACGAGCAGGCAGGCTTATCTCAGAGGCAGTGTGTAAAGCATTTGTGAACACATACAGTAATACAGTGACAACACTACAGATGGACACCACACAGGTTGTATTATAAAAATAGTATTTTTATATAGACTTAACACAAGACCAAACGACAAAAATCCACAATACTGTACTCAAAAATAGACTTTAGAATGTTATAAAATAGTTCAGTTCTCTCAAGTTGTAGATGCAACACTTTACTCTCAATGTACCTTGAATGCGTAACGTAAAGAAAACAAAAGGGTCGCAGGGAAGGTGATGCGTCGGTTCCTTACACTCAGGGGAGTGGATGCGTCAGTTCCTTACTGCTGCGCAGGGGAGTTGATGCTCGCTTCCTTACTGTGTGGGGAGGTGATGCGTCGGTTTCTTACTGCTCTCCGGTGCGATGCGTCAAGATGGCACCTCGATGCGATACTCTTCTCCGGTGCGATGCGACAAAATGGCGTCTTGGTTGCGATGCGACAACTTTGGTGCGATGCGTGCACGCCCGACGGCCGTGCGGCGACTCGATGATCTTTGGAGCCGCGACAGGCCCTGCGACGCGCTTCTCCGGTGATGCGACGATGTCCTCTGTGGCAGCGTCCCGCTTCTCCGGCGATGCGCCGCGCTTCGGCGATGCGATGATGACAGCGGCAGCGGCGTCTCGCTTCCTCGGCGATGCGATGACAGCGGCTGCGGCGGCGACACGCTTCTCGTTGTTGCGTCGCACTTCCAGCTCCCAGCGACACGCAGTCTCTCAGAAGGCCCAGCACAACAGCAGGCACTTCAATTCCCAGCAAGGGAACTCAGGGGGGAAACTGGTTGGTGAAGTCTTGTATCCCTGAGACTTCAGGCAGGAGGCAAGCTCTAGTTCCAGCCCTTGGAGATTCTTCTTCAAGTTGATGGAAAGCACACTCAGTCCTTTTCTCCTTTCTTTGGCAATGAAGCAACCACTGCAGGCCAGCCCCCAAACACACAACACAGGGGTAGTCTCCTCCTTCAGCTTCCTGGTTCTTCTCCTCAGCAAAGGTTCGTCTTGATTCCCAGAAGTGATCTAAAGTTCTTGGGTCTGGGTCCCAATATTTATACTACTTGTCTCTTTGTTCTCTGAAGGCATAGAGGCCTTTGCCTAGTCCAAAACCAGTTCTGGTCAGTCCTGGAGTACTTTGTTGACAAGACTCCTTCTTTCCTTTCACAGTGTAGGCCAGGGACATCAGACACACCACAGGAGGTGGAGCCAGCATTGTGGAGGAAAGGCACAGCCCTATTCAGGTCCCAGGTGCAACTCCTCCCTCCTATCTGCATGCAGATCTCTCTATTCAGCCCTGTGCTGACTCACCCTGTCTCCTGGCAGCCCCCAGCCCCTGTCACTCAAACTCCAGACAAGGAATACACAACCTAGCAGAGGCAGGCTTGGATAATTAGGCAAGAAAATACCTACTTTCTAAAAGTGGTATTTTCAAACACAGAATGTTAAAACCAACTTCACTAAAAGATGTATTTTATCATTCTGAGTTCAGGCATACTAAACTCGAATTTCTACCTAGTTCCCTGAGACAGTTAGGATTATAAGATGTAATAATCTAACTGCCCATTCTGGCATATGGGGAACAGGTAGCCTTGCAATAGTGAAAAACGAAAATGGCTGTAATTCACTATTAGGACATGCCACACACACCAGGGCATGTCCTACCTTTTACCTACAATGCACCCTGCCCTTGGGCCTACCTTAGGGGTGACTAATATGTATAAAAGGGAAGGTTTAGGGACTGGCAAGTGGGTACACTTGCCCAGTCAACATGGCAGTACCAGACTGCCCACAGGCTCTGCAATGGCAGGCCTGAGACACACTTTACAAGCTGCTCCGGTGGGTGGCACAACCAGTGCTGCAAGCCCACCAGCAGCATTTGATTTACAAGCCCTGGGCACACGCAGTGCACTGTACTAGGGTCTGACAGTAAGCCAAACAAGCCAATCATGGAGTCACTAATCCATACATCAATTTACCATAGGGAGCACTTGCACTGTGGCACTGAACAGCAGTGGCACAGTGCCCAAAAGCATCTAAAACCAGCAAAAACATAAGAGGCAACAGCAAAAAATGGAAGGGAGACCCACGCCAATGGTGCCAGGTCTAACACGTGTCCCCTCCAGCAGAAATGTGAGTTCTCATCACTAAGGCGGAAAAATCTGGACAGACCATCAGCATTGGCTAGTTCTGTACCAGGGCGGTGTTCCACCGTAAAGTCCATCCCCTGTAGGGATATGGACCACCTCAACAGCTTTGGATTCTCACCCCTCATCTGAATCAGCCATCTGAGGGGCCTGTGGTCTGTCTGAACCCGGAAGTGAGTCCCAAACAAGTATGGTCTCAACTTCTTCAGTGCCCAGACCACAGCAAATGCCTCACGCTCAATTGCACTCCACCTCTGTTCCCGTGGAAGTAACCTCCTACTGATGAAGGCTACAGGTTGGTCTAGGCCCTCCTCATTAATCTGTGATAGAACAGCCCCCACACCATGCTCTGAAGCGTCTGTTTGCACAATAAACTCTTTTGAGAAGTTGGGTGCCAGGAGCACGGGCGCCGTGCACATGGCAGTCTTCAGGGCATCAAAAGCTCTCTGACAGGTGTCAGTCCAAATCACTCTCTTGGGCTGCTTCCTGGAAGTCAGCTCTGTCAAGTGTGCAACAATGCTGCCATACCCCTTGACAAACCTCCTGTAATACCCGGTGAGTCCTAAAAGGCTCTCACCTCTGTCTGGGCCTTGGGGGTTCCCAAGTCAGGATGGTCTCAATCTTGGGCTGTAGGGGCGACACCTGGCCGCTCCCAACCTGGTGTCCCAAGTACACCACGGAACCCTGCCCGATCTGGCACTTACTCGCCTTGATCGTGAGGCCTGCTCTCCGCAGCGCCATCAACACTTCCCAGAGGGGGCGCAGATGTTCTTCCCAACTGGCGCTGAACCCTGCAATGTCATCCAGGTAGGCGGCGCTGAACTCTTCCAGTCCAGCCAACACCTGGTTGACCAACCTCTGAAAGGTGGCAGGGGCATTCTTCATCCCAAAGGGCATAACCCGGAATTGGTAGTGCCCATCTGGTGTGGAGAATGCTGACCTCTCTCTTGCCCCATCAGTCAAGGCGATCAGCCAGTACCCAGACGTTAAGTCAAACGTGCTGAGGTACCGGGCAGCCCCTAACCGATCAATGAGCTCATCAGCTCTGGGGATGGGGTGCGCGTCAGTCCTGGTGACTGAATTGAGCCCTCGGTAGTCCACACAGAACCGCAGTTCTGGTGAGACACCCGGTGCGGCAGCCTTTGGGACCAAGACCACTGGGCTGGCCCAAGGACTGTTAGAGGACTCAATCACCCCCAACGCAAGCATCTTGGAGACCTCCTCCTTGATGCAAGCTCTCACCCTGTCAGTCACCCTGTACGTTTTGTGCTTGACAGGAGGACTGTCCCCAGTGTCTACATCATGGACGTACCAATCAGTGACACTGGGAATCAGGGAGAACAGGTCAGAAAACTGTCCCAGCAACTGGTGACAGTCATTCTGCTGCTCAGGGGTCAGGGTGGAAGAGAGGTTCCCTCCATCCACTGACCCATCTTGCTCTGTTGCAGACAGGAGGTCAGGAAGAGGCTCAGTCTCCTCCTCCATTCCAGCATCTGTTGCTAGGAGCATGCCCACTTCGGACCTCTCTAAGTGGGGCTTCAGGCGGTTGACATGCAGGACCCGCAAGGGGTTCCTGGGAGACCGCAAGTCCACCAAGTAGGTAACCGGACTCTTGCGCTCCACCACCTCAAATGGTCCGGTCCACTTATCCTGGAGCGCACAGGGCTCCACTGGGGCCATGACCCACACTTTCTGACCAGGCTGAAGCTCAACCAGAGTGACATTCTGGTCGTACCACCGCTTCATCTCCTCCTGGCTGGCTTCCAGATTCGCCTCAGCGAGTTTTCTGAATCGCCTAGTTTGGTTCCTAAAGGCCAGCATGTAGCTATATACATCCTGGGGAGATTTCCTGGGAGATTGCTCCCAGCCTTCTTTGACCAAACTCAAAGGTCCTCTCACTGGGTGTCCATAGAGAAGCTCAAAGGGACTGAACCCTAGAGATTTCTGTGGCACCTCACGGTATGCAAAGAGAAGGCATGGTAAGAGGACGTCCCACTTATGCCTCATGGGTTCCTCAAGACCCATAATCATGCCTTTGAGGGTCCGGTTGAATCTCTCAACCAGCCCATTACCTTGGGGGTGGTAAGGATTGGTGAACTTGTAGGTTACACCACACTCCTGCCACAGGGACTTCATATACTTAGAAATGAAGTTGGTACCTCGGTCTGACACCACCTCTCTGGGAAACCCCACGCGGGAAAAAATCCCCATCAGTGCACGTCCCACCACGGGGGCCGTCACTGTCCTGAGAGGGATGGCTTCTGGGTACCGGGTGGCATGGTCCACCAAGACCAGGATGAACCTGTTGCCCATGGCTGTCTTGGGATCCAGAGGCCCCACAATGTCAATGCCCACCCTTTCAAAGGGGGGGTGCTGACCACAGGGAATGGCTGGAGAGGAGCCTTGCGCTTCCTCCCACTCTTTCCACTTGCCTGGCAAGTCTGACAGGTCCTGCAATGAGTGTCTGAACTCTTGCGCATTTGGGGCCAATAAAAATGGGTGACAAGCCTTTCAAAGGTCTTGTCCTGCCCCAAATGTCCTGCTAAAGGCACATCATGAGCCAGCCCCAGTAAGAAGGCTCTGAAGCGCTGGGGTACCACCAGCACACGGGCTGACCCAGGCTCAGCAACCTTAGGCTCACTATACAGGAGACCATTCTCCCAGTAGATCCAATGTGATCCAGACTGATCACCTGCTGCCTGGTTTGCAGCCTGCTGCCGCAAACCCACAAGAGAAGGGCACTTGTTCTGCTCCTCACAGAACTCTTCCCTGGAGGGACCTCCTTCCTGCTGCCAATGGGTCAGCTCAGGCAGGTCTCCCAGTTCAGCAATCTCTTCCCCGGTAGGCTCCAGGGCATCCCCCTCAGGGTCCGCCTCCTCCTGGGCCGTGGGAATCTCAGGGGCCGGTTTCCCGTGCCCCCTACCTCTTCTGTTTAAGGCAGGCACCTGGGCCATTTTCTCAGGCTCTAGGTCCTCTTGAACACCCTTACTGGCTGCCATAGACCGACTGGTCACGCAGGCCCACTCAGGCAAACCCAACATCTCTAAATGAGCTCTCCGCTCCACCTTAGCCCAAGGGGAGCTCTCCAAATCGTTACCTAACAGACATTCTACTTGAAGAGTCCCTGAGACACCCCCCCACTCAAAGGGAACCTGTGCCACCTTGCAGTGGCTCTCTGTGTTGTCAGCGGCAACAACTGGGTAAAATGCATTTGGGACTACCTGCTCTTCAGACACCAACCGACAACTGACAGCTGTCACACTGGCTCCGGTGTCTCTAAGAGCTTCCACCCTCTTGCCATTGATGGTCACCCACTGCCTGTATTTTTTAGTGTTATCAGGCAGCTGGGTCCTGGGGACCACCTCACAGTCTCCTAAAGAGACAAGGGACATCTCTGCGGGACCCCACCCACCCTGGGCACCCATCTCCTCCCCCAGGGCTACACTAGCCAACTGCCGGGGTGATGCACCAGTGGGTGCTGTCTTCCCATACAAGGGACATCTAGCATCATAAGAACAGTGGCCTACTAGACCACACTTAAAACAGGTCTTGGGCCCCTTGTAAACAGGCTTATCTGTCGGGGCCACTGCCTTCTTCTCAGGGGGAGGCTGGGAACCTTTCCCTTGGTTCCCTTGGGGATTACTTTGGGGCCCTTTCTGGAACTCCCTCTGTTTATCCTTGTCCCCCCTACTCTTCTGCTGGGGACCCTGCCCACCTTTGGCGAAGTCTCCCACATGACCCTTCTGGACCCAGGTGCTCACCCAGCGGTCCGATTCCTCAGCAAGCTTCCTAGGGTTAGTCAGCTAGCTATCAATAAGATGCTGGCGTAGCTCTGGAAAACAGTTATTTGACAAGTGCTCCCATGCAAGCAAATCATAGAGCACCTCAAAATTATCCACTTTGCTACCCTTCACCCAACCATCCAATGCTCTGCAAAAGAAAGACACATATTCCACCCAAGTGGTAGACTCCAGTTTTCTGCAATTTCTAAACCTTTGTCTATATAGCTCTGGGGTCAAACCAAATCTGGACATTAGGGCTCCCTTCATGTGGGTATAGGACATCTGCTCCTCTGTAGGCAAATCCAACAAAGTGTCCCTCCCATCACTAACAAAGCGGCCCCACAACCCCGCTCCCCAATCCTTCTCAGGGACCCGGTGGGCCAACATTGCAGCTTCATAAGCCCTAAACCACTGACCAATATCCTCATTCTTGTGGAAATCTTTAACTACATCTTTGGGAATGTAGGTTCTTGCTTCTACATGCACTGGTGGTGTGCTGCCACCAGAGGGAGGAACCTCTAACTTCTTGGCCTTGAGTTCCAATTCCCTCAATCCTCTCTCATGCTCAAAATGCATCCTCTTTTCATCTAAGGCTAACTTCTTCATTTCTAATTCCATCCCAAGCTCTATTTTCTTGCTCTCTATGTCTTTCTGACCATCCATTTTGAGCCTAGCTAGCTCCAACTTATGCATCCTCTCCCTTGCTCTGTCCTCCAGCTCTCCTGGGGACAACCCTTTGGAAGAAACACTGCTGCCCGCCCCTGAAGGTACTTTCCCTCCAGTTGGGCCCACTGGCCCCTCAAGTTGCTCATTTAAATCCTCTGCCTCCACTACTGGCTCCTCAGGATGCTCACTGGCATTCCTAGATTCTACCCAGGCCCTCAGCGCCTTCTGGTATTCCTCTTTCCTGGTGAGGCCTTTCACAGAGATTTTAAATTTCTTGCACAAAGCTTTGAGATTAGGCACAGTGTAGGTATCAATTCTCTCTTCTTCCAAAACAATGTCTACAGATGCTATGGATGCTGACTTGCTCATGGTAGCAAAAAGACTGGCAGGTCTCAGGAATCAAAAATAGAAAAGAAGTCCCAAGGAAAAAATTCTCAAAAAGTATGTGGTTGCGTTATGGTCTGCACTCACTAGTAGTGTACACCAATCACTGTATATGAATCACAAATGCAAGTCCAAATCCTCACCGCTGACCACCAATGTTAGATTTGGGGGTCTCTAATTGGCATAGGTAGGTACCTGTGACAAATAGTGACCCTTGCGTCTAGTCAGGGTGAGGGGCTACACTCCTAAAATAACCCCTGCTCACCCCCTTGGTAGCTTGGCACGAGCAGGCAGGCTTATCTCAGAGGCAGTGTGTAAAGCATTTGTGAACACATACAGTAATACAGTGACAACACTACAGATGGACACCACACAGGTTGTATTATAAAAATAGTATTTTTATATAGACTTAACACAAGACCAAACGACAAAAATCCACAATACTGTACTCAAAAATAGACTTTAGAATGTTATAAAATAGTTCAGTTCTCTCAAGTTGTAGATGCGACACTTTACTCTCAATGTACCTTGAATGCGTAACGCAAAGAAAACAAAAGGGTCGCAGGGAAGGTGATGCGTCGGTTCCTTACACTCAGGGGAGTGGATGCGTCGGTTCCTTACTGCTGCGCAGGGGAGTTGATGCTCGCTTCCTTACTGTGTGGGGAGGTGATGCGTCGGTTTCTTACTGCTCTCCGGTGCGATGCGACAAGATGGCACCTCGATGCGATACTCTTCTCCGGTGCGATGCGACAAAATGGCGTCTTGGTTGCGATGCGACAACTTTGGTGCGATGCGTGCACGCCCGATGGCTGTGCGGCGACTCGATGATCTTTGGAGCCGTGACAGGCCCTTCGACGCGCTTCTCCGGTGATGCGACGATGTCCTCTGTGGCAGCGTCCCGCTTCTCCGGTGATACGCCGCGCTTCAGCGATGCGATGATGACAGCGGCAGCGGCGTCTCGCTTCCTCGGCGATGCGATGACAGCGGCTGCGGCGGCGACACGCTTCTCGTTGTTGCGTCGCGCTTCCAGCTCCCAGCGACACGCAGTCTCTCAGAAGGCCCAGCACAACAGCAGGCACTTCAATTCCCAGCAAGGGAACTCAGGGGGGAGCTGGTTGGTGAAGTCTTGTATCCCTGAGACTTCAGGCAGGAGGCAAGCTCTAGTTCAAGCCCTTGGAGATTCTTCTTCAAGTTGATGGAAAGCACACTCAGTCCTTTTCTCCTTTCTTTGGCAATGAAGCAACCACTGCAGGCCAGCCCCCAAACACACAGCACAGGGGTAGTCTCCTCCTTCAGCTTCCTGGTTCTTCTCCTCAGCAAAGGTTCATCTTGATTCCCAGAAGTGATCTAAAGTTCTTGGGTCTGGGTCCCAATATTTATACTACTTGTCTCTTTGTTCTCTGAAGGCAGAGAGGCCTTTGCCTAGTCCAAAACCAGTTCTGGTCAGTCCTGGAGTACTTTGTTGACAAGACTCCTTCTTTCCTTTCACAGTGTAGGCCAGGGACATCAGACACACCACAGGAGGTGGAGCCAGCATTGTGGAGGAAAGGCACAGCCCTATTCAGGTCCCAGGTGCAACTGCTCCCTCCTATCTGCATGCAGATCTCTCTATTCAGCCCTGTGCTGGCTCACCCTGTCTCCTGGCAGCCCCCAGCCCCTGTCACTCAAACTCCAGACAAGGAATACACAACCTAGCAGAGGCAGGCTTGGATAGTTAGGCAAGAAAATACCTACTTTCTAAAAGTGGTATTTTCAAACACAGAATGTTAAAACCAACTTCACTAAAAGATGTATTTTATCATTCTGAGTTCAGGCATACTAAACTCGAATTTCTACCTAGTTCCCTGAGTCAGTTAGGATTATAAGATGTAATAATCTAACTGCCCATTCTGGCCTATGGGGAACAGGTAGCCTTGCAATAGTGAAAAACGAAAATGGCTGTAATTCACTATTAGGACATGCCACACACACCAGGGCATGTCCTACCTTTTACCTACAATGCACCCTGCCCTTGGGCCTACCTTAGGGGTGACTAATATGTATAAAAGGGAAGGTTTAGGGACTGGCAAGTGGGTACACTTGCCCAGTCAACATGGCAGTACCAGACTGCCCACAGGCTCTGCAAAGCAGGTCTGAGACACACTTTACAAGCTGCTCCGGTGGGTGGCACAACCAGTGCTGCAAGCCCACCAGCAGCATTTGATTTACAAGCCCTGGGCACACGCAGTGCACTGTACTAGGGTTGACAGTAAGCCAAACAAGCCAATCATGGAGTCACTAATCCATACATCAATTTACCATAGGGAGCACTTGCACTGTGGCACTGAACAGCAGTGGCACAGTGCCCAAAAGCATCTAAAACCAGCAAAAACATAAGAGGCAACAGCAAAAAAATGGAAGGGAGACCCACGCCAATGGTGCCAGGTCTAACACCCTCCAAAAGAGGGTGCAGTCCTTTTGTTCATATGCCTCTGTTAGGTCCTCCCGGGCTTTTTTTTGCACTGAGCACATCCGCCCCCTAACGGCTTGCTTGTATATGCTACGGCAGGCCGCCACCCGACACCTATCTCTCTGTGTCTTTTTTAGGGCCATCTTGAGGTCTCTAAGGGCCCAAGAGCACTCCATGTCAAACCATCTTGGTACATCCCTGCTAGAGGAGTTTACCAGTGCTATTAATAACCAATCCACTACTTGTGTTATAGCAATAAATGCATGAATTAAATCTTCCCCCTGTACTTGCAGGTCTAAACATTTCAAAATCTCCTGTTTGCCTCTACTAAAAAGTGATATATTAAAAGCAATACTATCGACTTGTGACCACCGTAAACGCCTTCCTTGATCAGTTGCAGAGATCATTCCCCCAGTTATTTTATGGGTAACTAGCTGGTTCCAAGGGGCCACAAGTGACATGATCACAGGATTGTGGTCACTGAATGTACTGTAATGTATGTTAAAAAAAGAATATAAACCTCCTCAGTGTAAGAGACACAAATATGAAATCAATAAATGTTGAGCAACCTCTACCTTTATAGGTCGGGGGCACGGGTGTGTCAGGATGGATAGCGATCAGGTCCATCGTATGAGTTAGTTCATAAGTATTTAGGAGGACACTCAAATCCCGCCCTTCCTGAGTATGTTCCATATGCAGTCCCTCGCTTATTGTGCATGTTGACCAGTCTCAGTGGGTCACCATTAAATTGGGACACAGATGACAATTAAAATCTCCCACTAAGATTAATTGAGACTGCGACTGACCTTCCCCCTGGAGTTGCTCCAGGCATCTACTTAACTCATCAAGGCTAGCCGATCCCTGTGATTGTGGTCTCGCGTTATAAAAATTAATTAATAAAAATCGATGTGATTTGCTTGTTAATGTGAGTCCTTGTACGGCATCAGAGTCCCACAACAGGGTCTTCCAACTACCATGAATCCTGAGTTCTATGAACATGATTAGACCCTCCCTTGCTCTCCCTGAACTAGATATTACTGCTGGGCAGAAAAATGTTTTGTAACCCTCTAAAAACATTATTAACTGGTTCCCACGTTTCCTGAATGCATAATATATGAAAGTCTCTAATATATTGGAGCCAATGCTCATCCCCAAATTTACTAGCTAAACCTGACACGTTCCAGGAGACTAATTTTATATCACCCGTCCCAAGCCCACCCTGACCAGAGGAGGCGGCAATGGTAGCCATCCCTGCACTGCCTGGCCCCATTTGACTTTGGTCCCTAAGCTCGGGAAAGAAGCCTGTTTTATGCCGAAAACTAGTCTCAACCGACACACGGGGTTCAGCACAGGATTCGGCCCCAATATCAATGACTCTGCCCATACCCTCCCCCAGTTTAAGTCAGTCTATATCATTTAGATCCCTCAGGGGGGTAAATGTATTGAGTAATATCGGGAATCCCCCACACAGGTTAGAGCCCTCTTCATGTTCAGCAAGGCATTGGGGTGGTGTAGGGCTAAAAGGCGGCCTATAAAAAAAAAACAAAGGTAGTGGTTTAATCCCCGATTCAACTGAGAATGATTTCAAGGTATGAGACAGGATCTTGTGGGCTAGATCTGGGTATCTAAGCGTGACAATCACACTTTCCCCTGTAAAAGCTTTTCTAGTCCTACCGATCCAAGCTACCCTCCTAGCCATCAAAATATGCCTGTACTCAGCCATATTGAACCTTGCATATTTACATAACCAGTGTGCTGCTTTATTAATCAACTGATCAGTGAATTTGTCCTTTGCGCTGTTTAGTCCTGGTATCCCTACCAGTACCACAGTATAGGAGCAGCTCGCTGGTGGGAGTTCTATAACTGGTAGGTCGGGGGTATTTGGGGCGGACACACTATTCCTATTAACTGGCCGTTGTTGTGGCCCGTGACCCCTCTGAGTTGGACCACTCTTATGGACTAATGGCGGTCAGGGTAAACTTATCCCTGAATTGAAAACCTGTGTCACAATCCCTGTTGCGCTAGAGATTACTTGAGGAGGCTGGATATCTGTAGGGGACACTGCAGGAAGAGTTATTGGTTGAACAACCTGGTGGTGGGAGACCAAAGTCTGCGTGGCCTGAATAAGGGGAGACAGCGCTTTATCAACTTTGCCAAGTGTAACTCTGATGTCATCCAAAACTTTAGAGATTTCATTGAAGAAATAATTCAATAGACCAGTCACTGCTTTCACAGTTTTTTGTTTCAGGGGCACCCATACTTCTTCAAAGACCTTAGTGTCCTTAATGTTCATGCTTGCAATGCCCTCCCCTTGCTTTACTGGAACTGTTTTCTTGTTCACTTTCCATTGTTTCTTGGGAGCTGGGGGGCCACCTAAATCAGCACCGTGGGTGGCGGCCATCATGGCCCTATTTCGTATGTTATGTCCAGAAGCAGTGTTAATTTGGCTAGAACTATGGCTAGGGCTAAGAGCCCCTGGATCTTCTTCTTCATGACCATGTCCCAGTGCTCCCTCTAAGGATTTTTTAGCCGCCAAAACCGAGAGCTCCCCCAGCAACTGTGATATTGCTCCTGCCTTGTCAAGAGAGAGTCGCCTCTCCGCCTTATCTATTTCTTTAGTATTTGCCCCCACCGCTTTATCAAAAACGAATCCATGGTTCTCTTATTTAAGTCTTGTGGGGAGCACCTGGGTGCAGCTTTCCTCTTCCCCATGGTGCTCCTATCCTCTAAGCCCACCACCCAGTCGCAGGGCAGAGTAATTATGACGACCCAGAGGGATGCGAAGAGTACTCACATATGCAGGTTCCGCAATTGGTGTCCAGCGGTCAGCCACAAACCACTTCCTTGCCTTCCTACCTCCTTGCAGGTGAGAAACGATGTGAATGCCGCTCCAGCCGTTAATAATAGATGCCGCCCCTGCTACTATGGAGCCAAGAGAGTGGGCCCAGCCTGGCCACAATCGGCCGTGTATGGCGGCAGACGGGCCTGCCCTTGGCCCGGGCTTCACCCAGGCGTGGCCCGGGCGCACCCGCGCACGTTCCGCGCTGCGGGAGCCGCGAAGCAGAGATAAGCGCCTCCAGGCGTGTGACGTGGTAACAGCGGTGGCGGTGCTCTTCCCGCGTAGATTCCTGGGGGCTGGAGTCCCCCAAACAGCAGTTATGGTCTCCCGCACTGCGGGAGCCGCCAGGCAAAGATAAGCGCCTCCAGGCACGTGATGTGGCAACGCGGTGGCGGTGCTCTCAGTGGCGTAGCTAGGGGGGGGCGATGGGGGCGGACCGCCCCAGGCGGCACGAGTTTTGGGGCGGCAGCCGGCCCCCCTTTCCCCCGCTCTTACCTGCGGCCGTTGCGGCCGCAAGAATCGGCCGCTACCACCCCCCCCTCCGCTCTTCAATCATTTTGCCGAGGGCGGCAAACGCAGGGGCCGCCACGGGCAGCCTAAGGCCTAGCTACGCCCCTGGGTGCTCTTCCCGCATTGGTTCCTGGGGGCTGGAGTCCCCCAAACAGCTATTACGGTCTCACGCGCTGCGGGAGCCGCGAGGCAAAGATAAGCACCTCCAGGCGTGTGACGTGGCAACAGTGGTGGCGGTGCTCTTCCCGCGTTGGTTCCTGAGGGCTGGAGTCCCCCAAACAGCATTTACGTTTTTTTATTATTGCATTAGAGGTGTACAACAGGGTTTCAAATACAGGAAAAATGCCAAATTAAATCACAGGTTGTGTCTTCTCTTAGCTTTTATCTGGATTTATAATGATGTTTTTAATGCATGATTGTATCTTTTATGGTCGCCATTGTACCCGAATAAAGATGTATTTATTATTATTAAATACTTACATACTTAAATAATTGGGGCCCTGTTATGCAAACTTTGTACTGGTGTACTTTTTAGCTTCTTGTGAAATAGCGACAGAGAAGCATACATAGACTTGTAGTTTTCAAATGTGAAGCGCGGGGCACAGTTGGAGACGAAAGCAGTTATTCCCATTTTTATGTATGCAGCAAAAATCCTAGAGCAGGATTTCTTTGTTAAATGCTGTGATGCTCACACTGCTCACGTGACAGTAGGCGCATCGTTTATGTTTTACTAAATGCTTATGCCACTTGGCCCTATTGAAAAACAGTTTACAATTATAAAAACTCACTTGCACATAATTGGCTTGGTCCATTTAATATTTTTTTAACATGCACACATTGAACAAATAGTGGGTCATTTTTCCAATATCTGTTTTTTTTTTCAAAATATATTGAAAATATTTTTCTCAGTCAGTTGACGGATTCTGTTGAAAGATATGCTTTTTTCAAAGAGCCTTAGTGCGGGTTCCTCACACATCCCTCCGCCCACGTGTGACGTCTTCGCTGTCAGGTCAGGTCGATGAGAGATGTTTTCTATTTTCATAGTCACGTCCGGGGATTTTTCCTCGCTAAAGAGCGCACTTCAGATTTCTTTCATTAACAAGACTGTACGTTTTGGCCGCAAAAGAGCCACCGGAATGATTGTTCTCATTTTCTTTGTATTGTCGATCAAGGAAGTTTAGTTCACTTGATGAAAATGCGACTTGTTAGGCACGACTGCCAAAATGTCCTTTTTCGAAAGATTGCCATAATAATGCAATTTTGCGAAAAACTGTTTGGAAAAACTAAAAGTTCTAAAGATGTAAAAGAATGATTAAACTGCAAAATGTGTCGAGGTACTGTCTAAGCCTTTTTCTAAAGCATCCTGAAATGCTAATCATGAAATGTTTAAATCAGTTATTAAATTAAACTGCACCATCGTGATGAGTGAATAAATGAGTGTATACTACGTTGTCACGTTCGGTATATGTTCTTTATAGCACTTTGTGTATATTGCAAACATACAGTTACACTTTCAACAAACCAGAAGCAGGAGTCAGTGGCATTAAAACGCTGCATTCCAGCATGCCTCAAACTATCACATTATCCTGCTAAAAATCCAGTAATATGAGACAAGCTCTTCCATAACTAGCCTACCCTCTCCCTTGGCAGAGGTTGTGTTGGATCAAGTCAATCTATTGAAACTCGGCAATATGGTTCAACTCAAAGGAGCAGCCAGAAAATAAAAATACCCCCCAAGCGTTGAACCAAAGCTCTGATGCCACCAATCAAGGAAAGCACGTGAGCACCACCCTCCCCTGAAGAGCTCCTGTGTCTCTTCCATTCAAGGTTCTATCCATTCATCCTTTCACCCTTCCATCAACCTCCTGACATCCACTATTTCAACATTACAGTCTGTCATCCATTCATTCTTTCATACATCATTCAATCTTCTCAAATCCGTCCTCGGCCATTGCATCCATCCATCTGTTCACAAATCCATCTTCTATGTGTGCATCCATACATACAATCATCCACCCAAACATCCATCCTTTGATCCATCCATCCATCCAGCCGCAGTCTGTGCAAGTGACAGCGGTGGGGCGTTGGGGCCATGTAAGGGGGGATAGCGAGGGACAATGCCAAGGGAAAATTAATTATTAGTTAATTTTCCTTCGGCATCGTCCCTCGGAATCCCCCCTTACACGGCCCCACTGCCCCACCGCTGTTACCTCAAAGGACCGCGGCTGCATCCATCCTTTGATCCATCCATCCTTTGATCCATCCATTGATTCACACATCCATCCACCCTACACTTTCAAGTTTCCCTTTACTCTGCCACCCTCTCATCTGTACACCCATCTATCCATTCACTCATGTTGTCACTCACTCATCCATCTACCCACTCATTCATCCACCCACTCATCCATCCATCCTTCCAATCACCCTTCCTATCTTTTACCCTTTCTATCTTCCATTCAATAATCCATCTTTCGTTCTTCCTCGCTCCCGCTTGCTCTCCTATTGACGCTGGTAATCTTTTGTATCATTAATTATGAGCTTCTGTCTGCAGAAGAGGCCCAGAAAAGCCCCACCCCGCTGTAGCTGCTAAAGCGGGAGGTTCAGGACGCCCCTGGTTCAACTAAGCTGAACGCTCCTCTGAGTAATGATCACACCTGCCAATGACATAGCATAGAAGCAGCGGAAGTGTAGCTTTTATGGCTACATATAAACAGGTTATTATTATTGGCCTGGTAACCACAAGTAACAAAATATACAACATTAACAAAAAAGTTCTCCCCTTGTCCTTTAGCACCACACCAGATATATTTTGGGGCAGTGTCCTTTCATTTATTTTAAACATTTGGGTCCATATTACAGAAAAGGCACTTGCAGTTAAAATGGGGATAGAGTTTTATTACGTCATCACCCATCTTCCCCATCTCAGTCCTTGTATCACGAGGTAGGTCACGTTACACAGACAGTATTTACCTATCTTCGTCCTAAAATAAATTCAAAACACTTAGGTGCCACCCACTCATGAGTCATAAAGAAGGGTTTCAACCACCATACTTCCTGATTGCTTCTGTCTGGCAATATTGGATGCCTATCTTCTTTTTCATTAAAGTTTTTACTTATCTTTTTACTTTTTCCACACTTTACATTCTCCCCAGTCCTATGGCTTGGTGGTAAAATGCAACAGTAATTGGTCTCTTATTTCCCTGGCTCCTGGTGCCACTGCAGCTGTTGCACTATTTACAGCTATTAACCTGCCTTGTACCGCCACTGTGGCTGTACCTAGCCTGTTGTGCCCTAGCAAGAACAAGGGATTTCTGGTCAGGCAGGGCAGGTGGAAATATTCGGTTGAAGGGGTCCTGCTAAAATGGTCCTCTCTACCTTCACCACACTCTGGGGCATTCCTGCCTTTTGCCATCCCAGTTGAGTGTTTTTTAATCCATTTTTGTGCTTAGTCTGGGTCTGCTGGTGGTGAGGAACTGGGAACAGCACTCTGGTGAAATGCAGCTTATGGGGAACGGAGAACAATGCTCTGCTGGAGGATGTTTGCCTCTCTTGCCAAACAGTGAGTGTCCTGGGCCCTAGTTGGCAGTCTTCCAGGCTCTGCACTTTACCTTCAGGTACTGGGGGCCCTGGGAAGGGTCAATGCACCTAGACGTTCAACTAGGTCAGATTAACAGTTGGCTGCCAAGCTCCACCTTGTTGCAGGTGCTGTTCCCAGTCCTGGGTTTTCATGTGACAAACTAATGCAATCTGATTGTTGTAGCTTTGGTGTGCTTCCATTGAACTAACTATTTATTTATTTATTTATTTAAGGGTTTTGTAGAGCGCCTGAATCACTCCCGAAGGGGTATCTCTGCGCTGAAGCGGGCCGTCGAGCGGGCTGAGGACAGATTAAAACAGGGAGGCTTTAAGCAGTTTCCTAAAACGAAGATAGTCCGGGCATTGTCGGAGCTGAAGGGGGAGCTCATTCCAGAAAAGGGGGGCGAGGAGGGAGAAGGATTTCCCACCAAGTCTAGCTTTCCTGACCCTTGGTACCTGCAGAAGAAGTTTACCGCTAGATCTCAGGGTCCTATATGGAGAATAAGGCTTGAGTTTGCTTGCGATGTAGGAGGGACCTTTATTATGGATGGCTCTGTAGACTATACAGCCAACCTTAAACTTTATCCGCTTACGGACCGGTAACCAGTGAAGTCTACGTAACAGCGGCAAAGATGGAGTTCCAGGTGTGGAGTTCGAAATGAGCCGTGCAGCAGTGTTCTGGACTACCTGAAGCCTGTTTAAGGAAGACTCGTTTGCAGAAAGCTGAAGAGCATTACAGTAATCAAGGCGGCCCAGAATCATAGTCTGAATTAGAGTTTTCCATGTGCAGTCTGGCAAAAAGGGGAAGACACGACGTAACATGCCCAACACATGGTAGCAATTGCTTACAGTTCGGGCAACATGCTCCTTCAGTGTGAGTGCCTGATCAAGATGGATGCCCAGATTCTTAACTAAGGTTTTGGGAATGGGGAGAGGGACAAGAGCGGCCGGCCACCAATTCGGAGACCAGAGTAGAGGGGCATCTCCGAAGAGCATTATCTCGGTTTTTCCTGCGTTTAATTGGAGAAAATTTCTCCTCATCCAGTCTGATATAGCGGTCATTCCTTCAGCGAAGGATGACAGAGCATGTGTTGAAGTTTTATCAAAGGTGAAGAGAAGCTGAGTGTCATCAGCGTAAGAAATGGGCAGGAAACCATGAGACCTAAGCAAGTGGGCCAAGGGAGCAATATAGATGTTTAAAAGCGTAGGGCTTAAACACGAGCCCTGCGGGACGCCCTTGGTCAATTCTGTGGTCTTAGAACGGAATGGACCCAGGATGACGGTCTGAGTACGAGATGACAGAAAGCTGGTCATCCACTGAAGGGCCACTCCGTTAAGACCGATCTCCCTCAATCTCATAAGCATAATCTGGTGAGATATCGTGTCGAATGCAGCAGAGAGATCCAATAGCACAAGTATGGTGGAGTGGCCACTATCAAGAGTCATTCTGATGTTATCCGTGACTTACAATAGGGCCAATTCTGTGCTATGATTAGGCCTAAAACCAGATTGTGAAGGGTCTAGACAGCTGTTAGTTTCGACATAAGTTGAAAGATGAAGGTTAATATATTTTTCCAAGACTTTGCTAAAATGAGGTAAGAGGGAGATGGGCCTCAGATTGGACAGGTCAGTCATAGAGGCCTTGGAATTTTTTCGAATTGGAATGACCTGTGCCGCCTTCCAAGTTTGTGGGAGATAACCCTCTATCAAGGAGAGATTAAGGATGGTACTAACAGAAGAAGAAAGTACATTCGCCAAGAGAGCAGCTACTTTTGCAGGTATAACATCTAATGGGGAGCCCGATTTGACCGATCGGAGTAAGTCAGCCGCCATCTCATTAGTCATGGGGGGGAAGTTGCTTAAGCTTTGTGAAGCTGAGGGAACCTCAGAGAAAAGGGAAGATGGGGTTATGGATTGTTTCTCGGCAAAAGCAATTTTGTCATAGATTAGATCAATTTTATTGGTGAAGTGTTGAGCAATGTTGTCACAAAGGGATTGCGAAGAAATCTCTGGTTTTTCACAAGCCTTCGGATTTGTGAAAGATTTTAATATCTGAAATAAGGCTTTAGGCCTATTTTCAGCAGAGTCGAGTTGCTGGGCGATGAACTTTTTCCGTGCTCCTTTTATACTGCTGTGATAAGAGGAAATGGCAGCCTTAAAAGTTTCTTTATCTTTTAAATTATGTGACCTACGCCAACGTTTCTCCAAATTTCTACATTTTCATTTTTCTGTGCGCAGCTCAGGGGTAAACCAGGCTGTTTGGGAGCGGTTAGTGGCATTGGGCATGGATCTAAGCGGCGCCAGTAGATCAAGGGTCCTAGTTGCAATTGAGTTAAACCTTGCTAATCCCTCCTCAGTGTTAGTGGAAGCGTCGTTGATTTCCCAAGTAGGAGAGAAAACTGCCTGAAAACTATCAGGAGAGATCTTATACCATTGTCTGCGATCAGCAGACAAATTCGCAGTATTTTTGGTCGTGGCGTGACGACCCTGGATGGTAAATTCTATGGACGAATGATCTGTCCATGTCAAGGGATGTGGGGGTTCACATCTGATACCGGGGTTATTAGAGAAAATAATATCTAGTGTGTGACCTGCGATATGCGTCGGGCCCACATTGTGTTTGGTAAGGCCTAAGGAGGCAAGATCAGTGAGGAGCGCTGATGTGTCTGGGAGGTTCTCAGCTTCACTGTGCACATTAAAATCGCCCAATAATAAAAAATTATTAGATGAGATAACGTGAGGAGCAATCAGTTCGGTCAACTGGATGGAAAAATCTTCCAGCGGGCCGGGAGATCGATATACCAAAGCACCTTTCCAACTTAATTGAGGGTGAAAGTCTATGCGAAAAATCATAATTTCAATTATGGAATTGCTGCGTTGTTCAAGAACAGAGACTGGAATGCTGTCTCTGTGTACTAGAGCAATTCCGCCCCCAATTTTAGAGGGTCTGTCCAATCTAAGGAACCTATAATCGGTGGGAAGAGCTAGGGTGATAGCAGGCGTGGAGTGCGGTTTAAGCCAAGTCTCGGTCAGAAGTCCTAAATCCGGAAGGACCGAGTTTAGAAGGTCCCAAGTTTCTGTCGCGTGTTTGGGAAGGGATCTCACGTTGCATAAGACCCCCTTCCAACCTATACCTGTACCTGTACTAGGTTTAATTGATACCTGGCTGAGAACCGGGGAGGGGGGCAGATTGTGCATGTGCTTAAGAGGGGGTTGGGGGAGAGGGCTTACATGAGTAGCATTGCAGCTCTGAGTACAGTTTTGAAATTTACAGTGAATACATGAAAAAGGGCCTTCTAAAGTTGGCCAAGGTTGAAGGTTTGTTTTGGCGGGGCATCCAAAGGAGGGCAGAGGTGCCATCCTAAGATTGAGTAAAGTTTCCCGGGGATAGGTGATACCTTTTTGCAATGCGGTGTCTATAGTGGAACCGGCATGCTTCCTAGCTCCTGGCGGCGGTCTGGCGCGGACGGGCGCAGACGGGCTTGCCTTTGGCGCGCCTTTGGCGCGCCTTCGGCGCACCCGCTGCGCGCGTCCGCTGCGCGTCGAGCAGGGCATCCGGTTTATATGGAGGGAGCGCAAAAACTAGAGCGCTAACCGCCCACGAACCGGAAGTCACCTTATCTCCCTCCACACAATCGGGATATAACCCGCGATGGACCGGGGAGAGGCAACTAACACAACAGCAAGAGAAGAGAACCAGGTAAAAACAAGTGCAAAGTGCTAGGGTTTCTCAAAATTGGTAAAAGTTTAAAAAACATAGATTTTAAAACAGTGTGATAAATATGCCAGTAAACAACGAGGAGTCAGCCTTGCCTGTGCGCGTCCGCTAGACTAATACACCTGTTAGAAATGATTTATGGGCTAAAAGCTCAGGAATGAGGGCTGTGTCTGGAATAGAATGGGGCAGAGTGGGTCACCTAGGCCTGTCCGGCGCTGTCCTGCTGACGCAAAGACATAAGGTCCAACTTTATTTTAAGAGCAGGGCAAATCCATTTTCTGTATTTCTGCAGAATCACCAAACTGCCAGCCATTGACGCAGATGTCATCTGGCCTTATCTTTACAAGAACTGTGAAAGTGTCAAGGCATTTAGACATTGACATAAACAAATCACCTGATGTGATAACAGTCTGGAACAAGTGATTTATTATCTCAATTTCAAGGTCAAAAAAAGAACAATAGTCAACATAGTGTAGTCTGAATTGTCATACTTTTACATTACATGTTTAAAGGAATGTGTCTTAGACTAGCAACATGATGCTTATTGTTTAAATCAAACATTACTAAAATGACATTCAAAATTCTATCTCAGATAAGATACAATATAAAAGGACTGAGATTTGACCACCTGTCAGTAGAGGTCTTTCACCCTAGATTATCGTGAGCAATACACTGCCAGACCAGAAGACAATCCTACCTGCTCTGCCAGAGATGCTGCCGTCGTATCACAATCTCTAATGAAAGCTGATATCGAGCCTGAGCCCGGAAGGAGTTGATGCTGATGCAGAACACGCTTTTGCCTTTCACAGGGAACATAGCCTCCTTGACTCTTGATAATTATGGTGTTTTGCTGTAAATGAGGTATTCAGTGAGCTCGTCCTCTCTAAGAAAATCTAGATTGAAGTTATTCTACTTAACATGCTCTCCTAGCATAGTGCATAGAAGTAGGTTTTAGGGTGTTAGGTTTTTAGAAGATATTTTACGCATGTTAGAAATTTTCATTTTATTCTTGTTCGCAATGTGCTGTTTTAATTGTATTCTGTTTGGTTATTTTAGATGTGTTTAGCAACAGGTTGCACCTGTTGAAGTAAACGCACTTTGTGTGTGTGTGATTGAAAAGAACGAAAAAGGTTTATTTCTCATCACCACGTTGTCCCTGAATCCCTCTTTAGGGACTGTTAGCAACTCAAAATCATTGACGCCACTTCAGCTATTTATTGGATGGAGTTCTGCGGCGCTACAAAGCCTGTATTTCACTTTCAAGCGTTGGTGCATTGAACTAAGTTCACTCGTGTCACTCGTGGGTGGGAAAGCTAACCTTGTAGAGCTGAGCCAGAGACTGAGTTTACACAAAACTGTGATGTGAGTTGAACACCAATCTACAAGGCTAGTATTGAGTATAGATAATACAAGGCTGAGGATACAATTGGTCCTGTACTTTCTCTTGGGCATGGAGTCAGCACATTTTGAGTTCCTCTGATGGTTTGATATTAAATTGAAATGCCTTAACAGATGCCTCAGCCTCAAGATTGAGACACATCTCTTAAAAAAAGTAAAAAATCCTCGGACGTTTAATTTATTCAGAGAAGCTGATTCTTTGGTTCTCTGGTGATCTTTTCTGACTAATGCATAAAATTAGGAGTTAGCATTGGGTGTAAAAGCAATATATCAGGTTTTTCTTCTTGAAGCATGGTGTTTACAGCATATGTGTGTATCAGGTTTCCCACATTTTTGATCGACCAATGCTGGTCACTACAAGATGTGTACTTTCTCTTCCCTTTAGCTCTACCTTGCATGCCTATGAGGTTGTATATTGGGCTATTTGATAAGCCCAGAGAGCACAGGGGTAAAAGCTTCTGTCATAAGAGAAGAAGGTTACTTTTTTGAGGCCCACTACAAGCAGGCTTATAAATCATTTCTCGAATTAATATACTTGTTAAAAACCACTCCAATTAAAATGAAGGAATAGCTGCTTCTTTAACTTATGTGGAAAGGTTTCTAGTACCATTGTTGCCTTGCGGCTGTGCCTGTTTGATAGTTTGACCAATAAAACATCCTCACAATGTATGGACTGGAACTCGGAAGACAGATTAGAAAGTAATGCACTGATTACTTATTGGTAACTTTCATTTTTTGAGTCCTAGTCTTCCTTGTTACAGTCCTCGATACCCACCCTCCTTTACTGGTTGGTTTTGACCACAGGACCACCAAGATGATAGGTATTTCAGGAGGAATGGTAAGTGGAGTTCCTCTTTATAACTCCCAGGGAGGTTGTGCAGCCTGTGTTAGGGACTGGTTATAAATATGTGTTTTAAAATTTATTTTAGGGCTACATGTGGCAAGTCCTGTCTTTGCTTGGAGTAACCTCATGGTGTGAGGACTGTGATATGGATGACTAGGACTCAGAATAATTAAGCTTACCAGTAAGTAAATAGGGCAATTTGCGCTTTTTTATGCTAATGGAATATATTAAGGAGCAAACCTATTTTGCTCCAGTTATTGTTACACAAATGTATGTGCACAAGGGCAAAAGTGGAGCAAATGTATTTTTAACCATAGCTAAACATATACAGTACGCTTTTCTATTTTCATTTTACTTCTGAATTAGAGATTTTAACTAAAACTCCTAGTGCAAGTAGAACTGTTTCAATAAAAAACTGATGTTGCCGTATTTTGTTGCATATGAAATAAATATACTCATTTATTAAGAGATTTTTACAGTGTTTTTCACCTTTCAGGTACTTCATATTACAATAAGAATGTGTAGACACCACATAGAGTGATGGGGAGCATTAGGGTCCGATTCCAAGTGCTAGATACAGTTGTACGGGACATAGAGTCTGGAATTCCTATTCTAACCTGGAATGAGGAATAACATTCAGGCACCAGAATTAACGGTACCGTCCTATTTCCACTTACAAATTCTACTTGCTATCTACCCTCTGCAAACTCATTATTTTGCAAACAGATTTCTCCTGCGGTGACACCATGCCACTGAACTTGCAGTCAGCAAATTAGAGTCCATTCAGCAATGGTTGGCCCAGTCTGATAATTCTTGATTCCAATGGACAAAGTACATTTCAGGGTGGTACTGATCCACTCAGCTTTCAGGGCCTTCCTGAGATCCAAATAATTGGACTCTGTTGTCATGCTTGGGTTCACTCTATTCTAAAGTCTAGGGGCCACATGTACGACCATTTCCTTTTGCGACTCGCAATTTACAAATTTTAACAACTCACAATTTATGAGTCGCAAAACAAAATGTACTTATGTGTCTCAGACACATTTTGCCATTCCCAATGGGGTCGCAAATGACCTGCCTCATCAGTATTCATGAGGCAGGTCGCAATTTGCAGCCCATTGGGAATGGCCGGCACCCACAGGGATGGTGGCCTGCTGGGGTCAGCAGACCACCATGTCTGTGACTGCTTTTTCAGTAAAGCAGTTTAAAAAAAAAATTAAGCCTGTTTTCCTTAACCCCTTGACCGCGGCGCAAATTCCGCCGCGGTGCTGGAGAAATAATGAGTGGGCGGGGTTCGGACGTCCCCCGGCCGTCCTCCGCACACGCCCACTGTGACGTCGGACGGCCGGGGGCCTTCCGACGCATGCAAGGAGTTAAAAAAACAAATAAAAACAAAACTTTTCTGTTTCATTTTTTAAGAGCAGGCAGTAGTCCGTGGGACAACTGCCTGCTCTTAAAACACATTTTCGCTGCCAATCACAAAGAGGAAGGGGTCCTCTGGAATCCCTTCCCTTATTGCGACTGGCTTACAACCAATTTGAAATTGGTGGTAAATGTGATTGGTTTGAGACCGCATTTGCACTTACATCCCTATGCGACTTCCTAATAGCGACTCGCAAAACCTATTTTGCAAGTCGATAACAGGTTGCCGACTCGCAAAATAGGTTTAGTACATGCTACAACCCTTTATAGCGGTCGTAAACTGGCCGATTTCCCGTTTGCGACCGCTAAAAACGGTCATACATCTGGCCGTAGAACTCAGAACTCTCTGGGTGATACATACCTTCATATTTGTTCCACTTTTTGGGCAATTCGGTGTGGAATACAAAGTCCTGTTAGGTGTGTAATGTGGTATTAGTTGTAGCACCTATCTTGTGTCTTTGTCCCAACAAAACTCGTCAAACTTGATCTCAGCATTTAATAGAAGATAGTGAAGTGCTTTAAAGGCACAGTTAATGCACTTCCACTTCACCAAATTCTAGCAGTCTGATCTTAGAACCTCTGCATGCATGCAATTAGATTTTTTGGGGAGTCCGCGGTATATAATATTGTAGTACTCTAATCGCACCATGACCAAGTTCTTGTCAGCTTCACCTGGGGACCTAGACAAACAAGTGAGAGGATTCTCAGAAGAAGGAGGGGTTGTAATTGGATTCTGTTGAACACGTGTTGACTTGTGCCTCAAAAGAGAGTTCAGCATTCAAATTTAACCCAGTTTCCCTACTTCAGGACCATAGGCGCTGTTGGTGCATCTAGTCCAGGTGGCATTTTGAAGCGGGGGGCTGCTTTCTGTTCCATCCAGCGACAGGATACCAGTCATGGTTCAGTTTAAGCACAGGACACTCTGCATCCAGTGGAACCCATGGTCCAGGCAGGACGTTACGTTGTCCAGGTTTGTAGACATGTTTTTAAGCTAAAAATGGATTTGATTGCCAACTTGAGCTTCTCCTAGTATTGCTCTGAGATGGACATCCAGACGCATGCATATATTATAGGGCAGACAAGATAGGGATGCTTAGGCACATTCCACAAGATACCTTGTGAGATGATTACTTCACTGTCTCTATTCAAACCTGATGATTAGGATTCAGATGGAAAGAACAGACTCTTTTCAGTGCTGGCCCTGAGAATCCCACACACTTTGAGTATTTTCAGCATGAGGTCATGCTGAATGGTTAAGGAGTTGGAGGACTGAGTTTTTATTTTCGTCAGGGAATTTTAGGAGTTTGTCACAGATATTAGCCTGGGCAGATTCAGTACCGCTTGCAGGTCTAAACCCAGCTGTTGTGTTGCCTCTTTCTCAGTACACTTACAGACGAAGGGTAGGGGATAGAGTGGAGCTGGTTTGGAGGAGACAATGTGGACATAACCAATTTTGCCTGAATTTTAGTTCCAACTTACATATTTGGAAAGTGGAGACATATATTCTCCATTACTTATTACATTAAATAAAACCCTGACAACAGCTTATCCCATGTCTTGTGCTGGTGAAAACACCCTTTGCTCCACTGTCTGTTACAAAGCAGTACTAATGTGGCAAGCATGTTTGATCTCTTTTGTATTCACATCAGTGCAGGTTTTCTGTAACATGGCCCATTGAATGCATTAATAAAATATGCTTTTAGTACCCTCAATGTGAACCACCCATTCCCTCAACCTATTGACAGTGAAAACCTGCTGCAACAGGTGCATTGATCTTCTGAGTTGCTTTGGCTTAAACAATCACATATAATTTGAGGTAACAAATGCAATGCAGATTTAGGAATCACCTTACATGTGATTAATCCATGACAAATCTATGAACAGTAGTTACCTTAAGGAAGGCAGAGTATTACACGATTACTCTGTATAAACATTCAAAACTACAAATGGAGTAACTTTTACAACTAGGTCATTGGAAAGCATAGTCAAACGGTCTTCAATCTAAAAATCCCACACTGCAATGTACAACGTTTTTCTAAAGAATAACACTTGCCACATTGAAGCTATAAAGAAGCCATTCATACCATGCATTAGTACCCATAAAGGGATAGCCCTAACATACAAAAAAACAGAAGGGCTCATATCACAAGGTACCTCTCAAACATTTCAGACTTGATGGCGGGTAAGCTTGAGGGGTTTTAGAGGGTGAGCTCTTTGGATTTATTGGCCATGACATATTATTTGGAGGGCATGGAAGAGTTTCAAGGTAGGTGATCCTCTCAGTGTCTACTTTATGCATTTTGCATGTTTTTAAGGTGAAGAAGAGCCCAAGAAGAGGGACACCCTCTGATGAGGGTGAGTTAAGAGGCATGATACAAGCACACATCTTTAATAGTGGGTGAGCTTCCTATATCGTTAAAGGAGTTTGCAGTTTAAAGTGAAAGTTGTTGCCTCTTTGTTCAACTATGGGTTCCTTCAGGGAAGTCACTGCCTCTTCCAGTCCTCATCCCACCTCCCTGTGGTAGAGTTGTTAACATAAGAGCAGTTCAACTTCATTAGTTGCTGTAGTTTATTGCCATGTCTATGCCTGCTGGGAATTAGGGTGAAAATAAGCAGTGTTTCTCTTAGAGAGCAATAAGATAAAGGGTGGAGGCGCAATATATATATATTTTATGTTTGGGGGCAGAATGTGAGGTGGAGTTAGCCATGATGAAAGTGGAGCTGGCAGACAGAAGACACAAGAACTTCATGAATGAATTACCTATGGCTCCCCGCCTTACTCACACACTGTTTTTCCATGCTGGCAGCTCACTAGATATAGAGGCACAATGGACATGACTTTTACACAACCTAGAATGCTGAAACGTTTTACCATACAGAACTAGGTTTCACCTCATGCCCCATTGCTTGCCTTCAGCATTCTCCTCTAGGTGTTCCCTCCTGTCTTTATATCACCTCCAGCATTCACCTATAGGTGTAACCTTTGCCTGCCCCCCTCAGTGTTTGTTTTACTACCAGAAAGAAGTCGATAGTAAGGTTCAACCGCTATTCATTTCGACCCCTTATATGCTAAAGTAGGGGAATCCTTTTCAGGATGCAAAGATTCCCCAGAAATGGAAACTGAGGAAACATACCAATTGTAATACAAGCAATTGCACACATGTGGTTACATGCCTCTGCCATCTATATTACATTGGGGTGGCTACTAGAAAGATCAAAGTAATTATTAATGAGAAGAGAAGCACAATCTATTGCAAACACACCACCTCAAAACTGACAACTCATTTTCTTTTAAAAAAAACACACATCCAATGATAGGACATGGGTAATTTTTTAAACAATACTTGATGGATACAGCACTCAGACCATCTTTAAAAAAAAAAAAAAGAACAACATTGGATATACACACCCAAGACCCATATTACAGCTCTAAAACGATGAAATTCCATGGGCTTTACTGTCTAAGGAGTAGAACATATCAACTCCCATTTAGATGCCTGAACCATAATTAATATATCCCACATGCATGCCAATTACATAGATTATATGCAAAGTATCGCACAAACATGATATTCATAACAAAGTACTTTTCAGGCATGATATTTAGCAATATCAATACATCGTGGGCTGTTCATTATATTCATCCTTGATCAGACACTTCAAGCTGGCGTTCATGTTAATACTGGTTTATCTGAAACAATAATTTTAAAAAGGGGCATATTCACAAGAACGTGTGATAACCACCGCAAGTTTAGCTTAACGCAGCTTCTCACATCGCAGTCCATCGCGGGAAAACAACGCCGTGTTAACGTAGCATTCTCAACCTGGTGTCACCATGCAATAGTCCCACGATAACGCGTCAAATGACCGCGTTAAAAACAACGCGATGCCGAAAAAATGAGAAACACCAACGCGAATAAAGTTGCGATGAGGCCAACCACGAAAAAAAAAACAGCGACAACCAGCGACAGGCCTGCAATCCCCACGCGTCTGGCGGGAAAATGCACCATAAAAGCTGAACAAGAAAAACACACCATAAACAAATCAAACTGCGCAGCAACATGGATGCACCCAGAATGAGTGCCCAGGTCAACGCGAACCCCACAAGCCCCACAGACCACCAGCAATGAACCTCGGGGTCGGGGAAGGCCAAGGAGAAGAGGAAGAGGAAGACGGGGTACAGTCCGCAGGAAAACACGATCGTCGTCACGGAGGTGACAGAGCACCAACAACAACTGTCCGTCACCAACACTGTGTCATTGGCAATACAGACGGAAAAATGGCATCCCATCGTGAATGCAGACGGAGTGCCGAGGAGGCCAAGATGCGCCGGCACGATGTGAAAAGCCAAACCAAGCAGAAACCCCCTGCCAACAGGAAGGCAGCAACGGCGAATGGAGGTGGGAGTCCTGCGCCACAGGAGGAGCTGGAGCAACTGGCGCCCACAGTCATCAGTGTGGAGACGGTGCAAGGAGTCGGGAGTCCGGACACTGCTCGACATGACCTGACACAACAGCAACAGGGTGAGTAACAAACAGGGACTGTGGGGACGGGCACAATGGCACACATGCACAATGACGTGTAGCACACCGCACACCCACAATAACCCTGGGTCATGTCCCTGATCCCCGTGGCACACTGCAGCACACATACAAACATCAAGTAGGCCCCCGTTCACCATGTGCCCAAAGGGGTCCCACCCCACACAACACCAATTACACAACACACACATGCACCCGTGCGAAACACAGCAAAGATGCGTATGTGAGAGCCACACTGACAATGCAAGTGACACCACATGACCAGCAGCATGGCTGGAGTACAATCACCATGACACTGTGCACGCCACGAGTCTGAGGTGGCTGAGTGTGGACCACATCTGGAAAGGAGCAGGTCACACTCTGACACATCCACCTGCACAAACAACCACTGACATCAACAACACATCTGCAGACAAACAATGCACAAGAGTACAAAAACCGTCCAAGAGCACAAATGACCCAAGTCGCCAACATCACAGCACCTCAAAAGCACAAAAGCCAAAGGCACACCGCCTCCAAGGGATAAGGGGCAGCAAAATCACAGCTGCAAGTGCGACTCCCACACAAAGCAGCACAAACACATAGCAATTACAGCACACCCACATGGACGACAATGTGGTACACAGCCCAACACCTACACTGCAGAACAGAGGACACAACTGGGTCCGCCTGTGCGTAGAAAAGGGCCAATCACATCTGACATAGCAGGAAACTGTGAGATGCAAATGTACATGTACAACCTCACCTACGTCATGTAGTCCAAATGTCCACTGTCCCGCATCAAATAGTCCGCCCCTCCCAAACAGTCACAATGTACATTGTCATGAGGTCTGAAAGTAAACTTGAACAATGCAGCAACATACATGCCAACACAATGTCAACAAGCATCTCCCATTCACATTGCAGAGGGACAAACAACACCTCCAGCAGAGCAGACCAGACAACTCTACAGTGATGCTGAAGAGGACCACCACACTTCCGACACCTACGCCCCACAACAGTCCATGGACATCTTAGGTAATCGACCTCCAGGAGCAGGGCAGCATCGCTGCATCGAGGATACCCCACCCCCTGCACAGACAACACAGCTGGACGCACCCACCACCCCAGCTGGCTCCCAGCAGCCCACCCAAGCACACATCGCATTCCAAGGCCAGGTGTTAGACTGCCAGAAGGGGGTGGCCGAACATGTGCGGATGGGGCACTACCTCATGGAAGCCGAACCAGATCACATACGTGGGTGTCTATGTCCCATCAGGGCCCACCAACACTCCCCAACGGAGACCCACACTGCGACAGAGACACATGCCTTTGCACATTTCCAGTACTGAACCACACCCAGGGCCACAGGATGATCATCCACACCCCCATGCCGGACTGGCATACGCCAGCGCAGTTCACTCCTTTTACGTATTGAGTGGGGGACGACAAAGCTACAAGTGCAATGTCCTAACCGCTGCCTGCGGTGACATGGCTGCGTCCACTGTCCACTACACTCCAAACACCAGCAGTGCATGTAGACATGGCTGTGTCTGTGGTCTGCATACTGCAGTCTGTCCAGCACATCTCCGCCACAATTGGCATTGTGTACATACTCATTCATGGGTCACTTGCCTCCTTCGCACATGCCTGGTTCCCACCTCTCCCCACATTCCGGTACTGTGTGGCTGAGGTGCCATGCCGTTGATGGCTCATGTACATGGCTGACCAAGGTTGCCACAGTAAGTTGTGCTGTCGTGTCTGGTGGGGGGGCATGTTGTTTGGCATGTTGTATGTGATTTGTCTGACGTGTGCAGTGCCAGAGTTGTGAGTTGCATGATGTGGGGTTGAGGTGTGTGGTGTGTTCATTTGGTACTTGCCAACGAGCAGTGCATTCCCATGGGTGCCATCCTGGAAGCGCTGGTTGATGTTGGACTGTCGGAAGATGAAGGGATCATGCACACTGCCTGGGTAGTTGGCCATGACATTGGTGAGGAGTCCCCTGTGGTCCACTATTGCCTGTACGTTGATGGGATGCGTGTGCTTTCTGTTGGGGTATTGTGTGCGGTGTTGGCAGGGGGCACAAGTGGGACAAGTGTGCAGTCGATTGCCCCCGACACGTGCGGGGATCCAGCTATGGCGTATAGTCCTTGCTTGGTGTCCAGCTGTTCCTGTGCATTCTGGGGGACGTGTGGGTGCTGGGGTCCCTAGCTGGTGAGGGCATCCAGGACAGGTGTGAGGAACTTGGATGGGGCTGGCTGTGGGACTCCTCCGACTAGGGCGGTTGTTGTTTGGGAGGATGCCAGAGGCCAACAGGTGCAGCACAGCCAGCAGCTTTGTCTGCGGAGGGATGTTGGTTGTCCGCTGTGTTGGTATCGTCAGCCTGTGGGCAATGATGTTCAGGATGCGGAGGATGGTTTTCCTTTTGGGCCTGTAGTGGGCATTGGCATTGTCTGGTGTTAGGTCTGTGGGGCTGGTGCATTTCCTGAAGGTCCGCTGTCTTTGTCTGCGCTGCCTCTGTGGTGGTCCGGGAGGGGCGGGGGGGTCCATTGGGGGGTGGCGGTCCTGGGGGTGGTGGCGGTGGGTGTTGTTGCCCTCTCAGGGCTCCGTGGTGCATGGTGAGTGGCTCCATGGCATCTGTTGTTCTTCAGGTGTGGCTGTGGGCTGGGCTCCCTTTTCTTGTGCAGGTTGACGTCCGACTTTGCACCAGGTCAGAGCAGGTGTTCATTTCCTGCTGGTAACGCGCCGTATCGCCTGTTTTGTGTTCCTATCGCCGATGTGGCTGGTCGTTGAGAATGTTGCGTTGTGGTGTTGTCGCGGGTTTTTGCTCGGGAACGCCTACTCTGCATCTCATTAGCGTTAGTTGCCGGGGTCATCTGTGGCGATGTTTTTTGAGTCTGCTTTCGCAGGAAAACTGGTGTTATGGGCTGTTAGCACCAGCCTGTGAATGGGGCGATAAATTTAGCACGACTTTGGATGCGTTAAAGTGCCGATAACTCGGCGATAGCTCCTTGAGAATATGCCCCTAAGTTGTGTATGCTATTCTTGAAGCTATATCACGAAAGACACACAGCTAGATCTGAAACATGCTTTTTTTACATGTTGTGTCATATATTTGTTTGTCGATTTTACTAGTTCACTAGCAAAGATTGTTTAGCAGATTCCAAATGAGGACTTCCTATAAGCATTTTTTGCCTTAATATTGAATCGAGATACTCCCTCATATTTACATAGTGCTTACATTAGAGTTTCAGGTCTTGATGAATGCTGCAGATCCCTCTTTGGCTATTTAACAAGAAATATATTGACAGATTAATGAATTTATGGAAAATGTGGGTTCAGTAAGTCCACTTTTAGTCTTTTAACCTTATCATAAATTTTACCAATGATCAATTAAGTATATTCCTCTGGTTACCTATAGGCAATTATTTCCCGTATGCCAATCTACTGCTCCACTACGCCTGTGACTCAAAAGGCCTACATTCTTGTGGTCCAGTTGGACTACTTAATGCAAGAGAAAAAGATCTTCAAAAAGCAGCTCCAGTAGAAGCCCGTTGGGTATTACACTCCCCACCCAACATGGAGAATGACCTGATAATGAAGCATGCCACCTTGGTGGCTGGCATGCATTCTGAAAAGGGTTCCCCTCCTTTAACCCAGTCAAAATGATAAGTGGTTCATTCTGAACCTCAGAACCGACTTCTTTCAAACCAGCGGACTGGTGGGCACTTCTTAGGGGAAAATACCCGGGTCAGAGCAAGTTTGATTTTTAACAAGACATCAGTAAATGCTAAAATAACCTATCCTGGCATGGATTCTATATTTAAACATACCAGCACCTCTAGCTGTTTACAGTTTAGAACCCCTGGGAGAAATCTATCTTTGTCCACTTTGTTCAATATCAGAATATAGCCATTCTTCCTAGCTAAGACTGGCTTCAGAATAATGTGTGACTGTGATTAATGTGCTCCCTCATTCTTCATTGCACAAAAAAGTGAAGCGTGGTCAACGAACGCCCCAACATTAGATGTGCACATAGAAGAAGGGGATGGGTGCCCATTTAGAGATGATATATCAGGCTATCTCTGGGTCCACAGAGGTACACAGAGCTACTCCCTTGGAGATGGAACATCTCCCATGATGCTTGAGGAGGGGGACCTAAAGAGAGCACTGGATCAGTGTAGTACCCTGAAGGCCCCTGGACCCAATGGGGTACCCGTCAACATCTTTTTGGAGTGCCAGGATCTATGGGCACCGCTATTGGCAAACGTATTCAGCACAATAGGAAAGGCGGTGTAGGAGAGTAGGATCTGCCTCTTATGTTGGCCCCCACTTTTTTTTGATGTTTACACTGGTTTCTGGCTATAGTCTGGCTGGGTCCCTGCTAATCAGGGCCCCAGCCTCTCTGTTCTCTCTAAACGACTTGGAGTGCACTCTAGGTGCACTAGTGATTGGATACTGTGGTACCTTAGGAGTCCCTAGTATATGGTACCTTAGGTACTAAGGGCATAGGTACTTCACAGGCCTACCAGGGGCTGCAGCATGTATTATGCCACCCCTGGGAAGCAGACTAAATCTGACACCACAGGCCTGCTACTGCAGCCTGGGTGAGGTGGTGCTAGCACTCCTCACTGAGATATAGGTTCCCTATATCTCTCCTACACACACATATAAACCTATCAGTCACCCCTAAGGCAGGCCCTATCAATCCTGAGGGCAGGGTGCTTGGCTTCTATGTGAGGGGGTGCCTCTGCCTGAGCAGGGCCCCTCTGCAGCTCTCAGAGTCCATTCTCTGGTGCTGTTTGTGGATGCGGTTAAACCATATACTTTTAAGTGCATTATAGCCTCGCGGTAGAATGCTAACTTTGGAATGGCTGCATCGAAACATGTCGTGTTTGGTGTCAAACATCTTGGAATACTACCCCCCGCCAGTCCTGGCGGCGGGGGTAGCATTCCACCCTTCTAGAGGGATAGACATGTACCTACTGTGGAAACGCGGTAGAATCCTGCAGAGCCCTGGCATCACAAAATGGATGTCACCAGTCACAGACACTGGGCTGCCCTCCTGCTGATGACCAACACTCGCAGTGGAGGAAGCCCAACAATAGATATCTTGTCCCAAGGGGGTGTGACCACCTCCCAGACAGGGTTTAGTGTATTGGGGCTGGGTGACTGCACTCTTAGAGTGCTTTGAAGTCCTGCACTGGGGGAGCAGAAGGCTCCTCTGTGCATACCCCAGTTCAAACCGGCTCAGGGGCTACCTGCCCCTGCTCTGGCGCGAAACTGGACAAAGGGAAGTGGGTGTAGCCGCCCACTCCCCTGAACCTCCCATAGGTAGGGTCATAGAGCTAGTCCCTCCCTTTCTTTTAGTATAAGAGGGGGAACCTGTGCATTGCACCCTAGATTTCCCTGGACAACGCTCTGAAGAAGAATCCCGGACCTTCGACGTTCCACTACCTTTGGAAGACTGAAGAATCTCCCTTGGAGTCAAGGAGTGACTCCCCTGCTTGGCAGGCACCAAAAACTACAAACGACGGTCGCAAACTACGCTGCTCCCGCCGGAGTCCGAAGTCCCTGCAGCCCAAGAAGTGGATTTCCTGACTTCTCAAAGGCCATCGTGAGTCCCCAGCGAAGCTGAGGCCAGTGGACCCCAAGAGTGATGAGGTACCGCGACCCCTGGGTACCGTGCACTATTGTCGAGTGCAACCCCTTCACAATGTTCCACGAACTTGTGCTCCTAGCCTCCAGCAGGAATCCCTCCGAAGATCAGAGGCCTACCACGTCCCGAGTGACCGTGGGCCCCTGTGAGCGAATCCTCCCGAGGCGTCTTTGCAATCCCTTGCCAGCCGGCTTGTGGGTCCCCAGAAGACTTTCTAAAGACACCAAAGGGCTCCTCTGGTTGCTCCAGGCCTGCCCTGACTTACCCTTGCTGGGTGAGTCCTCCATACCTTGCTGGTCTGCACCATTGCCTCTTCACATTTCCCCGAGACTTGCTGTTACCAAGGCTTGTTGGCTCCAATCGAGTCGCCAATACCGCAGTAAGCTGCAGACATCGTGGGACACGCCGAATCCAGCTCCTGGTCATCGTCGACGCCTCCTGGACCTTGTGGCTGAAGAGTCAAGGCACCTGCAAACGACCTGAATCTTGCGACGACGGTGGGCATCCATCTTCCTTGCCCCGAGTCACTGCCAAGTGACTTTGAACACTGTCCCCTCTGCTTTCAGGTCTTCCATCTTCCGAATCCAGGCTTGGATTCCTCCGGACACTTCTCCTGTCGCCGCAAGCAGCAAGTCTTCACTGGCTCCCATTGAAAACTACGCTGCGACCCGACACCAAAGGACACCTATGCACCCGGCTCCCCTGGGTGAGGTAACTTCAGCACTACGGTGCTCCTGTGGGTGTGGGTCCTAGAACTACTTACCCTGTAAGTGACTTGCTTGTAGCTTCCCTAGAAGTGCCCTAAAACTCTTATTTTCTAAGTGCGACAATTGCGCTGACTCGTACAGGGTTCGCGTCTGTGTTAGACACACCGCGTCCATCTCCTTTGTAACACTATCTAGAACTGTGTCCTTCGACTCGTACTGAGTCCGATCGGTGTTCGCCTCGAACACACAAGGGGCCTGTAACATCGAGACCTCCATTGCACTGACTCGCACAAGGTTCGCGTCTGTGTTAGACACAGCGCGTCCATCTCCCTTGCAACTCTATCTGTAACCGCGTCCTTCGACTCGTACAAGGACCGATCGGTGTGTTCGCCTCGAACACGCAAGGGACCTTTAACATTGAAATCTCAATCGCGTCTGAGCGCATAGACTCGCACAGGACTCGCATCGGTGTCTGAACACCGCGTCCGTCCCCTGTGGGTCTCCTACAACTACCTGGGGTGGTTCTTGGGGGTCCCTCGATTCTAGATGCCCTAGACCTAGGTCTAGCCAAACTAAGATTGTGATATTCGATTGTGCTAAACTTATTTTGATAACATTTGACTTGTACATATGTTCCTGACTTCTAATCTCATAAAGAGATTAGTAGAGAGTGTTTATTAATAAATACATATATATTTGATATATATACCTGTGTGGTGTCTTTTCATTTGGTGATTCAAGAGATTGTGTGGTAAAAGAAGCTGCTTTACATTCCTTCAAGACTTAGCCTGAAGGCTGTTCTCCACAGCTACCACTAGGATAGCTTTCTATAAAGGTTGTCTTAAACCTATCTACCATAAGAGTCGAATTGTTCTGGTGCAAGGTGTCCACTTTAATTAGTGAACAGCATATACCAGGCCAACTTCTCACATTGGTGGGCAGCATGTGGGATTCCAGCTTGCTATTGTTTTACCAGAAAATCTCTATTTGAATTACTAACTGAAAACCACTATAGGTACTTAAGGTACATATAAAGCCAAGCTTAGTATCAATAAGTTCTACTGAACTTAGAGCTGTGTGCCAAGGGATAGCACACCCTTTCTACAGCTCAAGCTAGTATCAGTAGGCCACAAACTAGTGTAGGTAGTACAACACTGCACAACACTAGAATGTCCTTAAAGGGTGGAACCAGTGGATCCACTCAGCCTCAGTATAAGGACATGGCTTTCTCTGACTTGAGAGCCATGTGTGTTGAAAGACACCTGAAGCTAGGACAGAGTCCCTCCACCCTACACCTGATAGATCTGCTGACAGCAGATGATCTTAGATTGGCTCTAGGAGCTAATGGGTCTGAATCAGTGAGTGGGTCAATTACAGTATCTGGGTCAGATGATGAAAATCTGAATGACCAAGACTCTGTGATTGAAGGGCCAGGCCTCAAGGGGCCTGAAAAGGACAGAGGAATTCTCCCTAAGAGAGCTGACAGAGTGGAGGAGAGGCATAGGTCCCCTTCCAGGGAATCTGACCACTCTTATCACTCTGGCAGAGAATTTGTCCACCAGAGGAACTCATACTTTCCCATAAGAGAGACCTCCTCTGAAAGAATGTGCAAACTGCTGCAGTATGAGGAAGCAAGAGTTGCCCTCAGAACCAAGCAGTTGGCACTGGATAGAGAAGCCCTGGAGATCCAGAGAGCTTCTAGAAAGAGGGGTTAGAACCCCTTGGTGGCAGCAACAGTGTCCCTAGAGGCAGAGAATCTATTCCAGACCATAGGAACCTGAGCAAGGTTGTTCCTCCCTACCAGAGTGGGGATGATATCCACAAGTGGATAACTGCTATGGACAGGGCCTGTAGAGTACAGCAGGTCCCCCAAAAGCAGTGGGCAGCAATCTTGTGGCTCTCCTTTTCAGACAAAGGTAGAGACAAGCTCCTCACTGTTAGAGAAGAGGATGCTGATAATTATGAAGTCCTGAAGAGTGCACTGATAGATGGGTTTGGCTTAACCACTGAGCAGTACAGGTTGAAGTTCAGAGACACCCAGAAGGCACAGACTCAGGACTGGACTGACTTTGTTGATTGTGCAACCAAGGCTCTGGAGGGTTGGCTGGTTGGCAGTAGGGTTACTGATTTCAAGGGATTGTATAATCTGATGATGAGAGAACAGATCCTTAATAATTGCCAGAACCAGTTGTTGCATCAATACCTGGTGGACTCAGATCTGACCTCTCCCCAAGAATTGGGAAAGAAGGCAGACAAATGGGTCAGAACCAGGGTGAGGCAGAAACCCCAGAACCAAGGGGGTGACACCAAGAAGCAAGATCCTAAGGTCTCTGAGAAAGGTGGGGATAAGTCAAAAGACCAGAAGTCTTCAGAAGGGCCCCAAAAATCTGCATCTGGTGGGGAGTCACAATCCAACAAGGGAAAAGGCCAAAAGAAGCCCTGGTGCAAATTCTGTAAACAGAAAGGGCACTGGACTTCTGATTGTAACAAGTCCAAAGACCAAACCACCACCACTCCTGCCCCTAAGGCAACTGTTCCCCCTAGTTCAGCTACTGGTGGAGGTGGTACACAGAATAAGGGTGTAGTAGGGTTGACCCTGGGTTCTGAAGTGGACTCTGACCTAGTCAGAGTGCCCACTCAGGCAATGCTGATTTGTGAGGGAGACCTTAATATGTCCTTCCTAGTAAGCCCCAGTAATCTGGGCAAATACAAACAGCAGCCTGTAATAAATGGCAAACAGGCTTTGGCATTTAGGGACACAGGTGCTAGTGTCACCATGGTGGCAGAGGATCTTGTGGACCCTGGACAGATCATCCTGGGCGAAATGTACCAGGTGACCAATGCAAGCAATGTCAGGACCAACCATAGTCTGGCAGTTGTGAATTTCTCCTGGGGAGGGGTAACTGGCCTCAAGAAGGTTGTAGTCAGTGCAGACCTCCCTGTCGAATGTCTATTGGGCAATGATCTAGAGACTTCAGCCTGGTCTGAAGTAGAGTTATGGACTCATGCTGAGATGTTGGGCATCCCTGCAGAGGTATTTGCTGTGACCAGGTCACAAGCAAGAATGCATAACACTGAACCAGCTCTGGATCCTGGAACAATGGACCAGATGCTTCCCAAGAGGAGGAGCAGTAGGGTAAAGGCAGTGCCTTCCCTCTGTCTCAGATCTCAGATTCACCCCCAGAGGGAGGTGAAGCAGATCCTGAAGAAGGAACTGCCTCAGAGGGACTTGAGCCTGATCAGGTTGAGTTCTTGGGGGCAGGGGGCCCTTCTAGGGAAGATCTGAGTAAGGAGCAACAGTGCTGCCCCTCTCTTGAACCCCTCAGACAGCAGGCTGCTGCTGAGGCTGCTGGGAGTGCTAGTGGGTCCCATAAAGTTTATTGGGATGAGGGACTCCTATATTCTGAGGGTAGAGATCCAGCCCCTGGAGCCACCAGGAGGTTGGTAATACCTCAGAAGTTTAGGGGGTTCCTCTTGACCCTAGCACATGACATCCCTTTAGCAGGACACTTGGACCAAAACAAGACCTGGGACAGGCTTGTTCCACATTTTCATTGGCCATATATGTCAGAGGACGCAAAGGAGTTTTGTCGCTCCTGTCTCACATGCCAAGCCAGTGGTAAGGCCGGTGGCACAACAAAGGCCCCCCTGATACCACTACCTGTGGTGGGGGTACCCTTTGAAAGGGTAGGGATTGACATTGTTGGTCCCCTTGACCCTCAAACTGCATCTGGGCACAGGTTTATCCTGGTGGTAGTGGATCATGCCACCAGGTACCCAGAAGCAATTCCCCTGAGGACCACCACAGCCCCTGTGGTGGCAAGAGCCCTCATTGGAGTCTTCTCCAGAGTGGGTTTCCCAAAGGAGGTCATTTCTGACAGAGGTACCAACTTCATGTCAGGATATCTGAAAGCAATGTGGAAGGAGTGTGGTGTAACTTATAAGTTCACCACCCCTATCACCCACAATGCAATGGTTTAGTTGAACGCTTCAACAAAACCTTGAAAGGAATGATTAAAGGACTCCCAGAGAAGCTTAGGCGGAAATGGGACCTTCTTCTTCCTTGCCTGTTGTTTGCATACAGAGAGGTTCCACAGAAGGGGGTTGGCTACAGCCCATTTGAGCTTCTGTTTGGGCATCCTGTGAGAGGTCCATTGTGTTTGGTAAAAGAGGGCTGGGAGTTACCTCTCAAGCCCCCAAAACAAGATGTGATGGACTATGTACTTGGTCTCCGCTCCCGGATGGCTGAGTACATGAAAAAGGCAACCAAAAACCTGGAGGCCAGCCAAGAATTACAAAAAGCTTGGCATGACCAAAAGGCTGCACTGACTGTATACCAGCCAGGACAGAAGGTGTGGGTATTGGAGCCTGTGGCCCCAGCAGCCCTCCAGGACAAGTGGAGTGGCCCCCATACAATAGTTGAACAGAAGGGAGAAGTCACCTACCTGGTGAATCTTGGAACTCCCAGGAGCCCCCTGAGGGTGCTCCATGTCAACCGATTAAAGCCATATGTTGACAGGGCTGACATGGGCTTGCTCATGGCAACTGATGAGGAACAGGAGGAGGAGAGTGACCCTCTCCCTGACCTGCTCTCTCAGAACCCTGATGATGGGTCAGTAGATGGTGTTGCTTTGGCAAGCAGCCTCACTGACCATCAGCAAACTGAGTGCAGACAAGTTCTGCAACAGTATAGACATATGTTTAGCCTGACCCCTAGTCAGACTTCCTGGTGCACCCATGAGGTGGACACTGGAGACAGTCTGCCTGTCAAGAATAAAATCTACAGGCAACCTGACCATCTCAGGGACTGTATCAGGACTGAAGTCCAGAAAATGTTGGAGCTAGGTGTAATTGAGCCTTCAGATAGCCCTTGGGCTAGCCCAGTAGTCCTGGTACCCAAGCCTCATACCCAGGGTGGTAAGAAAGAAATGAGGTTTTGTGTAGACTACAGAGGCCTCAATGCAGTCACTAGGACTGATGCCTATCCCATACCAAGGGCAGATGAGCTGATTGATACTTTGGCCTCAGCCAAGTATCTAAGCACGTTTGACCTGACAGCTGGCTACTGACAGATCAGGTTAGCTGATGATGCAAAAGCCAAAACAGCATTTTCGATCCCTGGTGGGCACTACCACTTTGTGGTGATGCCCTTTGGATTGAAAAATGCACCTGCCACTTTTCAGAGGTTGGTGAATAAAGTTCTGACAGGGATGGAAACTTATTGCTCAGCTTATCTAGATGATATTGCTGTCTTTAGTTCCTCCTGGCAGGATCACCTGGTCCACCTCAGGAATGTTTTGGAGGCCCTGCAGAAAGCAGGCCTCACTATCAAGGCCACTAAGTGCCAGATAGGGCAGAGTCAGGTTGTGTACCTGGGCCACCTTGTGGGTGGAGGCCAGGTTCAGCCTTTACAGAGCAAAATCCAAACCATAATGGAATGGGTTGCTCCAACCACCCAGACACAGGTGAGAGCCTTCTTAGGCCTGACTGGGTACTATAGGAGGTTTGTCAAGGGATATGGATTTATAGTGACCCCCTTGAATGATCTGACCTGAAAGAAAATGCCAAAAAAGTTCAGTGGACAGCTAGCTGTCAGAAGGCATTTGAAGACCTAAAGCAGGCCATGTGCACTGCCCCCATCTTACAGAGTCCAGACTACACCAAAAAGTTCATTGTCCAAACAGATGCTTCTGAGCTGGGTGTGGGAGCTGTACTGTCTCAACTGAATGATGAAGGTCAAGACCAGCCAGTAGCTTTTATTAGCAGAAGGCTAACCCCTAGAGAGAAACGTTGGTCAGCTATAGAGAGGGAGGCCTTTGCTGTGGTGTGGGCCCTGAAGAAGCTGAGGCCATACTTGTTTGGCACTCACTTCATAGTTCAGACTGACCACAAGCCCCTCCTATGGCTTAAACAGATGAAAGGTGAAAACCCAAAACTTTTGAGGTGGTCCATTTCCCTACAGGGGATGGACTATACAGTGGAACATAGACCTAGGACCCAACATGCCAATGCAGATGGACTCTCAAGGTATTTCCACTTTGAACACGAAGACTCAACTGGTCAAGGTTAGTTTAGTGTCCCTGCGTTTGGGGGGGGGGGGTTGTGTAGGAGAGTAGGATCTGCCTCTTATGATGCCCTCCACTTTTTTTTGATGTTTACACTGGTTTCTGGCTATAGTCTGGCTGGGTCCCTGCTAATCAGGGCCCCAGCCTCTCTGTTCTCTCTAAACGACTTGGAGTGCACTCCAGGTGCACTAGTGATTGGATACTGTGGTACCTTAGGAGTCCCTAGTATATGGAACCTTTGGTACTAAGGGCATAGGTACTTCACAGGCCTACCAGGGGCTGCAGCATGTATTATGCCACCCCTGGGAAGCAGACTAAATCTGACACCACAGGCCTGCTACTGCAGCCTGGGTGAGGTGGTGCTAGCACTCCTCACTGAGCTATAGGTTCCCTATATCTCTCCTACACACACATATAAACCTATCAGTCACCCCTAAGGCAGGCCTTATCAATCCTGAGGGCAGGGTGCTTGGCTTCTATGTGAGGGGGTGCCTCTGCCTGAGCAGGGCCCCTCTGCAGCTCTCAGAGTCCATTCTCTGGTGCTGTTTGTGGATGCGGTTAAACAATATACTTTTAAGTGCATTATATCCTCGCGGTAGAATGCTAACTTTGGAATGGCTGCATCAAAACATGTCGTGTTTGGTGTCAAACATCTTGGAATACTACCCCCCCGCCAGTCCTGGCGGCGGGGGTAGCATTCCACCCTTCTAGAGGGATAGACATGTACCTACTGTGGAAACGCGGTAGAATCCTGCAGAGCCCTGGCATCACAAAATGGATGCCACCAGTCACAGACACTGGGCTGCCCTCCTGCTGATGACCAACACTCGCAGTGGAGGAAGCCCAACAATAGATATCCTGTCCCAAGGGGTGTGACCACCTCCCAGACAGGGTTTAGTGTATTGGGGCTGGGTGGGTGCACTCTTAGAGTGCTTTGAAGTCCTGCACTGGGGGAGCAGAAGGCTCCTCTGTGCATACCCCAGTTCAAACCGGCTCAGGGGCTACCTGCCCCTGCTCTGGCGCGAAACTGGACAAAGAGAAGTGGGTGTAGCCGCCCACTCCCCTGACCCTCCCATAGGTAGGGTCATAGAGCTAGTCCCTCCCTTTCTTTTAGTATAAGAGGGGAACCTGTGCATTGCACCCTAGATTTCCCTGGACGACGCTCTGAAGAAGAATCCCGGACCTTCAACGTTCCACTATCTTTGGAAGACTGAAGAATCTCCCTTGGAGTCAAGGAGTGACTCCCCTGCTTGGCAGGCACCAAAAATTACAAACGACAGTCGCAAACTACGCTGCTCCCACCGGAGTCCGAAGTCCCTGCAGCCCAAGAAGTAGATTTCCTGACTTCTCAAAGGCCATCGTGAGTCCCCAGTGAAGCTGAGGCCAGTGAACCCCAAGAGTGATGAGGAACCGCGACCCCTGGGTACTGTGCACTATTGTCAAGTGCAACCCCTTCACAACGTTCCACGAACTTGTACTTTGGACCACGTGTGGTCCTAGCCTGCAGCAGAAATCCCTCCGAAGATCAGAGGCCTACCATGTCCCGAGTGACCGTGGGCCCCTGTGAGCGAATCCTCCTGAGGCATCTTTGCGATCCCTTGCCAGCCAACTTGTGGGTCCTCAGAAGACTTTCTAAAGACACCAAAGGGCTCTCCTGATTGCTCCAGGCCTGCCCTGACTTACCCTTGCTGGGTGAGTCCCCCAGATCTTGCTGGTCTGCGCCATTGCCTCTTCACACTTTCCCCGAGACTTGCTGTTACCAAGGCTTGTTGGATCCAATCGAGTCGCCGATACCGCAGTAAGCTGCACACATCATGGGACACGCCGAATCCAGCTCCTGGTTGTCGTCGACGCCTCCTGGACCTCGTGGCTGAAGAGTCAAGGCACCTGCGAATGACCTGAATCTTGCGACGACGGTGGGCATCCATCTTCCTTGCCCCGAGTCACTGCCAAGTGACTTTGAACACTGTCCCCTCTGCTTTCAGGTCTTCCATCTTCCAAATCCAGGCTTGGATTCCTCCGGACACTTCTCCTGTCGCCGCAAGCAGCAAGTCTTCACTGGCTCCCATTGAAAACGACGCCGCGACCCGACACCAAAGGACACTTATGCACCCGGCTCCCCTGGGTGAGGTAACTTCAGCACTATGGTGCTCCTGTGGGTGTGGGTCCTAGAACTACTTACCCTGTAAGTGACTTGCTTGTAGCTTCCCTAGAAGTGCCCTAAAACTCTTATTTTCTAAGTGCGACAATTGCGCTGACTCGTACAGGGTTCGCGTCTGTGTTAGACACACCGCGTCCATCTCCTTTGTAACACTATCTAGAACTGTGTCCTTCGACTCGTACTGAGTCCGATCGGTGTTCGCCTCGAACACCCAAGGGGCCTGTAACATCGAGACCTCCATTGCACTGACTCGCACAAGGTTCGCGTCTGTGTTAGACACAGCGCGTCCATCTCCCTTGCAACTCTATCTGTAACCGCGTCCTTCGACTCGTACAAGGACCAAGCGGTGTGTTCGCCTCGAACACGCAAGGGACCTTTAACATTGAAATCTCAATCGCGTCTGAGCGCATAGACTCGCACCGGTGCCAGGACACCGCGTCCGTCCCCTGTGGATCTCCTACAACTACCTGGGGTGGTTCTTGGGGGTCCCTCGATTCTAGATGCCCTAGACCTAGGTCTAGCCAAACTAAGATTGTGATATTTGATTGTGCTAAACTTATTTTGATAACATTTGACTTGTACATATGTTCCTGACTTCTAATCTCATAAAGAGATTAGTAGAGAGTGTTTATTAATAAATACATATATATTTGATATATACCTGTGTGGTGTCTTTTCATTTGGTGATTCAAGAGATTGTGTGGTAAAACAAGCTGCTTTACATTCCTTCAAGACTTAGCCTGAAGGCTGCTCTCCACAGCTACCACTAGGATAGCTTTCTATAAAGGTTGTCTTAAACCTATCTACCATAAGAGTCGAATTGTTCTGGTGCAAGGTGTCCACTTTAATTAGTGAACAGCATATACCAGGCCAACTTCTCACAGGCGGGTCCACCAATATCATTGAAGCAATCTATAATTCCTGTATGCATGAAGTGGGATAAGTCGAACCCCCAAAATTATAGACCTATTTTGCTGATTGATAGTACGGCCAAACTCATGGGGCGTAAGTTATTACCCAGGCTGGAGGAGTGGGCAGAGGAAAAGAACATTCTAGCTGAAGGGTAAAGGAACTAATGACCAGTGTCTTAATCTGAGCATGGTGATAGCTAAATACACGGTGGCTAAGAAAGGCCACATTTTAATGGCATTTATGGCTTCAACGGCGGCTTTCTATTGCGTTTCCCTTTCTAAATTGTGGTCTATTTTGGAAGAGATGGGTGTTGATGTTTCCATTATTACCTTCATAAGACAGATGTGTTCCCAGGTTACCACGTGTCTTTCGGTATGGTAGGGATGGTGAGTGCACTAAGTTAATCGGTATGGAAAGGGGGGTTATACAGGGGTGCGTCCTCACACCTATTCTGTTTTCTCTTTACACAAACAGAGTGGAGGCAGTTTTAGTGGGGCGCTCCAGAGGCGTTCCGTATATTGGATTGTGTCCTCTCCCTATCCTCCTCTGTGCAGACAATGCAATGCTCATAGCCAGTACTGGTCGAGTACTGCAGAGACTCATAAAGGATCATACCATTTGTCATGAAAAAGTTGGATCTTCATGGGAATGAAGCAAAGACCTTTGTACTTTTCCACGGGTCATGCCTAAAAATGTCCAGTTTTCCATACAGATAATCGAAGGGTTGAGGTGGCTGAAATGTTTTCTTACATGGGGATAATTTTTGACGCCAAATTCTCCTGGAAAAATATGGTTCTAACAGGGCACTGATGCTAGAAAAAAGCATAGCAGCAATTTTAAACTTTACAAAGAAAAGGGGAGTTGAAACCTATTCCCAGAGATTTTAAACATGTATGCAGCCAAAGGTATCTCCACCGCTACTTATGGGGCTGCGGGTATGGTGGATGCCAAACTTATTCAGCGAGTTGAGTATGCATTTGGTAAAAAACTCTTAGCCTTGCCTCGTAGTTGTTTTAACTTTATATGCCATAGTGAGCTGGGATTACCATACATTACAGACTCTATTAGGCTCACACCAATTCTACTTTGGCTCTCAATCTGGAGGAGGGAGACCTTTATTTTGAACCAAAGCGTATTGGTGGATTGCCTAAACCTTGACTTTGCACTGGAGATCCCCTGGTTGCAATATGTTAAGCGTACCCTGGAGGAGTTGGGGCTCTCAGAGTTATTTACAAAGGCGAGGCTCAAGGAGCTATTTTTTGCAAGGGCAGCTGCTAATAGATGGGAGGCAAATAAGAAACAATCGACTGATCCTCTGTTTCAAGTGTCTCTTCCTAACCACGATGCCCAGACATATCTAGCGTTTATACAGAATCAGCAGCACCGTTTTATCTTAATAAGATTCAGTCTAAATCATATTCCAATGATGCTTGCCTTCCCTGCAAAATGTTATTCATTGAGCGAGCTTAGTCTATGCCCTTTTTATGGCTTGTCAATCCAGTAAGATTTACACTTTTATTCTTTTGCACATTTTACTGTTCACCAAGGAAAATATTTATTGTTCCGCTTTTGCGTAGGTATAATTTTAGACGATGTTGACCAGCACTATCCTTCATTCAACAGCTTAGTGGTCAACTGGTTTGCCAGGCAGTTGCATCATATCTTTGGACATGTCTAAATCTCAGACGATCCTATCTGTCATGAGGAAAAAGCGGAGTAGTTGGTAGGACAGTACACGATAATCATGTTTAATGACCAGATAAAGGTTTTATAATGGACCTTTTCAGCTGTTGTACATGATTTACTATAAGTGGTTTTGATGATTCTGGATGAGATATTATTATAGACTAGGCATGTTAGGGGCAGCACTGTTTTATCATTAATGTCAATTTTATTCTCCCATTAATTGATAAACGTATGTATCTTTTTAAGTATTTTTTAAAAGCAAAAGAATAAATCGTTCTATGCTTTTCCAGATAAAAATGTTAATGAATTATTAGAATTGGTTTTTAGAAGCGATTATGAACTTACTGTATATTTACTATGTTTGTTTTTATATGTATGTACTTTTTATGCCGTGTAAACAAAGCGAAATAAAGATTTGATGATGATGATGACTTCTTTCCAGAGTATCACACTTTTTCCCTTAAATGTTTGTGGGAAGGATGTGTGACTGACTGTACCAATCCCTCTCATTCCTTGATATTTACAATACCTATTGGGTCTAATACACCTTTCAAAGATCAAAAACCTCAAAATTAACGTTTTCTCTGTGCTCTTGTGCATTGGGACATTTTTACCTTTGCATTTGTGACCTTCCTCATGTTATCGAATCATTTCTAGTGAGTTATCCATTAGACTTAAGACTGCTTTTTCATCCCATATATAACACATTTTTACTTCCACGCATGGTTCTTTATCTGTCTTGGCAGGTTACTCTACTGCCACTTCATTCGATTCCTGGTGCCTTGGATGACTGATGGCTCTTTCAAGTAAGCTGATCAGATCCCACTGATTTGTCCCGACCTCTGTCTTACTTTGAAATACTTTTTTTTATAATTTTCCTTTTCTGCTTTCGATTTTCATGTAGGCCATAGCTACTTAACCGTTATCCTTCCAAATACGGACTAAACCCTGGTATGCCTTTTGCCTCTATTTAAAAAAATTGCAATATTTCTGTTGAGTGCTTACAATTTTTTTATATTGTCGGCCTTCTGTCTACCCCCCTTCCTTTCTGCAGTTAGGACTTAGATGCCCACTCAAAATCATATTCATTATAATCAAAGTATGTTGAGTCACGATCTGCACGTGGTTGAATACATTTGAACTCACACTACATAATTCTTAGGAACCTTGCTTTTCTTTTTATTTAGGCTTACCAGTTCCAAGTCCTGATGAGACCATTTAGGGTCGAAACGTGGCAACCTTTTATGGCTAATGTTTTCCTAACATTATTATTGCTTACTCCCCATTGGCAACCGCTTTGTAATTGGTGTGTGGTTTATTTTTGTTTGTGTTAATACCTTTTCCATACTGTTACATTCTGTTTTGAAAATGCTCGAACTGGTCCCATTCTAATGTCAATGGGTATTTTTAGACTTAGCATTGTGCTTATTTGTTTAAATTGGTAATTTGTCGTGACTTATGTGGTTTCTCTTTTGGTCACAAAGTTGCACTACTTTCCACCGTTGTCATTTGTTACTTTGTCTTGGTATGGTCTCATTGTATGTAACATGTTGCTCTACATGTATATATATTACTTAGTGAATTCTTGAATTGAAAGAAATTAATGTGGCCACCTAATTCATCTTCTGGTCATTTGTACGTGAAGTAATAAATGACTGTGTTACATGTGAGGTCCCATTTTTTGAGATGTGATTGCTGTGGTCTAAAATCCCGTGTTATGTGGACCTACCCCTTCCAATTTTGGGATTAAGCATACCACTGTCAATCAATCAATCAATCAGTTGATCTTTATTCGGTTTCACATTTTAAAACCATAAAAGCACATGTACAAAATACAATAAAAACAGTCCTCTCAACAACATAAAAATGTGAAACCAAAAGTAACTTACAGGCAGTACCGTTAAAATATTCAGACAGCCCAGCGTATCACCTGGGGGTGTCAAAAACTACAAAACATCATAAAATGGACCATGTCCTGTGGAGATTTTCCATCGCATCCACAGGACGGTAGACTATGACCCTCACTCTGTCCCCGAATGTGAGCAAGAAGGAGATGAAAGAGGTCAAACCTAAACCTGGTCAATAAAAATCTGTCGTATAAATTTATGAACCCCAGTAAGTATGGCTCCATCTGGGTTGTTCTTAACATGATGAAGCAACGAACACTGGACTTCAAAAGCTCCTTCTCTTCCCTGGCTGCAGTCTGCTGCCCAAAGAAGGCCACCTTTATGGTATTTAGGTCCTTCTTATTCACCCGGTCCGAGTTGGTAAAAAGATATCCTCTCCCCATACTTGTTAAGCTCACTTCAATGCAATGAGCCACGGTACACAAGAGGCATGATCTAGGGCCAGGCCATCTTTGTCTAATGTGGTCGCCTTACCAGCCCAAATTTTTAACCGTAGGGCCACCGGGCGATATGCTATCAGGTCAGTGATATAGGTCATGCCAAGCTCCTCATGTACGGTAAAAGAGGGATTGCCCTGAGGGACGGATTGGAGCCGTCTCAAAAACGTATTTTCTGCAATTTGGAGATTATCTATGTTAATATACCCTCAGATTTCACTGCCATAGAGTGCCTTTGAGATGCGCTTGGCCCTGTAGAGCTTTAATAGGACCCCCACCGGTCTTTTCCCCAGTCTAGAGGCAAAGTTAAATATAGCTGCAGTGTCCCCAGCCAGGTCATTTTTCTTGGGAGTGAGGTGGGGCCCCCATTTCATTTTAGCATCTATCAATACCCCCAAGTAGGAAAAAACACTTGACCTTGGGATCGGGTCGACCCTCCCTTAAAGGTGTATGATCAGCTGGTGCGGGCCCCCACATGATGTAGGACTTGGAATTATTGACAGAGTTTAAAAGCGTTTGCAGGCCCCGTTCAGTCCTGGCCACTAGCAAATCATGGCATGCTACCTTGTGATCATCCTGGAGCAAATCTGGTGCTGGCATGATCTCTTTTACTGTAGATGTCATCTGTTATACCTAAGTGCCCAGTAGTACACAAAACTAATGTGCATGCCTGTTGTGCTCCTGGGGCATTTTCTATAAACAGCCATAATGTCCTCTTCAAATTATCCATCTGAATCTCATGCATCCACTCCTTCTGTAGGTGAAGGATGTGTTACTTATCTACAATATCTTTTATCTGTCTGGATACAGCCTTTAACAAAATTATGAATGATATTTTAAAATTGACATCTTATCTATTTTAAAGAAATATCTTTAGGGGTTTAACAATAGTTCATTTATTTCATAGGTATGCACCCTGATTCACAGGAGCCATTTTTTACATGTTTTCATGACTAGGGCAATTCTGATCGAATGTTCTTTACATATCCTTTCTGAGCGTACACTTTTCTGGGATCCTTAGCAAGTTCTGCTCCCTATTAAAGACATTAGGAAGGGTGAAATTCCAGGATTTTAATACACAAGATTGATTGTAAACTGTGACTAATGAAAGAGGGGACAAAGTTTGGTTTTGTGAGATTAGCCTTTTTATTGTATGATCAAATCTCCCCACTCGTTTAAATAAAAAGGCTGAGATCTCTCCAAGAGTCAGTAATGCTTGCCTTGCACATTCCAATATCCTTGAGTTTACAATTTCCTCAAAAACTCTAAATTATTATTTGCTAATCTTTACTATATAGCAACTCTTTAAGTGCAGAATGATTTTAAGCATAAAGCATGAAACTATTTTCTATTTAGGCTTGCTTTTAATGCCTGTTTGTCTTGGTGAGAGTAGTTCTCCTTTAAGAATCTGGTCCTTATTTATGAGGCCTTGCAACACTTTTGCACCGCCGTTGCGTCACTTTTTGTGACGCACCAGCGGTGTAAAAAATGCACCATGTTGCGCCCTATTTACAAAGTGACGCATCGAGGCAGATGCGTCACTTTGTAAACCCCTGCGCCACATTATACCTGCGGCAGGTATAACGTATCCTCGTAGAAGTGGCACATTGAAATCTATAAGATTTCAGTGCGCCACTTCTAGTACGCTACTGCTTCCATATCTTGCGCCTGCCTCACAGCAGGCATAAGACTGATGCAGGCCCTTTCACATGGGGCTTGCCGCATGTGAAAGGACACATTGCTGGAGTTGCGTCTGTTTTCAGACACACTCCAGCAATGCACCACTTTTGCGCCTACAGATACGTCAGAAATACTGACGTATCTGTAACTCCTTGTGACATGGACCGCTGTACATTAAATACGGCGCATCCATCCTGTCGCAAGGAGGGCGCAGTGAAAACTGTTGCATCGCTGTTTTCACGCAGCGATGCAACAGTTTTCATAAATGAGGCCCCAAGTTTTTTACTTTCAAACACATCTTTCTATTGGAGGCCCTTTTCTGTGCAATTGGCTTCAAGTTTATAGGGTGCAGATTCAACTACTGCTACCTGTTCCCAGGAAAAGAATATCTGCAAAGTTGACTCAGGACGTTTGGGTCATTATGGACCAGCAGAGATCCGGCTGAGATTCTGTTGCTATTAAGCAAAAAGCTGAAACCGATATCGTAGACCAAGAACCGGCAGCAATTTGCATTGAATCATTTGGATGCAGCACCCTGAGAGAGTACCTCATGGGTAAATACATCAATAAAGTGGTCATGTTGTGATCTGTCTGGGTAAGAGGGATGGAGATGACAACCTTGATCACTATTGCTTGCAAATATTAACATCATCCAGGGTGTGTTAATGAGCATGGGTCTTGTCATGAACCAATTAGATGACATCTAATGAGGGCACATTTGGCAGGAAATATTGTTTTGGTGGTTTCAGTAATACATTTCAAACCCGTTCATTACAATACTTATTTTTTTCCAAAGAAAAGGAGCTGAAAAGTCAAGGACGGCGCCTGCAAATTTAAAACCCAATTGAAGAGCGTTCTGAGGTCTGAGTGACTAAGAAGTCAGCTAATAGCCATAATTGGTCTGGAGTCATAATGCATAATAATGTTGCCAGAGGTAATTGTTATAATCGATTCATTGGCATAATAATAAAGAAAGTATCAATAGTATTCCAATTTCATGAAATAAATAAATATATATAGGGCACGCTCAGTGGCGTCACGAAACTCGAGGGGGCCTCCCTGCAAGGCACGTGGAGGGGCCCCCTTCGGGCTCAATCAGGAGCTCTGCAGCCAGAGTGCTGTGCTGAGGGGGCCCCCTGGAGCTTGGCGGCCCCCCGCACCGCGGGGGCTGTGGGGGCCAGTGTTACACCCCTGGGCACGCTGTGCCATCGATTGATCACTAGTAATCGCCATTGTCATTCTTTGTTTAGGCCATTTAATGTCTTTTCATCCGTATTACCTTTAAATAGGTTTAGGATTTTTTTTAGCATACTAATAATGTACGAGCATGTGGATGGTAAAGAGGGATATACAATTTTATATAGGTTTCTAACAGCGGTTGTGGTCTCACCGCGGATGGTTGCAAAGGAGTACGCCTACGGCGGGCTTGTGCATGCTAGCAGTTCTTACACTGCACTGTCACTTTGCGGCTGGGCCATGTCAGAACATCAAATAGTTCATGATGGAAACAAAGTCCAGCCCATCATTAAGGAAGAATGTTGTCTAAAAGTGGGGGAATTATGCCTAACGTGTACAATCAGAAAACAGGTCAGAGCCCAACCAGAAGTTGGGTCAGTCAGGTTTGAAACGAGGTAAGATAAAACTACAATGTAAATCAAGTAAAACACATGAGAATAAACAATTCCACAAGAAAGTACAGCAAATGTAACTGCCATTTAAACGTCAGCTCAGCTCCATTAAAGGCTGGGCCATGGAACAAAATCTTCAGAAGTCAACATTGAAGATGCAAAATAAATATGCAATAATTACATTCCTGCGGGGTTGTGTTCACATTGTTTTAAAACATGCACGTGAATTAATTACGAGGCAAAATTAATGTAAAAAGGACTACGCAACAACATAGAGGGGCATATTACCAAGGATTTGCGATAATTATCGCAAAGCGCGCTTAGCGCTGTTTTTTTATCGCTGGATTTCATCGCGGAGATAACGCGTTATTATCAACTCTTATCTCCAAGGCGATAAAAAATCCAGCGATAGCAGCAAAACCCAGCAATAGCGCGAGAAATCCAGCGATAAATTCACTGCGCTAATGGAAAGCTTGCTAATAGGCAGGTGAGGACTTAACCTTACAATCCACCTCCCATTGACAAGATGGTTAAGTCAAGTTTTTATCAGGTGTTAAATTCCAGCGATAATCGCGGTTAGCGCGACTTTTTTTATCGCTTTGTGGGCATTGATAATAAGGGGAAGTTGTGTTTGCGACTGTTTGCAGTTGCTTTTAGTTGGGAACGCCTACTTTGCATGTCATTAGCGATAATTATCGCTGACATGCAAAGCGGCAACAAAACGGCCGCTATCGCCATTAAGCTGTCGCTAACAGCTGTTAGCGACAGCTTGCTAATAGGGTGATAAAAATATCGCCGCTTTATTGGCAAAAAGTGCCGCTAAAGTGGCGATACTGCCCTTGATAATATGCCCCATTGTTCTTTATGGTATGATGGGTTAAATCACATTCAGTCGTCATCATCAAAATCTTTATTTGGTCCAATTAGGAATAGACCATAAAAGTACATAAAATACAGTACGAATTCATCATGCATAAAAGTTAAAACTATTAAATGAGTGTCAAAATTATATAAAAAGCTGAAGCATGCTTTTAAAACTGCATAAGTCAGTGGATAACCAGGTTAATGGACATTCAGGAATACAGTTCATATTCAAGTGTTCGAGGCGCCCAGACAGTCGTGGCTCATTCGATCCAAGCCAGAAAAAAAGGGAACAAAAACCTCAAAAGGGGTCCGCTATGTACTCCTCCTCCTGGCGCAAAAGTAGAAGGGGCGCCTCTACCATCAATTAAGAATCAGTTCAATATGACTCGTGTCTACCTGGGCATAGGCAGACGCTGAGAGTTACTCTCCTCTAATACATACTAGCATGCATTCAGTTGTCTAGGGGCCAATGACATACATCTAGCAGATAAAAACATTTTTTTGAGTATAAAACATACAGTAAAACAATCCAATAAAGCACTGTACAAATTATCCTATCATGCTTTTCCTAGCCCGGATCGCTGCTTTCAGGAAGGCACATACACGAAAGCAGGTTTCAGGTGAGTCAAGGTGCTGTAAGTGGAGCAAAGCTACTCTGCACTGTGGGATCCCTCATTTGTGTAACAGAGGCTTTAAAAAGTGCCTATGTGGTAAACTGTGCAAATTGCAGAGGAACATAAAATACAAAAGTGACCGAACAGATTGATTGCTACAGGGGTAGGAAGATACAATTTTCCCCTCTGGGTCTTGAAAGCTATTGAAACACAGATACCAATATATTGAGCAAGCCCTAAAACGAAAATGGAGCGATCGCTGCCACTGTGTAAGATCTAAAGATAAATACATGGGGGTTTTGCCTGTAGCTAATTATCTATAATAATTGAGTACCAACGATTTTGCTAACTCGTTTTTCGTTTTCAAATCTTCACAGTGCTCAAAAATTAATGCTTTGGCCTCTGTTTTGTCAGCTTTGGTTAAACTACTAGGTTCAGTCATGAAAGAAGAATGACCCAGATTTGCGAAAGTGCCACGAATATATCTCCGCCATGGGATATGCAAGGCCTTACCCAGGTTGAGACAATCAAGGATGATATCCCTGCATAGCATTGCGGCAGGGTTCGTCCACATGCTAACCCATAATAAAAGAGGCGCCAGTAGGACATTATCGGAGATAAAACCCTGTGTTAATTCAGAATGGATGACATAACTAGAGGTAGTGGGAGGTAGGGTTAACATCCAACAGAAAACCCGGTTTTCCTCAGCCTGCAGAGAGCTACATTTATTGAAACCCCACACTCCAGCACCATAGGTGGCTGCACTAATGCACTGAGAATTAAACACCTTCAGTGCTGGCAAAAGAGTCCCTCTAACACCGGGTCCAATGAGGTTACAAACTGTCCCTGCAGTTCGACTGAGTTTAAAGCTGGCATGGGTGAGCTGAGGGTTTCAAGAGCCTGAGGAACCAAAAGTCAGGCCCAGATAAGGGAAATTTTCTGTGCTCGTTAGTGCTTGGCCCTTGATTGTGATTTTATGTAGCCTTGTTTTACCAGGTCCACAGTACATAATGTGCGACTTCATGTAATTAATATTTAAATCAAGCCCTTGCATGAAGGTAGCAAAACACTCCACCTGTTGTTTCAGTGCGTTAGGAGTAAGAGCTAGAAGAATTGCATATCCATAAATCAATCAATCAATCACAGAATTTGTAGAGCGCACTACTTACCCGCGAGGGTCTCAAGGCGCTGGGGAGAGGGAAGGGGGAGGGGGATGCTGCTACTGGTCGAACAGCCAGGTCTTGAGTAGCCTCCTGAAGGTCAGCAGGTCTTGGGTCTGTCGTAGGCTTAGTGGAAGGGTGTTCCAGGTCTTGGCGGCGAGGTGTGAGAAGGATCTGCCGCCGGTGGTTGTTCTTCGAATGCGAGGGACGGTGGCGAGGAGAGGTCGGCGGAGCGGAGCTGGCGGTTGGGGACGTAGAAGAAGAGTCGTCTGTTGAGGTAGGCTGGGCCAGTTTTGTGGAGTGCCTTGTGTGCGTGGATGAGGAGTTTGAAGGTGATCCTCCTGTCGACGGGGAGCCAGTGCAGGTTCCTCAAGTGGGGGTGATGTGGCTGTGGCGTGGTACGTCGAGGATCAGTCGTGCGGAGGCGTTTTGTATGCGTTGCAGTCGCTTGATGAGCTTGGCCGGGGCTCCCGCGTGAGGGCGTTCCCATAATCCAGTCTGCTACTGACGAGGGCCTGGGTGACTGTTCTTCTTGTGTCTGTCGGGATCCACCTGTAGATCTTGCGAAGCATGCGGAGGGTGTTGAAGCAGGAGGAGGAGACTGCGTTGACTTGCTTGGCCATGGAGAGCGTTGAGTCGAGGATGACTCCCAGGTTGCGTGCGTGGTCGGTGGGTGCCTGGGCTGCTCCCAGCGTCGTTGGCCACCAGGAGTCGTCCCAGGCTGAGGGGTTGGAGCCGAGGATGAGGACCTCCGTTTTGTCCGTGTTCAGCTTTAGTCGGCTGATCTTCATCCAATCGGCGATGGCCTTCATTCCTTCGTGGAGATTGGCTTTGGCGGCGAGGGGTCCTTGGTGAGGGAGAGGATCAGTTGAGTGTCGTCGGCGTAGGAGATAATGTTGAGGTCGTGTTGTCTGGCGATGCGTGCGAGCGGGGCCATGTAGATGTTGAACAGTGTTGGGCTGAGGGACGATCCCTGGGGTACGCCGCAGATGATCTCGGAGGCTTCGGATCGGAAAGGTGGGATAGATAGGACAATGCCTGGCATGGATGTACTTAGAAATTATCAGAGCCAGATTCAGGTATTGCTCATTGCTGCCTAAATTCGGTCGGAAACCAAATTGAAAAGGCGACAGAATGCCCTTAACAGCAGCCCAATTAAGTAGTTGGTCATATATAACTCTGCCGATCATTTTTATTGTGCTATCAATAGGTGTAATAGGGCGATAGCATTTTGGAGACATGCAATCACCCTTTTTAAATATTGGCACAATAATTGCAGTGGACCAGGAGTGGGGGATGTTAATTGTTAAGCAAGAATTGAATGTATTAGTGATAAGGGAGCCCCATATCTCAGGCATGCATTTCACAAGGTCCATCGGCACACCATCTGTGCCTGGGTCTTTGCCGCCCGAGCTGTGATGGATAGCCGATTCCACTTCCTGTATGGATATCAAAAGGAGTGATATATTTTGGAGTCTGTTGCATAACAAGGCTAGCAAGTTCGAGTCGTCCTCTATGCTATAAATTGAGGCAAAATTTAGGGGAGAGGATGTATCCTTGCGGATAGAGCGGTCGACTTCAAACCTGGGGAACCGGGTTCAAGTCTTGGCAGGGACGCTCAACATCCTGTGATTCTGGGCAAATCACTTAACCTCCCCGCGCCTAAGAAAAATGAATGTGGCCGTCTGTAACTAAACTGGTGCTCACGTAAAGGGCTCTGATACCCGATATCTTCGGGTCGAGTTTGCGCTATATAAAACTCTAAAAAAAAAAAAATTTGAGAACTAGTCTGAACTACGGATATTATTTTGCAGATGGGTGATCGCAGGGGAATTCTTAATTCTGATTTGGTTTATTAGAGCCAAAAAGGACTTATTGTCCGTTCCCCGGGTTGCGCTTTCCAGTGATTCTCAATCCTATTTGTATAGTTCCCTTTTTCTATGTGAGAGTGTTGCTTTATATTTGCGGTGTGCTTGAAGGAACTCAGATCTAACCCTTGACTGGGCGTTTAATGCCAATCTCAGGTTACGATTAGCCTTGGAGCAAGCCCCGTCAAACCACCTGGGATCTGTATTAAGTGTGTGAGAAGGTTTGAGCATAGAGTCCCTAATGCTGCATGTTAACCTATTATAATGTCGAGCCATCAGCGCGTGTCCATTATCTGCTAGGCAATTGAGAAACAAGCCTAAATGCTGATGGAGTAAGGTGGACAATGATTCTATTGGTTTATTCAGACGCCATACTAATCTTAGGCCATCTGTCGAGTGCTGGGTAATGGAAACTAAATTGATATTACTCTAATGTCTCTTGATCGGTAATAGCATGGTAGCAAAAAGGGTATTATGATCTCCCCAGACTGTGGGTAGATTCTCTCCTTTGGATAACCATGGTGAAAAATTGGAGCTGACAAACATGTAATCAAATATTGAAGCCCTGCCCCCCCTCTAAAAGATGGAGCTGCGCTATTGGAGTCTCCAAGAACCTCAAGTAAATCAACTAAGTAGTGGACAGCAAGATAATTAAGAAGCTCTACCCCCTTGCATCCTGGATGACGACATAGTCATCTATAGAGTTGTCATTGTTCCGTAGGGACCCGTTTAGCTTTGCATTAAGGTCTCCACAGAGAAACAAATAGAATTTCAAATGACGGTTTTCCGCTTTATCTTGTAGATCAGATAGAACATTAAACAGGTCAATATAATGTGAACAAATTACATTACTAAAATCATTATGATAAAAATGTAGCAAATAAAAAACGCTATTTGATTTAGGGAAGCAGGTTTTTAGCACTAAGAGTGATGAGGACGCAGGTTTAAGTTGCAAGACCTCTAACTGGAGGCTTAAACTGACCCATACAACTAGCCCACCCATGGCCCGGCCTTGGGGTGATGGAATTTCAGGGCAGGAAAAGCAGGCATAATCTTCCAGATGTGGTGGGACTGTAAGCCAAGTTTCCTTCAGGGAAATTATGTCATGCTTCAGCATAAAAGACAGCCAATCCAAATTATCAATCTTCCCCTTTAGGCCTGCTACATTCCAACTAAGTATAGAAATAGATCTATAATGTGTGGTTCTGGAATGGGAAGTGTTGGGCGAAAGTTGGATAACACTTGGGGCAGTGGGTACTGTGTGAGCATTTCCACTCAACAGTCAAAATAATCTGAAAGTACTTCGTACCTATTGACAGTGGGGACTGTGCGCTGATCACTAAGGGTGGGTGGCAAGTCCAAGGAACTAGTTGTTACGTCATAGGGAGGAATACTAACTCTGATGGGTTAGAAGTGACCAAAGGCAGCATGTTGTGCCCACAGTGCGTTGGAAGACAACTGGCCATAACGCCATACCGGTGGGCCAAAAAAGGATTTCTCGTTCATTTATTCTGTAAGGGGGGGGGGCTGTAGAAATAGCCGAGTGGCACCAGGGTGATAGAACTACTTGCTGAGATGTTACTCCTAGGGGTGAATAACAATTGCTGAGCCAACCAAGGAAATCTAAAATTTACCACAATACAATCTCCCAGGATATCCAGTTGGTTCGGCCCTATCCATGCACACCTCCTTACGTGCAGGATGTCTCTTGCATGGAGAAGAGACATACCTTTGTAGCGAACCAACCAGTATAGGGTTTTATTAAACAACTTCTTGTAAGACTTGCGCTGATAGTTTTTTAGAAGGGGAACACTCAACAGCACGGCCAAATAAGGGCAAGCAGCCGGGGGTAGGTTATTAACTGGTAGTTTAGTGTCTGATTGTGTCATTAGAACTCTGTCCCCGGGGCCCTTCGATAAGTGTGTAGCTTTGGTGGTTGAGGTGTGTAGAGAGTCTACATCCGAACTAAGTGCTGTACGTTTATTGTATGAGTCTTGAGGGTCATGGGGGTCTAAAGTGTTCGAAAAGGAAGCAGGTGTCACATATGTAGGGTGACAACCGGCCACCAAAAATGCATTGTTTTCTTTGGTAAAGTGGGGTCATTATTAATTATGCTTATATAAGTGGCTGATTGACCACAACAAGGTGAAAAAGAGACCAATTTGGCTTCGGAGAAGTCCAAGCGTGAGAGCAGGGGGGAAAGAGCTATTCTAAATGTTGCTCATAGCTTCTCTGAGAATGTCTCTAAATGAGTTGTTAAAAGTTTGTTAAGAAGGTTGATACTCCAGTCCTTATCTTGATAAAGTGGGAAAACAATACTTGGCTATGTGCTGGTACGTTCTCAGTTTCTTGTGGGATAGCAGTAGAGGGAAGAGCAGGGCTGCCTGAGTGCTTATGACCTTTGCCGAGTTTGGATTTCTTTATTGGCTTGGGAAGAACATCCTTGTTGTTATAGACTATGGGGGTATTAGAAATTGGTCCGCTACATGGGGGTATCTGCTAGTTATTCCTCATTTAAACCAGCACAGGGTCAGATTCATATGAGTTAAGCAGAAGTTGAGTTCATGCTTATTAAAACAGTATATTAGACTATAAAAGGGAAGCATGCTAAGGTTACCACATTGGTCAGCTACATAGGGATATCAGAGAGTTATTCCACATTTAAAGCAGCACAAAAATTAGATAAAATGCAAATGCATTGAGACAGCAGGCTGAGGTTACCACATTGGTCAGCTACGCAAGTAAAGCAGCAGGTTATTCCTCAATTGAAGCAGCACAAAGAATCAATAAAGTGCAGGTGCATTGAGTCAGCTATTTTTGCATAAAATAATGTGGCGGGTCAGGATCAACAAATAAATTAGCTAGCTGAAAACATCTGCTAAATGTACTTAATTGGAAACAGCACCAGAATTAAGTACATTTCCAATGCCTTGGATATGTCCCATCTGGTTAGCTTGTGCCTGAGCGGCAGTGTGTTGTTCCTTACTACCAATGGAGCCAAGGTCTTTTAAAAATGCGGGTGCAAAGTAAAATAGCCTTTAATTGCAGCAAGGTGGTCCTCAAAGCTGGCACCCTCGAGTCTGCAGTGTTCAAGGGACTGATTTGGTTTAATTGTAGCTAGATGTGGCTGATCACTTGTAACCATTAGATCATGGTGTATACAAGGACCAGCATTACGAACCCCCCGTTGACTAAACATGTTGGATGCAGTGGTGACAAACCTAGTCAACAAGATGTTCAGAGCTGTGTTGTTGCAGTTTAAAAAGGCAATGATTGCCTGCCGACAGGTGCAAACTCCTAGTTTGTTCCACTCTCTTCGTAGACTAGCCCTGCGTTTGTTCAGCAGAGCTGGGCAAAGGCATAAGACATGTTTGAATGATTCTTCACAGCTGCCACAGCCCCTTCAGATTATGTTCTCAGATGGACGGCACCAGCTGGCCAGATGTTTCAGGGAAGGCCACTCCCCTAGCCAAAGGGTCCATAAATCTTTCCTTCAAATGGACGGCGTACTTGCAGGGAAGATATAATGCTGGAGTGGCTGGCTGATACCTGCTGATGACTGACCAGGCATGCCTGCGTTTGGCGAGTTGTGCCCTGTCCCAATGAAATGTCCAGAGGCAAATGCACTTTCTTATACTCATTTTGAAGTGTTGCTGGATTGGGTTACTGTCCCAGAGGTGTTTCGCTTCCAGGAGCTGCAGGTAGTCTTCTAGAGCCCGACTATGTGCTTGACTTGGCCGGCTGTGGCTGATTTCGGACCATAGCAGTGCCTGCAGGCTACCGACCCAGGCCCTTCATAACTTGTGGCACAGGTTGAGATAGGCACTGGCACCTGCCACCCGTTGGTCAGAGAGGCCAAATTGGAGCCTGACCTGGGCTGGAGATGAAGATTTCGGTAGTCGAAGGACTTGCTTGTAGATCTTAATGACGAGTTTATTCAGAAGGCTGTTGTCTCTACTAACATGATTTCCCGGCCATAGGTTAAAGAAGGGTTGATTTTGGCTCTCATAACTGCTATTAGTTGAGACAGACATAGGCCCAGTAACTGTTTCGCTAATTTCGATAGCGTCACCTGAAGAATCAGGGCTTTTGCTTCAACTTCTTCTCGTTGTTTCATGAAACAGCATCTAGTGTGGATGTGCACCCCTAGGTACTTGTAGGAATGTTCCATCTTGTAAACAATCCTCACTTCCTATTGGTCCCTCAGCTGCCACTCCTGCATTCCCACAGTGGGTTAAGAGACCCTGAAGTCTCTGCACCGCTCACATGTCTGTACATGTGGAACAGGAAAAACAAAAAAAAACTGGCAGAATCACATGTGAGTTAAGTCGGCCAGGATGGTGACTTTCCATGTGTTAGACCTGGCATCCTTGGTGTGGTTTTCCTCCTAACTTTTTGCCTTCAGACCTCCTGTTTGCTGACTTCAATTTTGCTGGACTTAGGACTCTTTGCACTTTACCACTGCTAACTAGTGCTACATTTATTGCGCTCTCCCCTTAAAACATGTTAGATTGGCGTATACCCAATTGGCATATTTAATTTACTTGTAAGTCCCTAGTAAAGTGGCACTACCTGTGCCCAGGGTCTGCTAGTGGGCCTGCGGCACTGATTGTGCCACCCACTTAAGTAGCACTTTAAACATGACTCAGGCCTGCCATTGCAGCCTGTTTGTGTGCATTTCAACCTGGCAAAGTAAGCCCTTTGCCAGGCCCAAACCTTCCTTTTTAACACATATAAGTTATCACTAGGGTAGCACCTGGACAGCCTAGAGAGCAGGGTGCAATGTATTTAAAAAGTAGGACATGTGCTTTTAAGTTTTGCATGTCCTGGTAGTGAAAGACTAAAATTCATTTTTCCCTACTGCAAAGCCTAACTCTCCCATAGGATAAAATTGGAGTTGCCTTAATACATTTTTATAAATGTAATTTCCAAATGGGAACAGGTAACCACTTCATGTGTGGTGTCTTTGGAATTGTAATAAAAAACCTAACGTATGGGGAAGTTGGATTTTAAATTACAATTTTGAGAATGACACTTTTAGGAAGATGGCATTTTCCTGCCTTAGCCATTTGGTGTCTACAGCCTGTCTTTGGATCACAGTTTGAATGTAGTTGACAGTGAGGCCTTGTGTATTCCTCTTAGACAGCCACACACAATGAGGAGCTTAGGTGTGACTGGATGGGTCATCACTGGTAGAATGGGAGGGAGGAGCTGGGCCCAGCCCCACTTACTCATGAATAGGCTGTGTTCTGCCTTGACACAAAGGACTGCCTACCCCCTGTAGTTAGTCCGGAGCCAGGGCCAGGAAGGCAGGGCAACTGTGACCTTCAACAAAATGCCTCTAGAAGCTTCTCCCCCACTTCAAAGGCGCAACTGGGTATACATACTGGCCCTCAGACATCATCCCTTCAGTACACTTCTGGACCTGTGGATACTCTGCCAGGAAGAAGGACTGCTGTACTGCTGACAGGACTGCCACTCTGTTGGACTGCTGCCCTGGAGGACTTCTGCACTGCTGTTCTGACCTGCTGCCTGTTGCCTGCTGTCTTCTTGCCTGGTGAGAAGGACTGCATCTCTTGAACCCAGACCCTGGTGGACTCCAAGGGCTAGTTGGCTGGTCTCCTGATCTGAAGTCTTAGGGACATAACATGTTACCAACAACCTTGCACATGCACCTGGACTGTGCCATCTGTGAGTCTGCCCTGCCAAGTGGTGACACCCCAATCCTGGACCCTTGGAAGTGGGCTTAAGGTGCTCTGTCACCCCCTGTGGATCCAGTGGAACCAACGCATCTCCTTTGCTGCGTGGCGCAACCCCAAGAAGAACCGATACATCTCTGCTGCTGGGTGGATTGAGCCCATCACAAAGACCTGCATTGCCTTCACACCCAGCACTGCCTCTGGAACAACCACTGTGGATTGCATCCTCTGCAAAGGCCATTGCATCCCTCGTCAACAGCAACCTCGACGATGATGACGGACTCCGCATCGCAGCCTCACTGCTCTTCGGAAACGACACATCGCCTCACTGCGCAACACATCCTCGACACTGGACTTTGTATTGCTAGCCTTCATCAACGGGATCCTCAAAAATGATGCGGGCCTCGCATCACATCCTCACTGCATTCCGGAACCGACGCATCACTTTGGCTGCGCAAGACACCTTCGACGCGAATCCTCCCAATGCTCGACAGACCAGGATTTAAGGTACTTTGTTCAGCGGGCCTAACTAGGTTCCTGTAGCTGGCCCATGCTCCATCATGGTTGGCCTGAACTTGTGACTTTGTCCCGGTCCAGTGCAACCAGATATCCACAGTTGGTGCTGTGTGCTTTTTTGGCACTATTTGCACTAAAATATTTAAAATTATATATCTCCTGTTCTACTGATTGTATTGTTGTTGTTTTGGTCTTGTTTAATTTATTAAAGAAAGTTCTATACTTCTAACATGGTGTGGGATCCTTTTATTGTTGTGTTTTTCACTTTATTACTGTTTGAAGTGTTACACAAATACTTTACACATTGCCTCTATTAAGCCTGACTGCTCTGTGCCAAGCTACCACAGGGCTGAGCACAGGTTAATTTTGGGCTGGCTTGTGCCTCACCCTGACAAGGATTGTTGTTGCTGCTTGACCAGGACTCACACCCCATTCAACCAAAAACCCAGTTTCTTAACCCCTTCCGTGCTCATGACGAGCTCAGCTCGTCATGCTGCGCGTTAGCGCTGTGCGCATGACGAGCTGAGCTCGTCACGACCCCACCCGCGATCGGAATGTCCAGCACACGAGCGGAATTCCGATCGCGGTCAAGGGGTTAAACCATGGTATTTTGGGAAGATTGTTTGAAGTGAGGTTTGAATTATAAAAGTGCTTAGATGCCTTCATCTATTTTTCCACTACCCTTGTGCTTTCAACAATTTAGAATTAATTCACAAGTTTATTACCTGACCTACAGTCATCCATTCGTTTGCCTATGTAGTCCACATTTCTATAACTGGGAGTGAGTGTCTGAAAAGTTTCCGCGCTCCGTCCATCATCTCCTTGTGTTTGCTTTGTTTGCCATGTGCTCCCAGGGAAAGCCCAGACGTGGGTCCCTTGCTCACTTTAACACTGGATTCAAGCTAGCCTGGCTGATGAGGGGTGTTACCCCAAAACCGGTCCCAGGATGCTTGTTTCTGGTCCAGAAAGACCTGGCTTGGCAGTTCAGTCTGAACTGTTCTCATGAGGAACAGGGTCAAGACTGATTTGCATATGGCTGGGTTTGAACTGGGGTGACGAAGTGAGCTACATCCTTCATGATAATGCATTTCATTCACCACCCATTCTAATACATTCATCAATTCACCCACATACATGCGATCATTCTCCTAGCTATGCAACAATATGCAAAAGTCCATCTACTGACACTCACATATGTATCTATCCATCTACTCACCATTGAATTCATCTGTTTGTTCTTGCATCCACTCATATCATACTTATACATCCATCCACCCATATCTCGATCCACCCATACATGCATTCATCATCCACCTACAAACCCACATCCATCTATCTTCTCTCACTTGCATCCAGCCAGTTTAGCACCAACCCCCCCATTCACCTACCCTCCCGTTTACAATTGAGTAAAGCCTCACTCATCGTTTATTCATCCATGTGTACACCCACTGACCCATCTGGACATCCATCTACCCACAATGCACTTGTCTACATGTGGCCATGTGTGTTCCTGACTATGTGTATCTCTAGGTTTGTTTCTGTCTGTTGGGCTATGTTTCATTGCATTGTGTTTTATATGGGTGGAGTATATGTAGTATGTGTTTGTGCCACCAAACATATCACACTGTGCAGACGTTACTAGTAATTTGACAAAGAAAACATACACCTACTATGCAGTGTTTCTCTTACAATATTTACTTAGTCACATATGGTTTTCGATAGCGCTACTTGATGTTACAATATCATTATGGAATGCCTTTTAAGAATATGTAACCAATTTTAACCTAAACAACCAATGATTAAAAATTGACATGTCATGTGAATATTCCATGGAAAACCACACACTTAAACGTATTAGTGAAGTATATAAATACACATTATTCACTGTATTACAGCACCGTAAGTGTCAACCCATGTCACAGGAATAAACTGCTAGTCTAAATTGACATGCATGGATATGCAGATCTTTTCGCTGCAGGTTCCCCCCCCATGACAACTCCGCATTGAAATACTTCTTGTGGCCCCGTGCTGTTTGTCTCTTTAGGGACCAACGGCCTTAAAGGGCATTCGTATTGGGAATGCGAATGCTGGGACGGGGCGGTGTGATTCTAGTGCCGCAATTCATCCTAGCTTGAACAACAGTTTGCAGTCTGTCATAAGCTGCTTCTCTCTCTCTATTTATATGAAGAAGGTGGGGGGCTCCTTTGCATTGGGGGTGAGTCTCTTTGCATTTTGAAGATTTGAGAATCCCTTGCACTGCAACGAGTGAGTGTGGTCACTACGCAAGGCAGATAATTGTGAATGAGGACCATTGACAAGACAGCAACATAGTATTTCATAAACTCAGTCATTATTTCATTATTAGTTGAGGGCCTTCTGAACATTTTTGAAAACAAATTCCCTCCATAAGCAGAAATTCTTTAGTATTTCAACTACATGCAAAGTGTTCCAGTTGTTTGGTCTTTATTGGCACTGTGAGGATTTTATGGGCAGCTCCCATTTCAATGGACTTCCTTTGCATCTACGGAGGATTCCTTCATTCCAATACGTCACCGAATAATATACTATAAATTCTGTAAACCTCAGTGTTTTACTTTTCTTATGCAGCAGAGTGAGGCAAGTCGCCTGGTTTTTGCTTATGAAAAAGGCTTCCCCTGTTTCATAATGCATTCTTGTGTGTACCTAGAGGCAAATTTAATTCTTCTGTGACTGCTATGCTGTTGCTACAAAGCCAAGTGCTGCATTCTTTGGCATCCATGCTTGCAAAGGCACTTACTTTAATGCAAAATGTGTGTTACTGCTACCCCCCATGATGCACCACTCTGCTAGAGAGGAGATCGAGTTGGCATTCTGTGGGTGTTCCTCCCACCCTTTCTTTCTCACTGTCAGAGTGGTGGCATCACTTTCGACACATTTAACCTCTGAATTATGTAAACTAAACGTAAAGTATAGAGACAAAGGGGCCTATTACCAACAGCGTGCGTTAATTAACGCAAACCACAGTTAGCGTGGTTTTTTTTATCGCTGGATTCGTTTGCGGAGATAACGCGTTATTAGCAACGTTTTATCTCTAATGCGAAACAAATCCAGCGATAGCGGCGATTCCCAGCATTAGCGCGAGAATTCCTTGCGATAAATTCCCATCGCTAAGGAAAAACTCGCCAATAGGCAGGTGGGGACTTAACCGTAGAATCCACCTCCCATAGACTAAAATGGCTAAGTCAGGTTTCTAGCAGGTGTTAAAATCCAGCGCTAATCGGGGTTAACGCACATTTTTTTATCGCTTCGCGGGCCTTGCTAATAGTGTGAAGTTGTGTTTGCGACTGTCTGCGTGTATTTTTAGTGAGGAACGCCCACTTTGCATGTCATTAGCGACAAATATCGCTGACATGCAAAGCGGTAAAAAAACGGGCGCTAATGCCCGAAAACTGTCGCTAACTGCTGTTAGAGACAGTTTGCTGATAGGGCGATAAAAATATCGCCGCTTTAGCGGCAAAAAGTGCCGCTAAAGCGGCGATAGTGCCCTTGCTAATATGCCCCAAAATTCGTTCTTTCTAATGCAGACTGTGGACGAAGAAAGATGATGCTTTCAGTACTTTAAAACATGGGACTTCTGCTCTAACAGACAAGTGAAGGTGTCTCACGTCATTATTTTACTGTGTGAGAGGCAGCGGCTGTAGGACCATTTTGACCCCTGGAAAAATTGCACAAATTTATTTCAGGAAAATTTTCCCACGTTTCCCCTGGCATTTAAGGGGCATATTTACAAGGGCTTTATCTCCGCTTTTTTGGCTTAAAAAGCCAAAAAAGCGGAGATAAAACTATCGCCCTATTTACAAGAGGGTGCTAACATGCATAATCGCATGTTAGCACCTCTTTTTCCCAACGCCTCCCTTTGCATCTCTAATGAGATGCAAAGTGGGCGTACGCCGGATGGACTACCTTGCAAATATCGCTGATGTTCACATCGCGATATTTACAAGGCTGCCCCAGCATTTTAGCACACGTTAGTTTTTGGAGAAAACCGCTGTTTTCTCCAAAAACTACCGTCTGCTAAAATGCAGACTTACCTATGCCTAACATTGGGGTGGATTATGCTGATACGACCCTGTGGGTCGTATCAGCAAGGTTATCGCCGTTTTGCAGGGAACATCGCTGGAAAACCAGCGATGTTCCCTGCAAAATGGCGATAACCTCGCTATCTCTGGAATTTTTATCGCCCTGGAGAAACGCGTTGTTAATAACGCGCTACCAGGGCGATAAATTCCAGAGATAGCCTCCGATAACAAAATTATCGCTAAGCACGGCCAGCGATAATTATCGATGGCCGTTGATAATATGCCCCTCAGTATTTACTGCTGGGCTACAGGGGGTCAACAGAAACCGCTCTTTGTGAAGTCCCTAAATTACTATCAAGCTGTAAATTCCATGCATTGGAAAAGCAGGTAGAACAGGCTTTTAGGTGACAAGGCAAGCAAACACAGGCATGCAGAAAAATAGTTCCATGTGAAAACACATTAAAGATAGATCTTTGCAAATCCTTGGTAGTGTTAGTAATAGTAGAAGTGGTGGTGGATATATTGGCGGCATTGATGGTGGGACTAACATTAGTGGTGTATCGGTTTTGTCAAAGTTAAGCAGATTGTTAGGTGCATTGTACATTTCCTACTCATGAAAGATTTGTATGTCCAGCGAAAAAAGTTCCTAGTGTCTTTAGCTTATGCAGTAACTATCCACAAATCACAAGGTTTAACCCGTTTACCGCGGCGATAATTTCGCCGCAGTGCGGGGCGTTCCATTATGTGGGCGGGGCCGCGTCGGCCAACGGACGTGCGCAGCACTACCGAGGTAGTGCTCGCGACGGATGTTGGCCGACGGGCGCACTTAAGGGGTTAAGTGTAGATACAGCTCTTGTTAATATTGGTTGGGGAGACATAGTTTACTACGAATGCGCTACAACGCATTCCATTACAACGCAGTTGTTACAACGACCGCGTTGTTTCAACGCAAACCATTACATCGCAAGTCGTTTCAACAACTTGCTGTAGGGGGCGCGCTGGACTTAGGAATAGTATTATTTACTATTCCTACTCCAAAGTCCAGCGCGCCCCCTACAGCAAGTCGTTGTAACGACTTGCAATGTAATGGTTCGCATTGAAACAACGCAGTCGTTGTAACGACCGCGTTGTAATGGAATGCGTGAAAAACACATTCGTAGTAAAGAGACATATTCATTGGTAGTAGTGTATTCAAAGAAAGAATGTCATGTGTAGCTTTGTCGTGAATTAAAACATTGTCTGGTTTATTTCTGATTGATTTTAATGAGAAAAAAGTAAGCGCTGACGTGAGCTGTGCAAGGGAGTATAATCGGTTAAGAGGTCAATATGCTCCTCATTTGGGCCAGTAGCCTGTGTTTGAAAAACCGATAATGTGCAAAGTGTAAAGTATCAAAGTAGTCTAGCAGAGCTGAACAGAAAGATGAAGGAAAAGAAAAATGACAAGGTCCTAATGAAAAGAAAACTACAACACAATGAGGAAATGGAAGGCTATCACCTTGATAATAAATCTGGAGTGAACTGTTATGCAAATGTAGTGATAAATGGACTGTACCATTTGCCTAATTTTACAAATTCTATTAAAGAAAAAAGTAGATAAAAGTATGTCTTCACAACTATGTAGTTTACCTTAAGAATTAAGAAGTGACAGAACTAATATGCATTCTGCTTCTGCAATAAGAAAACTTACAGATGAGTGTACTGGATCAGTAATGTTTTCTCAAAATCTTCAGCAGGATGCTCAAGAACTTTTAATTAAGCCTGTGCGGAGTTCACATGGTTCTACTCTGCGGAACTCCACCAAGTGCCAGAATAACTCTGCCGTGCTCCATGGAGTTGTGCCAGCAGCGGTGTCTGTTAAGTCGCCCTGCTCGCAATGATTTTTAGCACTGGGAGTTTGCCCGCACTGTAAAATCAGCGCGAATGGCACTATGCATTGCGCCAGAGGGTGCTGCTGCTTTCTACCGCTCAAGTAGACATTCTACTCGAGTGGCAGCTTTCTTAACGTGAATAGGAGTTTTCTCAATGCGAGCAGTCGTGACCTGCCGCAGCCGCCTGCAATGAGAAATCTCGCCGGGAGGAGGTCTAGCGCATGATTTGTTCCCACGAGTGCTTGCCAACTTACTGTTGGTGATCCGCTTGAGAGAAAAAACTCCGCTCCGCGTCACTCCGCAGAGTTTTTTGGAACTAAGGGCAAAACTCAGCGAACTCCGCATGCGGAGCAGAATTCTTCACCCACCCCTACTTTTAATGGTAATGCTAGGACTATTAAAGGAAGAAGATGTGAATATCAATGAAGTATTTGGTTTTACTTATAAATGGAACCATAACTGTGAAGATTGTGATTTCACATCTAGCACTGAAATCAATTTGGAACGATTCCTCTGCTTGACATTACCAGATTGTAAAGCTGTGCCCTTTGAAAATGTAACTAAAAATGCCCATCAAGATATGACCTGTCCAAACTGCAGATGAGAACTTAGGTCTACGTTGTTACTGCACAGGTATGGAAAATATGTCATAGTCATGCTACAACGATGCAGAGTGGACGGTACTAAGTTAGAAACTGAAATTACAAACTTTGTAGCTGGACATATTTTTATTTCAAAAAGGTCTTTCACAACTATAGCAAGCATATTTCATGAAGGAGTTAATATAACCTCTGGACACTACACAATATATTTAAGATGTCAAACAGGATAAACAGAGTGCAATGGCATACAAATGGCATTCAAATCAAGACTGCCTAAAAAGGTACCAAACTCATATCTGCTATTCCTAGACTGAAGTTCTAAGGACAATGTAGGATAACAAACTGTGGTATTGTGTTGACATGTATATGGATTATATGTTTCCGAGACATTATTCGGCCTATTAGGGGTATTGTCTACAGCAAGCTGTTAGAAATGAAAGACTCTTTTTAACTGTGGGAAAGGAATTTATAAAACATTACAGGACTACATTTTGTTACTACAGATAAAAACTAAATTGAGGTACTATAATACCAGCAGTCTTAAGTTTCATCTAAGAAGTCTCTTCACCACAAAAAAATGACCCCTTTTGTTTGTGCTACAGCAAGTTCTACGTAGTACTGTGTGTTATGTTTTTCATACGTTGACATTGAACATTTTAGACATCATTTGGCCTAACAGGGATGATGTTTAAAAAAGGATATCCAAAAATGAAGAGTGCTTTTTAATTGTTGGACATTTTGTACCAGATATAAAAATATCAGAAACAGTTTTACCATATAGTTGCTTTCATTAAGGTAGTAACCAATCAGCAAGCCACTATTAACAAACTTGTAGTGAGTGGAATGCAGAGTATCACATATTTGTAATGATGTACTGTGCACCTTTCTTTTGTTTTTTTCAGTCCATTGATTGTTTTTCCCCACTGTTTGATGATGATGCTTCATACAGACCACTTTTGAAAGTGAAGAAGTATGAAAGCTGAAAACAGTAAGACATTTTACCATATTGTATTAAAGTTTTGGAGAAAAAATATTGTATCTTGTTTTGTTTGCCTAATGTTGAAAATGAATACTAATACATTTTTCTCTGTTTATATTTTTTCGCAGTTTTTTTACATGTGTCAAATCACTAATCTATTGATGGATTCATCCAGTCACTACTCATATACTCATCACATTATCCACTTGCACCTATGCAATGACCCAGGTTGTAACCATATACTAAACCAATCACCCAAACACTACCTATGCACTCATCCAATCACCCAGGCACTACCCATGCACATATCCAATCACCCAGGCACTACTCCTGCAGTGATCCAATCACCCAGGCACTACTTATGAACTCATCCAGTCACCCAGGCACTATTCATGCATTCATCCAATCACCCAGGCACTGCCCATGCAGTCATCCAATCACCCAAGTGCTACCCATGCACTCATACAATCACCCTGGCACTACCCATACACTCATCCATTCACTCAGGCACTACCCAGACACTTAACCAAAAAACCAGGCACTACCCATGCAGTAATACAATCACCCAGTCACTACCCATGCAGTAATCCAATCACCCAAGCACTACCCATGCACTCATCCAATCACCCTGGCACTACCCATACACTCATCCAATCACCCAGGCACTAAGCATGAACTCATCCAATCACTCAAGCACTACCCATGCACTCATGCAATCATCCAGGTACAACTCATGCAGTCATACAATTACCCAGGCACTACCTATGCAGTCATACAATTACCCAGGCACTACCTATGCACTCATCCAATTATCCAGGTACAACTCATGCAGTCATACAATTACGCAGGCACTACTCATGCACTCATAGAATCTCCCTGGCACTACCCATGTACTCATACAATCACCCTGGCACTACCCATACACTCATCCAATCACTCAGGCACTCATCCAATCAACCAGGCACTACCCATGCAGTAATACAATTACCCAGGAACTACCCATGCACTCATACAATTACCCAGTCACTAAACATGCACTCGTCCAATCACCCAGGCACTACACATGCACTCATCCAATCACCCAGACATTACCCATCCACTCATCTAATTACCCAGGCACGTCCTACACACTAATCCAATCATCCAGGTACAATTCATGCAGTCATACAATTACCCAGGCACTACTCATGCAATCATAGATTCATCCAGGCACTACCCATGCACTCATCCAATCACCCAGGCACTACTCATGCACTCACAGAATCACCCAGGCACTACCCATGCACTCATCTAAACACCTAGGCACTACCCATGCACTCATATAATCACCCAGACACTACCCATGCACTCATGCCATCACCCTGGCAGTTCCTATGCAGTCATGCAATCATCCAGGTACAACCCATGCAGTCATACAATTACCCAGGCATTACCGATGTACTCTTAGAATAACCCAGCAACCTCTCTTGCACTCATTCTAACATCCACACACCACTTATGCACTCATTCACTCATCCAGGCACCACTCATGTACTCATTCTGACATCCATTTATTGCTCAAGCACTCATTCATTCATTCATTCAATTTATCTTTTTTTTAACCAGTTAGGGCGGTTCTGAAAAGAACCATTTTTTTTCTTTTTTCAGAACTGATTTTTTTTTTTTCTTAATTTTTTACTTTTTTGTATTTTTTTCAAAAATAAAAAGGCAACAAAAACAACATAATTGTGAGCCCTGACTAAAAAATTGTGGTTGAAGTGCTGCAATAAAACAGTAAAAAATATTAACAAGTATTGTTTATCACATTCTGCAAAATTACATCCACAGACTGCTCGCCAGCTGTTACGATGGTTGCAGTCCATGTAGAAGGTAGCAAAACATATTAGTTCTGTTGACATTTCACTGCATCTTCTCTCCACTTAAGCTGGATCTTTGTCACCAGGAGCAGTAGCTGGAGGTCTGGAAGCTGACAATCACTCTCTCTGCAATTTGAGGTTTCTTCTTGTGGTATGTTTTCAAGTGGTACAACATACTTGTTGTACCACATGAATATTTTTTTGCTGTGCCTTGAGATAATGTCTTGTCACACATGTTACACTTCACCAATGTAGCTGTAAAACTGTGTAAACCAATGAAATTTCTTTATTTGGTAGTTATGTTCTAGTCGTGAGTTCCGATGATGAAAGTTATTTTTTGAAACTGTTGTTTTTTACAAATGAGTTGTTAAAATAAAGTTAAACCACTATGTTACTAAACAGCTAGACTCAAACTTTCTGAAAAAGATGTCTATATATCTGTTTTACACTTTGTCATTTGTATTTATATTTATTTCCCTCCCTTGGCCACAAGTTCATCCACAGTGATAGGGGGCAGTAAGACAATAGGTCAGAAAGAAAAACCATGCCCAGTTCTTTGTGGACTATAATAGACGGGATACACTGCGGTAAGCATAAAAGACATTTTAAAAAGATGTTTTCAACAATTTGGAGTTCCTCATGCTCCATATATCCCCAAATATCACTATCATAGGCCACCTTAGTAATACACTTAGCTTACTCTCCACCATTATGGGGTTTTGAATACTTTGATTAAGGTTGTTTGGATTGTTGCAAGGGTTTGGTCTTTTGTGAGGGAATCAGGATATTGGGATCTGCTTAATAGGAGTCCACACAAATGACTTAAAATGAGTCACACCTCACAGATTATACATAGAGGGGCTGATGGATCCTGATGCAGCTCATTCAATACCACTTTTGGGAAAGTACTCATGTGGGATGTCAGCGGACTGACCTTCCCTGTGAAGAAGCATAAGATAAGGCAAGATGTAGCAAGGTGTTAGTGCAGAGTCCCCAGGTATAGAGTGTTTACAGGAGACTGATATAGTTAAAGGGGCTACTAGACTTATGGTGCACGAGCAATACTCAACTTTCTCAGTGCAATGCCTAGGAAAATATAGTGTTATGTTAGCTATCCACAAAGACTTACTAGTCTGTCATGTGGGCAGTTGGAAAGGATTCCAATAAACCATTTTTTATTCTTAATGGAAGTATAGATGGTGGGGACCCTACCTTGGTGGTGTCAACTGTGGGACAAGAGAGCTTTTTCTTGTCATTGATTAATACAATTTATAATAAAGCATAGGGGGGCTTACTGTGTGTAGGCAATTTCAATATTTTTCCTCATGTAGCTGTGGATCACCATCCTGATTACAGATATGCTACAAGAAGGATGTTCAGGAAATTGCATAGGACATTCCCGAATTGTGATTGATTGATTTGTAGAGGGATACTCACCCTGTGATAAAGATTGAATTTCTCACATGTACACCTATCTTATTCTTGAATAGATCTTTTGTGGGGTTTGGAGGTTGTTAGAACTGGGGGTCTCTAGTTGGCAGAGGTAGGTACCTTTGTCCAAATAGGGACCCTTGCTTCTAGTCAGGGTAAGGGGAATACACTACTAAAATAACCCCTGCTCACCCTCTTGGTAGCTTGGCACGAGCAGGCAGGCTTATCTCAGAGGCAGTGTGTAAAGCATTTGTGAACACATACAGTAACACAGTGACAACACTACAGATGGACACCACACAGTTTGTATTATAAAAATAAGTATTTTTATATAGACTTAACACAAGACCCAAAACGACAAAAATCCACAATACACTATGAAAAATATGACTGTCAATGGTAGAAAATAGTTCAGTTCAATAAAGATGGTAAATGCGACACTCAACGTTCAATGTACCTTTGGATGCGTAACGCGATACAAACAAAAGAGTTGCAGGGAGGGTGATGCGTCGGTTCCTTACACGCAAGAACGGTGATGCGTCGGTTCCTTGCTCCGGGGGAGGTGCTGCGTCGGTTCCCTACTGCTGCGTAGGGGACGGTGATGCGTCGGTTCCTTACCGGAGAGGAGGTGTTGTGTCGGTTCTTCACCGCGTCTGGAGGTGATGCGTCGGTTTCTTACTGCGCTTCTGTGGCAATGCGACCCGCAGCGCCGCGATGCGATGACGACCCGGTGCAATGAAACAAAATGGCATCTTCTTCTTGATGTGACACGAAGGGGGCGATACGTGCACGCCCGACGGCCGTGCGGTGACCCGGTGAATCTTCTGAGCCACGACAGGCCCTGCGACACGCTTCTCTGATGATGCAACGGCGTCTGATGCGACGGCGACACTCTTCTCCGGTGATGCGAGGCGCTTCGGTGATGCAATGGCGGCAGCGGCGGCACGCTTTCTCGGCGATGCGACGACAGCGGCTGCGACAGCGACACGCTTCTTCTTCGTGAGTCGCGCTTCCAGCGACACGCAGTCTCTCAGAAGGCCCAACACAACAGTAGGCACTGGAAATTCCCAGCAAGGGAATTCAGGGGAGCTGGTTGGTGAAGTCTTGTATCCCTGAGATATGGAGATTTTCTGCAAAATGATGAAAGTAGCACAAAGTTCCTTTCTCCTTTCTTTGGCAATTAGGCAACCACTGCAGGCCAATCCCTCAAACAGCACACAGCATAGGGATAGTCTCCTCCTTCAGTTTCTCTGGTTCCTCTCATCAGCAAAGGTTCTTCTTGTTTCCCAGAAGTGATCTAAAATCTTGGGGTCTGGGTCCCAATATTTATACTAGCAAATCCTTTGTCCTCTGAAGGCAGAGGGTCCTGTACCTAGTTCAAACCAGTTCTGGGTGCATTCTGCCAGTGCACACCTTCTTCCTTTGTCAATGTGGGCCAGGGACATCAGACGCACCACAGGAGATGGAGCCAGCATTGTGGAAGGCAGGCACAGCCCTATTCAGGCCCAGGTGCTACTCCTCCCACCACTCTACATGCAGTTAGGTCTATTCAGCCCTGTGCTGACTCACCCTGTCTCCTGGAGTCCCCCAGCCCCTGTCACTGACAAACCCAGACATACAATACACAAGCTAGCAGAGGCAGGCTGGATGGTTAGGCAAGAAAATGCCCACTTTCTAAAAGTGGTATTTTCAAACACAGAATGTTAAAACCAACTTCACTAAAAGATGTATTTTATCATTCTGAGTTCAGGCATACTAAATTCGTTTTTCTACCATGTTCCCTGGGTCAGTTAGGATTATAAGATGTTATAATCAAACTGCCCATTCTGGCCTATGGGGACAGGTAGCCTTGCAATAGTGAAAAACAAAATTGGCTGTAATTCACTATCAGGACATGCCACACACACCAGGGCATGTCCTACCTTACACATACAATGCACCCTGCCCTAGGGCCTACCTTAGGGGTGACTAATATGCAGGAAAGGGAAGGTTTGGGGACTGGTAAGTGGGTGCACTTACCAAGTCAACATGGCAGTACCAGACTGCACACAGGCTCTGCAATGGCAGGCCTGAGACACACTTTACAAGCTGCTCCTGTGGGTGGCACAACCAGTGCTGCAAGCCCACCAGCAGCATTTGATTCACAGGCCCTGGGCACAAACAGTGCACTGTACTAGGGTCTGACAGTGAATCAAATAGGCCAAACATGGAGTCACTAATCCATACATCAATTTACCATAGGGAGCACTTGCACTTTGGCACTGATTAGCAGTGGCAAAGTGCCCAAAGCATCTAGACCAGCAAAAACATATCAACAACAGTGGAAGCATAGTGAAAAAATGGAAGGGAGACCCACGCCAAGGATGCCAGGTCTAACAGAGGTTATGGTGCATGCAACTATTAATGCTGGTGTAGGACCTGTTTCAATATTAGATCATTCAAACGTAGTATGGGATTGGATCTGGGGAGTGTATTTAAGAGGAAGTGTATGTGAAGATTTGATACATTTAAATTGAGAGACAGCACATATGAGCAGGATCTGAAAGATTACATTTGAGGGTACTTAGAGTTATATGATAATGAGGAGTGTCAATATTATTAATATTGAAACACACAGCTTAGGCAAAAGCTAATAAGTTGCCTAAATTGTTGGTCACAAGGCCTAAGATGGCATCAGCCAACATTTGGAAGACCCATTTTCAAAGACTTTAGCAGAACCTTCACTCAGGGAGAATTGAGGAAAAGGAAGCCTTCCCAAACCTTCTAATAAAATCTTTATGGAAAAGAACAGAGAGACAATCTCAAACTTGTGACGGCCACAATTGCAATGTCCACATTGGAAAGTGATACAAAAGAGACCCTAAAGGTACCCCTCTCAGAGCAACAGGTGATCAAAGTGATTAGAGATTTATAGACTAACATTGCCCTGGCCCTAATGAGTTGGCTAACTCCTCTTAGAAAGATTTCTGCCGTCTCCTGGCTTCTAGATTCACCAAATTCTTCTAATCATTCTTTAAGATGAAGACATTTATGCCTTCCATGACACAGGCTGACATAATATTAGTTCATAAACCTGAAAGCTTTTCAGTGATATGTGCCTCACACACATTGATCTCATTGTTGAACACTGACTCTAAAATATTCACCAAAGTCCTGGCTAACCAACGAGCAGATAGAAAGCTGTTTTTCATCCACCTAGAATATTCAGGCTTCATAAAATAGAGACAGAAATTCAATAACATCTGCACAGTTTTGCATTTGGTGGAGAATGCATATGAAGGAATATTGTTATAGTTATCCAACCCCATGTGGTGCAAAACCACTTGACATGACGGAATGGATCTTCTTATGCTTCGTTTTGGATGAGCTGCTGGGACCAGTGAAGAAAATGCCTATAGAAGCAAATTATATTTCACCAACAGGCATAGTGTTGAGGAATTGTGTGGCTTGGAAGTAATACCATTAGGCAGCGGCACAAAGTAAGGCTGTCCCATCTCTTCCCCTGTTTATCCTACTAGTGGAACTACTGGCGGGGAGTTTCCAAGAAGAGGTGGGAATATATATGGTATGCAATTTGGGATGGATCAACACAAGATCCACCTAAATGCAGATAATATATTATTGCCTCTCTAGAATCCTGAAACTTCTTTTCTCAAGGTTCTGAATATCCTTGGGCCCAATGAAGAGATCTCAGGATGATTTAAAGTAAAACTGAACAAATGTACAATTCTGGCTGTAGGGTTGTAGTGGGAGGTACCTAAGCGGGTTGATAGAATGTCAGAATTTCTTTGAAATAAGTAGAAAAATAAATACTTAGGTGTTTACGTGATTCCTACGCATAAAGGTTTATATAAAGCTAATTACCAAAACCTCCTGGTCGATACTAAGCGAGGTCTGGGGAGATGGTGCCCCCTTTTTATGGTTAGGGAGAGTGACACCTCTAAATATGACTATTTTACCCCATCTATTATACCTGTTTCGAGCGTTGACTGTAATGATGCCTCAGAAAGATATTAACCCCCTTGACTAAGTACTAGATGCCTTTAAATGGGACCATAAAAGATCAAGGGGCATATTCACAAGGCCCTACCGCCGATTTATCTCCACCTTAACCCATCAAAAGTGGAGATAGATTTAACACCCCATTCACAAGTGGGTGCAAACTGCAGACATCGCCAGTATTCCAGCGACAACTGCCCCAAAATTTATTTCCACGGTGGACACCACCAACTAACCCTAATGAGATGCAGAGTAGGCGTTCCCGTGCAAAAACACACGAAAAAACCACAACACCACTTTCAGAACGAACTGCCAGATCTGCGATGCGAACCAAAAACAGGCGATAAGCCGCTGTAGCACCAGTGATTTAACACCTGCCTTTTGCTGGTGTTAAGCAGGACGACTACCTGCAGCATGAAAGGGAGCCCAGCCAAGAGCCACACCTGAAGACCCACAGATGCCATGGAGACAATGATCATGCAGCTCGGATACCCATAAGGGCCACAACACCCACCGCCACCACCCCCAGCACTCCCCCCCCCGGCCCCCCACCCCGGACATACACATACCGTGCACGACACAAGAGCCACAAAAAGCGCATGATGACGCACATTGTCAAAAAATAACACACATGTGTGGCCAGAAGAACGAGAAACAGTCACACAGCACTGAATTAACAACCAAAAACTTTATTGAAATACAACACAAAACACCAATGCGGAAGACTCCTGTCCGGTCCGTCCGGGACAATCTCGATGTCACAGCCTGGAAAATAAAGCACAAAATCAGAACGTGTGCCATGCGCACATCAAAGGAGCGAGACACAGAGAAACAGAGAATGAAAGAAAGGCAGAGAGAGAAAGAAAGGAAGGGAGAGAGAGAGTGAGAGAGAGGGAAGGAAGGAGAGAGAGTGAGAGAGAGGGAAGGAAAGGAAAGGAAAGAGAGTGAGAGAGAGGGAAGGAAATGAGAGAGAGTGAGAGAGAGGGAAGAAAAGGAGAGAGAGTGAGAGAGAGTGAAGGAAAGGAGAGAGAGAGAGAGAGTGAGAGAGAGGGAAGGAAAGGAGAGAGAGCGAGAGAGAGGGAAGGAAAGGAGAGAGAGTGAGAGAGAGTGAAGGAAAGGAGAGAGAGTGAGAGAGAGAGAAGGAAAGGAGAGCGAGTGAGAGAGAGAGGGAAGGAAGGGAGAGAGAGAGAGACACCGCCGCCCCTGCGCACCCAGGCCCCACTGTTCACCTGCTGCCACCGGTGTGTCTCAAACCACGTGCTGGGATACACTGCAAGCCACCAGGTCTGCAATCTGTAATCGAGGCCAGAGTCAATCATGGCAGAGTCCATCACACAGCACACGGCAATAACGCCTGTCCGTCCCTGCGCACGCATGCAGCCGCACCCTACCCCCTCCCGCCGGCCAGCGCTGGCTGTCCGCACTTGCGCACCCCGGGCCCACTGCTCACCTGCCGCCAATGGTGTGTCCACCAGTGGGCACACCACGTGCCCGTGCATGCTCCAGGCCCCGATTCTGCCACCATGGCAAGGTCCACATCATGCGGACCCGCCCCGCGGCCCAGCAGGTCCCACACATGACGCTGAGTCCTGAGGCATCAATGGCAGAGACCACATCAGTGCACATGTCATCATCGCAGGTTGCACACCCGCTCAGCTATTTTGGTGCCACTAACCCTGTGCAACCCCAGTCAGTGCCACATGGTGGAAGGCCCGTGACAGGCGCAAGGCCTCGGGTGCGACCAAACCTGTGCACCACAACTCATGGGCCCTTTATGATTGAGAACCGTGGAGCGTCCGTCATCCAGTCACCACCGGCAGTGGGGAATGTGACGTTGTCGGCCCCTTATATTGGCGTGGTCACATGCCCTGTGACGCCTGTGCCGGATGGGTGTGGTGTGTGTGCAGACCTGCCCTCAGGGAGTGGCCGTGACATGCTGACAACTAGACCAGTGACCTGCATACCACCAGCGTGTACGCCTGCGACATGTAACTATGTGGGCCCCCCCTCGGAGCGTAAGCGGAGTGGTCTGGTCTGGCGTACACCGGACCAGCGCAGGGCTTGAAACAATGACTCGGGGGCTCTGTGCGTGGTTCAGTCCATGTCCGGACAAGGAAGTGACTAATACATGTGTCCCTGTTATAGTGTCCATGGCAACCGGAACACAATAGGCAATGTAGCACACTGTGACTGGCATCCCACTAGATGAGCATCATTGACGTAAGGGAAATCACTGTCCCTACATTCATCCACACATTGTTATTGTTATTGTTATTCATACTTATAAAGCGCACTGTAACCCTGCGGGCATCCTGGCGCTGAGATATATGTACACTATCACCATATGAGCTGCAAAAAAATCAAGCAATGGTTGACATGCTTACACTCTAGGGAAGAGCCAAGTTTTTATTTTCTTATGAAACAGCAACAGGTCCTGCACCTGTCTCAGTTCAGTGGGAAGACCATTCCATAACCTTGCAGCTGCAATACTGAAAGCTCTTCCCCCCGAATTTGCTCTTTTTATCCTCGGTATTTTTACCAGATTGGCCGAAGCGGAGCAAAGATTACGGGTAGGAGCATACCAGCCAAATTTGCTCTGCAACGGTTTAGGCCCAAACCTGTGCAGCGCCTTAAAAACAATACAGAGTGATTTAAATTGTATCCTCTGTAATACAGGGAGCCAATGCAACTCCGCCAAGGCCTGAGATGCTGATGACCGTCGTGGTCTCATTAAGGCAAGCTTTGCCGCCACAATCTGAATTCTCTGGAGTCTCCCAATCAGGTACCTAGGAGACTCCAGTAGCAAAGCATTGCAGTAGTCCAGACGGCTCAGGATAACACTCCTTACCACTAGAGCTACATGAATGATGAAAGACATGACACAGCAGTGCGTTTCTGGATGTTTATTGCACATCCAGTGGAGTTTTGCAGCTGGAGCGGTACAGGGACATGCCAAGCACACTACACAATATGGGCCCGTGGAGGGCCAGCCAGAGTCCATCCGGGGATGACAAGTACTGCGGAAGAGGAAGGGTACAGTCCGCAGTCTGGTTGCCGTGTCATTGGTCATCAAACAGGATATGGCAGTCCATGTTGTGGTCCAAGGTGAGTGCAGCGGAGTGTATCGGGGGTCAGTGGAAGGTCATGGGGCCATGTGCGGCACCAAGCAGAAACAGGCCAGGTGGCGGAAATGAATGCTAGTGCCTCCTTCTGAACTCTATCCCATCCACGTCCTCGTCCTCGGATGTGTGCTCTGCCCCACCTGTGAGTGTTGAAGTACCCGCTGCGGCACTGTGTGTCACTGACACATCAGGTGCCGGAGGAGGATTGTCTGCCGCACTGTGTGGCAGTGACACATCAGGTGCCGGAGTGGATACGCCTGCCGCACTGGGAGGCACTGACACACCAGGGGGTGGAGATGTGGATGGTGTGGGGGCAGCAGCATTCATCTGTGCCACGCCTTGTGGCAGCAATGCCATGATGAGGATCTGCAGGGCATGGTAGATCCCAGCTACATTTCGCTGATGTGCAGTGGTGGCTGCCATCCTTTCCGCCTCCATCCGCACCAAGTCCCCCATGAGCCTCCGCATGTGTGCCAGCTCACGGCTGGGATCGCTGGAGCCACTCTGAGCGGACAGGTGTTCTTGTCTCCGAGTCATGACTCGAGCGATGTCAGTCAGGGCTCATTGGAGACCATGAAGCGGGCCATGGGTGTCCGTTAGGGACTGGAGCTGGTCCCTGATGGGACCTAGACACCCATGGATGGCGTCCAGTTTGGTAGCCATGAGGTCGAACCCCACCCACACCTGCTCAGCCGTCTCCCTCTGGCCCTCCAGCACACGGCGTTGGAAGGCCATGTGTTGTTCCTGGGGGTCTTGGGAGACTGCCGGGGCTGTGTGTGCCTCCTGCTGGGTGGTTTGGGTAGTGGGTGGGGTCTCCTCGATGCAGCTGGGCTGCCCTGATCCGGGAGGTGAGTTGCGGATGATGTTAATGATGTCTTGGCGAGCTTGGGTGTCGATGCTGGGGGTGTCCTCCTCGTCATCAGTGAAGAGTGGCTGGGACTGCTCTGCAGGAGGTGTTGACGGTGCCCCTGCAATGTGAAGGGGAGATGGTGTATTACAATGTGTCCGCATGTATGTAGCCGCATGGTACAGGTTCACATTCAGACAGCATGGCATTGTACATTGTGACAGTCTGTGGATCAGGGTCATGATCCAGAGTCATTGTGGGTGTGCACTGTGCTCTGCTTGATTGTGCATGTGTGCCATTGTGGCCATCTCCACCCGTCACCCCAGTACCTGGTGGTCACTCACCCTGTTGCGGTTGTGTTGTGTCCTGTCGAGCAGTGTTCGGTCCCCCGACTCCTGCCACAGTCTCCACACTGATGACTGTCGACACCAGCTCCTCCATGTCATCAAGCTCCAGCTGTGGCGCTGGGCTCCCACCTCCAGTCTGCATTGCTGCCTTCTGGTTGGCTGCGAGTTTCTCCTTGGTCTTGCGCTTGATGTCAATCCATTGCCTCTTGACCTCGTCCATTGACCTCTTGTGCTCTCCGACGGCATTCACCTTGTCCACGATGTCCCGCCATATTCCATTTTTGGTGCCCAATGACACGTTGGAGGTGACGAACAGTTGTTGATGGTGTTCCATCACCTCCGTGACCAGGATCCTATTCTCCTGCGGACTGAAATTCGTCTTCCTCTTCTTCTTGTCCTTGCCCTTCCCTGTCCCCGAGGTCCCAGGCTGGTCGTCCGGGGTGCCTGTGGGGTTGCGCTCGTCCTCTGCGCCTGCTCCGGCTGCCTCCATGGTGCTTGGGTGTTGGTCATTTTGTGTTTGTGTGTTTTTTCTACTTTTATAGTGGTTTTTCCCGCCTGCCATGTGTGTATTGCAGGCCTGGCGCTGCTTATCGCTGATTTCCTCATCGCGCTTTGGCCCATCGCATGTTTTTTCGCATTGGGGTTTATGTTATTATCACGGTCGCGTTTGTTGTATCGCAGACATTGGCTGCGTTTTCGGGGGACTATCGCATGGTACCGCCGTGTTGTGAATTCCACGTTAACACGGGGTTATTTTCCCGCGATGGGCTGCGATGTGTAAAGTTGCGTTAACATTTTTTGGAGGTGTTTAGCACACGTTCTTGTGAATATCCCCCCTAGGGTTTCCTAAAAGTGTGATGAGAGCACACCAAAACTCTGGTGGGCTAATCTCCCAGATGTTCTTAGACCCACCAAGCAGCCTAGTTGAGAGTAGTGTTTGAATGGTCATTAAGAGAATCAGAGACTGGACTCATAGATTAGCCAAGTTGACACTTAGGTCACTGTGGAATTAAATCTGTCTTCCAAAATTATCCAGACTGACCGAAGTATACATTTCAGATGTGACAGTCCCAGCCCTAAACGTATGAGTTTAGGGTACAAGGGCCTAACATCTCCCCATGTTTCCATCGCCATAAACACACTATCCTGATTTAACACAGACGTTAGAGGAAGATCTGTTTTATAAATGGAAAGAATGGGATTATAGAATACTTAGGGATTTGTTTCAGGAGGGGAAAATCAAGTCCTTTGATACATGTAAAGAGGAATTTTCACTAGATGAATCATAAAGATTATGTTACTTTTAACTAAGCTACTGAGCACCATCTTTGGACAAAAAGACACCAGACACTACAGATTTAATGACGTGTGAGAAGCTTTTTGCAGCATTTTCACATTCCAAGAGTTTGGTCATCCATATACACTGGCCTGTTGACAGATATGAATGTGGAATCTGCTTGGCACCATATGAAAAAATAGGGAAACCTTCTAGGCTTAGAAATTGTAAACCCAGCTGCAGTGATTATGGAGAGACAGCCCTTCACTACTACTATGCAATGTCCAGAATAGTGAAATAATGCACAAACTAATGTTTACTTGGTATTTGGCCACGAACAAATGAAGCATATGAATCCCAACATGAAGGGTGAATGCTTGAGAGAATGTGTATTCAGGAAGATAAAAAACATATTTGGTGGTCGTGCCTAGTGATTCAGACTTATTGTTAGAACGTGCTAATTCCCTTAAAGGTGTCTTTCGGATATCTGTGCCGCTCAAACCAGCTACAAGAATCTTGGGAGCATATTATCAAGGACATGCGATAATTATCGCAAATCGCGCTTAGCGCGATTTTCATTATCGCCGTCTATCGCTGGAGTACATCGCCGTGTTAGCGGCGTATTAGCAATGCTTTGCACAATGGCGATGTACACTCCAGCGATAGATGGCGATAATCGGCATTTGCGTGAGAAAAGCAGCGATAATGTTAGTGCGCTATTGAAAACCTTGCTGATAGGGGAGTGTGGACTTAACATGTCAATCCACCTCCCATTGTGAATATAGCTTAGTCAAGTTTGAAGCAGGTGTTAAATTCTGGCGATAACCGCGGTTAGCGCGGCTTTTTTATCGCTTGACCCGCATTGATAATAGGGCGATGTTGTGTTGGCGACGGATTCCATGAGGATTAGGTGAGGAATGCCTACTTTGCATGTCATTAGCGATAAATATCACTGACATGCAAAGTAGAAAGATAAAGGCAGCTAACTCAAGGAAACTCGCGCTAAAGCTTGTTAGCGAGTCCTTGTAAATAGTGAGTTAAAAAATCACTGCTTTTTCGGCGCTATGTGCCAAAAAAGCGGCGATATGTCTCTTGATAATATGCCTCAAGGTCTTGAAACTGACTTCTTTAGCACAAATGTCTAAAACCAATTTGGTTCTGGTGATATATGCAGCACTAGCTGCCAAGTAAATGATCGCAGTTCATTGGTGGAGCACCTATCCTCTGATCAAAGAATAGTTGGGGAGGTAATGGCTGGTGAAGATTATGGAACTGCTCTCGTGGAACTAACAAGGTGAGGAAAATAGTTTCGAACACAATGTGGGCACCATTGATAGACTATTTGAATGTGGTGTCTCAAATGCTTACATGTCCTACCATCGCTTTGATCGCTCCACTTACTATGGGAACATTAATGTGAAGCGAAAGTCAGAGTTTGCAGCAACTTTTCTTGGCCTTCTCATTGAGCTGTTATGCTGTGTCTCCCTTAATCTGGATTTTCTGAATAGGCATCATAGTTGCAGAGCTGCGGGATGTTTCTCTGAAGAGCAATGAATCTGTTTCTTATAAAAAGTCAAATACATATATACTCAGGAAGTAATTTGGTATGTATAATAAAAAAATCCAATAAAGCATATTTGAACAACATATGAACGTATGTGGCTTCTCCCACACTTTCTCATCCTCTGCTAAGTCCTTGCACTTTTCTCATGGACACATCTCTCTCCTTAAAAAAATATTTCAAGAAAATAAACACAAACAGCATAATTCTAGCTTATATCACAGAGCTTAATCAGTCCATTGTCTGAAGTAATTATAGACACTTGGCAGCTAGACTCATAATTGACATCCAAAACGTTATTCAAGAGCATCTCCTCTGCATTGATAGAACAGACTACCCAACTTTAAAACTCAGTATGTCCATTGGTGCCGCACAAACAGAAACACCTCACTGGCCAGGCTGCAAATCTAAAAGAGTAACAAAGAATGCGCATTACAACCTGCATTCTGGGATATGAACTCAGCCTTTCAAATTACATGACGTGCACCGCAGACTCGCTTGTTCACCAGGGTGATGCAGAAAATGCCTCAAAACCTATGTCTTCTAAAACTTTCTACCTTCTGAGACTACATTTCTGATCCCCTCGATGTATGTCAGTGGCAGTCGGCAACATTAAAATATGGTGAGACGTGATGCCCAAAACACTCACCATATATGTTGCACTTGCTGGCATGCAGGCTCTGGTTGCAGTCTCACTTCGTCTTGGCACTCTCCTTGGCGGTGACTCTAGCAGGAAAGGGAAGGACTTCCTCCCTTGTGCAACGTGAATCCAACCAATCCAGCTCCAGGATTGGTTGGAGCAGGCTAATCCTGAGCACATTTTGAGACTGGGGACCTGTGACTGCAATCCCCAGGCTGTTTCTCAGCCCTTGAATTTCTAGCACTGAAGTGCGCATGTCAGATTGGTTGGCTCTAGACAGCCAGCCAATCTGACAGGCGCACTGGCAGGGGCGGAAGTAATGTTTCAATTACATGAATCAGCCCCGCCCCCTGACCTCACGCTGTAACAGTGCAAGCCTGCAACACAGTATAATAAAATGGTATTTATTAACATTTTATTAATAGGTGTACCTGTTGTGCTCACAGCATGTGGGGTGACGCTCCTCCGCCATAACGGAGGAGCCGCCACTGACGTATGTACTCATTGCTCTCAGTTCACAGCTACATATCCTGTTGTTATGCACTGTGATTCTGTGCACTTTGGGGCTGGTTTCTCCTATCAAAATGTCATAAATAAAATACAATTAATCTAGTAGACCAGCATTACTCATAGATATGGACCAGGGGCCGTATCGTGATAGGCTGCACTGGCTAGTGCAGAGCCGAGTGCTTGCTTTATGCACCTTCAGTGCATAAAGTGAATTAATTTAACCCAATGTTTCTCCGAATTAGGGCTTGGTTTTCAGACAGTACAGCTCGCACAGTGAGCAAGGATTGCCTCTTCGTGTTTCTAATCTGAACTGTTTAAAATAATGTATTAACTGGGAGAAATATCATGTTAAATAAGTTCACTTTACAAATAAAAAAATTAAAAATACCCGCTCTGCTCAGAGCAAGCGCAGCCCATTATGACACAGCCCCAGATCTGGAGCAAATCAGCTAATCCTACAGCACTCCAGTAGCTTCACTACAAGAAACTTCTTGGCACTTTGAAAATGATTCGCGGTCATGTGGAGCAGCACTAACTGTAGCTATGTGTGTCTGGTGTCCACGTGCAAATGTGGGTGTTTTTTGCTACCAAGGTGCAATCTACAAAATCCAGGTGCATTTTGGATTTAGCTGAATGAGTGCATTTGCCTGTGCCACACAAGTGAAAGAGCTGATAAAAGGATGATTGGACTGGAATATGTCAGAAACATCCCTTATACAGTTATGTATTCAATATCAGTAGTGGCTGGTGTCCAGGCAAAGTGGCGGGACGGGGGAGGAGGGGACTGGGGATGACAGACAAACTATCAACAAAAAAAAACTTACCTGTTGCATCACCAGTCTTCCGCTCCTCTCTGGCTCCAGTCCACTGCAGGCACAGGCTCCCAGACTCCCCAGTAACCAATCCTGACAAAGCTATCATGCTGCTGGTAGCATGAGAGCAGCGTCAGGATTTGCATGAGCTCCCGCAATTTGCGCTCCCAGTGAGACTGGAAAGCCTGTGCCTGCTGTCTCCAACCCGGCAACGCAGCTCAGGTTGGAGACAGCTTCAGTGTGCATGTCAGTTTGGCCATCCTGAGACGGCCGGCCAAACCCACATGCACATTGAAGGTAGTGTGTGTGCCCACTCCCTTCAGTGCCTGTCATCCCCCCTGGCCCTGCCCCCAAAGACTCAGCCGGGAAACAAAATAAAACGATAATAAACCTAGGTTTATTATCGTTTTCTTTTCATTTTGTTTTAGGCTGCTGATGTCAGGGGGCGCAATGCTCCTTCACTATAGCGGAGGAGCTGCCGCTGTTCAGTATGTGAAAGTAACCTGTGTGCCGGCCTGTACATTCATATGAAAGTGTGTATGTGCTCACAATATTGTCGCTTTGGTCTGGGTAGAGCAGTGGTCTTCAAACTAGGGGCCAGGTCGCACTGAGGATCCTTAATTGTTCCCGGGGGGGGGGGGGTGCCAGGCTCTGGCCAAGAGAAGTATCATGCATGCCACAGTGCTTTATTTTGAGTGAAAAAAATGAGCAGCAGTTAGCCACTCTGTAATGGGCCATCACGAACATTTTTTGTCATTCATATGCTGGCTGGGAGTAGGTATCAAAGTGGAGGAGACTCCAAAAAGTTCTCAACCTCCACCCCTCCCAATTCTGATAAAGAATCACACTGTGGATACTTTAGCAAGACCTGGCTAACCAGAATAGGAAGTTTGGCAATCATGTATTTGTTTGCATTTTTAAAAGGGATAACAGAACTTAACTGCAATGTTTAAATATGTTTAGACATATTTAAATATTGCCAATTTTAAAGAATGATTGTGAAAAAATATGTTCATTATGGGGGGCCAACAATTTTTTTCCCATTGGTGGGTGCGTGGCATTTAAAAGTTTGTAGACTGGGGTAGAGTGTGCCTCAGACGCACTATTTTCATTTGCACTGCACTTATGTGGCAAGGTGCACTGGTGCAGTGTCAACCACAGATTGTGCATTATATCCAATGTTTTTTCGCCATGTGCAATTTCACATCATGCCATACTTTGGCCATACTGGGCGATCGCAACAAACTTTGGGCCGCATTTATGAGGTTTTACCATAGGGCAGCGCCTCAGGCCTTCCTGCTGCGCTGCCCTACGGTAAAAGAAAAGGGCAGGAATGCACTGTATCTATCAGATGCGGCGCATTCCTGTCCTTTTCCCCGGTGCACAAAGGGCTGCCGTGCGCCAACGCAGGCACCTTTGCGCCATGGTGCAAGGGGGCCTGTGTTTCGGGGATGATTAATTCTGTGCAGGAAGAGGCTTTTTCCTCTTTCTATGTGTGCTGCAAGAATGCAGCACACATAGAAAAAGGAAAAACGAGGAATAATAAAGATATTTCTCCTCGTTGTGCCTCCCTTATGCCTCCCCTGGGGAGGGGTAACTTTTTGGCGCTGCCTCAGATTCACGATTTCTCATAAATCTGGGGCAGTGTCAAAATACCATGGATGTTGCTGGGAACACCCCCAGCAACACCCATTGCACGCTCCTTTAACACAGAAAACTGCGTTAAAGGTGACAATATTTACAAGGTCAAGTATAACAACGAGAGAGGGAGGGAAGGTAACAGAGTCACTCTTAATCCCCCTGGTAAATATCAAAAACAACGAAAGAGTGATGCCGAAACAAAGGAGAGTCAACACAAGAGAAACCTTAATGTTTAAAAGAACCCTCACTCACCAACCTAGTTGGTGACATGCTTCATCATTGGGTCCCCACCAGAGAGCCGAATGCCTCTCTGGTGTGCTAACGCCTGCTTACAGCGGAGCTGGTTTTGTGATTGGTGTAAGTGATAGTGAAAATAAAAGATGCCTAGATTTATTCCCAAAAGATTTATTGGTGGAAAATCCGGAAACAGTAAAAACAAGAGTGCTGGATGAGTAAACGCCCAGCTAAATTGACCAGGCACATCCAATGTGAAAAGTGTATAAAAGTGGTCGACATGTTTCTGCTTCAATATGCTTTTAGCGAAGCTTTCCTCAGGACCTACCCACCACGGCGGTATGTGCACGCTAAGGCACACCCTAACCTGTGGGGGTATATCGAACAAACTCACGGTTTACCCGATCAAACCTTCAGAACTTTTGAAAGTCGTTATGGATAGGAAGTTGTATTAAACTTCGCAACATGAGTCCCGGTAGGGGGCGCTTAACGTCTGATCAAGCCTTCAGAAGAGACCTGCGCCCGTACAGCACCTACTGAATGCCCTCCGTGGACCCGAATGACATGTTGGGAAGTTTAATACAACTTCCTATCCATAACGACTTTCAAAAGTTCTGAAGGTTTGATCGGGTAAACCGTGAGTTTGTTCGATATACCCCCACAGGTTAGGGTGTGCCTTAGCGTGCACATACCGCCGTGGTGGGTAGGTCCTGAGGAAAGCTTCGCTAAAAGCATATTGAAGCAGAAACATGTCGACCACTTTTTATACACTTTTCACATTGGATGTGCCTGGTCAATTTAGCTGGGCGTTTACTCATCCAGCACTCTTGTTTTTACTGTTGCCGGATTTTCCACCAATAAATCTTTTGGGAATAAATCTAGGCATCTTTTATTTTCACTATCACTTACACCAATCACAAAAACCAGCTCCGCTGTAAGCAGGCGTTAGCACACCAGAGAGGCATTCGGCCTCTCTGGTGGGGACCCAATGATGAAGCATGTCACCAACTAGGTTGGTGAGTGAGGGTTCTTTTTAAACATTAAGGTTTCTCTTGTGTTGACTCTCCTTTGTTTCGGCATCACTTTTTAATATTTACAAGGTAACATTAAGCCAAAAAAAGTGGCTTAGTGCTGCCTGGTAGATGACTTACAAGCTTCTGGAGTTACTCTGCAAATCCTTCATCAAGCAAGCAGTATGGCATACATGTGCTGAAATACATGTTATTGATTTTTTGTACTTGACCTGATTTCAGATTACTCCAGTTGAACCAAATAGTCGGCACATTCCACTGTCAACTCAATGCATGTCATTCAGTAAATTGGGAGTATTTAAAAAGTACCTGAATCGTGAAGCTTTTGCACATACACAATATTCAGAGCATAAACAGTGGCGTTTGCTCTTTTAGTGCACTTACTGAGAAGCGCCGCCTTCAATACGTATGTGTGTAAAAAATGTGCTCTGGTTTAACACAAATACAGCAACCAGTGGCGGCTCGCCGAGGGAGTGGTGCAGGGCGGTGGGGCGGGGCGGGGGAGGGGTAGGGTGGGGGGTAGTGAACTTGGACATACGACGGGCAGAACTCAGAGGGAGTTCTGTCCGTCGTAAGTCCGAGTCCACTACCCCCCCACCTTTCCCCTCCCCTGCCCCACTGCCCCGCACCACTCCCTCGGTGAGCCGCCACTGACACCAACGCAAAAATACACCCACGGGTGCTATAGCAACGCGTCACATGCATTGTTGCAAAATTAGGTTCAATGATAGACTCACAGAGCTTTTTTCTCCAAGTACATCTTTACATTATACCACCACTAAAGAATCAACCCCAGTGCACAGTTTGAGCCGGTGTTGCAGGCGAGACCACCTGCACTGATTTCTAGGGGCGAATACTTATTTTTTTATCAACAGACTTTGGCCCAGAACAACAAAGAGAAAAGCAGAAAAAGGAGGGAAAAAATAAGCGAATGATGGAAAAACAATGACAAAGGGAGAAAGCAGAGATGAATAATAGTCAAGAGTGTGGTAAGAGGGCACAAAGTTTCTGGGTGGTGGGCAAAAGAGGCCCGAGCTTTAATCAAGACTAGACAGCCTAGGAATTCGGCTACCATACCATTCCACGGCGGGGGCCACTAGCTACTCAGCACAACTTTGGGCCCCGGCACTTATTGTTTAACAAATTAAGCATTGAATAAACGCCATACCTAAAAGGTCTTCAAGAGGCTACATTTGTTTAAATTTGATAAAAGATCCAAGTGTATGCTTTGCTTCTTAAAATATTTATCTTACTTGGAAAAGCCTTTGGATAGTTTCTAAACTTTTGACATCCCACTCCTGCAAGTTCATCCACTTCTCTAAAGCTGTGAGATTCTTATTTTATTTGCCAAGCAATCAGACATATTCCAACACAGCTAAAATAACTACATAGGGGACTGAACTTTATTCCCCATCAACCATTTCCCATAGATGTTAGTTCCTTTTCAAATATATTGATAATGTAGCTTCAACTCAGAGAAGGCTCTGCTTTCCATGAAACACCTACTTGTATGTCTATTCCTCCTGACAGAAACTCCCAAAAGTACAACAATAATCAGTTCATCCATCGTCAAAGTTAAGGAATCAATACCATGAGCCTGCTGGCATGCACATCAGATTGACCAGCGATGATGGAAACAAAATCCAGTCACTCGTAAACTATCCAGAGGCTTCCTGCATAAAAAAAAGAATCTAAAGGTAATATTCACAGCAAAATGTTAAATGAACAAACTTGTGACAAAGCTATAACCAAATAGCATAGCTTATTAAAAAGGCGGTGGTAGATAATCCACAAAAACACCCCCAATCACAATATATTAAATTACAACAGTTGTGTTTGTTGTGTTAAAATGCACGGAGGCATTAATGTGTCAATTTAGCCTTGAGTTGGACAGGGCGCACTCTTTTCCAAGTAATCAACATAACTGACTGTGGGGCAGCCTGCCATTACATCCGTCATTGGCCACAACTGGATGAGTTTTGCCTCCGTAATACATTAAGGGGGATATTCTCAAGAACGTGCGATAATCATCGCCAACAAAGGCTAACGCACGTTTCCATATCGCCGTCTAACGCGGGAAAATAACTCTGTGTCAACGTCGTATTCTCAACACGGTGGTAACATGCGATAGTCCCCGAGAATGCGTCAAATGTCCGCGATACAACTACAGCGACGGCGATAAAAAAGGAAACCCGAACGTGAAAAAAGTTGCGATGGGCCCAACCGCGATAGAAAAATTGGCGACAAGCAGCGCCAGGCTTGCAAATCCCACGTCAGGCGGGAAAAATCACCATAAAAGCAGCAGAAAAACCAGAAATAAATAAAAAAGACATAACAACTGCGAAGCACAATGGATGGAGCTGGAGAAAGTACAGAGGACAACCCGAACCCCACAAGCCCCACGGAGGACCAGCCTGGGACGTCGGGGCCAGGGAAGGGCAAGGAGAAGAAGAAGAGGAAGACGCGGTTCAGTCCGCAGGAAAACAGGATCCCGAGAACGGAGGTGACACTCCCACCATCCAATTGCCATTGGTGAAATTGTCAGCACTAAATGTCGCACATACACTTGTCAGAGCGATGTGCCAATGCAGAGGAGTGACATGCACACAGGGAATGTGTCTTGGAATGAATTTAATTGCACATGCTGTGCCTGTGGTCATTTTGACCTGTCCCATGATTGCTAAGGACAGTCCCTATGTGACGTGCTTATGTGAAGAAATTGTGAATGATAGTGTCCCTACGGGCTATTCCAGCTGCTGCTGCACTGGGGTGTGGTCCACCTGCCTCATCCTCGTCATCATCGTCCGGTGCATCTGGCACATGGATCCATGGGGCATTGATGCGTACACATATGTTGTGCAACACACAACATGCAATGATCATCTTGAACACTATTTGCGGGCTGTACAGGAGTCTTCCACCTGTGATGTCCAGGCACCTGAAACGTGACTTCAACACGCCAAATGAGTGCTCCACAATGCCCCTGGTGCATATGTGGGCCGCATTGTACTGCCTCTGAGCCTGGGTGTTCGGGGCTCGGAGGGGTGTCATCATCCACGGGCAGAGTGCATATCCTTGATCACCTGTGACAGGGGAGAGAGATGTGTCAATCGGTGGTTCGGCATTCTGTGTTGGCAGGCTTATTAGTATATTGGTGTGTGATGTGTGGTACTTTGGGATTCATGTTTGTCATGTCTTCCATGTGGCAAATGAGCGGCATCCATGTGTAGTACGTTGCCTCACAGCTGCTCCTCCCTCCCCCCGAGCCTATTTACTTGTGTGCGCTGTGCGGTTGCATCACTTGCACTCCTAGGACACACCATTGTCATGACTGTCTGCGCATGTCTACAAGCCTGACAACGACACTGTGATATTGGCCGTTGAAGGTGGTCGGCCACGTGTGTGTAGGCCTATGGTCAGGATGTGGCAGAAACAGAGACACACGCAGTAGTTGCCTTGGTGGCCATCCCAGAAGTGAACCACGCCCTGAGCCCCGGGCTATTGATTCCCACTCCTACGCTGGCCCAGCCCACTCCGCTTACAGGGGGGGATGACATAGCTACATGTCCAGGGTCTACCCCACTGCCTGAGGTAACATTGTTGCTCCCACTGTCTACGACGCTACAAACACCAGCAGTATATGTCCACATGTACATGTCTGTGCTCCGCATACTTAAGTCTGTCCAGCACATCCCCGCCACACTTGGCATTGTGTACATTCTGATTCATGGGTCACTTGCCTCCCTCGCACATACTTGGTTCCCGCCTCTCACCACATCCTGCTATTGTGCGGCAGAGTTGCCATGACGTGGATGGCTTGTCTACATGTCTGGCCCCTGTTACCACAGTTCCATGTGTTGTTGTGTCTGGTAGGTGGGCATGTTGTTTTGCATGTCGTATGTGATGTTGTAACGTGTGCATCCCCACAGTTGCGAGTTGCATGATTGTGGATTAGAGGTGTGTGGTGTGTTCCGTTGGTACTTACCAACGAGCAGTGCATTTCCGTAGGTGCCATCCTCGAAGCGCTGGTTGATGATGGACTGTCGGAAAATGTAGGAATCATGCACACTGCCTGGGTAGTTGGCGACGACGTTGGTGAAGAGTCCCCGGTGGTCCACTATTGCCTGCACATTGATGGAATGTGTGTGCTTCCTGTTGCGGTAATTGTGTGCAGTGTCAGCAGGGGGCACAAGTAGGACATGTATGCAGTCAATTGCCCCCAACACGTGCGGGAAGCCAGCTATGGCGTAGAAGCCTTGCTTGGTCTCCAGCTGTTCCTGCGCAGTGTGGGGGAAGTGAAGGTACTGGGGTACCAAGCAGATGATGGCATCCAAGACAGGTGTGAAGAACTTTGATAGGGCTGGCTGTGAGACTCCTACGACTCTGGCAGTTGTTGGTTGGAAGGTACCAGAGGCCAACAGGTGCAGCACAGCCAGCAACTTTGTCTGCGGAGGGATGTTGGTTGTCCGCTGTGTTGGTACCGTCAGCCTGTGGGCAATGTGGGTCAGGATGCGGAGGATGGTTGTCCTTTTGAGCCTGTAGTGGGCAATGACTTCCTCTGGCGTTAAGTCTCCGAGGCTGGTGCGTTTTCGGAAGGACCGCTGTCTCATTCTGCGCTGCCTCGGTGGTAGTACGGGGGGGTCCTGAGGGGGGTGGGGGGCCTGGGGGTGGTGGCGGTGGGTGTTGTGGGCCTCTTGGGGCTCCGAGCTGCATGATCAGTAGCTCCATGACATGTGTTAGTCTGCTGATGTGGCTCTGTGCTGGGCTCCCTTTTATTCTGCAGTTTGTCGTCCTGCTTACACCATTAGAAGAGGTCAATTTAAAACAGTGAAATAAATCACAAAGAGAAAGGGGGACAAGGGAAGGGAGACCACAACGTAAGAGTAGAGTGAAGTAAATTAAACTATAATTCCGTAAGTAGTTTAATAAGCACTACAGTACATCATTATACAATGACCATGACACACAACGTGAGCACTGGGCGTGCTAGTGAAGGTGGACGGCGCAGTAACATAAGTGTGCAAAAAACAGCGTGAACGGCGAAAATAAGTAAATTAAATTAAAGGTGGTCAAAAATTGCAGAATATATACAGTTTATATATACAAGATAGTCAGAAAATTAAATTTGACCACAATAACGCCTGTGTTCTAGGCTGGATAGTCGACGGCGTTTCAACCTGAATGATTGCAGGTCATCATCAGGACAATGGTCATTAATTTGACGGTAGTGCTCTAGTAAAAGAGCGAAGTGGACGTGAGGCATCACGGAGGGATCACAATCTGCGATTTCTTCAGGGTGGCTTGTGAAGTCCAAGATGTAGGTCCAGAAGCGCGATGGCAAAGTAAGGGGGGAGGAAGGAATCCAATATCAGCCCGGTTGGTGGGCGGTGAGGATAATTTTGTTTGTTAAACTTAGTCAGGGCGGTCTCCAATGTGTCCGCAGCGCAATTTGGGAAGTGGACGCTTTACTCGCCCTCCTCTGGCACGGTGATTCATTTCCCCCTCCATTGCGCTGCGGACACATTGGAGACCGCCCTGACTAAGTTTAACAAACAAAATTATCCTCACCGCCCACCAACCGGGCTGATATTGGATTCCTTCCTCCCCCCTTACTTTGCCATCGCGCTTCTGGACCTACATCTTGGACTTCACAAGCCACCCTGAAGAAATCGCAGATTGTGATCCCTCCGTGATGCCTCACGTCCACTTCGCTCTTTTTACTAGAGCACTACCGTCAAATTAATGACCATTGTCCTGATGATGACCTGCAATCATTCAGGTTGAAACGCCGTCGACTATCCAGCCTAGAACACAGGCGTTATTGTGGTCAAATTTAATTTTCTGACTATCTTGTATATATAAACTGTATATATTCTGCAATTTTTGACCACCTTTAATTTAATTTACTTATTTTCGCCGTTCACGCTGTTTTTTGCACACTTATGTTACTGCGCCGTCCACCTTCACTAGCACGCCCAGTGCTCACGTTGTGTGTCATGGTCATTGTATAATGATGTACTGTAGTGCTTATTAAACTACTTACGGAATTATAGTTTAATTTACTTCACTCTACTCTTACGTTGTGGTCTCCCTTCCCTTGTCCCCCTTTCTCTTTGTGATTTATTTCACTGTTTTAAATTGACCTCTTTTAATTATCCTCCAGTTGAGACATTGTTTTTTGTTGTAAACTGCGCCTGGTCTCACCTGGGCTAACGGGCCTTACTCCTGTTAATTTTTACTCTACACCATTAGAAGGCAGGTGTTAAATCCCTGCTGCTAACGCGCCTTATCGCCTGTTTTTGGATCGCATCGCAGATCTGGCTGGTCGTTGTGAATATCGTGAAGTGGAGTTTTCGTGTGTTTTTGCACAGGAACGCCTACTCTGCATATCATTAGCGTTAGTTGTCTCTCTCATCCGTGGCGATGTTTTTTGCGGCAGCTATGGCTGGTATACTGGCGATGTGGGGAGTTTGCACCAGCTTGTGAATGGGCCGATAATTCTTTTGCTGCGCTAAAGTGCTGTTAACTCGGCGATGAGTCCTTGAGAATTTGCCCCTAAGTCTTGCACCCTCGTTACAGCACTGCATGCTGGGGGTTCCAGAGAGACGTACTGTTATTTGTCGCAGTTTAGAACGACAGTCTGGCCCATCGTTCATATTCTGTCGCCTTAATTTTTAACTACTGCATTATTTAACTACAGCATCATTCAGTTTTCAAAGTGTTCTGCACCTTTTCTGAAGCTCTAGGCAGTCTCTTCCTTTTTGTTTTAGGTTACAAGTGATTTGTGCCTTGCCTGTGCTATGCACAATTTATGGGGATTTTCCAGCACTCTCCTGAACTCTTCCTTGCTGTGCAATGACTCCCTACTACAAAATACACTTATCTGTCTCATGATGGCACTTGCAACAATTTTGTATTTATTGAAAATGGTGTCGTACATGAGACCAATGTAGCTGGCCACATAGCCTGCTGGGTGACATGAAGAGGACTGCAACTTGGCGTTGCTCACTACCAATCAGCATAGACTAATTTTGCCCTTCAGAGTTTCAAAACAGAAAAAAGGTGATTCCCCTTTCCCTCTACTTTGATATTATAGGGTGTGAGCAAGAGAGGTATATAAGGGGCCAGCAGGAAATGCTGGACCTCTTTTGCAGTCGGAATCGCCATATTTCATGCAAAATTCAAAGCACTCATTTTTCTCTTCATTCCAATTCTTTGGCATTTAATTTAAGCTTACTGGCTTTGTAGGATGTCCCTTACCTACCAAGAACTGTCACTCTTTTTTTAATAAATCTTTTTATTGCAGAAATTAAACATTGCATTGCGATGACATTCATTTTCACAAGAAAGTGCATTAAGAAATAGTCCAACAATGGGCAGAATGTGTCAACTGTTATATCTTCTATATACCTTACTCTCCCCCTCAACATCCCAGTACATACTCTTCTAAGAATTGGACCCTCCCAGACAGCTCCATAGGCCCAGTGTGAGCAACTGGCATGCAAATCATTCCTCTCTACTCATTCCACCTTCTCCAAACCCTGGTCCATTTATTGGGACAACCCCTACTTTCATAGACAGGCCTCTCTGCCAGCATGCACCAGTCCATATCCCTCTTCACTCACTCAACGTAGGGGCCGATGTGGATCTCCACTTCTCGGCTATATTGCTATTAGCTACCATAAACCCCAATGTCACCCAGAGACACTCTTTAAGATCTGTCACTCTTGAATACAATGGGATAGAGGTCTTTACTAGCGGTAAAAAGTGTGCTATTATGCCACTGTCCTGCTATATATATGTCATCTCTGAACATGCCACCACTGCTGATGAAGCTTGCCTCTGCTCCTCCAACTAACTAGATTTCCTTCAATGCAAAACCTCATAGATATCTGGCAGAGAAGTATATAGTAATTAGTAACAGGAATTGGGTTGTGTCATGGTATATCTCCTATTCTCTGTGTGACCTCCTAGTTATTCTCAGATAATACTAGCAGAGATCTCTGTAATTAAAGTCTGAGCTTTTAAAAAGTATAGCAGAATAGGTATCATAAATAGACAACACTTCCGCGTATTCTATTGACACACCTCAATCCTATTGATAACCATTAAAGTGACAAACTTTCATATCGCCAAACTATATATTTAACCAACGTAATCATTAAATTGACTTCCTATGACTGAGGCATGGCTTTAGATACTAAATTGCTGGGGAAGGAATTATGTTAGAATAGTAAATCTGTCAGATCATGTTCTTGCCTGGACAAAGTATAGGTTTTGTCAGTTTGAACGTAATGCCACTATAGTGGTTGTTGATGTAGTGAACTATGTCCATACCTCCAGTACCCCATAATAGTATTTCTTCTTCACATTTGGTTTGCTACTCATTACTTACTTATGTTTTTTATTGCTTATCATGTTAATTTGTGCTGCTCTATAAAATCACTATTAAATTCGGCAGTGATAAGTGAACATTACAAATGTTGACACTCTAATTAAGTATTTAAGATGACTGAGGCATAGGATCGGGGTTGTCTGAGTCTTCACAAGACCTAGCCCTGTGCCAATAAATGAAACCTCCAGAATACAAGAATTCAAGTAAAAAATGTAAAGGCTTATTTCAAAATCAAGATGAACTACAGAAAGCAAAAAGATCATCAGTCAAATCATGGGGAATCAAATAATGCTGGAGTATTAACATACAGTAAATCCTAAAGCAAGTATCAACCAGAGCCAAGGTATAGGTGTGCAAGAAGACCGTTAGAGAAATTGCCTTCAAAGAGTGTGTCAAAAGACTGAGGACCTTATTATGAGTTTCGACGGTCCTGGAATGGGTGGCAGCCACCGCTCCGCTCCAGTACCGCCGAAACTCACAGCTGCCTGCCCACCAGATTACAAGTCATTTTGTGGTCTGGTGGCCGGGAAGTGTGGCGGTCCCAAGTTGGTGCTGTTTAAAGGCAAGTTGTGAGCCCTAAACAGTACTGTTGTGGCACCACCAGTGCATGCTCCTGCCCGGGAAGGAATGCACCATGTCCTGCATTTCTTCCCGTGCAGGAAGTGGAGGTGCTTAACTACAGGGGGGGCATAACAGGTGCCCCCCTGCAGGCACCCCCATGCACAGGGGTACAAGGGGGCCCTGTAGGCCCCCTTTGTTGCCTAACCACTACCCATTTCATGGCAGTGCGACCGCCATGAAAAGGGTGGCAGTAAGGCAACTCAAAATATGCTCACCGGTGCCGCTGCAGCACCACCAGCATGTTTTTGCCTTGAACTGCTGCCAGACCGCTGCAGGATCCTTGATCCCCGGCGGTAGCAGCGGTTCAGTGGCGGTCTGACCGCCACACTTATGATACTGCAGGCAGCCCCACAGTGTCGCGTTGGTCAGACCACCACCACAACTACGGCGGGCACATAAACCGCCGCAGTCGTAATAAAGCCCTAAGTATAAATAAAAAGGCAGGCTGACTTAGATAAAGAGTCCACACAGTTAGGAATGCAAGCCCTTTTTATGTATGCAAGAAGTAAATTCAGTTTAATAATTCATAAAGAGCTATATGGGCACAAAACATCTTCATTATCTTAAACTAGACACCAAAATAAGTGCAAAATTAGTTTTCTAAGATGAGGGCATATTCGTAATATGAGGGTAAAAGCAACAAGTCTTATCTAAGATAGTTATGCAGGCTCACTTATAAAATATTAGAAACAAAATCGAAAAAATGTACTTCTCAAAAATTCACAAAATCAGATATTCAGGTCCATTACTTCGTCAGGAAATTATTCAATGTTGATCACCTTTATTCTCAGTTCATGTGTCTAGTTCATGGAGGTTCTTCAAACAAACATCAAAAACCTCTTAGATCAATGCCGCTTTCTTCTGGTTTAATCTTTGTCAGATATGCCCGTTGAGGAGCTGTGTATTTCTTGTATGGCAACTTTCTGACTTCAGACACTTCAATCTCTTTGTCATTTGCATCCGTCACTACTTCAGCTGTTTTTTCTTCACTTCCCCTTAAGCTATTGAACCTTTGTAACTCTCTCTTTCTTTCTGTGACATGTTCAGACCACTCAGTCTGTATCAAGGTATAATCTTCATTTTCATTTGCTTCACTTGCCTCATTTTCATCCTCACTTTCTCACTGAATTGTACAACCTGCAACTAGAACAGTTTAATTTGCTAATTTTTCTTCTTGTTGACAAGATAGTGAATGGGCAGAGGTTTGCATGCAAGCATCAGCCTTTGCATATGGGGTTGAACTTGGGTTTTTCAGAGTTTCAAATGTTTAATTATCTTGACTTTGACTTTCATTGTTCTTCATGTCGAACTCTTTGTTCCCTCCCTTCACGGTCCACTTAGTGAACTCAAGCTAGACTGTGCTAAACAGCAGCTTGTATTGCTGCCTCTTCTTATGCAGTCCATACTTTTTTCGTGTGAGATGTGTGAATCCAATACTGCAAAATTCCATACTTCACAGCAATGTTCGTCACCAATATAACTTGATAAGGCTCCTTCCACCAAGGTTCTAGGGAGGTCTTATGACATGTTTCTTCACTACAACCCTGTCTCTAGGCTCTAGCTAATGGGAGTGTTAAAGCTCGCTGAAGGTGTATTTAGTTTCACCTGGTAGTCTGACTATTTCAATTACATGGAAGAGCACACCTTAGTCAACTTGGCATTCATCTTACTGTTTGTTCTTTCCACTAAACCTCGTGCTTCAAGATGGTAACTACGACAGAACTTTTCAGTGCCATGAATAGGACCCTCATATCCTTATTTCTAAAAACGAGTTCCCTATCTAATTCTAAAGAAGTTGGCGGGTCAAATCTAGGGATCAACTCTGTCAGTTATTGCCTGGCTATAGAGAGTGTGCTACAATGCCCTGCTGGCTACACTGCTACCTATCTACTTAATATCCAAATGATGACTAAAATCTATGTAGGACCATTGCAAATTGGCATTTCTACAAAATCTATTTGTAGTCTTGTGAATTTACCTTCTGATTTTCTCACGAGACTCATAGTCACTTTTGTTCTTCTACCAATATTGACTTTTTAGTAGATTACACACCTTTCCAGCTATGTTTCTAAAATGAGGATTAAACTAATACTTTTTAAAGGTGGCTAACATCCCACATGTGTAGCTCTGTGCATGTATCTTGCTATCTGAAGTTGCACTAAATCTAGCAACACAAATCTTCCATCCTTTAATCTCTAAATATCACGTGTGAACCCTGCTTTTTCATCTTCGCTTGTATGGAACTGGAACTCCTTTAAATTCCTGGAGGAAACTGTAGGAGGCCAATTTTCAAACTGAATTTTGTAATACATTTAGTAGTACTGAATTAGTACTAGGAAACATAATTCCAAATGCTATTCACAATCCAACATGCAGCAGTCCAAGTCACTGCCTCTCCTATCTTTTCTGTGCAAAGATCGCGCCCTGACTGCAAATATCTCTGCACATGTACACCTACATTTTAGTATTAAAGGTGGCAGGGACATTGGGGAGTGACTGTGAAATGGTGAATACTTGCTACTAAAGGGGAGGGGGTTTGTGAGTATTAAGAAAGGGTTACGAGAGAGCTTGGGAGAGGATTATTGAGGGACATGCATCCACACACAAAAAAGTAATCCCCTTTCTATACACAAACTCCACTTACATAATTACCACAGTCAAAAAGTACTCAGAAGAGTTGTAAATGTACAACAGTTCATAGCTGGAGTAATCCCAGCACCATCCATGGCCACTCACAGGCACTGCAAAACCGGGCCATTCAAAATAATGGAGGCAGTAACTTAAAAATAAAAATAAAACCCTGGATCAACTACTGTCAAAATAAATTAAATTACTTAAGGTATTTAAAGTATGAATATTTTTATGTTAAAAAAGTGTTCAAAATAAAACATGTATTTGTTTATTTTAAAATATTTAATTAACCTTTTTAAATTCTAAAATTAATGTAGCATTACTATTTATTAAAATTAATAAAATTGCTAATATAAATTATTTATATCACTTGTATTATTTTTAATACATAATAGAAACTATGGATTTTTTTTCTTTAGGGGATCTATTTTAAATTTAACTTGAGAATAATATTTTATTTTAATTTAACATATTCAAAATAATTCTATTTTTACTTTCAAATTAATTTATTAATGCTGCAATGTTTGATATTGATCTACATTTAATATAAATATATAAAATTAATTAACATTAATATTGAACATAAACAGTTTTCCTATTTTTTTAAAGTTAAATAAACTTTGAAACTCCTCCCAATGCTTTAACCTAGGGAGATCTCTCCCTCGATTGCAGAGGTCTCCTCCAAGTATGCAGACAATCAAGTACGACTGTAAAGTCATTACTAGTAGTAACTTTGTATATGATGTTTGTACTGACTCCACCCCATATTTCAATGGGTGTGGACCTGAAAGTCTAAGCAATCTAACAATCATAAGTGGCAAATAGACAAAAGTAGAAATGTTCCTAAAAATTGTAAGAGTATATTTATTTGTAATAAATCTATATATGTAAATTTACCTTTTTAAATGGGTCTTTAATATTGAGTAGAACCTGGCAGCTGCATTTCCCCCGCCATAATATCCCTATGGTGAAGAAAATTCAGCCAGAAAATTATACTCCTCATTTAAAGTTTCTTCCAGAAATTGTAGGATATTAATTAGCCGCCAAGCTTTAAATGAGTCCCAAAGACAAAAATGAATAAAGCAAAAAGTTTAATTACTATAAGGAAATTTGAAGAATTGATGAGTTGGAGGATAGGGAACCAAAGAACTTGTTGGAGATATAAAAGGGCCGATTACAATGCAGCCCATAAAGGCTCCAACCGACGCCTTATGGGCCGCATTGTAATCGGCCCCTCAGTTTCATTTCCGACTGCTGCATTACAATGCTGGTGGTCAGAAACTAAACCGGCAGGTCATTCCGGCCTCAACAACATGGAAACCATGTCAGAAGCGTGTTTGGGGGCCCCCAGCAGGGCCCTCTTTGGTGCGCGGTCTCCTGCAGGGGGCCGAGGGGGCACATATGGTGCCCCCCTGTTGATTCCTGCACCTCGTGACAGACACCTTGAGGTGCCTGCCACGGGGTGCAGGGATAAACACCACCTCCCATTTCCATATGGGAGCATGTATTACAGCTGGTTTACAGCCGTAATACATGCTCCCATAGGGAAATGTAGGAATGCGACCGAACAGTGTTCGTTCGCATCCTAATTAGGCAGTTGGGACCGAGACGGAAGTTCGCCGACATCGTAACTAGCCCAGCAGTATATTGCTTATATGCTGCTAAATTAATACCCTTATAACACTTACATAACTGCTGACATGCAACCCCTAACATATATTATTCTGCAGTAGGGCTCCAACGATTTTGATTGGCACTTCATCAAAATAATTTGGTCAATAAATTGGTGGCTAAGCCAACTAAACAGAGTCTGCCTTATCACAAGTTCAATAGGATGAAATTCACTTGTAATAAAGTGGGCAGGAAATCCGTCATTTGTGTGATGGAGCACCCATCCACCAGACGCTAACTTTGAAAGTGAATACTTTCAGGCTACAGATGTTAGAAACAGCCAAAATAACTGCAGTATTCATTGCCTACCACTGGTAAATGCTTACCTCCATCCGAAAAACCACCTATACATTTATTACCAAAACTCTGTCTTTTAATTATTTCCAAGTCATATTTTAACTGATGATTTTAATTTAAAATGAGTTTTAAACATTGAAAGAGATGATTTTGTTTTACAGGCTGACCATCAGTGGATCATCTCCCACTGGCTCCATCGCTTAGAAGATATTTGATAGGTTTGATAGACAGTCACTCACCTCCTTTCATAGAGCAATCTGAGTGCACTGCATGGCAGATTCAAGCAAGGCCTTACCAACTATTATGCAGCTGTTTATCTTCTGGTTGGTAGTTTAAATTATATGTTCATATCTATGTTATGATTTGTTCAAGCTGTCAATTTTAGGATCCTGCATAGAGTTGCGATTGATCATGCAGCTCAGAGTAGGTTAATAGTTAGCTGGTTAGAACATACTCCTGAGCATTCAATATCTGTAAATTGTCTGATTTGGAGGGCTTGAAATGTGATAATGCGGGGAACACTTCAAAATTAACTCAAAAGGGACTTAGTAAACCATTAATGTAATTAAGGATTGGATGCATGGAATTTCTCCAATCTCAATTCAACCAGGAAGGGCATGTTTACTGACAATCTTTTGGATTTTTTGCAACAATATCACAACACAATCTCCCCAAGCCTGGTCCATTTAAACCCTGAAATTACCATTCACGGTTTTCTGGTGTAATGGCTTCTCAAATGTGCTTTTGCAAAATGACCCCTCTTTTAGGTCAGCTAATCTATTTCTTTCCTGAACATCAGTTGAATCATAAATGTCCCCTCTTCTTGGCAAGGTTCCATTCTGCACTCTAACTTGAAAAAAAAACCTGGACTAACATTCCACTATTGCATGAATGTCCAAAGTTTTTGCTAAATTATGTTTAAAAGAGTTTGGCTGCAGAGAGGAATGTGGATTCACTTCATTCGATAGAGTTCAGTCCATTTTACAACACAATGGAAAGCATTTTGGCAGTGTAGGTAATGGTTTATGGGACAATCTTGAAAAGAAACTGCAAGTTACTCATCTGCTCTATTGGTTAATGGAGTTTGTAGAATGGTTTGGACAGACCTCTGTCCTCAACTAAGTAACTGAGAAATTCTTGATTCTTTACTGAACCCTATTACGGCTCTTCATTGCAATACTTGGTTCAGGATCAGGATACTTGCCCAGAACCTTCGTGTCTCTAGGATGTTTATGAGCAATAGACTGTAGAAGAAGGGCTCAGTTTTGTCTCTATGATGCTGACACAAGAACAGCTCTTTTTTCGACATGTTCCTTACCACTGAAATTGAAAGATCATCTATTTTGTCTTTTGCAATATGTGAATGAGACCATTTTGTTGGATTACACATTCTTGAGCTCCACCACTCATCTACAATTCAATATTATAATAACTTCTAATATTTAGTAGTCAATGCCTATAAATCTGGAGCTGTGGTGTTCAATCTTGGGAAGTGGTGTAGGGCCAATTTGAGGATAGGTGTACCAGGGTATATAACATGGAAGCGTTGTTATAATTACATAGGGGTGTGTGTGCATGACGAATGGGAAGGACTCACATGGCATCTAAATAGCCTTAATCCAAACCTTATCTCTTTCATATATAGGGTTATATGAATGTCTTGATCTCCAATAGTGTGACCTACTCTGTCAGTTGTCTGTCAAAATAACTCCTACTGTTCTTTATGGTCATGTAGATGAACCTTTAAAACTGGACCCTTGGTTGGAGTGAGCTCAAACTATAGCTCTCACGGCTAACTTTCACCTTCCACAACCCTCCATTTTTAGATTTACCTTATGTCAAACTTGCTATATAAACAACTCAATGTGAAGACACATTTGTTAGTTAGTAGTCATGTTCCTACTTAAAAGTGTCCCGAGCAGAAACCTTAGGGCGATCCTATGAAAATCGTTGGGTTCCCATGTGGGTGTCACTTCTCCGAACTATGTAACGTGGCCAAGACTTGATTATGACCAGAAAACTGGTTACATTTGTGGATATTGTTTGAAAATGTTTAGCTGTAATAATTCTGGTTTTTTTAATGGAATTTTCATATTGCTTTTTATTTGCTGAAATATTTCTGATGTATATTTTTATTGTTATTTATACTTGATTTTTTCATTACTCAACTCAGTGAATAACTAGTTTATTGTTTATGCATTTTAGGCCAGTGTTAGACCTGGCATCCTTGGAGTGGTTTCCCCTGACTTTTTGCCTTCTGACCTCCTGTTTTTGACTTTTGCTGCTGAATTCATTTTTGCTTGCTTTAGGAATCCGGCACTTTACCACTGCTAACCAGTGGTAAAGTGCATGAGCTCTTTACTTTAAACATGGTTACATTGGTTTATCCACAATTGGCATATTTGATTTACCTATAAGCCTAGTATAGTGTACTAAATGTGCCCAGCACCTGTAAATCCAATGCTACTAATGGGCTTGCAGCACTGATTGTGTCACCTACAAAAGTAGCCCTATAAACAAGTCTCAGGCCTGCCTCTGCAGAGCCTGTGTGTGCAGTGTTAAACTGCCATGTCGACCTGGCATGACAACATACTTGCAAGGCCCAAACTTTCCTTTTTATTACATATAGGTCACCCCTAAGGTAGGCCCTGGACAGCACCTGGGCAGGGTGCAGTGTATTTAAAAGCTAGGACATGGTTTAAGTTTTAGATGTCCTGTTAGTGAAATACTCTTAAATTTGTTTTTCACTACTGCAAGGCCTATCTCTCCCATAGGATAACATTGGAATTGCCTTATTACCTTTTAGAAGTGTACGTCCCAAATAGCAAAATATGGGACCCCCAGATTTGGTGTCCCTGGAATCGCAATTCAAAAACACAACTTATGGGGGGCGCCAGAGGGCCTAGCTGCAAGATGACTGCCACTCAGTGAGGTTCTGCTGACCCGAGCAGACTATCCGGCATTCATCCTAACTTATTGGGGTCATCGGGGCTCGCTGGGGTGGTGCCTGCATTGCCTGCTCTCTGTGCCCTGAATTAGCCAAACATTGCTGCCGGGAAGTGAGAGGAAGGCTGACTTCACAACGAAGCCACCTACGGCTGGGCTCAGCCCTATGTTCCCGGCGGGAGCCTCTCTGGGGTCTGCTGGCGCTGCGGCTCATGAGTGCAGCCAGGGGCACAGCAGATAAGTGAAGTATACGACACCCCACTCCCTGAAGGAGAAACAAGAGGGGCTGGACAGGCCCTGAGTAACATTGCCAGTACAGTAGGGAGTGGTCCCAGTGGGAAAACTTTAGAGAAAACAAACAATTAAATAACGACAGATATTAAATTCCTTGGACTCCAAATTCCTGTTCAATATTATTTAATCATACTGAACATACTAGGATGTTCACAAACCAGCATAACATCTGGAAATCATGTACAACATGAGTGCCCCACGTAGAAGAAGAGGGGGGGGTGTATCAGGTGAGGGTTTAGAAGTGAAAGGAAAGGTAGTGACAATATATACATCACAAAGCTATTTACAATAAAGAGAGGGCTTGTCAAGCCAGACAATTGAGTATCAACAAATTAATAGCCATTGTTTGTGTTATACAGGCACAGCGAAAGAAACACTGTTGGCCACACTGGCATCAATATGTAGTAAAGTCGACGTTTCGACCCCAATGAAAACGTAGGGTGCTTAGGTCCTTACACAGGGGTCTTCCTCAGGACTGTGTATGGGGCACCTGGGAAGTGACAAAAAAGATACTCAGAATCTAATGTGATTTCCATGTGGAATAATGGGTAGGGGGTAAAAGGGAAACAAAATTACTGTAGGCCGCCCTTTACTGGGCAGTCCAAATTGATGTGGGTGGGCCCATAGGCTCCTACTTCAGAGAGCGAGTAGATGGCACCTGAAAAAACAGAATGGACGCCATCAAACAATTATGTCAGAAAACATACCATAGATTTAGCACGGCCGCTCTGGCTGGCATGATCCTTGCAACTTACTGTATTATTGTTGAATATTCTCCTTAGGAATGTTAATTATTTAAGTAGAAAGGGTCAGGTTCCTTTTAGAGTTCCAAGATACTCAAAACAATCAAGAAGAACAAGGGGGACCAATAGTAAAACCACCACATCTCAAAAACGCATGTGTGTATAAATTACTGCAGGAATAAAAGTAAGCATGTTTTACCTTATGCGCAGTTCACTCAAATCATATAGTATGGCCCCCTGGGTGCCTATTTTCTAAAAATGGGGGAGGAGAAGTCTGGATTTAGTAAAAATGTAGTTAGGCACCCATAAACAATGTCATGGCTAAGATAGGGAATCGTAAATACCTTGGTGTCTGTGTGTATCCGCTCTCGCCGAGTTAACCGGAGCACTGAAATGCCTGCTCTCTAAATAGAGGCTGGGTGAAGCGTGTACGCGCAGGTCACGCAGTGGCAGATGCTCAATGCTGCCACTTCAGAAAAGAACGAGTCATCACGGTGACTCAATGGTAGAAAGACTCTTTGGAGCACTATTGTGTTCCGGATAGTCGTGTTATTCTAAACGGAGTTAGAAAATGTTGAATCTGTACTGGTGACATCTTATTAATGATCTCATGTCATAGGGTTATAAATATAATTTGGATTTTCCGTCACGGCCGGTGTCACAGAAAATGATCGCATTACCCAATTGTAGAGTGCACCAACAGTACATTTGTCACAATAGAGTACACTATTGGTCATTTAAACGGAAAACATAATGCACATTATCAAAAGTTATATACAATCATGTTGGTTTGTATTCGTCTGCACGGGCCGATGTTGATGGTCCCCTCTACTAGTCATAAGTATACATATCGCATTGCCCAATTACAGAGTGCACCCTTGGTGCATTGTCAAAGTAAAATACACTATTTACCATTTCAAACGATAAACATCCTGTACATTATCAACGTTGTATATTCTGTTGGACACAAAATAGTTTTTAAATCTGTCAAAAGTCATACATTATCAGCTGTTTATTGTAGTTGCAAAAAGAAATCACATCATGCAATTCTTCCAATCATGTGAGTAACATTATTATGGGTGGTGCGCCCACTTCATGTAGTTTAACATCATTATACATTAGAGGACCTGACCCTACGAATGTTCGCAAGATATTGTAGAGATAACGTACATCACATATAGTCAAGAAAATGCATCTGACATTGTTGCAATGGAAGCTCAGTGTTCAAATAGAGGAGCGTTCCCCATTGCAATAGTAGAACAGCGATTTAGATCTTGTTGAGCATATCTCAGAGGGGCATTAATAGGCCATGATCCTTTATGGTAAGTAGAACAAAGCCCTCGTTATTCGGAAATTAGGCAGGATAACTGTGCATGGCTAACATCCAACTCATTAAGGCCGTTCTGGATTGAGTCCAATAGGTGCATCCACTTGCACTCTCGGGCATTCAAGATAGTCTCAATATTGCCCCCTCTGACCCCAAGTGTTGCCTTTTCCAAAACCAGCCACTTCAAGTCTTCAGGCATGTGTTGTGCACTTTGAATGTGTTCTACAAGGGGAGAACCTTGGACTCCGCAGCGGATCCGACTGCAATGCTGGAGTATGCGGGTTTTGACTTTTTGCTGTGTTTGACCCACATATATCATCTCGCAGGGGCAGATAATTCCATAAATTACATCAGATGAATTACAATTCCTGAACGATTTAAGATCACAATAGTATGTTGCTTATGGATAAACTGTTTCGTCTGTATAGTCATCTTGCAGGCCTTACAATGGCCACATTTGTAGTGTCCAAGGGTTGTCGGCAAACCCCACTGGATTGATGGTTCAAGTGGCAGATCCAGGAGTGACCGTACCACATGGTCTTTACCACTTTTGGCCTTCTTAAAAGAGTGCATTGGTGGATCTTGCTGTTCCAAGTCATCCGCGATTAAACCCAAATGTTGGTTAATGATCTTCCTGACCCCATGGCTACGGGTTGAGAATGTAGTGACACATATAATCCTCTGTGTGATATCACGTCCTCTCACTTTAGGTGTTAGCAGTGTTTCTCTGGGACTGAACCACGCTCTCTTGCGTGCTTTTGTCACCAATCTCTTCGGATATCCCCTCGTGGTGAGGCGATCCCTCAGTTCCTGCGACTCCAACATGTAGTCTTCTTTCTTAGAGCAGTTGCGTTGAATCCTCAGGAATTGCCTGAAAGGCAAGTTATCCCATAGGCCCCTCGGGTAGTGGCTATTGTAGAGGAGCAATGAATTACGTTCCGCAGGTTCCCGATCAAGGGGCCGATTCCGATCTCGGCCGGTAGTGCTCCGAATCGGATTTGGATTCACCGGATCCGATTCGGAGCCCTGTTTCCCGACCGAATCGTACGCGGGTCCGGCCGAGCGAGTACGATGCAGGCACCCGCGAAATCGCCGACCGACTCGAACGCGGCTTCAACACGCTCCGACCGACTCGCATGGACACGACTCGCACCGCGCTATGGAGACGTTTCCCGGCCGGGTAAGTACGATGCGCGCCTCGAGCAGTCCGACCGACTCGCGCCGTCCGGCTCGAAAAAGCTGTCGGAGCCGGACTTTGGGGGTCCGCGTCGGACCCCTGTACGCGTAGGCGCGCGAGTCGCACACAGGGGGACCCATGGGTCCCCCTACCTGTGCATGTACGCCGCGATGCGCATGGACGCGTACCCGCTGTAGGGGCGCCCTTGTTCGCCTCGCACCCATTGAGTCAATGGGAGCCCGCGTACGCGTTGTACGACAGGCTCCCATTGACTTCAATAGAGTCCGACCGACTCGAGTCCGATAGCATGCGTGCGCATCGTACTCGTTCGGTCGGACTGCTAGGAGTCCGATTCGGTCGGAATTCTCTCCGTGTCCGGCTCGGTCGGAGAGATTTCCGGCCCAAATCGGAATCGGCCCCATAGTGTTGTATATAGTGTGTTATTCTCTGTTTTGATGGTGATATCCAGGAAATCGATTTTTTCGGAGTCTGAGTGTATCGTGAACTTAATATCCTCACTACTCAGGTTTAGCCATGCATGAAAATCGCCCAATGACAATACATCCCCGGTCCAAATCATCAAGACGTCATCTATGTATCGCCTCCACAGGGCCACGTGGGCATTATACGGGTTGCTGGTGGCAAACACATAGGAGTTCTCAAAATGGTCTATGTAGATGATCGCCAGGTCTGGAGCAAAGCTTGCCCCCATGGCTACGCCTTTTGTTTGGAGATAGAAGTCGCCTTGAAAATAAAAGAAGTTATGCATCATAGCAATTCTGAGAAGTTGAATAATAAAATCTGTTGGTACCCCCATTGGGGCTGTTCTTTGGTCTAGGGCTATCTTCATGACTTCAAGGGCTGGTCCTTGTGGTATGCTTGTGTAGAGTGACACAATGTCTAGGGTCACCAAAAGTTGTTTGGTAGGGTCAAAAGGTTGTTGATCCACTAGGTTGATGGTCTCCGTGGTGTCTCTTAAGTATGCCCTCGTGTTTTCTGCTATAGGTTTTAGGAAGAAATCCACGTATTTGCACAACGGTTCAAGCAAGGACCCACACCCCGAGACGATTGGTCGTCCTGGTGGGTCCTGCATGTTCTTATGTATTTTTGGTAGAGTGTATATCATGGGGAGGCGGGGTTGTTTCTGATTCAGGAACTGAAACTCCAGGTTAGAGAGGAAACCCTCTTCAAGCCCTTCTTTAGTGATTCTCAAGATCATCTTTGCCAAATCTTTCGTTGGGTCAGTCCGTAGTGTGGTATAACTGATTCCATCCTGTAGTTGATTAAAGATTTCTGTCTTGTATTTGGTAACATCTTGTACCACAATCGCACCACCCTTGTCCACAGGTTTAATCACAATGTCCTTGTTCTGCTTCAATTACATAAGGGCCTCTTGTTCCATTTTCGTCACATTGTGATTCACATATTGTTTGTTGTTCAATGCCTTTACAGTGTCCCTCAAGACAACACTCTCATACGCGAGAATCTTATTCGTCATGGAGTGTGCCGGTGGCATGAAAGTGGAGGTATCCTTAGACCTGTCTGTGAGGATGCTAGAGAAGCAGGAGATTGTTTGAAAAAGTAGCGTAATCGAATCTTTCTAAAGAAACAAAGCAGTTCCGCCTTGATGGTGAAGTGATTCGGGTGGGCAGTGGGCACGAACAATAATCCTTTGCTCAGAATCTTAATTTCTTCCTCTTTGAGAGTGTACGAGGACATATTGACTATGGGATTTTCCTGTTGTTTCACTACCTGTAGACACGTTGGCGGGTCTGAATTTCCCCATGACTCTCTGGCTGGAAACGGACCTGTTTCTGTGCCCTCATACGTCCTCTCTCCCAATTCCCGCTGTACTGTTCCTGTCCCCGTTGGGGTCCTTGTAGCCAATTGGCGCTCCTGCCCCTGGGTGGTCTCCATTGTCCATGGTGGTTTTACTATTGGTCCCCCTTGTTCTTCTTGATTGTTTTGCAGTATCTTGGAACCCTATAAGAAACCTGGCCCTATCTACTTAAATAATTAACATTCCTATGGAGAATATTCAACAATAATACAGTAAGTTGCAAAGATCATTCCAGCCAGAGCGGCCGTGCTAAATCTATGGTATGTTTTCTGACATAATTGTTTGATGGAGTGCATCCTGTTTTTTTAGGTGCCATCTACTCGCTCTCTGAAGTAGGAGCCTACGGGCCCACCCATATCAATTTGGACTGCCCAGTAAAGGGCGGCCTACGGTAATTTAGTTTCCTTTTTACCCCCTACCCATTATTCCACATGGAAATCACATTACATTCTAAGAATCTTTTTTGTCACTTCCCAGGTGCTTCATACTAGGCCTGGGCGGAAAACTACGCTACGCTCGCGTAGTTTGCGAAGTTTGCGCTACTTCGCACAACGCGAATTGCACGTAGCACAGTGCAAACACGCGTAGCGTAGCGTAGTGCAGCAGTCATTTTTTGCTTGCTCGCGGTCCTCAACGTCAAGTTGGCGACCGCGAGCAAGCAAAATGACATCCCGGCGAGACTTTTTCCTCGTTCGCGATCAGCAACACAAGTTGGCGATCGCGAGCGTGGAAAATAAACCTCCCGGCGAGATTCTCAACGCGGGAGGTCAGGTTTCTCATTGCGAGTGGTCGCGTATGCTCGCGACCGCTCGCGATGAGAAACTACCAGTCCGCGTTGAAAGCTGCCGCTCGAGTAAAAATCTACTCGAGCGGCAGTAAAGACAGCTCGCACTGTGCAAGATGCCGTTTTCAATGATTGCACAGTGCGGACAAGCATCCGGCACTGTGTAATCATTGCGAACACGCACTACGCAGTTCGCGTAGTGCTACGCGAAGCTCGCGTAGTGCGAACTTCACTTTGCGTAGCTTCGCGAAGCGCTACTTCGCGAACTACGCCCAGGGTTACTTCATACACAGTCCTGAGGAATACCCCTGTGTAAGGACCGGATCACTGACATAATATTGTCAGTTAAAATATTGAGGTACCAGAATATCGTCGCCAAAATATCGATGGTCAAAATATCGACTTCATATCTCCATAAAGGTAAGTACCCAAATATCGAAACAAAAATATCGTTGTTAAAAATATAGTTATACAAAAATATCGATTTTTTTAATGTCTTAAAAATAATATAAAATTAATTACATTATAAATATAATTAAATAAAACATAGTTAGAATTATTTAAAAAATGTTAAAATTAATAAATAATAAATGTAATGTAAAAAATATTAAACATGCATAATTTTTTTAAATATATATTAACTTAATAATATTAATAAATAATTATTAAATTTAATTATAAAATGTTAAAAACATAATTTAAATTATAATTACATATATATCTAAATAAACCTGTAATATAAATATAAAAATTAATTTTCTATATAATAAATTAAATTATTACAATTATTATCATTTGAAAAAATAATATTTCACACTACATTAATTATAACAGTAGGGAAAACATTGCATAGCGTAGGGGATAAAATTACTATTCCCACTCCAACTGTAACAGTAGGGAAAGCGTTGGATAGCGGGACGGTAAAAATTACTATTCCCACTCCAGTGAGTGCAACAGTAGGGAAAGTGTTGGATAGCGGAAGGGTAAAAATTACTATTCCCACTCCAACGAATGTAACAGTAGGGAAAGTGTTGGATAGCGGGTGGGTAAAAATTACTATTCCCACTCCAGCGAGTGCAACAGTAGGGAAAGTGTTGGATAGCGGGTGGGTAAAAATTACTATTCCCACTCCAGAGAGTGCAACAGTAGGGAAAGTGTTGGATAGCGAATGGGAATAATTTACTATTCCCACACCACCAAGTGTAACAGTCGGGAAAGCGTTGGATAGTGGGAGTGTAAAAATTACTATTCCCACTCCAGTGAGTGCAACAGTAGGGAAAGTGTTGGATAGCGAGTGGGTAAAAGTTACTATTCCCACTCCAGCAAGTGCAACAGTAGGGAAAGTGTTGGATAGCGTGTGGGAATAATTTACAATTCCCATTCCAGTGAGTGCAACAGTAGGGAAAGTGTTGGATAGCGGGTGGGTAAAAATTACTATTCCCACTCCAGCAAGTGCAACAGTAGGGAAAGTGTTGGATAGCGTGTGGGAATAATTTACTATTCCCACTCCAGTTAGTGCAACAGTAGGGAAAGTGTTGGATAGCGGGAGGGTAAAAATTACTATTCCCACTCCAGTGAGTGCAACAGTAGGGAAAGTGTTGGATAGTGGGAGGGTAAAAATTACTATTCCCACTCCAACGAGTGTAACAGTAGAGAAAGTGTTGGATAGAGGATGAGTAAAAATTACTATTCCCACTCCACCGAGTGCAACAGTAGGGAAAGTGTTGGATAGCAGGTGGGTAAAAATTACTATTCCCACTCCAGCGAGTGCAACAGTAGGGAAAGTGTTGGATAGCGGGTGGGAATAATTTACTATTCCCACTCCAGTGAGTGCAACAGTAGGGAAAGTGTTGGATATCGGGTGGGTAAAAATTACTATTCCCACTCCAGCAAGTGCAACAGTAGGGAAAGTGTTGGATAGCGTGTGGGAATAATCTACTATTCCCACTCCAGTGAGTGCAACAGTAGGGAAAGTGTTGGATAGCGGGAGGGTAAAAATTACTATTCCCACTCCAGTGAGTGCAACAGTAGGGAAAGTGTTGGATAGCGGGTGGGAATAATTTACTATTCCTACTCCAGCAAGTATAACAGTAGGGAAAGTGTTGGTTAGCATAGGGGATTAATTTAGTATTCCCACTCCTGCAGTAGAATTAACATTAATTAACAATTAATTAATTAAAATAAAAAATAATTACCTCCCACCATATTCTACTATAAACGTCACCACCAATATTGTAAAAAATTAATAAATTAACATAATTAATTATCAATGAATTAATTAACTAAAAACAATTAACAATAAAATTAATTTCCATCAAATATAAAGTAATTCACACAACACAATAAAATAACTTAAAAAAATAATATATAAAAAATATTTAAAATTTTAATAAAAATTAAATTACTTCCCACCCTACTCCCCTATCAACAATCAACCCACTCCTAAAAAAGTACACAATTAACACATTAACAAATTGATTATTAATAATTAATATCAAATTAATAACTAATTATTAACTTTTTAACACAATTACCATATTTACCAATAAATTATTAATTATTATTAATACATTTATAATTAATTAATAATTAATTAATTATATCAATTAACAATATAAATTATTAAATTCAAAAATATTATTTAATTAATTTACTAATTAATAATTTAAATTAAATTACTTCCCACCCTATTCCCCTATAAACCCACAACCCGCTACAGAATAAAATTACGCAAAAATTAATTAACATATAATTAATTAATTACAAAAAAATCCTAAATAATATATTATAATTAAATTACTTCCCACCCTATTCCCCTATAAACCCACAACCCGCTACAGAACTAAAATACGCAAAAATAATTTAACATAAAATTCATTACTTTTAAAAAATTCAAACATACATTACAAAAATAATATATACTTTTAACACATATACTAACATTTACAACACTAAAACAAATTCAATATTTTTAACAACGATATTATGACTGACTATATTACTAACTTCGATATTATGACAATCGATATTTCTTACCTGCATTTCGATATTCTGTACAACTATATTTTTGACAGTCGATATTCTGTCCACTCGATATTTAAAACTCAATATTTTCTCATGTTGATATTTAAAATTCGATATTTAGACTGTATACCGTAAGGACCTAAGCAACCTACGTTTTCATTGGGGTCGAAACGTCGACTTTACTACATATTGATGCCAATGTGGCCAACAGTGTTTCTTTCACTGTGCCTGTATAACACAAACAATGGCTATTAATTTGTTGATACTCAATTGTCTGGCTTGACAAGCCCTCTCTTTATTGTAAATAGCTATGGGATGTATATATTGTCACTACCTTTCCTTTCACTTCTAAACCCTCACCTGATACACACATCCCCCCCTCTTCTTCTACTTGGGGCACTTCTGTTGTACATGATTTCCAGATGTTATGCTGGTTTGTGAACATCCTAGTATGTTCAGTATGATTAAAATAATATTGAACAGGAATTTGGAGTCCAAGGAATTTAATATCTGTCGTTATTTAAGTATTTGTTTTCTCTAAAGTTTTCCCACTGGGACCACTCCCTACTGAACTGTCTATTACCCAGGTCCCAGCGGCTTGTTTGGGTTATACCCTTTATTTGTAACCTGAGTAACATTGGGCAGCGATCGACCCAGACTCTCAGAGGCCGGTGTGCGTGGTTCTGTTGCCACATTGCCTGCTGCTTCCTGACTGAAAGCACTAGTCGGGGGCAGCTGAGCGGAATCACGGCCTGTGCAGGCTGCCCTGTGCCGTGTCTCATGGCGATTCTAGTGAAGGAGACCCCCCCCGGGCAGTGCGGTGCATCAGGGAGAGCTGTCCACATGGATTGAGGAGCACCAGCTCGGCCAGCCACATGAACTAACTGCATAAGGAAGGCGACAATAAATAGTGTTCAGGTGTTATGGGATGCTCTGTTTAGGCCCTGGGATGCTGATTTCATGGTGCCCTCTACAGCTGGGGGGAGCACAGAGTTTGGCCTTCTATCTAGCTTGGGAACATCTGCTGAGAGGTGGCCTGCTTGGACCCTGAAGCCTGGTGCCTGCAGCCTGCATGTATGTATTGTACAGGGATTGCTAAGCTCACTACTCACATTGCATAAACAATAAATTCATATGCGACTGTGCGGTGGCTTGTTGGTGGGCCTGGGCTGCTTATGCCTCGGAGACCAGAGTACCGGGGTGTGGCAGTGCCTATACAGCACTGAGGAGGCTCCCTGCTCATGGGCTGAGACCGCTTACGCTACATCACTGGCAAGGCCTGCCAGACTATCATCACAGAGGGCTCTTGATCAATAAAATAACCCTGTTGAGGAGGCGCTCGTCTGCTCATGCCCACCCAGGACCCGATAGCAGTAGTGACTGACTGAAACGCTTGAGGCTGAGTTTGCCCATCTCCTTATACTGCAGCTTGCCGCTGTGCCTCGTGTGGGATCGGAAAAACAGACCCAAGACAGTCCAAGCTCTCCTTGGAGAATTGCAGGCAGACAAAAATGATGGACATACGTCCTGAAGATCACCAGTTGAGTTAGCGAGACGGAGAGGGCTCGACTCCAGAGCTAGACATCTGTAATATGTTCTTAGACCTCAAGCAGAGACTGACTGCTATCAATACTAAAATAGATCTTTTGACGGACAGGTTCGTACACCTTAAAGACAAAGTTGATAAGCACTACAAATGCATAAAGCAACTCGAGCGTTGAACATCGGTTGTGAAATATGGCCAGCCCACGGCTGGAGAGAAACTACTCTGGATGGAAAAAGTGCTAGAAGTTATTAGAAACAAAAATGAAAATCTGGAAGCCGGCTCGAGGAGGAACAACCTCCGCATTCTAGGTGTGCCGGACTCGATGGCGATGAGTCAAATGGAGGATTATGTTGTGGCGATGCTCCATCACCTGCCCATAGCCCACAGACAGCCTGGACAGCACCCTTCTCCGGGCACACCAGCCAGCCCAATATTAGGCAGGCTGTTGAACTATAGAGACAGAGATACAGCTTTGCGTCTGGCAAAAAATAAGCAGACACTTCACTATCATGGTAATGAGATCTCAATCTTTCCTGATTTCACAATTGCAGTGTAGGCTGAGAAGAAGGGACTTTCTACCAGTCAAGTGCTCGCTCCAACGTACGGATGCTAAATACTGCTTAATTTATCCAACCAAGCTGCTAATCCATCACTCGGGAAAGACTTAGGGGCCGATTCCGATTCAGGCCGGAAAACGTACCGACTGACTCGGTACGGGAATGTAGTCCGACCGACACGTACCGGCGCTGCCCGACCCACGTAGTACGATGCAATGCATGTGAATTACGACCGACTCGTACGGAACACAAGCCGAACGACCGAACCGCACGGAAACCAGCTATCCGGCCGGAAAATTTACGCGAATCGACCCGACCGACACGCACCAGGAATGAACCCGACAGAAACGTACCCGCGAACTCCGAACCGCGCAGTACGATGCAATGCGTGTAAAACCAGACCGAGTCGCACGGAGCTCAAGCCGTACGACCGACACGCATACAAAACAGGGAGCCGAAGCAACCCAATACTCCACGACCGACGCGTACGCCGCACATGAAACACTGCAGAAAGACAACGTGAAAGACTCGGAGAAGCTCGCACGAGCCAACTGCAGCGTCCTACTCGGTCAGAAGAACGTCTCCTACATGCCTAAAAACTACAAAGGAAAAAATACAAAAAAAGGGCCAAACAAGCAATGACAAAGTCAATAAATACAGGGGAAAAAAAACATGGAACAAAGACACACCCACAACTCCACCCATATAAAGGCCACAAATCCCTACCATGATCCTTTGCAAATTCAACAGACCTGCCAGCACAGAACACCATCAGACAGCAACCACAGACACACTCACAACTCATCCATCACACAAGCCACACACCATTAGCACCTCCCAAATAGCACCCTCACATACACCCAGCAAAACTGACACTCACCCACCCTCACTTTTACACTCACACACACATCAATCCCCACCACCACCCATCACCATGCCCCCAAAGAAGAATCCAAAGTTCCTAGACAGTGAATTGGAAGTCCTGGTAGATGAAATCCTCAGGGTAGAGCCACAGTTGTTTGGTACATTGGTCCAACAGACCCCCATGTCGCAGAAAACCAAGATGTGGGAGAGGATCGTCGACAGGGTGAATGCACAATCACTATGTTTGCGCACAAAGGAAGACATCCAGAACAGGTGGTATGATGTGCGCAGGAGGGTAAAGGACCTACTCAAGAAGGATTACTCCTTGAGTCATCGCACCGGCAGTGGCCCTCCTGCCAAACCAGTATACCTCAGGTCCTGGGAGGAGAAGGTGCGGGCCATCCTACCACCAGAGAGTGTACATGGACTAATAAACATCCCAGAGCCTGGTGAGTACACAACCAATATTCCCAATATTGTGTGACAATACACACACATCACTGTCAAGGGGATAGTGAAACCATGCACCGTTAGCAAAGCCACAGTAACCAAAAGATAATCAGCCCAAGATGTGTATGTTAGTCAGACAAACACAATACCTGCCATCTCATAGTGATATGTAACTGTGTCATGACATGTACAAACCTAACAACAAATACAGCAAGGCAGTGGCACAAATCTAACCAACAAACACTGTCAGACATTTTGCCACCACTAGAACACCACCTCACAGGGAAGCTCACTGAAAGGAAGGAATTGTGTGTATGCTGGTGAAGTGAGTGTAGCCAATAGCATGATGGGAGTTGTAGTCACAGATATTGGTCACCCTCACAATTGGCCCATCAACACCACTCTGAACCATGCTCACATCACAGGGAGTGGAAAAGAACTGACAAGATGGCTGACACTGGGTACTGCTGTGGGGAGCACAAGGCCCTGCTGGGAACTGTGCACCAACCAACCGCAGGACACCACTGCCTGACATCCTGAAAGCCAACTTGCACTCCCTGCAATGGAAGCACGTTCCATGGTGGGATATCAGGCTGGGTGGGAAGGAGGAGTGCCAGCTCTGACCATAGTTACCAGCAGGCCCTTACACACACACCACTTCCATCAACTCCAAACAACACACCTGGGACCGTGCTCTACAAGAGAGTAAGTGAAAAGCCACTTCCAAGATGTCTGACACTGGCCTCAGCTGTGGGGAGCACAAGGCCCTGCTGGGAACTGTGCACCAACAAACAACAGGACCACACTGTCAGCCATCTTGCCATTGCTGTCACACTCACACACAGTGAAGTCGACTCAAAAGGAAGGAAGTATGGGCATGCTGGGAAGGGGGGTGTAGGCAATAGCATGATGGGAGTGGTAGTCACAGCTCAACATCCCCCACCCACATGGCCCGGCAAGCTCACACTGAAGCATGCACACCTCACAGGGAGTGAAAAGCCACTTCTAAGATGTCTGACAATGGTGCTCTGTTGTGGGGAGCACCAGGCCCTGCTGGGAACTAGGCACCAACCAACAGCAGGACACCACTGCCTGACATCCTGAAAGCCAACTTGCACTCCCTGCAATGGAAGCACGTTCCATGGTGGGATATCTGGCTGGGTGGGAAGGAGGACTGACAGCTCTGACCATAGTTACCAGCAGCTTTTCTCACACACCCCCTTAACACAAACTCCACACAACTCACCTGGGAGAATGCATTGCCTCACACTCTAATTAAATACCCCACAAAGAACTACCACACTGGGTAATGCTGTGTGAAGCACAGGGACACTTCTGGGACTTGTAGCCAAACGCCAGGACAACACTGTCAGCCATCCTGTCAGCACAGGCACACTACCCCACAGGAAAGCAGAGTCAAAAGGAAGGAAGTATGGGCATGCTGGGAAGGGGGGTGTAGGCAATAGCATGATGGGAGTGGTAGTCACAGCTCAACATCCCCCACCCACATGGCCCAGCAAGCTCACACTGAAGCATGCACACCTCACAGGGAGTGAAAAGCCACTTCTAAGATGTCTGACAATGGTGCTCTGTTGTGGGGAGCACCAGGCCCTGCTGGGAACTGGGCACCAACCAACAGCAGGACACCACTGCCTGACATCCTGAAAGCCAACTTGCACTCCCTGCAATGGAAGCACGTTCCATGGTGGGATATCTGGCTGGGTGGGAAAGAGGACTGACAGCTCTGACCATAGTTACCAGCAGCTTTTCTCACACACCCCCTTAACACAAACTCCACACAACTCACCTGGGAGAATGCATTGCCTCACACTCTAATTAAATATCCCACAAAGAACTACCACACTGTGTAATGCTGTGTGAAGCACAGGGACACTTTTGGGACTTGTAGCCAAACAAACGCCAGGACAACACTGTCAACCATCCTGTCAGCACAGGCACACTACCCCACATGGAAGCAGAGTCAAAAGGAAGGAAGTATGGGCATGCTGGGAAGGGGGGTGTAGGCAATAGCATGATGGGAGTGGTAGTCACAGCTCAACATCCCCCACCCACATGACCCAGCAAGCTCACACTGAAGCATGCACACCTCACAGGGAGTGAAAAGCCACTTCAAAGATGTCTGACAATGGCGATCTGTTGTGGGGAGCACAAGGCCCTGCTGGGAACTGTGCACCAACCAACAGCAGGACACCACTGACTGACATCCTGAGAGTTAACCTGCACCCACTGCAAGGGTGGCATGCTTCATGGTGGGATAACTGGGCTGGGTGGAGAAGGAGGTCCGGATGTCAACCAAATACCACCAATGCTGGCCATACACACAACTACTCTGCAAAACCACATTGCACACGTGGGACCTGTCACTCCCAAAGTAAAGGCCCTGGCAAGATGGCTGACACATGGGCATGAGAAATGATGTGCCTGCAATTCACACCCATGCACTGGCCAACCCAAACACGTACACACTCACAGCCATTGCAACTCTATGTTAACACACACTGTCAGGTGATGCAGTGTCCATGGGTGCCCCCTGACCTGGCTGTGAAGGTGTGTCTTGCAGATGTCAACTGTGGAGAATCAGACATACTACATAGCACAAAACACACAGGAAGTCACAGAGACATCATTGACAGGGGACACCTGACAGTGAATGCAATAGACACACCAATATACCGGACACTGTACCATGGTGTCAGTCACACAAGTTGCGGTTGTGATCTGCATTCCACTCCCACATCGTTCGGCAACATATGCATCCTTCACACAACACACCACTCACTGTCATAGACACTGTAGACACAAGCACCAACCTGGACTGCATTTGAGGAGACATGCTACTCACAGCAGCAGAACTGCAACACACACCACTGGCCATCACTGTCATGACAATGGAAAAGCCAGAGAGCTGCCGTGCCCAATCCTCATCACCATGGAGGACATTGACAAGATTAATCACGTTTGCACGTACAAAACTCAGCAACAACATCATTAGCTACGTTAACAACATCACTTGTATGAAATGAGACGTGAACTAAGAACCCAGACAACAACACAGATACTCCCAAGAGATCCCAGGCATACCGGACTGTGACCATGTTGTCCAGACACACCAATGTGATGCACAAAGACTGGCAAAAAAGGCAACCACACATGGCCCAATCTTGAAAGATATCCTAAGTGGAATTGCACGTATGTCCCTGTTAAAGGACAAATGTGGACAAGGATGACACACCTGTGTCAGGCACATGATGGCCCTTGAGTAGCAATGGCCATGTACAGCTAATCAATACATGAGCTGGTCATGCACACACCACAACATTCACATTGAAATGCTTCAGGTTGGCAGGACAATGTGCTACACCAATATCAACCTCTGACTGTGACAACTTAGGACAATGCAATGTACAGGCCCGCATCCAGATGTACAGTCACAACTGTCAGGTATATGAACCATTGATGCCTGTAAAAACATAACATACATTGTGTGTCTCTTCCAAACACAGGTGATGATGGGGACACAGCAGCAGATGATGAGGAGTCCCTGTCCCAGGCTCCAGTGGCCCCTGAGCTCTCTGGTGTGGAACAGCCTCTGCCCTCCTCGGATGGCGAAGACCTACCTGGCCCCTCCGGTGTGAGTCATCATGCAGCACCAGCAAGACCACCATTTGCACCCCCTGCACCCACTCCTCCAACATCTGCCAACACACAGACCACCCCCGCCAACACGGACAGACCAAGGACATTGAATGACAACAGCACAGGGACCCCGGCCCACCGTGAAGCAACGGACAACAACCCCAGTACCAACCCCCAAGGGGTCCTAGGGTCACCTGTGCGTGCCACCGCAGGTCCCGCACGTGTGGCCAGGGGTGGTGGGAGGGATGGTAGGCAGAGGTCGCTGTTTGCAGAGGGGTCTGGACTGCATGATGACCCACAACTGGTACGCATTGCTGATGCGTACCAGAATAGCACCGGAGAGGTCAGCCAGGTAGTGGGGATCCTCAAGGACATTCAACAGCAGCAGGCTGCCCATCATGCCCGCTTGGACTCACACATGTCCCGTGTGGAGACACACATGTCTGGCATGGAGTCCAAGTGGGACACATTGGAAGAACTGACAGCGGTGCAGAGGGACATATTGACATGCCTCCGCCAGATTAGCACCAATATGTCCACACCTCCCTGTGTGCCCACAACATCTGGTGCCGCAACAACTGCAACTGCCACAGGGAGGGAGGATGACTCTGGTGGAGAGTCCTCTGCACCGCAGCGGCCTGCACGTGAGGTTCCCCCCAGAAAGAAGAGGGGTCATCCGAGGAAGGACAACTGAGAGGCAGATGGCCATGTACATCCCCCAGGAACCCAACACCTGTTCTGGAAATTCTCCTTTGTGTGCAAACTGTTCACCCTGTCGAATGCAACCCAACTCTCCCACATGACATGGGAAGTTTAAGTTGGACTAATGTATCAGATGACTGTGGACTTTACTCAGGACATTTCTGCTACCAACACTTCCAACTCATCTGGGAACTTTGGATTCCAATCCCAATGTACAGCACCCACCATCCTGTGCACTATCCTCACACATGTATGTAAATAAACTCACTAATACACCATACTTGCCTCTGTTGTGATTCCAACGTGGTTTTTGTCATGGAGATGATGATCTGCTAAATGACACTGTGCATGCTAACTGCTACAGCAAGTTCAACACCGTCATGTGAGTCATGGTGACGTGACACATATGAGGGAGACACACCACTAGGGCAACACAACACATACACACCAGGGCCATCTGACTCATCGCCTACACTGATGTTGCCAGGAAATACAGTGGAATGCACAGACACCACACCTATTCAGAGTCTGTGTTAACTAGCCCACAGGTGCAGTAAGCAAATGTCAGTCAGATGTGTGACCACAGACAACGCACATCCCAAAGTGAAGCACAGGTTTATTACACATTTGCAACATGTTGTTTCCACTACAGATGCAAGGTAATCCCACATGGCAGTGGCCACACAGTCACCAAGTGTTGAAGAAATAAAGTCCAGGGGTGTGTGGCACATCACCTGTAGGGAAACGACTGCTTCCACCCTGGAAGTTGAATCATGGTGTCGGGGGATCCGAGTTGACCAAACAACTCTGAAAGTACCCTGTGAAGGACAGACATGACACACAGTCAAAAGCACTGAAGAACAGGACAGAACTGCAATACTCATGCCCAATACATGTCACAAGATACCTACACAAAACCAAGTTAGCATGTCAACACTGTTGGGGAGTACAGACTACCTGTAAGGACACATCGCTGCACGCATCCAGTCAAGTAGCACATGGCCACACTCAAACAGCAACAGAGCACCACCAACACATATCATGCAAACTCAAATCCTTGACATAACATCTCTGTATACTCACATTCAGCTGAAGAAGTTGGTGATGAGCTGTGTGCAGACATCACCCTCATCATCATCATCATCACTGGCATCGTGGCCCAGGCCAGGATCCTCCACAGGTGGCGGATGTTGGTCATCGTCATCCAGGATGAGAGGCAACTCCTTCCGCACTGCCAGGTTGTGTAGCATGCAGCAGACAATGACAATTTTGCACACCTTTGCAGGGGCATATGGGAGGGCCCCTCCTGTCTTGTCCAGGCAGCGAAAGCGGCTCTTCAGGAGACCAAATGTCCGCTCGATCACTCTCCTGGTCCGACCATGTGCCTCATTGTAGCGCATCTGGGCTGGTGTCACATGGTTCCTGAGGGGTGTCAGCAACCACGGCATGTTGGGGTATCCGGAGTCACCTACATACAGACAATTGCACATTAGCTGAGCTGGAAAAGAGGGTGGAATACAACATTGCAGAACACACACAATGGTACAAAGTCAGTACACACCGACAAGCCAGGCACGCTGGTTCTGCATCTGTGACATCATCCTCGGGATGCGACTACTCCTCATTACATAGGCATCGTGTGCAGAACCGGGGAAATGTGCACACACATGTGAGATGCTCATATCTGCAAGACATACCACCAGAGCATTGATAGAATGGTAATGTTTCCTGTTCCTGTATGCCTGCTCATGTGCCTGTGGTGGTACCAAAGCCACATGTGTCCCATCAATGGAGCCGATGACATGTGGCATCCTCCCCAGGGCATAGAAGTCACTCTTGATGTCAGTGAGTTGTTGACGTTTAGGGAAATAGATGTACTGGTTCAGGTATCTCAACATTGCCTCCAAAACATCGCGTAGCACACGGCTGAACATGGTCTGTGACATACCACCAGCAGACGCCACAGTGTGTTGAAAGGTACCGGTGGCAAAGAAGTGTAGGGCTGCCATCACCTTCACCTTGGGGGTCAGCGCTGTAGGGTATGGCCGGCCAGGTTGCAAATGTGGGGCCAACCGCACTGCCAATTCCTCAATCAGCGGCCTGTTGAAGCGGTACCGTCGGATGCAGTCAAGTTCAACCATGGTTGCAAGGTCAGGTAATGGTCTCTGGACAGCTGGTGCCCTGCAGTGCATAGGTGAACAAAGAAAGATTGTCAGTCACCCCACATATGTGGCATTGACCATACTCAATATCACATGATACATCATTACGAGACACAAGTACTTGATGTGTGTGCCGTTCTGTATGGACATATATGGCACCTACATGGCCAGCATCTAACATCTCAGTTCAACATGTGTTGACAACAAGTTCCAGGTTGTGCTATGGGAAATCATTAGGCTGTGTCACAGTACCCATGTACTGCTGTCACGTTCCAAACACACACCACAGTGACAAGTGAGGACAGATGTGCCCCAGGCATCACAGCTCTTTGACAGGTAGATTCCCAGGGACCCTGTATTGCCACATGGACACTGGCATTACATGGCGTATCATGTACACGTAAGCAAAACAACCATGACTCCCACAGGTAGTGGCCCCTGTTGCCTCTGCAAGACAGACATGGACGTCTGTGACACACACACGCACAACATCAAAGTAGATGCACAAACAACGTGGATGTGGAGACTGTCTCCCATTGTGCACATAGAATCAGAGACATCTGAAACACAACATGCACACAGACTGTGGAGGGCCATCACAATTGTGGCAATGGGTCACCCTGTGACATACATACCATCCCACATGGGACTCAGGGTGTATGTGACATAACATACACAACCTGCAAATGTGACCATGCCACATGCTCTGAACTGAACAGTTGCACATCACAGTGGTCATGTGCACAACACACAAAGGATTCTGTCCCCATGAACACGTGCACAGCCTGGGAGTGGCTGCCCCCAAGTGCCACCCAACAAACCACATGTTGACCCCCATACACACACAGGTAATGCAGCCTTACATGCCTTAGGATACAGTGTGGACAGGCTGTGGTGTTGTAGGTGTGCCCCTGAGTCCCTGGCAAGTAATTGTGGCTGGCATACGTTCACCAGTGACAACCATGGTGACACATGCGAGTGACTTGTACAGGGACGCGTCGTACAGCAATGGACCGATCCGTGCGCACGCATTGGCCATTGCATATGATGTGGACGGATGCGTGTTGTGTTCCGAAATACGCGTCGTACAGCAATGGATCGATCCGTGCGCACGCATTGGCCATTGCATATGATGTGGACGGATGCGTGTTGTGTTTCGAAATACGCGTCGTACAGCAATGGACCGATCCGTGCGCATGCATTGGCCATTGCATATGATGTGGACGGATGCGTGTTGTGTTTCAAAATACTCGTCGTACAGCAATGGACCGATCCGTGCGCACGCATTGGCCATTGCATATGATGTGGACGGATGCGTGTTGTGTTTCGAAATACGCATCGTACAGCAATGGACCGATCCGTGCGCACGCATTGGCCATTGCATATGATGTGGACGGATGCGTGTTGTGTTTCGAAATGCGCGTCGTACAGCAATGGACCGATCCGTGTGCACGCATTGGCCATTGCATCTGACGTTGACGGATGCGTGTTGTGTTACGAAATACGCGTTGTACAGCAAAGGACCGATCCGTGCGCACGCATTGGCTATGGACTGACATGTTAACGGACGCGTATTCGAAGCTTATGCGAGTCGGATGCAGTGAATTCAGTTGGCCACCCACAACAATGTTGCAAATTCATGGGTGTCATCAAGTTGAAATTTTGAAGGATGCTGTAGGCGTGTTTAAGTGGTGCAATTCCATGGATTGGCCAGATTCAGAAGATGCAAACGACTTGGACCTATCACTTGGAACACATGGGACAGTATCTGCCTCTGCAGCACACATATAATGCTGGCTGTTCCCCTGAGAGCTCACTTGCCTGCACTACATGCTCCAGGACGACATCTGCCACTACCACTGCTGCTGTCTCTGCATCCTCTGGCAACTACAATGGTACGTACTGTGGAGAGAGCCCCAGCCTTCAGCACTGAGGAGAACCAGGCCCTGCTGGACAGCCTCCTTCCACAGTACAGCAAGCTGTATGGGAAACCAGGGGAGCAGGTGAGTGTGCTGTCCACTGCCTTACTAATTGTGCATGTTGTCTGACTAGCAAGACTTACAGTGTGTACACCAGTGGCTAGCATGCTCACTGAGTAGTTGTCACCCCCCAATGTGTGTAGTTACATGCACTGAACAGGTATAGTGCAGTAACAGTGCATTCCAACAAGGTTTGACTTCCCAGGCAATGATACCATTTAGTAACTGCTGGACAACTGTTCATAGCCATAGTTGCACTACCTGTGTACATCATATGACCCTGTGATTGAGACATGTATATCCAAATGTGTGATGCACGGATATGTTGCATGTGTAGTAATGGCCTTTTCACTTTGTCATCCTCACAGGTTGATGCCCACCAGAAGCAGGAGATCTGGCTGACCATCGCCCGGGCAGTACGGTCTGTGGGGGTCTACAGGCGCAGGATTCGCAACTGCCAGAAGAGGTGGCAGGACCTTCGTGGCTGGACCCGGAGGATCGCAAGGGTCCAGCTCAAGCTGTCGCCTCCTCGCAGGAGGGGCGGACACCGGACCCTGACCCCCCACATGCTCCAGATTCTGGCGGTGGTCTTCCCTGACATGGATGGGCAGCTGAAGGCCAGACAGCAGCAAGGAGGGGGTAAGTGCTAGCCTTTTCTGGGTACTATGACTAACATGCTCTATGCACTCCTTTAGCCTGGTTCCACTTCCACAGTACGACTGTCTTGTCGTCCTGGACTCATGTCCCTCCCTTGAGTCAGGCCCACTCCTCATCTGATACACAGGTGTGGCCCTTACAGTCTGTGACTTAGGTCACTTGGGTACTGTGTACTTGCAGTTACCTGTGGTTCAAGTTGGGGACAGCATCAGTTACAGGAACTTTGTTGTGGGCTGCATGGGTGGTACAATTGCTCACACTATGCCTGTGATCTGACATGTACTCTGGGTATGGCTTTAATATGTGTTCCAATTGCTGCTCTGACTCACCACATGTCTGGGGTATGTGCCACACACCCATGCTGCAGCAGAGGGCAAGGTAGGAGCATCAGGAGTATGTACATCATGTGTGTGACACATGCATAGCCACCTGCCTAGTGTTCAGGGTAATACCATGTTGCACATGGACCAGGACTGTAATGCCTACTCCGGACATCGAAGGCACTCTGTTCTCCCACTCCCGTGTGTCAGCATACATATTGGGCATTGTGAAGAGTGCACTCAGGTATCTGCCTCTGTGTCACCGTGGTGTGGCCTTGCTTTTTGGACTCCTGGAGTGTTTAAAAATTTGGGGTGGCCAGCCATCTGAGTTGTGACTATAGGATCTGCACATTGGTTAATGCATAGGTCTCTGATCCCTTGACTGTGCACAATGGTGTATGAAACATTGAGGTGCAGGCAGCTTTGGTTCATTCTCATCAGACGGTGAAGTGCTCATGTGTATGGATTTGTGTTTGCAGTCACTCAAATGTCTCATTTGAATGACGTGGGATCATCTTAGTCCTCATGATGTGGGTGGCCAGGGGTGCACATGTGCACCTGTCAGCTACAGGGCTTGCATTCCCAAAACTTCCATGATTGTGACACAGTGCAGACTGGTGTTGTGTGTATGCACTGCCCCTGTGACAGGAGACAGTTATGACTGACTTGCCAGACAGGCCTGTGCCATGACATTCAACTTGCAAAGGGTGATCCAGCAGTAGTGTGATATGTCCTGCATGCACACCATTGTTGCATTGTCTATCAGGACATGGGGACCTCATTGTGTCTGGTGATGGAACCAAAACCCGCATAGCGACAGAGACTCTGCCCATCACTTTTCCTGACACATGTACTGAGTCAGTGGCAGGAGATGGCATGTGTTTGGAGTGACACATTTCCATATGTTCTCTTGGATGTCCAACAACTGTGTATGTGGTGCATGTGTGCATATATGATTAGTCGCATACAACAGGCACCAGACAGATGGGTGCATGGACAGGTAGGATATGAGTGGCATGAATGACTGTCAGGCAGACAATGGGCTTCTTCAAATCAGTGTCAGCACTTATTGCAATGTCTAGCAAATGATGGCAGGGCTTGCTCTGTGATGTGCTGTACTTACTGTGGTGTGTGTGGTCAGTACAGCTGACTAATGTTGCTCTGTTTATCCTGAATGTTTGCAGATACATCCACGGCCACAGGAGGAGACAGCTCCATGGACCAAGAGGAGCGGCAGAGCCAGACTGGGTCCACTGCAGAGGAGACCGAGGGACCCAGTGGCACGGAGGGTGAGGGAAGCCACACTGAGGAGACCTCAGCTACGACCACCTCAGCTGAGGAACACAGCACTTCCAGTGAGGACTCCCTTGTGGAGGCGGGTGTCAGCAGACCACGGACAAAATCTAGCAAGACTGTCCCCGCCACCACCACCATCTCCACCCTCCCATCTGCTCCCATCCCACATGTCCGTGGAGGCTCCCGTGTAGGGGAGCATGTCTCCTTCATGCCAGGCACCGCACCCCCTGCCTCTGTCTCTCCTGCTGCCCTGAGTGTGGAGTCTGTGGACTTGCTGAAACAGATCCATGTAGGGCAGACATCAATGCTAAGTGTCCTCCATGCACACACAGGTCTGTTGACACAACTGGTGTCATTCATGGAGGGCATGTCATCTGGCATGTCTGCCCTACATCGGACCAATCAGTCCATGGCCTCCTCACTGATGGCAGCAGTGTCCCTCCTGCAACAGTCCCTCACCCCTCCTACCTCTGCCCCATCCACAATCCCCAGCACCCTACCTGTCCCAAGCACACACACACCGGCACAGGCACGCACCAGCACAGACACAAGCAGCACACAGACACACATGCCAAAATCCAGACGCACACGCACGCACAGTCAGGGGACTGATACCTCACTCACAGGGGATGGGGCCCAGACACACATACACGCATCCACGAGCACTGCGCAGTCCTCAGATACCTCTCCCTCCAAAACCCCTTCCCTTGCCTCATCTGCAACCCCCCCTCCCAGAAGCTCTTCCTCTGTGAGCTTGGCCTCTTCCCCACAGATCCATCTGAGCCAACATACAGGCGGAAGAGGCGACCACCACACACAGAGGGGAGAGCGCCTCACACCCGGACACCCTCCCCCAGGCACAGGCAGACTGAGGACCCCATTAGGAAGTCCCCCCGGACCAGGAAGGGCAAGACCCCACCACCACCACCACGCAGTCTCTCTCCTCCATCCCCTAGGCCACCACTCCACAGGTTCCCCCGCCACACCCTGCCCCAGGTTCCCCCACACACCGATACCGCATCCCCAAACTGCTTAGGCCCTCCCCCCCTACCACTTGCTCTTCCACCCCCAACCCAGACGCTCGGCCTGTTTGTGCCACTGGTGTGGAGACCGGGTCCCCCCTCTGTCCTGCCCACCTCATCTGCCCCCCTTCCACTCCCTTGGAGTTATGCACTGCAGTGGAGTCCACAACCACCCCGTCTGACTTGGGCACTGCAGTGGGGACCCAGTCCACTCCATCTGACCGGCCCACTGCAGTGGTGCCATCACCCACACCATCTGACTTGTGCCCTACAGTGGTGCCGGCCCCCACTGAGTCAGACACCTCCACTGCAGTTGCCGGTGACACTCCTGCACCCACCACCCCTTCACTGCCTCCTTCTGGCATCCCCTGATCCTGTCCCTGCGGTGCCTGGCCTGCCCCTTGTATGCCCCTCCGAGGGGGATGTCCCCTGTCCGTACCAGTGCAGGCAAGCAATGGGTGACAAGTTGTCACATATCACCCTGTTCGGACTGTGTATGTGGACTGGCCATTGGCCTTAGTTTCTTTTGGACTTCAAATTTTTCTTTCACATTTGCTGAATAAAGCCTCTTTTTGTTTACTAGTGGTTTTTCTTTTGATGTACATGATGTAGATGAGTATCATCATGCATTTGCTGTTGTAATAGTGTTCAGATCAGGAAAATGAAGTGTTGCTGTGATGGACTCCATGTGGTCCATGGGATATGTGTCCTAATCTAGTCTGGATCCATAGCATCCTTTGCTGCAGTCTGAGGGTGTAATGTTCAGCATTTGACACAGGGATGTACGTTTTGCATTTGTAAATTAACATCTGTGGCTTACACTGATGCACATCTGGTGGGCTTACCACTGTTCAATGTTTCTATTTCCCTGACTGTGTGCCCATCTCCACTGGACATGCAGTTTAGCACATCAATGTTGAAGTGTTGTATTCCTCTTAGGGTGTCCATAAACGGGCTTTCCAGTATCATGTCCTTATATAGGCACAATTCGCCCTGCCCTTATATAGGCATAGAATCCCAGCCCTTATTTAGGCATTAAACCGTGCACTCCAAATACAGGCATGGTCTCTGACATCCATCCACCCTAACGTCACAACTAGTTCATGAAGAACAGACCCTTAGGCTGCAGGAGTTTCCCTAGCCCAGGACTATTGATTTCTTCAAGGACTCATATATTATGCATGAACCATTATTCCTTAGGGGTTCATTCATGACGTCTTCCGCTGTCTGACTCACGTCAATACTAACATTCTTAGGAACTTCTCAGGTATAAATATACCTTCCCTAGCCCCTGTAAATCAGAGGAGACCTCGACTTCAGAGGAGCCCATTTCCCGGCCTGACGCACTGAGAAGACGCTGTCATCCCTGCATGCAGAGAGTCCAGCTTCCAGTGATCTGACTTCCCTTGCGGGGTGTTGGAGTTCGAGTCTGGCAAGAGATTCCTACCTCTCTCATTCTTAAGGTATGGAGCTGACAAGAACCTAGAGGGACTCTTGGCATACTAGGCATACTAGGCTTAACATACTCTTAGTATACCATAGTAAAGAATACTTCACCTACTTCATACCTCTCCCTACACCTAGGTTAGGTTAGGTACATTGGGGTAGAACTAGATTAGAAATGCATCGTATGAGTACTCGCATTTTTAGTCTGTGTCATTTATGTAAATGCATATATACTAAAAGATAATGCTATCACAGTATTATTTATTTCTACTGCTCACACTGTACATTATTTATCTCGCATACTTTCTTGTGATCGTAACAGCACATTTTACTTACACCAGAAACAAGACTGTTCAATAAATCTTTTATTGAAACGCCCGTCTGTTCTTTCTGTGTAACTTTGAAGAAAACTAAGCATGCACGATTGAGCTGAGTGAAATAGTTATCTATTGTTTCCACGACTCTGGGACACGTTCTGATTCTAAAGGGAAACAAAGTGGTCATGTTTTGCGGCTGCCAGAAACTACTCCCTTCTTGTCGTCAAGGAGTTTCTAGTGGCCTCTGAGCTAGCTGGCACAAGTAATTAAGTTTAATATACTCGATAGGGACATACTGACCTTAATCCTATGTCAAACCTATAGGATATATTATTCCAATGCGCAGAGCCTATTAGGGAAATAGGAGCTACACTACATGGCGCCCAACGTTTGGTAAGGCGGTAATTCAACGTTAGATACTGAGTAACTCAGCCGTGCTTTTTCTCTCAGAGACCCCTACCCATATACTCCAATAGACGTCTGGAGTGGGCAGGGTTAAGTATCCACCAAGGCTACATAGGGCAGCACCCTATATATTAGCTGTTTGGTTTGATCAACGTTGAAGGATACAGTGTTCCAAAATATTGTGCACCTTATCTTTGTCTCCTTGAAACTTGTTCTACATTTTTCAAAAAACAAAATGACTGAAACCGGAAACGATGAAGCTGCGGCTGATCAAGCCCAAGCAGCAGTTTTTAACATTACAGGTTTAAAAGAAACCGAGGAGGGTGTTATAGACATCGCTCCAAACTTAAGAAGAGCCATCACTCTAAAACTTATAAAACATGGCCTACCACCAAGAGGCGGTAGAGCAGTTTTCGTGATAGAGGCACACTAATCCTTTCAGACAGAGGTATTCTATTCATGGGTAATATTTCCTGAATCCAATCCAGTAACATACATGTTTCACTTCTACAAAGAAGATGATCCACCAGAGGAATACATTCCTTTCGAGGATATTGAAATTCCATTAACATACCAGGAGCATCAGCTCTGGTTTAAAGGCACCCTAAAACATCACAAAAACATTATCAGGCTCGGTCCACTAGTTAGACCAGGAGCAACATGGCCGATTCTAGCCGGCTACACACCTCATCCTGACATTGAAGAAATGTCAGACGAGGAACTACTTACTCAACTCACAGAGTTAATAAAAATCTACAGACAATTGGTTCAATATGTCATGCAGACTTTCACAGTCCAACCACCATTGACAATTCCAAATCAAACTCCTCACCAGGGGAATACACGAAAAATTACACCACAGACTCTATACGCAGTCATGGGTAAAATGCCCACAAAACGTGAGCAAATTCCATTTTGGATAGCTCAAAAAATTACTCAAATCGAAGCAGTATTTCCAAATACTAGCCCGTATGAGAAACACAGAATACTGACAATCAGTTTACCGATGGGGATCACACCACAACTGGAAGACTGCACCACTTGGGGCTCAGTCTTTGCTGCCATCTATACTAAAACACATGGCATTCCGTCAATTGCGGTAATACCAGATGCCCTGAAACAAATTCAAAACGAATACGGGGCAGAGCCTGCTCAAATTTAGGTATGAAATTACTGAAAAATTTCGACCAGGTCTCAACAATAATATTATCTAATATTAAAGGGAAGGCAGCAGCAGTGGCGATCCGCCAAAAATTAAGGGAATTTGATGTTACAGAACATCAAACTGAGCTACCCAGAATAATTGAACAATCCTATGCAGAATTAGGCAGAGATAGTTTGGGTGGAAGACCAGTGAAGCCAAAACTATCTGAAAGTCCTGAGAAGGACTCTATTAAACAAACTCCTACATCTTCTAAAAAGAAGTGGGAAACTAATAAAAATAATTCAGAAAAACGTTCTCAATCCCGAGGTAGGTCTCCTCAAAAGGAGCCCTCTGAAAGGAGGTATAACCTCAGGAATAGGGATAATTTGAGAAAACCTGACAGGTATCAAGATACTGATACACGTTCCTCTCGCCCCTTTCAGATCTCATCAAAGACTTCGGAAAGAAGAGGACGATCGGAACATAGAGAAGAACGCGTGAAATCGAAAGACGAAAAACACGCTCCAAAAACTAAAGCAAAACCTCAATTCTCCAAAAAGAAAGTAGCAGGTCTGAAGGTCAGACATGCCGAGAATACTGAGAACACAACTCAAGAACGGAGAATGGGCTCAGACAATGCTGGACAGTGCAGCAGAAGTCACAATAGCTCGCCAGAACCTGAAGGAACTTCTGGAGATAGTGGACTTGAATGAGTACTTTAAAGTAGAGACTGTAGACACCAGGGTTAGTACTCCACAAAAGTTATATGAAATAACACTCCGGATGGAGGGAGATAAACCTAGACAGGTGAAAGCACTTTTTGGGAAAGACTATCAAAGGGCTATGACATACTTCTAGCAGAAAAGGACTGGCCACCACAATTTGTCAGGGAGTGCCCACATGGCGAGGACATTATTATGCCTGCCTTCTCCAACCATATACCAATGCACCTAAGATATACATATGCCAGGAAATGGGCAGTGGCCCAGGCCCCAGCATTATATAAAAATCATGTAGGATGGGATGAGGACTCACCTCACCATAAAATACATCTGAAACATGAACCAACTGCACAACGGCAGTACCCAATAAAGGAAGAAGCTAAAAAACAGGTCAAGGAGATCTTAGATCAACTTGAATATCAAGGAGTGATTGAAACATGCACCTCCTCAATGAACAATCCTTTGTTTCCTGTCTCCAAACCAGACAATACATATCGTCTAGTTTTGGATTACAGACACCTAAACACTTGTTCTAAAACTTTTGCAGTGCAAAATGCACATAGCACAACATTAATGAATAACATTGTGCGTAAAAAATATAAAACAACATTAGACATCTCAAATGGTTTCTTTTGTCAAAACATAGCACCTGAAAGAAGGTACTTAACAGCATTCTCCATAATGGGGACCCAGCATCACTTTTGTCAACTCCCACAAGGGTTCAAGAACAGCCCAGGATATTCTCAGCGAGGGTAACGGAGTTACTACAAATTTATGACAATGAGGCATTGTCCTATGTCGATGACATCTATCTGACAGACGATGACCTGGACAAACACTTGAACAGGGTGAGCACCATTATACTGGGTTTCGCCTCTGAGGGCTACAAGTTCAACTTTAAAAAGTCCAGAATTGCCCATCTCAATGTCCTATTTTTAGGATATGAGCTTTCAAGTGAAGGCAAGAGTTTGGCAGCTAACTTTCCAGAGAAATGTGCGCTGCTCCAACCTCCAAAAACGCAAAAAAACTTACAATCCATCCTGGGTTTCCTAAATTTTGGAAGAACATACATTCTAAATTACGCAGAAAGGGTTAAACCTCTCTACGCATTAATCAAACCTGATTTTTCAATCAGAAACTGGACACAGGAACACACAGAAATCTTGCGTTCACTCCAGGCTAACATGTTAGCAACAAATCACTTACAAACACGTGTAAGTCAACGAAATCTGGTGATCCGAATAATTTCGGGTCAATGCGGATTCACCTACTTAACCTTCAATGAGGGTGAAAAAATACCAATCGCATACAAATCTTATTTGTACACACAAGCGGAAATGCGCTTCAGTTCAACTGAAAAAATTCTGACAGCAGTTCAAACCGCTGTAGCAAAAGAAAGAGCCTTAGCCCAAGGGAAACGCATTATTGTCGTAACCCCGGTACCAGCTTTAGAAGCGGTCACAAAAGCAAGCATTCCAAATGCTAAAGCATTACATCCAAGATGGATACAATGGGTTAATTCTCTTGCTGCAACAGATGTTGAATATGTTTTTGATCCGGATTTAAAAACACAAGCATTCCTGCAATATGAACAAGAATGTCCTCTGCCTACTGAAATTCTGCCTCTCGATCAGTACGAATTCATAATTTACACTGACGGATCCGCACAACCCGCAACAGGGAGTAAGCAAGCTTACAGTGCAGCGTGTGCAATCGTTAAAGGTCGCATGCGAAATGGCATCTTCAGACCTATGGTCACAAAAACTCAATCTCTAGGAGATTGTACAGCTCAGCGAGCTGAACTACAAGCATTCAAACTGGCACTTGAAAGTACAGATCGAGAATTCCCCACACTAATAGTGTGCGATTCCTTTTACTGTGTTCAGTCGTATAATGAGTATATACAAAACTGGCTTGAAAATGGTTTCAAAGATGCGAAAGGTGGCACAATAAAGCATAAAATGCTTTGGGAACAAGTAGTTCAGTTGATAAACGAACTACCAAAGGCTCACGTGATCCACACACTGAGTCATCAACGTGATGGCGTTCACGTTGCAGGGAATTCATTGGCTGACGAAGCCGCAAAGGAGGCTGTTCAGACAGCTTCTGTAGCTGCGATCACTCGTTCAAAAACAAAAATAGACGGTGAGATAATGTTGGCTGTCAATGCTTCAAGCAAGGGCAGCAGTGCAGCGTTACCAAAAAAGTTTCCACTCAAGTACTCTTATGTAATTGATGCGAACAACGTTCCTTTTGCTCGAATCCCTGGAGTGGGGGATAGGGTAATTCCAAACATGGAACGTAGAGCAGCCTTGATTTATGAAACACATTTGGGGGAGGGTCTGTCACATCAAGGGATCTCTAAAACTATTTTGACGTTAAAAGAGATGTACTGGTGGCCTGGAATGAATACAGAAATTCACATATTTATCAACAACTGTTTAGACTGTAAATTACAGCGAGAGAGCCACCAGACACCATGCTGCGAATGCGGCAACCCAGTACAGACACCATTGTTAGACAGCATTAGACTATCTACGCGCCTGCGTCCTACTGGACAAGTGCAATCCCACAAATACTGAATCTAGGTTCCTATGGATATGGCCTCAGCGCTCGGCTGACGCTCGAACTGTTATAAAAGATTTGCGAGTCTTTATCGGCACATACGCAATAGGCACGCTACATTCTGACCAGGGTCCTGCGTTTAGCTCTCGGGCTTACAAAGAAGCCATGGCCAGTCTGGGCGTTGCATTGCGGTACTCCTCTCCATTCCATCCTGAGGGAAATTCGGTTGTGGAAAGGAAAAACTGGGACATAAAGCAGTCTATAACAGCTAGGGTATTAGGTTCGGGTGATGGGTTGGTCAAACACCTTAATGGGGTCCAACGCTCATTGAACAATCTGCCAAGAAGTTCTCTAGGGGGGGTCACTCCATATGAGGTCCTATTTGGGACAAGAATGTGGGTACCAGACCTTGAACACGTAGGCACAGTGGTGGAAAATAAACCGTTTGATATCAAAGATCGTTTGGCTGTTTTACAGGAACTGAATGAGTTAAGAACGAAACAAAGCAACGTATTCCTACAGCCAACCACCACTGGGGAAAAATCGGCGGTCCCAGCAAGGCCTGTATGGATTCCAAAAGTTGGGGATCTAGTCAGAGAAAAGATTGCGGACAAGAAGGAATTTGGACCTTCTTACAGACAACCAGTACCTGTCCTAGCAGTTCAAGGAACAAGAACAGTACTTCTGCCACCCCTTGCTGGAAGAAAGGAGAAAAGATTTGTGTCCATCGACCTGATCAAACCACAGTATGTGGCCAATACTAAATAGTAGGCCTCGTGGACTCCGACCTAGTAGCAGACGCACTCCTCTCGCTACTATCCAAGAGGTTCAGACTGAAAGACTGATAACAATCAAGAATTCAGCTGTAACAGATGGAGGACTAAGCAATAACGCTATGGAACTCATCCCTCTTGAACACCAAGTAACGGTTCGTCCAAATACACCTGACTACACCAATGTAGCAAGTGATGAACTGGTTCCAGTGATTTCTACAAATCCTGATGCAATTCCAACAATTGATAGAACTGCTTCTGGCTATTTCATTAACTTTGATACATTCTCAGAAGATCCGAGTGAACCTGAAACGACGCCAGCATCATTCAAACTCAAGCAGCAAGTACAAGACTTTCTTCACTTTCTGAAAAAGACTTATTTGGTTTCTCCATGGATTGAACTCTGGACTATATCTGGACTATTTGTTTTCCTGCTCTGGCTAGCTTTGGTTACAACTGTGAGCGTGCTTATAAGTGGCAGATACATCCATGTGAACACTGAAGGAAAAGATGTGAACGTACTTTTGAAACCTCATAAATCTTCCCATCATGAAGCAAGAGACTTGTCATCAGTGAACATCACAGCTGTTCCTATACAGGATGGTATAGTGTGGGACAAAACAGATTTTGACATCTTCGGCCCGACGGAACAATTGAACATTCCACATTTGTTTAAAATTTCACTAAGTGATCTAATTTCGTCTAGTACCTATTCTGATGATTGGGACTTTGAGACTGTTAATGACATAATGTATGAGCTAGAAAAATCTGCTGCATTTTCTAAAAATGAATATTTAGAGGGTTCATCAGACTATGAACAACTGTATTGTTATAACCACTATGGTCATCATTATTTGCATAAATCAGCATATCCAAGAAATGTGTTTATGTTTAACCAATGGGAACATTGTCCTACACCACCTAAAGGTAGTTCAAAAACATTTGCTAGTAAGTTTCCATATTTTTCAGGTTACAATACATCTGACCCAGAAACGTTTTACTATAAAAATGTAAACAAAACAGGACTGAAAATTATGTTAACTAATACAAAACAGATTTACTCTGCAGCATTTATTGCCCAACTGTCTAGACAGGGTTTCGACTTATGGAAAGACACAATAGACACAAAAACTGTCTGGGGTACTAAAGATTGGCAAGTGCAGGGGATAGAAGCTTTATTTAGAGCCTGTATCATCCCTGAACAAATAATGTTCTTGAATGAATCCATCCAACAAACATCTTGTCTTGGATTAGCCAAGATCAAGGAGATGAACTCACCTTCTGTACCAACACCTGCTAGTGATAACGATACACAGGCAGTGGTGACAGTTGACAATATACTGCAACTCAACAGATTTAATCCTGATTGGAGAAAATGGTTGATCTGGCCCACAGACACGAATAACTGTCAGGAAAGATTCCTGAATAAAACTCAGGGCTTTACTATTAATAGGCCAGACCCAAGATACGTCCAAAGACAGCATCCGGGGGTAGTAACAACATACAGTGTAGGAAAATTATGCCTCGATTGGCTGCATAAGTCTACACTGCAGGATGTGAAACAACACTTATCTTTACTTAAAGAAGACGCAGACCTTAGGGAATTCTTGCTTGGACCAAGAAAACCGCGTCAGAAACGTTTCATATATGCCGGCATTTATGCTGCCTATAATGAAGCATGGAAAGTATCACAGATGGAGGCCGCAGAACGAATACGTGAACTTGATCGTATTAATTTAGAGAAAACCCTCTCTGTGGTCGACAATGGGTTAACAACTTTGTCCTCCAGAATATATTCATTGGATGGCATTGTATCCTCTGCTATAGACATACTAGAACAAGATTTGGCGATGTTACAACAAGGTCAGTCTCAATTACGTTCTATTGTGTTATTAAGCTGGACGCTGCAATCTTTGCGAGCGGGCTATGTGCCTTGGTGTTTTATCAACACGTCAGCTCTGTTTGCAGAATACAATCTGACTGATAAACAGATCGAATTGGCACAAAGAGGAGCAAGGTATACAGTGCTGAGCATTGAAAAACTGGAAAAATTACCATTCACAGTGGCAGAAAAACCAGTTACAGAATGGCTTATTCATGGCAAAATAACATTACCTGTGACTACTTTTCAGTTTCAGTGTTGCCTCAGACAAATGCAAGCAGGCAAATATGAAAGGTTGGGTAAGGAATACATTAAGACATCTTGGGATTTACTGTATACATATAGATGTTGGAGTGGGGATCGTGAAGTGTTTTTGAGCGGTACACACTGTAAACGTGCACTGAGCGGTTCACTTATGTGTCAGGACATTTCTTTACACAAGGCTTGTAATGGTTCTGTGGCAAATTTGTCTTGCCATCAGCAGGGTACACCAGCTGCTGTGATTAATCCAACGTTTGGACAACTTTCTAATGGGAGTTACCTCATGTTGAATGATCAGAGTTGCTGCGGCATGTTGCCAGGCATCCCATATCTAGTAACGGTCAACTCCAGGGTCACTTGCTGTATGCAAGTATTGTTTGCCCCAATAGACACAGTCAGGGAGTTGCCTCTATGGCCTTCGCTGAACGTCTCTTTTATAAGATTTGATACTTTGAGCAGAATGAAAGCCATGCTTTTACAGCAAACAGTGCCTTTGACCTCGGCCAAAGAAACCTATGATCTACAAGTAGCAAGGACTTCGGCTGAGATACAGACTTTAATACGTACAAACTGCCCTATACATTTCGTGGAAATGATAGGACGTATCTTCAATATGTCTGATACAACAGAAATTGTACATGTATTTAAGAGCAACTGCTCCGGTCTGTTAGCACCTTTCCAGGCAATACTCGGTATCATCCCGAACTTTGCACATTCGGTGTTTGGTGGCATACCATTAATTCTAGCACTTGTTGCCGGAATTCTATTTCTCTTCCTGCTATTGCGCTATGGCCAGCCTATTCGCAGACATCACTCCGAGCGAAATGGAGAAAGCTCTCCTTGAACGAAAGTGCTGTGAGCGAATAGTACAGCTATTGGGCATGACTCGTCTACGGGACCTGAATACCACGTGGTTCCTGTCGTTCAGACCAATCTGGCAAGATTGCATCTTACCTGTTCTACGATGCCTGCTATGCGGTGAAGAATGCGTGTTAGACACTTGTCTCACATTTCCATCAGCAACGCCAACGGATGTCGATACTTTGCTGGTCCCGATAACGGCCCATGCTCTGTGTTGTCCCCAGAGACTACCAATCCTGATGTCAGCATTCATTGAGATCTCACAGACGCTTCCGGCTGCTGCTGAGGTACGAGAAAGATCTACAGGCACACAGGTAACAACGGACGCGAACATTGCTGCGGCAACCTATGCTGGAAGCGATGCTTCACATCTCTGTGCAATTAATCTACTACACGAGGTGTTCCAACTGACACCAACTTCAGTGGATGATGTTTTGTCTATAGAAATAGATGATCTCATGTTTACACCAGACCCGTAAACTGACTCTGATTCAGCATACAGTGTTCCAGAGATGCAGTAACAATTTGGCCTTCATTTTCAAGAACTTGGAACTCTACCAAAATTGAACTTTTTTCCCATTTTTAGAACGAAAATGGCACTTCAATCCGCTTAAAGTAGAACTAGCCTTATAGTACAGACTTCGCGGTACTTCCACGGACACTTAGGGGCCGATTCCGATTCGGGCCGGAAATCTCTCCGACCGAGCCGGACCCGGAGAGATATCCGACCGAATCGGACCCGTGCAGCCCGACCGAACGAGTACGATGCGCACGTATGCCATCGGACTCGAGTCGGTCGGACTCCCATTGAAGTCAATGGGAGCCTGTCATACAACGCGTACGCGGGCTCCCATTGACTCAATGGGTGCGATGCGGACAAGGTCGCCCCCTACAGCGTGTACGCGGCGAAGCGATTCGCGCCGTACACGCACAGGTAGGGGGGACCCATGGGTCCCCCCTGTGTGCGACTCATGCGGCTACGCGTCAGGGGGGTCCGACACGGACCCCCAAAGTACGGCTCCGACAGCTCTTTTGAGCCGGAGTGCGCAGCTCGGTCGAACTGCTCGCGCCGCGCATCGTACTTACCCGGCCGGGGAACATCTCCATTGCGCGGTGCGAGTCGTGTCCGTGCGAGTCGGTAGGTGCGGTTAGAGCCGGGATCGAGTCGGTCGGAGCGGTCGGGACGCCCGGACGAGTCGGTTGGCGATTTCGCATCGTACTCGCTCGTCCGGACGCACGTACGGATCGGTCGGGAAATAGGGCTCCGAATCGGATCCGGTTAAGCCGAATCCGATTCGGAGCCCTACCGGCCGAGATCGGAATCGGCCCCTTAGTCATCTTGTGTGTCTAGAACAGTTCATTAATTTTCATGACATGAAATGACTTTGATTTTTGAACAACTTATCGATCATTTTCTGTCACATGTAAATATTACTGCTTATTTCATTCCAATTGCATTTATTTTCGAACTTTATGCCTGAAATGAAAAGCATTTGCTTCAGATGTACAGTACCTTTTGCATTTTTTACTATGTTTTTTAATGCTTTTAAGAAATATTTTTTAAATATGCGGTACTCCATTTAATGTTTAGCATTTTAAATGTTTAGCATTTTAGTATTATCGTACACACGAAAGTGGAGTGGGTGTTGTATTCCTCTTAGGGTGTCCATAAACGGGCTTTCCAGTATCATGTCCTTATATAGGCACAATTCGCCCTGCCCTTATATAGGCATAGAATCCCAGCCCTTATTTAGGCATTAAACCGTGCACTCCAAATACAGGCATGGTCTCTGACATCCGTCCACCCTAACGTCACAACGAGTTCATGAAGAACAGACCCTTAGGCTGCGGGAGTTTCCCTAGCCCAGGACTATTGATTTCTTCAAGGACTCATATATTATGCATGAACCATTATTCCTTAGGGGTTCATTCATGACGTCTTCCGCTGTCCAACTCACGTCAATACTAACATTTTTAGGTACTTCTCAGGTATAAATATACCTTCCCTAGCCCCTGTAAATCAGAGGAGACCTCGACTTCAGAGGAGCCTGTTTCCCGGCCTGACGCACTGAGAAGACGCTGTCATCCCTGCACGCAGAGTGTCCAGCTTCCAGTGATCTGACTTCCCTTGCGGGGTGTTGGAGTTCGAGTCTGGCAAGAGATTCCTACCTCTCTCATTCTTAAGGTATGGAGCTGACAAGAACCTAGAGGGACTCTTGGCATACTAGGCATACTAGGCTTAACATACTCTTAGTATACCATAGTAAGGAATACTTCACCTACTTCATACCTCTCCCTACACCTAGGTTAGGTTAGGTACATTGGGGTAGAACTAGATTAGAAACGCATCGTATGAGTACTCGCATTTTTAGTCTGTGTCATTTGTGTAAATGCATATATACTAAAAGATAATGCTATTGCAGTATTATTTATTTCTACTGCTCACACTGTACATTATTTATCTCGCATACTGTCTTGTGATCGTAACAGCACATTTTACTTACACCAGAAACAAGACTGTTCAATAAATCTTTTATTGAAACGCCCGTCTGTTCTTTCTGTGTAACTTTGAAGAAAACTAAGCATGCACGATTGAGCTGAGTGAAATAGTTATCTATTGTTTCCACGACTCTGGGACACGTTCTGATTCTAAAGGGAAACAAAGTGGTCATGTTTTGCGGCTGCCAGAAACTACTCCCTTCTTGTCGTCAAGGAGTTTCTAGTGGCCTCTGAGCTAGCTGGCACAAGTAATTAAGTTTAATATACTCGATAGGGACATACTGACCTTAGTCCTATGTCAAACCTATAGGATATATTATTCCAATGCGCAGAGCCTATTAGGGAAATAGGAGCTACACTACAGAAGGACTTATCTGTGTATACAGTGCAACTTGCTTGACACGTGTTTTGGGTATATGCAGATGACTGAAGTGACACTCCCGTACCCAGGCTGATGTGAGCAGAGCCTTCAGTGTGTTGTAATTGTTGACTGACTGACCGAGTGTTCTGCTGACATGTTTAAGTCGTGCACAGACAAGGTTTTGCACAGCGGACCTTCCACAGGAGTGGAGTGCCCTCATGGCAGTGTGTAATCCCGTGACATTGCCTGGGCCCGTGTTGTGTGTTGTGTAAGCATGTCTGTGTGTGTTCCCTTCCCTTTTCCTACACAGGCTGTGTCCCTACGGATGTTCCTGTTTGTGATGCTTGCTGAGTTGTCCTGTGTTCACCCAGCATCTTGGACCTGGTTTCTCCGGGATGTGGGTGCATGGCAAACTAATGTTCATCAGGTTGTCATCCCTAGTTGTCTTTGTTGTCAGGGCTGGGGATGTGGGCAAACGCAGATGGGACACAGTCAGGATTCCCCTTGGCACTTGTTGGTTACACAAGTCATGTAATTTACAGTTTGTGGTAGCTTTCAGTGATTGTGACACGTTGTGTGTGTGACTGCTGTCACTCCTCAGGGTCAGAGCTGCAATGTTGGAAGTTGTCTACGTGTGTTCTTTGTGTGTCACCTTGGCTTCTTCATTGGTGTGTGACTGTGGCCGGGATCCCATTGATTGGGGTGGATTTCACGTCATGCCCATGTACCGCGTACTGTGCAGTGTGTCAGACATTCACGAGTCTTGTTGACTGGCCATGTGTGATGGGTTTCTGCACCTTAGTTCCCACCACCACCCCTGGGATTGTCATGGGTGCATGTGCAATGTCACCAGTCCATGTGAGCTTCACTGCTGCACATTGGTGGAGATCAAGGTGTGTGGTGTTGAGTGTGTGCAAATGTGAGTTGTTGCACGGCTAGACCCCTACCTCCATATTGGCCTTGGCTGACAGGCCGTGCTGATTGATTTGTGCTTGTGTAGGTGTGATGGTAGTTTGTTGCTCAGGACACATGGCTGTGGTTCACAGTGTGAACGACATCTACCTTTGTCATCACAGTGGGATTATCATGCAGGCTAGTGTCACCACAATGTGGGGTCCCTGGGGGTAGTGCTGTGGTGGGTCTAACGCTCGCTGTGTTAGTTGCTGTTCCTACAAGCTTGTGTGACATGTGTAATTTGGGCTCCCTCTCATCTAACGATGCCTGATTGCCCACATAGGGGAATCTGATCCATGAGTTACTTTTGTATGGCACTGTATACACATCTGTGTAATTGGAATTCAGGCCTCCTCATGTGTTGTGTGGTTGCCTGGGGACACTGGCACACCCCCATCACCTGTTGTGTTTGATATGCAGTGTGAGGCTGCCTGTTTGTGTTTGTGCATCTGCACCACTGCATTGGCATATCTTTAGTGTGCCATTGCCTGTATGTTGTTTGGAGGATTTCCCCTGCTGTCCCTGGGACTCCTGGGTCATCAGTCAGCACAATAATCATGGTTTGTATGTCCCATTGCTGCCATGGTATGGTATTTGTTCACCTCACATCTACAGTCTCCACAGGATATCTACATTTGTGTGTCCATTAGTGCAGATATGTGGGTCTGCATTATGATGGTCACTTCTGGCATTGTGTAATTGATAAATGGAGACAATGTCAGCCCCCATGGGTGATGTTTGTCTGCACATGGCCAAAGGTATGTTTTATTTGCACTGCACTGTTTGCCTCACACAATCTATGTTGCTATGGGACAGAACCACTACTTTGCCACTGATGTGTTTGTTGTTCTGTGACCAGGAATCATCCATGCTGTTTGGCAGTTGCAGCTTTTTCCATGACAACACTTACCTTTTGGTCACTGTGATGATGGGGGTTTAGACCCCATTGCCACAATGTTCAAAATGTGCTTCAGCTATGGACCCCACACTTACCTTTTGGTCACTGTGATGATGGGGGTTTAGACCCCATTCCCACAGTGGTCATGGTCTGCTTGCATTGTGAAGGCCACACACATTTTTGTGTGATACATGTGATAGGGGGTCACACTGTATGTTCAATGTCATGTTCAGTGTTGTAGGCATTTGACACAGACTACACACTCTTGGCATGATGTTTGGGGGATGTCTTTTGCTGACATTCATTATGTTGGAGTATGCTGGTTGTGTCATGCATTACCCGTCCTATGAGTGGGGATGGTAGTAGTGGTAGGCATCCAGCCCCCCATGAGTAGGGGTGGTGGTAGTGGTAGGCATCCATCCCCCCATGAGTAGGGGTGGTGGTAGTGGTAGGCATCCATTCCCCTATGAGTGGGGATGGTAGTAGTGACAGGCATCCAGGCCCCCATGAGTAGGGGTGGTGGTAGTGGTAGGCATCCAGGCCCCCATGAGTATGGGTGGTGGTAGTGGTAGGCATCCAGGCCCCCATGAGTAGGGGTGGTGGTAGTGGTAGGCATCCATCCCCCTATGAGTGGGGATGGTAGTAGTGACAGGCATCCAGGCCCCCATGAGTAGGGGTGGTGGTAGTGGTAGGCATCCAGCCCCCCATGAGTAGTGGTGGTGGTAGTGCTAGGCATCCATCCCCCTATGAGTGGGGATGGTAGTAGTGACAGGCATCCAGGCCCACATGAGTGGGGGTGGTGGTAGTGGTAGGCATCCAGCCCCCCATGAGTAGGGGTGGTGGTAGTGGTAGGCATCCATCCCCCTATGAGTGGGGATGGTAGTAGTGACAGGCATCCAGGCCCACATGAGTAGGGGTGGTGGTAGTGGTAGGCATCCAGCCCCCATGAGTAGGGGTGGTGATAGTGGTAGGCATCCATCCCCCTATGAGTGGGGATGGTAGTAGTGACAGGCATCCAGGCCCACATGAGTAGGGGTGGTGGTAGTGGTAGGCATCCAGGCCCCCATGAGTAGGGGTGGTGGTAGTGGTAGGCATCCAGGCCCCCATGAGTAGGGGTGGTGGTAGTGGTAGGCATCCATCCCCCTATGAGTGGGGATGGTAGTAGTGACAGTCATCCAGGCCCACATGAGTAGGGGTGGTGGTAGTGGTAGGCATCCAGCCCCCCATGAGAAGGGGTGGTGGTAGTGCTAGGCATCCATCCCCCTATGAGTGGGGATGGTAGTAGTGACAGGCATCCAGGCCCACATGAGTAGGGGTGGTGGTAGTGGTAGGCATCCAGGCCCCCATGAGTAGGGGTGGTGGTAGTGCTAGGCATCCATCCCCCTATGAGTGGGGATGGTACTAGTGACAGGCATCCAGGCCCACATGAGTAGGGGTGGTGGTAGTGGTAGGCATCCAGGCCCCCATGAGTAGGGGTGGTGGTAGTGGTAGGCATCCAGGCCCCCATAAGTAGGGGTGGTGGTAGTGGTAGCCATCAGGCCCCTATGGATGTGTATGGCATTGGTGATAGCCATCCCGCCCCTATGGTTCTGCTGTTGCTGATGTACGTCATTTCTGCATCCCTATGTGTGTGACATATGTCGGGTGCGTGTCGTTTGTTTGTGTAGTGGGTGTCTGACTTACCGTCTGCGCCGTACGCGTCCGTACCGGTTCCGGTAATAGATGTACAGTATTGGTAGGACCTGCGCGATGGGATTCATGGTTGGGTCGTCTCGTTCGGGTTTCTCGTGGCTTCGACTCGTACTCGTAGCTGGCTTGTTCGTCTCGAAGCCGTGGATCGTCTTGTGGCGCGAATCGGAGCTTATGTGCAGCTCTCCCGGATGCTCTGACGTGCCGGACGTAGGGACGGGTTCGGCGCGTACGGAGTGTGCATCGTACTAGTCCGGCCGGAAGGTGCTGTGTATTTACTTCCGTGCGACTCGAATCAGCGTTTACGGATCCGGCTCGGGTGGGGAACTGGAGCTGGAATGGGTACGTACGGCTCGGTCGGAATCTGAGCTGTGATGCGCATCGTACTTGCTCGTTCGGACGACTGTTCGAATCGGTCGGGAAGCCCGCGTTCGGCTTGTATTTTTTCCGGACGAAATGTATTCGGTGCGCTTCCGGCCGAGATCGGAATCGACCCCTTACTATTTTATGGATCCGAAGGCAGCTGCTAAGTTTGTAAAGAATATCCCTGTAACCACGGAGAAGTCGCCGGCAGCAGGCAGGAGATGCTGAGTAGGCACAACACATCTGAGCAACAAAGATTAAGACACTTTACTCCCCATGGGGGCTGATTATGCCTGTGCTGACTGAACATTGAAAGTTGGGTTAGCATGTAGTCCATCCTACACCAGGGTTAACAGACTCACTCTTGGGATGTGTGGACTGTGCAGATAATCCGCCTGGGCACCGTGCCTCCTTCCCGTGGAATAGGATGGGATGTCAACGCTCTGCGATCAGGGGTGAGCTTTTCTGGATCATCTCAGGGATCTGGGCAATGACATGGGGCTGAAGTGGTAAAACTGGAGAAGGAGATGGTTGAGAGGCTGCACCTGCTGGCCGATCTGGGTGGGCCCTGACTACTCGAACCTTATAACCCTCTGGCCACCTACCTATGCATTGGCTGAGTGAATTATGGATCCCTAGGTCATCCTACTCGAGATGAGCCCCAAACTGTTTTCACTGAATTCTTGTTGGGGGTCACAAGGAGGGTGGGATGGTGATATTTGGCCCGATTGGGGGGTCAAAGTGGGTGGTGGGTGGAATGTTGTGAGGGTGTTGTCATTGGCAGTGTTTCCCCACTTGATTGCCACTCAGCATGTTTGATGTCTGCTGTACTACTTAGTGACTTGGAATGGATCACTGACATAATATCGTCAGTCAAAATATCGAGGTACCAGAATATCGTCGCCAAAATATCGATGGTCAAAATATCGACTTCCTATCTCCATAAAGGTAAGTACCAAAATATCGAAACAAAAATATCGTTGTTAAAAATATAGTTGGATGACACCCAGCTTCTCTTTTCACTATCCGCCAATGACAAATCCAGTGTTTCAACCCTACAGTTAGGGCTGTATAAAATCGCCAACTGGATGCACACTAACTGGTTGAAGCTAAACGGAGGAAAAACTGAGGTTTTGATCATGGGGAAGGATAAAGATCTTTGGGGCCCGCATCACTGGCCACCTGAAATGGGTGAACTTCCTAAACCGGTACAAACTGTACGTAATTTGTGCATAGTGATTGACGATCAGCTGACTATGAAACAGCAAGTAGCAAAGACCACTTCTATTTGCTTCACTATTCTCAAATGGCTCCGTAAGATATTATGGATGATGCCTGAATCTACTCAAAGAACAGTCATCCAGGCCCTAATCATGTCGAGGCTTGATTATGGCAACGTCCTTTATCTAGGAGCAAATAGGGAATTAGTACGTAAGCTGCAGGTGGTGCAGAATTCTGCAGCTAGGCTACTTCGTCAGGTACCGAAAACATCCTCTATCACAGGTTCTTTGCGTGATCTCCATTGGCTCAGGGTTGAGCAACGGACGAAATTTAAGGCCTTATGTTATATGCATAAGATTAAGCTAGGTACAGCACCCCATTACCTATGCTCCCTAGCACAGACATATCTTCCGCCTCGTCTACTTCGCTCTGCATCCCAAGCTAACTTCATAGTTCCTAGATTTAAACTTTCACGTATGGGCGGACGTTCCTTCTCGTACCTGGCCCCAATGTTATGGAACTCACTACCTTCCCCAATTCGCCACGAAATTAGCCATAAAAGCTTCCGCAAAGGCCTGAAGACCTGGCTTTTCAACCAGTAAAAAGTTTGTCCGATTTGTCTGCAATCTGTCCTGTGCGCCGGGAAACCTCCGGGTAGCTGTGCGCCTTATAAATTTAATTTAATAATAATAATAATAGTTATACAAAAATATTGTTTTTTTTAAATCTCTTAAAAATGATATAAAATTAATTAAATTATAAATATAATTAAATAAAACATAGTTAGAATTATTTAAAAAATGTCAAATTTAATAAATAATAAATGTAATGTAAAAATATTAAACATGCATAATTATTTTTTTAATATATAAAATTATTACAATTATTATTATTTAAAAAAAAAAAATATTTCACACTACATTAATTATAACCGTAGGGAAAACATTGCATAGCGTGGGGGATAAAATTACTATTCCCACTCCAACAAGTGTAACAGTAGGGAAAGCGTTGGATAGCGGAAGGGTAAAAATTACTATTCCCACTCCAACGAATGTAACAGTAGGGAAAGTGTTGGATAGCGGGTGGGTAAAAATTATTATTCCCACTCCAGCGAGTGCAACAGTAGGGAAAGTGTTGGATAGCGGGTGGGTAAAAATTACTATTCCCACTCCAGAGAGTGCAACAGTAGGGAAAGTGTTGGATAGCGAATGGGAATAATTTACTATTCCCACACCACCAAGTGTAACAGTCGGGAAAGCGTTGGATAGCGGAAGTGTAAAAATTACTATTCCTACTCCAGTGAGTGCAACAGTAGGGAAAGTGTTGGATAGCGGGTGGGTAAAAATTACTATTCCCACTCCAGCAAGTGCAACAGTAGGGAAAGTGTTGGATAGCGTGTGGGAATAATTTACTATTCCCACTCCAGTGAGTGCAACAGTAGGGAAAGTGTTGGATAGCGGGTGGGTAAAAATTACTATTCCCACTCCAGCAAGTGCAACAGTAGGGAAAGTGTTGGATAGCGCGTGGGAATTATTTACTATTCCCATTCCAGTTAGTGCAACAGTAGGGAAAGTGTTGGATAGCGGGAGGGTACAAAATAACTATTCCAGTGAGTGCAACAGTAGGGAAAGTGTTGGATAGTGGGAGGGTAAAAATTACTATTCCCACTCCAACGAGTGTAACAGTAGAGAAAGTGTTGGATAGCGGGTGAGTAAAAATTACTATTCCCACTCCACCGAGTACAACAGTAGGGAAAGTGTTGTATAGCAGGTGGGTAAAAATTAACATTCCCACTCCAGCGAGTGCAACAGTAGGGAAAGTGTTGGATAGCAGATGGGAATAATTTACTATTCCCACTCAAGTGAGTGCAACAGTAGGGAAAGTGTTGGATAGCGGGTGGGTAAAAATTACTATTCCCACTCCAGCAAGTGCAACAGTAGAAAAAGTGTTGGATTGCGTGTGGGAATAATTTACTATTCCAACTCCAGTGAGTGCAACAGTAGGACAAGTGTTGGATAGCGGGAGGGTAAAAACTACTATTCCCACTCCAGTGAGTGCAACAGTAGGGAAAGTGTTGGATAGTGGGAGGGTAAAAATTACTATTCCCACTCCAACGAGTGTAACAGTAGAGAAAGTGTTGGATAGCGGGTGAGTAAAAATTACTATTCCCACTCCACCGAGTGCAACAGTAGGGAAAGTGTTGTATAGCAGGTGGGTAAAAATTACTATTCCCAGTCCAGCGAGTGCAACAGTAGGGAAAGTGTTGGATAGTGGGTGGGAATAATTTACTATTCCCACTCCAGCAAGTATAACAGTAGGGAAAGTGTTTGATAGCATAGGGGATTAATTTAGTATTCCCACTCCTGCAGTATAATTAACATTAATTAACAATTAATTAATTTAAAAAAAAAGATTTACCTCCCAATATATTCCCTATAAACGTCACCGCCAATATTGTAAAAATTAATAAATTAACATAATTAATTATCAATTAATTAATTAACTAATAACAATTAACAATAAAATTAATTTCCATCAAATATAAAGTCATTCACACAATTAACACAATAAAATAACTTAAAAAAAATAATATATAAAAAATATTAAATATTTTAATAAAAATTAAATTACTTCCACTCTACTCCCCTATCAACAATCAACCCACTCCTAAAAAAGTACACAATTAACATATTAACAAATTAATTATTAATAATTAATATCAAATTAATAACTAATTATTAACTTTTTTAACACAATTAACATATTTACCAATACATTATTAATTATTATATAATACATTTATAATTAATTAATAATTAACTCAATTAACAATATAAATGATTACATTCAAAAATATTAATTACTTAATTTATTAGTTAATTAATTTAAATTAAATTACTTCCCACCCTATTCCCCTATAAACCCACAACCCGCTACAGAATAAAATTACGCGTACATTAATTAACATATAATTAATTAATTAAAAAAAATTCTTAATTAATATATTATAATTAAATTACTTCCCACCCTATTCCCCTATAAACCCACAACCCGCTACAGAACTAAAATACGCAAAAATAATTTAACATAAAATTCATTACTTTTAAAAATTCAAACATACATTACAAAAATAATACATACTTTTAACACATACTAACATTTACAACACTAAAAAAATCGATATTTTTAACAACGATATTATGACTGACTATATTACAAACTTCAATATTATGACAATCGATATTTCTTACCTGCATTTCGATATTCTGTACCACTATATTTTTGACAGTCGATATTCTGTCCAATCGATATTTAAAACTCGATATTTTCTCATGGCGATATTTAAAATTCGATATTTAGACTGTATACCACTTGGAGCGGTGCTTCAAGAAATCTTACAGCTACACTCTGATATAAATGTGGTCTAGTAAATGTGTAACCTGGAATGTAAGGGGCCTCAATGATAGGCGTAAGGCGCGACACGTACTTGCATACCTGCAGAGACATAATGGAAATATTTGCATGTTTCAAGAGCTCATCTCACAGAGAGTACACGGGCGCGTTTGAGAGCAGGGTGATTAGGTGTACAACACGCAGCATACTACTCCAGTCACGCATGTGGGGTGGCTATTTTGACCCACAAAGGTCTACGATGATGCACACGTGGAGTCCTATGTTTACCCGCAGGGTCGGAATGTCCTGATCTCTTGCATACTCTAGTCCCACCCATTCAAACTCTTTTCAGTGTATGGCCCAAACATGTATGTTCCCTGATTTTTTGTTGAGGTGTGGAGACTGGCGAGTACGCTGGAATCTGGGGCTCTTTTGTGCGGAGGGGACTTCAACGTATTACTCGACCCAGTGGCTGATAGATCTAGCATCACTAAATGCCCGCACCAAAGGAAGCTGCGCAGCTCTACCTGCTAATCGAGGACAATTACCTCACTGATCTTTGGCATTCTCGACATTTGCACAATACTGAGGGTACATGCATTGCGATTACACATGTCACATGGCCGCGCAGAATATCAATGTATGGACAACAAATGTTACACACCTGCCGAGGACACTCTCAGACCATGCTCCAGTACTGTTGGAGATGGTCCTTCCAGGTGGGGGTACATGTGCATTCACATGACTTCACTCTGCAGGGGCACTGTGTGATCAGGCATTCAGGGACGAGATTAGATCAGCAGTTGTGGAATATTGACGCTTAATGAGCATTCGGTGGCATTACGATCATCCCTTTGGGAGGCCTTTAGGTTGTGATAAGGGGAATACGTATAGCAGAACAGAATCGGGAGTTACGCATGCTCTGCAGCGAGCTGGCATGTTTAGAGGCAGAGATATGAGGGCTGGAGCTCCAGTACTTTACAGATTGAAGTACATCCACATTGGCGTCTATCCGTGGCAAACTTGCGGACTACGAAGAAGGAGCGCATAGGGAAATGCATTATCTAGGGAAAGAGGCCCAAGCTAGTCGATATGGTGAGTGGGACAGGGTAGGCAAGACATTTGCCGAAATGTATGCAAACCAAGGACAAGTGATTACATTGTTGCATTGCAGGATGACAAATCTAATGAACATGTGGGGACTGAGACATACGGAGAGAGATTACCACTTTTTTCTCCTCTCTTTATGCGAACAGGCAACCTTCACCACCACTGGATCTTCACTCTTATTTCGATTCCTTGCAGTTGCTGTGGCTGGAGGAGGGCCATAGGAGATTCTTAGATGAGCCCTTTTCGCTGAAAGAAGTGGTCCAGGTCATTAGTGCACTGCCTGTGAACAAGACTCCTGGCCTGTGCGGCCTAACTGCTGCCTTCTATAAAGAATTTGCGCACACCCTAGCCCCACATCTTCTTGCCATGTATGAGGAGTCCCTCACTGCTGGAATTCTCCTCCCCTCTCTGCGGGAGACACTGATTGTGATGATACTTGAGCTGGATAAGGATCCTCAGCAGTGCGAGTCGTACCAACCCGTATCAATTATTAATATAAACAATAAAAGCCTTGCAAAATTGATTGCCGTGCGGCTACTCCTGCTTTTGCTGACCATTGTGTGTCCAGGCCAGTCGGGCTTTGTTCCCAGTAGGACTCACAACTTGCACACCTTCTTCGCTCTAATCCATACTGTTGACCCTAGCCTTAGTGCAGCTGCAGTTTTCGTGGACACCACTGAGGTGTTTGATTCACTCGTATGGCCTTACCTCTTTGTTCTGTTGTCACGCATTGGAGTGAGCCGCAATTTTTTAAGATTAATTGGCCTCCTGTATGCCCAGCCTGTAGACTGCTTGCAGGTCAATTGAACAGTTACCCCCCATTGCTAATGTCAAGGGATACCTGCAGTTATTTATTTCTAAGCACTACAAAACAGTTTATTCTTTAAAAATTCATATCTTGACTTCTACTTATTGGATGTTTGTTGTTTTGGTCTTGTTTTACTTATAAAAATATTCTCTATTTTATAAACTATTGTGGAGACTTTTTATGGTGGATTTTCTGTGTTACTGTTTGAAGTGTAGCACAACTACTTTACACATTGCCTCTTTAGTTAAGCCTGACTGCTCTGTGCCAAGCTACCAGATGGTGAGCACAGGTTAATTTATGGTTTGTATCTGACTTACCCTGTCTAAGACTGTGGGTCCTGATTGGACATGGTGCATACCTCTGCCAACCAGAAACACAATTGCTAACCGCTGGTCATTGAAATTTGACTTTTGGGCCTCAGGGTAAATATTTCATTGTGGATGTGTTGATTATGCCAAATTTTGTAAGAAATTGGGCTTTTAGTTAAGGGAAGTGATAACCCACCATAAGTATTAAACATAATCCTTGTCAGGGAAAACCACTAAAGTCACAACATTTTCCTGAACTCAACCCTCTGGTACCTATGGCACACAGCAGACAGGGTTAACTTAGAGGCAATGTGTAGTGTATTTATGCAGTACCAGGACAGTAATAAGGTCAGAACACAACACGAGAAAAAACACAAATCAATTCAGAAAAATAGAGAACATTTTTAGTAAATTAAATGACACCAAAACTAAAAAAATAAAAAAAAGGAGACCCCAAGATGAATTTTGAACATTTCAAATAAAAATAGTGCTAAAAACTGTTAAGCGCCAACCGAGGTCAACTGGTCGAGGTAGACGGGGGCCTATGCACATTTTGCGGCTTATAGACATAGAGCTGCAGGTTCAAGAACAGCACTTGGGGATCAGGATGCACTCCACCAGAGGCCAACAGCAGAGTCCAGGGAAAGTCCAGTTAAAACTGGTCTGCTGGGCAGTCATCGGAAAGGCCTTTTGTAGCTTGTTGTGTCCCTGTATTTTGAACGGTATACAGTCTAAATATCGAATTTTAAATATCGAGTTTTAAATATCGAGTGGACAGAATATCGACCGTCAAAAATATAGTGGTACAGAATATCTAAATGCAGGTAAGAAATATCGATTGTCATAATATCGAAGTTAGTAATATGGTCAGTCATAATATCGTTGTTAAAAAAATCATTTTTTTTTTAGTGCTGTAAATGTTAGTATATGTGTTAAAAGTATATATTATTTTTGTAATGTATTTGAATTTTTTAAAAGTAATGAATTTTATGTTAAATTATTTTTGCGTATTTTAGTTCTGTAGCGGGTTGTGGGTTTATAGGGGAATAGGGTAGGAAGTAATTTAATTATAATATATTAATTAAGAATTATTTTGAATTAATAATTATATGTCAATTAATTTTTCCGTAATTTTATTCTGTAGCGGGTTGTGGGTTTATAGGGGAATAGGGTGGGAAGTAATTTAATTTAAATTAATAAATTAATAAATTTATTAATTAATATTTTTGAATGTAATAATTTATATTGTTAATTGAGTTAATTAATTAATTATTAATTAATTATAAATTTATTAATAATAATTAATAATGTATTGGTAAATATGTTAATTGTGTTTAAAAAGTTAATAATTAGTTATTAATTTGATATTAATTATTAATAATTAATTTGTTAATATGTTAATTGTGTACTTTTTTTTAGGAGTGGGTTGATTGTTGATAGGGGAGTAGGGTGGGAAGTAATTTAATTTTTATTAAAATATTAAATATTTTTATATATAATTTTGTTGTTGTTATTTTATTGTGTTAATTGTGTGAATTACTTTATATTTGATGGAAATTAATTGTATTGTTAATTGTTATTAATTAATTAATTAATTGATAATTAATTATGTTAATTTATTAATTTTTTACAATATTGGTGGTGACGTTTATAGGGGAATATGGTGGGAGGTAAAAAAAAAATTTAAATTAATTAATTGTTAATTAATGTTAATTATACTGCAGGAGTGGGAATACTAAATTAATCCCCTATGCTATCCAACACTTTCCCTACTGTTATACTTGCTTGAGTGGGAATAGTAAATTATTCCCACCCGCTATCCAACACTTTCCCTACTGTTGCACTCGCTGGAGTGGGAATAGTAATTTTTACCCACCTGCTATCCAACACTTTCCCTACTGTTGCACTCGGTGGAGTGGGAATAGTAATTTTTACTCACCCGCTATCCAACACTTTCTCTACTGTTACACTCGTTGGAGTGGGAATAGTATTTTTACCCTCCCACTATCCAACACTTTCCCTACTGTTGCACTCACTGGAGTGGGAATACAAATTTTTACCCTCCCGCTATCCAACACTTTCCCTACTGTTGCACTCACTGGAGTGGGAATAGTAAATTATTCCCACACGCTATCCAACACTTTCCCTACTGTTGCACTTGCTGGAGTGGGAATAGTAATTTTTACCCACCCGCTATCCAACACTTTCCCTACTGTTGCACTCACTGGAGTGAGAATAGTAAATTATTCCCACCCACTATCCAACACTTTCCCTACTGTTGCACTCGCTGGAGTGGGAATAGTAATTTTTACCAACCTGCTATCCAACACTTTCCCTACTGTTGCATTCACTGGAGTGGGAATAGTAATTTTTACCCTCCCGCTATCCAACACTTTCCCTACTGTTGCACTAACTGGAGTGGGAATAGTAAATTATTCCCACACGCTATCCAACACTTTCCCTACTGTTGCACTTGCTGGAGTGGGAATAGTAATTTTTACCCACCCGCTATCCAACACTTTCCCTACTGTTGCACTCACTGGAGTGGGAATAGTAAATTATTCCCACATGCTATCCAACACTTTCCCTACTGTTGCACTTGCTGGAGTGGGAATAGTAATTTTACCCACCCGCTATCCAACACTTTCCCTACTGTTGCACTCACTGGAGTGGGAATAGTAATTTTTACACTCCCGCTATCCAACGCTTTCCTGACTGTTACACTTGGTGGTGTGGGAATAGTAAATTATTCCCATTCGCTATCCAACACTTTCCCTACTGTTGCACTCTCTGGAGTGGGAATAGTAATTTTTACCCACCCGCCATCCAACACTCCCCGTACTGTTGCACTCACTGGAGTGGGAATAGTCATTTTTACCCACCCGCTATCCAACACTTTCCCTACTGTTACATTCGTTGGAGTGGGAATAGTAATTTTTACCCTTCCGCTATCCAACACTTTCCCTACTGTTGCACTCACTGGAGTGGGAATAGTAATTTTACCTTCCCACTATCCAACGCTTTCCCTACTGTTACACTTGTTGGAGTGGGAATAGTAATTTTATCCCCTACGCTATGCAATGTTTTCCCTACTGTTATAATTAATGTAGTGTGAAATATATATATATTTTTTTAAATAATAATTGTAATAATTTAACTTATTATATAGAAAATTAATTTTTATATTTATATTACAGGTTTATTTAGATATATATGTAATTATAATTTAAATTATGTTTTTAACATTTTATAATTAAATTTAATAATTATTTATTAATATTATTATGTTAATATATATATATATAATAAAAAATATGCATGTTTAATATTTTTTACATTACATTTATTATTTATTAATTTTAACATTTTTTTAAATAATTCTAACTATGGGGTCTATTACGATGGCGGGCGGACTTTGTCCGCCCACCACCGTAACGGTGCACGTGACCGACCGCCAGAGGTGCGGCGGTCCCGCTGTGCCTATTAGGATGCGACCGCCACCCTGGCGGTCGCATTCCGCATATTTAACATTGTCGCTGGCGGTGCTGTCAGCAGCACTCGCCACAATGTTAAAAAGGCATGTTGTGCATTGGCATGCACAACGTGACAGGCACCGCGCGGTGCCTGCCACCTTGTGTATGCCAATGAAGGGGGGTACCTCGGTACCCCCCAAGTGCAGCCCCCCAACCCCCCACCCCCACAGGGGCCCGTAACGGGCCCCCAAAGCAATTCCCGCATGCCTTTTCATTGCGGCATCGTCGCAATGGAAAGGCCTTTGTAATTGCACATCCTAATATGGATGGCGGTGCCTGCAAGGCACCGCCACCATATTGAGGTCCTTTTCCGCCCGGCCGGGGATCCGACCGGCGGAAAAGCGGCGGACGGTCTTACTGTCCGCCGTGGTGCCCCCCGCCGGGGGTGAAACGGGAGCATCTGGTGGGCATATCGCCACCGCCGGTGGCCATCCACCCGATATCATGATGGGCCCCTATGTTTTATTTAATTATATTTATAATTTAATTAATTTTATATTATTTTTAAGACATTAAAAAAAATCGATACTTTTGTATAACTATATTTTTAACAACGATATTTTTGTTTTGATATTTTTGTACTTCTTTTATGGAGATAGGAAGTGGATATTTTGACCATCGATATTTTGACGACGATATTCTGGTACCTCGATATTTTGACTGACGATATTATGTCAGTGATCCATTTTGAACAGTAGGTCAGCCATACGTCCCTTATGGACCACTTCTTTGTCTTGGGTATAAGAGAGAACAGGGCTAGTCCTTCAGGGTTCTTCTGAGGACACAGAGAGCAGTTTAAGTCCTCTCCTGATCTTCCTCAGGTCCGGTAGTTTTCTGAGAAGGGTACTAGGTATGCCATATTTATGCCTGGTTCTAGCTTGTGGTTGGACATGACTCCTGGGAACAATGAGGTAAAAGTTCTTGCGGCCAACCCTACCCACTTTTGGGATGTTCAAGATAGCAAAAGTGTTCAGCCACACTAAACTTGGGGTCTGAAGGGTAGGTGTGTGATTAGTGAGTGTACTATGGTAATCTTAGCAACCTCCCACATGTAAAATACAGTTTAAGGCACCCACTATACCCACAACAAACCCAGAGACAGAAGAATGGTAGGATAAAAGCAGAACCTTCAGGAACCAGACAGTGGATCCACCTGAATTGTCTTGGCATCCTGTTTTCTCCCCTTTCAAGTGTGCTACAAGTGTTAGCTGTCACTCAAAAGACCTGTCAAACAGGATTTAAGAGTGGGATGTCAATAGTATGGGCACAGTCCCCACCCTTCTGCTTAAATGAATTATCCCTGCCTATTCAGATCGAAGTGTTATTCACTGTGACTTATTGTGTAGCTACTGGGAGCAAATTCTCACCTCATTTATAGGTTGTTCTGGGCAACTACAAGCTGTGAGATGCTGAAGAATTTAGGCAAAGTAGCCACCAGGAACTTCAGGCTGGGAAAAGGTAACTTTCTAAAAGTTACTTTCCTTAATATTTATTAAAAATCCAATGTCACCATTGAATTGGAATTTTCATAACTATTAAAATGAATGGTTGTCTACTTATTTGTCTAGCTGCTCCCATTCTTGAGATACCAAATTAGTATTTTTATCTGTACCTTAGTTTTCTACATATGACAGATCATCCTGACTCAATGAAAATAGCTTTTGGGTGCTAGTCACTGAAAGAACATGTTACCATTACATTTCTACATGTCCTACTCTTAAACACCACACACCCTGCCTTGTGCACCTTAAAGCCTACCTAGGGGTGGCTTACTAATATTTAAAAGAGAGGCCTTTACCTATCAAAGGGGTTTATTTTGATGGGTGAGTTGCAGTTTTTACACTGCTACAATCAGGCTACAATGTTAGGCTTGATGCTATGTTTACACTGCCACTGTAGCTAGCAAGGTTAAAGTGCAAAGAATTCTAAAGCCTGCAAAAATATAGGGTCCAGGAAAAGGCAAATATTTGTGGTGACCACGCAAATCTAATATGGAAAATGTGGTTCATATAGTCTGAAGTTGCTTTCCTCTTCTGAATTAATGTTAACATTGGCTGTGCCATGTGTTTCTAGAGCACCACATTCAAAATTACCAAGAAGGCTTACTATTTACAGTTAAGTTAATTAATTTACAGTTAGTGAAATGAATGTAAAAATGTCAGCAAGATTAGTCATTATTGAACATGACACTGAACAGTTTTAGAAAATAAAAGGAATATTTGAAAAGAAAATTCTATGACTAATAAAGTGAGAGCATTTACAAGACCAGAGACAGGATCTGAATCGTAAATCTGAATGTGTTTTGAATGTGTAGTAATAAGTATGTCAGCAGACCACTGTGACTCACATATTTGCATATTTTGCTTAAAGAACTGGATAGTTTATTCTTTGGGTTTTGTTTTCAAGTAGGTTGTCTTTAACATGAGTATTAGGTCATTATGAGTTGAGCTCTTTATGTGTTTTCCACTGTGATAAACATGATTTTCATTTTCTGTTAATGAGTGGCACACATTTTGTTTGTAATATATAAGGGCTCTTGATGTCTGTAGAGATAGACCATATGGGATCTCTCATTGTAAAGATTTTTATTAATTGAACAATAAAATGTATTATTTGATTTTTGAAGAGTGAGGAAAGCAAGGGAGCTTGAAGCAAGTATTTGAATTCTTCAGGATTTGAATAGGAGGGAGTCTTAGAGACAGGGAAAAATAATATTGTCTTCTTCCTCTTCTGCTTAAAGAATATCTGAATCAGTGGATCTGTGTTTTGCACCTGAAATTTATTGAATTTAAAAATTCAGAATAGTGAGCTAGGGCTTCAAAAAGGGGTTAGTGTGTCACTCTTAGCTGCTGGACTGTTATTGTCTGCCTATTGGGCTGCCCCCTCCAATTGCTCATCCACCAGTCCTCAAAAGCTAAGGGGCTTATTTATGAAAACTGTTGCATCGCTGTGTGAAAACAGCGATGCAACAATTTTCACTGCGCCCTCCTTGCGACAGGATGGATGCGCCGTGTTTAATGTACGGTGCTCCATGTGGCAAGGTGTTACAGATACGTCAGTATTTCTGACGTATCTGTAGGTGCAAAAGTGGCGCATTGCTGGGGTGTGTCTGAAAACAGACCCTACTCCACCAAGGTGTCCTTTCACATGGGGCAAGCCCCATGTGAAAGGGCCTGTGGCAGTCTTACACCTGCTGGGAGGCAGGCGTAAAATATTGACTCAGTAGCGTCCTAGAAGTGGCACACTAAAATCCTATGGATTTCAATGTGCCACTTCTGCGAGGCTTTTTGCTGGGGTAACGCCCACCCTGCATACATTATACCTGGCGCAGGTATAATGTGGTGCAGGGGTTTACAAAGTGACGCATCTGCCTAGATGCGTCACTTTGTAAATAGGGCGCATTATGGCGCATTATTTATGCCACCGGTGCGTCACAAAAAGTGATGCAACGACGGCGCAAAAGTGTTGCAAGGCCTCATAAATAAGGCCCTAAGGGGCCCATTACGATACCCGGCGTAAAAGAATCCGCCAGGCATGGAAGCGGCAAAAATCCGCCCGCACACACCGTCTGAACACCGACCACGCCATTACGATTACACAAACCGAAAACCGCCATCGGCGGAAAAACCACACAAGATACCGCCCGCCATCGTCCGAGTCGGAGTCAAACCGCCCGCCACGGACGGAAACACGCACGACAACACAAAACCGCCCGCCCTCACGGCCGACACACCGCACGTGAGATTACGATCGCACCGCCATGAGCGCGGGAAAACTACAAATACACCGCCCGCCTGCGCAAACAACGCCGATGAGAATCGACACGGCAGAAGCCATGGCGCCCACGTCCCTGCACAGAAACCATCCGCTGACAAAAACAATCGCACACAACATGGCCAACAAGTCCACACAGCAAGGCACGCACAAATACACAAGCACAGTACACATCCCGAAAACACCCCCTGGACAAACAAAAACTACAAAGGCCAGAACCCCAGACACAACACACCTGAAAACAACAGACCATGAGGACACACCCACATAGGTAAGTACAAAAGCAGCACTCCCACAGACCACAACCCCTTGCAACATTGCAAACTAGAGAGGAGAGGAGAGGACACAGTGACACAGCAAGGACAGCAGCACACCACAGAAACGCACACATCACAACCACCACCACCACCACCACCAAACACCGGCACCACAAACCCCCTGCACATTACACAACACACACCGCACCAGCACCACAAACACCATGGCACCACAAAGAATGCCCAAGTTCACGCCCATTGAGCTGACGGTCATGGTCGACGAGATCATCAAGGTGCACCCACAAATCTATGGGAACATGGTCCAGCACACACCACTAGCCACCAGAAACAGAATGTGGAACCGGATCGTAGACCAGGTCAATGCAGTCGGGACCCTGCCCAGGAACAGAGTAGAAATTAACAAACGGTGGAATGACGTCAAGAGCCTGGTCAAGAAGAAGGAGACCAAGAACAGAGAGCTGGCAGCCGTCACTGGCGGAGGGAATCCCGCGCTCTTCAAGACCTTCAAAGCGTGGGAGGAGAAGGTGCGAGTCATCATACATCCCGAGATCCTCGCCGGATTAGCAGGGGAGTGGAGGCTGGTAAGTACAAACTAATGTATACCAGCACACCGCTATGTACTCACATGCACTACCACCATGCCACAGCTCCCAGGGACAAACACCCCCATATCCAGCACACAATACACAACACATCACACACACATGCAACAGACACCACCACACACAGCCCAAACAGAACAACTGTAAGATGCGTGGGGACATGTGTACACTCAGCCAGCCACGTAACCACCAACAGGTCCCCAAATATGCCAGAAGCGCCACAACGAGCACCCACCACACCCATGTGTCCGCCATAGCTGCACTAACCGACAAGTAACAGGTAAGTGGCAGGAACACAAAGTGCAGTGGGTGGGAGGGTGGACAGCCCAAGTACAAAACACACCAGGCCCCTAGTCCCACAGCACAGCAAGGAGGAGCATCCCCCACACCCCACAGCCACGTGTCAGCCACCGCAGTGCACAACGACAGCCGAAAGGTAGACATCACGGTCCACAGCAATCGGTGTCAGTGGGTGTCCAGCCACCACCACGACCCACAACACCCCCCACCCCCACAGACCTGCAACATGGAGCACCCCCGCTTAGAACCATGTGGCATCCAGTACAGTGCACGCACGAACAACCTGCAGGTGGGAAACTGGACAGGGCTGGATTACTGGAGGCATGAGGACCGTAACACGACCAACACATGGGACATGTCACGTAGCAGACGAACACGCAGCACCGCCCACCGTCACGAACAAGTGAACAATGTGCACACGGACATGAACCACAGACTCACACCTCACATGACCCATCACAGACACAGCAACACCCAAGGAGCCACGTCTGCATGCACAAGCCACACTGAATATAGTACCACACGGCAGCCACTGTGCAACTCATCACACACAACCGAAACACCATTGAAGTCCTGTCCATGTAGCCCCTACTGCCTGTCAACCACACACCCCACAACTACGCCTATGTAAGACAAACAACACTAGACGCAACAGAGCGGAACAACATAAATGCACCACGAACACCACTGAACCCATCAAACACACAGACACACCATGCACATACAACATACCATCCATCCCATCCGTCAGCCCCAGTCTCATGAAAGGCATGTCATCCACACAGCTGCCACACATACAGCAGTCACGCTAAGATACATGCCCATGACCAACCATGTGCCAGAAGTCAATGAAGCGCACAACACACTGTGAGCAACAACACACAACATGGGCCACACCCCCACGAGCACTGCAGTGATGCACATGGCACAGGGCAGCACGCACACCAAGGAGATGGGACAACTGCAATACGTTGGCTGGCACACAACCATCACTCACTCATAACGATGCGTCCAATGCCATGTCCAGTAATCACAACAGACAGCAAATATGCAGGCCATGTCAGGCATGCACACACCTCAGACCATGCACTGTCATGCTGCCACAACACATGTCACGTTCGGCACCCATGGCTCACAGCATGTACCCCAAAAGCATATTCCCTCCCAAATGCGAATCTGGGGCATGGCCCCCATGTTGCCATATGCGTTCCTAAGCGTCCCATTTGAACCCCAAAAGCATATTCCCTCCCAAATGCGAATCTGGGGCATGGCCCCCATGTTGCCATATGCGTTCCTAAGCGTCCCATTTGAACCCCAAAAGCATATTCCCTCCCAAATGCGAATCTGGGGCATGGCCCCCATGTTGCCATATGCGTTCCTAAGCGTTCCATTTGAACCCCAAAAGCATATTCCCTCCCAAATGCGAATCAGGGGCATGGCCCCCATGTTGCCATATGCGTTCCTAAGCGTCCCATTTGAACCCCAAAAGCATATTCCCTCCCAAATGCGAATCAGGGGCATGGCCCCCATGTTGCCATATGCGTTCCTAAGCGTTCCATTTGAACCCCAAAAGCATATTCCCTCCCAAATGCGAATCTGGGGCATGGCCCCCATGTTGCCATATGCGTTCCTAAGCGTCCCATTTGAACCCCAAAAGCATATTCCCTCCCAAATGCGAATCTGGGGCATGGCCCCCATGTTGCCATATGCGTTCCTAAGCGTCCCATTTGAACCCCAAAAGCATATTCCCTCCCAAATGCGAATCTGGGGCATGGCCCCCATGTTGCCATATGCGTTCCTAAGCGTTCCATTTGAACCCCAAAAGCATATTCCCTCCCAAATGCGAATCAGGGGCATGGCCCCCATGTTGCCATATGCGTTCCTAAGCGTCCCATTTGAACCCCAAAAGCATATTCCCTCCCAAATGCGAATCAGGGGCATGGCCCCCATGTTGCCATATGCGTTCCTAAGCGTTCCATTTGAACCCCAAAAGCATATTCCCTCCCAAATGCGAATCTGGGGCATGGCCCCCATGTTGCCATATGCGTTCCTAAGCGTCCCATTTGAACCCCAAAAGCATATTCCCTCCCAAATGCGAATCTGGGGCATGGCCCCCATGTTGCCATATGCGTTCCTAAGCGTTCCATTTGAACCCCAAAAGCATATTCCCTCCCAAATGCGAATCAGGGGCATGGCCCCCATGTTGCCATATGCGTTCCTAAGCGTCCCATTTGAACCCCAAAAGCATATTCCCTCCCAAAAGCGAATCAGGGGCATGGCCCCCATGTTGCCATATGCGTTCCTAAGCGTTCCATTTGAACCCCAAAAGCATATTCCCTCCCAAATGCGAATCTGGGGCATGGCCCCCATGTTGCCATATGCGTTCCTAAGCGTCCCATTTGAACCCCAAAAGCAAAGTACAAACCAGACCCAGGATGGGCCAGGAGCCCGCATACACCAGAGTCACAATAAGTAGGGGCACAGCAACACACCCATCGGCATGGCCAATCCGTCCCATGCCACATGTGCACAGCACACAGTCCCATTGCCAAGCACACACAACTACAAATGGTACAGCCACACACACGCCTCCGGGAAACCCATGTACGAGATTGCACGAACTGTGAATGTCAGACGACAAATACATACTTCGCCAGGTGCAACACAATAACAAATCTCATTCTCTCCACAGATGACGAACTGCTGGATGCTGGGGATGGAGACAGCAGCCAGCACAGCCAGCCTACAAGCCCCCAACGAGGACACACGGATGTGGAGGATCTGTCCACCTCTTCGGACACGGACCACCAAGCAGGCCCATCTGGTGTGGCAGGGCCCAGCCGCTCCCCAGGACCCCTCCTACCCACCAACCCATCATCCAGGGCTGCTGAACATTCCCAGCCCCCTGCTGCCACTGTCGTTGCGGCCACACCCACGGTCATTGCGGCCACACCCACGGTCATTGCGGCCACACCCACGGTCATTGCGGCCACTACCACTGCCGCAACCGCCACAATCGCCGCACCGAGCACCACCGCCGCCACCACCACCACGTCTTCGCTGGCACCAGCCCCAGCGCAGGTGGTGGCCCGGCCGACTGGATCCACCCTGGGAGCCACAGCGAGGACCGTGGTGAGCAATGTGGCTAGTGGGCAGGCCGGTGGCAGCAGGACTGGTAGGAGGAGCAGGGTCAGGGAAACGCCAGCCTCCCCTGGGAGCCATGCCCTGCCTCAAATGGCCAGAGTCCTTGGGGCCTATGAAGAGGCCCAAGGACAATGGGCCAGGTCAGCTACAGACACGCGTGAGGTGCTGGGGGTGCTGAGGTCCATGGACGCCCGTATGGGCCAACTCGTGGACCTCATGGGCCAGCTGGTGGTGGCGGTGAGGTCACAGCCAGGGACAGCAGCTCCCCCTCCGCCACCACCTGCCGGGGCGCAGGGTCGAGCAGCAGTGTCCAGTTCCCCTGCGTCCACAGCCAGTGAGCACACCTCAACCACCAGCAGGTCGCAAGCAGGCACCCCCTCGCAAACGTGGAAGGGGCCGTCCGAGTGGAAACAGATCTCCCGGGAGGACTACGCATGCTCCAAACGCAAGTGAGGCAGCCAGCCAGCCTTCCTTGACCACCCACTGCATTGACTTGGACTACGATCCCACTCCACACAGCCATCTGGATGGCATGTGTGTGTTGGACTATGGACATAGAACCAGTGGGTACACCCTGAGCATCACGCAGCCATGACCGACAGCTCATTGTCACTGCACGCACCACTTTTGTCATCACCTTACACACAATCACATGTCACAGTTTGAAATAAATGCACCTCTTACACAAACTGCTGTTTGTGCCCTGTGTTTTATTTGTACGGAATACAACGGCCACCTTGGGCGGAAAGGCACCTGATGCGTGGCATGGCAATGGAACCGGAGGGCCTGTAGGGACCTAGGGGTGGGAGACGGAACAGGAGCACATTCAATGAGTGTGTCACACACCCATCACACAGTACATGTCAACAACTACAAGCAATGTACACACATCGCACAGAGCAATAGGGCACAATGCCACAGCCACCAACAGTGGCATACAACCCTGGACATGGAGCGTTGACACACAGCACGCAGTGAGCAAACGGCCACCCTGACACAGCACACACACACCTGCACAGATACAGCCACATCAGCCGTCGTACATGGACACTCACCGTCAAGTGAAGTAGTGGGCGATGAGCTGCTGCCGCACATTACCAGCTTCCTCCTCTCCGCTGTCCTCCTCACTCGAGCTGTCCTGGTCTGCGGGCTGGGGCCCTGGTTGATCTCCGTCATCCACGATGAGGGGGATCTGCTTCCGAATGGCCAGATTGTGCAGCATGCAGCACGCCACCACTATCTGGCACACCTTCTGTGGGGAGTACGCCAGCGCACCCCGGTGCGGTCCAGGCACCTGAACCTGGACTTGAGGAGGCCAAAGGTACGCTCGACCACACGTCTGGTCCTCCCATGTGCCTCATTGTAGCGATCGTCTGCTGGGGTGCGAGGATTCCTCAATGGACTGAGCAGCCATGCCCCATTCGGGTACGCAGAGTCACCTGGGTGTGAGGGACACAGAGAACCGTTGCTATTCCAACTGGACAGGGGACAGCATCGCACAACCAGCACGCTACACCACTCCACATACTCACCGACAATACAGCCACGATCCTGTTGCAGTTTGGACATCAGTCGTGGCAAGATGCTGTTGCGCATTATGTGTGCGTCATGGGCCGAGCCTGGGAACTTTGCACACACGTGGGTGATCACCATGTCCGCAAGGCACACCACTTGCACATTCAGGGAGTGCGTGTGCTTCCTGTTGCGGTACAGGTGCTCAGTGGCCTGTGGTGGAACAAGGCCAACATGTGTGCAGTCAATGGCTCCAACGACGTGTGGGATTCTGCCAAGGGCATAGAATGCACCCTTCACTGCCGCCAATTCACGAGTCCTGGGGAAGCGGATGTACCTGTTTCGGTACAGCATCATGGCTGCCAGTACATCCCTCAGCACCTTGCTGAACATGGGCTGGGACATCCCTCCTCCACTGCCCACTGTGTGCTGGAATGACCCAGTGGCGAAGAAATGCATGGCGGCCATCACCTTAGCCGTGGGGGTGACAGCTGTCGGATACACCCTGCGGGGACGGAGATGGGGTTCCAACATGGCACACAGTCGATGCAGGGTTGGCCTGTCCAGCCGAAACTTCCTAATGACCTCTGTATCGTCCATGTCCGCCAGCAATTGGTATGGGCGGTCAATGTTCGGTCTCCGCCTAGGGAAATTGGCAGTGGACACATGTCAAAGCAACACAACACATAGCAATTTCGCATACACATCACTGACATGACTGAGCAAGCACATGAGCCACAGCCCAGCTGTCAAGCTGGGACGGCACGACCACAATACACTTACACAGGTCTCCCAACAATGGCAATGGCTAGTGATACAAACCACTGCCATGTGCATGCACATGGGGATCTAGGCCCCAATGACTTGCGGGCGTGCTGATGGGGACTGACTGCATATTTGTCAAGCGGCAACGCCACGGCAACATGAATGTCTGCTGAGCATGGAACTGCTTCCGAGGCTGGATGAGTATGGCACACGACGACGACGATGTGGGCACAGGCTGAGCGGCCAAAACAAGTGGGACCTGTGGCACGAGGGGATATGAGACAGTAGTAGGTGTCAGCACTGCACCCTATGTACAGCACTGTACGGATCACACCTCCCGAAACATTGACAGGTGTCCACATTGACAGCCCCATGCCAAGACGGCTGTGTGCTTGCAGTCACACGTCACAGGTGAGAGGTTACATTGCACGTGCCAGGTGGCAGACGTACATAGTGGGAGCTGGCATGTGTGTGCATGTGTCTCCTGTTCAGGATCCACCTGATGGGCGCTGACTCTGTACTGACCATTGGACACAGCATGTTCCGTGGAAGGCTTGTGTGTGTGGGATGGTGGCACTTGATGTGCCTCCGTTGGGTGGGGGGCCATGCACAGGGCGGGTACGTCGATGATTGCGCATTGTTGGTCACGGTGGGTGCACCCACTCAGATGTGTTGCCCTGTGTTCAATTCCTATGTCCGCATGATGATGGACTGTAGATGTGGGCAGACTACACATTGGTCGATGTGCTGTCTATATACATGTGCCTTCACACCAGGCACAGCTGCCCCTGCACATGTGACCCCTGCTGGACTCGCTGCTGGGTCTGTGGAGCTGATGCACCTTCTGTGCGTGGGGCGGACAGCTCTCCTCACTTCCCTCAATGCGCATGTCATGACTTTGCCGCAGGTGACATGGATCATGGAGGGCCCACATGTACGCATGGGTAGGCTACACATGATTGTTCACTGGTCGCCACCCCCAGTCAGTGTTTCGAATGGGAAGGTTGTCGTGCTGGTGGTATGTTCGATGTGGCGGATGGGCGGGCCTAGGTGCGGGCTTACATTCCGGACATGGGGGGTAGTTGGATTGGCGACTAGTTGCAGTACACACGGGACACGTCTCTTCCTTTCCACATCTGGATCATCCCTTGTACTCACTGACAGTGATACAGTCATCTTCGCCCCAGCCCTCATGTCCTCCCCTCGCTCCCCCAATATGCATGTGCACCTGCGAGGCTAGCGCTTGCACAGGCAGCCCCAAGCTCACACCAGAGAGGGCAAGGAGTGTATGTGTGGGTCCAGTTGCACGAGTGGGCTGTCTCAGGGTATGATGTGTTGCGGGACGCCGCCACCTGCGTGGTGCCCCAAATGGAGACCCGGCCTGCATGGACTATGCATCACAGTCTTCGCCTTCCGGATCCGCCACCTGCGACACCCAGTGGCTGTGGCTGCCCTTGCGGCCATGCCGCGTCCGTCTGTGACTGATGGCCCACACATTCACTCTTTGGCCTCTCTGGGGAGGGCTCGGGGGTGGTGGCGCACGCGCTTGCACTTAGTCGCAATGGCATGTGGCGTGGTTGGTATAATGGGCAATGGATGGGATGGTGCGAGCCACCTCCCGTGACGTCAGTGCTGCTCGTGCTGTGGTGCGTCCCCCTACACTTCCATTTGACTTGTGCCATGCTAGACGTTGAGGTTCTATTGCCTGCGTGATATGACCAGGAGGAGCGCGAGGAGACCTCTCACACACCATGCTCCACTGCCATCCCGTGCCCTGTATCGCCTGTGCGGATTGACTATGTTGGGGTTACACCTGGTCGACTGGGGCTGTGTGTGCCTTGTCAAGGGGCATGGCGGGCGCACAACAGGATCCAGCTTGTCCACAGAGGGTGGGCTGAGGTGCGCCTGGTACCGCTTTGTACGTGTGCCCGGCTGCTGTGCACACACGTGTTCACTCCCCCCGACAGGTGTCCTCTCACAATGCCCAGGGAAGCGGTGGTGTACTGTTCATGACCCCTCCCGACACGGCGTGCTCCAACTTGGCATGTGCGCATCTACCCGTCACACCCACCCACCTGAGCACTGCGTCCATACGACTTCACACGACACATGTGTGTCTTCCACAGTTGTGCTACTCATTTGCGTTGACATCCAATACCAGTGGACTACATGGTCATGTCACGACTGCCGTGTACTTCACATACTCTCATCCTCTCTCATTCGTACTTGTGAAATGAGTCAGCGGAGACAGTTTTGGTTTCAAACATTATATTGAGTCTTCTGTCCTCTGTGATGCAGTATAGTGGACACTACTGGCAGCGGAATACATGTTGAGGATATACTGAGCATGATTGCAAATGGGATAGGGTGTGGGGTTACATGTGATTGGCTGTTGCATGTGGGATGTGGGCTTCAGAGTTACATCTGCTTGGCCAAGGCTGTGCTAATGTACATTTACGTATAGCTGCGGAGCTGCGGACTTTGACACAGACGGTATACATGTAGCCTACCAGACCGCTTGGCATCATGGGCACAGTCCATCTCAGTTCCATGTGACAGGTTTGCTGCGGTTGTTCCTCATGCACGCGTGCATGTGTGATGACATCAGGGCATGTGCTTGCGTGCATGCAGCGGCGTGCCACTTGTTGTTGCACTGAGGTGGTTACTGGACATGTCACAGTCACTGGGGTCGTGTTGTTGTTGTATGCACTTGTCGTCCATGCAAAGGTCCTGGTATGGGATTCCCGGGGCGGGGGTGGGAGGGGTGCAGCACCCATAGACTCCAGGCGACCTATTCATGTCCACTGAGCGGTGTGTGTGTCCATGGGCGCTGGATCCATGTCGTGTCCTGGTTGTTCCTGCAGTTCCGTCCATGTGGGTGCGATACACAGACCCCATGCCACTGCCTCCCACGATGCATGCGGTGTCCCTGGATGTGATGGGGAACAGTGTGCATGTCCCGGTCATATCCGATGTCATGGCGATGTCGTTGATGGTGTGGTTACAGTTGCCGGTCGTTTGGTATGGCTGTTGTGGTGGTGACTGGCCAGTCCGTGCGGAAGCTAAGCATGGGTGCGGGGTTGGACATCATAGGTCAATCGGGGAACCTGCGTTGTGGTCCGACGAATTTACAGGTTGTCAGGTATGCGATGCCGTCCAGCAGGGCTTCCATGTCATTGGTGGTGTACATGTTTGCCAGCCAATGTAGCGGATGGTGGCTGTCAAGGTGTTGTTCGTAAGTTGTCCCTTGGAGGACCATGATGGGGCATGCTGGGTGACATTCGATGTAGCTGTTCTCGATGATCCGTCGTGTGGAGGCACAGTGGTCCCATTTCAGTGCGGGTGCGATGTTGGCCACATACGCCATGCCCCCATAGGCAGAGCAGGCCCTGTCGTGTGCGTCCAGAGGGAGGAGTAGTGGTAGCAGGTCCGCCTTTAGACATGCCGGGTTGGAGAGGCATATCTCCACGGGATGCTGGTAGGGACACCTCCGACAGTAGAAGACGGGCATGACGCAGCTGAACAATGTGATGCGGTAAGTCAGTCGGTAACTTACGTTCAGCAGGGACAGGAGATCGCATCCCAATATATGTAACAGGTTGGTTTTGTACAGCTTGAGCTGTCCGGCGTAGTTGGGTAGGTGTGTTGCGGTTGCCATTTCGCAGCGGTGCGTTGTGGTGGCGTGCTCCGGCTGTGTGTGCAGTCTGCAATGTGCACGCTCCGAGGTTGCTGTGAGCTCTGTGTAGTCGTAGGGAGACAGGACTTGTGTTCTGTTGGCTTGTTTGGAGGACACGGGCCCTCATCCCACATGCTTCTCAGACAGTTCAAGGTCAGTGATGTGTGACTCCTTCCAATTAACTTGCATGTGGCCGACATGGGGAGTGTTTTCTTCTTTCTTCCCCGTCCGTTGTGTGCTTCTGTGATATGCGCTATCTGCCCTGTGGTCGGTCTCCTCGGCATGCCTGTGTTGGTCTATTCTTGGACAATGGCTGTATTCACCGGCTTCTGTCGAAGGGCTGTGGTTTCGGAGTTGGAATGGAAGGTCATTCAGTGCTGTCTGCTCTCCCTTGTGTGGGCGGCAGGCTGCCTTTCCGCTCTGCGTTGGGCCTTGTGTGTGAATGTTATTCTTGGGCCACCTGTTGTCGGTCCCCGGGCTCTTTGGTGTTCCGTTTATGTGTCTTGTTCATATGTGCAGGGTGGTATGGGTGTTTCAGTGTGGTACTGGCGTTCCTCTTCCCGAAGGAGCCCTGCTTCTCCTAGTTGGTGTTGCCGCCGCTGTGTGCTACGCCATGTTTGTTACACTGGGGTGTGTCCTGCTGTTGCGTGACTTCACTGACATGTGTGCGTCGGTTGTGTGGCGTTGGGTGTTGTCCGTGAATTGGGCGTTGGGGACATGTCTGTGGCAGGCCTGTCACGTGTCATGTGCGTTCGGGGTGGGGCTGATGTGTGTGCTGCTTGGTTGTGTCCCTGTGTCTGTGTGCGACGCATGCATGGCGCTGCGGTTGGCCTCTGCGTTGTGCGCATGTGTGGCGGCGTCATCGCCGCTTTGGGGCCGTGACGGGGTCGTTGGTTCCTAGTCCCAGGTGGTGTGTACACATGTGTTACGCGATGTTACGATTTGGCCTGTGTGTCATATGTGGATGCAATGGTGGATGTGTAGTGTACACGCGCTGGTGGGGGTTGTCCGCTTTTCCGCCCTTGCACTGTGTGCGCTGTTTGCGTGCACTTGTTGTGTGTGTGCCTACCTGCGTCTCCGCGGTACGTTGCGTCCTTGGTGGTGCATCAGCAGGAGCATGGGGAGGGCCTGCAGTGCTGGATTCATGCTCGGGGAGCCGCTTCTTCGTTGTCCGTGCTCGGCGTCCGTGTTACCGCTTCGGTTTGTCGTACGGTATCTCTTGGCCGTGGGAGCCGTTTGTTTGCGGCATCGTAATTTATGCGCCGGGCGGGACGTGTTTTAGTCGGACGGTGTGTGTCAGTTGGGCTGCGCCGCTACGTGTACGGGCGCACTTTGATGGCGGACGGTGTTGCTGGCTTGCCGGCGGTGTTTGGCCTACTTTTCGCATCGTAATTGGGCGGGCGTGTGGACTGCTGCGTGCCGGCGGTAACTGGTGGTTTTTGCATCCGCCAGCACGGCGGTTGTGCTTCCGCCCGCCATCGTAATGGGCCCCTAAATGTGTTGTTGGAGGGGCAGCAATGCATCAGCATGTGTCGCTCTCAAATGCATTGCAAACACACAGACCGGCAGTACTGGTAGAACCCAGTGCCACACCCATTGGTCAATTTGTGCTTTACATTGGTACTGTAAGCCAGAAAGATATTGAGATACTAGAAGGAAAGTGCAGGAGAATTTCTGTCTTCAAAAAAACACCATAATAGACCTAATGGATCAGTTGTTACTGATCAAAAGATGCCTGATTTATTAAAAGTTTCATAATAAGCATTTAAAATAATAAGTCTATGCCACCTACTGATCTGTTTATCCCCGAAGCTGTATGCGCTGTGGCAAAGTCTGTTGGTACTCAGATTTGCAATGATCAACTGCTAAACAGTATATGCTCAGAGGGCTTGAGCATTACTAAAGGGGAATACTCTGGCTATAATAATATCAAGTAGTGAGTCATGAAGCCATTAGCTAATTTATTGTAGCCTTAAAATGTCCTCAATGTTAGCACTTTAGTCAGTGATAGCTTTGAACTTGATACATGGAACATTGAATTGGTGCCTGGTCTCTCAGCACTGGATATTATTTTTTCTCAGCTGGAGGAAGAAAAGGCCAGTGAGAAACAGGGTGCTACTCATGAGTTTGCACAAGCTGCAGCAAATGATTTCTCCTCTTCCTTTTACATGATTTACTATTTTTGCAATCACCACTTCAGGGTATTTTTGAGGAGGATATTTGTTAATCTAAGGAGCATATGAGACATGCCAAATTGTTTAATGAAATTAATGCAAAATATGTTATTGATTATGGTTCAACAAAGGAGAAGACTCTAGATCTTCCAATCCCTACATCTTCAGGTTATTTTGAATTTATGTCAAGAATTTCATATAGAGTAAGAAAATGTCAGAAAATAAGGGGTTTACAGATGTGCAGAAGATCATTTCAAATGAATAATAGTAGGAAACTTTTAAATAACTCTGCGCTGAAGGGTGCACAGAAGGGGTGTCAGCCTAGGAGAGTAAAACTTCATAACTCTATTGGTCAAACTGGAAAGCAGATTCAAGGAGAGACTCATTGTGTAGATATGATACCGTTTATTCAACCTCCATGAATAGTTGTGAACCCTTGGATATCAAAGGTGAAGCCCTACCCACCAACTTTAGCTAAATATAGTAGAAGAAGGCGGAATACAAAAACATTATGCCATATTAAAGGCATCAAAGGCCATTGAGGGTATTACTGCAGTTTTAAGTGCTCAGTCAGGTCTGTCCCAGCTAGATGTGACCAGTCTGCACCTTAGGGAGCACACAATTGCACCCTATCACATCCAATCGGAGCCGAGTATTATGCCTTCTCTTATCTTGCCTATATTAATAGCAGCAGTCAAAAACAACATAAAAAACTACATGTCCCATGAGGCTAAAGAGAAATGGGCCAATGGGAAATAATGGAACAAAGATGAACCAATAGTGGAGTAGTAAACAGTATAAAAGTCCCCTTGACTGCGAACAGCTCCTCTTTTCTGTGTGTCAGAAGTCAATGATGATCCATAAGTAAAGGAAAGATGGATAAAACAAGAAAACAAGCTAAGGAGAAGGGGCACAGTTCTTGGGAAAGGTCTTTGCATCTGAGACCAAAGGAAGGAACCGGAATATTACAGGAAGAAGGTCCAGACAAATCCATAGTGTGCATCGCAGATGATGGAAAAACAGCACCCATTGAAACCTTGTTAAAACATTGCAGGCAAAGCTGTAGCCACTAAAAGGGAGGGACAAACCACTTGTTAAGAACAGTGTTGAGGCTGGATAATACTCGCCTCCGTGTCTTTATTAAAATGAAGACTTTCCCTCATAAAATTCTAGGAAAATGTACAGTTTTTTGCAAGACCAAGGGCTCCTATTATGCTAGTTCAAAGCATTTTAACTACAACAGAAGCAGGATTGTGCACAGGATTACAATAAAACGTGTGAAACACTTTATTATTAGACCATCCGCTGATCTGAGAATGTTCTCCATTCGTGAACCAGCCCAGAAAGCAGTAGAGGCTATAGTGCACCTGGAAGAATGAGCTTCAAAAATGGAGGTATCGATATCAGCATGGGACATGCCTCATCTGACCCAACGAGCCAGAGTGGGAGAAGAAACAGGATTGTGAGGTTTCTTGAAGGAAATGAGGAGTTGAGACTGAGAGGACATTCTAAGATCGACTGTTCGGAACTCATACACTTTAATACATAGTCCAACACAGAGTTTTGGTTGATCTGGAACATAAGGGTAGAAAACAGAGGTTAAGTTTGGTTTAGTATGCCTGTGGACTGAAAAGAAAACACATGTGGGAGTAAACTGGCAAGACATAAGATCAAAGCCTTGACATCAGAAATACGTTTAATAGAAACCAGACATAGCAACAGTGAAAGTTTTGCAAAGAGCATCTTCAGAGAAATAGGCGAGTTGTCAGGCCAAGCAATAAACAGCTTCAAAACAACAATAATATCCCAAAGCTTACTGTATTTAGGGACAGGGCGTTTAGTACATTTTATTCCCTTCACAGTTCAAAATGAGCGGATGCTCTCCCACTGGTTTTTTATTGATGTAAGGATGGTTCATAGAAATGGCTGATCTGTTCAAATTAATGGTACTATAGGACTTACCTTCAGAAGCTTCAGCTGCCAAGAAGTTTACAATGTAAACTACATCTGCTGAAAAGGGATCAATAGATTTTTCCAAACACCAGCTTGCGCAAAGAGACCTAGCTGATTTGTAAGCTTTGGAGGTGCCAGGAACCCATGAATTGTTGATAAAGGCTGAAGCTTCTGTTGAAATGAAAGAGCAAGACTGGGAGATCCCGCAATATTCCAGGCTGAAAGAAGAAGGGCGTTGTCTAGAACAAGGTTGTGAGGTTGTCCCAGAGGATCTAGCAAAATATTGGGGAAAGATAGTAGAAGAAACGGAAAGTCTATCGCTAACTTCAAAAGGGAAGGGAACCAGACTTTTGATTGCTAAAAAGGGAACTAACAACACCAGAATTGGCCTTTGGCGCCTGGTTTGGGCTAGAACTCTGTTGATCATTATGAAAGGGGGAAAGGCATAATTGAGAAAAGGTGCCCAATCTTTTAAAAATCATCAATTTCTAAGGCCAGAGGGTCTGGACGCCAGCCATAAAATCATGGAAGGTGGGAATTGAGTCTTGTTGCGAATAAGTCGATGTGGAAAAGGCCCCATTTGTGTGATAGAGCCTTGAAGACAGAAGGATGAAGCCTCCAATCGCTGGAATCAAAAAGGTGACAGGAATGCCAATCCGCCACTGAATTCAGATCTCCTGGAAGATATTCTGCATGAACCGAGATGTTGTTGTGAAGACAGAATTACCAAAAGCTCTCTGCCATCTCTGCGAGGGGTTTTGATCTGGTGCTCCCCAGATGATTGATATACTGGACTGTAGAAATGTTGTCCATGCAAAGAAGAATAGAACATTGCACTCTGTTTTTTGCAAGGCTTTTGATTGCAAAGAAGCCTGCAAGCATCTCTAAACAATTGATATGCAGTCTGGACTCCTCTAACAACCATGAGTCTCCAGTTAAGATTGGTCCACAGCGGACGTCCCAGCCCGTTCGGCTTGCATCCGATACAATACTAGATATGGGGCTGATGCAAAGATGGTCCAGGCATCTAAATGGACTATCCACCACTGGATTTCTAACTGAGATTCTGCATCTAATGAAATTACATCTGAGTAGACAAGAACTCTTTGGAAGTGACTGATTTGTAGCCGTTGAAGGGCACAATAACGAAGCGGACCTGGGAAAATTGCTTGACTTGAGGAGGATAGAAGACCGACAATTCCTTCCAGAGACCTGAGAGAAATTTGCGAACTTTGAAGAATTAATGTATTCTCGCTTTTTATTGTCTTGACCGCTGACGAAGGAAGATGAATAGTGGCACTGGAAGAATTGATAAGGAACCCTAAGAATTCCATCTGCCTTGATGGAGTGAGCACTGACTTCTCTATATTGAGAAGAAACCCCAGATCTGAAAGAAGAGAGCAGGTTATCTGAAGATGAGAGTGAAGAGAGTGCAGGTTTTGAGACATTATGAGGATATCGTTTAGATAAATGATAAGACGGATACCCTTTTATCTGAGATATGCGACAACAGGTTTCATTATCTTGGTAAAACACCAAGGAGCAGCAGAAAGGCCAAAAGGAAGTGAGGAGAAATGTCAGGTCCAACCCTGCCACAGAACCTGGAGGGACTGCCTGCAGCTGTGATGAATGGTAATGGTAAGGTAGGCATTCTGATGGTCCAATCTGACCATCCAGTCGTGTTGAAGCAAAGAATCTTGGAGATGAAGAATCGTTTCCATTTTGAAATGACGATACACCAGAAAGTGATTGAAAAATTTCAGGTTAATGACAGGTCTCATCTTTTTGTTTTTCTTTTGTACTAGAAAGATAGAGCTGAAGAAGCCTGAAGAATCTGGGATACATTTCTGAATTGCATAATTTTGTATTAGAGACTGAACCTCATGAGCTATCATGTGGGACATTTCTACAGAGAGCTGAGGGAGAGGCGGAGGCTCTGATTGGAAAGGTTCTGCATAAAGCTATATAACATAACCCTGAACTGTGGCTAAAGCCCAAGGCTCTGAAGTAATTGTTTACCATTGAGAGAGGGAAAAAGCAAACACCTCCCTACAGGAGGATGGCCAGAAAAAAGGCTTACCTTGTTGACTGAGTCCTCTGTAAGTTTTCTGTCCCGACCTCGGTAGCCTGTGCTTCATTGCGGATAGAAGTGGGCTTCAAATTCTTGGCAAGGCCTTGTCAACTCCATTCTGCGGGTCCATGCCAAATTTGGAAAAGAAAGTTAAAAGGGTAGGGTCAATAGAGGGAGTGGAGATGATACTGGAGGACTGAGAAGCTCTATGGCATTCCGATTTCAGTTTAGCTCTGGTTTGCTTGTCTAAGGGCAAGCGAAGTCTGGAGGTAATGTAATAATCAACATGTTCAATAGGAAACCATTCCATGGAGTATGGATGATGGATAAGACCAGGGTTGAACATAGGGAGACCCTGAGGATCTAGAATAGTCTTTGCATCAAAGGGGGCAGAGAATGATAATTTAGGCTTTTTTGGCAGGAGAGGAAGATAAGGGATCGAAGGCACCAAAAGTATCTGTGTCATCATCAGTGTCTTGGCCACCTAAGTCATAATCAGATTCTAAAATTTGAGAAATAACCATTTTGAAAACTTCACTTGGATGTTTTTGGATTTATCCTTGCACTTGGAAGGTGTCTTAGAATTCCCCTCCTTGATCGGAGGCCTGTGAGGAGCCACGTCCTCTTCCACGTATGAGGAGACTTCACCAGCTGCAAATGCAGTTTTTGTGTAACTAGAAACAGAGTGTGCATTCTTAGACAGTGTAGATAAAACAGAGGTGGCTTTCAGTACCTATAGTAGTAATAAATTTATTCGGTTGAAATAACCATCAAAGTATACACAATAAAACATAAAAACAAAAGCACCAACATGTAATACATAAATAACTAATACATGTGGCTCATTTAAGGAATCTGTGCATCAAGATATAGCATCATTCTAATGTCAGAGGTGGCTTTCCTTTTTCTGCTTTCCCCGGCAGAATGGACCATCAAAGTCTTTGACATTATATTCGCCACAGAATTTTCAATATTTTTGGCCATTTTGCTCATAGAAGTTGGCACAGCTCTTTCCACAGAGGAGTCAATAACTTCATTCAAATAATTTTTAAGTTGGTCCCCAGCCCTAAAAAAATAGAGAACTATCTAACTCCATTGCAGAAAATAGCAATAAGAAACAGTACAACAGCAAACCAGGGAATAAATGTTTAAATGTTGGAAGGGGCAGAAACCATCCTCCAAACACTCCCCCAAAGGCAGGAACAGTTACCGGCACAGTTTTAGGAAAGGGGCAGGAAGATAGTATAGGCTGTGCCCACAGGGCATGGAGAGGTGGAAGTATGAGCAAGACGGCAGATGGAAAGGACTGAGCCGGGCTCCGGGGAAGCCGTCAAAAGAAATGGTCAATAGAAGACAGTAGCGGCCTGTAGAAAAGCAAAGCTGAGGTGTAGACAAGGAAAGTGAAAACAAATGCACAATGAAAATGATGTACGGAGTCGGTGAAGGAAAGAGCGTAATGGCAAGTGCATGAGGCGCGTGAGAGAACAGCATCGACAGCTCCCTATAACGTTAATAATATTGAAATAAAGCAAATTTATAATCATTAGTATTAAATCACATTTGTCAAAAAAGTAATGAAATGAATTACTTATCTTGACTGTGAGCAGTAAGAAAAGAGAGAGCTGTTTGCAGTCAAGGGGACTGTTATACTGTTTACTACTCCACTATTGGTTCATCTTTGTTCCATTATTTCCCATTGACCCATTTCTCTTTGGCCTCATGGGACTTGTAGTTTTTTATGTTGTTCTTGACTGCTGCTATTAATAAATGCAAGATAAGAGAAGGCATAATTGAAGCTTCCGGTCTTGCAAAAAAAGTTTAATGATGCAGGAAAAATGGACGATGGACCTCCCAGTTGTGAGTAAATACACCACTTTTTTGATTAGCTATAACAAAGACAGTAAAAGGACAGCCCTCAAGAGGTATTGACACTGTCTGTAAATTTAGTTTGATTGATGATGTTAGTATTTTATAGTGGGAGGCAAGTGGTTGTGGTTCCTATGGCAGCTAAGGTAATATAATTGACAATTACACTTTCATTAACCTAAAGTTTCATCTTTAAGAGGTTGTATGATAGAGGCATGCATGGCTAAACCACACGTGCCTCTACCATGCAGCCCGAACCACGAATGTGTCTTAACCAAGCATTCCTTTACCACACATGCCTTTACCACGCAAATTTGTGGGAAAGGCATTAATGGTAAAAGGGTATGTGTGGCTAAGGTCGCAATCCCACTCCTCCCGCCCTGAGCTACAAACCCCCTCCCTGCCCCCCACCCTGAGGTCAATTGCCCCAACCCCCTTCCACTCCCCACGCTTTCCCTAACCCTTAACATACAATACCCTGACCCCCTCCCACCTCCCGCACTGTCCCTAAAACTACCCCAACCCCTTCCACTGCCCTTAGACCTAAAACCTTAACCCCTATTTTAAAAAACTACCCGCCCCCCCTGAGCCCTAAAAACTACCCCGCCCTCCCCTAAGCCCTAATAACTACCCTGACTAACCATTCCCCTGCCCTAGACCTAACACCCTGCCCCTTAACATATACTACTAAGTCCCCCTCCCACCCCCTGCTCTGTCCCTAAAACTACCCCAAACCCTTCCACTGTCATTAGGCCTAATACCCTGACCCATAATTAAAAAAACTACTCCGACTCTCCCCCAGCCCTGAAAACTAACCCGACCCTCCCCTAGCCCTGTAAACTACCCCGACTCCCCAGTCCTGAAAACTACCCCGACCCCTCCAGACCTGAAAATGACCCTGACCCTCCAGCCCTCAAAACGACCCAACCCCCCAGCCCTCAAAACAAACCCGACCCCCAGCCCTGAAAATGACCCCAACACCCCAGCCCTGAAAATGGCTCTGACCCCTGACCCCTAGCCCTGAAAATGACCCCAACCCCCAGCCCTGCAAACGACCATGACCCCCAGCCCTGAAAACTGTCTGACCCAACAGCCCTGAAAACAACTCCAACCCTCCCAGCCCTGAAAACAACTCTGACCCTCCTCACCCCTGAAAACGACCTGACCCCCCCCAACCTTGACAACTTCCCCCCAACCCATACAAACTACATCCCCAACCCGGCCCCAGCCCCACTTAACTCACCGAGTCCTCTCTTCCTGGCATCTAACTGCTTCTGCCGAGCTGCAGCTAGACTACGCACTGTCTTAACCACACATATGCGTGGTTAAGGCATATGCGTGGTTAAGACAAGCATGGTAGCGCTTGCTTAGTCGGAACACATGTGGCTCTGCCCACGTTATTCTGAGTGTTTTCCCTTTAAGAAACATCTGCTTACAACTGTCACAAATGGCTGGGGATATCAAAGTTTTCTGTAATAAGTTTCAAAGATGGTAACATTTTTTGGTGGACATTTCAATGCTAGGATTTCTGATACCATTGAGGAGGCAAATCTGATCATGAAAGTATCTTTTAATGGGTCTTAACGTTGTAAAAGGTTTTACATTGTGAAGATTTTAGTGAGTTCCCACTAGCAGGTAACTATCATATTCTGATAGGGTTCTAGTTATATAGAGAGTTGTGGGATTGTGATGTGGCAGGTAACTGTGAGAAAGTGCCATCTTTCTTGCATGGTATGCCCCCACTTTTTTCTGAATTGCTGATGTGCTTTGACTGAGTGTGCCCTGGGCTCCTGCCAACCAGGTACCCAGGGCCTGTGTTCCTTCCCTAAAACTGCATTGATGCCTACACCCAATTGGCATCCCTGGCCACAGGTCAGCCCCTGGTAAATGGTACCATGGGTACCCAGGGCACTGTGACCAGGGAAGGCCCCTAAGGGCTGCAGCACTTGTTGTGCCACCCTTAGGGACCCTGTACCTTTACACACACACACTGCCTTTGCAGGCTGCGTGTCTTGGTGCAGAACAAAAGTGAAGAGTCGACATGGCACACATCCCTGTGTGCCATGCCTACAAACCACTGCCCTGGCCTAGGTCAGCCACCCCTCTAGCTGGGTGCACTATGCCAGTGGTGAGGGCACAGAGGCAGGAGCCCTGTGCCCCTACAGTGCCCAAGTCCATTCTTGGGCATTGTAAGTGCAGTGCTGCCATTAAGAGTATATGGTGCTGGGAGTCTGTCATTACGAACTCCACAGCACCATAATGGCCCCACTGAAAACTGAGAAGTTTGGTATCAAACTTCTCAGCACATTAAACCCACACTGATGCCAGTGTGGGATTTAATGTAAAACACACTCAGAGGGCATCTTAGAGATGCCCCCTGAAACCAACCCGACCTCCAGTGTCCGGACTGAGTGGCTGCCCAGGCTGCCACCACCAGATATGTTTCTGGACACCTGGGTCGAGAGCCTCTGCTCTCAGGGGCCTGAAACAACGCGCATCCTGGGGCGAGGTGCCAAAGCCTCCTCCCCCAGGATGGGCAGGGGAAGCTTCAAAGGCCTGCCGCCTTTTGAGCTTCCCCAGACCATTTGCTGCTCCCAGCAAATTGGTCCCCACTGGTTCTACCCCCACTTCTGGTGGGAGAACCGGCGGGAAAACCAGAGGCAGGAAATGGGTTGTGCCCACCTCTGCCAACTCCACCCCTAAGGTGGGGGAGGCGAAGTGAAGCACAAACTCGAGTCCCTGCCATCTTGAGGATGGGGGGACCCAGCCAACCAGGGACAGGCTCCTGCCCCCTCCCACTGGAGAGTGGCAGAATAGGGGTGTACCCACCCCAGGGAAGGGACCCATTGGTCCCTGCCCTTACCTACCTGTAACCACCCCTAAATTCAGTATTTAGGGGCTCCCTGAACCTTCCTTCCTCAGATCCAGATTCCGAAACAAGAAAGAAGATCAAGAAACAAGAAGACCTGCCGTGCAGCTGCTAACAAGAGGAAGACACCAACTGCTTTGGCCCCAGCCCTACCGGCCTGTCAACCCTCGAACCTGCTCCTGCTAACCCCGGCGTCTCCAGTGGTCAGCAACCTCAAGAACCCCGGAGGACCTGACTGCCTTGTGACTCTAACTACCTGGGACTCCCACGAGCAGTGGTACTGCTCAAAAGCAAGTAACCTATCCCTGGTGCCAGCCAGGAACCGCGAATCCAGCACACTCTGCACCCGCCGAGCCCGGCCTGTGCCTGAGTGGACAAAGACCACGAGGACGTCCCCCCGGCGACTGTGACCCAGAATCCAGCACCCAAGGACCCTCCTCGATGATCCCGACGACGCCTGCAGCATCAGAACCTGGGCCCCCTCCAACCGCGACCAGCCGAGGGTAAGATTTCCGACGCCTAAAGACACCCCTGCACCCGACGCCCCATGGCCTCCTGTGCCCAACTCCTGGGTGCCTACCCTTCCTACAGCTCCCCAACTTACCTCTCGAAGTGGTGGTCACACCTGAAGAATCACCGTCCCCGAGCTTGCAGCCTTTGTTCGTCACGCAGCTTTCCCATTGAAAACCATTGGGCGCCCGACGGCCCAAAAGCCCACTGCACCCGGCCGCCCCAGTGCCGCTGGGGGTGCACCCACTACCCTGTTCGACTTCCCCACTTGCCCTGAGTAAGTGACCAGGAGCTTTGCTCCCACAGCCGAGTGGCCTGCCTGCCAGCAGCCACCAACCCGAGGCCCCCTGCCTGCCATAGGATAACATTGGGCCTACTCACTCTGCACCCGGCCGCCCCAGTGCCGCTGAGGGTGTAACAACTGTACTTACCTGACCCTGGGGGACCCCTGAGTCTATGCCCAGAACCTTAACTCTGCCAGTCGAGTACTTACCCAAAAACCGATAACTCACTTTTCTTCCATAGAGTAACATTGACTGGTTTCACTTGTAAATTCTTCTAAGTGTGGAGTTTTGAAACTTTAAAATATTCACCTAAAATCAACCGAGTAACGAAAACGGAAATACTCACCTGCTATTAGGAGAGATCCCAGTGCTGGATCTTGGTGCCCAGCACTGACCCTGAAAAGTAATCACAACGTTACTTACCGCTAACTCAATTTTCTTCCATAGGGATCCATTGACTGGTTTTTTGTGAAATTTCTTCTAAGTGTCCACTTTGGAAATACCAAAATATTTCTTAAAAATCACAACAGTAACGAATTCCGATTTACTCACCTGTTATCAGGAGAGACCTCAGTACTGCATCTTTTAGTCCAGTACTGACCCTGAAAAGTAATTTTAACCGTACTTACCAGTAATTTGAAATTCCTTCCATAGGATATCATTGCCTGCTTTTTGTTGAAAAAGTTTCTAAGTGTCGATTTCTGAATCTTACAAATATTCTTTAAAAATCGTGCCAATGATACAAACGTAATTACTTGCCTGTTTTAGATAGATATCCCAGTGCTGAACCTGAGAACCCAGCACTGGATTACAAAAGTAACATAAACATACTTTGCTTGCAAACTGCATTTCCTTCCATAGGATAACATTGGTAATTTTACCCAGAAAAGTTTCTAAGTGTCAACTTTTGAAATACAATAATATTCCTCAAAAATCACTACTATAACCAAAACGCTTTTACTTAACTGTTTACAGGAAGTGTCCCGGGACTGAATCCAAGATCCAGTCCTGTGGTTAGAAAAGTAATCCACAAAGTAATTAATTGCATTTAACTAAAACTTTCCATTGAGCTCAATGTTGCATTGTGTTTGAAATTGTGTTGCCTCTTGCAACAACTGTGACTACTGTCATCAAAAAGTCTATTGGCTATTTGAAAAGTGTTTAAACAAGGGAACCCATTCTGAGAAAGTATATTTTGATACATATTGTGGTTCTAAAATAAAACAACTATATTTTTATACCAACAATTGGCCTAGAGTTCAGTTCTTGAGTGTGTGAGACCACTTGCTGACTGAGTGTGTGCAACAAAACTGTCCTCTGATACTGCCTTACTGCTCGACCAAGCTACCACTTTAGAGAGTAAGGTTATATCTAACTTTAGCCTCTGCCTTACCATTGGGGAGCTGTGGACTCTATACACACTGCACCTTACTTTGGTGCAGTATATATAGAGCCACTTTCCTACAGTAACAGAGTGTGCTCTGTCTCATGAAGTGATTCTACTTAAAACTGATATAAAAAAAACCTTTAAGGAAGAATAAACAGTCAACACATTCGTTTGACAATGAATGTAGCTTACTAAGGCTTAATCAGAGGTAGAGACTAAGGGGCATTTTATCAAGGGTTTTGCGTCACTCTTGTGCCACGCAAGAGGGTGCAGGGAAAAGCAAAACCTATAATGAGATTTATCAAGTCAGCTTGGAGGGCCCTGCGTGGCTTGATAAATCTGGAGGAATACAAGGCAGCGCAAGTCGCCCCACGGTAGAGTTCCATGTGTGCAGCATGGGTGTTCTCATGCTTCCACCCAAGGATTCTGAAGCAGTCCTAGATTTGCCAATGCTGGTAAACCTGGGATTGTATCAGAATGCTAGGCTTTCCCACAGGATGCGTAACAAGGAGAAATATCGTTATTTTTCCTTGTTTTTTCCTCTTTCCACCTGTGCTGCAGTCTGTACACACGTAGAAAGAGGAAAAAGCCTCAGAGGATTGTTTTTGTGCAGGAAAGTGCCCCTTCCTGCACAAAAACAATCCTGTCTGTTACTCAGGCACCTTTGCACCAATGCAAAGTTTGTGCGCCAGTGGAGACAGAGAGCAGGAATGGGCCATATCATGAAAGATATAGCTCATTTCTGCCCTCTTCCTTTCACGCTGTGCAGCAAAGTGTCTTGCTGGGTTGCGTTGCATGAAATAATGATAAATATGACCCTAAGATCATACGTAAGAAGAAATAACAAAAGTCGTCTATATTTGATTTATATGCATGATTTGAAAATGTATAAGCAAATTATCAAGAATAAGAAAAAATGTTGTTAAAGTAAAGATGGATAAGGATCAACAAATCAAAGGTTTTGAAAAACTCAGATGTGTTCTGGTCGTTGGCTGCCGTAGGAACAGATGAGCAGACACCTTCAGATAGGCGTGTCCATATTCTTGTAGTCAACTGGGTGACATTTCTAGAAGAACTATATTTAGGTTCAGCTCCAGTCACTTATTTTTCTCATAGGCACGAACAGTGTGAGCCATTAATGGAAAATGCAACATATCAAAATGTATTTTGTCCAATTCAGTCTATAAAACAGATAGAAGCTTCAGCAACAGAAGGGATTTCGAATGCTGTACTGAAAATCTGTTTTTTACCTAACTGGAACGTTTGTTCCTGCATTTAAAATTTTTGCCAGGACATGTTAACTGTCTCCTACTGTTTGTTTTTTCTTTATTATACAGCTCTGCAAAAGGGTCCCGCAGGGAGAATCAAGCTGTTACAGATTAGTTTCTCTTATTGATGCTACAGGAAACATTTTTGCAAGATTCCTCTTGCAAAGCCTAGAAGATTTGATTAAAGGAATTAGTGTGACACTGATAGAGCAGGCACGTAAGCCAGCATCAAGTAATATTCGGCAAATATTAACTTTGTGGAATATTGCTCGGAAGTCGGCAAGGGCTGCAAATATATATGTGTGTTTTGTTGACTTCTGTCCTGCAATTGACCGAGTGGACTACTTGATTCTCTAGGAGAAGATGGACATTATGGCGATTCGCAAGACTACACTATGCAGCCGTGGTCCGTGCAGGTAACAGCGGTGGGCCAGCATGGGGGGGGGGGGGGAGATTTCGAGGTACGATGCAGAGGGAAAATTAAATAAATAATTAATTTTCCCTCTGCATCGTCCCTCGAAATACCCCCCCCCACGTGGCCCCACCGGCCCACCGCTGTTACCTGCACGGACCGCGGCTGACACTATGTATAATTAAAGCTCTGCATTCAAATACTTGGACTAGGGTACAATATGGGTCTGGGGGTGAAGTGACAAGAATAATACCTTTTAGAAACGGCCTGAACAGGGGAGTGTTTTAGCCCCAACCTCGTCTGCGCTTTTTCTGGCCAATTTACCTAGGGCCCTATTCACAAAGCAAGTGTGCATGTGTAGATCTCCTCATGATTAAATATCTTCATGGACGGATTTCAACATTTCCATCTGTTGATTTGCATCTACATGCAGACATATGAACCTCTGCCCCATCAAATCAGGGGGTGGGGACTCCGTGGAGATCGCCAACACGAGGGTAAATATCTCCCTATAGAAAGTGATAGGAAATGGTAAGAAAATTAATTTCAATTTAAAAAAAAAAAAACATTTTTATCTTGTAATGAAAAAATTAATACAATTTGTCCAACTCCTATTCATCTAAGACTACCACAGAAACACAGCCCAACACATCTGCACTGAAACTTAAGTTACAATTTATGAGAACCCCGCATCACGTTTGCACCACGTAAAGTGGTATGCGTGACATAGAGCTCTCAATTCGATTTATGAAGCTATGCAAAGCCACCCTGCATGGTTTTGAGTGGCCTCATAAATCACGAGTAAGGCAGCGCAGCGCAAATCGCTGTGAAGGATTACTCTGAGTCCGGGGGGGGGGGGGCGTTCCATTGGCATTGCTGTGGGTTTTCCCACTCAACACCCATGGAATTTGACGCTGCCCCAGATTTACAGAGTGCAGTAAACCTGGGGAAGCGCCAAATCCATACGCTTCCAAAGGTGAGGCGGACGATAAGAAATATGTTTGTTTCTCCTCGTTTCTTCCTCTTTCCATGTGTGCTGCATTCTTCAGCACACACAGAAAGAGGAAAACACCTCTTAGGATTGTTTTTTGTGCAAGAAGGTGCCCTTTCCTGCATTAAAACAATCCTGTATGCAAAGGAGGTACCCCTGCACCTTGTGCAAGGGTGCCTATGTTGGCGCTAGGCTGCCGAAACTGCACCAGCGCAGGAAGAAAGGACAGGAATGCACTGTATTGCCTAAATAAGATGCATTCAGGTCCTTTGACTTTGGCTTAGGGCAGCACAGCAAGGTGCCTTGCTGCACTGCCCTATGCCAAAATCCCATAAATAAAGCCCTTAATTTTTATATGAAATGAAAATAAATAAAATATTAATTCCTATCCCCAAACTTTGGAGTATCAGTTGTGTAGTGTCATAATGTTGGATGCAGTTAGGTATTATTTCATTTCTTATTTGCATTTTTTTAAATGTTATTTACAATACAGTTCAGTAACATGTTTTTGTGAATATTAAATAATACTTTATATGTTAAACAATCATTTAAGGATCACATTAAAAAAATGTAATTAAAATGTAATTTAAAATGCTCTATAATTAAATTTCTTTTTATATGTTTCCCATTGTGTTAGCATTACAACCCCTCATTTAATTTAAATGGAAATGTTTGCTTTCCTCCAAGGAAGGATGGACTGGAGTACATTTCAGCCTGTTTTGTCATTGGTACTTCTTTAGGAGATTTAAATATGCATTTGCGAGTTGTATTTGTTTTACTCTTATTTGTATGTGTGTTTTGTATTAGCGTGTCCCTCTTTAATCACCTTGAATTTCTCTTAATCCCATCCATTTTGTAGCATTTATTTCTTGTTTTGCAACCACTCATCCCTGTTTCTTTCGTACAGAAAAGATTGGAGAAACAGAGAAAGAGATATTCGGCTGGGGGTTTGTGAATTCCATTTTGGAGCATTTAAAGTAGCTCTGCTTTACCTACTTAAACATGCTTTCGTGAATAGGCCCACATGTAATTTGGGCAGTGTGGTTCGCATGAGCAGGGATTAAATACCACCTTCTAGACAAGTCCACCCACATATAACGCTAATATCATCCACCTGTGATTTTTATATACGCTCACCCATCCATCGAAGCACTCAAAAGGCCATCCATTCTTCTATCCACAGGAACAAAAATGCCAATCCATGACAAAGCTGTTATTTATGCCAGCAACTGCTTCATTACCTACTAATTATTTTGGTCAAAAATAATACTCAAGTGAATAGCAAAGAAATGTATTTGGGCAGGATTTCGACAACAACCCCAGACCCAGATATTATGTTCTCAGTTTGTGTTACAACGTCCATTATTAAATCATAGGCTAAAATAAGCAACTAACAGAAAAGCACAGCTACTGATATACCTTCAAACATAACTATCTGCGTAGTGTATATCATCTGGCTGCTTCTGCTATTGATAGCTTGGAGCAATTTCGATCATCACAAATTATTTTCTTTGTGTACAGCTACATCATTCGAAGGAGACGTTTGTATTTTGAAGCTAGCTATGGAATAATGAAAACAGTATTTGTAGAACAAGTTACTCAACATGAATATGCTCAGAAAATGTTTTCAAATACAGTATGATTTGTATTTAAAGTAGTTGAACTTTACACGTATTTCCAGTTCTCCTTATATCATGATTAACGATGAAGATAGTTATTAATTGAAGTTCCAAATAATGGACACATTGAACTTTTTTTGAACTAGAAATATTAATAGAAATATTGAAAACTGGTTGAAAGAGGAGCAACTTTCACATCACATAGCCCTACTCCATGTATTACCCCCAGGTCCCTCCTGTCCTCGTCCCATTCCTTTACTAAGTGGAGATGACCATCTCCGCGACAGAAAAAAAGAACAGGAGCATGCTGGGATACCCAACCCACTCCCTCCCACTGGGAGTACATAAGCGGTACCAGCCCAGCATGCAGCCTGTTCTTTTTTTCTGTCTTCCGACAGAATGGGAAGTGTTTGGACTTACCTGATGGATTCTTCGCTGGACGTCTCGTCGGGGCTGCTGGGCTGTCCTCGCCGTCCTCTTTCCGCGTTCTCCTGGCCTGCCAGGCTTGCCAGGAGCCGCGTTGATTGCCGACCGGCCCTTTGCGTCTGGGGCGCCGTTCCTCCCGGTCTCTTCCGGGTTGCAGTGCGCGTCTCCCTGTGGCTTGGCCGGTCTGGGGGTCGCGCTGCTGCCGCTGTTTGGCGGGTCCTGGGGCTCTGCTGGGCGATGCTCCTGGGCCCCCTGCCTGGCGTTTGATGTTCTGCCGGCCTCCTCTTCTTCCTGGCGCCCCTGATGCTCGGTTGGGTCGATGAAGGGGCGGGCCTTGCTGTGGCCTCGGAGGCCGTTTTCGGTGGGCTTCTCCACCCGGCGCTGGTTTCCTGGTGCTTGCCTGGGTTGGCTCTTGGGGGACGGTGGGCTTGTGGTGCGACCTTCCTGCCCCCTTGGTGAGTACCGTGTAGCGGCCCCTTTTTTTCTCCTTTCTGTTTTGGCCTCCGGCCATACCTACCTGTGTGCACCTGTTCTTGTCAGTGGTTTGGCAGGTTCGGGTCTGGTTCTTGACTGGATGGGAGATCGCCTGGGTATTCCAGGTTCGGTGGGCTTATGAGCTTTCCGTGGGGTTCGCTTGCGGCCCTGGATGGTTTGTCTTCCCCATGCCTTTTTCGGGTGTTTGGGTTGCTGCCTTAATGGCCTTCTTGTCGCTGCACCTGGGCCTCTAGGAGATGCCAGGATTTGGGCCCAGGGCCTCCTGCTTGTGCTGCTTGCGCCCTAGGTCATTGCGCTGGGCTCGGCTGGTCTCCCTGTGGCCTTGCCGTGTGGGTTCCTTGCTTTCTTTCAGGTGCTGTTGGATCCCGTCGTCCTCAGGTCTCTCCCGGTGCTGGGGGATTCCTGTTGGGGCTTCTCTTTGCTGGCACCTGTTCCTGCGTGCTGGCCCTCTGTGCTTTGCTGGTTGCGTGAGGCGTGGGTCCGATTGCTGTCTCGGTACTGGGCCCTTGGTGTCTCTGACCTGGCTCTCTGCCTCCAGTGCCCCCTGCTCCGGGGTCCTAGCGGCCCTTCGGAGTCTTCAGCAGCCTGCGACGTAGGCTCCCCTGACTTCGCTGTCCTGTCGTGGGCCGTGGTTTCCCCTGTGTCGCTTCCCTTTTTTTGAGGGTTCGGCCTGGGGCGGGTCCTTCGGGGCTTCCTCCTTGGTTGGTGTGTTCCCAGGCCTTCTGGCTTTTTGCTTGCTTGGCGCTTGTTGCTGGTTGGCATCTGGGCTGGGGGTCAGTCCCTGTGAGACTGCTGTTGGCCTGTCCCCTTGGTGCATGCCGCCTGGTGGTTTCTTACTTGCTGTGGTCTCCTGCTGTGCTGGCCTGCGGCCTTGGCTTCTGTTCCTCCTGCTGCCCGCCCTGTGGTTTGGCCGGGTCGGCCCTGGTTCATCCCTGGTGTGGTGTCTGCTTGCTGGGCCGTGGCTCGCTTTGGTGCGGTCTCTCCAGGGGCTTGTTGGCTTCTTCTTGTGGCCTCTTTGCTCTGTCCTCTGGGCCTCCGGCCGTCCTGCCCTACGGGCTTCTGTTCTCCCTGGTCGGCCCTGGTTGATGCCTGGTTTGGGGTCCTCCTGGGTATGCCTGTTGCTGTGGCCTGTTCTGGTCGTCCCTGACTGCTTGTCGGGCGTTTGTGCCCCTGTTCGGGTCCTGGTGCCTTGTGGTTCTTGGGCTTCCTTCAGCTGCCTGCTGCCCTTCCGCCCGTTGGTTCCTGCCCTTTCTGTGGGTTCGGGCCTGGTGCGTGCCTGTCTGGGTGCCTGCCTGCGGTTTCGCTGTTGGGCGCTTCCTGCTTCCTTCCGGGTGCTTCTGCTTGCCACGTGCTCGGGATGTCTGGTTTCTTCTTGCCCTTCGATGGTTTTGCTGGGTCCTCCCCCTTGGTTCCGTGGGGGGGGCTGTTGTGCCCTCCCTCTGTCCTGGTGGGCCCTTGGCCTTGTTGGGCTGTTGGCTCCGGGGCGGTGCTGGTTGTGCCCCTGGTGGGTTCTGGCTGGAGTTGGGTTTGCTTCTCGCCTGCTGCCGGGTTGTGTTGCCTGCTGGGGTTTGGTTTCTGGGTGTGGTTTCCTTCTCCCCTCTTGTATTTCCCTTGGTGGCTTGTTGCGCTTTGGGCTTTGCATCTCGCCTGCCGCTCCCTTTGCCTCCGGTGGGGGCTGGGTGTCGTTGGTCTTCCTTGGCCTCTGCCTTGGGTGGCCCCTTGTTCTTTGGGTGCCCGGCTCTTGTGCCCTGCCCGCTGTGCCCTTTTCCTGCTTGTGGGTGTTGGGTGTCGGCCTCCCCTGGTGTGTGGGCCGCTTTGCTGCTTCCCGCTCCTCTCGTTCCGCTTTGGGGTTGCGGTTGGCTTTGCCTCGGTTCTGGGGCTCTGGCTTTTGCCCTTTGGGGGCCTGTCGTTGGGCCTGTGCTCCCGCGCGGGCTGTTTTCGGCCTGTGGTATCTGTGGCCCTTGCTCTCTTCTTGGCTCTGGGGTGTTCATTCTCCCCTTGTTTGAGTCTGTTCCCGCACCCCGGGTGGGTGGTGCACCTTTGGCTTCTCCGGGCTCCTCTCCTTTGGTTTCTGGTGCCTGGGTTGTTCCGGTGTGCTGTTGGGGCCTGGGCTCTGCCTCTGTTGGGTTTTCCCTTGCGGTCCCTGTGTTTGGCCTCCCATTCGCTAGTGCGTGTGGGTCGCTGGTGCACCTCTCGGCATTGATGTGTCGGGCTTTGTGCTGTGGGGCCCTTGTTGGCTTGGGGTCCTCTTTTGGTCCCTGCTTGGGTCCTTTCCTGGTCGCTCGTTCTCTTGGGCTTTGGCGTTCTTTCTGCCTCTTGGTGCCCGGTGGTTCAGGCCCTGGTGTTCTCGGTCCTGGGCTGGTCTTCTGTCGTTTCCTGTGTCGCTCCTTTGCGGCTGGCTGTGGCCTTCCGGGTCCTGGTGGCGCCGTGTTGGGGGCCTCCTGGCTGGCTGGCCTGCCGGTTTCTCCGGCTGTCTTCTTGGGCGTTTGGGGATCTCCTGCGGGGTTGGGCTGTTGGCCTCCTTGTTGGTCTTTCCTGTTTTGCCCTTCAGCTGCTCCTCTTGGGGTTCACCTGCGGTGGTTCCGTGGTTTCCTCCCTTCTCCTCCTGGCGGGAGGGTCGGCTCTTGGTTGGTGGTGTTTCCTCCTTCCCGGTTCTGGGGTTTGGTTTCCCCGGTTCCGTGTTCGGCCTCTGTTGTTGTCTTTCTTGGTTGTGCCCGGGTTTTGGCCGGGTCTGCTTGGGGTTGTGCTTCTTTGCTCTCCCTGGCCTCCGTTGGGCGGGTTGCTGGGCTTCGTGTCCCAGTGTCTCCTGCTTTGGGGTTGTGCCTCGGGCCTGGCCGCTTGGCCGGTTCCTGTGCCCCGGGTTCTTCTCCCGGTGTGGCGGCCTTTTTGTTCCTGCGGCTCTTCGGTGTCTAGGCTGGGGTTGGCCGTTGGTCGTTCCTGCCCTGGGCCTTCTGTGGGTTTCTGGCCTCCGGGTTCCCTGTTGCTGCTGTTGTTGGCTGGGGGGGCCTTGCTTGGGTTCCCTGCCCCCTTTTCTTCCTACCTGTTCCTCTGGGTCGGTGCCTGTTTTCTTGTCCGGTTCTGCCCTCTTTGGTCTTTGCAGCTCTGCTGGTGGCTTCCCCTGGTGTGTTGGGGTGGTCCTGTGGTTGGTCGTCTCTTTCCTTGCTCTCTTGCTTTGGCGTGCCTCTTCGGTTTCGTCTTCCTTCCCCTCGCTTTTTGGTGTGGTCCTTTGTGGGCTCCTACGCCTGTGGTTCCCCTTCTTCCCTGTTTTGGGGGGGTTTTCTCTGTCTTGCCTCTGCTGTGTTCCTTCCTGGGTCTTCGGCCCTGCCGGCCTGTTCTCCTCTGCTCTTGGCCGTTGGGCTGAGTTGGCCTGTTTTGTCCCTGTTTGGGTGGCTGCATGGTGGTGCCTGGGGCCTTGGGCTTTGCCCTTGGGGGTTTCTCCCTGGTCGGTGGCCCTTTCTGGCTCTGTTGCTCCGTTGGGGCACTTCCGCTTCTCCTGGCCTTCCTTTGGTCGGGTTGCGGGGGGGAGTGGGGCTTTGTTTTGGCCCCTCTGGTTGTTCCCTTGGGTCTTGGCTCTGCGTGTTGTGTCCCCTTCTGGCTTGCCTGGGGGGTTCTTGTGTATTTTTCTGGTTGTCCCCTGCTGGTTTTGGGGTCTCGGCTCTGTCCGCTTGGTTGGGGCGTGGTTGGTTGTGTGCTCCTGCCTGCGTTTTCTCCTTTCTTGTGGGCTCCTTTTGCTCCTGTGGGGTGCCGTTTTTGGTCTGGTGCCCCTGGTGTTGGTGGGGGTCCGGAAGGCCGGGTTCTCTGCTTTGTTATTCTCCACTTAGTAAAGGAATGGGACGAGGACAGGAGGGACCTGGGGGTAATGTCCTATTACTTACCGGTAATCTTCATTACTCCTGGTCCCGTTGTCCTCGTCCCATTCCTTACGCCCCTCCCTCCCTCCCTGGCGGCCGGCCTTCTGGTTGTTGGCTTGGTATTTTCAGGCTGCATGCTGGGCTGGTACCGCTTATGTACTCCTAGTGGGAGGGAGTGGGTTGGGTATCCCAGCATGCTCCTGTTCTTTTTTTCTGTCGCGGAGATGGTCATCTCCACTTAGTAAAGGAATGGGACGAGGACAACGGGACCAGGAGTAATGAAGATTACCGGTAAGTAATAGGACATTTTTACATCTGTGACTTAATTCAGTCTTTTGGAAATGAAATACCCCATCACAAAACTAGGCAAAATTTTAATTAAGCCAGAGTATTAGGAGTAATTTTGGTAATTTTGCATTACCTTGTGACATGAAATTTCTGAGAATTATGCCAATTCGCATAATTTTGAGTAATTTCAAGCAAAAATACCTACCTAAGAGCACACAAACAGAGAGCTAGCGGCTGCTGCTGTCCAGGTCTGTTGTATTTAGCTCTATTTTTCTTACCATAAAATGCATCCCCAAGTCCATTTGGGTTGCAAGGGTGTATTTTGCTCTAAGAAAATAGCACAAATGCTGGGTTAAACTCCTCGCCTAGTTCTGCGAAACCTCGTGTAATTTAGCTGCAATTTTGCAACATTTTTCTCCAGCAAATTATGCGAATTATGCCCACCCCCTAATAAACACCAAGCTCACGGTGCCCTGAGACCTCGGAAAGGAAGCTGGCCTCTGAATCAGCATCAGGGTGACAAACAAGGTACCTGGGGGGACATAGGAAAGGTAGACTGGGTCCGCACTAGGGTGAGAATAACTTGCATAATTCAGTGTAGTGCAATCATGTGAAATTACCTAAATATTCTGCAAGATTAACTTGAATTACTCAAAAAGAGTAATTCTATGTTTAGCGTTATTTGTTAGCGCAGAAGTTCCCCCTCACATCCAAAATGCACGCAATGATGCATTTTACGCTAAGAAATAGCGCTAAATGCAACAGAACATGAATAGCAAGCACGGGCAGCATTTTTCGCTCGCTAAATGAGCTCTCCTGTTAGGATCTTTTCTCCCAAATTACTCTTACTTGCACAAGGAGGAGCAATTGCGTAATTATTGGTAATTTTGCAATGAAAGAGTAACGCAGAATTACAGAAATTACTCCAATTACTCTGGTGTAAAAGAAATTCCTTCCCAGGTCTAGTCTCCTCCAGCAAACCAAAGTGGGAGGCAAAGGTACGTGAAAAGAGTTCTCTAAATGGCCTAAAAGTGTTTCCAGGGTAGGGAGTCTCATATCTTTTCAGACCACAGGAGGGGTGCGTGTTCAGTGGGAAAAGAACCATGGGGCCATTTCAGCCCGAGTTCAATTGACTGTCTTCAGACAGGGCACCTGAAAGGAGATGCCATTTGCCCCAATAAAAAGCCCCCCACTTGTGGGCTTCCAACAGGTATTGCAAGTGTAGTGTTTGGGGAGGAGATTTTCCAGTTAGTTTTGGGAATAGTGCAGAGGTAACCCTAGTGTGCGTGGCTGACAAGAAGATGGCACCCAAAGCCCATATCCCTGACAGGCATTTGCCAGGGATACAGAAGCTAGTATGACAACTGTCTGGTGTCATCTGCAGTCTGCAGAGCAGTTTGTCCCTGATTTAATCCACAGGTAGCAACTACTGATAACTAAGTGAGCCACTACCCTTTGGCAATGGATCCCCTGAAGTGGGGTGGGGTCTCTGGGTTACTGAAGGTAGCAGTGAGTCCAGCTATGACTGTTTACTGTCTGCTGGGGAAAGACTTTGAGCAAACCACCATCTGGAAGGAGGTAGAGCTCAGGTCACACCTTAAAATGCTGGGATTGCCTGAGTGCTCATGTCTGTGGCAGCCCGGCAGAAGAGTGTGAGGACCAGGATCCTGAAAGAGTGACCTAAGTCACTGCCAGAAAGAAAGAGAGTGGGAGTGGGAAACCAACCCCAAAGATTCCCACAGTCTGAGAGACTGACAACCCCGAGGTGGTGGATCCATTACCTACAGGGGAAGATGCATCTGACCTGGAAGACCTGCCTGAGCTTGCCATGTGGCAAGCTGCAAGAGTTCTGCAAGGCTCAGAGGGAGTGCTCCACTTTTGATGGCCTTAGGTAACAGACAGAGGGGCATATTCACAAGGAGTTAACTCCGATTTATCTCCACCTTAACGCAGCAAAAGTGGAGATAAATTTAACACCCCATTCACAAGCTGGTGCAAACTGCAGACAACATCAGTATTACCACGATAACTGCCCCCAAATTTATCTCCACGGTGGACACCACCAACTTACACTAATGAGATGCAGAGGAGGCGTTCCCGTGCAAAAACACACGAGAAAACCACAACACCACATTCACAACGAACTGCCAGATCTGCGAAGCAAAGCAAAAACACGGGATAACCCGCGGTAGCACCAGGGATTTTACACCTGCCTTTTGCTGGTGCTAAGCAGGACGACTACTCACAGCATGAAAGGGAGCCCAGCCAAGAGCCACACCTGAAGACCCACAGATGCCATGGAGGCAATGATCATGCAGCTCCGATACCCATGAGGGTCACAACACCCACCGCCACAACCCCCAGCCCCCGCCATATTTGCCTTCTGTTGCCAACCGAATACACAATGCCAGCCAGGGCAGACTCAGAAGGAGTAAACAAACAATGCCATGCTCGTTGGTGCATAACTAGTCCACGTTTCAGAAACAGCTGCTTTAGGTGTTTGTTGCCGAAAAACGGAATATTAATCTTTTTCTAATAACCTGCCAACCCCTCAGCATTCACCCGTGAATGCATTTTCATCTATCACTTGTAGGTGCTGGCTGGCAGGGTCCTTCAATAGAGCGGGGGTACAGAGGTCGGGGAAAGGGCCTCTGTTTACACTGCAATGCGATATCGCCTGGGTTGAGATGGGAGTTTTCTGGCGCTGATCTGGCGATCCACAGGTATCGCCTCCTAACGCAGGAATAACTATTGCCATTGTGATGGTGTTGTCGCCTGTTTTCTCCGCCGTTCACTGTTATTATCGCCATGTAGTGCAGGCTTGAGAATACCACGCTAACATGGCGATGAAAAACAGGGTTAGGCGGCGTTAACTTTTCTGGCGATGACTAACGTTGGCGATAGTTATCGCACATTCTCGTGAATATACCCCAGAGGCCCTTAAAAATGGTAACACCTATGGTGATCACCTCATTTGTAGGCCTGGGTGTAATTACTAGAGAGAAAGTGGAGGTATTGGGTAATTCCATGTTACTCTTGTGATGCCTACTTACTAATTTTAATGCCATGACGTCAGGTCGGTAGCCAGTTCTCCCGTTCAGAGAAAATTGGACTGTGAGGATCACTGAAACAATGCAAGGATGCAAATGCTTGCTTTCGTATTTTGTCGAACGCAATCAGAACTTTTAGCGGTCATTTCCAATGTGAGCTGCAGCATTTTAATGTAGGCGATTGCAGGTCAGCATTTCAAGTAGATTTTTTACTTGAGCGCCTGAAAAACCAACTCGAAAAGCATTTTTAAATTGATATTTTACCTGAACAGCACATTTGTGCTTTTCTTTGTGCAAAATGTTTTTTTATTTCATTTTATTTTATTTTTAAAACAGGAAGGAAGTGCTATAGAGATTGGGAGGCTACTGTATATAAAGTAGCAATTCCTCTACCTGTCCTGTAGCCTCCTCCTTCTGCTTTGTTGAGCCCCTAGTCACTTTGGATATGAATTTGGGGGTAAAGCATCACTCTTTCTCATTGTCTGCAATCTCTGCTGCATCCGCATCATTGAAATCTGAACTTTTGTGGAAAAATCTAATAAATTCAATACAGCACTTTGGAAAACATTTGTTGTTTGTGGGATGGATGCACCAGTATTTTTTGTTCCCTTTCGGTGTTTTTTTTATTTTGTATCTTTGCTATTGGTTGGCATTGAGTTTGGACTGAAATAGGGGTGAGCCAAAGTGGGATTAACATTGATGGTGGAGATCTCATGTTAAATATACTTTTTCTCCATTTTCTTGTGTGGGGTTTTTTAATTTAATGCTAATTTTGTTACCATTTTACTGTGATGTTTTAATGTTTGGAGCCTAGTCTGCCCTGCACTGAGCCTTGGATGTATTCTAGATGTATTTTTCACAGTGCACTGCTGCTGTGCTGTATGCTTTTTATAAACATTTATAAGGTTCTTGATGGCTTTGGATTAAATGTCTGCATGTATCTCTTGCTGGCTAGGCTTGAGGTAGCTCCTGACATCAAAGCCCATGTAGCCAGACATCTTTCTTTTGTTACTCGGCTACCTTCTTCTTAGTCACCATTTTTTGTGAGTTTGCGTATGTGTGACATGGTTGATATTGTAGTTGGAATTTTTTTTAATTCATTTAATTTCCTTTTTTTGACATTGCTGATTTCATGTTGGTCGGTAAAGGGTACTTACATGTGTGGACCCAGACATTGAGCAAATAATATCTTTGCAATCACTTCCCTGCAATGCTACAACATTTTTTTTTTCTGAAGTGCAGGGAAGGTGCTCCATTTTCTCCATGTCTCTTTTTTTTGCTAACCAGGCGGTGGTGCCATTTTGTTTAGTGAGTGAATGTGGTCGCCGTAGCCATTTTGTCTGTGTTCTCTACGCCTCCTTCTTTGCTGGCCATACATGATTGCCATTTTGCAGAGCCAGTTAGAGTGTGTGTCTGTTTGTGTGTGTGTTTGGTGGACATTTTGTCTTAGTGCTCTATGCCTCCTTCTGAAGCTAGGCATGCTGCAACCACCATTTTGTTCAAACAGTTAGTGTGTGCGTGTGTATGTATGTGTTTGGTGGCCATTTTGTCTTTGTTTTCCATGCCTGCTTCTTCAGTTGCCCTGTGGTGGATGAGTTCAGTTCCACCATCCTGTTTTAAACCAGTGTGCACTTCAATACCTTTATTCCACTTTAAAAAGCCATATTCTAGGAACATTGATAGAATAAGTTAATGGAATTTTTGTTAATTGTTTTTATTTTTTCCTGCTATATTGGTTTGTGCTTGTGGCTGATTGTAGTACCATGTTATCATTTTCATTAATGTTTTTGATTTTTGCTTGCCATCCCCTGCCTTCCATAGAATCCTAATTTTACCTGTTGGGACACCAGCAATTATTCAATGTATTATTTTTTATTTTTGTCAGTGTATGTGTTTGCCTTAGGCTGAGATGTGTTCTTTGTTCTCTATGACTCCTTCTTTGATGGATATGCAGCGGGGGCCATTTCGTGGAGCCAGTATGTGTGTGTGTGTGTTGTGGCCATTTTTTATTTGGTCCCTATGCCTCCATCTCCAATAAAACATATCTTAAATCCCCCTGTCTTCAGCTCGACCTATCCAATGAGCTCAAGTCATGCCCCTACTGCAACGCAAAGTTTCTCTTTACTAAAATTAAAGCATGCTCCACAGAAAAACATATCCCATATGGACAGTCACCAGCCCCTAAGACAGTTACAGGCTTGCTCATTAACACCCGCTCCCTAATAAAACACAACATTGAATTTGCAGAACTATTGATCTCACACAAAGTAGATATGGCCTTTGTGACCGAAACCTGGGCAAATAGCACCTCTGATTCTGATCTGGCCCTAGCTATACCCCAAGGATTCTCAATTATCAAAAATGATAGACAAGATAGACGGGGAGGTGGACTAGCAATCATAATCAACAACTCCCTGGAATTAAAAGGATCCCCGGCAGGAAGTAGCCCTGATTGCGAACTACTTTCCTTCAGAATCTCTCTGAGTGCTAACTACACTTTCAATGGCTCATTACTGTATAGGCCTCCCAGCTCGAAAAGCAAAAGCAAATTCGAGGAAATTATCAGCCAAGTAATAGAATCAAGCACCAACTCAGAGGACTACTGTATATTAGGCGATTTTAATTACTACCTTGAAGATTTAGAAGACCATAATTCAGCATCACTAATAGAGATGATGTCTAATGCTTCACTGGAACAGAAAGTATTGCACCCCACACATGATGCTGGTCACACTTTGGATGGACTTTTCACATCCAATCCCCACCTTAAAATACAAGAAATCTTGCCAATTCCATGGTCAGACCATAGAGCCATCTTGTTCACAATAACCACCACACATCACATCTCCAGCACGCACATACCCCATAAGATAATTAGAGGTCGCAACTGGAGGAATATTGGCCCCAGCAGATGCAATACACTCTGGCATCCTCTAAACCTGATCTAAAATATGAGGCAAATCAAGCAACAGGTAACTTCACCAACTGGATTATATCCGCAGTGAACTTACTGGCACCAGAAAAAACATCACGACCAAGCGCATAAAGAAATCTGAGCCCTGGTTCTGTGTTGCCCTACGCAAACAGAAACAACTTTGCAGAAAGGCAGAGAGACGCTGGAGAAGCAACTACTCAATAACCGATAAAACTCTATATTCTCAATCTTTGAGCATCTATAAAAGATGTTACTGGAAAAGAAAAGCAGTTACTTTTCAAATAAAATCCAACAGGCAGGCAATTCCAGCAAAGCACTATTCTCAACATTGAAGAAGCTAGTCAAGCTTCCTGAACCACAAAAAAAGGACATCAGCGTGGGTTTCTGCAACCAACTAGCGGGGTATTTTAAGGACAAAGTACAGATCATCTTCGAATCCCTTTCAGACTGGGAAAACGGCATGGCAGCCACTCCCACCCCAATCTTCCCATACCCCACCAATGTCCAGGATTCGTTCGAACCACCAAACATAGAACAGGTAGAGCAGGTAATTAAATCAATAAAATCCGGAGCACCATCAGACCCCTGTCCTCCCAACATATTCCATATGGCACTAGACACAATCAGTGAACAACTCAGCATTCTTTTTAAAGAAATAATTAGCTCAGGTGTCTTTCCAGATGCATGGAAGATAATATCCATTCTTCCACTATTGAAAAAACCCAATCTAGATCCCAATGGCAACAGCAATTACAGACCAATAGCAAGGATCCCCTTCCCGGCCAAGGTCCTGGAAAAAATTCTAAATTTCCAATTAACGACCTTCATCTCGTCGACAGACCTGCTGGATTCCTCACAGTATGGTTTCCGACAAGGACATGGCACTGAAACCGCCCTGATCATGGCAGCAGAGGAGATCCGGGCAATACTGGACACGGGTACCAAGGCCGCCTTGATCCTGTTGGATCTGTCGGCGGCCTTCGACACCGTGAACCATGACATCTTAATCAGGAGACTCCAAGAGGTGGGAATCAAGAACTCTGCCCAAACATTGCTCAAATTCTTTCTGAACAACAGATACCAATATGTTCAGATAGGGGACTCCTGCTCAGACCAGTTTACTTTGCCTTGCGGGGTACCACAGGGCTCCTACTTAAGCCCCACCCTGTTTAACCTTTATGTGACCCCTTTAGCCAAGGTCATTAGGCAATTCGGCTTTACACTTATATCTTACGCTGATGACACCCAAATAGTGGTGTCCATCTCTAGTAAGCCTGAGGAAACAGCTGAGCGTTTTAACCAATGCATGTCCCACATAAACCAATGGATGGGGACAAACTGTCTAAAGCTAAATGGAACAAAAACTGAGGTACTTTTATTAGGCTCTGACACATCCTTTTGGTCACAAAACTGGTGGCCTTCTAGTATGGGCGCTGTCCCTACCCCAGTCCATAAAGTGAGGAACCTGGGTGTCATTTTTGATGACAGACTGACCTTCCAACAACAGGTAAATAAAGTCGTCTCATCGGTGTTTCTCACTCTAAAATCAATCCGTAAAGTGCGCTCCTTCATTCCCCCGGAAGCAGTAAAAACGCTAGTGACAGTCCTAGCCTTGGCTAGACTGGACTATGGAAATGCACTATACTTAGGCCTTCAGAAACAACATATGGCTAAACTTCAGCGAGCACAAAACACTGCTGCCAGATTTTTGCTAGACGTTCCCAAATTCCAATCCATCTCCGAAGGTTTGAAAAAACTCCACTGGCTTACTATGAAGAAAAGAGTCGACTTTAAAGCCCTATGTCTAGCACACAAAGCTGTCCACGGAAATGGACCAGCATTCTTGAAGCAACACCTCACTTGGTACCCTTCCATCAAGGCACCTACGCTCAGCACAGAGCAAACTCCTCCAAACACCAAAATTCAAGAAAGCTAGCTGGGGAGGAAGAAGCTTTGTCCTGGGTACTGTGAGGTTGTGGAACTCACTTCCGTTAAACATAAAAAGCTGCCCAACACTACTTGGTTTCAGAAAACTACTAAAGACATGGCTCTTTGCAAACTAATTACACCATCTCCGGCAATCTCCTCCGCAAAAGCGCCTAGACGCTCCAGGGCAATCGTGCGCTATATAAATTCCAAATCAAATCAAATCAAATCCATCTTTGCTGACCATGTGGCAACAACCATTGTGTGGAGCCAGTTTGTGTGTGTGGGTTTTGTAGCCAATTTGTCTTTATTTTCCATGCCTCCTTCTCCAGCTACCATGTGGTGGATAACCTCCTTTCCCTCATTTTGTGCAGTGTGTGCTTCAATCCCTTTGTTCCACTTTTTAAACCCATTTTCCAGGAATATTGATAGAAGAGGCCCATGGCATTTTTGTTCATTTGTTCTCTTTTCCTGATATATTTGTATATACTTGTGGCTGACTGTAGTCGAGTGTTATTGTTTTTATTTATTTTTTCTCATTTATACCTACCTTCCCCCTGCCTCCGATAGAGTCCCCATAAGCCCTGCTGGGGCACTAGCAATTATTTCATGTATTTAAAAAAAAAAAAATGTGCCTGCCTCTCCTCACTTCCCATTGCATCACCATGGGTCTTCATGGGCAAACAGAAGATATTTAGTGTATTGTTGCTTTCCTGCCTTCCATAGAGTCTCCCTGGGCCCTAGTGGGGCACCAGCAATTATTTAATGTGTTTTTTGTAAATTTTTGCCAGCCTCTCCCTGCCTCCCATGGTGTCCCAATGCGGCCTGATTGGGCACTAGCAGTTACTTAAAGTTTTTTTCTCCAATTTATGCCTGCCTCCCATGGAGTCCCTACTGGCCCTGGTGGGGCACCAGCAACTATTTAGCGTATTTTTTAAAAATTTTGCCTGCCTCCCCTATCTTTCTTTGAGTCCCCAGGGGCTCTGGTGGGGCACCAGCAATTATTTATTGTATTATTTCTACTTTTAACGGTCCCTCCTGGCCTCCTATAGGTTTCCCCCTGGATCCAGGTGGGGCATCAGCCATTATTTAATGTAATTTTATTAGTTGTGTCTGGCTCCCCTGCCTCCCCTAGTGTCCCCATGGGGCCTAGGGGCGCACAAACAATATTTAATGTGTTTTCTCAATTTTTCCTGCCTCATAAAGAGTCCCCAGTGGCCCTGGTGGGGCACCAGCAATTATTTAAGGCATTTTGGGGATTTTTGTCAGCATCCCCTTGCCTCGCATAGAATCCCAATGGGCCCTGGAGGGGCACTAGTAATTATTTTAAGTATTTTGTTCAATTTTTGCCTGCCTCCCCATCTCAATTAGAGTCCTCATGCTCCCTCGTATGCTACCATCAATTATTTAATATATTTATTATATTCCTGCCCTGCACCCCTTGCCTTCTATAGGGGTGTCATGGCTCTGGTGGGGCACAAGCAATTTTTTAATGTATTTATTATATTTTTTCCCTGCACCCGCTGCACTCCTATAGGAGACCTAAGGCTCTAGAGGAATACAAATGTTGTGAAAAATAGTTGATGCATGTTTTGGGTACACTATTGTAAAGTATTTTGGAAGATGAGGATGATGATGATGATGATAAATTCACGTGTATTACATTAGTTAGATTCTTCTGATTGCCCAAGTTCCACTGACTTTATTTTATTGCTTTGCTTGCAGGTGCTGTAGAAGACATACCACACTGTACTGATAAGTCCGCAAAGGAATCAGCTGACAGTGACACCTGAATCCTTGAGTGCTACGTTCCTCTGCTCCTAGTGCTAAGCACTAACTTCTAGAGCTAGGAAGATCAACCCAAAACAGGAGGTTCCTCCCAAGAAAGTGGCCAGTGCAGAGGAGAGGCTGGTTGCCACCACAGGCATCAAGTCCTCATCCATTTTCAGGAAACCTGATCTACCTGCTGCACCCTCCTCTGGGCAGACAGAGAATGAGAGGATCACTTCTGCATCAATGGCAGAAACCCCACCAAAACCAAAGGCCATGTCACTCAGCACTGCAGTGACTGCAGTCATGGAGAGCAGTGAATCTGAAATGGAATTGTCTCAGCCACAAATCGATTTATCACAGGAAAGTCGACAACAGGAGTTGCAGTCACCAACAGATCTTCCAGAAGTAGGAGCAGAACAGGAGGTTGAGGTTCTTGCTGAGCAAGATGTTGTTGAGAAGACTGCTCTCCCCCATCAGCTTCACTATCTCTAGCACAGAAAAGAAAGAGTACTCCCTATCTTCTCCAAGCCCCCTTTCTGATGATCTGCACATGGATTGGACCCTGGACGAGTCTGGGAGACAAGGGAAAAGGAAGGTGCCTGAAGGCTATGAAAGTGAGGAAATTGGTGATGATGACGAGCCAGTGATTATCAGAGTGCAGTGTGCACCGAGAAGGTACAGATCTCTTTTCAACCTGCTTAGAGGCATATGGTTTCACCAATACCTCTGGCTCCCATATTTGCAAGTCTCCAGAAACCTGGAGCTGCCACCAGCACCACCCTACCACAGTCGCAACATGCCCTACAGAAAGGCAAATAACAATGCAACCACCTAGCTTTACCTCTAGTTCTTCAAACGTTGGCACAATAAGAAAGCTTTCCTTCCCAGCTTGGGACTTCTTTATGTTTGGCCTGCATGAAAAGATCATTGCAATATGCTCTGTTTACCACAAGAAATTTCATTGTGGTAAGCCAGGTGGGCACTACGGTACCGTGGGCCAATTGTCCCATTTGAAAAAACAATACAAAATTATTTAAGAAGAGTACCTTAAAAACAGCGCTGCTGGTGGTGAGAGAGAACCAGCAGTTGAACTGGTAGAAGAAGGTGGTCCAGAGGAAGAAAGGGAGGATGCTAGCAGCAGCATCACACATACCAACCCTGTAAGCCTTCACCATAGTATACAATCCTCACCCACCGCAACCTCTGAATGGCAACTTCCACCCCAAAATACCCAGGCAGTCTACCTGCTGCTGATACCCATATGTTGTTCTGGCAGTAGTACTACAAGAAAAACAGCCTACTATTAAGGCTATGTTTACCAAGGAGTCGACGTACCACTTGAACCACGAAAAAGCTTGTTTCTACAGTTGGAAGTTGGCTAAAATGATAGTGCATGAAATCCTTTCATTTTCTTTTGAGGAAAGATTGAGCTTCCTGGAATTTGTGGAAGTCCGTTGTCCAAAATGGAAAGTTGTCAGCCGCAGCTATTTTGCCAGAGTGGTTGTGCCAGCACTGCATCATGAAGTGCTGCAATTGGTTGACAACGCTATGAAGTAAAGCACTGGTCAGTCCATCCATTTCACAATGGACATGTGGAACAGTTGTCACACAACAGATTACATGTGCATCACCGCACACTGGATCTCCTTTCAGTGATTTAAGCAAAGGCTAGCTGCTGGTCTCTCTCTTCAAATGATGCTTTTCAGGGCATTTAGCAGCATACAACATTTGCGATACTCACCATGGAGAAATAGCATACAGAAACCATCTTGGAAGAGTTTAATACCAAGGTTTACAAATGGCTTAAATGCATAGGTCTCACAATTGTATTTTTTTGACAATTGCAGTAATATAGTGAAAGAAATGGCAGACGTTGGATATTTCAAAGTCCTGTGTTTAGCGCATTACATGAACCAATTGTGCAGGACATTCTCAAAAAAGAAGAGGTAATCAGCAACATACTGGTCACCTGCTGAAGAATATGTACTCATTTCAGTCGTTCAGCAGTTGAGGATTCTTCAGTGTGCTAATTAAACTACCTGTTAAAGACCTCACAAAAAAGTGGCAACATGTTGGAACTCAATCTACTGCATGTTGGAACGCCTTTTTGAGCAGTACAAGTCTATCAATGATTATGTAATTCAAAGGAGAGGGGATGGAACTGCCAAAGCCATGACAATGGAAGTGGACAAATGGGGACTACTGAAGTGCTTGGTACAAATGCTAATTCCGCAAGGCAGACAGTACTATGAGCCAAGCAATCCCCTTGTTGCATCTACTACAGGATCAGTTGGAGGAGATGGAAGAAACATTCACCAGTGTCAATAAAGAAGCAGCTTCTTTCGTGGGTAGCATACTCCTTTGCTTGAACACTAATGAAAGGCTGCAAAGATATTGTGTCATCCAAAAACTACATCTGTGCCATGACACTGGATCCACAACACAAAAAAACGCAAGGCACTTTTATTCCATTTACTGAAATGGAAATCTTAGTTTACAAGACATAGATCATCAATAAAGATAGTGATCTAGAAGAAAAAGGATTGTAAATTTGAGGGCCAGGGCAGAAATTCTAAAGTGCAGCCATCAACCAACACAACGGACGGTGCTGTTGGCTCACAGTCTCTGCAGCAGCAGCCAGCAGCATTGCCAGTTACTCCAAAACCCATTACAACCGCTTATCGTTTATAACCAATCTCTGCAATGGGTTGGTTTCATTCAGCAGGGCTTAAGTGATGTGCAGAGGTGCAGGCACAGCAAGTGGCAGCACCAATGATAATTCAGAAGATGATCGAAGACTATGCAGATGACCCAACAGAGGTGTACCTGGGTCAAGATCCAGTGATCTACTGGTATGGCAAGAGGGCACAGTGTCCAGAGCTCAGCAGGCTTGCATGTCCATTAGCCAGTATGTCTTCGGAGTGTTTTTTCAGTGCAGCTGACATATTTATCACAATCAGAAGACCCTTCTCTTGCCTCAAAAAATGGAGAGACAGGTGATGACTAAAATAAATAAACACTTCATTCTAAAGGATTATAGCGCTCCTGAAATAACCGAGGATGATGGCGCAAGTTGGTCAGTGATTACCCTTATTGAGTTTGAGGACAAACTCTACCTTCCAGACTAATACAACAGAGGTTACATATAGGAGGAACAAAAACAAAAAATATATCTATATATATCTATATTCACTGAAAAAAACATAGGTTTCAGGGACGTTATAGTTAGAAATTAGCTTTTTAAAAAAACATAGAAATTCACTGAAAAACCATAGGTTTCAGGGACGTTATAGTTAGTTGGACATTTCACTCGTACAAAAACCAGAGAAATTCAGCCGCTATAGTTAGTTGAGCTAACTATAATTCGCGCCCCCGCAATGCACTGCTGATGACGTCACATATTACATCATTCATGACATGGTCAGTGACATCAATGATGACATCACTGATTACATCTCAAATGACATCACTGATGGCATCACTGATGACATCATCCAGTGACTGTGTGTTTCTGTAAAGTTTAAATATGTTTTATATATATATAGGCCAAGGTGTATTGAAGACTGAGTGGATATATGACTGTCTGAATGGATGATTTAATAGGTGTGTGACTGACTGTATAAGTGAGTGATTAAACGTGTCTTACTGAATGCATGGGTTAGTTACTAAACTGTGTGAATGTCTGTATCAGTTTGCTAGTTGGTGTGTAAGCGGCTGCATGGGTTGGTGAGTAGCTACATGAGTGTCGCTATGGGCTATTGATTGGTTGTCTGAGTATCTGTATGGGTGCCTGAGTGTCTGGGTGGGTTGGTGGGGGGTGTGTGACTCTGTGCATAAATGTGTGAGTGGGTAATTCACGGGGTGTATGGGTTCAAGAGTGCATCTGTGAAGGGCTGTAGGGGTGGGTGATTGTGTGTATGGGTGTGTTGGTGAGTGAATGGTTGTCTCAGTGGTACATGTGTGAGTAACTATATATGTGAAAGGCAGTATATGTGAGTGTTGGGGTATATAAATCACTATATGTGAGAGTGAGTGATTGTGAGAGTGGCTGTATGGATGAGTGTGTGCTTGCATCAGTGATTGTATAAGAGAGTAAGTATGTGTTAGTATGTGTATAAATAAGTGAGGTGGTGTGTGTATAACTGTATAGGTGAGTAAATGGGAGTGTGATTGATTATTTGCAAGACTGACTAGGTGTGTGAGTAACTCTACGGATGAGTGATGATGTGTGAGTGTCTGTATAGGCGTATGAGTGCAAATGATAGTGCTGTATTGATACGTGACTGCATGTATGAGTGACTGTATGGGTGAATGAGTGGACGCGTGTGTAGACCTAGGAATCAGATAGTGGGTATGTAGTAACTGGTATTGGTGTGTCTATGGTTTTGAAAATGGTAGTCTGTATTTTAGAGTGGGTGTATCAAAGGTTATATTAGGGTGTGAGGAGGTGCATCAGATTATCACGTGGATGATGTCATCAGTGATGTCATCAGTTATGTCATTTGAGATGTCATCAGTGATGTCATCATTGATGTCACTGACCATGTCATGAATGATGTAATATGTGACGTCATCAGCAGTGCATTGCGGGGGCGCGAGTTATAGTTAGCTCAACTAACTATAACGGACAAATTTCTCAGGTTTTGTACAAGTGAAATGTCCAACTACCTATAACGTCCCTGAAACCTATGACTTTTTCAGTGAATATATATATAGATAGATATAGATATATCTATATTCACTGAAAAAACCATAGGTTTCAGACATGTTATAGTTAGGAATTAGCATTTAAAAAACCTTAGAAATTCACTGAAAAAACCATAGGTTTTAGGGGTGTTATAGTTAGTTGGACATTTCACTCGTACAAAACCCGTGAAATTCCCCCATTATAGTTAGTTCAGCTAACTATAACTCGCGCCCCCGCAATGCACTGCTGATGACGTCACATATTACATCACTCATGACATGGTCAGTGACATCACTGATGACGTCACTGATGACATCTCAAATGACATCACTGATGACATCATCCATGTGATAATTTCATGCATCTTCTCACACCCTAATATAACTTTTGATACACCCACTCTAAATTACAGACTGCCATTGTCAAAACCATAGACACTCCAACACCAATAACTACATACCCACTCACTGATTCTTAGGTCTACACACACATCCACTCACTCACCTGTACAGTCACTCATACTTACGGTCACTCAGTACAGGACTATCATATGCACTCATACACCTACATAGACACTCATACACCGCCACTAATCCATAGAGGTACTCACACACCTAGTCAGTCATGCAAATAATTAATCACACTGCCATTTACTAACCTATACAGTTATACACACACCAGCTCACTTACTCATACAAATACTAGCACATTCTTACGCTCTTATACAATCACTGATACAAGTACACACTCATCCATACAGCCACTCTCACAATCACACACTCTCACTTATAGCCATTTATATACTCCAACACACAGATATACTGCCTTTGACATATGTAGTTACTCACACATGTACCACTGAGATATACATTCACTCACTAACACACCCATACACACACTCACCCACCCATACAGTCCATCACAGATGCACTCTTGAAACCATGCACCCAGTGAATCACCCACTCACACATCTATGCACAGAGTCACACACAGCCCACCCACACAAACACTCAGGCACCCATACAGATACTCAGACAACCAATCAATAACTCATATAGACACTCATGTAGCTATTCACAAACCCATGCAGCCACTTACACAGCAACAGACAGACGGATACAGACATTCACACAGTTTAATCACTAACCCATGCATTCAGTAAGATACGTTTAATCACTCACTTATAGAGTCAGTCACGCTCCTACTAAATCATCCATCCAGACACTTATACACCCACTCATTCTTCAATACACCTTGGCATATATATTAAACATATTTAAACTTTATAGAAACACACAGTCACTGGATGATGTCATCAGTGATGTCATTTGAGATGTCATCAGTGATGTCATCAGTGACCTATGGTTTTTTCAGTGAATATATATATATATATATATCTACGTATATGGCACAGATAGTCGATCAAAGGTGACGCAGCAATTACTTGGCCCGTGCTGACTCAGGGATGAAAGCTGAGAAAGACTAATTCAACCTTTGGTTCAACCATTGACTAAGAAATGAGCAAATGGTGACAGTGTGTGTTGTAGTGATAGGTCTAAAGTAGCCACGAGACATACAGGTAGGTGGTGCGGTCTCTCGAGGCCTCCAATGCCAATGCTGTATATTGTTATTGTTTAAGTGGGGTTCCTCATTCGTGGGGCGGATGCTGTCTGTGAGGCTCTCTGCAATGTTATTCAGTTGCAGGAGAGGCTTGCATGTGGTGGACACTTCCGGTTGCAGGTGTATTTGCTTCTGAAATAAAACATCGTTTTGACTACGAGCTGGACCCGGCCTCCTCATTACATATTTGGCAATGAGCGGATCACCACCCACCAACAGTTCTCCTGTTTTCCTGCTTTTTATCGGTGAACAGCATGATTGGAAGTGGCGCTTCATTGGACCATCCTGTTGCCACGTTAACTGAGCATTTCCTGTGGTTGCTGGATACTTGTGGGGCATATGGAGGCTTTTGATCAAACCGCATGTATTGGAGGCTCCCCGCTGCCATTTCTGTCTCCTCAGTACTTCTGGGGTGTGCATGCTCATTCACGATAGGGGCTTTTCCTTCACCTCGCATCATTACCATAGTGACTAAAGCACATTTCTCACTCCTTGCTTCAGCCTGCTCTTTCTATTGAGGCGTGACCCCGCGCCTGCACATAATTAAGGGTTCTCACTTCCTGCTCATTTGTTTAATCATTTAAATGCTACACTTCAGTTGGATTATCTTAAATAGTTATTTAAAAAGGCATATTGACTGGGAAATTACCTCTCCTAACCCCATCTACTTCTTGGGTACTTTGGCAATTTGTCTTGCATACAAGTAAGTGCCTCCTAAAGACTTACAGTTATTTTAACTTTGGGTTTTCATGTTCCATTACCTCCCCTACTGCCATTTTATGTGCTGCGCAAATCCGTACCACTACATGGTTCCTTAAACATGGCTACTGCACAGCATATAGCTCAGCCTCCACCTTTTCTGCAATTACCTGGTAAACCAAACATCAAATGGCATCAGTGGTTAAGAATCTTTGAAAGTTAACTTGTAGCTATTGATGCTGTGAAACTGCAACCAGTGCGCAAAGCAGCGATTTTATACAGTTGCATAGGTCTGGCTGCGCAACAAGTATTTGATAACTTACCAGTGTTTGCACCACAATGGTTGTCAGGAGACGATTGGGATCAATATAAGGAGGCACTAGCACACATGGCTAAGCAATATGCTGAGGACACCAGTACTATGCTTGAGCGCCACAATTTCTCTAAAAGGAAGCAAAGCACGGATGAAGGCGTTGAGGAGTACGTTGCAGCATTAAGGATCTTAGCTACAGCCTGCACGTTTGGTGCTACCACAGACATTTGCATATGTGATCAATTTATGTTCTCATGCTTCTCAAAGAAAATACAAGAGAGATCACTGAGTTGTAGGAACCCTACTTTATTGGAAACAATAGAACTTGCTGTGGGAATTGAATGTTCTATGATTTCCACCACAGCCATTTATGAAAATTAATCTGTACACATGGTGTATACATTGCGGTAAACTTAGATAACAAGACATCCAAGCAGCTGTATAGGAGAACGTCTTTGGTCTGTTTCGGGTATGGTTCAAAAACTCATATTAGCAATCGTCCCAATTGTATCACCATTGGTAAAAGATGTGTATCTGTAATAAAGTTGGACATTTCCAAGCGGTTTGCAAATGTGGTAAACAGTTCACCAAGGTCAACAGCATTGAACTTGAAGAAAAGACTGAGGGGAATATTCACAAGAACGTGTGATAACTACCGCAAGAGTAGCGTAACGCAACTTTCAATAACGCAGCCTATCACGGGAAAATAACCCTGCGTCAACGTGGAATTCACAACAAGGCGGTACCATGCGATAGTCTGCCGAAACCGTGGACAATGTCCGTGATACAACCACCACGATGGAGATAAAAACACAAACCACAACACCAAAAAACTTGCGATGAGCCAATTCGCGATGAGGAAATCAGCGATAAGCAGCGCCAGGCCTGCAACACACACCTGGCAGGCGTCAAAAAGCTCCATAAAAGTAGAAAAAACACCCACACACAAACTGACCAACACACAAGCACCATGGAGGCATCCGGAGCAGGCACAGAGGACGAGCGCAACCCCACAAGCACCCCGGACGACCAGCCTGGGACCTCGGGGACAGGGAAGGGCAAGGACAAGAAGACAAGGAAGACCAAGTTTAGTCCGCAGGCGAACAAGATCATAGTCACGGAGGTGATGGAACACCATCAACAACTCTTCATCACCTCCAACGTGTCATTGGGCACCAAAACTGGAATATGGCGGGACATCGTCGACAAGGTGAATGCCGTCGGAGAGCACAAGCGGACAATGGATGAGGTCAAGAGGCGATGGAATGACATCAAGCGGAAGACCAAGGAAAACCTCTCCGCCAACCTGAAGGCAGCAACTCATACCAGAGGTGGGGGCCCAGCACCACAGCTGGAGCTGGATGACATGGAGGAGCTGGTGTTGACAGTCATCAGTATGGATACTGTGGCCGGAGTCGGGGGACCGGACACTGCTCGACAGGACACAACACAACCGCAACAGGGTGAGTGACCACCAGGTACTGGGGGGATGGGGAGAGATGGCCACAATGGCACACATTCACAAGCAAGCAGGGCACAGTGCACACCCACAATCACTCTGGGTCCTCGCCCAGACCCACAGACTGTCACAATGTACAATGCCATGCTGTCTGAATGTCAACATGTACCATGCGGCAACATACATGTGCACACATTGTAATACACCATCTCCCCTTCACATCCCAGGGGCATCGTCAACACCTCCTGCAGAGCAGTCACAGCCACTCTTCACTGATGACGAGGAGGAGGACAACACCAGCATCGACACCCAAACCATCCAAGACCTCATTGACCTCATCCGCAACTCACCTCCAGGATCAGGGAAGCCCAGCTGCATCGAGGAGACCCCACCCACCACCCAAACCACCCTGCAGGAGGCACCCACAGCTCCGGCACCCTCCCAAGTCCCCCAGGAACAACAAATGGCCTTCCAACGCCTTGTGCTGGAGGGCCAGAGGGAGACGGCCGAGCAGGTGCAGGTGGGGTTTGAGCTCATGGCTACCAAACTGGACGCCATCCTTGTGTGTCTATGTCCGCCCCATGGACTCCAGCGAGCCCTGACTGACATCTCTGGAGTCATGACGCGGAGGGAAGAATACCTGTCCGCTCAGAGTGGCCCCAGCGATGCCAGCCTTGAGCTGGCACACATGCGGAGGCTCATGGAGGACATGGTGCGGATGGAGGTGGAAAGGATGGCAGCCTCCGCTGCACATCAGCGAAATGTAGCTGGGATCTACTGTGCCCTGCATGTCCTCATCATGGCATTGCTGCCACAAGGTGTGGTGATGATGAATGCTGCTGCCCCCACACCATCCACATCTCCTCCCCCTGGTGTGTCAGTGCCTCCCAGTGCGGCAGGCGTATCCACTCCGGCACCTGATGTGTCACTGCCACACGGTGCGGCCGACAATCCTCCTCCGGCCCCTGATGTGTCAGTGGCACACAGTGCCGCAGCAGGTACTGCAACACCCACAGGTGGGGCAGGGCACAGTGGATGGGACTGTGGTCAGGAGGGCCAGGCACTAGCATCCATTTCCGCCACCTTGCCTGTTTCTGCTTGGTGCCGCACATGGCCTCAAGACCTACCACTGACCCCCCATACACTCCGATGCACTCACCTTGGACAGCGACATGGACTGCCACATCCTGTTTGACGACCAATGATGTGGCAGACAGACTGCGGACTGTACCCTTCCTCTTCCGCAGTACAGGTCATCCCCGGATGGACACTGGCTGGCCCTCCACCGGCCCATATTGTATAGTGTGCTCGGCATTGCCCTGTACCGCTCCAGCTGCATGACTGCACTGGATGTGCAAATAAACAGCCAGTGATGCACTGCTGTGTAATGTCTTACGTCATTCCTGTATGGATGTGTGGATGAATGTGGGGACAGTGCCTTCCCTTGCGTCAATGATGTTCATTCTGTGGGATGCCAGTCAGAGGGTGCAACATTGCATTTTGTGTACCGGGTTCCGTGGACAATACAACAGGGACACACGCATCAGTCACTTCCTTGTCCGGACATGGACTGGACCATGCCCAGAGCCCACGAGTCATTGTTGCAAGCCCTGCGCTGGTCGGGCGTACGGCAGGCCAGACCACTCCGCTAACGCCCCGAGGGGGGCCTCATTGCTACCCGTCGCAGCCGTACTCGCTGGTGGTGTGCAGGTCACTGGTCTAGTTGTCAGCATGTCACAGCCACTCCCTGAGGGCAGGTTTTCACACACACCACACCCATCCGGCACAGGCGTCACAGGCCATGTGACTCCGCCAACATAAGGGGCCGATGACGTCACAGTCCCCTCTTCCGGTGGTGACTGGATGACGGCCGCTCCACGGTTCTTACTCATGTAGGGCCCATGAGTTGCTGCGCACAGGGTTAGTGGCATCCGAGGCCTTGCGGACGGCATGGGCCTACAACCACGTGGCGCAGACTGGGGTTGCACAGGGTTAGTGGCACACGAGGCCTTGAGTAAGGCACGGGCGTACCACCACGTGGCGCAGACTGGGGTTGCACAGAGTTAGTGGCACCCGGGGCCTTGCGGACGGCACAGGCACCTCGCCACGGGACGGTGACTTTGGGTGCACTGTGTCAGTGGCACCTTGAGCTGCTGAGCGGGTGTGCAGCCTGCGATGATGCCCCGTCCCGGTGGTCCGGACAGCTCAGGTTTTGTGTGCCCTGCTGGACCGCAGGGTAGGCCAGAGCCAGCGGGCAGAGCGGGCCTACCGCCACATGGCGACACTTCCGGGATCCCAGAGTTGGTGGCACCCATTGGGCTGAGCGGGTGTGCAGCCTGTGATGGTGCCGGGTGCACTGGTATCTCCTCTGCCATGGAGTAATCAAGACCCAGCACCAAACGTAAGACCTGGTGGCCTGCGGAGAGGGGCTGCATGATGTGGAGGGTGCCATGTCCGCGGGCCCCAGGCTTGTGGCTTGCAGCGGCACGTCGTGGGACCTCCTGTCTACGCGCCGGTGGTGGGAGGTGAGCATTAAGGCCTGGGTGTGCATGGGCGGGCATGCTCCGATAGGCAGCGGGTGAGGTTGGGGTGCCTCTGCCTGGGTGTGCATGGGTGGGCAGGCAATGTTGTCTTGTGCAAGTGTGTGTACTGTGCCAGTCATGTATCTGGGCTCTGTTTCAGCTGACGGCTCTGAAGGAGATGTGTGACCTGGTGAACTGCGCTACATACCGGCACGTGGTTGGAGACACACCGGTGGCAGCAGGTGAGCAGTGTGGCCTGGGTGCGCAGGGCGGCACTGTCTCTCTCTCTCCCTCTCTTCCTCTCTCTCTCTCTCCTCTTCTCTCTCTCTCTCTCTCTCCCTCTCTTCCTCTCTCTCTCCCTCCCTCTCTTCTTCTCTCTCTCCCTCTCTTCCTCTCTCTCTCCCTCCCTCTCTTCCTCTCTCTCACCCTCTCTTTCTCTCTCTCTCCCTCTCTTCCTCTCTCTCTCTCCTTCGCTCTCTCTCTGTCCTCTGATGTGCGCAGGACACACCTTCTCATCATCTTCTTTGTCTTACAGGCTGTGACCTATGTATTGTCCAGAGGGGAGCGGCCATGTGTCTTCATTTCATTTCGTTGTTCTATTTTAATAAAGTTTCATTTGTTGCTTCGAAAGTGAATGTGTGCTGGTCATTTCTGTGACGGCGCATCTATGTCACCAGTTGTGATTGTGTGGCATCAAGCGGAATATTTTGTACATGTTTAGGTGTGGCTAATGTGGCATGTCTTTGTTCGGGGGGGTGCCAGGGAGGGGTTGTCCTGGGGGTGGTGGCTGTGGGTGTTGTGGCCCTCTTGGGTGTCCGGGCCGCATGATGGGTGGCTCCATGGCATCTGTTGCCCTTCCGATGTAGCCCTGGGCTGTGCTCCCTTTTGGTTTGCAGGCTGCCGTCGGACTTTACACCAGGTCAGAGCAGGTGTAGATTTCCTGGTGCTAACGCGCCTTATCGTCTGTTTTGTGTTTTTATCGCAGATGTGGCTGGTCGTTGTGAATGTTGAGGTGTGCTGTTGTCTCGACTTTTGTCACGGGAATGCCTACTCTGCATCTCATTAGCGATATTTGCAGGGGTCCTCTGTGGCGATATTTTTTGCGGCTGCTATCGCGGGTAAACTGGTGCTGTGGGCTGTTAACACCGGCTTGTGAATGGGGGGGTAAATTTATCACGACTTTGGCTGCCATAAAGTGCCGTTAATTCGGCAATAGCTCCTTGTGAATATGCCCCTGAGTCTTGCACAGAAAAACCTAGCAATGTGGTTTTGACTATTGAATGTAACACAGTTTCAGGTATATGCAATGTTAAAGGTCCGTGGTGTGATGTGATGATTAGTGAGGTACCACTTCAGGTCATGGCTGACTCAGCCTCACCAATCACCATCCTGTCTGACATCGCTTTTCATGAAAAGTGGAAGGGCAATGTAATTCACACACGTTCTGATGAAAATCCGAAGGCATTCTGAGAAACTGAAATTGAAATGCTGGGGTACATTTTATCCAAAATTCAGTGCCTTGGTAGACGCATAATGGCTAAGGTGTACATGGCTGTCAAATGCAGAAACACTATAGATTGGCAGGATTTAGCCAGAATGGGTTTGTGTCTAAAGCCAGGCACTGATGCACCTGTGGTGGTAGGTGAAATACCTGAGGGTTACATAGAGCATGACGTGTGTGACTAGTGTTGAGAACATTTCCCCTTCCACAGACATTGATAACATTTTAACCCGGTTTCCCACCTTGTTCTCTGATAAGGTTGGGACTGTTGTAGACTTTGAGCATCACATCCATCTCAAACCATGGGCTCAGCCAGCAGTACACAAGGTCCATCCTTTGCCCTTGAGTGCTGGAGACGAATTAAAGAGTGTTATGAAGAGCATGTATTCCGGGGGAATTATTGAGCCATGTGATTCCTCTCAATGGGTTCTTCCCATTGTAGTAGCCTGAAAAAAAGTCTGGTGAGGTCAGGCTTTGTGCTGACCTACGCTCCCTTAAAAGGAATATACTTATTCATTGTCACCCACTCCTCAAAATGCATGAATTGTTCACTAACTTAGGAGGTTCAAAAAAAAATTCCATTAGCGACCTTCGTTCAGCGTACCATCAAAATACCCTCATGGCTGATTCACTGGAACTAAATACTTTTGTGACTCCTTATGGTGTGTTCAAGTACCTCAAGTTAAGGTTCGGGCCTGCCTCTGCAGCTAGTGTCTTCCAGAAGGTAATGGACAGTCTATTGGAAGACATATGTGGGATCCAAGCTTACCGGGATGATATTCTGGTATTTGCCAGCAGTTGGAAGGACCACAACGAAACTTTGAAAAAAGTTCTATCCAAACTTTACAGTATTGGCATGAATGTCAGGCACGAGAAGTGCAAATTTGGGGTACAAGACTTGATTATCTGGGGCAAACACTGTCTTCTGAAAGTTTCTTTGATTAAAACCATTTGTGATGCTTCCACCGAAGGACAGAGACGCTTTGCACTCATTCTTTGGTTTGGCAGAGTATTACACTCATTTTATGCATGGCTATGCTCAAACCATGGAGCCTCTGAGAGCTTTATTAAGGAAGGGGGTTAAATTCAAATCAACAGACGAATTACATAGAACTTTTGACAAAGTAAAGGACCTCATTGAGTAGGCTCCGACATTACATTCTTTCCAGGATGGTCACATGTGTTTTGTGAATGTAGATGCTAGCTTGTCTGGGCTCCATGCAGTTTTGGGTCGGTGGGTTGCAGCAAAGAACATATGGTTGCCTTCGCTTCCAGGACACTGAAAGCCGCTGAGACACGCCACAGCACCATCAAGCATGAAGCTCTTGCATGTGTATGGGCTATATAAAATTCAGATCTTATATATGGGGGCGACAGTTTGAAGTATACACTGACCACAAACCTCTTATGCACATCCTGAGTGGTAGTGGAGCAAAAAAAGCTTCAGTCAAGTTGGTACGTTTATTGTCCAAATTATAAGAATACCACTTTGTCACCAAACATCTCCCTGGGGGAAAGAACTTCAGGGCAAATTGCCTGTCCAGAATGGCTCTGGAGGAGGGAGTAGATATAGTGTGTGGTGGCAGCCTTGGATGCGGTGTTGGAGTATTCTCCCATTACTGAGAACAGTTGGTGAGAGGCATACTCCAAGGGTCGCTTTCATGGTCAAGTCAAAGAGTTTATCATCAATGGTTGGCCAGCATGCAGAACTCTATCTGGAGAATTGAGAAGTTTTGCTCAAATGTTCATTGAATTGCCAGTCATGGATGATATGGTAATGAGTCATGATTTATTCATTCCTCTTGAAGGCTTGCATAGGGACATTATTCAGACTGCTCTCCAAGGACACCTTTGTGTAACTAAGACCTGCCAATATCTCAAGCAATACTATTGGTGGCCATCACTTGAGTCTCAAGTAAGAGTAATGATCGATGGGTGCACTGAATGTCTGTTATATGATAAACACTGGAGGTCCTTGAACACACCACTTCATCCTGTACCCTTTGCACAAGAACCCTGGGCCAAGGTGAGGCTTGATGTTTCTGGTCATTACGAGCTATTACCCAGTGGGAACAAGTACCTAATTTTGTTCGTGGATTACCACATAAAGTGGATGTATTACTTGTTTTGTGATGGTCCTATAACTGACAATGCTATTAAATTTCTTGAGTATGTTTTTATGTTGGAAGGGTCACCAAAAACCATTGTCATGGACAATGGTACACATTTCTTGTCACATTGGATGTGCATGTTTCTCAAACAACATCAGATACAACACCTCAAGGTAGCCCTCTCCCCTCCTTCTTCTAATGGGCTTGTCGAAAGAGGTAATAGAATTGTGAAGGAGCGTGTGCAAATGGCCATTTCCCCTGGCCAAAATGTGCAGGATTTTGTAGGCAATAAAATATGGTCCTACAACATCACACCACATACCACTACTGGGTTAGCGCCTTTCATGTTGCTCAGAGGTAGAAAGGTGCACACCAATCTATTTCCAAGTTGGTTGGAAAGTGGAAACAGTCAGGATTTCGTGACTGCAGAAAGTGTCAGGTAATGGGTGCTCCAGAAACAGAATACGATAAAGGCACAGTTTGATGCCAAAAAAAGTTAGATAGTGCTGATCTGGAGGTAGGTGATTGAGTACTTTTAAAGAACCCCAAAAAGGTGCAGGAAGGTTTGGCAAGATTCTCTTCACCAGTGTTGTTCAAACAAGTGAGTAAGGGGTCAGCTCTTTTGGAAGAGAAGGGGCGGTGGAACATGAGAAGCTTGGTGCGCCCTACTGACTCTAAAGCAGACATCATAAAAAACATCCCAACTTCGATTCTGATCACTGTGAGTGGTTAAATTGGTTGCAGGAGAGAGAGTTACCCTCTCTCACAAGCACAGGCACTGTCACTACAGAGGAAAACACTTTGATCTCTCACAACAGTGACAACAGTGAGTCTGAGGTCAAAGAACGAGGCTGCCAAAGAAGGTTGCCTAGCAAGCTTAGAGACTATATATTGAGCTAACCTGTATTTTGCTTTTCAGGGCTCTTGCTGGTTTCCTGCATGAGTGGTGTATTTGGCTGTTCTTACGTGTCCTGCAATCTGTTCTCTGGTCATTTGTCATATTATTTATGCATTTATAGTTTCCCATTTATATTTGTTATAGCACAGTTGCTGTATAGAATGTCCTTATATTTTTTAGTGAATACTCATTGCACATTTTCACTTTTCTATTCTTGTTTCTTTTGAGGTAGGAAATGTTGTAGTGATTGGTGTCATGTAGCTATGAGACGTACAGGATCCATTGGCCTTCTGTACCCACAAGACATACAGATTGGTGGTGCGGTCTCCCAACACCACATATACCAACACTGTGGGGCATATTCTCAAGGAGCTATCGCCGAGTTATTGGCACTTTATCGCAGCCAAATCCGCGATAAATTTATCTCCTCATTCCCAAGCTGGTGCTAACAGCCCATAACACCAGTTTACCTGCGATAGCAGTCGCAAAAAACATCGCCACAGATGACCCCGGCAACTAACGCTAATGATATGCAGAGTAGGCGTTCCAGTGCAAAAAGCCGCGACATCACCACTCCACAACATTCTCAACGACCAGCCAGAACGGCGATAAGATCACAAAACATGCACTAAGGCGCGTTAGCAGCAGGAAACTAACACCTGCTCCTACCTGGTGTAAAGTCGGATGACAACCGGCACCAGACAAGGGAGCACAGCCCATAGTCACACATGAAGAACAACAGATGCCCTGGAGCAACCGATTATGCAGCCCGGAGCCCCAATAGGTCAACAACACCCACCGCCACCACCCCCAGGACCACACCACCCCCACCCCCCCGGGCCCTACCCCGGGCAACCCCACACCCCCCCCTTCGGACAAAGATATTGCACCTCAACTCCACGAAATCATGAACCAAACAAATCGCCTGAAGTCACACAATCACAACACCCAACATACATGTGTGGTCAGAAAAAGGGAAATCATACATTCATATCATAATATCCAAACAATACGTTTATTACAGAAGAAACCAAAAAAAACAAATCTGAAGAGGCATGGCGGGTCGTCTCAGGACATTCTGTAAGTCACAGCCTGCAAAACAGAAATCTGGATCAGAAGGTGTGCCATGCGCCCATCAAAGTACAGAGAGAGAGAGCGAAAGAGAGAGGGAGAGAGGGAGAGAGAGGGAGAGAAAGAGAGGGATAGAGAAAGAGAGAGGGAGAGAGGGAGAGAGAAAGAGAGAGGGAGAGAAAGAGAGGGAGAGAGAAAGAGAGAGGGAGAGAGGGAGAGAGAGGGAGAGAGAAAGAGAGGGAGAGAGAAAGAGAGGGTGAGAGAGTGCCGACACTGCGGACCTAGGCCTCACTGCTCACCTGCTGCCACCGGTGTGTCTCCAACCACGTGCCGGTATTCACAGAAGTCCCCCAGGTCCCTCATCTGAAACAGTTTCCAGAGACATTAATAGCAGAGTCCATACAGTTGCACACGCCATAATCGCTTGCCCGCCCCTGCGCACACAGGCTGCTGCACCCCAGCCCCCCCGCCACCCAGCGGTGATTGCCCACCCCTGCGCAACCAGGCCTCACTGCTCACCTTCCGCCACCGGCGTGTCTCCAAGAGGGCCCACCTCGGTCCGGAGGGATCTCCAAGCCAAGTGCCCACGACCATGGCACCCTCCACATCATGCAGCCCCGCACCGTGGGCCACCAGGTCACACACATGATTCTGGGTCTTGATTTCGCAATGGCAGAGACCACATCAGTGCACATGGCATCATCGCAGGCTGCACACCCGCACAGCGCTTGAGGTGCCACTAACTCTGTGAACCGCGAGGCAATGCCACGTGGCGGGAGGCCCGCCCTGTCCGCTGGCTCAGGCCTACACTGCGGTCCAGCAGGGCTCACACTAATCCTTGCCAGTCCGGACCGCCAGGACTGCACATCATCGCAGGCTGCACACCCGCTCAGCACTTTAGGTGCCCCTATCTCACTGCACCGCAAGACACCGTCCCGTGGCGGTGTGCCTGTGCCTGCCGCAGTGTATCCGATGCCACCAAGTCTGTGCACCGCTAGCCATGGACCCTTAATGATTGAGTCCCATGGTGCGGACGCCATCATGTCACCCCCGGCACTGGGCAATGTGAGGTGGCAGGGCCCTAGGCCCTCATGCATACATGAGAACTACACGGAGACACCCAGTCAGAGAGAGTGGAAATGGCATCCAGCACGTGCGCCAGGCCCTTTTTATTGGCAGGGTCACATGTCCTGTGATGCCTGTGCTGGATGGGTGTGGGGTGGTGTACACCAGCCGTGAGGGAGTGGCTGTGGCATGCTGACAACTTGACCTGTGAGCTGCAGATCCCAACAGTGAAGACCTGGGACATGTAGCATTTTCGTCCCCCCCCTGTGTGCGTAATTGGAGTGGCCTGTCCTGGCATATGCCAGTCCAGCGTAAGGGTGTGAACAATGACCCCGGGGCTCTGGGCATGGTTCCGTCCTGGGCTGGACAAGGAAGTGACTAATGGATGTGTCTCTGTTATAGTGTTGGCGCCACCCGGACCGCAATCTGCAATGTGTCACCCTGTGACAAAAGTCCCACAACATGGGCAACATGGACGTAAGGGGGAATCACTGACCCTACATTCATCCATACTTCCACACTTGAAAGATCATAGACATGACACATCTGTGTGAATATGAATGTTTATTGCAGATTCAAGGGAGTGTTGCAGCTGGAGCAGTACAGGGCCATGCCAACCCCACTTCACATTGTCGGCCCTTGGAGGGCCAGCCAGAGTCCTTCAGGGAATGACAGGTACATCAGGAGAGGAGGACTTCAGTCCGCAGTCTGATAGCTGTGTCATTGGTGACCAAACAGAATATGGCAGTCTATGTCGAGGTCTAAGGTGAGTGTCGCAGAGTGCATCGGGGGACAGTGGAAGGTGATGATGCAGAGGGCAGAACCAAGCAGAAACAGGTCACATGGCGGAGATGAATGCTACTGCGTTCTCCTGACCACGATGGCAGATTCATCCGCATCTTCGTCCTCTGCTGTTGCATGTGCCTCACATGTGGGTGGTGGTGTTCTGTCTCAAGCACTGTGTGGCACTGACACATCAGGGGCCGGAGATGTGGATGGGGTGGTAGCAGCAGCATGCATCAGCGTCAGGCCTTGTGGCAGCAATGCCATGAGGAGGGTCTTCAGGGCATTGAGGGACCCAGCTACCTCTCGCTGGTGTGCAGCCGTGGCAGCCGTGGCAGCCGCTCTTTCTGCCTGCGTCCGCTCCATGTTCTCCATGATCCTCCGCATGTGTCCCAACTCCCGGGCGAGATCGCTGGAGGCACTCTGACTAGACAGTCATTCTTGTCGCAGAGTCAGGACTCTAGCGATGTCAGCCATGGTCCGTTGGAGAGCATGGAGCGGACTGTGGGTGTCCGTTGGGGACTGTGAGTGGTCCCTGATGGGACTTAGACACCCACGTATGGTGCCTAGTTTGGCTGCCATGCGGTCGAACCCCACCTGCACCTGTTCAGCCAGCTTCTCCTGGCACCCCAACACTCGGCGTTGGAAGGCCATGTGTTCGTCATGGGGGTCCTGGGAGGCAGCCGTGGTGGTGGGTGCTGCCTGCTGTGTGTGCTGTGCAGGGGGTGGGTTCTCCTCGTGGCAGCTGGGCTGCCCTGATCCTGGAAGTGGGCTGCGGAGGCTCTCCACGAGCTGTTGGAGGGCGTCAGAGTCGAAGGTGTGGTGGTCCTCTTCGTCATCGGAGAAGAGAGGTTCGGACTGCTCTGCAGGAGGTGTTGGATTTCCCCCTGCAATGTGAAGGGGAGATGCAGTTTAACATCGTGTTCACATGTATATTGACGTATTGTACATGTTTACATTCAGACTGCATGACAGTGTACATTGTGACTGTTTGGGGGGAGCTGCCTATTTGATGCGGGACAGTGGACATTCCAACTACATCACGGATGTGTGTTTGTACATTGTCAACTCACATTTCCCTGCAGTGCCAAATGTGATTGACCAATTTCTACGCACATGCGGCACCAGTTGTGTCCTCTGTTCTGTTGTGGACGTGTTGCGGTTTGTACCACATCGTTGTCAATGTTGATGTGCTCTGCATGTAATGTGTGTGTGGCGCATTTTGGGGGAGTCGCCCCTGCAGCTCTGATTTAGCTGCCCTTATCCCTTTCATGCGGTGTGCCTCTGGGTTCTGTGCTCATGCAGTGCTGAGATGTTGCATACCTGTGTGCATTGGTCTCTAGGTGGGAGTTGTGGGTCTGGGGCATGGTTTGTCCGCAGATGTGCTATGCTTCATTGTGCATGTGTGCCATTGTGCCCATCTCCCCCCGTTCCCCCAGTGCCTGGTGGATACTCACCCTGTTGCTGTTGTGTCCGGTCATGTTGAGCAGTGTCCAGTCCCCCAACTCCTGCCACCATCTCCCCACTGATGACTGTGGACACCATTTCCTCCATCTCGTCCAGCTCCTCCTGTGGCGCTGGACTCCCACCTCCAGTCTGCATTCCGGTTGTTTGCGAGTTTCAGCTTGGTTTTGCGCTTCACATCATTCCAGCGCCTCTTGACCTCGTCCATTGTCCTCTTCAGCACTCCGACTGCATTCACCTTGTCCACGATGGTCTGCCATATTCCATTTTTAGTTGCCAGTGACACAGTGGAGGTGACGAACAGTGGTTGATGGTATTCTATCACCTCCGTTATCAGGATCCTGTTTTCCTGCGGACTGAATCGCTTCTTCCTACTCTTCTTGTCCTTGCCCTTCCCTGACCCCGAGGTCCCTGGCTGTTCCTCCGGGGGGCTTGTGGGGTTCTGGTTGTTCTCTGTATTTGCTCCGGATGCCTCCATTGTGCTTCGCTGTTGTTTGGCTTTTGTTGGTATGTTTTTTTTCTACTTTTATAGTGCATTTTCTTGCATGACGCGTGGGAATTGCAGGCCTGTGGCTGGTTTTCGTAGATTTTTGTATCGCGATTGGCGTCATCGCTACTATTTTCGCGTTGGGGTTTCGCGTTTTTGCGGCGTTGCGTTGTTTTTAACGCGTTCATTTGACGCGTTGTCATGTGACTATCGCATGGTACCGCCGTGTTGTGAATACCACGTTGACACGGAGTTGTTTTCCCGTGATAGACTGCAATGTGAAGGGTTGCGTTAAGCTACACTTGCAGTGGTTATCATACGTTCTTGAGAATATGCCCCTATGTTGCTAATTGTTTTTTTTTCCTCATGGTAGTCTCAATCTTGGAGTTTCCACTCATTCTGTTTTCTTTTAGTCTGGTTGGTGGCTGTGATGCACTAGTTCACCATCAGATGTATTTTGTATAAGAATGATGACCTTTTGCATGTCCTGTGAAGCCATCCCTGTTAGCGCCATTAGTCCACTATGACTAGCATTAAGAAGGTCCTTTGCAAAACCCTGCATTATGGTATGAGCTGGTTATAGGAGAGGTAGCTAGACATAGCTTTTTCCCCAGTAAGAAAAGAAGCTCTCGGGAAGAAGGGTTTGTTGTTCTTGCTGTATGTTGATGGACCCCATTAGTGGTCACTAGTTACAGAGGGTTAGGCAAGGGCACTAAGTAGTATACAAACATAAATGACACAGACAGGAGGGTGGGTGGTGCACAGCCTAATAAAGCAATGGTGAGAGGGTTGCTTGAGGCCATTCATATTCAGTTTTTACTTTGTTTACAGGTGGTTCTGGACTGGAAGAGGTAAGATAAGTAGAGTAGTTAACAACACATAGAAAGGGAGATAGATAGAGAAATATTGAAAACTTGAATGGGATTGGGGATAGACACAGTGGGACAATTGATGTGCAATAGGACAGATGCCAAGAAGAGCCTTTGTCATCACTGCATTGGTAGCGTTTCTTCTTGAACTGTTTGTGATAATACTCTAACCAGCGATGCAAAGTCAGACATAGAAACAAATCCATTTACTTCACAAAATGTATAAAGGTCCCCCTCTCCTCCTACAACAGGCTTAACCTTCACCCAAACACAAAAAACCCTGTCCCCAACTTTTCTTCCCAACATTTCTTCTTGCAACAGAGCCATCCCCTCACACAAACCCCAAAGAAACACAAGAAAACCCTGTCACCAACTCCCCAACTGTCTTGCCTACCCTCACCTACCACAACAAGCCACACCTCTCCTTATAAAAAAAGAACTCCACGGCCTCCACCCGGCGCAAAAGATCCTGCTGGCCATGCTTTATCTTCTTTAGGTTCCATGCGATTTGATCGAGAAGAGCAGGGTCTTTGCTGGTGATGGTGATGTTTGGGGGGTGGCTTGGGAGGGAAACAACCATTACAACGCAGTCATTACAACGCACTACATTTACAATGCAGTCATTACAACTCAACTGCCTTTACATCGCATGCCATTGGAACGCAGCCATTACAACGCATGTCACTACAACGCATGCCATTACAACGCATTACCCCTACACTATCCAACACTTACCCTACTGTTGCACTCACTGGATTGGGGATAGTAATTTTTACCCCTACACTATCCAACACTTACCCTACTGTTGCACTCACTGGAGTGGGAACAGTAATTTTTACCCCTACACTATCCAACACTTACCCGACTGTTGCCCTAAAAGTATTATGCGTTGTAATGGTATGCGTTGTAGTGGTATGCGTTGTAATGGAATGTGTTGTAAATGTAGTTTCTAAAAATGCATTTTGATGGCATGCGTTGTAAAATCATGCGTTTTAATGGATGTTGCGATGTAAAAACCTCTTTGTAAAGGCATGCGTTGTAAATGTTTGCGTTGTAACGTGTCCTATTCCTTGGGGGCTGGGGATCTTGGCTGACTGTGTTTGCAGGGTTGTTGTTGGAGTGTCTCTCTGGCTGGTGGCCCGAGGCAGCAGAGGCTGCCTGTTGTCCCCATTTTCAGGAGGTGCAGCTGATGGGCTGTGTCCTGCCAGGAGTGGGCCTACAGGGCTGGTCCCCTGCCTGGAGTAGCCAGATGATCCAAAGAAAAAAGAAAAGACGAACATGAATTGTAGTACTCAACACACTGTACAGTAGCCATTACATTGGTCTTACCCTAGGGCCATTGGAATTCTTTTGATGTCATTCTTGGTCAGAGGACAAAGTTGTTTCGCATACATACTCCCCATAAAAGTAGCAGTGTGTGGTATGATCTAATCCATGATTACTACCATAATCAAAAATAAATATTTTTACTAATAATTATGTAAAATTAAAACAAATTCATGTGGTGACACCTGCAACACATGCTTAATATTTGTTAATTAATGAATGAACTGCCAAATATAAATAGATATTGCCAATGGTGAATATCGCACATTAAATTAATGCTGCAGAATTTTCTTGACTATACTATGAAACATAAGTGGAGACATCCTGGAAGGGCAGCATGCTTTTTTGGGACAGCTAGTGGTGTGTCATCATAAATTCCAATTTCCCAGTTCTTATTCTTACTTCTCCCTCCTAAGTCCCACCATAAGTACGACTAAAGACTGAGTTCCACACTACATCCTACACCCATAATAATACTTTACAAGTACTTTGTCCTACTTTTTCCCTTGACTCAGGGGTAAGTAAGTAACAATGTAGAGTAAGGTAAGCTAAACAGTAGGCCTTGGGCTAGGTTTATTCTTTGCTTTTGGCTAGTTGGGTGTCATATACTAGTAGGCATCTGCCACTCCTACCCTCTCCTCCACTGGATGGTCTCCTCTGCCGTCCATCATAGGAGCCTGCAGTACTTACAGTCATAGACAAAATCATTACACACATATTTAGATACCTGTAGCCATCACATTATTTTGCACAAGTTAAAAAAGCAATAAATCACTTATGTTGGGTTATCTACTATCTAAACCATCACTTTGTAAGGTATAATAGACCAAGTCTGTAGTCAAGCATTCAACGCTAAATATCTTTTTCCATAATGTAGGGACATGGCTGAGAAAGGATCGGAAAAACAATTAAGGGGTGTAAGAAAATAGAAAACACCTATGGTATTATCCTTCCATGCTGCACTGTCATGACATAATGGAACCTTGTATGACATGACATTCAGTCCTGTTGGGGTCCACAATAACCATCTATTTACCTGAATTATGAAGTGTTTGCTCAACAAAGCCTTCTGTCAACATACATGTTGTGAATACTAAGACCTCTGTTCACCTTTTCATTACCAACAATCTTCTGTTAACACAAAATATGTACAAGAGGGGCGAGTGAATGGTTACTAAAAAGGCAGGGGAAGAAAGCTACATACAGGAGTAAGTCAGCTACAGAAACTGGGGAAATATAACAGAAAATACAAGAAATCAGGTATGCATGGTTAAATCGGACACTAAAGTAGTAAGGTGGAAGTTGGAAAAAATAGAGAAAACCTTAATTCATACTCATTTACAAGCAGAAAATAGTTATAATTACTTACCAGCAGAAATGGCAGAGGTGGAGTTACTTCAGTCTCTGGGGCAATGGGGGGGGGGGGGTCAACGGTGGTTTGCTGTTCTGAAACAAGGAAAAATAAAGAGGTGACCGAATACTACTTATTATTCTGTACTCTTTCAAAAAAGATTTTTAGAGGTAAAATGTCTAATGCCTGACTAAGCAATCTTTTACTTCCCTTCAGTTCAACTGTAAAAATAAAATAGTTTCCCTGTCTTCCATACAGTTTCCTATAAATGAAAATGCTCCTCACATTGCTTCATAAAGTTCTGAAAATGTAACACTCTAAAATCTATAGGCAGAGTCAGTCTCCCTTCGTGTACCGCACCACACAGAGATGGAGCAGAGATATGTACAAGAGGGCTGAGGTACAGGTTTCTGTCATTGTAACACCAGGGGGTGGGGGAAAAAAGCTACACACAGGAGGTAGTCAAATCCAGAAACAGGGAATATAGAGAACATAAGGAAACATGTGGGGATATCGAGCATTAAAGGAGGCCAAGGAAAGTTGGGAAAATTAAAAATACAGAATGCCATACCACATACTAGGGGCCTCATTTACAAAGTCATTGTGCCACCGGTGTGTCACTCTTTTTGACGCACCGGTAGTGCATTGTGCCTGCCCATATTTACAAGGCCATGCAAAGTCACCCTGCATGACTTTCAGGGCCTTGTAAATATTGGCCCATTGGCATTACTCTGCGTGAAAAGGGGCATTCCATGGGTGTTGCTGTGGGTGTGTCCACGCAACATCCATGGAACCTGATACATTCCCAGATTTACAAAGTTTTGTACAGCTGGGGATATGTCAGAGCAATGAGGAGAAATATTTTTATTTCTCCTCATTTTTCCCTCTTTCTATGCATGCTGCATTCTGCATCAATGATTGTTTTTGAGCAGGTGTGCCTTCCTGCACAAAAACAATCATCCCCACAACGCAGGCACCCTTGCAACATGACGCAAGGGTGCCTGCACTGGCACATGGCAGCCAATTGTGTGCCAGCAAAAGGGAAAGCACAGGGATTCATTTGTATTGTTGTTAATACGACGCATCCCTGTGCTGTTAAAATGACACAGCTCGGCGCAGCAAAATGGTTTACAGCACCACGCTGCGTAATTTTTTTGTAACTAAGGCCCGAGGTGGGAATATTTAAAAGCAAGAAATTAATAATAATCATTACTTACCAGCACCAGCAGGAACAGCTTGTGTGGCCAGAATATCTTCCCCAGCACCATCCCCTGCTTCGGCCCCATCTCTGCTTCTTCTGTTGGCAACCTTACCCCTCTTGCCTGGTTTACCTCTCTTCAGTTCTTCTGAAAGGAGGAAAGATAAAGAGGAAAATGATTAGCAGTTGTCTCTATAAAGGGTATTCAAGTATTCCCCTGTCTGACTAACGTATTCCATTCCTCCTTCCAGCCTCCTACCTAAGATCAGTTCTCTTTCCTACACATTGTTTGCTTCCTACAATGATATTGCTACTCCACTCATTTCAAAATCACATCCCAGAGATGGAAATTGCATTAGAAATTTAAAGTCACAGATGAGGCCAACAGTCCTGATACCTGGCTATTCTAGAAACATCCATTAATTCAGCCCAAGTGTGCATCCGGCTCACTGTGGAATACAATCCGAGTTGTATGATTCACTTGATGTCCACTCCACATTTCTCCCAGGGGGTGGGAACTTGGTGGTGCTGCCTACCTCTGCCTTTGTTAGGAGCTAGGTGGGACTGAGACAAAAAAACAGACTAACTGGGAACAAAACTGTAAAATAAATCCAAGAGGGAGTGGGAAACTTAAAAGAAAGTACAAAAATATTGATAAAAGGGTGATAGGTGGAGCAGAATGGATTGGGTTGGATGGGGCCTAGGATTAGTAAACCTGAAGGCATGCATAGGCAGGAGGAAGCTTAAAGAAACAAAACACATGTGTGCTTGTGTGCTGCGACATGCCATTAGCGCTGTTTTTTAGCAAGATCGGTGTCACTGGAGTACTTTTTCTGACGTGATGTGTGTAATGCTGCGTAGTCTTACAGACATTTTGGGTAATTCTCTGTAAATACGCTACTCAGATTTATAAGATTTTTGCCCATCTCTACTATTTAGTGAGCCTAAAGACTCTGAGCCTGGGCCAACAAGAGTGTTGGTAGTCCCCACTGCTATTAGGCCTTTTTGCCGGAGTTGGCTCATGATATTCACTTGGCAGGGTATCTGGGGCAGGCCAAGACTTTCACCACCTGGTCACCCACTTGATGAGGAGCAAACTAGATGCCTACTGCAGGTACTGTATGACTTGCCAGGGCAGTGGGAAGTCAGGGGGTATTTTCAAGGCTCCCTTCCAGAATTTGACAGTGGGGGTAACACCCCTTGAGAGGGTGAGTGTAGACATTGTTGGACATCTAGATCACACCCTCAAGTGCCTTAAGAGCTTCTTTTTTGTTTCAGAGAGAGTGACTCTTCATGTGGGTTCACTCTCCATGCTTTTGGAAGGTGCCATCCCTCCAGTGGTGGAGCTTAAAGTACATGCCCTCCTGGCAGCTTATGTCCTGTTTTTCCAGAACCACCTTCTGAAATGGAATGATGACAATATAAAACTAGTATGCACGTTGAATGTATTTTACTTTAAATTCAACAGTAATTTGTGCCAAAGGCTGACATTGTCAAGTATTTAACGCTACTTTGACTTTAAGCTTTAATATTTAAAGCTTCTACTTCTAACAGTTTCTGTTTAAAGAGAAAGGTGGTAACCAACATCCGACCTGCATAACATTTCAAACCAGACTAACAATGTAGGGTGCTTGTATTTAAATTGAACCACATAGAAAATATTGGGGCATGGCAGCCCAGCTAAAGAATTAATCCCCCTAGTTTATACTGCATATTGAGAAAATACCAGAGTGGCAGAATGGCTTGTTCGGTCTTATTTGTCTTTGATAAAAGAATATGTTTCACATTTGCTGTTTATCTCTCTTGAAATGTCATTTGTACATGTTAGATGTGCAACGTTTGATGTGACACACCTAGAGTAAGGTGAGGAATGTCAGCCTTACATTCACATATGATGGCAAACAGGAAATTAATTAATTGGCACATAATGGTGATCATAGTTTTGGCATCCAAAACTAGTTTATGGACATACAACGATGGCCTAGTAAAAGTGCTGATTGGTTGAGTAAGTTTTTATAATGAACATTTTGTGTCTCATAATAAGTCAATGTGGCTGAGCCCTGTATGGTCCATTTTATAAGATGTGTGAACATAATATAAAATAAACAGATCATTAGGGGCAAATTCAAAAATAGAAAAGCATTGTTTTAAATTAACAAAGTATACAATAAGTCAGATTCCTGATATCGCCTACAATTTGCCACAGAGTAATTCAAGTGAGCCAAAATATGAGTCTAAACTAATCAACCTACCCACTTTAAAGAAGAAACAATAAGTAGCAAACATATACATTCATTGCACAACACATTTAACAGGACAACTTATGATAGAGTCAACATTGAACTATGAAAAACACAGTAAAAAAGAGATATGACTGGATAAGACTTTCAAAACTGATATGTACTTTGATTTGTATTACCAAATCAGACTCACTGCCTTTATGCAGCTCATGTACCTTCAGGCGATCATAAACGGTCAGCCAGGCTTTTCTAAGGACCCTCTTAGGCAGTGACGCTAGTCTGGGGTGCCAGAAATGTTTGTGGGAGGATACCCCTACCACACCTGATGTTTGTTCCACTCATTAGCTTTTCGCGGCTGGACACCAACTGCACTTAAGATGGTGATGTTTTTCTTTCATATCTGTGCCTATGCTGCATTACTCATTTGTTTGTGAGATTACCTTATAAAGCTGAGGAAAATGCTCAAGACCCCATTGCATATGATATTCATTTGCTCTTCCAAAAAGCTAGAGTGTATCTAATCCATGTCCTCTGCCATATTTGGGGTAAATAATGCCAAAAGAAGCAGCAGAACGGAGGAGAATCCTGTTGTGGTAAATGGATACCTCAGGAATTCCCTAGTTCCTGTCCCTATATATCATTTCCTGTTCTTGACACTAGGTGGAGATCTCCAGCCTAAATGCAGAGGTCTCCACATGCCTAGTGGAGGGGGAGATATCAGCTAATGATTTGAAAAACGTTATTAAAAACAAAACAATTTAAGGGTATAACATTTCTATTTAAAAATGTATATTATGCATAAATGATATTTATAATAATATGAATAACATACTGATTTAATGAGTGACAAAGTGATGTATAAATGAATGAGTTTGAAAATGAGACTAGATTGTTTGGTGGTGACATAATGGAAATGGAAGAGTGCTGTCTCAGGGTAGTATTATATGGATGGTGTAATAGTCCACCATTCATCATTGACACAACACTGTCCAAGCACTGTGATTCAACAAGCATTATAGCAGCTTTTATGAAAACTGAAGAACTAGTTGGTCATGCACCTGCGGACCATGACCCCTGTTGTGTGTCCCATCGCAGGAGGCTTGATGGGTTTGTAGTTTATACTTTTTCTCCACATGCAAGCCTTGTTACTCGGTGATGTTGTGAAACATTCAATATCAATAGGCTACAATATTGTTGCAGGCAACTTCAGGGGAGAACTGGAGCAACCCCTCCACATCATTTAAGTTTAAAGTGTGACAATAGGATGCCAAAAGTGCCTTCAGTGATTGCTCATGTATGTGTGCATGCCACATTTTACCTCTGTTTTTGGCATGTGTGGTTAGATGCCAGAAGAAGTGAAGATATGTGAGAGAGCGCATACCCAGCATCACCTGAAAGAAAGAGATGATGTTGTATGATAAAGGTTCATTGTAAAAGCTGAAGACATTCTAGACATGAAAGCATACAAGAACACACTGATTACAAGAACAACACAATTTGTTCCTTTTTGATTGTGGAAGTTCTTCAGGGTTTCAATAATTTACATACAAAATAGCCTTTAGTTTTATACAATCTTAAAACCTAGTTTATATTTTCTTGTGAGTGGACAATCTCGGTTGTATAAGTGGCACAATAATTTAACATGTATTCACCAAAATCTAAGTTGTGCACAATTGTATACATTATATTGGCACATTTCCATTGACTTTGATGTTTCTTAAATCTAATGACTCAATAAGGGATGTTGGAGGAAGAAGAGGAATGGAGTGATATACAATGGTCTATCCTGAGTTTTGCTGTTTAATCATTCCACTTTCCTATAAACATGATAGAAGATGTCATGTCCTAAATTCTTTCAAACACTTCATTCAAATAAGTAACAAATAATTTACAGTCATGGGTTTAAACCTACCTCTAAGTTTAAATACATTATTTATATGTATGGCTCCACGATTTTTGTGACATTTTTGTGGGCAATACAATACTAATATCAAAATATTATAAATTATATATCATCCAATCTGTATTGATTCATCATAATAAGAATTCACAATACAGAGAATTGACATGTAAATTAGCATTTTAACAATAACATGATTTGTTTTGAGGCTTATTGTTTTAATTAGACTCTAAGGGGCACATGCATCAACGAAAATACTGATCGCAACGGGCAGATTCGCAGAATCTGCCCCTTTGCGACCGGTATTTTTGCATTTGGGATGCATCAACCCAAATGCAAATTCGCAATTTAAGTAATCGCAAAATTTGCAATTACTTAAATTGCGAATGCATTTAGGGAATCGCAAATTGCGATTCCCTAAATGCAATGCATGATGCAATTCCAAATTGCGAATTCGCAATTAGGGATCGCAAATTACCATAAATTTGAACTTGATGGTAATTTGCAAAAACTTTGAAAAATGCACTAAAGTGCATTTTTCAAAGTTTCATGTTACACACACACATGCCCTTGGGGCATGTATGTGCGCAACATGTGGTAACATCTCAATTTCAGGGGTGCAACAGGGTGTCCTTTTGGCACCCTTGAAATTGCATGCGCAATTTGCGAGTACCTATTTGGTACTCGCAAATTGCGCATGCAATTCCCATTCATTCCTATGGGCCTCTTGGCCCATAGGAATGAATGGGTAGCTATTCCTTAATTGCGACTCGCAATTTGCGAGTTGCAATTATGGAATATGTAGGAATCGCATTTTTTTTGCGATTCCTACATGCATAGGGATTTGCGAGTCCTAAATAGCGATTTCTTAAAATTCGCTATTTAGGATTTGCAAATCCTGACTTTGATGCATGTGGCCCTGTAAACAATATTTTGTAAAAACCTAATCCTCACAGCATACCTTTAATTTTTATACAAAAGCTAAAGTTGTATCATATAGTTTTTAACATTTCTACTTCATTGAGGCATCCGCCATGATGTTCTCCTTTTAACAGTTTTTCTGTGTCTGTGCTGTTGGCAAATAGGCATTTTGTGCACGTGGTTGGCATGAGTTATTATGTGTGTTGTGTGAATTCATAACCATAACTGCTGAATTTCAGTGTTTTTCTGCATTTAAGCCAAAACCATGACTTCGTTTTTAACTCTGTTTTTTTCAGTGAATTCAATTGGGTTTTGTGTATGATGTACTTAATTTCCAACCCCGCTATGCATGATCTTTGTTCATGCACAATGGAGATTGGGCACAGGTCATGCGTCCAACCGGCTGTTGCTGCCTACCACCCACTGCACACAGCCAAAGGCCCTGCACAGTGTGTTTTGGTCAAGCACTGAGCCCATCCTGCAGTGGGTGAGATATCCCTGTACACATGGCCAAAGGGAGCAGGACATGGCAACAACCCTCTGCAAGAGGACAGCTTCTCCTGCACACTGCCCATCCTGCCATGGGCGTATAACACCATGGCACATAGCTTTTGGCCATGCACAGCAGGGGTTGAGTGCTACATAGCAGGAGTCTGGCACAGGGCCAGGCTTGCTTTCAGGCCAGTACAGAACCCCACCACGTTCCTTCCAAACTAAGCCATACACTTATTTTAGTGTTTGTTTTTGCTTGTGCTTCTTTTTTACACTGCCTGAAACTCAAGAGTCAGAAGGAACTCAGTCAGGCACAAAATGGCAGATGAATCCAGCACTTAAAATGGCCTCTGGTGATCTTGAACCAATTCTGGTTTGCTATCTTTCTTGCCATTTTAGGTACTTTTTTCTCTGGATTTGTTTTATTTTTCCATATATCCAGATACCCCTGACCATTGCCAGAGAATGGGCCCCTTATAGCAGTGGACATTTTTTTCACAGCACAAAACTCGCAAGTCAGAGCAAACTCGCGATTTTCAAAATGCCAGAAAACAATTCAGTGGTAATACAGCCAATCACATTTTTGAACAAAATTGACAATGTGATTGACAGGCTAGCAATATCAGAAATATTTACCTGCTTTAAATAACTGAAGCTCACAAACTACTGAACAGGTTTACACCAAATCAAAAAAATGGTCGCCTTCTCCCTAAGGTTCTGATTTCATGCCACGTGTGGTGTAATAAATTCAGCTCTTTGGGCTGTTGACGTAAGCACCATTTCCTCTGGGTGCTAAAATATTAAGCCACTTGTTTTTCCAGTCCCCCACTAACTTTTTTTCTTACAGATGGATCTTCATGAATCTCAGGATGTCAAATATAGCTGATTGAATACGTACATTGTCAAGTTTCATGTAAATCTGTCCATTGAGTCAAAAGTTATAGGGCAAATCAAAAATACCTTTTCTGAACCATAACTACGGTCACCATTTTGAAGTTATAGTTAGACCAGACATTCCATAGGAAGAGTGTTTTTGTTTTGCTAATAACTTTGTCACCTTTTGACAAATCTTCACAAAACTTTCCCAAAAAACCTTCATCCACCTTAACTCTAGTCTGAAAAGTTTTGAGATGAGCCGTCAAGCTTGTGCCAATAAAAATGGGGTATCCCAAAATACAATTTCCATAGGGAATTTTAGACAATGATACAGGAAAAATGTCTCTACAGAATGTATGGAAATGCCTCTTTTGCATGTTCACCCATATATGTTTGACTGATGCTGCTGGTTTGTCAACTCTGAGAGTGCACTGAGGCCTTCTAATTAGACCTCAGTGCCATTGTTCTAACCCATTACAAAGTGTCTGTCGAATTTACCACCCCCAATTGCCAAGGACTGACTTATTTATAAGTCTCCAGTATATGGTACCCATGACATGTAAAGCAGTGTTCACTCAGGGCTGCAGCACTAATTTTGCCACACTGTGTGTGACGAGGTACTAGATGGCTCCCAGTCTGACACTTCAGATTAGAAGGGCAGTGGTCACACTGCCAGTTCAACTTGGTCATTCAAACTATTGACAAAGCCCCCACTTCCCTTAACAAACTATATAAGTCTCCCCTAAGGAAGGCCTATTGAGCCCTAAGGCAGGGAGCTGCATATTATTAAGTAGAACATGTATTCTTTATACATGTCTTAATAGCAACACTCCTAAATTGGTGGTTTTACTGTGAAAGAGTTAGTAGCTCCATTGGCTAATGCTGGGTTACTGGCTGACCCCTCAGCCCGGCTAACTCTTGAGTAGGACTACTCAATTGGGTGCTGCAAGATATAAAATCATTAATGGCATTAAACCCGGCTTGATGCTCAAATCAAATTTAATGTCACTATTAAAGAAATGCAGCTTTTAGAAAGCTGTCACTCTGTGACCCAGTTTGTCCAGTGGCCTCACATGGTCACTGGCCACCAGACAGCTTTCTGCCTTCCTGGGGAGTGGTGTGAATGACTCCAGGCTTATGAACAATAGCACGCAGAGTAAGGTCTCACCTCCCTTTTGCAGGAAGCCTCTCAGTGTGTTAGCCCAAAAGGCGAGCTTCAAAGGCGAAGCCACCTTTGGTGGGCAAATAGCAATCACACTCCTTAGGGGCTGCCCTTTGTTCAGGTGGATGGGCTGGGGATGGGGACAGAGAGGAGAGACCAGTGTCCAAACCGGTTTTACAATGGAAACATAGCCCACAGGTAGACACACCTCTAGGTTGGTCTACAAGCACCTAACATCCGATGAAGGGTCCTGACATTTTGAGAGTGGGCAAAATAGTGCACTCTGGGATTGCCAGATGCCTCACATAGCCGTAAATGTGTCACCAAGAGAGAGGGGACCTGGTAGCCCATTGGCTAGTGACATCATCATCCCCCTGGGCACTTTCTGGGAATACATATGGCACCCCCTGGCACCCTGAACTTCAGATCACATCAGAACTGGAACTAGGACCAAAAATCACTGCCCTGCTGTCCCCTGGACTGTGCAAAGAGAGGGTACACCATCTGCTGGACTGCACCTGCTTGCACCTTGGGCTAGCAAAGAGAGGACTGTGCCTGTGGTTCCTGGCTCAGGGAAAAGTTGTGCCCCAGACAAAAGCAGTGGCTCCAACAGTCAATTGGCTGACCCCTAGAATCAGCACCAGGGTCATCAAAGCTGAAGCAGCCCATCTCGGCAAGTCAGTAGCCCACCCCGGCAAGTCAGTAGCCACTTCAGAAGAACCCCCACTGGCTGATGCTGGGCACCCCAAGAGAGCAATCCTCAATAGCCAAAAGTTGCACCTGAGTCAGCCGGACCAGGGAGTTTTGTCTGAGTCCAAATTGCTCACCCAAGAGGGACACCAGTGTCCACCAAAAGATATTGCTGAGACCGCTGTGTACGGAGACCGGTAGTCCTGCCACAGCTGGCCTTCCACTGTCTTAAAAAGGACTTTGAGGAACCCCTGACCTGAGTGGCTAAAGTCACCCTACCTGACCTGTGGACTGAGGAATTATCACAAAGGTACCCCTTTCAACCTCACAGCACTCATGGCATCCTGGAGCATCTTTCATCTTCTGCATCCGCAGCATCAGGACCACTCCATTGACGTCTACGGCGGCTGTACTGTAAAGTTTGGAACTGGACTGGAAAAGGCTTTGGTGGTCAGGCAACTGTCCAACTATTTCTCATTGGCCCCTCAGACCTCCACTCTGTTGGATTTAGTCGCTAAAGTTCGGCCACAGTAGTCAAACTCAACTCTAACAAACATTTAAAAACTTTGCAAACTTTACGGTTACCACTGCTTGTTTGCGGTTGAATTAAACATTATGTCTTCTTAAAAAATCTGTATCACCTGAACCCTCTGGTGGATTTTGCTCAACTGGACTCTAAAAATTCATAAATATTTATCCTATTTTTAAGAATTGGTGTTGTCTTTTTTTGTGTTGTGTGGCTTTCTTATTTTATTGTTTGGTATTGTTAAAGGCTGTATATTAGTTCCTTTGTTTAAGCCTTGCTGCTAACAGCCACAGCTACCAAGGGTTGAGCTTGAGATTTATAAACAAGCCTGACTGGACCCAAGATTGTTTTTTCGAACATAATGCACGGTAAGGCTGCATAACCATTCTACATAATACAACCAAATGTTCATACAGAATTGTAGTGTTGTGCCAGTTTGTAATGATGGAACCCTTGTGGCTCCTGATAGACTCCTTAGAACTGTGACAAATGCATCAGAGCATAGTGAAGTGAATGCAGGTTTAGAACCTTGAATTTGCAGTGTCCCTCGGAGGAATAAAGACATGTTATACTAAACTCCGTGTGTGGCATAGCAATTGGTGAGTGCCCAGGCTGGGGAGGACGCTACAACTGGCGAGGAGATAGGGGATAAGTAACCCGTAGATCAACACTGCTCTCCCGGAGAGTTTGCGGTGGTCCAGCAAACAGCTCGTGCATGCAAAATGTGACTTAGTCGAGTTGCGGAATCAACGTTTGGCGTATGTGGAGTCAAAGTGCAGCCCTAGTTCTGTGTAAAGCATTTGAAGTTATTGAAAGCTTCACTGAGAAGTCTACACATCGGTGGCCAAGAAACCTGCTGGGAAGGCCACAAAGAGAGGTACTGCGCTACTACGCAACTCAAAGCCGTGCATTCATATGGAGTGATAACGCTATAGGTGGATGCAACCAGGTTGTGAAAGAGCAGCAAATTCCAAGATAACACTTTGAACAGAAGCGCAGAGAGGCAGAGATGAACCAGGTGTCAGGCAGTACAAAGAAACGCTTGCAAGCTCCAAAATTCAAAACCAAAAAACGGTCATCTAGTTACCAGAACTGAGTGGAGAGAGTCATTGTGCCACAGTGCTGGGGGAAGTAACCCCAGAGGAAACACCCAGGGTTGTGCTTGCGGAGCTGTCCATACCCGAAGCGGCACACCACCAAAGCTGCTGGTGGAGGCCCAGAGCAACTCCCAAGGTCTCCGGGAAGCAAAGGGCTCCCATGGAGACCAAGGGGGAGGTCAAGGTTCCATGGGCTGTCCAAGATGACCCAGAGGCCATCACAGCACTGGGCTTTAGTGACGGTATGGATGAAGCAGTTCCTAGCAGACAGCAGACAGTGTCTGAAAGACCTCCACCCTCAGTGTCAGCCAATCTCAGAAATGGTTACAATGCCGCTGCCTTCTTGAAACACCCACCGCCATTCGATACTGAGTAAACCTGAATAACGGTGACAGGTGGACTGCCTGGATAGAGACATTTAATTATTTTACTGATGAAGCAGATAACAAGAAGATTATCAGGTACCTTAAGAATCTTGCTGGTGAAGGTGTAAAAGAAGTCATAAAGAAAATACTGCAAGCTGATGAAATTGCATAGAGTTAAATCAAAGCAGCCTTGAATCTCAAGCTCAAACCAATGCCAAATGTAGATTACAAATGGTACATTTTCAGTCGAGAATGACAGAAAGCCAGTGAAACACTCGACAAATTTCTTGAAAGAGTTGATAAGCTCATCAAACACTGTAAGTTCAATTAATTTATTGATGGGGAAGCTATACGCCTCAGAGTGATTGACGAATGCTTGTCAGATTCTTTCACACGGCAAATGCTGAGAGAAACTCTTAGCTTGTACAAGTTCTCGTGCCTGCCAGAGCTGAACAGCGTGCCAATCGACAAGCTGCTGACATGGAGGCCGGAGGTGCCCAGAGTAAGTCAGCCATTAATGTGAAAAGTAAGACAAAGCACAGGGCCGAGGGACACAGAGTGAATTCTCCTCAAAAAAAAAAGTTGTGCTTCAGGTGTAAATTTTCATTTCGACATGAAGGTAAATGTCCCACCATTGGGCAAATCTGCAAAGTCTGTGGAAAGGAGAACCATTTTGCAACAGTTTGCAAGGCAAAGCAAAAAGTAAGTGCATCACAACGCAAAGACAAAATGGCCACCCAAACGTTCTAGAAGCTATGTTCGACGCACACCCATATGTCCAAGCGACCTCATCAGTTGAGGCAAATCGACACCAAACGAAGTCAATCGACATCTTAATCTTTGTCAAACCGTTCTTCTGTATCAGTATCAAGTGAAAGTGAAGAAGATGGTTGGCCATGTGGATGTTTACCTCAGAGTAATGTGCACATTTTGGACTGGCCACATGTGATGGTAAATACTGGTCCAAGAGAAGTCGACATACCAAAGTCATTCAAACATTGTCTGAAAATCACACTATGGTCAATGGTTATCAATGCCTTTCATTATCAACAGTGATGCGTCAATAAATATCAAGCCTGAGGGGAAATATTATGAAATGCCTCCATTGCCATGACTTACACCATCGAAAACTAAAGTGTATACATGGCTGCATCAACGCACATAAAAGTCATGGTTCATTTGTAGCAAGAATGAAGCATAAGAAAACAGAAGTACAAGCACCCATTTATGTACTTCAAGTATGGAGTCAGGCACCTGGTTTCTCTGCCTCAGCAATGATGCTGATATGGGACTAATATCAGTGAACTATAACATGAATGCTCATCACGAAATAGTGAGTCAATTCCATTCATTGTTTCATGGGTAAGGAAAACTCAAGACTATGAAAGTCCAGTTACACATTTATGAGGACATCCGTCCTATTGCTCAAAGACACAGATGAATTGCCTTTCATTTATGGGAAGCTATTGATAAAGATTTGAATCCTTACTCAAACATGACATCAATGAATGTTCCATTGGTCCAGCTCCATGGGCTTTTCCCATAGTGGTGGTACCCAAAAAGGGACGGTGAAGGAGCTGTATGCATCTGAGTGGATATGCGCCAAGCACACAATGCAATTGAAAGAGAGCGAAATCCAGGTCCGCACATTGCTGACATGATAACACAATTGAATGGTGTGAAGGTATTCCCTCACCTTGATCCGAATAAAAGATATCATCAGTTGGAACTCAAGGAGAATTGCTGGTACATTACAGCCTTTTCTACACATGTTGGTCTGTTCTGTTACAAAAGACTACGTTTTGGTGTGTCATCAGCTGCAGAGCTATTCCAAGATGTCATTCAATACATCATACAGCCTGTCATGAATGCTTTCAATTATAGTGATGGCATATTGGTTTTTGTAGCTACACAAAAAGAGCATGGCAAAGTTCTCACACAAGTGTGTCAGTTGATTGCTAATGCCTGTTTAACTTTGAATGACGAGAAATATGAGTTCCATAAGACAAAGTTAAAATTCTTTGGCCATATCTTTTCTGGTAAGGGCATGACACCCGATCCAGCTAAAGTGCAAGCACTGTCAACTGCCAGTCCCCACAAGATGTTTCCGTGTCGCGTTCATTCCTTGGCATGGCCTGCTGTTGCTCTAGATACATACAAGACTGCCACTGTCAGTGCGCCATTAAGAATCTTAATGGAAAAGAATGTTTCTTATCTTTGGTCACATGAATGCGAGCAAAGGTTCCAGAAAAACAAACAAGCTTTTGAGAATGCTACTGAAATGGTATACTTTGATTCAAAGCTTCATACTGAGGTTGTTGTTGATTCTAGCCCTGTCGGGTTAGATGCCATCCTTCCACAATACATCAGACACCCAAATGCTCAAAGATGTATTGTGGCATATGCAAGCTGAAGTTTGTCCCAAACTGAAAGTGCTTATTCACAGCCTGAGAAAGAAAGCTAAGCAGTGGTATGGGCTTGTGAACATTTCCATGCATTCCTGTAAGGGAAGCCCTTCATGCTTGTGACAGATTATTAAGCGGTGTTCACTATCTTTGGCAATCCGTAGCCAAAAATGCCTCCACGCATTGTACGTTGGGGTCTGCGATTTCAAGAAAACAAATATACCATCGTGCATCATCTAGGAAAAGATTAGAACCCTGCCAACTACTTCTCACGAGTGCCTCGACAATGCCCTGATAGACGGCTGATGCTTAAATAAATTTCATAGTGAAATCAAGCATCCCAGCTACCTTTTCGTTAGAGCAAATTGTCTCTGCAATGAGTCAAGATAGTGACATGCTGAAACTGAAAGACATTATTACACATCACTCTTGGTACCAGCACCCTCGACCTCATACCAGTGACAGTGAATATCAGAAGTTTAAAAATGTCAAAGATGAACTGTCCGTTACTCATGAAGGTATTATTCTAAGAAGTTCGAGAATTGTCATTCTGGAGAGTCTGCGACAACAGATAGTTGAAGTGGCCTATGAAGGACATTGTGGGATTTGTGCCACTAAATGAGCTCTCCAAGACCAAGTCTGGTTTCTATATCTCAACGAGAGATTTGAAAGAGAATTAAAGGCCTGTCATCTAGCCAAATGCCTGTCACCTTAACCACTCAACACCCCTTAAACATATCAGAGTTGCCAACGCATGCATTAGAAAGAATTGGCGTTGACTTCTTTGGTCCTCTTGACAACAGACATCACCTGATGGTAATTGTTGATGAATGCTTCTGTTTTCCATTGATAGAAGATCTCTCATATATCACTCAAGGACGTGTCATTGAGAGATTAGACAGCATCTTTGTGAACTGTGATGTTCCTGCGACCTTAATGTCTGAAAATGGCCCAGTTTTCAACAGTGGAAAATTCAGAGACTTTCTCAGTCATCTTAATGTGAAGCATCAGAAGAACACACCGCTTTGGCCACAGGCCAATGGCCTTATCGAACGTTTCAGGAGTAGTCTTAACAAAAGCTGCCTAGCGTGCTGCAGTAGAAAAGCTTAACCTTTAAACTGTCTTAAATTTGACTCTTCGAGCTTACTGGTCAACTCCTCACTCAACCATTGATGAAAGCCCAGCAACCTTGATGTTAGGGAGAGCCATGATGAACCAAGTTACCTCAGTGGACCAACAGAAGATCACATAATGAGTAAGACACCCGCATGAAAGACTTAAATTGTAAGAGGAAAATTAAGGCCTATGCAGACAAGTGTCGACATGCAAAAGAATTTACATTCACTAGAGGAAATCAAGTACTTTTTCATCAGCATAGCAAATGAAAGTCTGACGCTCCTTTCAATGCTGAACTATTTCATGTTTTGACGAGCAAAGGACCCATGGTGACTGCCCAACGTCCTTAGAAGTCCATTACAAGACTCCTCACATTTCCAACATGTGGCTCATCGCTCGTCAGGCATGTAGATGAATGGACAAGAGAAGAACCCCTGACTGATGCTGTTTCTACATCACCAATGTCAGTCATGGACCCTTCTACTGCCTGTCCCTAGTTTCCGAATACATAGTCAGGATGTGTGATCAAAGCGCCGCAAAGACTCATTGAAGAGCTATAATTGTGTATATATTTGTAAAAAAAAAAAAAAAAAATTATTTAAGAGAGGGGAGATGTAGTGTTGCGTGAGTCTGCAATGACGGAATCCTTGTGGCTCCTGATAGACTCCGTAGAACTGTGACGTAAGCATCAGAGGTTAGTGAAGTGAATGGAGGTTTAGAATGTTGAGGTCACAGTTACTCGCAGAAGAATAAAGACTTGTACTAAGCTCTCTGTGTGGCTTAGTCATTGGCAACTACCAAGGTTGGGGAGGACGCTACAAGAATAACACCAAATTTGACAGAAAGCGAGAACTTCACTCCACAAGTGTGCTTTTTGTGATTTGGTGTAAATCTGTTCAGCCCTTTTTAAGGAATAAGGGATAGAAAAATTCAGATATCTGGGAGAAACACTTCCAGATGTGCTCTGATTTGTCACTTTAAGGGGGACTAGTCAAACCTGATTAGCTGATCACAACCACAACAATATCTTGAAGCAGCCATTATAGGACTCAATGATATAGTCCCTGTGCCCTGAAAATGAAATAAAAAAACATATTTATGAGGGCAGAGTGAGCACACCTGACTCCAAAGCGCACTAGCTGGCCTCAACATCAACTACATTCTGTGGCAGCCATTTCAGGACTCTGGATCATGGTCCCCAGTGAAATGAATTATTGAGAAAGACTGTTTTTGAAGACCACAAAAATGGACATATATAAAGGTTTATAAATAGGTTTTTGCCACAATGTAAATCATTTGTTAGTGGTGCCAAACTACGTTAAGGAATTGTGGTTTATTCTTAGGTGATGTTACCCTCTGTGAAACTGCTGATCCTCTGCTGGGATTTGATGATGAAGCTCTGTCTGAGAGACAACTGTTTTATCACATGATTTTCTCATGGAGGCCATAGAATGTGCCCCAGAAGTTAAAATGAGAGCATATTTTGTGTAAGCTCACAATATCTTCTTCAGCAATGTCTAAAAAAACTCTGAAATTCTGATTTAAACATGTACTTCTAATAGCAACAGCAGCCTGTCAGGTGTTTCCCTAGTGTTCTATTGCAGCCTCCCACTGTGTTTTAATGAACAACTAGAGCGTGCCATCTTGTTTTAATCAAAGCTGTAAAACCTAATTCATCTAGTTTAGAAATGAACAAAATGAGGGGGTTCCTTTTGTAATAGAAATTATGGTTACTACGGTAGAAAACAAAACTAGAATACATTTTTCTACGAGAGCTCAAATATTGTCATTTCAGTAAAACATTGTGCCATGCAAACTGAAACAGGTACTTTCAACATCAGTAGAGGTCTGCCAGATACAGCTTTATCACAGTGTTCTAAAGAGCAACTAAAATGCTAACATTCGGTATTGATGACAAAAGCGTGGCACACCTGAAAGCCATCTTGATGGAATACAAGCTTTAAAACTAAAAACATTTCCTACAGAGTATACTGCAGCAAATAAAGAAACGAGGGAGCTTAATAATAAAAACGTCTCCCAAGAAAAAGATCCCAAATATAGGCCAAATATTACCCAAATGTATCCCAAATATAGCCCAATGACGGAAGTGTGCAAACATTTAAGTAAGTCGTGCAACATATAATCAAGTGAAAAATTGGATAAAAAAAACATAAAAATAGCAATTAGTTTAAAAGCCCATTGTAGTTATTTGACAAAATCAGAAAATGTGACCTCATTTTCGCTTTCTAGAGCACTAACCATAATTTCTATGAGAAAATGATTCCACTGATTTTGTTCATTTCTAAAGGAAATGCTTTAGGTTTTATAATTTCGATTCCATCAAGATGACTTCAGGTATGACACATGTTTGTCATAAACAGAGAATGGTAAAGCACTAGTTGTTTTTTAGGACGCTTTGGAGAGGAAGGGGTAAGGAGCCCAGCCTTGGAGAATGGAGGGCAGGGGGAGGGAGCAGAGGCAAAGGCAGCAAACAGACCATGCTGGTCAGGCAGGCTGCACAGTGGTGCACATCAAGCCATGCAGTGCAGGCAGGAGGGGCACTGTCAGAACAACTCACCATGGAATGCAGGGTGAAGGGGCACTGGCAGTAAGCCAATCATGCAGGACAGGCGAGAGAGACTGACGAAACACAACAGACCATGAAGTACAAGAGAGAGGCCAGTGGCAGCACAACTGACCATGAAAGGCAGGAGGGATGGGGTAGGGCCATTGATTGAACAATTGACTGCACAAGGGAAGTGGCAGGGGCACCAAGCTGACCATGCAGGGCAGGAGGCAGGGGTAGTTGCTGCAATAATAGACTACTCAGGGCAGGCGGAAGATCAATGGCAGCACACCGGGTCATGGATTGTAAGAGGGAGGGAGTGGAGGCACACACATGCACAATGGAGGGCAGGGGGAGGAAGGCAAGGGCAGCAAGCTGACCGTGTAGGGCAGGTGAAGGGGCTATGGCAGCACAACAGTCCATGGAAAGCAGAAGGGAAGGAGCAGGGGCATGCACACAAACAATGGAGGGCAGGGGAAGTGTGTTAAGGGCAGCAATCTGACTACTAGGTAGGAGGGAGGGAATAGGGGCACGCACCCGGAAAATGAAGGGCAGAGACAGGAGCAGCCAACTGACCATGCAGGGCAAGTGGAAGGGGCAGTAGCAGCACAACAGCTCATGGTGGGCATGAGGGAGTGGGAAGGGGCATGGACTCGGAAAATGGAGGGCAGAGGGGAGAGGAGGGGACAGGAGCAGCAAGCTGACCATAAAGGGCAGACAAATTCAGTACTGTCAGCAAAATGGACAATGCCAGGCAGATTGGGAGGACAGTGACAGCACAACGGACTATGGAGAGCAGGGGGCCGTGGCATGCACGTAGACAATGGAGGAAAGGGAGGAAGAAGACAAGGGCAGTAAGTTGACTATGCAGGGCAGACAGGAGGGGCAGTCTCAGCACAACAGACTGATCAAGCGCAGGGTATATAAACCTCAACCTCTTACGGAAATCATCAAATACAATTCCCCATTGGTCGTATGAACTTTATAAGTTGACTTGAAGTGTTGTGAGGGAGCTGACATTAGAATTTCATTTCTTTTTCTGTGAAGCCAATGTGACTTCACAATTAAGACCAAAAATCACTTAATTCAGCCATAAAGGATTATTTTAGAACATTAATCCAACAAGTATATATGCAAAGCAGAAACAAATTTAAAAGGTATAACAATACAGTCTGGAGACCAAAATGAGCTAGTAAGTTAAGTCGTAATAAAGTGAGATACAAAATAGTAACAGCCACAATACAACGAAAACAAATTGTCGCAATCAGGTGTTCCTTAAAGAAACATTCCCTTACTAATCTGGATTTGTACAAGAGATTTCTACAGGGGAGCATAGAAAGTGTCAGCATAAAGTCAAACTTCAGTAGAAGTTCCTACAAATAGGAAGAGTGCCCAGCATAAAGCGTTACACTCAAAGAAGCCCAGCAGGGAGAGATCTGCTCCCTCTCCAAGCCAGTATGGAGTCTGCTCTACTAACTATAAGAACATTAATGAAAAATACAATCAACAGTTTCTAAAACATCCACATCTCATTCCCACCACTGAGAGCTACTCCCTGTACCACATTTGAGGGGAGTCGACATACTCCCTAAGTTCCCATTTCTAGGCAATTAGGTACGCAGCTGTTAACCTTGGATGTAGCATCTTCCTGGTACACTGGGAACATGAGGCTTTCTCTCACCATCACTGCTCCACATTCGTTGCCAATTTTTTTCTTCCAGGCCTCACTATCAGCAGTCTAATACATAACAATAAGCCTTTTACTAACTAACGTGAAACACAATAAATCACCTGCAGAGGAGTGAAAACAGCATACTGACAGTATTAAAGCAAACATTTCCAGCTAAGACCTGATGTTAAGCTAAGATAACTCAAGAATAATAATGTAATATAAATTGGAGAAAGCAAACAATCATTATTAAATGTGAATATGATGCATGTGATGACATCAGTCTATTGATCAACCTAATACACCTATATGTAAATTCTTAGTGATTGCAATGGTTGCATACTATTAATTGATTTAAATGTACCACACATGTTAATGAAGGTAAACCACACACTGAAAATAAATATTGGGCATAGGCATATAAATGTATACTCATGATGTATACAGCTTGGAGCCTAAATTACATTGCTCCAGGACCATGCAGGTAGACAGGAGTGAGAGGGGCAGAATAGCGGATCATGGAGGACAGGAAGAAGGGACAGTGGCAACACAGTGAGCTATGGAGGGCAGGAACAAGAGGGTAAGGGCACTGACTCAGACAACAGAAAGGAGTGTGGAAGGGACAAGGGCAGCAAACTGATGACACAGGGCAGATGGGAAGGGCAGGCTCAGCAGAATGGACCATGCAGTGCAGGCAGGAGAGGCAGTGACAACACAACGGACCATCGAGTGCAGGAGGGAGGGAACAGGGCACATGGACAAAGAAAGGCAGGGTCGAGGGAGGCAGGAGCAGCACGCTGATAATGCAGGGCAGGCAGAAGGGGCAGTTGAAACAGTGCAGCATGGACTGAAAGAGTGAGGGGGTGGGTATGCATACGGTCAAAAGAGGGCATGCAGATGTTGAATGGAGGGCAGCAGAAGGGAAACAGGGGCAGCAATCTGACCACAGCGAGCAGGGTGGCATGGGCAGGGTCTGCACAAAGGAACATGGAGGACAAAAGGGAGGGGCAAGGGCATGCACATGGAGAACTAACGGCAGGGCAGTTTGGGACAGATGCAGAGGTAGGAAGCTGACCACCCAGTGCAGGCCGGCAGGGGTAGCACAATGGACCACGGAAGGTAGGTGAGAGGGGGGGCAAGCACACGGAATAACAGAGAGAGGGTAGGGTTAGCAAACTGGCCAAGGAGGGCAGGTGGGAGTTCTAAGTGCAAACAGTACTTCATTTAAACAAGGCAGAGACTGAGAGTAAGTAGTGGGAGTTGTGGATGTATTTTACAAATATGTTGTGGCTTAAATCAAAGAACTGTTGCCAAAATATGTGATAAAAACTCAATCTTATGTTAACAATGTATTATTTACTTGAGGATTTCTGTCCACATGCTGACATTAAAGACTTGTTCTGTAGTGGCAGCAACAATTTTTATTTAAACTAGAGATTTATAAAGTACAGATATTTATTTTCAAACGTTCAATGCAAATTCTTAGACATTGAAAATTGTTGAAGAATGTATACTCTATGGATGACTCACAAATGGTTCAAGTCACAGAATTTTTGTAAGCATTGTTTCAATTGTGCATGCCATTCTGATTCTTTCAAGAATATGTGTAAGTTATTTTTTTAAAACATTCCTTATCAATTCCTAAAACATGGAGGTGAAGCTGTTGACTTACAATTCGATGGCAGCTCAGGTGTTCAACAGGTGCATCTTGTTAAGGCAGATAATGACAAAATATTTTTTTCTTCACTTGCTGACTTTGCTCCCTGCCTCTTACTTTTCTTGGGCAGCAGCATGGCCTATAGTTAGGCAGCACCTCTGCCTGAGGGATAGTGACTCTGCCCAGCAGCTTGTTGAGCTCTTATTTCAAATAAAGAGATGCAGGTGCCTGAGGATGATACAGGTCAATTTGTTGTCCTGTTGTCAAGGATCTCAGCAGTCTGGTACTCCACTACTACAACCTGGTAGACTTTAGCTCCAGCATCGACCTGCTCAGCATAGCTTCCCTTTTGGAGTAGCATGTGCACATGGTCCTCAGGGAACTGTAAACTAGCTCAGGAAGAGCGGGTCTTGGCCTGAGAGTGAGCCTTCCATCCTTGCTTTCCACGTCCACACACAACAAGCAGCTGCATAAACTCTGACAGAAAAGAAAAGAACAATACTTTGATCATTATTTAATGTTTAATAAATTGCTGATTGCATTAATGTCTATGTGTACAGAGACATAATGATTCTTACACACCTGCATATCCTTTAAATAAATGGCATAATCTCCAGGTAATGTGGATGCTTTCACATATATCTTTTATGTCCTGCATGTTGCAAAAGGTTGTGCACATTAGCACTACAGAGGTGATAAAAATTGGTCTAGGTGTAGTTCGCTGAATAACTTCCAGCATGGAAAGCGAAAAGCAAACTGTCACATTCATTGGATGATGTCAATAATTATGCCATTTAGGATGCCATCAGTAATGTCATCAATGATGTAATTCAACATGTCATGATATATGTATTCACTGGGTAGTTATAGTTAGGATGGCGTTTCCATAGTAAATGCCTTTTTTGATTTGCTGATAACTTTGGCGCCTTGTTACAAATCTTCGCAAAACTTTTTTTTAAAGTTCTCTTTTTTTGCTTAGCTCCTTCCCGGAAACGTTCAGGGTGATCCCTCAAGCGGTAAAGAAAAAGGGGGCAGGGGGTACCAAAACACAAAATCCCTATGCAATTTCCATAGACATTTTTGGAATGTGCTACAGTCCAAATAATTGAACGGATTCACACCAAATTTGGCAGGAAACTAGACACTGGTCCAGAAAGTGTGCATTTTGTGATTTGGTGTATATCCATTCAGTTGTTTTTGAGAAATTACAGTTGACAAATATTTGTATATCTGAATGGTTGGGTTCATGGGAGTCTCACGAGAGGTCTGCCAGCACAACTTAAGAAAATAAACCATTCAGATTGGCTTAGGGGGCTTCTTTTCTTTTTGGCCACCTCACACCCACAGAAGTGATGGTACAATTGGAGCAAGCACTTTCATTGGCTGGCCGCTACATGAAAGCAAACTTTGCGGGGGCCATTAGAGGACTCAGGGACTTAGTCTGTTTTAATGAAAATATTTTTAAAAAACAATATAAGGGTACAGGTCCGATATACCCTGCCTGCCATAGTCCTTGAGGGGGATCCCAGAGCGACCCTTCCTGGGGCCAACATTTTAAGAAAAAGTGTTTTACTGCCTCGCCACCACTTTCCTCCAGCAGGAACGTAGCAAAAAAACAAAATGAAACAAAATTGTAGCTGGAAAGTTTTCTATAGTTTAATTTTGTCAGGATTTCAATAGGAAGAACGTTTTTTGGTTTGCTGACAACTTTGGCACCATTTGACAAATCTTCACAAAACCTTCTAAAAAAATAATGTTCATCCACTTAAGGTCCTCCCTGGAAAGTTTTTGGGTGATCCGTCAAGCGGGAGCTCAGAAAAAAGGGGTCAGAAAAAATTGATTTCCCATATTAATTTCCATAGGAAATTTTGGCAAGCTATACAAAAAAACAGCTGAAGAGATTTACACTAAATTCAGCAGAAAAATATAATTTTACTGAGAAAGTGCGCTTTTTGTTATCTGGCATAAATATGTTCAGGTGTGTTTTGGGATTTTCACATTTAAAGAGGTGCCTGTAGTGGTATGAAGGGGTTAAAAAATATGTATAACTGGACTGTTGGTGTCCAGAAAAAAGGGGTCAGAAAAATTGATTTCCCATATTTATTCCCATAGGAAATTTTGGAAAGCTATACAAAAAAACAGCTGAAGAGATTTAGATTTACACTAAATTCAGCAGAAAAATATAATTTTACTGAGAAAGTGCGCTTTTTGTTATCTGGCATAAATATGTTCAGCTGTGTTTTGGGAAATTCACATTTAAAGAGGTTCCTGTAGTGGTATGAAGGGGTTAAAAAATAGGTATAACTGGACTGTTGGTGTCCAGAAATGACTTTAAAGGGGACTAGCCAATCCTGATTGTCTGGCCACAAACTGAACAATATGTTGTAGCAGTGTCAGAACCCCTTTGAGAGGGCCATGGGGCATGCAGGGGCTACTGGGCCCAACTGTGGTGGTTGAGGCCTTTTACTTCTGATGTCCCGGGGCCCAACCTACTATGGATCCTGAGCAACTGGGTCAAATACCCGTTCTACTCTTGACTCTCAGTGGTAGCTATGGACAAGAAGTGAAAGCCTCGCTCCGGGGGGAAGTGTAGATACAGATAACTGAACACGACACAGTACAATCAATAAACCAATGTCAAGTCAAATAAGTGCTTTTACAGGAAAAGAAGTATTTTGTTTCTAGCTCTACACATACAAAGGAATAATGATGTACACAAGCAATAACACGGTCCCCTTGAGGTCAGAGCTCTAGTAGTTGCCAGGCAAATTCCTGTCTCACCCTCTTCCTTGTAACGTGCTGGGGTTATTCCCATTCCCTGATGGCCCCATCCAGGAAATGCTCAATATTAGGCTCTACTTAAGAGTTCCCCTTTGACTCTTCAGAAACTAGTCAAAAGTGCCTATGGTACCGTAGCCCCTTTAGCAGCGAGTGCCCTGGGGCCCAACAGTACCAGTTTATGCCCAACCTGCTCCTGCAGCACGGGAATGTTCAGCGTTGCAGCAGGTGTCCTCAGTGCGGGTAGTACCCACGGTTTCTGATCCGGCTCGGAGAAGTTGACTGCTCGTGGCCCACGTGGCAGCACCCGGAGGCTCAGTCTCTCCCTCTTGGGCGCTGCTGCCAGCTTATCTAGTTATCGGAGCAGCTCCCTCCTTGTGAAGACGTGGTAAGTCAGCCTTCCCCAGCGAGGGGGATAAATCCTTTCTTCAGCTCCAGACCGATGCCCAGTGAGGGTGCAGCGTTGTCCGCGGTATCCTCTGCAGTCCACTGGGATAAGTCAGGGGCAGTTCTGTCGCTGTGCGGGCTCGTCCCGCCAAATACAGCCTCAGTCTTTTCCTCGGGTGACAACCTAAAATTCTTGCCAATGTAGGTACCGGCAGCATCTCCTGGCATTAAAGGTTGCTGAGTTACTTGACAAATTGGGTGCAGACTCCTCCAGGGAAAATGCCTCCACCACAGCGGTTACAAGCCTCAGTGCTCCTTCAGCAGCAATTTTACTGGTGGGCCGTTCTGCCATATGGGGTCCCGCAGTGCAGCCATAAGGGAAAGACCTACATGGCACCTAAGACATGGCTCAGTCTATGGCAGCCCTCTCCTGCCTTGCGGGCGTCACCGAACCGACACTGCACATGGGCAAAGACCCAATTGGTGAACAGACTTTCCCTCACACTTTGCTCAGGGAGTCCTCTCAGCATGGTCTGCCACTGAATCTAGCTCCCTCCAAAGCTCTCCTCTTCTGCACAGGGTACCCTGGTCTTGGTAAGCAGGCAGGCACTAGTTCTCCAGGCTCCAGGGCAGGTGGTCTTGGTTTCCTAGTTGATGTCCCCTCACCCAGCAGGGAGACTGTGACCCCCAGTCATGGTCACAGGCAGAAGTCTTGCAGAGCTTCCTCTTCTCACACAGCCTGTCTGGCTGCTTCACAGATGACAAATTGTGGGGTCTCAACCCTTCTTATAGTCCTTTTTCAGACACCAAATGTGATTTAGTGTCTGAGTCTTTGAAGTTTTATGTCGGGGTTCTGCTTCTTTTGAAGTGTTCATTTCTCCTTTTCTTCTTTCCTCCAGAAAGGATGTCTGTCACAGAGGGCAAGAATCCGAAGCTGATTTACCCACAGCACAATTCATGGGAGTGGCCAGAGTTCACACCTGGATGTCAACTGCAGTGGTATGTGCATTAAAAGGTGAATCCCAAGCTGCTAGCCTACTCTTTATGATTCTCCTAACAGCCTTGTCTTCTTTCCTGAGATGTGTCCAGCCCCCTTCCTTGTGATCTATCAGTCAGTCAAAAAGCAACTTTTTGAAGTGTAAAGAGTGGGTACCTTCCACCCTTTCTCATTTTGTCCCACCCAGCTCAAAGGAATGCATCAATACACAAATCTGTCTGGGGGATTCTTATCCTCCTCATGTCTTCACCAGGTAGGCCTGGACATCCCAAAATGGAACCAGGTTCCTCTATACAATGTACCAATGCAGGCACACCTACTGAAAGTACATTCACAGCACACTCACTGCCCAGCACTGTATTAATGACTTTATTGTGTGATTAATTAAAATCTTTACAAGGTTCAAATCATGAAAGAACAAATGCATAAAATCTCTAAGAACCAAAGTACATTGAAATGAGCTAAAACATCTAAATGTGCAATGAGGTCAACTGTAGCAGCAGCGATTCACATTAAAGCGATAAAATGCATTTATGAGTGATTAAAATCTTTGAACATTATAAGAAAACAAATACATATATACACAGGCAGACAATTGTGTTAAATGGGAAGGCAACTTTTCCGGAGCACGCAGTGGAGGTATGGCTGAGGCAGTGTGGCTGCATTTTGGCATACAAATTCCCCACTACTCATGGTATTGTTGAGTTCTTAAGATTGTCCATGTTGCTTGCCTTTGACAGGGTCCTTGTTTGCTTTTACAGTATTGATTTAAGAGCTGCATGCGAAAGCTGTAACTTGTTTAATACCGTCTGGTCAATTTGAAGAGTGACAATTGGTCTTTGGAGGTAGTGTGACCAGGGATTCCTCTCTGAGTTAAAGATGTTCTGAAGGATAGCTTTCAGGGTCTCAGGCAGTGCTTTTCTGATCCTGTAGTAAAATGTTACAAAGTACGCTATACTAGCCCATGTTTGACCTTCCAGTCCAAATTCCAGTCTTTCTAGGCATCCCCTTAACTATGTTGGTAATCTGAAGACCCTTTTGTAGGCTTTAAGTTGGAATTTTCGATGATGTTGAGAAGTTGACCTGTATAGGCTTCATGGCCATAGCTGATCATAGGTATAAGTGTTTCTTCTATTACACGTCTTATTGGATCTGTGGAGGGACTTTCTAGAGAATTGTTCAGTTGGCAAGTTCTAACGATTATTAGTTCCACCTTAGCTTCTAGGTACCTCAGGTGTGTTTTTGCTCCTCCGTTTGGTAAGAACCAGACTCCCAGGCAGTTATACGAATCAGCAGTTGCGATTTTTGGTGGGCACAGGATCCAATTCTGTTTTAGTTTCTTCAATGGTCTGCCTAAGACTAATACTTTGGTCTTAGTGCTGTTTGCCTCCATTTTATTACCAAGATTGTATTATGAAGGGCATTAAGTGCTTTCTAGATGCCTGTTCTGGAATGGTCCGGAAGGACAATGTCGTCCGCATATTGTAGTACTGGGACTTTGGTGTCTCCAGTTTTTGGCGACATTAGATTTGCGTTTCAGGGCTGTGCCCATATCAACTGTGTACAGATTCAATAATACGGGCGCAAGCATGCACCCTTGCTTTAGGCCGTTGTCTGACTGGATTTTCCTTGTAGCTGCTGTCAGTGATAGCTTAACCTCTTTATTCTGAGTTTTCAGGGGGGGCCCAATGATTGCAAGTCATTATTGCTTGAGGTTTTTAGCTACATAAAGATTTTTTATGTGTAGGATTCACAATGACTCATCACTGATGTTTATTTTAGATGTTTCTAGGCATGTTTTGTTTCTAATGTATCTCCATAAGTCTGCTTGGCCCTGTTTGCCCATTAGTGTATGTACATCTAGCCATTCTTTGTCCTGCCCAGACCAACTGTTTGTGCTGTTTGTATAAAAACTGTAGTCTTAATTTTATTTCCACTTTATTTGTTTTTTGACTTGCTGTTTGATTACCTTTTGTACTCTTCATAAGTTCAGTTTGCTTGCAGTTATGTAAGACTTTCTGTGAAGGGACTTGGTGAAAGTACTTTAGGGCACTGAATTATTACCGAAGACTTGGTGTATTCCATTGAGGATTGAGTCCCAGTTTTCTAGTAGAAAATTGCTGTTCAGATTCTTGAGGAGTAAACCTCGGGATGATTTCCAAGTTTTGATTTTCTGCATGTTCATTGGTCCCCATTTTATCCTCCTGATTAAATGCCGACTTTCATCACCAGTTGAGTTGGCAACTACCCTCAGGTTTTTATGCCTATTGGTGCTGACTTATATAGTGGTAAGGAGAGGGGAGTGGTCACTCTCATGGTGAATTGGACTTTCAAATCTCACCAAGGAGTCTAAGATTCTAGCAGATATAAACACATAGGGGCCGATTCATAAAGGTAATCTGAGCCAAAAGTCTAACTTTATGACTTTTGGTATTCACAGAAGTCACTTATGACTTTTGGTATTCACAAAAGTCATTTACGACTCGTATCTTTACGTACGCACTCGGGCTGGAATTTCCGCACTCGGGTTGAATCTCCGCACTCGGGGCGGAATCTCCAGAATCGGGCGGGAGTCTCCTAAATCGTGCCAGAGTCTCCAAAATTAGACCGGAGTCTCCGCAACCAGGTCGGAATCTCTGCACTCGGGCTGGATGATCATTGCCTTCAATGCTAAACACCTGTGTAAGTGCTTACCATCCCCCCCACTTGTAGCAGATTAAGTCAATTGACTCCACCTGCAAGACCTGTACTACAAACCATATAAAAGCAGCACACTAACAAAGACCAGGTTTATCCACATCTAGTTCCTGCTTGACTGCTGTGTGCATCACTTCAGGAAAATGCTTCAACAGAGGAGGAAGAAAGATTTTACAGAGGAGGAGACCGCCATGATCTTGGAGTTCATTGTGAGGCACCACAAACGGCTCCATGGTTTCCCCCCTTACTGCACCAGTGGCACACAGAAGGCATCCCTATGGCAGCATTTAGCCACTGCAGTCACAGCATTGGGGGAGGATGTATGTACTGTCAATGGCATCAAGAAGAAGGGGCAGGACGAGAAGAGGCGGGTGAAGGAAAAGTACGCCAGGATTGAGGTGGCCAGAATTCTCCCTGGTGTACAATCTGGACCCTGCCTCCGTCTCTCCCCACTGAAGGAGGATATCCTCAACACCATACACCCCCACATGCTCCATGGGCTGCCTGTGAGTGATGTTCGCAGTGTGGTACCAGGTAAATGTGATGACCAGAACATGGATATGAAATGTCTTTCTGCGTTGCACCACAATTGTGACTACGGAAGATGTCCCAAGTATGTATAAAAAGCATAGTGAGTCAGAGCCTCATGTGTCTTCTTCTGTATGTTGCACCACAAGTCCCAGAATCCTTAGAGATGGCAATGGCAAATCCCATTCCCACTATCAAAAACATAGGCCCAGCACTGCTGGCTTATATACCTAACACTGCTAAATAGCAATAGACAAAGTGCCTCTTCCATTTATCCAGACGTGGCAGGTGCAGGTAAGAGCGGTGGGGGGATGGGGAGGGGCAGGGGAAATCCGACATACAATGTAATAGGGAAAATAAAATAAAAAGAACAATCCAAACCGCTTACCTTGTGCTCGCCGCATCGCCGAGCACAAGGTGAGAGATTATTTTTTTATTTTAAATTGATTTTCCCCATTCTGTTGTCTGGCTAATTCCCCACCACCATGCCCCCCCACTGCCCTACTGCTCCTACCTTCACTGGCCGTGGCTGCACTTAGCAATACTGTTAGCATGTAGATGCAGGCAGGAACATTCTGACAAGTTCCACATGTACATTTTTGCTTTGCTGACTTTTCTCTGTTCTCCTCTTTTGCCACATTTAGCCAGAGTACTGTAGCAGAGGTCCCTGCATCTGCTGGGAGGAAAGAACATCATCCACAGCAAGCCATACCACCCTCACAAACTGGTAAGTAAATCTGTTCAGGATTGGGTCCAAAAGCCTACATTGTCAGCACACAACAGATGGACATATTGGGCCTGATTCACAAAGGTAAACTGAGACGAAAGCCTAACTTTACAACTTTTGGTATTCAAAAAGCACACTTACGAGTTGTAAATGCCCTTTGTGAATATCAAAAGTCGTAAATTTAGACTTTCGTCTCAGTTAACCTTTGTGAATCAGGCCTATTACATGTGTTCCATCAACAGTGCCAAAACTGCGAATTGAACTCTGAAATAGAGTGCATCTCATGTGGCGACTGGAATGTTAACTGGCAAACACACATATCTTTGTACGTCCAATGATGTTGCCCAGGATTCCAGGCCCCACAGTGACATCTGCTACAAGGTTGGATGTGACATCTGGTCAGGAACCATACACTGGGCAGATGCGGGACCCTAGTAAGTAAACCCAAGATTCATGTACCTGAATGCTCATGCTCATAAAATGCAGATTTCATGTCCGCAGTATGTTTCATGTTTTCAACATCACTGTTGGCCCTAATCACAATATGCCCACATATGGCATTTTAATGCATACCGTATCACACCATGGGGGCTAGTGAAAGGATGACACTAAATATATGGCAAGTGAGTGCAGCATGTACACATTAGACTATATTGTTTCATATGAAGTGGAGCAGCCACAACTGGATTGTAAGTCAATGATATGAAAACTCTCATTGAAAATCCCAGGGAACAAAATGTATGGAAATTGGTGTGGATGAGGGTTGCACTGCTGTTAGTTAGATTGTGTTGTTTTGGGAGGGGTCTAAGGGCTGCTAAGGTGGATGTAGAGGAACTGAAACATATATATATGGTGGCTGAACTCCACAACACAAATCCAGTGTAGGAGGCAAACATCCAAGCTTCTACACTTCACCACAATATGTATTTCAGCTTGCCTACCATATTCCCATATATAAGTGACAGGATAATATATGAGGTTAGGATGTGTGCTGGACAAGACATCATCCATTGACAGCTAAGTTCTACATTGATGTCGTGCATGTATAATGGGAACTGAGGACACACAAAGATTGAACATAACAAAGGTGTGATCTCCCAGCCCTAAATGGGTGTTGTGACTTCATTGGGAGGGTAGCACAAATGTGCCACAATATATATGTATCTTACTATTGGACATATCACATATCAACTCTCCAATGCAATGATATGATCTGATGTGCAAATGTGAAACTGGTCTGCATGATGATGCACACTCCTTTAGATTTGTCAACAGACAACATCATACTCATGAGGCAGGATGGGCCTAAAAATGAAGGTGTAACCAAATGTAGGCAGAGGCATTCACCATAATTATCCCCTTCCTTCTAATATCAGGTACCTTCTCATACACGTTTTTCTGTTAATGTGATATCTCGTTGATGTCAGTGCTATGTGGAGATAACAGCTGGCAACTGCTGCTGGTGACCAGGGGACCACATGTAAAGTTCAGGAGGTACACATGCGGCACATTGGCCAGAAATAGCATATCAATGGTCTATGACAATGAAATATACATGTTAACTCATTGCTATCATGCTGTGTACTTAAATATGGACATGTATGGCTCATAAAAGCTGCTGGCAGGATACCATCAGTGCTACAGGCAACACCATTCCTGGGTATGCAAGACATCCTGGCTGCAGCAGTGAAACCCACTTGCATCTGTCCATCAGGAAAGCGTGCCATAAAGTGTTTCCCTATTATGAATTCCAAAATCATTCCAAATATCCAAATACCCTTCTGCATAGCATCTGTAGTCGGTGTGTAAAAAGTTAAATACATACTATTTCAGTTATGTGCATGTCACATGTGCCTGTTAGCATATTAGTCATGCAGATCATTAAGTATGGTGTCACTTCCCTCTCAAGTTGCTGGATCGTGGACCACTTCTTCAGCTACACCTATGAGGAGCCAGGTTTAGCAGTTGACATCAGGGGGGATCGCAAAGCAACACAGAGCTGTGGCTGGAGCTGATGAGTTTGCTTGTGCATTGTACCTCTCTGTTCCACACCTCAGTGCTATGGTGTGAGCTGTCAAGTGTAGGTGTACCCAAACCAGGTCACATGTGCATCATCGGTTGATGCAAAGTACAGTTGAATCAACCTTGTGTTGCTCCACTTCATATAATGGGTAAATTACTGCACGACATGCGGCAAATCTCTCAGGTGGTGGACAGACTGACCCAGGTGTTAGACAGGATGGATAGATCTTGGCAAGACATATCCAAGAAGATCAATTACATTATATCCATCCATAGGGAAGAGAGTGCAAGACACCATGCCTTGGCCATGAAGATGATGAGGGGCATGCTGAAACTTATCCAAAGCAGGGAGGGGAGCCATCACATCTACCTGCAGCACATCACACCCACACACCTGTATCACAAACAGCACAGGCTCGCAGCAAGAGTACACACCCACCACCATCCCCTGTCAAGGCACTACCCCACCTGCACATCCACCACCACCCCCTGTCCAGGCACTCGCCCCACCTGTACATCTACCACCACCCCCTGTCCAGGCACTACCCCCACCTGCACATCCACCACCACCCCCTGTCCAGGCACTCCCACCAACTGTACAGACACCATCAGCCCCTGTCCAAGAACTTCCCCATGTACAGGCAGATGCACCACACCAACTTGCACCTCGGCCACAACACAAATGCACTTACTCACAGCGATCCTCACCACCAACTTTGCGAAGTCGCAAGCACGATCCCTCCTGATCACAGGAAGAAATATCATCCTGAACATGTGTAAATAAAAGATGAATGTCCTCACAAGTCAAGACTAAGTTGCATGTTTGGTCCAAAATATAAGTTTATGTAAATTAAATGGTTTTGAGAAAAAAAAAGATATTCAGTACATTTGGAAGGGAGAAAAGAAAGCAGATAATGTTCTTTAGACAGAAAGGACTAGGGGACTTGGAGGGGGGAGGGCAACATAAATAAAACACGTCAGGAAACGTCAGAGGAACCAGCCTATATATACAAAGGGCAAAGGAAATAAATGTCCAAAACAAAGTCAAAGTCCAACAATTCAACTGCCCTTCTGGTTATCCTCAATCTCCACAATGTTCAAATCCTCTGAATCCAAAGGAGGCTCCTGGCTGGCCGGTGCAGGACCAGGCACCACACGGGGTTGGAATACACAAGGAGTACAGGGGGAAATAGTGTGGGGCAATGTACAGGTGGAAGCATTGAGGGTGGTTTGGGAGGGACGTTGGGCTAGGACAGACAACATGGCTGCACCCAAGGAAGTGACACTGGCAGTGAGGGTGGCCATAGATCTTGCAAGTTCCTCTCACATCATACGCACCTCATTGCAGATCTGCAGCATGATGCGAGAGGACATGTCTGGCTGACCCTCACATGCCCCCATCACTTCCTGTGGTGCAGCCACAGGAGTTACAATACGGGGAGGGGTTTGGGTGGAACATGAGGGGTGTGGTGTCTCAGGGTCAGAGCCTATGTTGGGATCTTCCTGGCAGCCACTTGAAGGGGGACTAGTGGCAGGGGATGCAGCTGGAGACACTGATGGAATGGGTGCCTCTGGAGTCAGGGAGGGGCTGATGGTAGGTCCAGGTTGTGTTGTGGCCTGCCCTGTGGACACCTCGCCAAAATAAAGTTGTGAATAGTCAGAGGGAAAGTTGATCTCCTCCCCCCCTGGCCAGAGGTGTCGAGTTCTTCACCCCCCTCTACAATGTCCTTAGCCTCCACCTGGTCCTAGCACTTGAGGTGTGTTCTTGCTTAGTCCGGGTGGGTACAATTCCCCTGCCTTCGGATGTAGAAGGTCCCTCCTCCGCCTCCTCTCCCTCTTCAGTCGTGGAGAGAGGTCGTGGCCGGCGGTGCCCCAAGATTTTCTGCTCTGACCTGGGTCCTGGTCCTGGTCTTCTTGGCCAGCTGAGCCCACTGAAATGGAAGACAAATCATAATTTAGTGGTTGTACACATCAGAATGACACACATAACTAGATGAAGCAAGGGCAGACTTTGTTCTCCTCTGATCACACTATACAAATATAAGTGACTTTGAGCCTAAAGTACATGTATGTTCACTGTGATCTCCTGATTTGACTTGCACATAGACATCTTACTTGAAATTTGATGGCTTACACTTCTGTACTGACCAACCCTCACCTTCTGCATTCTTGTAATCTGTTTTTCCTGTCATTGCTACATAGGCATCTGCCAATGCCAGTCTACAAAAGGAGATTGGAGACAGACTGGATGGTATTGGAATGGTCCTGTGATATGGAGTCTCTGCTCTTTTACACATTCTAACAAATGTCATCTGCTGTGTAGCATTGCATGAGACAACACAAATGCAGATTTGGGTGTACATATCCAAACAGGGCTGGGAATTAGCTTTGCTAAGTGAGGAGTCTAACATTTTGATATTGCCTCACAACAGCAGACAGACTAGTGCCACATTTTGCCTTCAAAGACTGCTCAGGTAGTGCCGTACCCTGGGGAACAGTTGTGGCTAGTTGTTACAGCTACCTTGACTGGACAAATGACATACAAGCCACTGTTGGGAAGACGTGTGTATGTGGACTCACTTAGAGAAGTTGGTATCACTTAAGAGTTAGGCAGGGATCTCAAACTCTGTCTTAACTCCGTGGCACATGATGATCTGTCTTAATTAGAACCCTAGGCAGGGATCTCAAAGTCTGTCTTAACTTCGTGGCACATGATGATCTGTCTTAATTAGAACCCAATCTCACCAAAGGCAATGCAAGTCACAGCATCCAACACCCATAGGCCTCTCATCCACACACTGGTTAAGTCGATATCCAAAGGAGAAGTAACCATACACTACTTAATGTTTGGTATTCACAATCAATGTTTATGTATACAATGCAATAAACAGTTACAGAAACAATGAATTCAAACACAGTGAGAAAGTGTCCCCAGTGAAAAATGGAAACTACAACAATAGTGACATATTGTGACATAAACAGAAAAGTGTTTCCAACATAAGGTAAAAGCGACCATGAAACGATAAATAGTATAAGCAGCCTCCTTATACAATTATAGGGGCTGTTGAAAAGGTTCTCTTTGAAAGATTGTCAACGGCGTTTCGACCCCTGTGACAATATGGGGTCTCTTCAGGACCTATTGATGTAGGGACATCTGAAAGGTAAAACGTCAGCGTGACGAGGGTGCACCACAGGAAAGTGATAAAAAGGAGGGGTTACTCACATTGGACCCAGCCGGGCACCCAGTGAGGGGAGCTGACAGAGGGAATTTTGTTGTGATGTATTTCAGGAAAGGTGTAGCAGACTGCTGGTGGGACACAGCGATGTGTGTGAAATGAATGAGAATCCAATTAGAAGCAATTAATGCTTGGTGCGCTTTGTGGCTTGCAAAGTAGTCTCAGGGTGGAATTTTTGGACTGAGTCGTAAATATCCAATTTTCATCATTGACAACAGAATGCAAACCACATTTTGTCTGTAACACAACAGGTACCTCAGGTGAAAAAAGTGCCAACCAGATGGTCTCGGACTCGAATACCCTGCCCTCTGTTCTGTGCAATGGCCTGACTACCCGGATTCAGACCTAACTGAGATACAAGAGGTATGTGTAAGCCATGACTTAAAGCTATGTTGTGCAAGACACAACAGGCTAATATGATCTTGCACACAACTTCAGGGGAGTACATCAACCCCCCCCCCCCCCCTACGGTCAAGACATCTGAATCACGACTTCAGGAGACCAAAAGTGCGCTCGATGATGGCTCAAGTTTGTATGTGTGCCCTATTGTACCTACGCTGAAGTACAGTGGCTGCATGTCTGTATGGTGTGAGGAGTTGAGGGGATAGTGCATACCCAGCATCACATGAGGAGGGAAAATAGGGCAATTGATTACATTTCCCTCTTACATATGTACAGAACATGATCTGTACTTTGGTACATGCAGTGTCTGTTCAGGCTGTGTATGTGGCATGATGAATCTTATTGTAAAATGGTTATTTATGTGAGATGGCATTCATACATTGCATTTATAAAATCCCACATGTTTTGTGCTTGGTACTTACCCGGTAGCAACATGTTGCCAAATTCTCCCACAGCCATCCGCCGGGCAAGAGGTGACATGCAGAATACAAAGTTGTCATGGGTACTGCCTGGAAACACTGCATGCACATCCATGAATCTACCACTGGCATCACAGACACCCTGCACATTGATGGAATGCCATCGGTGTCTTTTGCAGAAGATGTGTGCAATGCGGTGAGGTGGCTGAAGAGCCACATGGGTACAATCAATTGCACCCAGCACATGTGGGAAGCTGGAAATGAGATAGAAATCCCTAGCTGCCCTTTGTCTCCTGTCCAGTGTATGGTGCATTCGTATTTGGTGGTGGGCTCTGGTTTTGATGCAGCTCAGTACCTGATGCAAGCTCTGTGACTGGCTTGCCTGAGAGATACCCACAAGGTCACTGGAGACCCTTTGGAATGACCCCGTACTGAAAAAATGGAGAGCAGCAAGGATCTTGAGATAGGCTGGGATGGCATGGGAGCAACAGGTCGCCGAGTCAAGTTCCTGCTCCCGCTCACAAACAATCTCCAAGAGGACATCAGGGGGAAACGGTATCTGGCCCTGACATCTTGGCTGGACACCCTCTCTACTCTCCTCCTCCTCATCCTCCTCCTCCTCAACTCTTCTTGCCGCATGGCAACGGGCAGAGCAACAAACACATTCAGTGACATGCTGGAAGGTTTGTATGTGTTAGATCTGATTTTATATTTGCTGCAGGGCTGGGTTTGGCTGTTGGACTGCAGTGTTTCAGCTGGAGCATGGTGAGGGATGGTAAGCACTTACACAGGTGTTTGGCATTGAAGGCATTGATCATCCATCCCGGTTGTGGAGACTCTTGTCCGATTTCGGAGACTCCAGCCCGATTCCGGAGATTCCGCCTCGAGTGCAGAGATTCCACCCATGTGTGGAAACTCTGGCTCGAGTGCGGACGTAAAGATACAAGTCTTAAATGACTTTTGTGAATACCAAAAGTCGTAAGTGACTTCTGTGAATACCAAAAGTCGTAAAGTTAGACTTTTGGCTCAGATTACCTTTGTGAATCGGCCACCACAGTCCAGAGTACTTATTCTCTTGAAAGATATTTGGAATTGTAATGCGGCAGATTTGTTTTCCATTGTATGCTGGATGGACTTTAGACTGTGGTTGTTAAATGGAGTGCATAGCGGGCTGATTGCGTGGCCCGCTGCGATAGGCCCTGTCAGGTCTCTTCCCAGATGGCTCTGGTTGAAATCACTGCATATGATGACCTCATGGTTTGTGTTTTCACAGAGCACAATTTCTAGGGATTCACATAGTTGGGTCAACCAATCCGTTTGTCCTGATCCCAAAAAATTGAAATAGACATTGGCCCGCAGTACCTTTGGTTGCTGATCATTTGTGTGCAGGCCTTCCAAGGTGACCAGTTGGATCATTTTGGTTGTGTGTTTCGATTTGTTTACGTTTCAGGTCTAGGCCCATGCTTGTATATAGTGAGAGGCAGCCTGATGGCCTCCCGAAGATGTTTATTTTTATTGCGGCTTGTTGTATTTAATAGAATCCAGGGATTGTGTGGGGGCTAGTTGACCACGTTTCCTGGAGACGGAGGATATCTGCATTCTGCATGAGTGAACTTGCGGCTGAGGATTTGAGTAGCTTTGATAATCCTGCTACATTCCAAGATAATATTTTTATGTTTTGCTGTCTTTCTGCATTTTTCTGATTTGCATGTCTATTAGTGGTAGGAATAATTTCCAGTATTACTCGGGAGTGTGAGTGATAGCCGGCTTCAGTTGTTTCCTTGTTTTTTGTCTTTGGTCTCTGAAGCTATTCTCCTAGTTGGGCCAATTTGATTAGAATAAAAGCGTGAGAATCACAGCTTGTTATAGGGCAAATTTAGTTGAGAGTTTCCTGCCCCTCTAAGGATACCTTGAGGGTGGTCTGGATGCCTTAACTGCTCTCACTGTTCCTTCAGTGAGTGCTGTGAGCCTCAGGTTTCATAATCCAGATCCCCCACTCCTCAAAGAACAACTTATTGATCAGGATTTCTGCTACCAGTGAGGTGTATTTAAGTGTTAATACATTTGATTCTCTTCCATTTTTAGTTTGCCAATGTTTTAAATTCTACTCCCAGGATATCTTCTGCGGATATATTTGCTAGTTTAGGGATGGTTTTAACGAGTCTCAACAGATTTGAACTGTTTACGTTGTCGTGTTGGCTCTCAGATGGGTATTGGGGAATAAGGATCAGTTTAGCCGGCCATCTGTCGCCCCTGGTCTCATCGATGACGCTGTTGCTTCTAGATTGATCATCATATGGTTTCGAAGCCAATTGAGGATACTCTGTGAAGTTGCCGTGTTGGCGGGCTCCTGTGTGTTTTGTGGTGCTGTTATAACAGATGATTGATTTTCTGGCCCTGTTCTAGGGTAGGGATTTGTTGATAGAGTGGCCTTAGCAGAGCTTGGGGTGCCATGGGAGGATCTAATGCCTCTTGATTATTGAGTGGGTTACCTGAGTGCTCTGGTACGAGGTGTGTTGGCAGACTAAGTTCAAGGAGATGAATTGTTTCCTGCAGGTCAGCTACCTTCTTGGGTGCCTCCCTTCCCTTAAAGATGGGATACAAACTAACTGGGTTATGATCTGTTATGCTCACGAGAGTTTGCTGCTCGCAATTGAGTGAGACTCAAATTTGCTATTTCGCTGCTTTGTTTTTAGCCTTTTTTTAATCTTTTAGAGAGTATTCTGATCCAGCGATTGTCCAGCTGACTTGTTTCACCTTGATTGCAGATTAGCGAGGTGTTTACATTTGTTACCAATGAATGATCCTTAGAGTCTGTTGAGTTTGCCCTGGGTGTGCCCTCCCTGCTAGTGGGGGAGGGGTTATTGACAGGTGGAGCCACAAGTGGCCCGTCAAAGCCAGCATGGTTGGTTCTCTCTTCGTTCGCAAGTTCTTTTTGTGCTGCTCAATGGCTGTGTGAAGTATCCGAAGGCATATTTGTGGAATACGTCAGATTTAAGTGGGGAGGTTGGGTGTTTGTTTTTGCAGGCTGTTGAAAAGCTAGTTTCCAATCTGTCATCATTGAGGTTAAAACCTCTGGCAGGGTGCATAGTTGTTCTACAATTGGGTAGCAAACGCATTTGAGTCTAACCCATTGACTGGGCTTGGCATTGTCCCCTTAATTCTAAGGCATCTAGTTTGCCCTCCAGCTTGGTGATTGATGTTGCTAAGGTGGGAAATCAGGTCCAATTGTAGTTCTTGTTTGCTTCACTGCCATGTCAGGGCATTTATCATTGCAACCAAGGTGGATTTAATTGAGGCCAATAGGTTACCCAGCTCGATGTTAGACTGAATAGCGGATTGATCTAGTTTACAGTGAGGATTCTGCATCCAGGTCTGAGATTGGTTTTGTTCTGTTGTTGGCCACTCATTTTGCTATGAGGGAAACTTAATTTCTTGATCTGTAGGTGGGGCACATTCTGTCTTCTGTCAACACAATCTTGTGAACCACTGCCTGAGTAGTTGCAGAGAACGAAAGTCACAATCCGCTCTGACGCACTACTTTCCATGTCCGGTTCTCCCTCTGTTGTGCTTAATGAGTGAGCATTAGTCTTTCTGGCCCCTGGGTTATCCTCGTAAACCTGTGCAGTTATTGTAAATGAACTTGAGGAACCGGCTGGGTACACTTGCAGCAAGATAGATGCAGTGGAAGCTTGGTGCCTGCACGTGCTAGTGCTAATTGTGGTGCCTCCTCCCTTTTTTGAGTTAGGGGGAGTTTGGGCCCCTGCCTTAGTTGTGGAGCTAAATTCCAATAATGTCCGTAGTGTGCTATCTGATGACAGCTCAGTTATTGAGTTATGCCCCTTGCCTGGGGGCAAGAGGAGTTACACCTGTGGGGCGAAGTTGAGGTTAAGGCACACACTGGAAGAGACTGCTCATGCGTTGGCATATTTGGAGTAATTGGTGTAGCCGCTTGTTGTTGGTCCAGAAGTTGAGTGTGGTGTTGTTTTTCATTAAAAAAAAGAACTCAATTGGTCTTTCAACGCTTTTAAGGTTATAGCTATGTTTTCTTAAGAGAGGAGACTCAGGTAGAAGTAACGTGTTTGTGCCTGACGGTTGGGTCACCACCCTGCAGGTGCATTGGTTATAGCTTGATTTTCTCAACATGTCCTGTCTGAGTGCGTTCTTGCTCTTGGTTATGTCGCTTCAAATGTCGCTTCCAGTCTGAGGTCCCTTTGGCTTGTGCAGGCCCCTCGAGAGGGCTGGTATTGCTGGGGTGGGGATGCTCCTGCAAGTAGTTTGTTTGTCTGCGACCCCCTCCGTTTTGCCATAGCACTAAGGAGACACTGGTAAAAAAGCCTATGGGACAATTTCTACCCAGAAAGAAACAGGTTAAATAACTTACTTAAGCCTCTCGGTCTCGTCTGGGTAAGTCGGCTGCCAAAATGTTTGTTGCAGTAGTGTTGATGCCATCTGGTGTCCTTACACTGCCTTTAGCCAGTACTGCCTTTGGCCCATTTACACTTTATCGTTACCCTGGTAAAGACTGTAGAGGCTGTCCAGGCCAACTGGGCTTATCAGAGCAGCTGGTTGTTATGATGGGGCAGGTATGGTGGTGTGCTATGTGCCGGGTAGTGGGTGGCACTCCATTAGTTGGCTAAGGCAGGTGTGGGAGAGTACGCTACGGAGAGCAAGTCGCACCACGGACCTAGCCAGGCCGCTTCTGCACTCCACAGGCTCTACCCTCGGCGGGAGCACTAAAGCTCCCACCACACCTCCTGAGCCTAATTGTTGACTGGGTGCTGACTATGGCCTGCTCCCGCAGTTTGATCTGGCCAACCCGGTGAGAACCGGTGAAAACTGGGCAGATCAAGAGGCTTTCCCACTTTTGCAGGCCTCCCGCTTTCAACAGCGGAGCTTGCTCCAAATTGCTCTGATGACAGGGGGATTTGTAATATTTTTTTCAAATATTATTGCCTGCCTCTCACCTTGGCCTCGTCTTACCTTCAGCCTTTACTCACCGCTTGACCCTCTCCTTCATCGGAGTGTCGACCTATATCGCAAATGAGGTGGTGAGCAGAGCGCAGCAGGGAGAGGCAGACATGGCTGGATGCAGAACTGGGAGTTGCGGTATGCACTCTCTCTCACCAGGCAGGGTTGGCCTGGGCCGGTAGGTCAGGCTAACCAGCGGGTAAGGGAGCGTCGAGGCAAGGATACTGCTGGGTGCCTGGCACCGGATGCCGGGTGCCGAGCCTGGAACCCTGCAGCTGGGGCTGAAAACCCTGAGTAGGCACCAAGCTCCGCCAGCAGCAGTAGTCCCGGCGGTCTCGGCTACGGGCGGGGATAGGTACATAGGTACAGCAACAGGTTTGTCGGCGTCTCCGCGTAACAATGGCCTTTGATAGTGGGTGGAACCAAGCACTGGTACCTCCATGCATCTGACCATTACAAGGACACATATATATTGTACACACATTCAGTCTGCACGCACTGTTCAGCACTGAAACCTTTCTGTACTGTACCATGGTGTGCTATTTGCAAACACACACACCTCCAGCACACACACTCAGCATGTGCTTCACAACATTTCACCCTTAATGTATTGTACATCAAGCAAGCACACATACACCCAGCATATGCTTTCATTGCCAATGCACAGCACAGCACAAAATCTCTCATGTAATGTATTCTCAGTGGGCATACATACACCCAGTACATGCACTGTACACACATGCACTACACAGTACTGCTCTATCCCTGTATTGCACCCTTCCCAGGCACACATACATACAGCACATAATCACTACTCCTGTACTGCACACCACTTCACGTCTACCTGATGTAGGCCAAGGGTGAGATGAGCACACAGAAGCAGAACTTCTAAAAAAGAGGGGGAGCCTGTAGGCCTCACTCCAGTGACACAGAATTAAAAGGTCCTGTTTACTACTACTGATCACTAAATGGCATGCTGCCACCACCCTACTAGTGTTGCTTAACTCCTGGTGAATGCAGTAGCCTTTCACTACTATGGGTTAGAGCTTTGGACACCTCTCTTGGTCTCACAAGACAGCAATCAATGAGACAGGCCTATATCATGGTGCACATGCATGGTCTGTGTTTACCTATGACAAAAAATCTGCAGAAGGGGTCCACACAACAATATAGTTGAGCTTTCAGGGCAGGGGTACACGTGTTTTACCATGCAGAGGACTTCTCTGCCCAACATGCAGCCCTTACTGGAATTTGGACTGGTCCCTGTGTACGGAAAATTCATTAAAAAAATAAGGGGGCAGGGTGAAAACACCCTGACCCCAAGGAGAATATGGAGAGAGGGGGGTCCCATTGGGAACCCTCCCCTTGATTGGCTGGTCACAACATGGACATGTTGCAGCAACCATTACAAGACTCGAATTTGTGGTCCCCATTGAAATGTATTGCAATAAATTAGGGTAAAAAAAGGATCATATATAATTGTGGAGTGTTTTAAAGTTATTTTAGCCAGTGAAAAATGCTGATCCCCATGGAATTTGATGAACCATGTTTGAGAGAAAACTACTTTCTCTCATGATTTTCTCATAAAGGCTATAGAAGGTGGTCCAGAAGCTAAAATGAGAGTATATTTTCCATAAATTCACACTATCTTCCTCAGCCATGTGAGAATAAAGTCTGATATTCTGAGTAAAAAATGTAGTTCCAACAGAAGCAGCAACCTGTCAGACGATTCTCCGGTGTTCTAATGCAGCCTCTCACAGTGCTCAAAAGAGCCACTAGAGCACTAATATTCTGTATTTATGACAGAAGTATAGCACACCTGAAGCCATGACGATTGACTCAAAACTGCAAATACAAAACATTTAATTTAGAAATTAACAAAATGAGGGTTTTTTTATCATAGAAATTATTTTTAGTGCTCTAGAAAGCTAAGATGAGGACACATGTTCTATGAGTTCTCAAATGTATTTCTTATCTATGTCAGTAAAACATTCTGAGATGCAGAGTGAAACATACTTTCAACATCAGCAGCAGTCTGTAGGTTAACTCCTCAGTGTGCTATTGCAGCTTCCCATAGTGCCCTAATGAACAACAATAGCACACACATTCTGGATTTATGACAGATGTTTAGCACACCTGAAGCTATCTAGATGGATTCAAAGCTGTAAAATGTAAAACATTTCATTTAGAAATTAACAAAATGTGTGTGTTCTTTTTGTGATAGAAATTACAGTTAGTGCTCTACAAAGCTAAAATGAGGAGATATTTTCTATGAGTTCTCAAATGTAAATAAATCCTGACATGCTGAGTGAAGCACGTGCTTTAACCACCAACAGCAGTCTGTCAGGTAACCCCAAAGTATGCTATTGCAGCTCTCCACTGTGTTCTAAACCACAACTAGAGCACCAACGTTTGTATTTATGACAAAATTGGGGCACACCTGAAGGCATCTTGATGGAATCACAGCTGTAAAACTTAAAGTGGAATTTTTCCTGCGTACAGCTCTCCGGCGTTAAGTTGGTGAGTGAGAGAAAAACAGGAGCTAGAACATCTCCCAGTGTGATGTCTCAAAGTGGGCAGTCGAGGCAGGTTGCTACCGTTTGCGTTGAGAAAGTTGCCGCTCGTGGTCTAAAAATCTACTCGAGCAGCAGAAAGAAGCCGCCCCCTCTGGCATAATGAGTGGTGCCGTTCACGCTAATTTTACAGCACGGGACAAGCTCCTGGCGCAAAAAATCAGTGCGAGCAGCGTGATGGACTGGAATTCCGCCGCTCATGGAACTCTGTGCAATATCACAGAGTTTTTAGGCAACTCCACAGAATTCCGTGGAGAAAAACTCTGTGAGATCCCCCCACCCCTAGCAATAAACTGAAAACACAACACACAAAAAACCCCACACCAATTTAGAAAACATAGAGTAAACTTTAGCAAATGCTCTGACACCAAAACAACAAAACTCCAATCAGTAGAACCAAAGATATGCAATTTTAAAGATTTAAGTGAAAATAGTGCCTAGAAGTACTTCCTGTTAGCGTCTCGTGGTAAATGACGGGTCACATCCATCTGTTTTGGTCATGGTGTGGCCATATTTAAATGGGTTGTGATATGTGGCTCCTATATAAACTTCTATTAGTGCATACGCCACTTTAAATATTTATACCCAAGCTTTCTTATTAACCTTTACCGGGTGGTGAGTTGTTATTGTTTTTCATTAATTTCTTCATTTCATTTGTATAAGGCATCAATTTGGCTAATTCTTTCATGTTAATATCACGTGATAGCAAGGAGATCGCATCTATCTACTTTGTTCACAGTAGTCATATTTGGATTCACAGTGTTGTGCGACTGCAAAATAAGCCTCTACGGGTATGTCAACTAGGTATAACATTCATATCAAATCGTGCTACCCATCTAGTATTTAAAATGTAAGAGATGACGAGTAATTGTTATTATCATCCCTCTTCTCATTACGTATTGTGTACTGCACGTATACACCTATCTAGACTATAATCTTGTTACTGTATATATTTTTATGTGCAATATCCACTTATGTTCTTCAACAATACCACCGAAACGCGCCGACGCATTGGACATACTTAATCCATTGAGCACTCCGGCATAATTGATGAAAAAGTTTGCACTAATCAGATGCTCATTTTGACTGCACATATGGATTAGCTTACGAATTACAAATAAGTGTATTGTCGTATATGTTTTGTCACTCTTCTTTCTTCTTTTTATACATTGTTTATCGTTGTCCTCCCGCCACTGGGCTTTATAGTGTATTTTATTGTACTGTTATAAAATATAGGCTGATTTTGCAATTGGACCCTATGGTTCTTTTGACCCTTGTGTGACAATTAGATCATGTTGGGATAGTTCTATATTCACGAAATGGTTTTTATGTATGAATTGCTTTTTTAAACTGTGGTGTAGTAATACTATACATTATTTTTAATAAACATACTAAATGTTCTCTACCACTTGAGTACTTATGGCACTACAACTATTGAATAGGGAGCTTGAGGGTGTATACATGAAGTATGAATGATTGTGGTATTGATTGAAGAAGGAGGTATGAGTGAGTCAAATACCAAAGGGAATATTTATTTTACATTCTAGTTTATTTAGAGCCCTGTCTCTTTGGCACGTGGGGTCTCGCTCATAACATTGTATTTTAAAACCAGACTTTACCATAAAAGAGGGCTTTAAATTACAATTCTTTAGACACCAAACTCGATATTTCCATGTGCTCCCAATTGAAAGTTATCACTTATTAAATGTAATTAACCCAATGTTATCTTATGGGAGAGGTAGACCTTGCAGTAGTGAAAAACAAATCAACTAGTTTTTCACTACCAGGGCTTGCAAACGTTAGAAGTACATGTCTAACATTTTAAAAACAATGCACCCTGCTCTCTGGGCTGTTTAGGGCCTATGCTAGTGGTGACTTATATGTATTAAAAATGAAGGTTTAGGCCTGACAAAAAGTTTATTTTGCCAGGTCGAATTGGCAGTTTAAAATGCACACACAGGCTACAGTGGCAGTCCTGAGACATGTTTAAAAGGCTACTTAAGTGGGTGGCATGATCAGTCCTGAAGGCCCACTAGTAGCATTTAATTTACAGGCCTTGGGTAGATACAGTGCCACTTTATCAGGGACTTACAAGTACATGTAATGTGCCAAATGGGTGTGAGCCAATTTTACCATGTTTAATGGTGAGACCACAAGCACTTTAGCACTGGTTAGCAGTGGTAAACTGCACAGAGTCCTAAGGCCAACAAAAACGAGATCAGCAACAAAAGGAGGAAGCAGGCAAAACATTTGGGGGAAGACAACCTTAAGGCTGACAGGTCTAACAAGTACACATTTTGTATGAGTTCTCAAATGTGTTTCTCATCCATGTCAGTAAAATCAAGTCTGACATGCATGCTGAAACATGTACTTTTAACACCAGCAGCAGTCTGACAGTTAACAACTCAGGGGGATATTCTCAAGAACGTGCGATAAACATCGCCAAAATAGGTTAACGCAAGTTTTCATATCGCCGCCTATCGCGGGAAAATAACCCCGTGTTAACGTGGCATTCACAACACGGCGGTAACATGCGATAGTACCCCGATAACGCGGCAAATGTCCGCGATAACACTACCGGGACGGCGATAAAAATCTCGAACCGAACGTGAAAAAAGTTGCGATGTGCCCAACCGCGATAAAAAATCCAGCGAGAAGCAGCGCCAGGCCTGCAAGTCCCACAAGTCAGGCTGCAAAAAGCACAATAAAAGCGGCAACACAAAACACAAACAACTGCGAAGCACCATGGAGGTAGCCGGAGCAAGCACAGAGGACAACCAGAACCCCACAAGCCCCAAGGAGGACCAGCCTGGGACCTCGGGGTCAGGGAAGGGCAAGAAGATGAGGAAGACGTGGTTCAGTCCGCAGGAAAACAGGATCCTGATCATGGAGGTGATAGAACACCATCAACAACTGTACGTCTCCTCCACTGTGTCATTGGCAACAAAAAATACAATATGGCAGTCCATCCTGGACAAGGCGAATGCAGTCGGAGTGCTGAGGAGGACAATGGACGAGGTCAAGAGGCGCTGGAATGATGTGTAACGCAAGACCAAGCAGAAACTCGCAGACAACCAGAAGGCAGCAATGCAGACTGGAGGTGGGAGACCAGTGCCACAGGAGGAGCTGGATGAGATGGAGGAAATGGTGACCACAGTCATCAGTGTGGAGACAGTGGCAGGAGTTGGGGGACCAGACACTGCTCAACATGACCCGACACAACAGCAACAGGGTGAGTAACCACCAGGGACTGGGGGGACGGGGGAGATGGGCACAATGGCACACATGCACAATTAAGTAGAGCACATCTGCGGACAAACCATGCCCAAGAGTCACAACACCAACCAAGAGCCCAATTTACCCAAGTCTGCAACATCACAGCACTGCATAAGCACAGAAGTGAAAGCCACACCGCCTGAAAGGGATATGGGTCAGCCAAATCAGAGCTGATGGGGCAACTCACCTACAATGCAGCACACACACATAAGATCCAGAGCACCGCAACATTTCCAACAATGTAGAACAAACAGCAACACCAGCACAACAGAACAGAGGAAACAACTGCTGCTGCTTGTGTGTGGAAAATGGCCATTCGCATGAGGCATAGCAGGAAACTGTGAGATGATAATGTACTAGTACAACCCCACATCCCTGATGGTGTAGTAATGCACGTATGGCTGTGACCCAGATAGGCAGTGAGACACACATTGTCATACAAATCAACACTCATCACAGTTGAATACAAGTGAAGGTGCGTAGACTTTATTAGCATATGCGTGTCAGTACGGCCAAGATAAGTGCCACAACATGCAGACCAATGCAGCAGTATTTCAGAATGTGGAACGTTGCCAAGCGCCGCTGTCCACACCGGGGGAGTGCCGCACCATTCACAGGTGTGTGTTTAGCCGCGTTGTTGTCCGCTCATGTATTCGGAGTCCAGGCGAATGCAGCCATGTCCACTGTCGTCGTGGGAGATGTGACCAGAACCCCAAGTTCCAACAAGGTGTCGGGACATGTGCAATGTGTTCCAAACTGTTGTGTCTGCAGGTACGTAGTTACACGTCCATGAAAGCTAGTGCAGCTTCGTAGGCAATCATTTCCAACATGAGGTTGTTGTCAACTTCATCGAACAGGACGGCGAGGCTAACCATTAGAAGGTCCAGACAGATGTGCTGCGTCCACCCCCTTTCACCAATTAGCACTACAGCCCAATAGAGGAGCGGCTCAATTTGGTCACTGCACACGAGGAGTTCTGCAATCTCCCAGGTCCAGCTGCCAGCATGTATGCCAAGTATCCAGGCATCCCATAGACGGGTGTCACAATGACACTCATGGTCGTGGGCCAACAGGGGGCGCACACACATGTCGAAATCCAGTTCGGCTACCATCCTGTTGGATAGGCAGACAACCATGGTTGCATCACTTGCACTCCTACAGCACACCATTGTCATGCCTGTCTGCGCATGTCCACAAGCCTGACAACGACACTGTGATGTTGGCCATTGAAGGTGGGCGGCCACGTGAGTGTAGGCCTATGGTAAGGATAGGGTGGACGCAGATGTAGAGTTCATGCCTGGCTGAACTCACGCTGCGATTAAGGCTAGGCATTTGGCTCATGCTGCGGCAATACAGATACACACAACACTTGGCATGTATGAGCAAAGACCCCGAGCGGTCTTGCGCTCCTTCATTTCCCCGTTCGTGCAAGCCCGCCCTCCGGGTGCAATCTACATTGCAGCATTGTCGATTGCGGACTGGGTGGCGCCGACACTACAACAGTGACACACTCATTAGTTACTTCCTTGTCCAGGCCAGAACTGAACCACGCCCAGAGCCCCGGGCAAATCCTTCACACCCCTACGCTAGCTTGGCATACACCGGCCCAGCCCACTCCACTTACGCTTACAGGGGGGGGGGGGACAAAGCTACGTGTCCAAGGTCTTCCCCACTGCCTGAGGTGACATGTTTGCGTCCACTGTCCACAACACTACATACCCCAGCAGTATGTGTCCACATGGACATGTCTGTGCTCTGCATTCTGTGGTCTGTCCTGCACATCACCGCCACACTTGGCATTGTGTACATTCTTCTTCATGGGTGAGTTGCCTCCTTCACACATACTTGGTTCCCACCTCTCCCCACATTCTGCACTTGTGTGGCTGAGGGGCCATGCCGTTTTCGGAAGGTCCGCTGTCTTGTCCTATGCTGCCTCGGTGGTAGTCCGGGGGGGGGGTCCGGAGGGGGGGGGGGTCCTAGGGGTGGTGGCAGTGGGTGTTGTGGCCCTCTTGGGTCTCCGGGCTGCATGTTCATTGTCTCCATGGCATCTGTGGGTCTTCAGATGTGGCTCTGGGCTGGGCTCCCTTTCATACTGCAGGTAGTCGTCCTGCTTAGCACCAGCAGAAGGCAGGTGTTAAATCCCTGCTGCTAACGCGCCTTATCGCCTGTTTTTGGGTCGTCGTTGAGAATATCGTGAAGTGGTGTTTTCGTGTGTTTGTGCACGGAATCGCCTACTCTGCATATCATTAGCGTTAGTTGTCGCACTAATCCGTGGCGATGTTTTTTGCGGCAGCTATAGCTGGTAAACTGGCGATATCGGTAGTTTGCACCAGCTTGGGAATAGGGCGATAAATCTATCGCCACTTTTGCGGCGCTAAAGTGCCAATATATCGGCGATGAGTCCTTGAGAATATGCCCCTCAGTTTGCTATTTTAGCTTCCCACAGTTCTCAAATACACAACAAGAGTGCTAACATGTGTCCTTTTGACAAACATGTAGCTCATCTGAAGCCACCTCAATGGAATCAAAGCAGAAAAACTTAAAGCACTTCCTTTAGAAATAAATACAATGAAGGAGTTATTTCTGTCATAGTTATTATGTTTAGTGTTCTAGAAATGTAAATTGAGGACAAGCAGGTTATTAGGGGAAATGCCAGTAGTAGCACAGCAGACTGTGGAGGGAGCAGTAGAACTCATGGACAATGGAGGACAGGGGGAGGGGGCCAGGGGCAACAAGCTGACCAGGGAGTGCAAGCTGCAGTGGCAGCACAACGGACTATGGTGGTAAGGTGGGAGTGGGCACAGGCATGCACTTGGACAATGGAGGCGAGGGGGAAGTAGGGCAGATGCAGGGACAGAAAGATGATAAGGCAGGGCAGGCATCAGGGGCAGTGGTAGCACAACGGACCAAAGACGACAGGAGAGAGGGGGCAGAAGAAAGCACAGGTGGGGGGACAGGAGCAGCAAGCCTATCAGACTGGGCAGGCTCATGGGGCACTGGCACTGGCAGAACAACAAACCGTAGAAGGCAGACTGGAGGAGGCATGGAGATCCGAGGGCAGGCCAGCCATGCACTGGCAGCACAACGGATAGCAGTGGGTAGGCAGAAGGAGGCAGAGGCACCTAAAAGGACAACAGAGGACATGGGGGTCCAGTGTCAGGACAGTGAGCTAACCAGGTGGGGCCAGTGGCATGGGAAATGACAGCAAAACAGATCTCAGAGGGAAGGAGGGAAGGAGGGGGGCAGGGACATGCACACATGCAATGTGGGAGAGGGGCAGTGGGCAGGGCAGTAAGCTGAACTGGCAGGGCAGGCAGCTGGGACATTGGTGCCACAATGGGCCACAGAGAGTTGGAGGATGGGGACAGGGACATGCACACTGAAAAGGGAAGGCAGGGGGAAGAGACAGGGCAGGACATCAAGCTGACTAGTCAGGAAAAACGCTGTTGCAGTGGCAGCACAATGGACTGCAGAGAGCAGGAGGGAGGGGGCAGGGGCACACATGGACAATGGAGGACAGGGGAATGGTAAAGGGGCATGTACACAGACAACGGGGGCCAGGAGGGAGAGGGGCATGAGCACCAAGCCTACCAGCCAAGGCAGGTAGACTCAGCAATGGCAGAACAACAGACCCTGGAGGGTACATGGGATTAGGCAGAGCACACACATGGAGAATGGAGGGAAGAGGGCAGAGGCAGGAGCATCAAGCTAACTGGAGGGCAGCTGGAATGACAGGGCAGCAAGCTGACCATGGAGGCCAGATTAGGGATGGCAGTGACATCCAGATGGAGATAGAAGCACAGGGAGGATGTGGGCAGGGTCAGCAAGCTGACCATGGAGGGCGGGCCAGCAGGGATAGCAAGCTGACCACAGTGGGTAGATGAGAGGAGCAGGAGCATGCATATAGAAAACAGAGCACAGGGGACTGGGGGCAGGATTAGCAAGTTTACCATGGAGGGCAGGTCAGCATGGGCAGTGGCAGCACAACAGACTACAGAGGGCAGGAAGGAGGGAGCAGGAGCATCGAAATGGAGAATGGATGGCAGGAGAAGGGAAAAGGAGCAGGGGCATGGTCAGCAAGCTGATCAGGGAAGGCAGGCTGGAATAGTCAGGGGTTGCTAGCTAATCACAAAGAGCAGGTGGAAGGGTGCAGGGCACACACATGGAAATGAGAGGGTCTGAGAGGGAGAACGGGGCAGCAAGCTGAATAGGCGGGGTGGGTGTCAGGGGCAATTGCAGCACAACAAACCGCAGAAGGAATGAAGGACTGGGTAAGGGCATGCACATGGAAAAGGAAGGTTGGGGGAGGGGCAAGGACATCAAGCTGACCAGGCAGGGCAGGCAACAGTGGAAGTGGCTGCACAATAGACCTCAGAGGGCAGGAGAGCGGAGCAGGGCACACACATGGACAACGAAGGCCAGGAGCAAGGGATGCAGGGAGGCAGGGAGGCAGGGATAGGACAGCCAGCAAACCAGGCATGTAAGTTGGCAGGGGCAGTGGCAGCACAACATACTCTGGAGGGCAGGAGGGAGGAGAAGTGTCACTCACACAGACGATTGAGGATAGGAATGAGTTGGGTTGGGGCAGCAAGTTGACAGGCAGGGCAGATGGCATGGGTAGTTGTAGCACAACGAATCACAGAGGGAGAGCGGGGCAGGGGCACATACGCATACAAAGGAGAGCAGATACAGGGGTAAAGGCAGGGGTGACAAGCTGACCTGGCAGGGCAAGTGGTAGGGGCAGTGGTGGTGGCAGCACAGCAGACCACAGAGTCCATGAGAGAGGGGCATGGAATGTACATGGACAGTGGATGTTATGGGGAGTCAGGCAGGGACAGAAAGCTGACCAGGCAGGTTGGGCAGAAAGGGCAGTGGCAGCACAACAGATGGCAGAGGGTAGTTGGGATAAGGCAGGGCACACACATGGAGAATGTAGGGCAGGGGAAGAGGGTAGAGACAGGGGTTCCATTTATATGGGAGGAGGCCACGAAGAGGTGGCAGAGGATTGTGCCCTGTTGTCGCTGTAGCATAAAGAGCAGGTCATGCATAGTGGACGGTCTTTGCTGTAACTTTGCATTGGCAGTTGTTGTGGGGTGTCATTGAAGTAGCCTGAACTGCAGGTCTTGGGTTGCCAGTCGCCGTGGACAGCCGTTGTTGGCACCAAGAGTAGGTCTCTCTGGTACCTAACATTGGCATTCATCGTGGACAGCAGTGCCTTGGAGCGAGCAGGCCTGTTCATTGTTGTGGGGAGCCCAAACTTCAGGATTTTCACTTTTTCTTCTGGGGCATACACTCTAATGCTAGCCAAGGGTCCAGGACTGGGGAGTTCCTCTTGGTGATCAGCGACTCACTCCAGCAGAGGCCAGCACAACTTAGGCAAGTCCAGTTGTAAGTCCAAGCAGGTCCAGTTGCAGCAGGTCAGCTGGGCAGTTGCAGGGAGACATTGAGGCCTGTTTTGTTCCTGCAGCTCACACAGGTGGTCAGGCAGCTGACCTTTGGAGTCACCCTGGTTAGCCTGGGCTGAAGGCAAGCAGGTCCAGTCTACCTCCTCAGACAGCAAGGCAGTCCTTCAGCACCAGGGCAGTCCTTCTTCTGTAACTGCCGCAGGTCCAGGAGTGTTCTGATGAGTGGCTCTGGAGGTCCAATTTTTATAGCTGGTGCCAGCCTTTGTGTGGGGGGACTTTCTGTTCTACCCCTACATCTGGTTCTGAAAAGATTTTCTGATCCGCTGTAAAGGCTCCATACTATCTGGGGGTGACAAAAGGCAGAGCAGGCCTGGCATCAGGTCCCTTCATGTGTGCAGGAGGCAAAGCACTCTGAAGTGTAGGTGGATCTGGGTACAGCCTCTCCCCAGTCATCCTGTCAGGATGGCTCATCCTGTCCACACGTAATCCCCCTTTGAGTAACTGTCTGGAAGTAATACACAAACCCCAAGAGCATAACTATTCACAGTCATATGACCCAAGACACTGTCAGAAAACACAAATGGCTGGGACAAAATAATGTCAGCTTTCTAAAACTTTTGTTGAATGCCGTTGGAGACTGACGGTTCATGCAGCGGCTTCCATAACAATGAGACAATTCCCAAGTATTTAACCATCCTCATAAATAGAAAGAGGACAACCCAATAATTACATAGTATTTAAATTTTGTTTGATTCTTGAATAAAAGGACAATTAATAGATTGGAGTCAGCAGCTGGCTCACCAATCAGGAGTCTCTAATTTTCATACAGCTACACAGTACTGAAGAAGGTCTCACAGATGCACAACAACCGAGACCAAAACATCAACGCCTAACCTAACTTTCTTTTTAGTCAATGTTAAATTTATGTTTCAAGTCTAGTCCCTCTGCAGGAGACAGACTTCTGGACTATATTTTTGAAAGTGGGTTATAACATACATTGGCAAATAACATAGTAATGTAGAGAAGGATTGCAATGTTTATTGTTAATGTATGGGGAGATTGCTTTATGAACCGCTACTTAATTGAAATTTTCTTGATTTTCTGATATAAATTTGAGACTAAGACATACACCTGTTTTTTTAGATTTGTTTTCCCTTTTTAAACAACAATTGGATATACAACTTTGACTTTAGTTCCAATGCCATGATCTGGCATCCTAAAATGACTAATATATCCATATGTCCTAGTGTTTTTATTGGAATGAATCCCGCACTGTTTCTAAAACTGACATTTTTTAAAACTGTGATTTAAAATCTGACTTTACCATTAAAGAAGATTTTAAATTACAATTAATTTGAGTAAAAATGGCATATCTCTCTCTGCTCCCAATTCAGAGTTAGTGCTTATTAAACAACAACAGTGAAAAACGACTTTAGGAGTTTTTCACTGCCAGACATGTAAAACATAAATACACATGTCCTACTTTTGACATACAATGAACCCTGCCGTAGAAGCCGTTACAGTCTTCCTTTGGGGTAACTTATACGTTTAAAAAAAAAGAAGTTGTAAGCCTGGCTAAAGGTGTATTTTGCCAGATCGAAATGGCAGTTTGAAACTGCATCACAGGCTGCAGTGGCAGGCCTGAGACATGTCTTAAAAGGCTACTTTAGTGGGTGGCACAATAAGTGTTATAGGCTCATTAGTACCATTTAATTTACAGGTCCTGGGTACACGAAGTACCATTTACTAGGGTCTAGCAAGTACGTTAAATGTACCAATCAGGTAGATGCAATTTGTACTATGGTTTAGGGAGAGAGCACAAGCACTTGTGCACTAGGTAGAGGAGTCCTAAAGCCAAAAAAACAAATTCAGTAAAACAGGAGGGGTGAAAGCAAAATGTTTGGGGGAATACCACGCCAAGAATGTCAGGTCTAAAGTGCAGGGACACCAAGCTCATAATGCAGGGCAAACAGGAGGGGCAGAGGCAGCACAATGGAATTCAGAGATCAGAAGAGTGAGATAGGAGGACACACATGAACAACGAAGGGCAGGCTGAGAAGCCAGGGAAAGCGTCAGAGGCACTGGCAGCACAACGGACTGCATAGCGCAGAAGGAAATGGCAGGGTCACACAACAGAGGGTAGGCAAGAATGGGGTAGGGGCAGCAAACTGACCTGGTAGAGCAGTTGGCAGAGCAGTGGCAGTATAGCGAATTGCAGGGGGACAGGAGGGAGGGGACAGAGGCATGCACACAGACAGCAGCGTGTAGGGGCAGGGACGACAAGCAACCTGGCAGGGCAGGCGGCAGGGGCAGTGGCTGTGGCAGCAAAACAGACCACAGAGGGCTGAGAGAGGACAGGGAATACACACAGACAATAGACAGTGTGGATAGGTCTGGCAGGCACAGAAAGCTGACCAGGCAGTGCAGGCAGCAGGATCTGTGGCAGCAACATGGACCGTGGAAGTCAGGAGTGATAGGGCAGGGACACACACACAGATAACTGAGGGTAGAAGGAATAAGAAAGGGGCAGCAGGTTGGCCAGGCAGGGTAGCTGGCAGGGACAGTGGCACCATAACAGATTCCAGAGGGCAGAAGGGCAGTGGAAGGGACTCACAGATGGACAATAGAGGGCAGTGGGAGGGGGAAGGGCAGCAAGTTGAATTGAAAGGGCAGGCAGCAAAGGACATTAGCAGAATAATTGGACCTCAGAGGGCAGGCGAGAGGGGCAGAGAACACACACAGAAAATGGAGAGGAGGGGAGAGGCAGGGCCGGCTTTAGCGCTGGTGGCTCCCAGTGCGACATTTTTTGGCGCCCCCACATTGGATTCTCTCACTACCACTGGGTAAAAGTGCCCCTCATCTCTCCAATCATAAGTTATTGCTAAACACAGCACCCCCCTTAGGTCAGCGCCCCCTCCACAGGTCAGAGCACAGTGCAGCCGCACTGTTCGCTCTGCCCGGAAGTCGACCCCAGGGAGAGGCGTTCAGGTGCAGCAAGCTGACAAGGTAGAGCAGGGGCAAGGGCAGTGACAGCACAGCAGACCACAATGCGCAGATGGGAGGAGGCAGGAGAATATACACAGCGAACTAAAGTCAGGGGTAGGGGGCAGGAGGATGGGGGTAGGGAAATGCACATGGACAATGAAGGACGGTGGAGGCAGCAGAGCAGGTGCAGCAAGCTGAAAAGGCAGGGCTGAAAGTAAGGGCAATGGCAGCACAACAGACCACGGAGGGCAGGAGAAAGAGGGAAGGAGAATTAACATGAACAACAGAGGGCAGGAAGAAGGGACAGAGGCAGCAAGGGCAGTGGCAGCACAATGGTCTGCAGAGGGCATTGGAAGGGGACAGAGGCTTGCACACAGTAAACTGAGGGCAAAGAGAGTGGAGTCAGGGGCAGCAAGCTGACCAGGGACGAGAGGCGGCAGGGGCAGTGGAAGTAAACTGGACCATGTAGGGCAGGAGACTGGGGGATGTCGCAGGCACAGGGACAGGGACAACAGAGGGTAGTGGGGAGGGCCAGCAAGCTGACTAGACAGCACAAGTGTAGTGGCAGCACACAGACTGTGGTGACTGAAGGAAGAAGGTAGGGGCAATCATACAGACAATGGAGGGCAGGGGCAAGGGGTCAGCTGCAGAAAGATGAACAGGCAAGGAAGGCGGCAGGTGGAGTGGCAGCACAACAGACCATGTAGGGCAGGAGGGAGGGGGCAGGGGCACGCACACAAACAAAAGAGGGTGGAGTAAGGGGGTGCAGGCAGTAAGCTGACAAAACAGGGCAGGCAGCATGGGCAGTGACATCACAACGAACAGTGGAGGGCAGCAGGGAGGGGGGCAGGTGGATGTACATGGACAACAGACGGCAGGGGGAGGGGCAGCAAGCTTATCAGGCAGGATAAGCATATGGGGCAGTGGCAGAACCATGTAATGCACAGTGAACATGTCCTGGAACATGTCATGAGTGATGTATTAGGTGAGGCCATAAGTACTGCATGGCGAGGGTACCAAACTATAGTACTTAATTTAATTATAACTGGTGAATTTCAGTGGTTTTTTACTTTGAAATGTTATGCTTTAACTTACATTTTCACCTAATTATAACTCCACTTTAACATATGTTTTATCAGTACATTTCTGAGGTTTTAATTTAATGTAAAATAAGATATTTTTACTATACCTAACTATACTGTCACTTTAACATTTTTTGTTGTTTATCTCTGTGAATTTCTAGTTTTTTTAAATGTAAAGTAATATCATATCACTGTTCTCACAGCACCCCCTGTGGGTGGCTGACCCCCAACACACACAGCCTTTATCCGTGCACAGCCTGAGTTTGGCTGCATGGACTGGCCTGTATACAGTCCCTGTATTCAACTCTCTGTGTGCTCTCAACTCTCCACCCTGAGTGATACTGGGTTGGCCGCAGGGCCTGGCCTGCCTCAAGGCATACCCACCCCTCTTGTTTTTTTTAATTGTTATTTTGATCCTGCAGGACTTTCTCAGGAGTAAGTGGGATTGTGTTGGTTATTACAAGAGTCCTGTGGGATCACAACAACCCCCAAACATTTTTTTATTTTAAATTTGGCTCCAAAGGTCTCTCTGGGACCCACATCCCCACAAGGTCCAGAGGATCAAGATACCCCTATCCTGCCTCCTTATGCTTGATTTCTTTTATTTTCAGTACACAGAGACCAAGTCTTTTCATGTTGCTGACAACAAATCAGGGTGCAAGCTCCTGCAGAACTCCAGGGAGCTTCTCCTTCCAGTGGGAGCGAAGTGACTGACAGTAATAAATCCCCCTTGACCAATCAGATTGGTCTATTATTTGAAATTGCGAGCCACAGGAACACTGCCAGACCCAACCCTCCAGATATTAATTTTGAACCATAATTTCTCAAAAACTACTGAACGGGTTTACACCAAATCACAGAAAGTATGCTTTCTGAGGAAATAGCTAGAGTTCTACCTAATTTGGTGTATTTCCATTCAGAGTTTTTGGCTCCAGAGCTTTTCAAAAATCCCTATGAAAATTGCATGGGCATCCCCCTTTTTTCCCTGACTCGATTGTCTAATGACCCAAGAAACTTTCCAGGAGGGAGCTGTATAGTCGCTGGAAAAAAACAAAGGTTAAAGTAACAATATAGTTAGGAAGTCTAATAATATCTTACTTTAGATTAAAAAAACCTTAGAAAGTCACATTAAAAAACAAAAATTAAACCGATGTTATAGTTAGGGGAAAATGGCAGTTAAAACATACAATTAACAAAACCACTGAAATTCACCATTTATTGTTATTTCAAGTGATTATGAAAGCACACGTCGTGTTTCAAGACTGCAGTGCTATCTCGCTTTCATGATCTCTAATATATTTAAAAAGCCACACAATAGCAGCGCCGTCTTGAAGAATGACATCTGCTTTCATGATTTCTAATATATTTAAAAGCCACACAGCAGCAGTGCTGTCAAGAAGCATGACGGGCGCTTTCATGAGCATGAATACTTTCAACGAGCCACACAATCCGCCTCTCAGCCACGTTCCTGTTAATGAAAGGAATGCAGCAAGTCTAGAAGCAAGACAGGAGCTTTCATGCCCACAGTCCAGACTACTTGCCATGACTGCTACACCGGAATCTGATACCCATACATGCTCAGGGTGCTGCAAATAGTGAGAAGAGAATGTATAGAAAAGTAAGGGGGATGTGTCCACCTCAAGCCTCCCTTAGCCCGCATTTTTTTTTTTTGCCCTTAGGGCACAACAATAAAGTCAGGTCAGAGGTTCTGCAACCTCACTTCACAACTGAACATATTATTGCAAAACACACACACTTTTCTCTGGATAACTGCCAAATGAAGAACATGCACCTGTAAAGAACAAATTACCACACACATATTGTAGGCACGTAACCTATTTGGATGATAACAAATACCAGTGTACCCCTGCATCACAATATTTTGCCCGATTACTAGGTGGCATGCATATAGTACAAAGATAACTTTAAACTTGAGTCTCTAAACTACATTGAGAACGCATGTTAACACAAACTACATGTTTTAGGGTTGGCATGCAGGATGTAAGGAGAAGGAAAAAAGGGCAAGCAACAACTTCCTTAGCAGTACAACTTTGCAACTAAAAGAGTGGCGGTGTGGCTGATACTGTGTTTGTATGAGATAGTATTCTTATGTTTGGGGGCTCATTGTTGTTATGATCCCTATCTAATGCTTTTTGACAATGTAGCACAATAATCCCTACATTTTGTAATAGGATTGAACTGATTTATTAAAACATCTTGCAGCAAACATGCAAAAATATTATAGCCTCTTCAAATTTCAAAAGTGTATTTTATTAACTTGCAGAACTGTTTCATCTTAGTAAATCAGACTATGTCAGTGCATTAACTAGTATTATTTTAAAGAGATAGTTTGCAAACATGAATTTAAAAACATTTATACTTCCCGCCTTACCCTGACAACAATGCCAATAGTGATCTAATAGGCAAATCAGTTATGGACACCCTTTGGGTGTCCGGGGTTACTATTATTTATGAACAACAGCATTATAGTTTATTAAATCAAACATTTATTAAATCAAACACAGGAGAGGTTTTTGTACAGTGCACATCGTGAAGTCTTGTATTTCGAGGTCCTTTTAAATGTGACAATGAAGAAAAGGGTGGAAAAGTGAAATAAAACAGTTGCCTAAGATCACACAATTTGGTCAAGTGGGGAAGCCATGATTGACCCCAAGGTTTCTGGTTTCACATTGTGCAATTTAATTCAGCCACTAAATGTACATGCTTCCCTTCCCCTACACCCAACTTAACAACACCTCCCAAATCCTTGACCACCACCATGCCGGCATCAGTGCAGCCCTCGGTCACACCACGACCAAACATTGTGGGCCCCTGGGAAAATATTTGCCTGTACCCATGGTCTATTGTAATTGTGATTACATGCAAAAGTGTGTGAATGAGATGCACAGCTTTCAAACATTGACATGGCAAAAGTTAAAGAAAATGCAGGGCATGCAGGTAAGTGGGTGCATTGTGTGTGGAAAGATTAGTGTAGTGAGGGTGATACAAGAAAATACAAGTGTTAGAGAACTAACTTATTTTGAATTAGAAAGTCTTTATCATATTTTTTGCACGCCGCTTGCTGCATCAATTCCATGTGGGATCTTCTGAAGGCTCATATGTGGCTCAGCCCTCCTTGTGAATTTCCTAGCTCACCCAGCTCAACCACTTGCGCACTTTGAATGCCAGGTAAAAACTGCATCACAGAAGATGTAACACACAATGCAGATTTATGGACCAGTTTAGAATAGTGGATGCCAATAAAGAAGCACATGGCCACATGCCTGTTTGGCTTAAACTGGAATCCCAGGTAACTACTTGGCCACTTTTCCTATCGGAGTCTCTGGAACAATCACATACATTGTTTGTATCTCTTAGAGCCTCTGCTAAAGATTTTGTCTTGAATTGCAGGTTTGCAGTCTGTAAGGTATTTGGATTTGAACGGTCAGGCGTGAGTACCCATAAAGACAAGGTAATTCTGTTTACGTTCCTGGCTGGATTGGAGGGCTGATGGGTAAACAGATTCACAATATGCACCTTTTTTTTCTTTTTCGGGTTTTTGAGATCGTACTATGGCTACAATTGCATGGGCACACGTGAGTACAGGCAGAAAAATACATGCAACTGTTTGCCTTAAACTGGGATGCACCTGGCATGTTGTAATATAACAATGTGCTTTAGCCATCTTCTCTTCTGTTGCAGGATTTGCTGACAGTGCCACACACACACATTCGAACTGGCATATGTGAGTACAAGCACAACAAAAGGTAATTGTTTGTTAGAGTTAAACTTTGGTGCACCTTGTACATTGCAATATATCAACATACTTTACCCATGTTTTCTTCTGATGCGGGTTTCGAAGAGAGTACCACACACATATATTCAAATGGGCATATGTGTGTAGATGCAGAAAAAACAGGTAATTGTTTGGTAGAGTTAAACTGTGGTTCACCTTGTACATTGTAATATAACAAAATACTTTGCGCATGTTTTCTTCTGTTCCAGGTTTCGCAGACAGTACCACACACACATATTTGAATGGGCATACGTTAGTACAAGCACAACTAAAGGTAATAGTGTTAGTAGAGTTCCCTTGTGGTGCACATGGTATATTGCTATATCACAATGTGCTGTAACAATCTTTTCTTCTTTTGCAGGCTGTACGGACAGTACTACATATAAGTTTGGAAGGGCAGGTCAGAAAACAGAAAAATTCAGGTAATTACTCTCTATGTTTTGCCAGCGGTGAATCACTACTGTGTGACAGATTGCATTCATGAACATAGGCACCAACCTTAGCTACTTTCCTTTATTTTGCAAGCTTTGTGGCATAGCAGGCTAAAACTGGTAATCACAAGAATGTTCAAGTGCAAAGCTGTAACTTCTGCAGAGTGTGGTGCTTCACTACAATGGAGGAAATGTTGCCTTGTATTCAAGAAAGAGTGGATGAAAGAAATTGTGGAGGCTGAGGCACAAAAATCACAAAGCAAGGTTTGCGTGCAACTCGGGAAACTAATTCAATACAGTCCAGATGTGGGCTTGATTTGCAAAGCATGTTCGGAGGCAAAGTTGTTGGGGACTTTTCTACAAGGAAGAAATGGAGTGATGGGTGGAAACTGGATTACCTGAAACGCCATCTAAGAAGCAAGGTTCATGAGTCTGCTTTGGTGATAATGATAAACAAAAGTGCTGTTGCCAGGTTTAGTTATGGAGAGCGGGCAATTCTGACAGAAACTGCCACCGACAAAGCGAGCAGAATAGAAGTGGTTGAACGGCAAAGATCCCTGCCTGAGGAGATAAGGATTCTCATCAACAATGCGTTGCTGGCGGTCATGATGAATACTTCAATGTTGTCTGTCCAAGACACCCTGACCACCTAGCAGCTTTGTATGTAAAGGTACCAGACAGCTGGAGGAGAAAGAACTATGCCTTTGAGTTCCCTGAGGCCATCAACAGTGTGATACACACTGAAGTCATGGCAGAACATTGCAAAGCTCTGTATCACACATTGATAATTGATGAGAGCACAGATATTTCTGTAACAAAATTGCTCATCTTGTACTGCAAGTTCTGACCTATAACATCAACAGAGCACAAAACACTGTTTGGGGCCATAGAGAAGCTGAGTTGTTGTAATGCTGAGGCTATCACTACTGCAATGAAAGAATTCCAATTGGCCTATGAACTGGACCTTATGAAAATGATCATGTTGACAACAGATCGTGTGTCTGCGATGCTGGGCAAGAATTCTGGTGTTGCTACTCGCCTTAAACAATCCATTCCTCATCTACTTGAGTAGCATTGTGTCACCCATCAAGAAGATTTGGGAGTTGATGATGCCTGGAAGAGTGTTTCGATGATAATAGAGATGGAGGCATTATTGAGGACTGTCTACACAGTGTTCTTCAGATCTCCTGCAAGGAAGTCCAAGTTGGATGAAGTAGCATCATTCACTGAATGTAAAGTGGTCTCCTTTTGGACATTCAATGACGTTTGATGGTTTTCAAGGCATTTTGCAGTTGGTGCACTAATTCATAATTAGAAGTCTGTTCTTACATACTTTGAGCATGAGAAAGTTGAGGAGAATGATCCAGTTTCTAAATATTGTTACAAAAAGCTATTGGACTCAAACTACCATATTTCCCTTGCAGTACATAATTACATTCTGTGTGACGTTCCATCTTCGTGCAAACTGTTCCAAAAAAGTTCTTTGACTGCTGTTAAAGCTGTACAATAGGCAAGAGCAATGATTGAACAAATTAAGGAACAGTACTTGGAGGACACTGTCTTTTGGAGCAGCACGGTAAGAGATCTTATGGTGTTGTACAGGTAAGGACAAGAGTTTCACAGTGGGCCTATTTTGTCTTTTGTTTTCCTTCTTTGTGAGCACATGCAAAAAAGGTTCCCTGGAGATGAAATGAAAGAATGAGCAAGTTTTTAATTCCAGGCAATAGCAACACAATCACGTTTTGATTTTGGGACTGATATGTACAAAGACTTGTTGAAAAGTATAGAAATAGTCCTGGGTGATTTTGAAACACCTGAAGATGTTGTTCGACAATACAGAGAATATAAATATGTGATGGCAGAACATGTAAACGGTGGGTTATTTACCACCTTTCAAGACATGGTGAATTTCACTATACGCAATGCTGCTCAGTATAGTTTGGAGTCTCACCTTGTTGATGTCTGCGCAATATTTCATGCATCTTGTGCAGATTGTGAACAAAGATTCAGCCTCATGAACACTATCAAGAATAAATTGAGAAATAGACTAGAGGAGAAGTATTTGGATATGCTTATGAGAACAAAGGCCTTCCTTCTGAATGGAAAAGCTGACATCGATAGAGTTTATCAGCACTGGAAAAATGGCAAGGGTCAACCTGAGAAGCAACCATGATACCCATCTAGTGATGGCACTTGACGTGTCTGAACGGCCCTCTCCCATAGTCCATGTTTGCCTGGATGTCACACATTTCACAAACTATCTCTCAGATGGGATAGCCTGACATCACTCAGTAGCTTCCAGCTCAAATTGTAAATATAATATGTAATTGAGTAACTTATTGTGTATAGGTGATCTTGTATAGGCTCCCAACATTTCCCCACCCTATAAGAATCTTTAGTAAAATCTTATAATTGTACAACGTTTGGAGTCCTGTGCTTTTCTAAAGCTGAAGTGTACTTGCATGAGTAACCATTTCATGTCATGGCGTGTGCATATAAATTGCAAACCTGCCTTAAGACCCCTCATGTGGAAATTCATGTGTGTGTGGAAATGCAAAGTCTTTTCAATTTTTTAAGCAAAAGTTCAGAGTGATATTTGCACTGATATTTGTCGCTGCACCCACATGTGCGGTCGGGTTGTTGGCGCACGTAGCCTTGCATAGACCTTATACTGCCGCACACAGAGGAAAAATTTAGAGGGAACTTTGGTCACAAGTGACGCAATAAGGAGGTAATTAGCAGTGCATGGTAACATCGTGAGTTCTGATTACTTTAGGGCATGAGTTATATTGACTTGTGATAACTATAACAGGTGAACTGTCCATAATATAACCCCTATCATTATTTTTTTTCAAAAATATTGTCTTTCATACAATGTGGTTTTGTATACAGTGAAGACTTCAGCTCTTGTCTTGTGCTGCTAAGCACTGACATAGTTGGCTTTGTCTAATATGTGCTCCACATCTTTGCCGTTTGTTGTTTAATTTCCCATTTTAATTATGTCATTTAATTTGCAATGTTCATTTAAATATAATTATTACAGCATCCTTATTTCATCTTTGGAAAATCCTTCCTAAAGTAACTATACTACGCTTCCACGCAGCTAATGTTATTGTTCTAAAATTATTATCACTCATATCTCCAGTGATAGCTTTGAAATTCTTCTGGGATATTACTTTAAAATTAAGAAGCATTTACAGAGAATATTTCAGAGCACAAGTAATCAATTTCTAAGCGCAAACTTTCCAAGTTATTCAATTACTCCACCCCGTAGAGACATACAACCACTCACGCATACACACATACACAGATGCTTGAATACTGTATGCTGCAAAAATGAGATTTCTCTTGGGAAATAGTTACTGCTTGTTAACCTATTGCAACTCATTGTATCAAGCTCAAATGAACAGACATCAGACTACCTGCTGAACTTGGCGAACTGGGAAACCAAAAAGAAATAGCTGTAGTGAGACAGAGACAACACTTTGAATGAGACTGTGTGATTCGGTTGACCATTTAGAAATGTGGTGATTAGACCTTTGAAGGGTGTCCTTGTTATTAGACTGAAAACTTGGCCATGGGAAGCTAAAAAGATGATAGTGTAAACCCTCAAAAGGCAAGAACAAAATTGGCATTATTAAATATATTCCCTGTAGGCCTCAATCATAAAGGGACTGTAAAATTCCGAACCCTGCACAAAGCCATGGATGGTGGAATAATGGGTAGTTTATCACAGCCTCTTATTAAGGGGTTCAGTTTATTTTCTGGCCTGCAATTTTTAGGTCACTTTTGTTAAATATGTTAAAATAATCTTGCACCGCGATATAGGGTGACAATCCACAGGGTCTCCGTCTCTTTGATAGGGCTATAACTTGTGCAGTAAAGCTAAACCTATATGTAGGTAACACCACCAAACTCACAGAAACAATTGAACAGTGCATAGAGATAAAGGTTAGTCAATTCAATCAGTGGCCGCTTTAGAGCAGAGAAAAAGGGAAAAATAAAATGATGATGTTAGAAATGGGGGTCTCTAGTTGGCAAGGGTTTGCACCTTTGTCCAAATAGGGACCCTTCTTCCTAGTCAGGTTAAGGGAGTTACACTCCTAAAATAACCCCTGCTCACCCCCTTGGTAGCTTGGCACGAGCAGTCAGGCTTATCTTAGAGGGAGGGTGTAAAGCATTTGCACATAACCCACAGTAATACAGTGTAAGCACTACAAAAGGACACCACACCAGTTTAGAAAAATATCCAATATTTTTATATACTTAAGACAAGACCAAAAATGATAAAAATCCACAATACAGTACTTAAAAATCTTCAGTTATCAAAATATGCTTGAAAAACAATTCCTTGATGTCAATAGCTCGTCTGGGGCTATCATGGCGTCGTGAGCAAACAAATCCAAACAGTTCTGGCTGACCGCGGCGTCGCGGGCCAGCTACGGTGTCGGGAAGACCCGCAAACAGTACCTTTTAGAAATGCAGGGCGTCGGTGAACTCTCGTTGAGCTTCCGAAAGCACGGAGTCCGCAGGTGTCGGTTCCGGAGGTCGGTGCAGGAGTCGTCGGGGCCCTCAAAGTCACACGCGTTGCAGATCGAACTCCTCTCTGGTGAAGTCAGGAGCGCTGGCGTCGGCAGGCATCGGGTGCTGTGGTGCGAAGTGCAGCGGTGTGGCGTGCGGTGCCCTCAGGTCACAGTGCGAGCAGCGGCTCAGTGGCGGCGTCAGATGGCATCGTCGGTGAGACCAGGGTCACGGTGCGAAGTGAATGCGGTGCTCGTCGCGGTGCTGGTAGGTCGCGGTGCAAGCAGCGGCATCGTCGTTGCTGAAGTGTTGACGTCGGCTGACGAACTGGAGTCAATGGCGCTGGCGTCGGTAGGCCAAGGCTGCGGTGCGGGATGAGGGCGGTGCGTCGTGTAACTTTACGAGCGGTGCCCTCAAACCACGGTGCAAGCAGCGGCGTCGATTTCGGCGTGGGGCGTCGTCGTCTGAGATACCAAGGCGTCGTCGTGAAGCGAGGCAGTGCGGAGTGTGGTGCCCACAGGTCGCAGTGCGAGCAGCGGCTCAGTGGCGGCATCAGATGGCGTCGTCGGTGAGACCAGGGTCGCGGTGCGGCGTTGTGGCGGTGCCCTCTGCGGTGCCGTCAGGACACAGAGTCGGCAGCGGCGTCGTCGGGTTGCTTTTTCTTCTGTTGCAGCACAAAACACACAGTCCCCAGTGCTGAGGGCAGAAAGAGCTTGAAGTCTTTGCTGTGCCTGAGACTTCTTGAACAGGGAGCAAGCTCTACCTCAAGCCCTTGGAGAAACTCACAAAAGTAGATTGCAGAAAGTTCAGTCCAGTCCTTTCACTGCCCAAGACAGAAGCAGCCACTGCAGTCCAACACAGCAAAGCACACAGCAAAGTGGTAGTCCCTCCTCACAGCTTCTCCAGCTCTTCTTCTTGGCAGTCTTCTTGGTCCAAAAGAGTTCTAAAGTTCAGGGGTCTGGGCCCCATATTTATATCCCAAAATCCTTTGATCTCTTAGGCAGAGAGTGTCTGTGCCCAGCCAGAACCAGTTCTGCCTCCTCTGGTGTGACTGCCTGGCAGGAGGTGGAAACTGCATTGTCAGAGGCAGACCAGGCCCTTTGAGGTGCAAGGAAATCTCCTCCCCCTTCCCCAATTGCAGCCCAGGTCTATTCAGCCCTTTCCTGACCCACCTAGACTATCTGGAGCCACTCCTGCTCCCCAGCCTTCTGTCATCCAAAACCCAGACAGGCAATCCACATTCCAGCAGAGGCACACAGGATGACTGAGCAAGAAAATACCTACTTTCTAAAAGTGGTATTTTCAAACACAGAATGTAAAAATCACCTTCACTAAAAGATGCATCTTTACATTCTGAGTTCAGGTATACTAAACTTTATTTTCCTACCTAGTTCCCAGGGCTAGTTATGTTTATAAGATGTTATAAACAAACTTCCCATTCTGTCCTATGGGGAACAGGTAGCCTTGCAATAGTGAAAAACGAAATTGGCAGTAATTCACTATCAGGACATGCCACACACCAGGGCAAGTCCTACCTTTCACATACACTGCACCCTGCCCACAGGGGTACCTTGGGCCTACTTTAGGGGTGGCTGACATGTAAGAAAAGGGAAGGTTGGGGCCTGGCAAGTGGGTGCACTTGCCAAGTCAACATGGCAGTACCAGACTGCGCACAGGCTCTGCAATGGCAGGCCAGAGTCACATTTATGGGCTGTTTGGGTGGGTGGCACAATCCAGTGCTGCAGCCCACCAACAGCATTTGATTTACAGGCCCTGGCACACGCAGTGCACTTTACTAGGGACTGACACATAAATCAAATAGCCCAATCATGGAAACACCAATCCATAGCACATTTTCCCACAGGAGCACTTGCACTTTACCACTGATCAGCGGTGAGAAAAGTGCGCAGAAACACTAAGCCAGCACAAACAGAGTCAAAACCGGGAGGTCAGAAAGCAAAAACTCAGGGGAAAAACGCCAAAAGATGCCAAGTCTAACAGATGATAACAACGTTATTATCATTTTATTTTTCACTACTGCGGGGCTTGGTTAGGGAAGGGCGGGGCTGGTGGCTCAGAGAGGAGGAGTGGTTTGGACACACTTAGGTGCGCATGACTACTTAGCTGGCTGTCTTGGCCTGGCCAAACAATCATGCGCAATTTGCATATTCCCCTATAGGCTGTAATGCACAGCCTGGTGGGGAATATGCAAAGGCTCCCTGTCCCCATCTGAGTGCCGATCCACGGTGTTCAGACCAATCACAATGCTGCATTGCAGCGTTGTGACTGGGTCAGGGGAGCCTGTGTGCCCGGGTGCTTCCTGCAGCTTCTTCCGGACTGGAGTCAGGAAGAGAAGCGGAGATGGAGGAGAGGCGCTCGGAAAAGGTAAGTGCGTTTTATTTTATAGTTTTCAACCCCCCCCATCCTCCCCACCAACCCCGCCACCCCTGTTCCCTACCAGCCACCACTGAATACAATAGGTATGGCCTCATGAGATAATATTCAGTCTGCTTCATTAAAACGAGCGAAATGAAGGGTTGTTTTTAATCGTATCTTATTTGCTTAATTGTTGGCATTCTTAATTTGATCAGTTTGTTAACAACAACATACAAGCAAATACATGTTTCACCCCCTATGGTGTGCAGGCCTGGGGCTTTTTCAAGGCATTTCTAAGATTATGGGATCTCACGGTAGGACTGAGGTATCAATGTGTCAAAAGAAAAGGTGGTTCTGATTGTCGGAATAAATCAGACTGCATTACCACTGGACTGACAGCATTCATATCATTTTTTGACTACAATGACGGATCTCAGACTCTCTCTTGCCAAATTAGACCAGGTTTTATCGCACTGATTATTTCATGCCACACTGACGCAAGCAATATTACAACTATTAGAACGACAGGTTTTGGGCTTCACTATGTATTCCGCCACATTCCACCCCTTCCCCCAAGCGTATGCATTATGTTTTCCATTTACTTCATGGGCAGAAATGTGAGGATTGGTACACACTGTTGAAGTATCTACAGGAAAATTGTCTAAATTTACCAATAGTGATAAGTTCTGTTAACACTATTCACGCCCAACCAATAAAAGTTCTCTTTAACAGTTAATAATCTCACTTTAAAGCTACACCTTTCTGTACTAATTCCTCCCAGATATGTTGACAGCATAATTTTTATTTAAAAAAACCTATGTTTAATTAGCGTAATTTGCATTTTGGGGAAGAAACATACACACATTACCCTATTCCATTTAAGGTGATTACAAGATATCATGACTTTCACGACTCTACCTTCATTATACATTCATTCAACTCACTCACCATATCAAAAACATTAAGGGCTGTAGGTATATTACTTACAGAAAGTGAGGCTGCTGAAAAGCATGAAGCACTGTATAAGAGAGCATTTTATAATACATGAGACAATCCAAACCCTGAGCACAAGCTTAATCTTATTACAGACAAAGTATGAGGTCCAAATGCAAAGATTCTGGGGCATATTAGCAAGGCGATTATCGCCACTTTAGCGGGACTTTTTCCCGCTAAAGCGGCGATAATATTATCGCCTTATCAACAAGCTGTCGCTAACTGCTGTTAGCGACAGCTTGTAGGCGATAGCGACCGGGTTGGGTGCCGCTTTGCATGCCAGCGATATTTATCGCTAATGGCATGCTAAGTAGGCGTTCCCCACCTAACAGCGACTGGAAACAGTCGTTGAGGTCGCTAACGCCTATCAGCGAGGCAGGGGCGGTGATTTGCGAACCAGGGCTAAACACGTTTAGCGCTGGTTTGCTAACACCTGGTCCCACCCTGACTTAGCCATGTAATCCAATGAGAGGTGGATTACATGGCTAAGTCCCCTCGCACTATCAGCAAGCAGAACTGGGGAACAGTGTGAATATCGCCTGTTTTCAGGCGATATTCACACTGTTCTCAAGGATTTCTATCGCTTTGGAGATTAGCATTGCTGATTGCACGCTAACTCCGCGATAGAAACCGGCGATGCCTGGCGATAATTATCCAAGCGCTAATTGCGCTTTGCGATAATTATCGCCAGGCATTGCTAATATGCCCCTCTGTTCCTTGTTCTTTAATTTCTTTCTGGAAATCGGCGTTAAACACAAACGCCGGGAGAACGTGTACTCAGCGTTCTTGTTGTAAGAAAACAGGAATAAGGAACTACATTTGATCTGATACTGAGATCTTACGATTTGAACATTATCGGGGATATTGATGTAGATACGGAGTCAAGTTTTATGGATTAAATCATTTACTGAGATGTACATGAGGACTTGCCGGGACGGAAGTATAACCGGTGTTAAGGTGCTCAGTGACAACTAGCAGAAGAAGACAGCCCTGAAGAAGTCATGGGGAACGCCCTATACTATGAAACACGTGTTGGCTGGGCATAAAGAAAGAAATTAAAGAACAAGGAAAAGAATCTTTGCATTTGTACCTCATACTTTGTCTGTAATAAGATTAGGCGTGTGCTCGGGTTTGGATTGTCTCATGTTAAGAGATCAATTAAGGAGGTTGGGTGATTCCTCCTTCCCTGGGAGCACAGCTATTGGTATATTGGATAGTTACAATAACTCGTGAAGAGTGAGCACCAACTACGTACCCGGTGAATCATCACCCGATTGTGTATACATATTATAATACACTTAGAAATACAGAGCCTCATTTACGAGGTTTTGGCGCAGGGCAGCGCCGAAGGATACTTGCTGCGCTGACCTGCATCAAAAGAAGAGGGCAGAAATGTGCTGTATCTGTGAGATGAAGCGCATTCCTGTCCTTTTACCCTGCGCTGGCGCACAATGGGCTGCCATGCGCCAATGCAGGCCCCTTTACGCCATGGTGCGTTGCAGAGATGATTGTTTTTGTGCAGAAAGGGACACCTTCCTGCACTAAAACAATAATAAGAGGTGCCTTCCCTTTTCTATATATGCTGCAGAATGCGCCTCTCTTAGCAATAATTTTAACGAGGTTCTTGCTAATATGCCCCTCTATGCATAATTCTCTGGGAGAAAGATTAGAAGATGTATAGAGGGACGCATAAAATTCCCTAATAGTCTTTAAAATGACAGCTGTTTCAGTTTCCAGGGCATCAGAAGGGTCCTTAGTAGAAGAGATCCGATTAGCATTTCTCTTAATTTTCAAATAAACAGCCAAAGACTTTACAGACTATTGAGATAAAATAACCTTTTCCCTTTTTGTCCATGGACCCATAGGTGAGCATGTTTACCAATGACTTTGTAATAATCATACTTAAGAGTCTTAAAGGCTGTTGCTTTATTAGGGACTATAGTGCACTTAGATAATAGTTCTGTGTCTTTATTTTCACCAGTTAGTAATTTTAAGGTAGCATTTATTTCTCTGTCTATTTCGCCATACAGCTGATGATGTCCCCTCTAATGGTGCATTTTCAGGAGTCCCAGAAAGTTACAGGGGAAGACACTGAATCCAAGTTCAGCACAATAGAGTCACTTAGGGGCACATGCATCAAGGTAGGCTTTTGCGATTCCTTAATTGCGATTATTAAGGAATCGCAATTAAGGAATCGCAAAAGCCTATGCATGTAGGAATCGCTATAAAAATAGCGATTCCTAAACATTCCTTAATTGCGACTCGCAAATTGCGACTCGCAATTAAGGAATGCCGTCCCATTCATTCCTATGGGCCTACAGGCCCATAGGAATGAGTGGAGAGTGCATGCGCAATTTGCGAGTACCAGTAGGTACTCGCAAATTGCTCATGCAATTTCAAGTGCAAGGGTGTCAAAATGACACCCTGTTGCACCCCTGAAATCGCGATGTGCACCCATGTTGTGCACACACATGCCCCAAGGGCATGTGTGTGTGTAACCTAAAACTTTAAAAATGCATTTTAGTGCATTTTTCACAGTTTTGCAAATTACAGACAAGTTTGATTTGTCTGTAATTTGCGGTCCCAAATAGCGAAATCGCTATTTGAAAGTGCTTCTAGCATTGCATTTAAGGAATCGCAAATTGCGATTCCTTAAATGCAATCATAATTAGGAATTCGCTAATAATTGCGAATTCTTAAATTGCGCATAGAAACTACTTTCATGCATCTCCAAAGGCCAATTTGCGATCGCAAACGGCCGATTTTTGCGAATCGCACCGTTTGCGATCGCAAAAACCTTTGATGCATGTGCCCCTTAGCTCCTTATCCAAGCCCTGTACATCCTCTCACTGCTCAAGCATCCCAGGTTTTATGAGCCAGGATTGATTCCTTGCTTGTGGTGGGGCAATGTGTAAAGAGATTGTAATTGAAGCAAGGTCTGAAATAAGAATTGGTTTGATTTCTAGGGAACATTGAGGATCGCAGTAGAGAAGAATCAACCAATAAATAGTCAATCAGTGAGAAGGTGTTATGTGGCGGGGAAAGAAGGTAAAGTCATTGCCTGTTGGATTGTGGAGGTTTTGAACATCTGACAACCCAAGCGCTATTCACATGTTAGCATGCTCTTAAAAGCATGGGGTCATCCATAAATACAAGTGACTGTGTATCCACAATAGGGTTCATGGGGAGGTTGAAATCACCACCTCACACTATGCATACATCATTTGGGAGTGAGGATAAGCTAGACCAAAATTGTGGGGTATTACTTTCAGTTGCATAAAGGTTTACAGCATATTCTTTAGAGGCCCCATATTGTATGCATATTATCAGCCATCTACCCACCTTATCGTGTTCAGCAGAGATTATTTAAAGCCCTGATGAACTAGGGATCAGCGTAAGCACGCCAAATTTGCTGTGAGGCAGCAGTGGCACATGTTTAAGAGCACTTCTTTATAGCCGATGTTCATTTCTTGCAGGAAGACCATGTCACCCCCAAGTGATTTACAGTAATCAAGAATTTTCCCTCTCTTCACTGGGTAGGTCAAACCTTTAGTGTTCAGTGTAGACATGTAGAGACAGGGAGCTCTCAAAACCCATTGAATGTATTGGATGTGTAAACAGGAATCAGAATATGGAGTGTATCCCAGGTGGCACATTCTGTTGGTCACATGACTAGGAAACAGAGGCAGAAACAGCAGTGAAGTCTAAAGAGAAACATCAGACAAGAGCTAACAGAAAGCAGGTACACCCAACTGATGCAAAGAGAGAGGAGAGAGCAAGAAAACAGATAAAAGAATAGGAAACTCACCCATGAACAAAGTGGAAAGGTCCCAGAGACAAGGTGATCTGGGGAGTCAGTGGGGATACTAAGCGCCCAACAAAAAGCTGTGAGGGGCTCCTCTACGTTACAAAGATAACATAACAAATCTGATCAGCAATAATTACATCTGGAAGTTGAAAGAAACCCCTTTCAAGAGATGGAGGTAGAAAGAAGTATGTGTTTCAGTAAACTAGTGGTATAATCATCTCAGGACAAGAACTCGCACATTAATATCAAGTTACATGCAACTCAGAATTGGGATAAAAACTGTGAGTATACCACAGTAACCATTATAACATTGTTATTGTAAACCTGTAAATGATGAGACCCACAATGCAGGAGTGGGGTAGTAAGACATATCAGTCAAGGATCTGTCAGTGTGCAAGCCTATCTTAGCTGATCATGCCAAAGCCCCCCAACGGCTAGAACCAGGCGCAGTGTAGTCCCGATACAGACTATGGTGCCCCCCCTATTGGATCCGTCAATAACACATTTGTGATCAAGTTCAAGAATTAGTACTGAGACATTTTAATAAGATTGACAGACACTGGATATAGTCTGAAATTTTCTGTAAAGAGGAAATAGGCAGGATACATGAAATATGCAATTAATAAATTTAGCTGTATATAACTGGGGGGAAAGCCAAATAATCCTCTTCAGCCTTGGCTAGTTATTGTAAGCAAACAATTAAAAAAAAGCCCACGTGGGATCAATTGTGTCAATTATTCCATCAACAATAGAATATTATTAACTATTGGACTATCGTGAATGCTTCATTTTCTAAATTCTAGAAATTGTATCAAAGAACGGCACCCAATAGCTGCAAATCTGGTTTGTTCTTATTTTATTTTCTCCTATTTCAAATGTGTGTCTATTTCCACCACATTCTATAGTACAATGAACCTTCAACCACTGCAAAATGTATACAACTATTACAAACATTGTACACTCTTTCCTCATATGGTTTTCCACAACAAGTTGACGGCCCACATCTTTTTTGTATGTTGGATCTGACTTACAGGTCGTCCACATATATAGATTTGCCTTCTAAAGATGGGAAGTAGGGGCTTCTAGGGTATAGAGAAAGGCACGTCCTTTTATAGGACTTTAGACAATGTGCCTGATTTAGAACTTGACAGTCTTGCCGCCATACAGCCATGGCAGCGGATCCAAGTATCTGTTGAGCTGACTGTCTTCCGAATGCCTTATCTAGATGGATATGCGATACACAGAAGACTGTCGCGATGAACCACCCTTCGAACGGAAGCCGGAAGTGAGAAACAGGATGAAGACGGAGACCGCAGAGCAAGCAGAGCCATGGAGCCCCGGAGTTGCGGGTGTTACGGGAATCCACCGGAGGCTGGGGCTTTGCTGAGCTGCAGGAGGAGCTCACGGGGGTTGAGCACCCGCTCCCGAGTACTCCTGCTCACTCCTGCTCAGAGCTTCGTGTGTGCCTACGGGAGTTTTGCTTAGGCCGCGGATTCAAGGGAGAGGTAGGTGTGAGCTGCTGGAGGCTGTCTCACTGCTCCTGCTGCCTCTGCCTCCTCCCCCTCCCCTTGCCTCCTCTCCGCTTGCCACCGCCCGCACGGGAGCTCGCGTGGCTGCCACTAAAGGACCACAAAGGAGCCAGGGCACAGCTGTCAGGGGGAGCACAGCAAGGACAGCCCACCTCACACCTGTTTCCCCCGTTTGCCCCGCCAGTGCCTCCGACAAGCTTGCTCGTACCACCCGGCCAGGTTGGCAACGCCCTCCCTGCACTGCCTTTCTGTTCAAGTACCAACCGCTCCCAAAGCGGCAGGTGCAATCAGCAGTGGTGGCTGGTGGACTTGGAAAGTGGTTTATACTCTCAGCGGGAATCCACCGCCGATGTCGAAAGCAAATACATCCCCGGCCCCCCGGGCTTTCTCCTCTGCAAGCCCCAAACACGCCGCAACAGTTGTCATTGGGAACTCCACAGCTGCTTGGGACAGCGACAAGTTTTTGGTAGAGCCCTAAAGCAGAGTCTACACTATCTGGACTTATCTGACCCCAGGGCTGCAACGGAACGTGGGCTGTAAGCTGTACGCTGATCGTGGCAGACTGCAGGCGGACCAGGGAATGCTTCAGCTGGCTCAGCTTGCGGTAAGCACTGGGGCCAGAGGGGACTGCGAGCGCACCACCATTAGTTGGCGGTTGCTAAGAGTGTGCCCGGCCGGTCCCACGGAAGCGGCTCTACTAGGTAGGGTGTGGTTTGTGCTAGCTCTGGAGGCCCCGCTCGTCTTATTTCCCACAGGTCGAACTGGCCAAATACAACAGCCAGGGGCAGCCTGGGGGGTGGCCAAACACAGCAGCCAGGGGCCGCCTGGGGGCGCCCGGAGCAGCCTGAGGCCAGTACTAGGAATCTACAAATAGCGGGGCAGTGCAGTATACTGGACTAAATCCCAAAAACCCACAGCAGCGGGAGAGGCAGGAGCTAGGACCTTGATTCAACCCGCGCAGTTGTCACACTCTTCCACATTGTTGCGCATCCAGCGCGGGGCTTCGAACCCAGCAGCAACCTGCAGCTCAGGAGCCGGCAACGCGGCTTGATGTGAATGCTGTGGGATACTTTAAAGCAAACCCCAGACAATCCAAGAAGCCCTTAATCACGGTCCCAGGGAGGAGGGTAAAAGCCAGCACTAGTCAGGAGCCGTGTTCCGCTCTGATCCCCCTTAGTATTACTATATGCCAGTGTACAAGACCAAGAATAAGAACGGGCGCAAGAAATGAGTATGTCGCTCAAAAAGAAACTGTTACATGATAAGGAATCAGACTCGGCGGAGGCCGAATATACAGGACTTGCCCAAAGGAGGATAACAAGAAGTACAGCAACCCTACAATCACAAGCACTAAACAACTGCGATATCTCCCACCAAGGACTCATCACTCACTTCTTCCAGGTCTCCGGTGGTCCAATAGACTTAACAGACACATCGGCTAGCCCCTCGCTAGGGGGGAAAGCCGACCCCCCCCTTACTTCATCAGGTCCCCCAGGGGACAACAAGGTGCGGAGCGGCGCTCACACCAGAGATCTCGCCGCCATCCAGATAACAGGAAGCCCCGTGAATACCTCAGCGCTCGAAGTTAAGGTCAAAAGCCCAATACGGATCACGGCAGAAATCCACCAATGTCAGACAGAGGAGGAGAAGGAGGACAAGGCCAAAGCGGGGTTTGTGGCTAACCCCGTGACAAACACAGAGATCAGATTTGCCTCACCAGCGTCAGCCCGGAAGGACTGTCAGGCCAACTCCCCAGTCACGGAAGATGCAACCACCTCCTTCTTGCAAAAATTAGAGCTGACCATCGAAAGAACGCTGAACGCCACCCCAATAAACCTGGAAAAGAACTTGGAAGGGAAAACGTATCAAAAAGACGGCAGAAGCCCGATGGGACAAGAAGCCCACCTATATGCAACAGAAGCAGCAACTCACGAAGATTTAAATTTGTCAGCTCTGAGGGAAACCCAGGACACAATCGCTAGGGCCCTGTTGTGGCAGTCTACCAAAATGGAAGTACTAATTGACTTACTTCAATCAATTGCACAGCACTTGGCGCGCCAAGACGACAAGCTTTGTAAAAATAGAGGTTTCTCTTGACACCCACAAAGCCAACTCAGCTCGCACCAATTCCTGTGCCAACATTATTGACAAGTGGGCAGGCCTACCTGCAGTTCTAAAGGACATCTTGGCTTTAGCCAGGGGACATAGGGAAACGTCCATCTTAGAACAAAGTACCCTAATACCAACAGCGGGGGAGATCGTGAAACCAGACATCTCAATACTTCATCTCCCTGAAGAGGTCAAAGTAATCAAGGATCCTCAGGCAGGGCCAAGCTACAGGAGTAATAAGAACATCCTCGAAGCCCTGGGGAATGAGGACTATGAGGCCTGCTTACGTGATACAACAATCAAAGTCCCCCAAGAAGAAGCAGCCCAGGTGGCAAAGGCAGAAGGTACTGTGGAAGGGGCAGTAGCCCCACTGTCATGGAGGGCCAGAAAAAACAACAGAAACAACAGAAAAAACAAAAATGATACAAAGAAGAACACCATTAGTTACAACATTGAACCATGGTGGCAAAGAGACTACCAACATCTCAAAACCACTCTTTCCCATTTTTAACCTCAGAAAATCAACTAAACTTAAAATGATAAGCGAGGTACACATCAGGACAGACGAGGATCATAGCCGACAGAACTCCCTTCCAGAGGAGGGCCCACAACCAGCAGGGCAAATAACATTGGAGACCCGAGAAGAGGCCGCTTGGCAGCCTACACGTCAGGAGACCGCTGGTACCCAAACCAGGGCCACCACCTTCCCGGGCTCAGAGCCTCAACACAGCATGATGCAACATTCCACAATCAATCAGACTGTGCAGCATGTCAATCAAATACGGACCGGTCAGCCTAATTGGGCAGCAGATAGACTCTTGGCAAGTGATACCCACATTAATCAACTAAATCTGATCCTTCCGAGGCCCGCTCCGTGGAAGGGTGCCTCGACATTGTGCACCCCCAACACTAACAACGACCAAGCAATCTATGAGGTACTGCTCACCCCCAGAGATAATGCCAAAGGCTCCTACGATATTCTGAATAGGTCTAAAATCTTAAGGCTCCTGGGTTATCTTGACGCTTTGGCAGCGATCACCTCAGACAACATAGAGTGGGTAAAGTTCAGAACCCTGGAGAGGGATACACATGGGGACTCCACGATAGCCGGCATCACACAGCAAGTCGATCTGACCGTCCTTGGTGAAGCCCCTCTTCAAGTAGAATGGGGAATCAATGTTACTGCACTTAGTATGCCAAAATACCCTCACATTCTAATACCCAAACATGCTCAGGGGGAACCCGCATCAATCCTCAAAGGCACCATGAATAAATATTTAGGTGAGAGAGAGAAAGTTGGTCGACCAAGAACCCCGATAAAAATCCACATCACGCACAGGGTTACGCAGCGCAGAGTGCAGCCGCTTCAGCCAGAGCAGGCCCACAAGGTGGAGTCTCGGCAACAGTGTCCCTAACCAAAGAAACGAGAATGACAGCAGAGGATGTCCAACCCCACCTATTGGAGAACAAGGCAAACTAACCCTAATTTCATGGAACATCGCAGGGCTAAGTACCAACCTCAATGATAAGGTTAAACAAGACTATCTCGCAAAGGGGGACATTTTGTGTTTCCAGGAGACCTGGGCCAAGTCAAATACCCCAATAAGCAGCTTCTACGAACACTATAAACCTGCCACTAAAAACAACATCTTTGGTCGTCCGTCTGTTGGCCTTTCAATATTCCTAAATCATGCTCGCAAACTCAAAACGACAGTTATAAAAGTAGAAACACCAGACCTCCAAGTTATTACAATCGAAGGGCTAAGAAAGGGACCTCAGCCCCAGTCTCTACTATTAATTAACCCCTTCGCTGCTAGGCCTTTTCCCCCCCTGTGCTAAGCCTTTTTTTGGCTATTTGAGGTAGTTTGCGCTTAGGCCCCTGTAATGTTTTGACCACATAAGGTATCCACGCCAAATTTGCGTCCTTTTTTTCCAACATCATGGGGATACTAAAGGTTCCCAGGGTTTGTGGATTCCCCTGGAGGGGACCCAGAAATTAGCCAAAATACAGCTAAATGTTTTTTTTGGGGGGAAAAATGGGAAAAAAGGGCTCCAGATGAAAGCGTCTGGTTTTTCCCCTGAACATGGTATCAAAAAAGGGGTTGTGGTGCTGAAATCACCATCTTCCCAGCTTTCAGGGACAAGCAGACTTTTGTCAGAAAACCAAAAACATTTACACAGTTTTGGCATTTTTCTGGGACATAGTCTATTTTTGCTATTTTTTGTGCTTTCAACCTCTTTCCAGTTAATGGTAGAAATGGGTATGAAAGCAATAATGGATCCTGGAAAGCTATACATTTTAGAAAAGTAGATAACATTCTGAATTCAGCAAAGGGTCATTTGTGTAGATCCTTCCAGGTTTCTTCATAGAAACTAACCATTTGTGCCAACGTTTCCACCTGTAACTTCTTCTAATTATGACAGCTGTTTGAAAGCATTATACCGTTACATTTGCTGGACCTTTCCGGTTGTGGGGATATATAGGACTTGTAGGTTCACCAAGAACCCGACGAACCCAGAGCAAATAACTGAGCAGCATCTTGCAATGGTTTTTTATTATGTACCGGGTATATAGCAATTATTTTGTGAAAATGTATACATGGAAAAATCGGTATGAAAGACACCTATGTATTTCTGAAATGGGAACAAAATATAGAGTTTAGAAACAGTAGATATTTGCACATTTCCAAAATTGGGAGTACCCATACTAGCATGAGAATTATAAGTCATTTTTCAAAATGACTTCTTTTTTACACACAGTCTTTCATTTGGAAGGCAGAAATGCATCGAAATTCAATAGGTAATAACAGTTGCTCTACAATTCTGTGTTACCCTAAGAATCCCTTGCAAACCTAAAAAAATTGTCAAAAAAACAAATTTTCCTCACATTTCCGTGGTGGAAAGTTCTGGAATCTGCGTGGTTCGACAAAATTCTACCCACCCCGCGTTCCCCAAAGTCTTCCGAGAAAAATGGTACCTCACTTGTGTGGGTAGGCCTAGTGCCCGCGAAAGGAAACGGCCCAAAACGCAAGGTGGACACACCACATTTTCACAGTGAAAAATGACCCTTTTTGTGCAAAGTGCCTAGCTGTAGTTTTTGAACCCTAGCTCTGCCGGCACCTAGGGAAACCTAGCAAACCTATACATTTTTGAAAACTAGACACCCAGGGGAATACAGGATGGGGTGACTTGACTGGCTCTCACCAGGTTCTGTTACCCAGAATCCCTTGCAAACCTAACAAATTGTCAAAAAAAACATATTTTCCTCACATTTCCGTGGTGGAAAGTTCTGGAATCTGTGTGGATCCACAAAATTCCACCCACCCCGTGTTCCCCAAAGTCTTCTGAGAAAAATGGTACCTCACTTGTGTGGGTAGGCCTAGTGCCCGCGACAGGAAACGGACCAAAATGCAAGGTGGACACACCTCATTTTCACAGTGAAAAATGACCCTTTTTTTGCAAAGTGCCTAGATGTAGGGGCATATTATCAAGGGATTTATCGCCGCTTTAGCGGCACTTTTGCCGCTAAAGCGGCGATAATTTTATCGCCCTATTAGCAAGCTGTCGCTAACAGGCGTTAGCGACAGCTTTCAGGCGTTAGAGGCGCGTATTCCATCGCCTTGCATGTCAGCGATAATTATCGCTAATGACATGCAAGGAAGGCGTTCCCTACTAAAAGCGACTGAAAACAGTCGCTAATCCCTACCCCCTATTAGCAAGGCAGGCGAGCGATATAATAATTTGCGCTAAGCGCGTTTATTGCTAGATTTTAACACCTGCTAGTGAGGACGACTTACCTGTTTAAAGCATAGGAGGTGGATTCTAATGCTGAATCCACCTTAGCGTTAATGCGAGAATATTGCTGGTTTTCCAGCGATATTCTCGCTTTTTGCCGCTTTCGCTGGAAATATTATCACTATGGAGATAAACCTTACTAATAGGGTGTTATCTCAGCGATAATTTCCAGCGATAGGCGGCGTTAACAAAAAATGCGCTAAGCGCGGTTAGCGATAAATATCGCTAATCCTTGATAATATGCCCCGTAGTTTTTGAACACTAGCTCTGCCAGCACCTAGGGAAACCTAGCAAACCTATACATTTTTTAAAACAATACACCCCGGGGAATCCAGGATGGGGTGACTTGACTGGCTCTCACCAGGTTCTGTTACCCAGAATCCCTTGCAAACCTAAAAAATTGTCCAAAAAAACACATTTTCCTCACATTTCCGTGGTAGAAAGTTCTGTAATCAGCGTCGATCCACAAAATTCCACCCACCCCGCTTTCCCCAAAGTCTTCCGAGAAAAATGGTACCTCACTTGTGTGGGTAGGCCTAGTGCCCGCGACAGGAAACGGCCCAAAATGCAAGGTGGACACACCACATTTTCACAGTGAAAAATGACCCTTTTTTTGCAAAGTGCCTAGCTGTAGTTTTTGAACCCTAGCTCTGCCGGCACCTAGGGAAACCTAGCAAACCTATACATTTTTGAAAAGTAGACACCCAGGGGAATCCAGGATGTGGTGACTTGAGTGGCTCTCACCAGGTTCTGTTACCCAGAATCCCTTGCAAACCTAAAAAATTGTCCAAAAAACACATTTTCCTCATATTTCCGTGGTGGAAAGTTCTGGAATATGCGTGGATCCACAAAATTCCACCCACCCCGCGTTCCCCAAAGTCTTCCGAGAAAAATGGTACCTCACTTGTGTGGGTAAGTCTAGTGCCCGTGACAGGAAACGGCCCAAAACGCAAGGTGGACACACCACATTTTCACAGTGAAAAATGACCCTTTTTTTTGCAAAGTGCCTAGATGTAGTTTTTGAACACTAGCTCTGCCGGCACCTAGGGAAACCTAGCAAACCTATACATTTTTAAAACTAGACTCCCCGGGGAATCCAGGATGGGGTGACTTGACTGGCTCTCACCAGGTTCTGTTACCCAGAATCCCTTGCAAACCTAAAAAACTGTCAAAAAAACCACATTTTCCTCACATTTCCGTGGTGGAAAGTTCTGGAATCTGCGTGGATCCACAAGATTCCACCCACCCCGCGTTCCCCAAAGTCTTTCGAGAAAAATGGTACCTCACTTGTGTGGGTAGGCCTAGTGCCTGCGACAGAAAACGGCCCAAAACGCAAGGTGGACACACCACATTTTCAAAGTGAAAAATGACCCTTTTTTTGCAAAATGCCTAGCTGTAGTTTTTGAACCCTAGCTCTGCCGGCACCTTGGGAAACCTAACAAACCTATACATTTTTAAAAAGTAGACACCCAGGGGAAACCAGGATGGGGTGACTTGACTGGCTCTCACCAGGTTCTGTTACCCAGAATCCCTTGCAAACCTAAAAAATTGTCAAAAAAATACATTTTCCTCACATTTCCGTGGTGGAAAGTTCTGGAATCTGCGTGGATCCACAAAATTCCACCCAACCCGCGTTCCCCAAAGTCTTCCGAGAAAAATGGTACCTCACTTGTGTGGGTAGGCCTAGTGCCTGCGACAGGAAACGGCCCAAAATGCAAGGTGGACACACCACATTTTCACAGTGTAAAATGACCCTTTGTTTGCAAAGTGCCTAGCTGTAGTTTTCGAACCCTAGCTCTGCCGGCACCTAGGAAAACCTAGCAAACCTATACATTTTTTAAAACAATACACCCCGGGGAATCCAGGATGGGGTGACTTGACTGGCTCTCACCAGGTTCTGTTACCCAGAATCCCTTGCAAACCTAAAAAATTGTCCAAAAAAACAAATTTTGCTCACATTTCCGTGGTGGAAAGTTCTGGAATCTGCGTGGATCCACAAAATTCCACCCACCCCGCATTCCCCAAAGTCTTCTGAGAAAAATGGTACCTCACTTCTGTGGGTAGGCCTAGTGCCCACAACAGGAAACGGCCCAAAACGCGAGGTGGACACACCACATTTTCACAGTGAAAAATGACCCTTTTTTTGCAAAGTGATTAGCTGTAGTTTTTGAACCCTAGCTCTGCCGGCACCTAGGGAAACCTAGCAAACCTATATATTTTTGAAAACTAGACACCCAGGGGAATCCAGAATGGGGTGACTTGACTGGCTCTCACCAGGTTCTGTTACCCAGAATCCCTTGCAAACCTAAAATATTGTTAAAAAAAACACATTTTCCTCATATTTCCCTGGTAGAAAGTTCTGGAATCTGCGTGGATCCACAAAATTCCACCCACCCCGCGTTCCCCAAAGTCTTCCGAGAAAAATGGTACCTCACTTGTGTGGGTAGGCTTAGTGCCCGCGACAGGAAACGGCCTAAAACGCAAGGTGGACACACCACATTTTCACAGTGAAAAATGACCCTTTTTTTCAAAGTGCCTAGCTGTAGTTTTTTAACCCTAGCTCTGCCGGCACCTAGGGAAACCTAACAAACCTATACATTTTTCAAAACTAGACACCCGGGGGATGCTAGGGAGGTATGGCTTGTGTGGATCCCCCAACGTTTTCTTACACAGAATCCCCTGCAAACCTCAAATTTAGCTGAAAAAAATCACTTTTTTAATCATCTTTTAGGGTGGGAAAGTTGTGGCATCACCGGGCTGACACAAATTTCCTACCAAGCGATACCAAAGGGATGATGGACGGAGCGTTAGAGCAAATAAAACACTCACCCCCAGTCAACTGATCTGGGTTTAATCCATCATCATTCTTTAGCTCACTCCACCACCCCAGTTCAGACATGGCCATATGCAAATCAGTCTGACCCTGTGCCTCATGGGAACAGTCCAGCCCGAACTGCCAAGCCATGTCTTCCCTGGACCGGAAACAAGCATCCTGGGACCGGTTTCGGGTTCATAACCCTCATCAGCCAGGCTATCTTGAATCCAGTGGCAAAGTGAGCAAGGGACCCACGTCTGGGCATACCCTGCCAACTTAGGGCGAACAAGCGATACCAAAGGGGATGATGGACGGAGCGTTAGAGCAAATCAAACACTCACCCCCAGTCAACTGATCTGGGTTTAATCCATCATCATTCTTTAGCTCACTCCACCACCCCAGTTCAGACATGGCCATATGCAAATCAGTCTGACCCTGTGCCTCATGGGAACAGTCCAGCCCGAACTGCCAAGCCATGTCTTCCCTGGACCGGAAACAAGCATCCTGGGACCGGTTTCGGGTTCATAACCCTCATCAGCCAGGCTATCTTGAATCCAGTGGCAAAGTGAGCAAGGGACCCACGTCTGGGCATACCCTGCCAACTTAGGGCGAACAAAGCGATACCAAAGGGGATGATGGACGGAGCATTAGAGCAAATCAAACACTCACCCCCAGTCAACTGATCTGGGTTTAATCCATCATCATTCTTTAGCTCACTCCACCACCCCAGTTCAGACATGGCCATATGCAAATCAGTCTGACCCTGTGCCTCATGGGAACAGTCCAGCCCGAACTGCCAAGCCATGTCTTCCCTGGACCGGAAACAAGCATCCTGGGACCGGTTTCGGGTTCATAACCCTCATCAGCCAGGCTATCTTGAATCCAGTGGCAAAGTGAGCAAGGGACCCACGTCTGGGCATACCCTGCCAACTTAGGGCGAACAAAGCGATACCAAAGGGGATGATGGACGGAGCGTTAGAGCAAATCAAACACTCACCCCCAGTCAACTGATCTGGGTTTAATCCATCATCATTCTTTAGCTCACTCCACCACCCCAGTTCAGACATGGCCATATGCAAATCAGTCTGACCCTGTGCCTCATGGGAACAGTCCAGCCCGAACTGCCAAGCCATGTCTTCCCTGGACCGGAAACAAGCATCCTGGGACCGGTTTCGGGTTCATAACCCTCATCAGCCAGGCTATCTTGAATCCAGTGGCAAAGTGAGCAAGGGACCCACGTCTGGGCATACCCTGCCAACTTAGGGCGAACAAAGCGATACCAAAGGGGATGATGGACGGAGCGTTAGAGCAAATCAAACACTCACCCCCAGTCAACTGATCTGGGTTTAATCCATCATCATTCTTTAGCTCACTCCACCACCCCAGTTCAGACATGGCCATATGCAAATCAGTCTGACCCTGTGCCTCATGGGAACAGTCCAGCCCGAACTGCCAAGCCATGTCTTCCCTGGACCGGAAACAAGCATCCTGGGACCGGTTTCGGGTTCATAACCCTCATCAGCCAGGCTATCTTGAATCCAGTGGCAAAGTGAGCAAGGGACCCACGTCTGGGCATACCCTGCCAACTTAGGGCGAACAAAGCGATACCAAAGGGGATGATGGACGGAGCGTTAGAGCAAATCAAACACTCACCCCCAGTCAACTGATCTGGGTTTAATCCATCATCATTCTTTAGCTCACTCCACCACCCCAGTTCAGACATGGCCATATGCAAATCAGTCTGACCCTGTGCCTCATGGGAACAGTCCAGCCCGAACTGCCAAGCCATGTCTTCCCTGGACCGGAAACAAGCATCCTGGGACCGGTTTCGGGTTCATAACCCTCATCAGCCAGGCTATCTTGAATCCAGTGGCAAAGTGAGCAAGGGACCCACGTCTGGGCATACCCTGCCAACTTAGGGCGAACAAGCGATACCAAAGGGGATGATGGACGGAGCGTTAGAGCAAATCAAACACTCACCCCCAGTCAACTGATCTGGGTTTAATCCATCATCATTCTTTAGCTCACTCCACCACCCCAGTTCAGACATGGCCATATGCAAATCAGTCTGACCCTGTGCCTCATGGGAACAGTCCAGCCCGAACTGCCAAGCCATGTCTTCCCTGGACCGGAAACAAGCATCCTGGGACCGGTTTCGGATTCATAACCCTCATCAGCCAGGCTATCTTGAATCCAGTGGCAAAGTGAGCAAGGGACCCACGTCTGGGCATACCCTGCCAACTTAGGGCGAACAAAGCGATACCAAAGGGGATGATGGACAGAGCGTTAGAGCAAATCAAACACTCACCCCCAGTCAACTGATCTGGGTTTAATCCATCATCATTCTTTAGCTCACTCCACCACCCCAGTTCAGACATGGCCATATGCAAATCAGTCTGACCCTGTGCCTCATGGGAACAGTCCAGCCCGAACTGCCAAGCCATGTCTTCCCTGGACCGGAAACAAGCATCCTGGGACCGGTTTTGGGTTCATAACCCTCATCAGCCAGGCTATCTTGAATCCAGTGGCAAAGTGAGCAAGGGACCCACGTCTGGGCATACCCTGCCAACTTAGGGCGAACAAAGCGATACCAAAGGGGATGATGGACGGAGCGTGAGAGCAAATCAAACACTCACCCCCAGTCAACTGATATGGGTTTAATCCATCATCATTCTTTAGCTCACTCCACCACCCCAGTTCAGACATGGCCATATGCAAATCAGTCTGACCCTGTGCCTCATGGGAACAGTCCAGCCCGAACTGCCAAGCCATGTCTTCCCTGGACCGGAAACAAGCATCCTGGGACCGGTTTCGGGTTCATAACCCTCATCAGCCAGGCTATCTTGAATCCAGTGGCAAAGTGAGCAAGGGACCCACATCTGGGCATACCCTGCCAACTTAGGGCGAACAAAGCGATACCAAAGGGGATGATGGACGGAGCGTTAGAGCAAATCAAACACTCACACCCAGTCAACTGATCTGGGTTTAATCCATCATCATTCTTTAGCTCACTCCACCACCCCAGTTCAGACATGGCCATATGCAAATCAGTCTGACCCTGTGCCTCATGAGAACAGTCCAGCCCGAACTGCCAAGCCATGTCTTCCCTGGACCGAAACAAGCATCCTGGGACCGGTTTCGGGTTCATAACCCTCATCAGCCAGGCTATCTTGAATCCAGTGGCAAAGTGAGCAAGGGACCCACGTCTGGGCATACCCTGCCAACTTAGGGCGAACAAAGCGATACCAAAGGGGATGATGGACGGAGCGTTAGAGCAAATCAAACACTCACCCCCAGTCAACTGATCTGGGTTTAATCCATCATCATTCTTTAGCTCACTCCACCACCCCAGTTCAGACATGGCCATATGCAAATCAGTCTGACCCTGTGCCTCATGGGAACAGTCCAGCCCGAACTGCCAAGCCATGTCTTCCCTGGACCGGAAACAAGCATCCTGGGACCGGTTTCGGGTTCATAACCCTCATCAGCCAGGCTATCTTGAATCCAATGGCAAAGTGAGCAAGGGACCCACGTCTGGGCATACCATGCCAACTTAGGGCGGACAAAGCGATACCAAAGGGGATGATGGACGGAGCGTTAGAGCAAATCAAACACTCACCCCCAGTCAACTGATCTGGGTTAAATCCATCATCATTCTTTAGCTCACTCCACCACCCCAGTTCAGACATGGCCATATGCAAATCAGTCTGACCCTGTGCTTCATGGGAACAGTCCAGCCCGAACTGCCAAGCCATGTCTTCCCTGGACCGGAAACAAGCATCCTGGGACCGGTTTCGGGTTCTTAACCCTCATCAGCCAGGCTATCTTGAATCCAGTGGCAAAGTGAGCAAGGGACCCACGTCTGGGCATACCCTGCCAACTTAGCGCGAACAAAGCGATACCAAAGGGGATGATGGACGGAGCGTTAGAGCAAATCAAACACTCACCCCCAGTCAACTGATCTGGGTTTAATCCATCATCATTCTTTAGCTCACTCCACCACCCCAGTTCAGACATGGCCATATGCAAATCAGTCTCACCCTGTGCCTCATGGGAACAGTCCAGCCCGAACTGCCAAGCCATGTCTTCCCTGGACCGGAAACAAGCATCCTGGGACCGGTTTCGGGTTCATAACCCTCATCAGCCAGGCTATCTTGAATCCAGTGGCAAAGTGAGCAAGGGACCCACGTCTGGGCATACCCTGCCAACTTAGGGCGAACAAAGCGATACCAAAGGGGATGATGGACGGAGCGTTAGAGCAAATCAAACACTCACCCCCAGTCAACTGATCTGGGTTTAATCCATCATCATTCTTTAGCTCACTCCACCACCCCAGTTCAGACATGGCCATATGCAAATCAGTCTGACCCTGTGCCTCATGGGAACAGTCCAGCCCGAACTGCCAAGCCATGTCTTCCCTGGACCGGAAACAAGCATCCTGGGACCGGTTTCGGGTTCATAACCCTCATCAGCCAGGCTATCTTGAATCCAGTGGCAAAGTGAGCAAGGGACCCACGTCTGGGCATACCCTGCCAACTTAGGGCGAACAAAGCGATACCAAAGGGGATGATGGACGGAGCGTTAGAGCAAATCAAACACTCACCCCCAGTCAACTGATCTGGGTTTAATCCATCATCATTCTTTAGCTCACTCCACCACCCCAGTTCAGACATGGCCATATGCAAATCAGTCTGACCCTGTGCCTCATGGGAACAGTCCAGCCCGAACTGCCAAGCCATGTCTTCCCTGGACCGGAAACAAGCATCCTGGGACCGGTTTCGGGTTCATAACCCTCATCAGCCAGGCTATCTTGAATCCAGTGGCAAAGTGAGCAAGGGACCCACGTCTGGGCATACCCTGCCAACTTAGGGCGAACAAAGCGATACCAAAGGGGATGATGGACGGAGCGTTAGAGCAAATCAAACACTCACCCCCAGTCAACTGATCTGGGTTTAATCCATCATCATTCTTTAGCTCACTCCACCACCCCAGTTCAGACATGGCCATATGCAAATCAGTCTGACCCTGTGCCTCATGGGAACAGTCCAGCCCGAACTGCCAAGCCATGTCTTCCCTGGACCGGAAACAAGCATCCTGGGACCGGTTTCGGGTTCATAACCCTCATCAGCCAGGCTATCTTGAATCCAGTGGCAAAGTGAGCAAGGGACCCACGTCTGGGCATACCCTGCCAACTTAGGGCGAACAAAGCGATACCAAAGGGGATGATGGACGGAGCGTTAGAGCAAATCAAACACTCACCCCCAGTCAACTGATCTGGGTTTAATCCATCATCATTCTTTAGCTCACTCCACCACCCCAGTTCAGACATGGCCATATGCAAATCAGTCTCACCCTGTGCCTCATGGGAACAGTCCAGCCCGAACTGCCAAGCCATGTCTTCCCTGGACCGGAAACAAGCATCCTGGGACCGGTTTCGGGTTCATAACCCTCATCAGCCAGGCTATCTTGAATCCAGTGGCAAAGTGAGCAAGGGACCCACGTCTGGGCATACCCTGCCAACTTAGGGCGAACAAAGCGATACCAAAGGGGATGATGGACGGAGCGTTAGAGCAAATCAAACACTCACCCCCAGTCAACTGATCTGGGTTTAATCCATCATCATTCTTTAGCTCACTCCACCACCCCAGTTCAGACATGGCCATATGCAAATCAGTCTGACCCTGTGCCTCATGGGAACAGTCCAGCCCGAACTGCCAAGCCATGTCTTCCCTGGACCGGAAACAAGCATCCTGGGACCGGTTTCGGGTTCATAACCCTCATCAGCCAGGCTATCTTGAATCCAGTGGCAAAGTGAGCAAGGGACCCACGTCTGGGCATACCCTGCCAACTTAGGGCGAACAAAGCGATACCAAAGGGGATGATGGACGGAGCGTTAGAGCAAATCAAACACTCACCCCCAGTCAACTGATCTGGGTTTAATCCATCATCATTCTTTAGCTCACTCCACCACCCCAGTTCAGACATGGCCATATGCAAATCAGTCTGACCCTGTGCCTCATGGGAACAGTCCAGCCCGAACTGCCAAGCCATGTCTTCCCTGGACCGGAAACAATCATCCTGGGACCGGTTTCGGGTTCATAACCCTCATCAGCCAGGCTATCTTGAATCCAGTGGCAAAGTGAGCAAGGGACCCACGTCTGGGCATACCCTGCCAACTTAGGGCGAACAAAGCGATACCAAAGGGGATGATGGACGGAGCGTTAGAGCAAATCAAACACTCACCCCCAGTCAACTGATCTGGGTTTAATCCATCATCATTCTTTAGCTCACTCCACCACCCCAGTTCAGACATGGCCATATGCAAATCAGTCTGACCCTGTGCCTCATGGGAACAGTCCAGCCCGAACTGCCAAGCCATGTCTTCCCTGGACCGGAAACAAGCATCCTGGGACCGGTTTCGGGTTCATAACCCTCATCAGCCAGGCTATCTTGAATCCAGTGGCAAAGTGAGCAAGGGACCCACGTCTGGGCATACCCTGCCAACTTAGGGCGAACAAAGCGATACCAAAGGGGATGATGGACGGAGCGTTAGAGCAAATCAAACACTCACCCCCAGTCAACTGATCTGGGTTTAATCCATCATCATTCTTTAGCTCACTCCACCACCCCAGTTCAGACATGGCCATATGCAAATCAGTCTGACCCTGTGCCTCATGGGAACAGTCCAGCCCGAACTGCCAAGCCATGTCTTCCCTGGACCGGAAACAAGCATCCTGGGACCGGTTTCGGGTTCATAACCCTCATCAGCCAGGCTATCTTGAATCCAGTGGCAAAGTGAGCAAGGGACCCACGTCTGGGCATACCCTGCCAACTTAGGGCGAACAAAGCGATACCAAAGGGGATGATGGACGGAGCGTTAGAGCAAATCAAACACTCACCCCCAGTCAACTGATCTGGGTTTAATCCATCATCATTCTTTAGCTCACTCCACCACCCCAGTTCAGACATGGCCATATGCAAATCAGTCTGACCCTGTGCCTCATGGGAACAGTCCAGCCCGAACTGCCAAGCCATGTCTTCCCTGGACCGGAAACAAGCATCCTGGGACCGGTTTCGGGTTCATAACCCTCATCAGCCAGGCTATCTTGAATCCAGTGGCAAAGTGAGCAAGGGACCCACGTCTGGGCATACCCTGCCAACTTAGGGCGAACAAGCGATACCAAAGGGGATGATGGACGGAGCGTTAGAGCAAATCAAACACTCACCACCAGTCAACTGATCTGGGTTTAATCCATCATCATTCTTTAGCTCACTCCACCACCCCAGTTCAGACATGGCCATATGCAAATCAGTCTGACCCTGTGCCTCATGGGAACAGTCCAGCCCGAACTGCCAAGCCATGTCTTCCCTGGACCGGAAACAAGCATCCTGGGACCGGTTTCGGGTTCATAACCCTCATCAGCCAGGCTATCTTGAATCCAGTGGCAAAGTGAGCAAGGGACCCACGTCTGGGCATACCCTGCCAACTTAGGGCGAACAAAGCGATACCAAAGGGGATGATGGACAGAGCGTTAGAGCAAATCAAACACTCACCCCCAGTCAACTGATCTGGGTTTAATCCATCATCATTCTTTAGCTCACTCCACCACCCCAGTTCAGACATGGCCATATGCAAATCAGTCTGACCCTGTGCCTCATGGGAACAGTCCAGCCCGAACTGCCAAGCCATGTCTTCCCTGGACCGGAAACAAGCATCCTGGGACCGGTTTTGGGTTCATAACCCTCATCAGCCAGGCTATCTTGAATCCAGTGACAAAGTGAGCAAGGGACCCACGTCTGGGCATACCCTGCCAACTTAGGGCGAACAAAGCGATACCAAAGGGGATGATGGACGGAGCGTTAGAGCAAATCAAACACTCACCCCCAGTCAACTGATCTGGGTTTAATCCATCATCATTCTTTAGCTCACTCCACCACCCCAGTTCAGACATGGCCATATGCAAATCAGTCTGACCCTGTGCCTCATGGGAACAGTCCAGCCCGAACTGCCAAGCCATGTCTTCCCTGGACCGGAAACAAGCATCCTGGGACCGGTTTCGGGTTCATAACCCTCATCAGCCAGGCTATCTTGAATCCAGTGGCAAAGTGAGCAAGGGACCCACGTCTGGGCATACCCTGCCAACTTAGGGCGAACAAAGCGATACCAAAGGGGATGATGGACGGAGCGTTAGAGCAAATCAAACACTCACCCCCAGTCAACTGATCTGGGTTTAATCCATCATCATTCTTTAGCTCACTCCACCACCCCAGTTCAGACATGGCCATATGCAAATCAGTCTGACCCTGTGCCTCATGGGAACAGTCCAGCCCGAACTGCCAAGCCATGTCTTCCCTGGACCGGAAACAAGCATCCTGGGACCGGTTTCGGGTTCATAACCCTCATCAGCCAGGCTATCTTGAATCCAGTGGCAAAGTGAGCAAGGGACCCACGTCTGGGCATACCCTGCCAACTTAGGGCGAACAAAGCGATACCAAAGGGGATGATGGACGGAGCGTTAGAGCAAATCAAACACTCACCCCCAGTCAACTGATCTGGGTTTAATCCATCATCATTCTTTAGCTCACTCCACCACCCCAGTTCAGACATGGCCATATGCAAATCAGTCTGACCCTGTGCCTCATGGGAACAGTCCAGCCCGAACTGCCAAGCCATGTCTTCCCTGGACCGGAAACAAGCATCCTGGGACCGGTTTCGGGTTCATAACCCTCATCAGCCAGGCTATCTTGAATCCAGTGGCAAAGTGAGCAAGGGACCCACGTCTGGGCATACCCTGCCAACTTAGGGCGAACAAAGCGATACCAAAGGGGATGATGGACGGAGCGTTAGAGCAAATCAAACACTCACCCCCAGTCAACTGATCTGGGTTTAATCCATCATCATTCTTTAGCTCACTCCACCACCCCAGTTCAGACATGGCCATATGCAAATCAGTCTGACCCTGTGCCTCATGGGAACAGTCCAGCCCGAACTGCCAAGCCATGTCTTCCCTGGACCGGAAACAAGCATCCTGGGACCGGTTTCGGGTTCATAACCCTCATCAGCCAGGCTATCTTGAATCCAGTGGCAAAGTGAGCAAGGGACCCACGTCTGGGCATACCCTGCCAACTTAGGGCGAACAAAGCGATACCAAAGGGGATGATGGACGGAGCGTTAGAGCAAATCAAACACTCACCCCCAGTCAACTGATCTGGGTTTAATCCATCATCATTCTTTAGCTCACTCCACCACCCCAGTTCAGACATGGCCATATGCAAATCAGTCTGACCCTGTGCCTCATGGGAACAGTCCAGCCCGAACTGCCAAGCCATGTCTTCCCTGGACCGGAAACAAGCATCCTGGGACCGGTTTCGGGTTCATAACCCTCATCAGCCAGGCTATCTTGAATCCAGTGGCAAAGTGAGCAAGGGACCCACGTCTGGGCATACCCTGCCAACTTAGGGCGAACAAAGCGATACCAAAGGGGATGATGGACGGAGCGTTAGAGCAAATCAAACACTCACCCCCAGTCAACTGATCTGGGTTTAATCCATCATCATTCTTTAGCTCACTCCACCACCCCAGTTCAGACATGGCCATATGCAAATCAGTCTGACCCTGTGCCTCATGGGAACAGTCCAGCCCGAACTGCCAAGCCATGTCTTCCCTGGACCGGAAACAAGCATCCTGGGACCGGTTTCGGGTTCATAACCCTCATCAGCCAGGCTATCTTGAATCCAGTGGCAAAGTGAGCAAGGGACCCACGTCTGGGCATACCCTGCCAACTTAGAGGCGAACAAAGCGATACCAAAGGGGATGATGGACGGAGCGTTAGAGCAAATCAAACACTCACCCCCAGTCAACTGATCTGGGTTTAATCCATCATCATTCTTTAGCTCACTCCACCACCCCAGTTCAGACATGGCCATATGCAAATCAGTCTGACCCTGTGCCTCATGGGAACAGTCCAGCCCGAACTGCCAAGCCATGTCTTCCCTGGACCGGAAACAAGCATCCTGGGACCGGTTTCGGGTTCATAACCCTCATCAGCCAGGCTATCTTGAATCCAGTGGCAAAGTGAGCAAGGGACCCACGTCTGGGCATACCCTGCCAACTTAGGGCGAACAAAGCGATACCAAAGGGGATGATGGACGGAGCGTTAGAGCAAATCAAACACTCACCCCCAGTCAACTGATCTGGGTTTAATCCATCATCATTCTTTAGCTCACTCCACCACCCCAGTTCAGACATGGCCATATGCAAATCAGTCTGACCCTGTGCCTCATGGGAACAGTCCAGCCCGAACTGCCAAGCCATGTCTTCCCTGGACCGGAAACAAGCATCCTGGGACCGGTTTCGGGTTCATAACCCTCATCAGCCAGGCTATCTTGAATCCAGTGGCAAAGTGAGCAAGGGACCCACGTCTGGGCATACCCTGCCAACTTAGGGCGAACAAAGCGATACCAAAGGGGATGATGGACGGAGCGTTAGAGCAAATCAAACACTCACCCCCAGTCAACTGATCTGGGTTTAATCCATCATCATTCTTTAGCTCACTCCACCACCCCAGTTCAGACATGGCCATATGCAAATCAGTCTGACCCTGTGCCTCATGGGAACAGTCCAGCCCGAACTGCCAAGCCATGTCTTCCCTGGACCGGAAACAAGCATCCTGGGACCGGTTTCGGGTTCATAACCCTCATCAGCCAGGCTATCTTGAATCCAGTGGCAAAGTGAGCAAGGGACCCACGTCTGGGCATACCCTGCCAACTTAGGGCGAACAAAGCGATACCAAAGGGGATGATGGACGGAGCGTTAGAGCAAATCAAACACTCACCCCCAGTCAACTGATCTGGGTTTAATCCATCATCATTCTTTAGCTCACTCCACCACCCCAGTTCAGACATGGCCATATGCAAATCAGTCTGACCCTGTGCCTCATGGGAACAGTCCAGCCCGAACTGCCAAGCCATGTCTTCCCTGGACCGGAAACAAGCATCCTGGGACCGGTTTCGGGTTCATAACCCTCATCAGCCAGGCTATCTTGAATCCAGTGGCAAAGTGAGCAAGGGACCCACGTCTGGGCATACCCTGCCAACTTAGGGCGAACAAAGCGATACCAAAGGGGATGATGGACGGAGCGTTAGAGCAAATCAAACACTCACCCCCAGTCAACTGATCTGGGTTTAATCCATCATCATTCTTTAGCTCACTCCACCACCCCAGTTCAGACATGGCCATATGCAAATCAGTCTGACCCTGTGCCTCATGGGAACAGTCCAGCCCGAACTGCCAAGCCATGTCTTCCCTGGACCGGAAACAAGCATCCTGGGACCGGTTTCGGGTTCATAACCCTCATCAGCCAGGCTATCTTGAATCCAGTGGCAAAGTGAGCAAGGGACCCACGTCTGGGCATACCCTGCCAACTTAGGGCGAACAAAGCGATACCAAAGGGGATGATGGACGGAGCGTTAGAGCAAATCAAACACTCACCCCCAGTCAACTGATCTGGGTTTAATCCATCATCATTCTTTA